>CM035844.1:387445799-388917049 GCA_020510985.1 Pholidichthys leucotaenia | reverse complement strand
ATGACTTTTGACCGATCGGTAAATTACAACTGTGCGTCATCGCCACATGACAGACCGGTCCGTGTGCCGCGTCCGGACCGTGAACGCCCCGCCCCCCCCCCGCTACTCTTCTTTAGCGGATTGCAGATATATTGCAGATATTTTAGTACAACTGTGCGTAGTAGACCGCGGCGCACCGTCACCACGATCCGTCATGTAGCGATGGGCGATGTCAGTCCTCTGTAGCGGGGGGGTGGGGGGGTGGGAGTTGTTATCTTCTACATTACAGATATTTTAGTATAATTTTTAGTGCACTGTAGGTTATTTTTTCTTGTGAAAAAAAGCCACACATTTTTTACGTGGCATGCTTCTTTGTGTGTGGGGGCTTGTTTGTTCATTCATTCATTCATGAATGAATAAACAACCCCCCCCCACACACACACACAGCCCTGAGTGTCACCTTTCATTAGAGCCCAAGATCAAGCTTCTATATTGAATCATTCAAAAGTTACAGACGTTTTTCCAAACTGTGCAATTTGGCACAATTTGGCACAGTTCAAAAACACCTGGGAACAACCTGACAAAATAGCTGTGTAATATATTCATTTTTTGTGGTATTGTTACAAAATTTTGACCTCAGCTGGATAACACTTGGTTCTACATTTCTGTTGCATTTTCCAGCCCGGATCTGACAGCTGTGTGTTATTTGCAAGCATCTGTATCCAAAAAAACACCCAGGCGAAATTTATTTTCTTCATGTTCAGTATGTTTAGATGACTGTTACTCAGTGGCAGGAGCACTTAGAGAGATTATGACTGTTTTGCCAAAATTCAAAGTGTTTTCTTTTAAATGAGACCAACCCCATGAAGATGCTGCAAAGGGTTGAAGAACAGCTTTTGATTTACTTTGGGTACGTTATTTTTAGGCGTTTTTAGGGAAATTGACCAGAGTGCAAGGGGTTAATATCGGTATCGGAGGATAAGAATTCATATTGTCAATAATCAAAGTCTTTCCCAGTGAAAGTTAGAATTCAGAAAATGCTGTGTTCAGGAGAACTTCCTGGATTTGGAATGGGTTTGTATGAGATACTCTTTGAATGGGATGAGCCATAAACTCAAATATCAAAAAATCTTCTAAGGCACTTTCTTTTAAAAAATAGTTAAAAAGCCTTTATTTTCATGGCATGGTTATGTTTGATCTAAAAGCTCCCAACATGTTTTGGCATCAGGGAGTCAAACAGATTTCATGAAGCCATTATGTCCTTTTCTAATAGTGTTCAATCAATAGGATATTACAGACCACTAAATATCCAGGGTTAAATGAGGATCTAGACTTTTCTCTGTTTTTGTAAAGATCCGTCTTCTGATTTGTTTCAGCTCTATCTCCTGATGGCGATGTGTGTAATTTTATATCTTCTGTTATTCTTTGGGGTCAGGAGGGTTCCCCCTACTAGTGTCTTTGAATTTGTGTTTGTACATCCATTTGGTTATTTCTAAGGGAGGAATCTCACTGATTAGAGATCTGTTGCAAGTAGAGAACTCCTGTTGATGGAACACTATTAGAAAAGGACCTAACGGCTCTATGAAATCTGTTTGACTCCCTGATGAAGGCTTATGCCAAAACGTGTTGTAGTTTTTAGGTCAAACATGACCATGCCATGAAAATAAAGACTTTTTAACTATCTTTTAAAAGTGTGCGTCTTGGAAATTTTTTTGATAATCGAAAGTAAGATTCCATCAGAAATGCCCTTTGTCACTGACCCTGTTCATAATTTATATGGACAGGATTCTAGGCACAGCCGAAGAATGGAGGGTGTCATGTTCGGTGGTCACAGGACCATAGACATTGTCTGTGTTTGTGCAAATGATGTGGTCGTGTTAGCTTCACTTAACAATGACCAACAGATCATACTGGAGCAGTTTGCTATTGATTGTGAAGTGGCCGGGATAAGAGTCAACACTTCCAAATCCGAGTATAGCCATGTCAAAGACAGGTAGTATATGGTATTGGCTTCTTCACCCCCTCCAAAACAAATATGTCTCTTGAAATCTGAAACCAACGCATAAAATAACTCACCACCTCCAAGCAACCCCCACTCAGCACTCAGAAGCATTAGCTAACTTATTATTTTAAACATTTGTATTGGTATTGGCCTAAAATTTCACAATTTGCACATCCCTAGTTTAAAGAGCCAATATTATGCTTTTTGAGGTTTCCCTTTTATTTTAGTGGGTTATACTGTATAACATTTTTGTGACATTATATGGTCTGTAAAGTCAAAGCACCCAAAGTTCACATGCACAGGAGCTCTCCTCTCCCACAGAAATTAGGACTACAAATCTACCTGAAAGGCCTCTTTTGCGTTTGCTGTTCTCTTCAATGAGGTTATCATTCATTCATTCATTCATCTTCTTCCGCTTAATCCTTTTCGGGTCGCGGGGGGGCTGGAGCCTATCCCAGCATCTTTCGGCGAGAGGCAGGGTACACCCTGGACAGATCACCAGTCCATCGCAAGGCCAACACAGAAAGACAGACAACCATTCACTCTCACAGTCATGCCTAAGGACAATTTAGAATCCCCAGTTTTGATGCCAATTAACCTAACTTGCATGTTTTTGGCATGTGGGAGGAAACCGGAGAAATCCCGGAGTAAACCCACACAGACACGGGGAGAACATGCAAACTCATGTCATTATTTAACAGACCTGAGGCAAACCTGCCCTGTGGCCTCCTCTCCTCAGAGGAGAAGTGGAAGATTACTGCTGACCCTCGGAGCTGAAAGCACAGCACTATGTAACTTTTTTGTTAGTCACTATGACCTCAGTCCAAACATCCAATCACTGGGAGCTTAGTTGTTGATGGCTACAGTTGTGCCTTGTGATTAACTGTTGGTAGTGAGGTCAGAGTTGTCCAGCGAACTCATCCCACATCTTTCAAGCTAGGACTTTTTTTATTTCATACAATGCTAGTACATGTTTTGAAAATGAACATATTGTAGGAGGTTAAATGATTTTCTGATATTTTCTTTAAATTTGTTCCACTTTTAATTGTAGATTGTTTGCTTTGCTTAAACAGCTTGCAATTACTGTACATGGTTATTGGTTTTATTAGAGATCTTGAGTTTATTGACTATTGAATTTGTAATCGATTTTTCAGTTGTTGGTGTGCTAGCTGTACACTCTCTTGGCTATAGACAGGTGTATAATGTACCATGTGTGGTGCTCTTGTTGTAAATTGTAGTCATCATACAACCAGCCCATTCAATACCTCAGAGTTGGTTATCTGTCTTGCTGTATTTTGTCTTATTTTGTTATATTTTGGCCATAACAGCCAGGTAGATTGGGCTGCTAATGTTAACAAGTCTAAGCGGTCACGTCCAGGATTTCTGACCGACTTCGAGAACAACAACCTGGGTACAAACTGAGAGTGGATTCCACTAGCCTGGCCACTAGAAATAGGTTTGTTTACTTTTAGCTCATTATGGCAAAGCCGAAAGTCCATCCGTCCGTCCACATTTCACAGGAATCACTACTCCTCCTAGGCATTTGCCCTGATGGTCACCAAACTCTCTCACAATGAACTTCAGATGGGTCTGCATCCAGGTTGTGCTTAAGGTCAATGTCAAGGTCAAAGGTGAGGAAATCTGGGCACTTATGTGATTTCAGAAAAATCGCTACTCCTCGTAGGAAATTGTGGTGAATGTTTGCCAAACACAATAATCCTCATGTAGGTCTGTATCCAAGTTGTGCTCAAGGTCAAAGATCAGGACATCTGGGTACTTATGCAATATCAAAAAAATTGCTACTTCGCCAAGCACATTGCCTGGATGCTCGCCAAACTCACTCACAATAATCCTCAGGAGGGTCTGCATGCAGATTGTACTCAAGGTCAATGTCAAGGTCAGAAGTCAGGATATCTGGGCACTTACATGATTTTAGAAAAATCACTAGTCCTTCTAGGTAATAACCTTGAGTCTCCCCAGACTCACTCACAATGACCCTTAGGTAAGTCTGCATCCAGGCTGAGATCAAGGTCATTGTCAAAGGTCAGGAGATTGGGGCACTTATGATTTCAAGAAAAACGTTACTCCTCCTAGGCCAATGATCTTGACTTTAAGTACATCCTAGATGGTCCTGCATCTAGGCTGTGTTTAAGGTCAAGGTCAACGTTCAGGAGATCTGAGCTCTCTCATGATGATTTTGTCAGGCCGGAATGAGCTACTTTGTCATTGATGGTCTGGTCTGTGTTTTCTATCCATTACCACTAGACACCTGCTTTCCCCACTGGATCGTCTACAAATCCTTGACCATATATTGTATTCCATTCATAGATGATATTTTAGCTCCTTTTATTATAGTTTATTAGGCCTGGGGGCCTCATGTATAAAGGATTGCGCTGCTTTCATACTGAAAGACGGCATACTCACAAAAATCTGAAAAGTACGTGCACATAGAAATTTTCAGATGTATAAAACTGTGCACACGCCAGATTCTTCGCTCCTTTTCTTTATACGTCCCACATCACCGTGAAAACCAGCACGCGTGCACAGTCTCTTTACTCCACCTCGGTTCTTCCCATTAATGACTGTGTAAATGACTAAAAATGTCCCTTCTGTCAAACAATGATTGTCAATCCTGCCGGAAAGCGCAACATACAAAAAAAAAAAATCAACAGATTGTGACACTGAGATGTTGATAATGGAGGTGGGAGGTTAGAAATTTTTTTTTTAGATTTTGCTCGGACCCTCTGGAATCAACAATAAATGTAAATTTACAGAGTGGACCATGTTACAATGGCAGTTAATGCAGTCAGCTCAGACTGAAATAAATTTATTAATAAAATAAAACTAGAAAAGCACTCACAGAGTGCATACCTTTGCAAAGGCTCCTTCCGCTTCTCATGGATTACCTCCAAAATGTAATGGGTTTGTGTGTAGGCCTATAGCCACTTGTGGTGAAAATTGCATCAAAGTCTGTCCATCAGTTTTGGAGTATTGTTGCTAACACAGTGTGAGAACATAAGAGCCTTGGCTGAGGTATGCATTCTCAGATCATCACCAAAATATAATGGGTTCCTCTCTAGCCCAAGAACCACCTCTGGTGAAAATTTCATCCAAATCCATCCAGTAGTTTTTGTGTAATCCTGCTGCACAAATACAAACAAAGCCCTTGGTGGAGGTATGCACTCTCAGATCATCACCAAAATCTAATCATCTGTTCCCCGTGCCATTACACATCTTTCCTGAAAATTTAGTCAAAATCCGTTCATAATTTTTTGAGTTATGTTGGTAACAGACAGACGGACAGACAAACAAACCCTGGTAAAAACATTACCTCCTTGGCGGAGGTAATAAAATGGTCTTGCATTAAAGTTAAAGGGGTTACAGTCAATCCACCTTATTCCTGGGGGTGCTGCTGTAGGAACGATTATGGGCAGAGCTTCTGGTTTTGGCTGAAGTAGTGTTTAATCAGTCCGCAAGAGTGGAGTAGAGGAGCATTTAAAATAGCGTTTTTAAAAGTTTTTAAAATTCATTTTAATGTATAGTTCACATACGTGTTTTGCACTCAAGTGGCAGCTAATTTCAGCACTTGTAGTTTTTGTATTTTTTGAATGTTTTGGCGTAGTTCTGGTACTTGTTGCTGGTGTTCATGGTTGTGTCATAGATTGTATAAATGGAGGCTTCTCACTGGCAATGCGTAGATCATGCACTGAAAACTAAAGATGACTGTTGGTGTGATCGGTGGTACAGATGCAAGAGCACCAGGTATGTTTTCACTTGTATGAATGTCACAGATCTGACATTTATGCATCATATATGTCGCCAGATGCAAGGCTGCATGAAGTAAAATAATAAATAAAAAATAGTAATTTGCTTCCTAAGGCTTAATGATTTAAGAACGATATCAAATAGTGTTTGGGGGGGTTGCATTCGTTGCACTGCCTTGCAAATGCCTGACCTTCATGTCAGATCAGGCATTGGTTTGCTTGCTACCGGATAACCATAAAAACGGTACTACCTGTCTCATGGGTCAGGCCGTTTGCGACTCAACCGGCAACCCCGCCCTTTCGAGAGCGTGGAGGGTGAAACTGGGCATCCTGGCAGAACTAAAAACAATATCTGTCACAGGTCTGTGGTGGACCACTCCCAGTTACACGGGGTGAGACTGGACATCCTGGCAGATAAGCACATCTGTCGCAAGGTCTGTGGTGGACTTTTGCCAGTCGGTGCATCATGACATGCACTACACAAAGAGCAGAGATAAACAAACCTATCATCTGGTCAGTCACTGCAACAGATACTGGAGTCAGTTTGTCTTGGCCTTTCCTTGCCATTGATAATACCTCTATCTGCCAAGAATGTGCCGTTAGTCCAGCAAAAGCTAGCAGTACTCAAATACTTTGCAAGCAGTTTCATGAAATGGTCAGTCAGAAAGCAACTCATACCGGCTCGGACGTCACCCGGGTTAACAAGGTCAGGAGTTCCTGGCAGTGGAGAGTGAAGGACAGAGCTGTGTGGAGGAATCTGATCAGACCTAAATGAAACGGTCATTGTCGCCTCCGACAGACTGCTGATGATGATGCACTTGTTATAATGGGGAAATGACACGAGACGGAGAGCTTCTTGAGGGACATCCAACTGAACTTTGTTAGGGAGAACACTCAACTATATACAGAATGGGCCGTGCCCGCCTAACGTCATCCTGTGGGTGGGCACGGCGTCCCAGACACCCAAATCCCATACACAACATTTCCCCCCTTTAAAAAAAATGTCAGGCACACAAACAACCCACCCTAATTTGTCACCTGACTCACACACTAAAAGGGAAGAACATATGTACAAAAATAAATAAACTCCTATCCATTCACACAACTAAGGTTGGGGGCTGGGCAGACTGCCAGCACCCCCTACATGGCTGAGTGGGATATTCTTCCGCTAAAAGAGAACAATTTAATAAAACAAAATAAGGCCGTGTTTCTAACTCAAAATAATCCCCTTAACAAAGCTATATACACATCACATAAAATCACAAAACACACACACACACTACTGGCAGCTCCCACCCCAACTCCCACCCTACAATGGGCATTCAAAACAAAACCACGTTGGGTGTTCAATTACAATGAATCAAATAAACCTGGTGGGCTCAAGTGTACCACAAACATAATTAAACACAGAGCCACCACCCCTCAGGCTGTAAAACTTATCATATAAATGCCAATTAAATAATAACACACTGAAACTCAGCGCTAAATCAGGCATACTGTGGCGATATGGGATAATAAGCGGCGAACTGAGGAGTTTAAAGTGCCTTTATTAAGTCACATCGCCAACACGAGCTCACTCTGGTGCTGTGCAGAGCGGCCCAGAGCGAGCCCTGAGGGCTCTCAGTAGCGTGGAGACAGGTGCAGTCAGTTGAGCAGTCGCAGAGAGAGAGTGAGTTACATGATACGTGCGGTATTTATACCGGTTACAGACAAAGCATGAAAGGGCATGGGCATTTGCATATGAGAGAGACATACATATCAAATAGGCAGGTTGCCAGTCCCTGCTCCAGCTTGCAGGACAAAGAGGTGACAAGTCACACCTACATATTGATCTGTCTCTAGGTCAACAGTGAGGACAGGACGTGTGAACACAAAGCATGAATGGCACATTAACATCACACTAGCGCTGCGGAAAATAACCAGGAGTAGCGAGCTGTCTGTCCTTAGTCTGTGGGGGGTTGTCCCACACATACCACCATCCTGGCTAATCAGATTTAACATGCAAACACACATCATAGGTTTGCAACTAAACAGTTTAACATGCCTGTCATACTTCCTCTTTTCCTCTTATTCTTTTTTTTTAAAATAAATTTACCGGGGCACCAAACAGTAAAACTACACACAATCATTCACATATATACACAGACATTCACATCAGGAAAATAAAATTTTAGGTAACTCCAACGTCTCTGGGTAGCCACCATCTTCTACACGGCCACGGAGGGCCCGGGCATCCCCACGGCATTCTTAAGTCCAGCCGCTGCCACCCCCCAGGGTCAAAACATCCCTCTCTGGCCAACCTTTCTCCAACCTTCCAAACTGTTTTTTTCTTTTCTGGGCCGAACCCCGCCGTCGACCTGCAGGAAAACCCGACCCGGTCTCACGTGCACGCCATGTTGTCTCAGGACCTCCTTCCTGCGTCGTGCTGTCCCACCAACCCGGTCCAAACTCTTATCCTGACGATGGCGTTTGGTGCTCTGCAGGACCGCGCCAATTTTTCCCACTCCACTCACATGTCCTCCAGTTTCGGCAGCCCTCTGCACGGGGACCCCGCAGTGCCTTCCGGTACCCACACCAAGGGTACCGCGGCCACCAGCACCGGGGTCAACCCTGGCTGGGTTATTGTCACACCAGCCACCATTAACACCCAGCTCGCCAGACCAGCTCATGTCCAGAACCGCGCCAAATTGTCCCGCTCCGCTCTCTTCTGTCTTGGTCTCGAACACTTCGACCCCCCATGGTCGTGCTCCAGGGACCGCCGAAGCCCCCTCCTAGGCAGCCGTTGCTGCTCACCTTCGTGGTTCACAGCATCATCCTCACCGGCATCATTCTCTGGTCCGGGCACCTCGACGCAGCTTTCAACTCCCTCGTTCCATGTGTCATGCTGTGTAGCCTCCGTAATCGGCTCCTGTTCACCTCCAGGACACGCACCATCACCCTTGTCGGGCCCCCCCACCGACCTGGGCTCCTCACCTCTGCATTCAGCACTCTCGATGTTGGTGCTCTGCTGCACTGTCACTGTGTCCTGCGGCTGCTGCTCACCTCCAGGACATGCACCATCACCCTCGTTGGGCCCGCTCATCAACCTGGGATCCTCACCGTTGCATCCAGTGCATATGGCGTCGGTGCTCTGCTGCGCTGACACTGTGTCCTGCGGCTGCTGCTCCTCCCTTGGGCCGTCAGCCTCTCTGGTCTCACCTAATCGTTGTCCAGCCTCCCACTGCATGGCCTCCAGCTGTGGGGTTAACTCCTGCTGTGCCACCTCTCCGCAGGTGTAGGTCTCGATTAACTCGGGCTCTCTCCATCTTCGCTCCGGTTCAGGCTGCTTGAGGGGTGAGGGCAATTCCGGGTCCTGCTCATCTTCATCACCTGAGCTGTAGTCACTTCCTGAGTCCCATTCGCTGTCCGTTTCACACTCACTGGGATCTTCGGCCGCACCCACGTCTGCAAGGCCCATGTAAACCGGTCCTGGGCCGCCGACTGTCTGCCCACCAATTTCAAAAGTGAAACCCAGCTCATCAAACAGGTCCCACCCCATCACATTTTCGCCCCAGCATGCCACCTGGAACCTGAACGCGGGAAGGATCTTCTCACCACACTGCACCGCCAGCATGATACACCTGCCGTTCCCGGGGTCCTCGTCGTCTGGCAGTTCTGCCACATCTGGGCGCTGGAGTGTGAGCCTCCGAACCCAGGCCTCACTCACGATGGAGCACAGGGCGGCGGTGGCTAACAGCATGGGCACCCTCACACCGTCCAGTTTCATTACCCGGTCCCGACTATCCTTCAGGGCACGCGATGTTGATACCTTGTCCGCAGTCGTCAGTGGCCAGGGGCTCCTCCACACATGGCCCCGGTTCCACTCCGAGGCCCAATTTCGTGCCCTTAGCCCTGTTTCGGCACGAAACTAGCCTGTCAGCTAGCCTGTCCATAGGGTCCGACTGAACCTTTAGCTCCCCCAAGCTAACTAGCTCCGGCGTATCTAGCGCCACCAGCCTCTTCGCCCACATCTCTCTGGCCCTCGTCCGCTCCACGAAGTGTGCCTCCATATGTCCAACAGCCTCCACATAGCCCTCACTCGTGCCCAGCGAGTCGAGAATCCTTCGGCCCTCCGTGCTGAGGTTACAGGCCAGGAGGGCCTGCCACTGTCTCCTGTCAAGCCAAGGGAAACCCAGCAAGTCCACATACTCCTCGAACTCCCGTCTCCACTGTGGCCATGAAATTAATGGCTCACTCGGGCTCTCCAGAAATGGCAACAGCCGCTGATTAAGCTAGCACGCTCCCATTGGTCTCCTCGTCGCCAAATGTTATATCGGGGAAATGACACGAGACGGAACGCTTCTTGAGGGACATCCAACTGAACTTTATTAGGGAGAACACTCAGCTATATACAGAATGGGCCGTGCCCGCCTGTCCCAGACACCCAAATCCCATACACAACAGCACTGCCTTGGAACGATATGGACAATATTTAGCAGCTTCAGCATGCATTAATTTTTAAATTATCACAAAATATAGATCAATAAAATTTTGAACAATTGTCAGAAAATGTCTATATGTGTTGTTAAATAACAAGCATTCATGGCATGACAGCAGCATGAGCATTTTAATTTTGCGGTAAAACAGACAGCTGTAGCTGTCCGTTTTACCCAGACATGAAAACACCCAAGCACAGTGTTGTGGTTCTTTGTGGCTCTGACTAGATTCTACGTCTGCTCTGAGGTAAATTTGATTATGTCCAACATCTTTTAACAAAATGCGTCTGCCTTTATTGCGGTGGAGACATTGATATATCTCGGAGCTTTCATTTGTTTACAGCGTTAGCATCTTAGCAGCGGAGCTAACTAACGGAGAGCTACTGTCTGCCAGGACACGTTTTAAAGTCATCTTCTCATGTCTCCATAGTCGTGGGAAGTGGTATGTGTTATGTATGTAAATAGAAGGTATTAGTAAGATGGCGGCCGGGGTGGACGGGGAATGAGTAGAGGTGGTTAACTGCCAGTTCCGGTGGTAACGCCACTCCAGGTATAAAGGAGGTGGGCAGAAGAGGCTAGTCCTCTTTCGTTGTGGAACACCTGGCCTGCTGGAGAGTGCCGTAAGCCCGAGTGATATTTGTTATGTCCGTGGGTTTCTACTTTAGATTACCACTCGGAGGAACAAACACAAAGACACACACGGCTGCAGATCATTAGCTTGCTTGTTTACTCAGGCATCCGCACACATACACGTTTGTTCAGTTCAATGAGCACACTCTTATACTATTGGCGACAGGATACAGCGCCCACCAATGGGGTGGCATATGCAAATGCAACTCATACAACTCCCATACATCACATCTCCTCCCCACTAAATGTTGTACCCACCCCCAAGATACACAAAACAAACAACTTTTATTATTTTAAAAACACACACTAGCCTTGAGGCTGGGAGTAGACGATCCCAAACCCCTGAGTCAGTCAAGGGTTTATTCTGCCCTTTTGGTGAGACGTGACTCTCTCATCTAACACATAAAAAAGGTCTCTTATTCAAAAATGACCAATCTCTGTCTCTTAAAAGCATCCTGCAGGTGCATACCAAACTCGCAGTGTTCAGAAAGCTTTTTAATGACTGCTATATATTGCGTCACAGTTTCTCCCTCTTGTTGGTTCCGTTTATGAAAGTGAAATCTTTCAGCAATCACAATTGGCTTTGGGGAAAAATGGTCTTTCAAAACTTCCGTGAGTTGAGCATATGTCTTAGCCCCTGGCTTATCTGGAGCTACGAGGCTACGTAAAAGTCCATATGTTGACGCACCAATTACACTTAAGAAAACAGCAAGCTTTTTCTCCTCTGCAATACCATTTGCCGTAACAAAATACTCAAACCTCTCAACGTAGGTTGTCCACTGCTCCACCGACTCGTCGAATGGGTTAATGTGTCCAATAACTCCAGCCATGGCGTGCAGTTAGCTAGCGTTTAGCAATCTTGTCACCTGGCGTCCTGTCACCCGGCGTCCTGTCACCCGGTGTCCTGTCACCTGGCGTCCTGTCACCTGGCGTCCTGTCACCTGGCGTGCCGCGCCCAGCCAAACTCCCACCAGGACAAACGTTCCTCTTCCTCCGTCACTCGCAGTCAATACCTCGGCGAGACTTGGAAACCTAAAGTCATCTTCGTCGCCAATGATGTTATGTCCGTGGGTTTCTACTTTAGATTACCACTCGGAGGAACAAACACAAAGACACACACGGCTGCAGATCATTAGCTTGCTCGTTTACTCAGGCATCCGCACACATACACGTTTGTTCAGTTGATTGTGCAGATGAGCACACTCTTATACTATTGGCGATGCCACAGGATACAGTGCCCACCAATGGGGTGGCATATGCAAATGCAACTCATACAACTCCCATACATCACAATATTGTATATAGTATCTGTAATAAAACTCCGTAAACAGGATTCACTGTATACTTGTTATTGCCTTAATTATGGATGCAACATTTGGCAACGAGGTAAAAGCAGCAGTGGAAAGATCCGTTGCCAGTTTGCAGCCATTTTTGGAAACCCTGTGTGAGCCACCTGTGCCTTGGCTCCTGTGGTTTGCCACATTTACAAATTATTTGGTAGCTTTTAACCTCAGCGAGCTGGAGAAGCTTTGTGCGAGGGCTGTTTTGGTCCATAATTTAGGCATGAAGGGGTCAAGGATACTGGAGAACCTTGGAGGGGCCAATAGCTTTGCCGAAGTGGTGGAATTAATGGCACGCTACTTTCGCGCGCCGGAAAACATCACGGTCCAACGCATTCAGTTTCGACAGCGCCACCAGCAGTTGGGGGAACCAGTGAAGAGATTCCTTGCGGACCTCTGGGAGCTTTCGAGAGAATGCAAGTTTGGACCCCTGGAAGATGAGATGATTCGGGACCAGTTGGCAGAACACATCTGTTGTCCAGCGGCCCGGTCCAGACGTTTGACCCATCCAGGTGAGCTGATGTTGGCCGCAGCTATCGGGCTTGCTCAACAGTTCAAAGTAGCAGAGACCATCGCGAGGGGCCTGACTGAAGGGGCCACTCTAAGCCAAGATGAGTCTCGTGCTAAGGCACTGTTATTGGACCCTGAAGATGAGGACCGTGGAGAGGAAGAATATGCCTCCGTGGTGAAAGTTAGGTCCGCCCCAGATACGCGGCGTTGTTATGGCTGTGGGTCCCCAAGTCACCGCTATAAGTCCAGGAGTTGTCCGGCGAAAGGCAAACGTTGTGGGAAGTGTGGTTTGCTGAACCACTTTGCCAGGGCGTGCGCAAACTTTGAGCGCAGGGACCGGTGGGGTGAACCGGGTCCCACGCAGAAGACTCTCACAATTGTCCAGACCATTTCCCCGGAGACCACGGGAAGGATCGGGTGTGATGTAATGCTGGATGGTGTCGAGGTTCCCCTGCTGGTGGATACGGGAGCTGTTATCGCCGTTTTGAACCTGACAACCATGAAGAGTCTGTTTCTCCATGCCGGACCGACAAATCAGGAAGCAGGAGAGACACTACTTTGGCTATGGATGGAACAGACTGGCCATTTTAGGATTTGTGGAAATGGAGGCGCGGTACAAGTCTGTTGTGGTGCCCAAGGCCCGTGTTTATGTCACCGCTGCGGGCATTAACATCATGGGGTGCAATCTTTTTTATAGCCTGGGGTTCTCTATAGCTAATGTGTCGGGTGAGGAGTGGTCGGGGTGTGCATTTTGGGGCCGACCAGCTCCGGTGGTGGACGGCGAGGAGGTGTGGGACTCAGACTGGCTGGACACTACAAGTGGAGAGCACGTTCGGTGCCAAGCGACGCCACCCCGGAATGGACCTGATGCCGGTTACCAGGTTGCCCTGGATGAGGGAGCTGGACAGCGTGTCAGGACCCCTGGGGTGGCCCATAAGGACAAGTTGCCTGCACTGGAGACTGAGGGGGCGAGACCTGAGAGCGCGGTTGTGAAGTGCTCACAACGACGGCCTGCAAAGAGGAAGACGAACTGGACCTGCGAGTCGACCAGATCGGTGAAGGAGGCTAGTCAGAACCAGAGTGATCCTGAGAAGAAAAGGTCTTCCTAGCGGGTTGGAGATGAGGTTCGGCCTAGGGTTGAGGCCCGGATGAGAGGAGATCACGGGTCATGCGAGCGGCATGATGACCAGAGGCGGTTCCGAGTGGAGGCTGCCCGGAGCGATGGACATCTACACTTGTCTGACAAGACCTGGAAGCATCCGAATGAACTGCGTCTAGTGGTGGAGAAGAGGAGTCGATGCAGTGAGAGCCCGGAGGTCAAGAGACAGAGGCGTTTGGAAAGAGACCTATCCAAGGACCGATGGTGTTTTACTGAACGTGTTTTGAGTTTAACCCAGGTGCTGCTGTATATAGTTGAACGCTGCTGTATTGGTGCCCCGGATACTATTGGTTTAAAAAAAAAAGGAAAAAAAAGAAGAACATGGAAGAGATGAAATTTTATGAGTTAAATTTGATAACTTATGTGTTTGTATAATGGTAAAATTTTAGTAGCTAAAATACTCATAGGTATTTAATGTAATAAGTGAATATTGTAAGGGTGAAATGGTTCACTGACTGGTTTGATATGTGCCTGAATTGGGATTTGAGTGGTAAAGAGTGAAGAAAGTAAAAGTAGTAAAGCATGGTGGGGTTATTTGGCTTTGGGAATGGTTAATTTGTGCTATTCAGTATACCCAACACGTATTTTTTTATTTTATGTGCCCAGGTGTGGGGTGGGTGTTGGGGTGGGGACCGCCGGTGGTGTTTCCTATGTACAGGTACATCTCAAAAAATTAGAATATCATGAAAAAGTTCAATATTTTTGGTCACTCAGTTCAGAAAGTGAAACCCATATATTGTATAGATTCATTACACAGAGAGTGATATATTTCAAGTGTTTATTTATTTTAATTTTGATGATTATGGCTTACAGCCCATGAAAACCCCAAATTCAGTTTCTCAAAAAATTAGAATATTACATAAAATTAATTGTAAAAAAATAGTTTTTTAATAGAAATGTTGGCCGACTGAAAAGTATGTCCATGTACACACTCAGTACTTGGTCGGGGCTCCTTTTGGATTAATTACTGTATCAATGTGGCGTGGAATGGAGGTGATCAGCCTGTGGAATTGCTGAGGTGTTATGAAGGTCCAGGTTGCTTTGATAGTGACCTTCAGCTCGTCTGCATTGTCGGGGTTGGTGTCTCTCATCTTCCCCTTGACAATCCTCCATAGATTCTCTATGGGGTTTAGGTCAGGAGAGTTTGCTGGCCAATCAAACACAGTGATGCCATGGTCATTAAACCAGGTTTTGATACTTTTGGCAGTGTGGGGGGTGCCAAGTCCTGCTGGAAAATGAAATCATCTTCTCCATAAAGCTTGTCAGCAGAGGGAAGCATCAAGTGCTCTAAAATTTCCTGGTAGACGACTGCGCTGACTTTGGTCTTGATAAAACATAGTGGACAAACACCAGCAGATGACATGGTTCCTCAAATCATCACTGACTGTGGAAACTTCACACTAAACCTCAAGCAACTTAGATTCTGTGCCTCTCCACTCTTTCTCCAGACTCTGGGACTTTGATTTCCAATTGAAAGCAAAATTAACTTTTATCTGGACAGAGGTCATCTGCTGGTGTTTTGTCCACTGTGTTTTATCAAGACCAAAGTTAGTGCAGTTGTCTACCAGTAAATGTTTAGAGCACTTCATGCTTCCCTCTGCTGACAAGCGTTATGGAGAAGCTGATTTCATTTTGATAACATTTAACTTTATTTTGGATAGATTAAAAGTACAGGTTAAAAGAAACTGAATAATATAACAAAGGGGGAAAGAAAATCCAACAAGGTCAAATTAGACAATAACTCCTCTGATTATACAGTTCACCATAAGTTATCCGAAATGGGTGATGGCTGAAGCCGCAGCTTATATTGCCCATCCATATTCCATCCAAGAATTCAAAAGAAAAACAAAACAAGAGCAATTACAATTCAGAACAAAGCTAAGACAAAAAGTGACAAAAAAACTAAGCTACAACACAACACAGGCTGGATATGACAATCCTTATGTGATTTTACATGTCATCTTGTATATATGTTTGGAGTATTTCTTCCTTTAGTTTTTGTTTAAATTGTCCAAGAGTTGTACATGATTTTAATTCAGGTCCAAAATCGTTCCATAATCTGACTCCTTGCACTGAAACACAGTGTTGCTTGGTGGTAGTTCTCACTGAAGGTTTTTGAAATATACACTTTCCTCTGAAATGATATTGTTTCTCCCTTATTTGGAACAACTTTTGGATATTTGCGGGCAGTGATAGATTCTTCACTTTAAACATTATTACTGCAGTTTTAAAGTCAACCAGATCTTTCAACTTGAGAGCTTTTAATTTAAGAAAAAGTGGGTTTGTTGGTTCCCTGTAAGCAGCTTTGTTTATTATTCTAATAGCTCTCTTCTGAAGCATAAAGACTGGCTATATGTTTGTTTTATATGTAGTTCCCCATACTTCAGTACAATATGTCATGTATGGGAGTATTAATGAATGATACAAGGTATATAGTGTGGGTTGATTCAGCAAGTATTTCACTCTGTGTAGTATTGCAATTGATTTGGATATTTTACCTTTAATATAATTAATATGTGACTTCCAACACAGTTTATTATCAATTATTACTCCAAGAAATTTAGTTTCGGATACCCTTTCAATCTCTACACCATTTACACTGAGTTTAGATACTAAGTTGTTGTGATGGTTGTTAAAGACTATAAATTTTGTCTTACTTAAATTGAGCGTTAATTTGTTTGAATCAAACCACAGTTTAAGCTTTCCTAATTCCTTTCCGATTGTATCCAAAAGTTGTTCCAAATTGCTTCCACTGCATAATGGATTAGTGTCATCGGCAAACAATATTAAGTCCATTTTTTCTGAAACTTTACATATATCATTTATATACATATTGAATAACAATGGCCTCAAAACTGAACCCTGTGGGACTCCACAAGTAACCTTCAGTAACTGTGAGTTTTTGTTACCAGCACATACATACTGATATCTATTCTTTAAGTAACTACATAACCAGGACAGTGCTACCCCTCTAATACCACAATTTTGTAGTTTCTTTAATAATAAATTATGATCCACTGTATCAAATGCTTTTTTAAGATCCAGGAATACCCCAACTGAATACTCTTTATTTTCAATGGCAGTTGATATTTTTTCTATAAATTCCATTAGAGCAAATGCAGTTGTCCTCTTGTGTCTGAACCCATATTGCTGCTCACACAATAAATTATTCTTCAGTATGAAGTTGTAAATTCTCTCATAGAATATTTTTTCTAGTATCTTGGAAAATTGCGGCAATAGTGAAATTGGTCTATAGTTTGAGAATTCTCCTCTGTCACCCGTCTTGTATATCGGAATTACTTTAGCTATTTTCATTGCATTGGGAAATATACCTGTTTGGAGAGACAGGTTACAGATATACGTCAGTGGTTTCACTAAGCATTCAATAATAGTTTTGACTAAGAGCATGTCAATACCATCACAGTCCATAGATGTTTTACTTTTAAACGATTTAACAATTTCAATGACCTCTCTCTCGTCTGTGTTCTTTATGAAAATGGAGTCTTTTATAGCAGTGTTTTTGCTTATTGTATCACCTGTAGACGCCGTAATGGGTATTTCTCGAGCCAAATTAGGACCAATGTTAACAAAAAAGTTATTAAATTCATCTGCAGGTGAAGCTGCATTCACACTCTGAGTCGTTTTATTATTTTTTGAAAAATCGGTTGGGTAGCTTGTATTTCTGCTTTTATTTCCAAGAATACTGTTAAGTATTGTCCATGTATTTTTAATATTGTCTCTGTTTTTCTCCAGTTCTTTACTGTAATAGTCTCTCTTACTACATCTATATGTTAACTTATTTTTGTATGTTTTATACCGCTGCTCTCCTTCTTTTGTCCTTTTCTTTAGGAAAGCTTTATATAATAAATTTTTCTTTTTACACGCCTTTTGTAATCCTTTGGTTAACCATGGCTTATCGGCAAATTTATGTTTAAGCTTTTTCTTTACTAATGGACAATTTTTTTCATAAAGAGTGGTTACAATGTTTATAAATGTGTCACAGGCTTCATTTACATCTGATACATAGACTTCTGTCCAGTCTTGCTTCAGCAAGTCCTCTTTAAAAGAACTGATTGCATTTTGTGATTTGTATCTGAACGATTTTAAAATTTTTTCTGTATTGGCCCCCGTGTGGCCATGGATAAGTGCAAAGGTTGGCAAGTGGTCACTCGTATCATTTATCAATAATCCACTTTCTATTTTCTTATCAATAATATTAACAAACAGGTTGTCAATAAGTGTAGCAGTGTGAACTGTGATTCTACTGGGATGTGTTATTGTGGGATATAGACTCATGCTGTACATAGAGTTCATGAACTCTGTAATTACATTTTGTTGATATGGATTTAGTAGATCAATATTGAAATCTCCACAAATTACTACCATTTTCTTACTAGTAATATTATTGTACAGCTCGACTAATTTATCTCTGAATGTCTCAATGCAAGTTCCCGGCGTTCTATATATACAACTTATAATTAGATTTTTTGTTTTATCTTGGTCAATCTCAACAGTAACACATTCCAAAATCCCTGGTAGTGCAAAGGACATTCCATTTACAAGCTTACACCTATACAGGTCATCAATATACAGTGCAACACCA
This sequence comes from Pholidichthys leucotaenia, assembly GCA_020510985.1. Classification (NCBI taxonomy): domain Eukaryota; kingdom Metazoa; phylum Chordata; class Actinopteri; order Cichliformes; family Pholidichthyidae; genus Pholidichthys; species Pholidichthys leucotaenia. The sequence goes on along the minus strand of CM035844.1, from coordinate 388,898,587 downwards.
CCACCCTTTTTTGAGATCTGTTAATATGAAACATCTGATATCCCTCTATTGCCATCAGGGGAGCCTGCTCTTCATTAAGCCAAGTTTCAGAGACTGCGATAGCTGTAAATTTTCTCTCTAGCTGTTTTAAATAGTCCTGAATCTGTGGAAAGTTTTTGTTAAGACTTCTGCTGTTGAAGTGTATTATTGATAGTTTACCATCTAGTTGCACTTGACTTTTGAATTGCTTTTCAGTGTAATATTCATTATAATGGTTATGAATATTATTGAAAAAGTGGTTATCAGGATCAATATCATTCTCCATCTCTTGTAGTTTATGTTCAGCATAATGGCATATTTTCAGAGTTTTTCACTCTGTGTCAAATGACTTCCTCCAACTGGGGATAATTGATGTCTACTCAAGTCAGTCATAAGTTTTTTGTTTGTTTTGCTTATTTTTTTTTTAAAGTACATTGACATGGTATGTCAAAAGAACTATTCTTGCCGTGTGTGTGGATATGGATTATCATTGTCTCTTAAATTTCTTAATCAGTGTTCATCTGTATTTATTTAAGTCAGTAACATCTCTGATCATTATACTCTTTGCTTGCTCAGGTGTTCCATTTAGTTTGATCCAAACTCTACAATTTCTTGTCCATGTTGCCTGTATCTTATTTTGTCTTTTCAGCATCCGTGCTTGCCGTGCTATTTCAGCATTTGTTTTTGTTAGGTGCTCATTTAGGTAAACTTCTGTTCCCCGGAGCTTTCTGGCCTGCCTCAGTATGTCATTCTTTACCCTTCTGTTCACAAAGCGCATCACAATTGATTTCTTTGTTTTATTATCTTTTCTGGGTAAAGCATAACAGGCTGAAATTGCATTTGCTTCGACCTTTATATCTCTACCATCAAGGAACAGAAGCACCTGGTTTTCCAGGGAGACTGATTCACTCAGGGGAGCCTCCTCACCTCTCAGTCCTGTTGTAGCATGAGCGTATGATTGATATTTGATGTCTAGTCCACGTATAATTAGATCATCCATACGAGAACCTTGTTCAAGATCCTCGACGCGTCGCTCCAAGTCCGTAATATTTTTGTCTTTTTCTTGAATTGTTAATTTTAATTCTCGGACTTCTTCCATTAGGCCTATTATTTTGGCCTGCTGGCTAACCATTTTGGTCACTTCTTCTGACAAGAAGTTCAGGGATTTTTTGATCTCTTCCATTTCCTCCTTCTTTGGTGGCATTTTTACTGACCTGTTGATAGTAAAACAATCTCTGCTGGTGTCGCCGGTATCCGATCCGACCGACCTCGAATCCAGCTGGGCCTCAGCTAGCCCCCTCCGCTGCTAGTCCCGCTGCTTACCGCCGCAGTAACCGAGCTCCTGTTCAACCGGGGTACCGGCAGCTCCTCCACCGAGTCCCGCCGCACACCGCCGCTGTAGCCGAGCTCCGATCCTGCTTCTGTCTGGCTGGGGTCCCGGTAGATCCTCCGCTGAGCCCCGCCACCTACCGCCGTCTGCCTCAGTAGTTCCTCCGCTGAGCCCCGCCACTGTAACTGGGCTCCGACTCAGGCTATTGTCTGGCTAGGGCCCCGGTGGTCCTCCAGTGGTCCCCGTCTCCCACCACCGCTGCACCCGAACTCCGATCCGGCTCCCGTCCAACTGTTGCCTCGGTTAGTTCCTCCGGCGAGCCCCAATCACTGGGACAGAGTCGCTTCGTGTCGGTGTTAGGTGCTACTACTAGCGTTAGCTTAGCAAATGCTTCGGGTAAAGTGTAGCAGCGAACCACAAAAAGAAACGCTAGTCAGTTTACTCACAGTGCCCGGTGAAAGGCGATTAAAGGGGTATTTCAACAAAGGTGGAAATTCAGCCCGTGCGTGTGCGTAACAAATGCCGATCGCTGTTGGTTAGTTATTTTTATGGCAAAATCAGCAACTTTGTCTCAGCACTGAAAAAGTATGACCATCCCGGCCGCCATGTTCCTCCTACCTCCTACCTATTTTCCAGCAGGACTTGACACCCCCCCCCACACACACACACACTGCCAAAAGTATCAAAACCTGGTTTAATGAACATGGCATCACTGCGTTTGATTGGCCAGCAAACTCTCCTGACCTAAACCCCATAGAGAATCTATGGAGGATTGTCAAGAGGAAGATGAGAGACACCAGACCCAACAATGCAGACGAGCTGAAGGTCACTATCAAAGCAACCTGGACCTTCATAACACCTCAGCAGTAACACAGGCTGATCACCTCCATGCCACACCACATTGATACAGTAATTAATCCAAAAGGAGCCCCGACCAAGTATTGAGTGTGTACATGGACATACTTTTCAGTCGGCCACCATGTCTATTAAAAAACAATTTTTTACAATTAATTTTATGTAATATTCTAATTTTTTGAGAAACTGAATTTGGGGTTTTCATGGGTTGTAAGCCATAATCATCAAAATTAAAATAAATAGACACCAGAAATATTTCACTCTTTGTGTAATGAATCTATATATGAGTTTCTCTTTCTGAACTGAGTGACCAAAAATATTGAACTTTTTCATGATATTCTAATTTTTTGAGCTGTACCTGTATATTGTGATTGTTGTTCTTTACGTTCTTATGGAGCTGTTCAGTGGGATTATTTTATTTAGAAACACGGTCTTTTAAGTTGGACTGTTTTAAGTATGGCGGCAGAATAATCCGCCTAGCTGTGTAGGGGGCGCTGGCAGTCTACCCGACCCCCCCAGCCTTAGTTGTGTGAATAGATAGGCAGTTTGTTTCTTTTTGTACATATTTTTTGTGATTATAGAGTGTGTCAGGTGCTAAATTTGGGGTGGGTTATCTGTGCGCATGATATTTTTTTGAAAGGGGGGAACATGTTATGTATGTAAATAGAAGGTATTAGTAAGATGGTAGCCGGGGTGGACGGGGAATGAGTAGAGGTGGTTAACTGCTGGGTCCGGTGGTGACGCCACTCCAGGTATAAAGGAAGTGGGCGGAAGAGGCTAGTCCGCTTTCGTCGTGGAACACCTGGCCTGCTGGAGAGTGCCGTAAGCCTGAGTGATATTGTATATACGTAGTATCTGTAATAAAGCTCAGTAAACAGTATTCACTTTATACTCATTATTGCCTTAATTATGGATGCAACAGTATGATTATATTACTGTTTTTGAGGTGTAGAAGGCTGTGTTCCCATGTTTTTGATGCCAAAGTCAGTTTTTTTAACAAGGAAAAGTGTCCCATTTCAGTGACAACCATACGTTCTAAACTAGTACCGGAAGTTAAGCCCATTATTCACGCAAGGCATCATGGGGGCTAGGAATAAGGTCGATAGACGGATCACTGGTCATACTGTAGACAGAAGCTACGTTCTGATCCACAGTGTACTTCAAACTGTAATCCCTACTCCCTGCTCCATTCTCAGGGAATATCAGTAAGTTAACTGCCCTTCACATACTGTGAGAATCACTTTTTTTGATTTCTCCAGTGCCCTTAACACCATCCAGCCACTGCTGCTGGGTGAGAAGCTGTGGGTGATGGGGGTTGACAGCTCTGTGATCTCCTGGATTGTTGACTACCTGACAGGCAGACCACAGTTTGTCAGGCTGGGCAATGTCTTGTCTGGAGTGGTGGCTAGTGATATGGGAGCTCCACAGAGGACTGTGCTCTCTCCTTTTCTCTTTACCTTATACACCACTGACTTTCAGTACAACACTGAGTCATGTTACCTGCAGAAATTCTCTGACAACTCAGCTGTTGTGGGGTGTATAAAAGGAGGAGAGGAGGGGGAGTACAGGGCACTGATTTGTGGAGTGGACAGAACAGAATAACCTGAGGTTGAATGTCAGCAAGACCAGAGAGATGGAGATTGACTTCAGGATGAGGAAGACGCCTTCTCAGCCACTGCAGATTAGGGGGGGGGGGGGGAATGTGGGAGTGGTCAAGGACTACAAATATCTGGGTGTCAGGATCAACAGTGGGTTGGACTGGAGATCCAACACCGATGCTGCGCACAAGAAGGGGATGAGCAGACTCTACTTAGTGAGGAAGCTGAGATCCTTCAGCGTGTGTAGCAGGATGCTGGAGCTTTTCTATCAGACCATTGTCACCAGCGCCATCTTCTTTGCTGCTGTCTGTTGGGGTAGCAGTATCAGGGCCAGAGACACCAACAGACTTGACAAGATTATCAAGAGGGCTGGCTCTGTAATTGGTCTCAGACCGGAGACCTTTGAGACAGTGGTGGAGAGGAGAACACTAAATAAACTGTGATCCATCATGGACAATCCTGATCACCCCCTCCACCACACTCTCGACAGACAGTGAAGCACTTTCCCCAGTAGACTACTACAGCTTCGCTGTCGAACGGCCAGGCACGGGAAATCTTTCCTGCCACATGCAATTTCACTGTACATTAACTCACTATGATGTTGTATTCTGGTCATAGCTATGCTGCCACACTGCACCTTACAGACTAACTGGTACCTCACATTTCACTCTGCTCCTGATAGTCCTTCTTTGTGCAATGGGATGATTCATGTGTTTATACGGGTCATCATATATTAAGCTATGATGTATATAGGTTTATAGTCGTGTTAGTTTTACTTTCCACGGGTAATCCCTTTGTCATGTGTGTGTTTCTGTTGTTTGGTTGTCTACTGTCATGCTGCTGTTACGCTGTAATTTCCCAGTTGGGGATCAATAAAGTACATCTATCTATCTATCTATCTATCTATCATTTCACCAGTGCTGATAATCAACAGTGCAGGTGGTGCAATAAGAGTAAAATTTTGTGTCCACCTTCCACACAGGCTCAGGATCATCTTCATTCCAGTTGTTCCCAAGCCATCCCCAATCCTTCATGACTTTGAGGTTCGTAACATTTTATTTTTAATCTCAAATTCATAGTCATACAAGATTTATGTTTTATTAACAGTTCATGGAATAATGTAAAAAGTACTCAGTTCATTAGCACAATATATGAATGAGAGTTTGCAGTTACTATATACTCTGTCAGAAGTAGGCAGTAACTTCATTTAGTCAAGTACATGTACTTCAATCATTTTTTTTTCACAAAATTACACTTTACTCAGTAATTTTATTGTAGGATATGCTTAACATTTACTTGAATACTTTTAAGAAGAAGTCATTAATTTATCACAAAAATGAAAATTTGTAAGGCAAAACTAGTACATTTTATTAGAGAAAGTTACAAATTTATGACAAAAACAAATTTGTGAGAAGGGGCACAAATTTAAGGGGCATTGTTCTGCTTTTGTGTGAATATTAACAGGGATAATTTTTGACACATTTCATTTGAAATCATAAATGTTTATCTGTATTACTAGAAAACAGGACAACAGACTTTAGTTATTCACTTGCTTGGACGCATGAGTGTCTGTGGTTACAGAAGTCAAACAACACCAATCAGTTGATTGGGTATTGAAGCACCTTTTGATTAAGGAAAGTGATCAACCAGCTGACTCTTAGCTACTACAATTAAAAACAGAGTTTCCTCCATTCTACTGTCAGTGAGTGACTGATTTATTTAAAATTATTCTGACAAAACATTTTCGATTCTTTCTTATAGAATTGGGTCGAGAAAGCCAAACGACTGAAGGACAATTTGAAAACCAACTACAATGAGTCTGCCTGCCCAGTGAGTGAGTACTCCCACGTTTCTCAGTCTGACAGCATGAACTCCGACATCTACAGCTCTTCTGTTACAACCAACCAAACCGACTGCTCCATCTCCATCCCTTTGAACGACCCAGTAGACCAACCTCCACCCTATTCCCCTTCCCCATCCACAGTCTAATACCGGGAGGTGTCAAGATTGAGCTGCCAGGTCTTTACGTACAGATACATTTGCTGTTTAACATGAAGGATGAGAAGATGGATAATTTATGTGTATGTGAATTTATAATCCAGTCCCTCCAGGATTTCACGAGATTTTTGTTTTATTGTTGCCACTCTAGTTGCAGGGCTGCCCTGGGGGTTTGCCTGAATTGCGCGTTGGTCCATGTCTGCATCGGAGATTCACAGCTTTAAAACTCATTGACAAGATGTAGTAGTGGCTTTTACCTCAAAAGAAGCATAAAAAGGTTACAACAATGGCTTTAGTGTTATGCAGTATTTGCTCATTTATGGTTTTATGGCATTTCTCCTCACACGTGCTCCCGCAATAGGGATGCTTTCAGGCAGGCAGAGTTTTTTCAACACAAACCCAGCACTTCGTATACGCGGTCAGCACAGACACACAGGGAGACATTCACCGGCAAGCCAAGGGAGACGGAAGAAGGGACGGTGTGGGAAAACTTGGGGGTGAGAGTTTTTTTTAAATCACACACTCTGTTTTTTGCTGATGTGTTCCATTTATACTCACTGTAAACATGGAAATGGTAAAATTGGTGGAAGTTGACGATGATTGGCCAAAATTGCAGCAAAGTTGCAGTGATTGGACAAAATTCATATTTTGCGGGATTGGCTAAATTGCAGGAACTGGTGCGATCGCAACATTGCGAAATCCTGGAAGGACTGATAACACAACATAACAAAAATTATTTTTTTGTAAGTTGTCTGTGTTTTTTCAACTGATTTAAGACAATTTTGCACCGCTGAATCCGAAAATGACATCCGTTTCTCTCGATCAGGCCAAGTTTTTATGTTAAGTTATAAGCAGTTGTACAGATGTACTGTAAATTGAATAGTAGACACTGATAAAGGTAAGTACATGTAAATTGAATGTTGCATCATCATTGTTCAAAATTCAGAGAATTTCAAAAAATAAAAAAGAATTTTGCATCATATAAAGCAAGATAATCTCTTGCTTCCATCGTTCCACTCCGGGCTACAGCCAGCATATTAGCAGCAAACTGAATATATTTTTTACCCTTAATTTTCTACCATTATCAGGCATTGAAAGTGACAATGAATTCTGTTTATTTCATACAATATTCAACTTCTTGAGCAAGAATTAAGAAAATGCAGAAAATTGCCTATGCGGCGCTATGACTTGTTTGTGCTTCTTTACATACCTAATATGGCAGCTCCGCTTTGATGCGATGATATCCAGTCTAGTATTAGCTTTATTGGTCTGTGGTGTAAACAGAAAGATTGCTGCATCCTGTGCTTTGGGGTTGTCAAAATAACAGACCACACAAAGCCAAAAATGTTGTACATTTTGAGGGATCTGACACCAGGGATGTTTTCCAAATCGACTATTAAATGCTCAGTAAATTTGTTTTGTCAAATTTATTTAAATGCAGACCATTATTGTAACCAGTCTGAGCCATACCGGTTCAGTAATCAAAGTTAATCAAACTTAAATCAACGTTTTGATGTGCAACACCCGTAAGGAGATTGGATTATCGTAGAGAAGTGCTCACTAAGACCAATTTTCAGGTGAAAAAAAGGTGTTCCACATTTGATAGAAACATAGGCTACCTTTGGCGTGCCCAGAAAAAGCCTTAAATCATTTAGTTACAATTGTGAAAGAAAATAAGAATAACAACAGGTGTTAAAGCTTGATTTTTTTGAATGTTTATGTGACATCAGTGCTACTGTACTTTACAATAGTGTCATCAGTTGCTTAGTTGACAGTGCATCCAGAAAGTATTAACAGTGCTTCACTTTTTCCACATTTTGTTATGTTACAGCCTTATTCCAAAAGGGATTAATTTTTTTCCTCAAAATTCTACACACAACACCCCATAATAACAATGTGAAAAAAGTTTTTTTTTTTATTTTTGCAAATTTATTAAAAATAAAAAAACTAAGAAATCACATGTACATAAGTATTCACAGCCTTTGCTTAGTGCTTTGTTGATGCATCTTTGGCAGCAATTAAAGCCTCACGTTTTTTTTTTTTAATATGATGCCACAAGCTTGGCACACCTATCTTTGGGCAGTTTCACCCATTCCTCTTTGCAGCATCTCTCAAGCTCCATCAGGTTGGATGGGAAGCATCGGGCCACAGCCATTTTCAGATCTCTCCAGAGATGTTTAATTGGATTCAAGTCTAGGCTCTGGCTGGGCCACTCAGACATTCACAGAGTTGTGCTGAAGCCACTCCTTGATGTCTTGGCTGTGTGCTTAGGGTCGTTGTCCTGCTGAAAGATGAACTGTTGCCCCAGTCTGAGGTAAGAGCGCTCTGGAGCAGGTTTTCATCCAGGAAGTCTCTGTACATTGCTGCATTCATCTTTCCCTCTATCCTGACTAGTCTTCCACTTCCTGCTCCTGAAAAACATCCCCACAGCATGATGCTACTCCCACCATTGGCATGGTTATGAATGGTGCCTGGTTTCCTCCAAACATGTCACCTGGCATTCACGCCAAAGACTTCAATCTTTGTCTCATCAGACCAGAGAATTTTGTTTCTCATGGTCTGAGAGTCCTTCAGGTGCCTTTTGGCAAACTCCAGGTGGGCTGCCATTTGCCTTTTACTAAGGAGTGGCTTCCGTCTGGCCACTCTAACATACAGTCCTGATTGGTGGATTGCTGCAGAGATGGTTGTCCTTCTGGAAGGTTCTCCTCTTCACAGAGGATCACTGGAGCTCTGACAGAGTGACCATCAGGTTCTTGGTCACCTCCCTGACTAAGACCCTTCTCCCCCGATCGCTCAGTTTAGATGGCCAGCCAGCTCTAGGAAGAGTCCTGGTGGTTCTAAACTTCTTCCATTTACAGATGATGGAGGCCACTGTGCTAAATAGGACCTTCAAAGCAGCAGAAATTTTTCTGTACCCTTCCCCAGATTTGTGCCTCAAGACAATCCTGTCTTGGAGGTCTACAGATGATTCCTTTAACTTCATGCTTGGTTTGTGCTCTGACATGCACTGTTAGCTGTGGGACCTCGTATAGACAGGTGTGTGCCTTTCCAGATCTTGTCAACTGAATTTACCACAGGTGGACTCCAATTAAGCTGTAGAAACATCTCAAGGATGATCAGTGGAAACAGGGTGCAGCTGAGCTCAATTTTGAGCTTCATGGCAAAGGCTGTGAATACTTATGTACATGTGATTTCTTAGTTTTTTATTTTTAATAAATTGGCAAAAGTCTCAAAAAAATTTTTTTTAACATTGTCATTATGGGGTATTGTGTATAGAATTATGAGGAAAAAAATTAATTTAATATCTTTTGGAATAAGGCTGTAACATAAAATGTGGAAAAAGTGAAGTGCTGTGAATACTTTCCGGATGCACTGTATGTATCACCATGTACCAGCTGAAATGTTAAATGTTTTTGATTGTAGTTTTCATGCTTGTGTTCTGTAGCTCATTGCCAAGCCTGATAGCTGTCTGATTCTTTCTGTTTTCACTATTTTTAATAAACAAAACTGCTTGCTTTTTACTCTTACTTGAATAAAGTTACAAAGAATAAAAAGCACTTTTGCTGATGTACATCTGAGTTGATTTTGATTTCACAGATCTGAAAACTGGTTAGAAATGTGCTTGTTTATATTGTAATAGCTTGTGCTTATTATAAATAACGGCATCTTCTGTCATTTAGGTTTATCATGTAATAGTGATGAAATAATTTTTCAGGACATATTTAACATGTAACTGTTTACAGTTTCTTTATATGAAGTAATTTATATTAGAGGGTGGTTAGTTTGTATTTTAATTTTTCTCAGTCTTTATAGTTTATTATTTGAAATAATAAGCCTCAGTCCCTATACTTGGGTCATTTTTTAGTAGCTTAAGTATTTACTTATCTTATGCTTGAGTAGTTAACAGAGCTTAACATTAACATTAGCACCAATCCCCCAGCCATAATTCAATAGTGGTCTGTAATTCTGTCACTCATAGCTACTTTGGTAGGTGAGATAAGAGTCTCTGGGAAAGTAACATGAAGAAAATACGGCTGTAAGCAGTGATCATCAGGTTCCAAGCAGGTGTAGACTTCAAGGTCTTGTTTTGTTTAGCAAAAGCATTTAAAACCTAAGGTCTGCTACACATTAGTTTCTAAATACATACACACGTGGACAAAATTGTTGGTACCCTCTGTTAATGAAAGAAAAAACCACAATGGTCACAGGAATAACTTGAATCTGACAAAAGTGGTAATAAATAAAAATTCTATGAAAATTAACCAATGAAAATCAGACAATGTTTTTGAATTGTGGTTCAACAGAATTACTTTAAAAAAACAAACTCATGAAACAGGCCTGGACAAAAATGATGGTACCCCTAGAAAAGATTGAAAATAATGTGACCATAGGGACATGTTCAACCAAGATGTGTCCTCTAATTAACATCACAGGTGTCTACAAACTTGTAATCAGTCAGTCGGCCTATTTAAAGGGTGACAAGGTGTGTACCACACTAAACATGGACCAGAGGAAGCAAAGGAGAGAATTGTCTCAGGAGATTAGAAAGAAAATTATAGACAAGCATGTTAAAGGTAAAGGCTATAAGACCATCTCCAAGCAGCTTGATGTTCCTGTGACTACAGTTGCACATATTATTCAGAAATTTAAGATCCACGGGACTGTAGCCAACCTCCCTGGACGTGGTCGCAGGAGGAAACTTGATGAAAAATGGAAGAGACAGATAATACGAATTGTAACAAAAGAGCCCAGAACAACTTCTAAACACATTCATGGTGAACTCCAAGGTCAAGTGCATCACTGTCAGATCGCACCCTCCGTCATTGTTTGAGCCAAAGTGGACTTCATGGGAGACGACCAAGGAGGACACCACTGTTGAAAACAAATCATAAAAAAGCCAGACTGGAATTTGCCAAACTGCATGTTGACAAGCCACAAAGTTTCTGGGAGAATGTTCTATAGACAGACGAGACAAAACTGCAACTTTTTGGCAAGGCACATCAGCTCTGTGTTCACAGACACAAAAATGAAGCATACCAAGAAAAGATCACTGTCCCTACTGTGAAACATGGAGGAGGTTCTGTTATGTTCTGTGGCTGCTTTGCTGCATCTGGCCACGGGGTGTCTTGAATCTGTGCAGGGTACAGTGAAATCTCAAGACTATCAAGTTATTCTAGAGAGAAATGTGCTGCCCATTGTCAGACAGCTTGGTCTCAGTCGCAGGTCATGGGTCTTGCAACAGGATAATGACCCAAAACACACAGCTAAAAACACCCAAGAATGGCTAAGATCAAAACATTGGACTATTCTAAAGTGGCCTTCTATGAGCCCTGATCTAAATCCTATTGAACATCTGTGAAAGGAGCTGAAACATGCCGTCTGGAGAAGGCACCCTTCAAACCTGAGACAACTGGAGCAGTTTGCTCATGAGGAGTGGACCAAAATACCTGCTGAGAGGTGCAGAAGTCTCACTGACAGTTACAGAAATCGTTTGATTGCAGTGATTGCCTCAAAAGGTTGTGCAACAAAATATTAAGGGTACCATCATTTTTGTCCAGGCCTGTTTCAGGAGTTTGTTTTTTAAAATAATTCTATTGAACCACAATTCAAAAGCATTGTCCGATTTTCACTGGTTAATTTTCATAGAATTTTTATTTATTACCACTTTTGTCAGATTCAAGTTATTTCTGTGACCATTGTGGGTTTTTCTCACATTAACAGAGGGGTACCAACAATTTTGTCCACGGCTGTATATTGACCTCGCCAGCCCACGTGACAAACGCGTAATGCATTCTGGGCGGGGTAGGAACAGCGATCGTAAACGGACTGCAATCACACAGCGCCTCGGCATTTCTTGTGAATGAACGGAAAAAAAAAAAAAATAATCACAAAATGGACCATGAAGGAAAATTTAAAGGGACCATACTCCGCCAAATTGAATGGGACTGCAAAGGTACGCTATTTGGCGAAGCTTGAAGGGGTTAATGGACTAGATCCGTATCAGCATATCACATGGAGTTCGGATGTAAACATTCTGCCAAACTTCAACCATGCCTTCATTTATAATTATATGACTGTAAGCATAACTCCACACACGCATGAAGTTTTTAGTAACTTTAGGTCTTTGAAGCAAGCAGAAGTGCAGTTCACAGACGGATGGGTGCATGACTTGTAGATGTACAAGGTAGACTTGAAGACAGTTGTGCTCACAAAGGTGTTTTTTTTTAATTTCTTGGCTTGATTACAAGTGTTTATTTACTAAATAAAATAAGTGTATGCCATAAATTGTCCTGCACCTGTTGTGAAAAAGGCTGTGTGGAAATAAAATCCCATATAAGCACTGCAATAACAACATCCTGCAGGCCTGTGCAGACAATGATTTTTACCTGAAACTCTCTGATGGGAGACTAGAACTCAAGCAGTCACAAGTACTACAAGCAGGTACAAATGCAAATTTTTGTGACAGGCTCACATTTCTGTGACTTTGTTGTGTGGACCACAAAAAGTTGTGTTGTTGTACGCGTCGTGTTGTTGTACGGCTGATGGAGAGGGGCTTAATGCAGGACACGTGGAAGGTGGGATGGATCCACATCGAAGGTGGCAGGTCCAGCCAAACAGTTACATCGTTTGTGATGCGCTTGATGGGGAACGGGCCCAGATAGCGTGGCGACAGCTTCCGGGACTCCATCTTCAGTGGAATCTTCTCAGCGGACATCCAGACTTTCTGTCCCACTGTGTACTTCGGCGCTGGCGCATGTCTGCGGTTTGCATACTGCTGGTTCCACTCTGCAGATGGAAGGAGGGTACCTCTCATGGCCCTAAACAGGCAGCGGCAACAGCGCACGTGGACCTCCACAGATGGGATGGCGAGACCCCTCTCCATCATGGGAAGCAGGGGTGGAGTGTAGCACATCGAGGCTTTGAACGGCATCAGCCAGGTCCCAGGTCAGGTGGGAGCTCCAGGTGGTAGTTTTGCAGGATGCTACGCACCTCAGAGTGGCCTCCAAGGACTGATTAACACACTCGGCTTGACCATTGCTCTGTGGGTGGTATCCGGAGGTCAGGCTGGCTGTAGCACCCTGGAACCAACAAAATGTCTTCCACACCTGAGATGTAAACTGGGGACCCCGGTCCGAGACAATGTCCATGGGGATCCCATGCAGGCGGATCACATGCAGAGTCAATAAGTTGGCTGTTTCCGCAGCAGATGGTAGCTTGGGGAGAGGGACAAGTTGGATGGCCTTGGAGAAACGGTCAATGATGGTGAGTATGACTCTGTTGCCCTGGGATGGAGGGAGGCCCATGACAAAGTCCAGAGCGATATGGGTCCACAGACAACGTGGCACCGGGAAGGGATGGAGGAGACCGGCTGGGGGTTAAGAGTCCATCTTGTTCGCAGTGCAGATGTGACAGACCTTGACGTACTCCCGCACATCTCTTCTGAGCGTGGGCCACCAAAATGCTCTCCTAAGTAACTTGATGGTCCGGGAAATGCCGGGATGGCAGGCGAAGAAGCTGGTGTGCCCCCATTTAATTAATAACTTCACTGCATAGCGCGGAGGGCATATACAGCCGGTCGGCCGGATCTCCATATGGGATGGGTCCGGAGGACTGAGCCCGCCAGACCCTCTGATCGATCTCCCACAAGAGCACCCCGAGAAAGCAGGAGTAGGGGAGAATGGTCTCCAGGGAGGAGACAGCAGCTGCGGAGGGGGAGGTGAAGGAGGAGGAGTCTCCAGTATAGTCAGCTATACTGGATTCAGCTATACTAGCTGAATCCAGTAGGAGTCAGCTAGTATACATATACATATGTATACTAGCTGCTCTTGTTTTTTCTTGCCTTCTGATTGTTGCTCTGAGTGTTGCTATCCGTGTGCTGTTGCAATCCTGGAATTTCCCCATTGTGGGACTAATAAAGGCTTATCTTATCTTATTTATTGCAACAACCCCTCATGGATCGTCATCTTATCGTGGTGGTGGGGGTTTGCGCGCCCTAGTGATTCCAGGAGCTATGTTGTCCGGGGCAATTTGCCTCTGGTAGAGTCACCCAATATAAACTGGTCTTGGGTGAAGGGCCAGACTAAGAACAATCCAACAAACTCCCATGATGAAGGTAAGAGCAAGGATTCAGTGTATGATGCCCGGTATGAAGATACTGGGGTCCCACTCTGGAGCCAGGCCTGCGTGAGGGGCTTGATGGCCAGCGCCTGGTGGCTGGGTTTCTGCCCATGGGATCCAGCCAGGCTCAGCCCGAAGGAGTTACATGGGTCCGCCCTCCAATGGGCTCACCACCTTGGGACCATGGGGGTCCGGTGCTATGTGCATCTGGTGGCGGTTGAAGGCAGAGACCTTGACAGTCTGATCCCAAGCTTTCTAAACTGGCTTTTGGGATGTGGAATGTCACCTCTTTGGTGAGGAAGGAGCTTGAGCTGGTGCACAAGGTTGAGCGATAGCAGCTAGACATAGTCAGCCTCACCTCAACACACAGCTCTGGTTCCGGAACCAGTCTCCTGGAGAGGGGCTGGAGTTTGGCCTACTCTGGAGATGCCCGGGGTGAGAGGCGATGAGCAGGGGTGGGTGTTCTTGTATTCCCCCACCTTGCTGCCTCTATATTGGAGTTTTCCCCAGTGGACGAAAAGGTTGTTTACCTGCACCTTTGGATTGGGTAACGGGTCCTGACTATCATTTGTGCCTATGCACCAAATGACAGTTCAGCGTACCCACCCTTTTTGGAGTCTCTGACTGGGGTGCTAGAGAGTGCTACTCTTGGAGACTCCATTGTCCTACTGGGGGACTTCAATGCACACATGGGCAACAACAGTGAGACCTGGAGGGGGTGAATGGGAGGAACAGGCTGCCTGATCTGAACCCGAGTAGTGTTCAGTTATTGGACTTGTGTGCTAACCCCAGTTTGTCCATAACAAACACCATGTTCAAGCATAAAGGTGTCCATATGTGCACCTGGCACCAGGACACCCTAGGTCGCAGGTCAATGATCGATTTTGTTATCGTGTCATCAGACCTGCGACCATATGTCTTGGACACTCGGGTAAAGAGAGGTGCAGAGCTATCAACTAATCACCACCTGGTGGTGAGTTGGATCCGATGGCAGGGAAGGATGCCATTCAGACCTGGTAGACCCAAACGTATAGCGAGAGTGTGCTGGGAACATCTGGCTGAGGCCCCTGTCTAGGAGGTCTTCAACTCCAACTTCCAGAAGAACTTCGACCACATTCCGAGGGAGTCTGGAGACATGGAGTCTGAATGGGCCATGTTCTCCACCTCCACTGTTGAAGCAACTGCCCAGAGCGGCGGCTGCAAGGTCATCAGTGCATCTTGTGGTGGCAACCCCCAAACCAAGTGGTGGACACCAGTGGTGAGGGGGGGCCATTAAGCTGAAGAAGGAGTCCTATCGAGCTTGGTTGGCTTGTGGGACTCCTGAAGCAGCTGAGGTGTAACGGCAGGCCAAGCAGAGTGCAGCTCAGGTGGTTGCTGAAGCAAAAACTCGGGTGTGGGAGGAATTTGGTGAGGCCATGGAACAAGACTTTCAGTCGGCCTCGAAGAGGTTCTGGCACACTGTCCGGCGGCTCAGGAGGGGGAAGCAGCTCCCTGTCCACACTGTGTATGGTGCGGATGGGCTGCTGCTGACTTTGACTGGGGAGATCGTCGGACGGTGGAAGGAATACTTCGAGGATCTCCTCAATCCCACTGACATGCCTTCCACAGAGGAAGCAGGGCTTGTGGACGAGAGGGACAACTCGCCCATCACAGGAGCTGAGGTTGCTGAAGTGGTTAAAAAAATCTTTGGTGGCCAGGCTCTGGGGGTGGACGAGATTCGCCCTGAGTTCCTCAAGGCTCGTGGAGGTTGTAGGGCTGTCACGGTTGACACGCCTCTGCAACATTGCACAGAGGCCGGGGACGGTGGTGGTTCCTCTCTTCAAGAAGGGGGACTGGAGGGTGTGTTTGCACAAAGGGATCACACTCCTCAGTCTCCCTGGGAAGGTCTATGCCAAGGTACTGGAGAGGAAAGTCCAACTGTTGGTTGAACCTCGGATTCAGGAGGAGCAATGTGGTTTCGTCCTGGCCGTGGCACATCGGACCAGCTCTTTACCTTCTCAAAAATCCTTGAGGGTTCATGGGAGTTTGCCCAACCAGTTAACGTGTTTTGTGGACATGGAGAAGGTATTTGACCGCATCCTTGTGCTTTTTTGTTGGGGGTGCTTTGGGACGACCGTAATGAGAGTTTGATTTGTATTGCCAACCCTTGGTCAGACTCATTCCCAGTAAGAGTTGGACTCCGCCAGGGCTGCCCTTTGTCACCGATCCTGTTCATAATTTTTATGGACACGATTTCTAGGTGCAGCCAGGGAACGGAGAGTGCCATGCTTGGTGACCACAGGATCTCATCTCTGCTGTATGCAGATGATGCTGTCCTGTTGGCTTCATCTAGCAATGACCTACAGGTCTTACTGGGATGGTTTGCCGCCAAGTGTGAAGCGGCTGGGAAGAGAATCAGTACCTCCAAGTCCGAGTCCATGGTCTTCAGCCCGAAAAAGGTGGATTGTCCTCTCTGGGTTGGGAACAAGCTCCTGCCCCGGGTGGAGGAGTTTAAGTATCTCGGGGTCTTATTCACAAGTGAGAGGAGAATGGAGCAAGAGATTGACAGACAGATCAGAGTAGCATCTACAGTGATGCGGACATTGTACCGCTCTGTTGTGGTGAAGAGGGAGCTGAGCTCTAAGGCTAAGCTGTCGATTTACTGGTCAATCTACGATCCTACCTTCACCTCTGGTCATGAGCTTTGGGTGATGACCAAAAGAATGAAATTGTGGATACAAGTGGCTGAAATGAGCTTTCGCCGTAGGATTGCTGGACTCATTTTAAAAGATTCAATTCAATTCAACTTTATTTATATAGCGCCATTTCACAACAACAGTCATCTTATAGCACTTTCAACTGTAGGGAGGACCCCCACAGTTGCAGAAAGACCCCAGCAATCAGGCGATCCCCTGTGAGCAAGCACTTGGTGACGGTGGAAAGGAAAAACTCCCTTTTAACAGGAAGAAACCTCCAGCAGAACCAGGCTCAGGGAGGGGCAGCCATCTGCTGTGACTGGCTGGGGGATGAGGGGACAGAGAAGATGAAAAGAACAGACATGTAGAGAGCAAACGGCACGATGGGGACTCAATCTATGGGAGAGAACAAACAGATGTTAATGACCAGCAAAAAAAAATATTTCATTGACAGTGAAGAAAGGAGTGAGGCCCAGTGCATTATTGGTGGTCCCCCGGCTGACTAAACCTATTAGCAGCACAACTAAGGGAGAGTTCAGAGACACATGATCCCTCCCTAATTGTAGGCTATATCAAAAAGGTAGGTTTTAGCCCTATTCTTAAAAACAGAGATTGAGTCTGACTCCCAAATCCAGATTGGCAGCTGGTTCCACAGGAGAGGAGCTTGATAACTGAAGGCTCTGCCTCCCATTGTACTTTTGGAGATTGTAGGTATTACAAGTAATCCTGCATTTTGGGAGTGTATTGCTCTGTTAGGATAATACGGTAGTATCAGAACTTTTAAATAAAAAGGAGCCTGATTGTTTAGAGCTTTGTAAGTAAGAAGAAGGATTTTAAACTTAATTCTAAACTCTATGGGAAGCCAATGAAGGGAGGCCAGAACTGGAGAGATATGATCTCTCTTCCTAGTACCTGTTAAAACTCTTGCTGCAGCATTTTGGATCAGCTGAAGACTTTTTAAAGATGTTTTAGGACAGCCTGATAATAAAGAATTACAATAATCTAATCTCGAGCTAACAAAAGCGTGGATCAGTTTCTCAGCATCACTCTGAGACAAGATGCTCATAATCTTGGCAATATTACGCAAATGATAGAAGGCAGTCTTAGAAACAAATTTAATATGTGAACTGAAGGACAGATCTTGATCAAAAATAATTCCAAGGTTCCTCACAGAGCTATTAAGAGAAAGAGTAACCGTATCCAAACTGAAAGTTTGATTTGGAAAGGTATTTCTAAGGTTTTTTGGACCAACAAGAATGACTTCAGTCTTATCTGAATTTAATCGCAGGAAATTACAAGTCATCCAAGCTTTGATTTCCTTAAGACAGGCTTCCAACTTGGCTAATTGATTACTATCATCTGGCTTCAATGACAGGTATAACTGTGTTTCATCTGCATAACAATGAAAATGTATAAAGTGCTTTCTAATAATGTTGCCTAACGGAAGCATATATAAACTAAAAAGAGCAGGGCCTAGCACAGATCCCTGTGGAACTCCATGACTAAGCTTTGAGTTGAAAGAAAACTCATTATTGACATGAACAAACTGGAACCTATCAGATAAATAAGATCTAAACCACTGCAACGAAGTTCCATTAAGTCCAACATAGTGTTCTAATCTATCAAGTAGAATATTATGATCGATAGTATCAAAAGCTGCACTAAGGTCTAAAAGGACAAGTACAGAAACCAGTCCATTATCAGGTGCGATGAGGAGGTTGTTAGTGACCTTCGCTAAGGCTGTTTCAGTACTATGATGGATTCTAAACCCAGATTGAAACTCTTCAAGTAAATCATTTCCCTGCAGGTGGTCAAATAATTGCGTAGCAACAGCTCTTTCTAAGATTTTTGAAATGAAAGGGAGATTAGAGATTGGTCTATAGTTAGCTAAAGCTCCTGGATCTAGCGTTGGCTTTTTGAGTAAGGGTTTAATTACAGCCGTTTTAAAAGCCTGCAGTACATGGCCTAAAGTTAATGAAGAATTGATTATATGAAGAATAAAGCTACCAATAAGTGGGAAGACTTCTTTAAATAACCTGGTAGGAATAGGGTCTAAAAGACAAGTTGAAGGTTTGGATTAGGAAACTATTTTAAGGTGAGGAACTCAGTCATCCGGGAGAGGCTCAGAGTAGAACCGCTGCTCCTTCACATTGAAAGGAGCCAGGTGAGTTGGTTTGGGCATCTGATCAGGATGCCTCCTGGACGCCTCCCACTTGAGGTGTTTCGGGCACGTCCCACTGGCAGGAGACCCTGGGGCAGACCCAGGACTCGCTGGAGAGACTATGTCTCCCAGCTGGTCTGGGAACACCTTGGTATCCTCTCTGAAGAGCTGGAGCAGGTGGCTGGGGAGAGGGAAGTCTGGGTTTTTCTGCTTGAACTGCTGCCTCCGCAACCCGAACCTCCGGAAAAGCGACAGAAGATAGATGGATGGATGGATGGATGATTTACTGCCCAGCCCTAGTCAACAAACGTGATACACTAAGAGGGCTGTAAAAGGTTATGTGATCGAGAATATGTTCGTTATGATGGCTGACACTGAAGTGAGGAGTGGTTTGATGGGCTCCACTTCTAGCCATTTTTTGCTTATCTACTTCTTCTTATTGTCTTTGTGTGTCTGGACTTGCAACAAGAAGAGTTTTCCGGCCAAATCAATTAAAGGTGAATCTACAAAGTTTTATTTATATGGATATGGACATGGTTATTTCACCCTGTACTCTATCTGGTCCTCAAAAGGCCTGAGAAAAAGTATCCAAAATAAGATAAGATAAGATAAGATAAGCCTTTATTAGTCCCACAACGGGGAAATTCCAGGATTGCAACAGCACAGGGATAGCAACACTCAGAGCAACAATCAGAAGGCAAGAAAAAAAAGCAAGAGCAGCCAATATATATATGTACATATTACTATAAATATATATATATATATATATATATATATATATATATATATATACACAGACACACAGTGCAGAGCATTGTAGCTGGATGGAATAAATATGTAGATATATAAACACCCACAGTACGGAGCATTGCAGCTAGGTGGAATAAATATGTAAATATATAAACACACACAGTGCGGAGCAATGTAGCTAGATGGAATAATATGTAGATATATAAACACACAGTGTGGAGCATTGTAGCTAGATGGAATAAAAATATAGATATATAAATATAAACACACCCAGTGCGGAGCAATGTAGCTAGATGGAATAATATGTAGATATATAAACACACAGTGTGGAGCATTGTAGCTAGATGGAATAAATATGTAGATATATAAACACCCACAGTACGGAGCATTGCAGCTAGGTGGAATAAATATGTAAATATATAAACACACACAGTGCGGAGCAATGTAGCTAGATGGAATAATATGTAGATATATAAACACACAGTGCGGAGCATTGTAGCTAGATGGAATAAAAATATAGATATATAAATATAAACACACCCAGTGCGGAGCAATGTAGCTAGATGGAATAATATGTAGATATATAAACACACAGTGTGGAGCATTGTAGCTAGATGGAATAAATATGTAGATATATAAACACCCACAGTACGGAGCATTGCAGCTAGGTGGAATAAATATGTAAATATATAAACACACACAGTGCGGAGCAATGTAGCTAGATGGAATAATATGTAGATATATAAACACACAGTGCGGAGCATTGTAGCTAGATGGAATAAAAATATAGATATATAAATATAAACACACCCAGTGCGGAGCATTGTAGCTAGATGGAATAAATATGTAAATATATAAACACACACAGTGCAGAGCATTGTTGCTAGATGGGATGAAACAGCACAACCGTCTACTTAGTTATCCTACATGGTATGATTATGTGCCCATACATATTCTCACCCTCCATAGCGACCGGTATTTTCCTAGTTGTGTGCCGGAGGGGACCATTGTGTAAGTCTATTGCATCTTTTGCATTCAAAAAACTATTAGGTTGTTACGTCTTTTTTGCTATCTCTGCATGCAGCCCTGCTTAGGTTGTACAGTCTGACAGCCGTTGGTAGGAAGGACCTGCAAAACCTCTCGGTTGTACACCTAGGATGATGTAGTCTGCTGCTAAATGAGCCTCAGTGCATTCAGTATGTCCTGCATAGGGTGGAACTCGGACTCCAGCAGAGATGACAGTTTAGCCACCGTCCTTCTCTCTCCTATCTCCTCCACCGGGTCAAGGCGCTGCCCCAGGACAGAGCTAGCTTTCTTGATCAGTTTGTTCAGTCTCTTCCTATCGGCTGCAGTAATGCCACTGCCCCAGCAGACCACTCTAAAAGTGATGGCTGATGCCACCACCATGTCATAGAATGTTTTCAGCAGCGCCCCTTGTACACCAAAAGACCTGAGTCTCCTCAGTAGGAACAGCCTACGCTGTCCCTTCTTGTAGAGTGCGTCAGTATTGTGTGACCAGTCTAGTTTATTGTTCAGATGAACACCCAGGTACTTGTAGGATGTCACCATCTCAATGTCTGTTCCCTGTATATTTACTGGTGCTGTGGGGGGTTGTCCATGCCTGCGGCAGTCCACCACCAGCTCCTTAGTTTTCCTCGCGTTGATGAATGAATAAGGTTTATTGTCAATACTACCATACGTAATACATACAGGAGAATTGAAATTTGACTTGACATTGGGCGCGCTCAGTAAGCGCATCCCATAGCCGGGGCAGCCCGAAGGCGCCAGTCGATCTGGATGCAGTTCCGATGGCACCAGTCCACGAAGTCCTGGATAAGCCCTCTGTACTCAGCTTCATCTCCATTGGAGATGAGGCCAACGATCGCAGAGTTATCAGAGAACTTCTGTAGATGGCAGTGAGAAGTCCGCAGTATAAAGAGTGAACAGGAAGGGAGCCAACACCGTTCCCTGGGGGGCCCCCGTGCTACCAATGATCGTGTCGGACACACAGTCCCGGGTTCTCACAAACTGAGGCCGGTTCATGAGGTAGTCCAGGATCCATGATGACAGGTGCTGGTCCACCCCTGCGCGCAGCAGCTTGTCCTTCAGGATCATCGGTTGGATGGTGTTGAAAGCACTGGAGAAGTCAAAGAACATGATCCTCACCACATTCTCGGGCTTCTCCAGGTGGGACAGAGAACGGTGAAGGAGGAAGATCACCGCATCCTCCACCCCAATGCCATGCTGGTAGGCGAACTGGAGTGGATCCATCGC
This sequence comes from Pholidichthys leucotaenia, assembly GCA_020510985.1. Classification (NCBI taxonomy): domain Eukaryota; kingdom Metazoa; phylum Chordata; class Actinopteri; order Cichliformes; family Pholidichthyidae; genus Pholidichthys; species Pholidichthys leucotaenia. The sequence continues at coordinate 388,876,810 of CM035844.1, read as the reverse complement.
TGGTTCCACCAGGGGGCGGAGGTGAGCAAGGAGCAGTCTCTCCAGGGTCTTCATCAAGTGGGATGTCAAGGCCACCGGTCTGTAGCTGTTCAGGTCTTTGGGGTGGGAAGTTTTTGGTACAGTTACCACACAAGATGTTTTCCACAGCTGTGGTACCCTCCCCAGCTTCAGGCTCAGGTTGAAGATGTACGCCACAATTCCACACAGCTGGTCTGCACAGGACTTGAGGAGCTTTGCGCTGATGCCGTCCGGTCCCGACGCCTTCCTCGCCTTGATCTTCCTCAGCTCCGTCCTCACCTGGGTCCTGGTCAGGGTCAGGATGGGGGGCTGTGTGTTGGGAGTGGGGGGGTGTTGGTGGAGTGGGGAGTGGGCAGCAGGACTTGATTTCTTTAGAGGCAGCAGTGGTTGTTGTGCAGTCAGGGGGGAGGGCGGTTGGTCAAACCTATTGAAAAACAGATTCAGATTGTTCGCCCACTCCCTGCCCCCCGTGGCCTGGGGGGAGGTATTCTGGAGCCCAGAGATGGTTTTGAGGTTCCTCCAGACCCCGCTGATGTCGCTCTGTTGCAGCTTGTCCTCCATCTTCTTCCTGAAGCTGTCCTTGCCTTCTCTGATCTTTCTCCTCAGCTCCCTCTGTACGGACTTCAGCATCTCCCTATTCCCCGACCTGAAGATCCTCTTCTTCTCTCTCAGAAGTGTTTTTATCTCAGGGTTGATCCAGGGTTTGTTGTTTGAGCAACACCGTATGGTCTTGGTGGGAACGGATTTGTCCACACAGAAGCTGAGGTAGCCCGTGAAGGTGTGAGTGAGGCCATCGATGTCCTCACCATGTGGATCGCAGAGCTGCTTCCAGGCGGTGGCTTCAAAACAGCCCTTTAGAGTGTCCATTGCCTCCTCAGACCATAACTTCACTGTGCGCATGGCCGGATGTTGTCTGTGTACTAGGGGTTTGTACACCGGCCGGAGATGAACCAAGTTGTGATCCGATCTCCCGAGTGGGGGGAGTTGTGATGAGGTGTACGCCTCCTTATTGTTTGCGTAGAATAAGTCCAGTGTTTTATTGTCTCTAGTGTGGCATGTGACATACTGGGTGAACGTGGGTAGAATGGGAGATAGTGAAACATGGTTGAAATCGCCTGAGATGAGGAGAAGAGCATCTGGGTGTTCTGTCTGCAGCCTGCTGGTTACTGAATGGATGACGTCACGCGCTGTCCCAGCGTTCGCTGTCGGATTTGCATAAACAACAATGCAGATCACGTGTGAGTATTCTCTCGGGAGATATGTAGGCCGCATGCTAACAGCTAGCAACTCAATGTCTTTGCTGCAGTGACGTTGTTTAACAGTGATATGTCCCGGACTGCACCAGTTGTTGTTAACATACATTATCACTCCACCACCCCTTGCTTTGCCACTGTCCGGTGTTCGGTCTGCCCGTATCATGTGGAAACCCTCCAGCTCAATGTTAGCATCTGCTGCTAGTTCAGTTAGTCACGTCTCAGAAAACAAAAGGAGAGAGCACTCCCGGTATGTGCTATCGTAGTGGCAGATAGCCGCTAGCTCATCTACCTTTCCCAGTAACCGTACATTTCCCATGACAATAGATGGAAGAGAGGGTCTGTAAATTGCTTGTATTATAATGTATTATATTTTTTGTCCTCCGCCTTACTCCAGCCCGGCAGCCGCGGCGTTTTCGCCTCAGTTCTCTCGGTATGTCGAGTTTTTCCAATAGCACCGGGTGGCGGTTGAATGCTAGCAGCTCTTCCCTGCTGTATCGTCTCCTGCTATAAACAGTGGCTCCGACCACCGGCTCAGGAGACATTTGGGATGATCTGTGTGTCCGTGATATAAATGGAGTGAAAAAAAAAATGGATCAAAAAGAGAGAGGGAGGGAAAAAAAGACTCGGAATCGAGCCGCTGTTGCAAAGGGCGGCCGACTCGTGTGGCGCCGGGGGGAATAAATAAGGCAAACATGGCTGTTAAGCAAATAACACAATATGGCAGAGGCTATACATTTAAAGTACTGTTAGTACTGCTACTTCTGGCAGGGAATATTCACCTTAACCCTGGACCTGCCACTATCAAACAGCAGGCCACTGGGTTAGCACAAACATCTGATCCGGCTGATTGCTTGCAGCTGTCAACGGCCCTGCTAACACCTGAACCAGCTGATCGCCCGCTACTGTCAACGGCCCTGCTAACACCTGAACCAGCTGATCGCCCGCTGCTGTCAACGGCCCCGCTAACATCTGAACCGGCTGATCGGCTGCAGCTGTCAACGGCCCTGCTAACACCTGAACTGGTGGCGCAGCATAATGCTGGTCTTCGCCTCAGTACAGCTGGACATAGCGAGTCGGGTGAGTCGAATTGCACTGGACAGACTCACATATCTGATCCTGCTGTAAACAGCTGTGCTATGTCCAAACTTTTGGAAGCAGGAGCAGTTAAACAAAATGCAAATGAGGCAAGATCCGAAAACTGAGCTGTACAAAAGCAAAAACAACATTTATTTTTCCAAACTGTTAATCATGCACGAGTTCTTTGGGACACAAAGGCTAAACCAAAGGGGATCCTCGGCGGACATTTAAACATATGAAGCATAATCCCCCCAAAAAATGAGATTTCGGTGTTGTTGTTGGACTCAAATCTGGACTATCTTTGTCTTTCAGAAAGCTGGCTACACAGGAACATAGACACTAATATGTTTGACAGTGTGGGTTATCAGTGTTTTAGAAAAGACAGGCAGGTAGGGAGGGGAGGAGGTGTCTTAATTTACATCAAAGAGAAATTTAAATGTCAATTGATTGATTTGAATACTTCACTTGAATGTTTAGCTGTTAATGTATGTCTCTCACCGGTAATGAATTTCAACATTGCAGTATTGTACAACCCACCGTCATACAATTCTGCTTTCTATAATGAATTAAGTGATCTGGTTAAACAACTTGAGAGGAGCAGAGAAACGATATTTTATGGTGACTTTAATATTAACTGGTCTGATAAAAAGGACAAACAGAAATTAAAAGCCTCATGACTAAATTTAATTACCAACAAATGATCAAAGGACCCACCAGGATAACCAAACAATCTAGAACACTTATTGACATGGCATTTGCTAATAAACCAGAACGAATAACCAGAACCTATAATCTTGTAACTGGTCTCTCAGATCATAACATGGTTCTTGCTGTCAGAAAACTTACTAAAAAGCGACTACAGTATTTTGGGGGAATTGATATTGACAAAGTAAATTTTATTATTCCCAAATCAAAAACTGCAGAGTTTGAACATCACTTAGAGAATCAAAATTGGGAGCAGCTCATGTCAATATATGAAGTAGATGATTGTTGTAATTTTATAACTGCAACAATTACAAAGTCTATAGAAAAATTTACAAAGCAAATTAAAAGTAGACAACAGAAGATTAACCTACCATGGTTAAATAATGAAATAAGAAAACTTATGAAGAGGCGAGATTCTGCATTGAAAACATCATTAACCTCTAAATTACAAAATGATCACCTTGTTTACAAAAGTTAAAGAAATAAAGTGGTACGAGAGCTGCAAAAATCAAAAGTATTTTATTACAATAAACTGATAGATCATGCAAAGGGTAACAACAGTTCCCTATGGAGGCATTTAAATAACTTAACTAATAAAAAAAATGTTCAGAAGGGGGTAAAGGAACTTAGAATCAATGGCAAGACCATCAGTGACAAGGCTACATTGGCAAATGAATTTAATTCATATTTTGTGGACTCAGTGGAAGAATTAACAAAAAACTTTGTGCTGCCAAATGTGCTCAACAATACAAAATCAATACTTTCAACAGTTTCTTTTCACACTGATGAGGTAAATGAGGAGTTAATTGCTGGCATTGTTAAAACACTGTCAAACTCAAAAACTAATGATATCTACAATATGAGCACTTCCTTTCTCAAAATGCACAGCAAAATATTAATCAAACCACTGACTCATCTCATTAATCTCTCCATTAGGTCTAGTACATTTCTATCTGGTTGGAAAAAAGCTGTTGTCATACCAGTTTATAAATCAGGCAGTAAAGACGATATATGCAATTACTGCCCAATCTCTATTTTACCAGTCCTGTCTAAGGTTCTTGAAAAAGTTGTAGTTACACAGCTGATAGACTATCTACAAGACAGTCAACTTCTTCATCCACACCAATTTGGTTTTAGACCAGGATACTCAACAGAAACAGCAAATTGCTGCCTTATTGAAAATGTCAAACAGTCCTTGGACAGGGGTAATGTGGTGGGGGCTGTTTTTCTGGATCTCAAAAAGGCTTTCGATACTGTAAACCACAGTTTGCTTTTATCCAAAATGGTATTTTTTTAACTTCTCTCCAGATACAATAGAATGGTTTGCATCCTATCTCCAGAATAGAGAACAGTGTGTAAAAGTTCACCAGGATAAATCCTTATTTTTAAATAACCAGATGGGTATCCCACAAGGGTCCATTCTTGGTCCTTTACTTTTCAGCATTTTTATTAATGACTTGCCACTACACTGCTCAGCTGCAACATGTCAACTTTATGCAGATGATGCAGTTATTTACACAGCTGCCAAGACTCCAGCACAGGCTGCAGATGTACTGTCTACAAGTATGGTTGATGTCCAAGAGTGGCTCTTTCAGAACCATCTATTGCTGAACCTTCAGAAAACAGTTTCAATGTGCTTTTCAATCAAAAAATGTAACCTGCAACATTTTAAAGTTAATATACATGATCAAGACATCAGTTTAGTTACAGAATTCAAATACCTTGGCATTGTACTAGATCCTCAATTCAAATTTAATCTTCATATAAAGAAGATTTCTAAAACAGTAAAAAAAAAACTGAACTGCTTTAAATTAATTAGATATTACATACCATACCAAGCAGCTGTACTGTATATGCATTCTATGTTTTTTTCTCATATATCATACTGTTTGACAGTCTGGGCTCAAGCAGCTCCTTCTACAATAAAACATATAGGTTCATTATATAATCAAACTCTAAAAATCTTGGATAAAAAGCCCATTAGGTGGCATCACTGCTATATTTTAAAAAAAATGCAATCTATTGAGTTTTGAGAGTTTCATTGACCTCTGTTTTCTGAAATTAATTTTCAAATGTTTCCATAAATCAGCACCAGAGCCACTTGCTGGATTCATCCAAAGACAGGACAGCAGCAGAGCCACCAGGAGTTCTGTTAACAATAACTGTAAAATATCTCACCGCAGAACCACATTTGGACAAACAGCTTTCTCTATAAAGGGCAGTCATATCTGGAACACAATGCCAAATGAAATCAAAATAATAATGGACTTTAAAACATTTACTACAAAGGTTAAAAACTGGCTGAAAAATAAACAAGAATGTACCCATGTATGAAATGATTGTCTGCAGGGTGAGAGTGAATGAAGGGAAGGAATGAATGTGTTTGTTTATAGTGAGTGACGAAGGGAGGGAGACCTGTAATAGGCAAATGTGAACCAGGTTTTTATATTGTGTATTTATAATCTTGTTTGTATTGATGTATGTGGTTATTCTGTTTTCATTTTTTTTCCTTATCTTTCTCTCTCTCTCTTTTTTTTTTTTACCTGTTTCTTCTTTCTAAAGCCCATCCTGGGACAAGAGTTGCAAATTAGCTAATAGCTATACACTCTTTGTGCAACACATCAGATTTTTTTTGTCTATGTTTATTGCACTGTCCCTGTCAAATAAACAAATAAAATAAAATAAAAATATGTTGAACACAGTGACACAGCACAGCTTGCTACATGTCTATAGGATGTGCTGCTATCAGCTCCTCTCTGTTTGTCAGCAAGGAGCAAAATTGAGTCACAACACCCTTCCAATCATGTCCTTTTTATAGTTCTCACATTTATTTCATTTTTGGACCTTCTATTTTATTCATTTCAATTCATGAGAATTGAATTCAATTGATGAGCCTGTAAGGGAAAAAAGCAATGTGTAGACTTCATAGAGGACAACAACACACACCCATTCAACACACTGATCAGATTAAAGTCAAACAAGAGGTTTGTAGTCACTTCAACTGACTCACCCGATGACAAAGCAGGATATTACTGTTTCCATGAAAGCGTAGGCCAGGATGGAACTGATGTTTCTGAAAAAATGTCTCTGAGATGGATTAACAGCTCCAGTTTATTAAGAAGCACAGGGAATCATTATACTTGTAAAATAATAGCAATATTATTGTTTGTTATATGTCAAATAAATGCATTACCCTTTTCAGACTGTAACCAGCATGGAAGATGATGGGAGGAAGAAAAATGTTGAAAAATACTTCTGGGTCAAAAGTCACCTGAAAACAGTTTCAAATGAGTTATTAAAAAGTCTGTTCACGTATAACATGTATACACAGATTTATACATATGATACAAACAGGGAAAACCATTTTCATATACAGACGTGGACAAATTTGCTGGTAACCTTATGTTAAAGAAAGTCCCACAATGGTCACTGAAATAACGTGAAACTGACAAAATAATAAATAAAAATTTTCTGAAAAACTAATGAAAATCAGACATTGCTTCTGAATTTTGATTCAACGGAATCATTTTTATAATTTGAATTTTATTAGGTTTTCAATTTAGAAAATAAAGCAAGAAACAAACAAACAAGCCAAAAAAAAAAACCCATCAAAAACAAATATACCCAGTGAGAGGATAAAACATTCCAGTTCCACCCTAGTATTCCTAAGATGATTGGCTTAATCTACAACACCAATAAAGGTGAGATAGGATCCCCACTTATTGTAAAAGCTGTCCATCCTGTCCAAAAGTTTATATGAAAGGCGTTCTAGTGCAGCAAGCTTGCCCAGCTCCCTGAGCCACTGAGCTACGGGTGGGGCAGAGGAAGATTTCCAATAAGAAGTAATCAACTTTCGGCCCACCATCAAAGCAGTCTGAATCCACTCGGCGTCAGAGATTGGGTCCTGAATAGTTGATGGATCCCCAAGGACAAAAAGTCTCTGAGTGAATGGCACTTCTTGCTTAACAATTGTCATAATATGTCTCTGGATCTCCAACCAAAAGTCCTGTATTTCCGGACAACTCCAGATCATATGGATAAGTGTACCCTCCCCCTGTAGACATCTCCAGCAGCTTGATGAATGAATGAGATTTGCTCTAAAGATTTTACGGGGTGTCCAGTAGAATCGATTCAAAATTTTAAATTGAACAAGTCTGGTTTTCAATTCCCTGGACACTTTCTTCCCATTCCTTAAAATATTTGCCCATTCAGCATCAGTAAATTGTGAATTCAGATCTTTTTCCCATGCGTGTTTAAGGGATGAAAAATCTTTATTTGAGCTCTTAAGGAGCATTGAATAAAAATTTGAGGCCTTACATCTTTTACCACAGGAACTCAATGCCTGGGTGAGCCAATCTGCCTCAGGAGGAGGGGTAGCTGTAGATCCAAAGACTTGACACAGCAAATGTCGAAGTTGTAAATATTTCCAGAATTGATTCTGTGGTAGTCCATACTGTGCCCGTAGATCATCAAATGATTTGAGAGCTCCCCCTTCATAAAGATCTTTTAGCATCAAGATGTCCTTTTTCACCCAGATTTTCCAAATAAGTGGGGATTTTCCAATGTGGAGACTTGGGTTAAGCCAAATAGAAGCCATAGAATGAAGATGAGAGCTAAACCCTAATATAGAAGCAACCCTCTTCCAAACGTATTGTAAAAAGGATACAATAGGATGCGACTGAAATTCAGAAGAAAGTTTAATTGTGATTAGATGTACTAAGGGAAGAGGGCTGCTCAGATAACTCTCCAAATGAAACCAAGGGGGAGCTCTCTCAGGGGGGAGAGCCCAATGAATCAAATGTCTAAGACTAAAAGCGTAATGATATAAAACTAGATTTGGGACCCCCAAACCTCCTGAATCTGTAGCCTTTTGTAATCTTTTCAACTTTAATCTAGGGCGCTTACCATTCCATAAAAACTTATTGCACAGCCTATCAAATTGCCGAAAATAACCAACTGAGATCTTAAGAGGAAGGGATTGTAGAAGATAATTAAATCGGGGTGCACAAATCATCCTGATAACATTGACCTTGCCCCAAAGAGACAAAAAAAAGGGGCAACCACCTCTCTATGTCTATTTTAAATTTTTCGAGCAAAGGCTCAAAATTAATCTGAATCAGATCTGATAAAGTGTGAGGAAACAGGATGCCAAGATATTTAATTCCTAATTTTGGCCAAGAGAAGCCTATATTTTGACCAAATGTAAACAGTGTTTTAGGGCAGTAAGGTGTTAGAGGGAGAATTTCTGATTTTATCCAGTTAACTCTATAACCAGACAGACGTGAAAATTGGTTAATAATTTTAAGGAGAGCTGGAATTGATTTTTGAGGTTGTGTAATCAGTACCAATGCATCATCAGCATACAACATTATCTTATGGGTACTGCCATGGACCTGAATACCTGGAAAATTGCCGTCTTTGCGGATAGCTACAGCTAATGGTTCTAATGCCAAAGCAAAAAGCAGGGGACTTAAAGGGCAGCCCTGGCGCGTACCCCTATAGAGTCTAAAAGGCTGTGATGTAACTCGATTTGATGTCACTGAAGCTCTAGGTTCATTATATAGTAATTTAATCCAGGAAAGAAACTTTGAACCAAAACCAAAAGTCTCTAGAGTTGCAAAGAGATACTGCCACTCAACCCTGTCAAATGCTTTTTCAGCATCCAGGGAGAGGGCTGCCACTGGAGAGAGGTGTGCAAGTGAGGGATCATTTTGAACTGACCATATGATATCAATAAATCGCCTAATATTGTCTGCCGCACCCCTGGAATGAATAAAACCCACCTGATCAGGATTTATAAGAGATATCATTACTTTATCTAATCTTAATGCCAAAATTTTGGAAAGAATTTTACAGTCACAGTTTATAAGACTAACTGGTCTATAATTCTTGCAATCTAACGGATCTTTATTGCTTTTTAAAATAAGCAAAATTAAAGCCTCTGTTAAAGAAGGGGGCAGACGGCCTTGTTCAGAAGATTCTGCAAACATTTCTAAAAGTAAAGGAGAAAGCTCATCAACTCAGGCCCTGTAAAATTCTACAGTGAATCCATCAGGGCCCGGTGCCTTTCCAGTCGGAAGGCTCTTAATAACTTTCACAATTTCATCTTTAGTATTTGGGGCGTCAAGCAGGTCTATTTGTTCCTTCGTTAGGGAGGGCAAAGACAGAGAAGACAAAAATGCATAAATCTCTTGAGATCCAGCCTCCATTTCAGAAGAATAAAGCGAAATGTAAAATTCTCTGAAAGCACCATTAATTTCATTTGAGTCTGACACCAGAGTACCATCCTGTGCCCTAATAGCAGATATAGTGCACTGAGCTTCTTTCATTTTAATATATCTAGCCAGCATTTTGCCAGCTTTGTCCCCCTCCTCGAATTGTTTATGCCTAAGGCGAAATAGGGAAAATTCAGCTTTTTGTGTTAGGATTGAATTCAGCTCATACTTAAGCTTCACAAGGGGTGGCAGATTTACTAAGTTTGTGTCCTGTTTGAATGCAGTCTCTGATATAGCTATTCTCCTCTCCAAATCAATCTGTTTAGCAATGTTAACTTTCTTTTTAAAAGATGCATATTGAATAATACCCCGATAAATGCCTTAAAGGCCTCCCAAGCAACACTGGCAGAGGGAGCAGAATCCCAGTTTGTCTCGAGATATAAGGAGATCTCTGCTTTCAAAGAGGACACAAAATCTGTATTAACAAGAAGGCTTGAATTAAGCCTCCATCTAGAATTTTTTTTTTAACTGACAAGGCGGAATCATATGTAAAAAAAACACGGGCATGATCTGATAGTAGTATGCTACCAATGAAGCTCGAATTTACAGAGAAGACAGAGGATTTTGACATTAGAAAGTAATCAATCCTAGAAAACACATTATGAGCAGTGGAATAGAAAGTGTAATCCCTTGTGGACGGATTGAAAAGCCGCCAAATGTCTACCAAACCAATTGCATTGCACATGTCTTTCAGTATAGAGCCAGATTTAGATAAACGCTGTGAGGGGGTGCTCCGATCTAAAATGTTGTCCATGACCTGGTTAAAATCCCCACATACTAAAATGGGATAATTACCCATTTCGCTTAGTTTGTGTTCCAGTTGTGCAAAAAATGCACAATCAACTATATTTGGTGCATAAACATTAGCAAGTACAGTGATCCCTCACTTATCGCGGTTAATGGGTTCCAGAACCGACCGCGAAAAGTGAAAAACCGCGAAGTAGCGTCACCCCTAATGACGTCATCCATAAATAATACGTACATTCATTCTCTCACGCTCTCTCTCTCATATGATACGTGTGTGTGTGTGTGTGTACGTGTACATACATACGTAGATGTAAATAAAGTGTACATAAATATGTTTTTAGAACTCTTTTATTCTTATAACAAGATACGTAACTCAAGATGAAAATGATTTACTGCACAGGTTAATGAGAGCTTTACTGCTCCCCAGGTGACGCCTCATCGTCAGGTACTAGAAGCGCAGGATCATCGAGGGCAGCTTCCGGTAGAGCTGGAGAAGCTGCAGGAGGCGGCGTAGTGGCTCGACGGGAAGACTATTTCGCACAAAATGGCACAAGAGAACAGCAAAAAGTTCCACGCTGCGAGACTAAAAGTAACACGAGCGATAAAGAGCAATGAATGTGGTCTTACTTCCCTTCATGGGCGCTCGGCAGGGAGAGGAGGTGGGTGAAACGTCTCGGCCAATCAGCTTGCGGGGTGAAACGTCTCGGCCAATCAGCTTGCGAGATTTCCGAGCCGAGCCAACACGAGAACAGCGAACAGAGAGGTGGATTTTTTGAGTTGTGCGGCTCTCCGTGTTGATACCTGATGGTCTAATGTAGTCTCCCTGCCTTCTGCTAGCGCCCGCCCATTATTTCTCAATTTTGAATTTTTGATGAATATTTTTGAAAAATCCGCGATGCACTGAGGGCGCGAAAGGTGAAGCGCGAAGTAGCGAGGGATCACTGTATCATCCTATGGCCCTGAATTTCTATAAGAATTATGAGGAGTCGTCCATCATCATCACTAACCTCTTTTAGACACTTGAACTGCAAATGTTTATGAATAAGGATTGCCACTCCCCTGCTCTGGCTATTACTGCAAGACGCAAACCCGTGACCCACCCAATCCCGACAGAGTTTTTTAGATTCTGTTTTAGTGAGGTGGGTCTCCTGAAGCAATGCTACATCCACTTTTTTTGATTTAATAAACGCCAAAATTTTTTTCCTCTTAGTTGGGTGGTTAAGACCTTTAACATTCCAAGTAATAAGGTTAAGAAAGCTCTGACAATTAGCCGACATCATAAACAGTACATATTACCATCCAAAATATCCAGCAATTCTCTACCAAAAACTTCCTCACTGGGCAAAAGACAAACACAATAAAAATTGAAAATACAAAAAAAAGGAACGAAAACCACTTAATCATAAAGTAACATAAACGGTGACCTAAAACCAATGTCACCCATCGGTGCACAAGAACAGCACCGATCAAAAAAAAGAAAAGAAAAAACTCTAGGACCGTGACTGTGAACAGTGCAACAAACTTAGGGAGAGCCACAACATCGCAGCAGCCTCATGCCTACAGATAATAAAGCGCGGGCAGTAAAAAAAAAATGAAACCTTACATTAATACTGCATCAAATCCTCCGTCAAAAATATATAACAAATAAACATATAGCATATATTCATACCATTGTTCATCAATGTCTCACGGTAGTGAAAGAATCAGGTTCAATGCTTTCTTAGGATCAGTGAACTCCTGTTTACCACTTGCCAACTTCACAACGAGAACTGCAGGATACCTGAGAGAGAATGCAATTTTCTTCTGGTGCAGCAGGTGTTTACATTGCTTGAACGCCGCCCTCATCTCGGATACTCGTCTGGAATAATCCGGAAAAATCATGACGTGATGACCATTCCAATCCAGCTTTCCCATCCCGCGCGCTGCCTCCACAATACGCTCCCTATCCTGGAAGCGCAGAAGTCGAATCAGGATAGCCCTGGGTGGCTGGCCGTCTGGTTTGCGTCTGGCGAGGCTCCGATGCGCACGGTCAATTTCCAGCCCTCCAGGAAACTCAATTTTCAGCAGATCTGGGATAGCTTTGCGCATGAAGGTGAGGGCATCTGACTTTTCACAGTTTTCTAGAAAGCCGACAAAACGTAAATTGTTTCGGTGTGATCTATTTTCCAAGTCATCCAGCTTCAGAAGTAAATCTTCCACCTGCGTCTGGGTTGCGGGAGGATTAGCATCCAGAGCTACATTAGCATCTTCGAGAAAGGCAATGCGAGATTCCACGTCTCCCAGCCGGGTGGCTAATTCCGTTAACTTGGTATTCACCGCCCTCATTGACGCCTCTATAGAGTTAAACTTAGCGTCTTGCCTCTCCGATATTTCTTTCAGCAGTGCATAAATCTTAGAAATGTCCTCCGCCATTTGGTCTTTAGGAACACCTGCATCTGTTGAAGGTGGCGGAGAGGAAGGAGGGCTCGTTGCGGTATTGCTAGCTTTAGCTCTAGCTTTTCATCTAGCTACAATGCTCCGTACTGTGGGTGTTTATATATTTATATATCTACATATTATTCCATCTAGCTACATTGCTCCGCACTGTGTGTGTTTATATACTTGCATATTTATTCCACCTAGCTGCAATGCTCCGTACTGTGGGTGTTTATATATTTACATATTTATTCCATCTAGCTACAATGCTCTGCACTGTGTGTTCATATATTCATATATTTATTCCATCCAGCTACAATGCTCTGCACTGTGTGTCTGTGTGTGTGTGTATATATATATATTTTATAGTAATACGTACATATGTTTATTAGCTGCTCTTGCTTGCTTGTTTTTTTTTTCTCTTGCCTTCTGATTGTTGCTCTGAGTGTTGCTATCCCTGTGCTGTTGCAATCCTGGAATTTCCCCGTTGTGGGACTAATAAAGGCTTATCTTATCTTATCTTATCTTATCTTTAGCCAGACTTTCCTTGCTAGCACCGGCTTTGGAGCGAATGTTAAGTTTCTGTTGCTGCGTTGGCATTTTAATCCTGTTCTCCACAATTGCAGTCTCAATGCAAAGTGTAGAGTAGTTTCGACCGAGGAAACAAGTGAAAAGCGCCCTTGTAGAAGTAAAAAGGCTGTCTGCACTGCGGAGCTCCTGACCTAAGCAGCCATCTTCACTTCCCGCGTCTCATGTAACCAAATTAAATACAACGGAATCATTTTTAAAAAGCAAACTAATGAAGCTGACCTGGACAAAAATGAGGATACCTCTAGAAAAGAATGAAAATAATTTGACCATAGGGACATGTTAAACTAAGGTGTGTTCTGTAATTAGCATCACAGGTGTCTTCAAACTGGCAATGAGTCAGTTTTCCTAATTGAAGGGTGAAAAGTAGTCACTGTGCTGTTTGGTATCATGATGTGTACCACACTAAACATGCATACCTGCCAACTTTTCAAACCTGAAAAGCCTAGTAGCTAGCCGGGGGTTCAGGGGCCGATGCTAATGCTAATAATAATAATGCTAATATTTGCCAAACAAATATTAGCATTAAATCTAGTTAAATGTAGCTAACAACCTCATATTTCTTCAACTTTCAAACCTGAAAAGCCTAGTAGCTAGCCGGGGTCCAGGGGCTGCAGGCCCCGGTAGGTCCAGGACAAAGTCCTGGTGGGGGGTTCAGGGGGGCGAAGCCCCCCGACGCCAAACAAATATTAGCATTAAATCAAGTTAGAATGTAGCTAACAACCTCATATTTCTTCAACTTTCAAACCTGAAAAGTCTAGTAGCTAGCCGGGGTCCAGGGGCCGCAGTGTCAAACAAATACTAGCATTTGACATAGAAGTCACATATTAATTATATTAAAGGTAAAATATCTAAATCAATTGCAATACTACACAGAGCGAAATATTTGCTGAATCAACCCACATTATATACTTTGTATCATTCATTAATACTCCCATACATGACATATTGTACTGAAGTATGGGGAAATACATATAAAACAAACATATATCCAGTCTTTATGCTTCAGAAGAGAGCTATTAGAATAATAAACAAAGCTGCTTACAGGGAACCAACAAACCCACTTTTTCTTAAATTAAAAGCTCTCAAGTTGAAAGATCTGGTTGACTTTAAAACTGCAGTAATAATGTTTAAAGTGAAGAAACTATCACTGCCCGCAAATATCCAAAAGTTGTTCCAAATAAGGGAGAAACAATATCATTTCAGAGGAACATGTATATTTCAAAAACCTTCAGTGAGAACTACCACCAAGCAGCACTGTGTTTCAGTGCAAGGAGTCAGATTATGGAACGATTTTGGACCTGAATTAAAATCATGTACAACGCTTGGACAATTTAAACAAAAACTAAAGGAAGAAATACTCCAAACATATATACAAGATGACATGTAAAATCATATCAGGATTGTCATATCCAGTCTGTGTTGTAGCTTAGTTTTTTGTCACATTTTGTCTTAGCTTTGTTCTGAATTGTAATCGCTCTTGTTTGTTTTTCTTTTGAATTCTTGGATGGAATATGGTGGGCAATATAAGCTGCGGCTTCAGCCATCACCCATTTCAGATAACTTATGTTGAACTGTATAATCAGAGGAGTTATTGTCTAATTTGACCTTGTTGCATTTTCTTTCCCCCTTTGTTATATTATTCTGTTTCTTTTTAATCTTTACTTTTAATCTATCCGAAATAAAGATTCATTCATTCATTAAATTTGCATTCAAAAGACTATCTTAACACTGCATAGAACTTCGAATAGGCCAGATGTGATGTATTATGAATACTAGAAAAGCACTCGGAGAGCGCAGACCTCCGCCAAGCGCCACAGTTCCCCCCATACAGTGTTTAACATCATAAATAAAATATTGAAAATGGCCCCATCTCGCAATGTTAAATAAAAAAAAAAGAATCCTTTAAAAAATTCCTGGATCCAGACGGTGATCCGGATCACCACCAAAATCTAATCATCTCTAGGATACCCCATTTCTGACAATCTGTGAAAACTTCATGAAAATCCGTCCATAACTTTTTGAGTTATCTTGCTAACAAAGAAACAGACAAACCAACGCTGATGATCACATAACCTCCTTGGCGGAGGTAACTAGAAGACTAGAAATATCAGCAGGGTATACTAGCACTGTTTAACAGACACGTGCGTAAATGACGGCAAAATCGCTCTGATATTTTATGTGTTTACATGATACACCAAGCATGACAAGGCTTGCAATTACACAGCACATGTTCTTCAAGTTTGCCGCTAGCGTCACTGGCACTGGCCTTGTGTTTTTTCGTTCTTACGTGGTCTTTCACATCGCTGATTCCGCCATGTCCAATCAAAAAGTCTTGTCTACACAAAGTGCAATTTGCGTAATTTTCACCCCTTCTTGAGCGAATAATAACTCCTGGAAATGCTTTGCTGTATTCCTCACGAAGACTGTAATTTTCGTTTGTGTTTCACGCTCGTTAGTGATTTTTCTTCGGCAGACTCCATGATGAAAACGTATAACTCTTAGCTGATTGCCTCGCGATTACACATGGAAAATTGGCTCAGACTTCTTGCACATGCGCAATACACCTACATGAAGCAGTGCCGATTGCCTTTGTTCTAAATTTAGATACGATTCCGAGCGACAGCGTGTTTGGAATTGCTTTCGTGTTTTCCGTGTTTTTTTTACGATTTAAAATTTTTGACTGAATTTTTTAGTGAAAAACCGTAATTTTGAATAATAAAACCGGAACCCAGAATGGGGTCTTGAAAACCGGAACCATTACGGCAAAACTGGAGTCGCTGGCAGGTATGAACATGGACCACAGAAAGGCAAGGAGAGAGCTGTCTCAGGAGATTAGAAAGAAAATTATAGACAAGCACATTAAAGGTAAAGGCTACAGGACCATCTCCCAGCAGCTTGATGTTCCTGTGACCACAGTTACCAATATTATTAAAAAGTATAAGCTTCATGGGATTGTCGCCAAACTCCCAGAAGATGGATGTAAGAGGAAATGCAACCCCAGGTTGATCAGAAGAATAGTGGGTAGTGTAGAAAAAGAGCCTAGGAATCATCCAAAATCATTCAAGCTGAATTCCAAGGCCAAGGTGTGTTGCTTTCTAATCGCAAGATAGGTCACATTTTGAACAATAATAGACTCTATGGAAGGATACCGGGGGGCTCTAGTACTACTGACAGAAAAACATTAAGAAGCCAGCAAAAATGCCTCAAAATTTCTGGGAGGTTGGTTGTCCTTTGGACTGATGAGACAAAACTGGAGCTCTATGTTGGGCCAGTCACATCAGCTCTATGCTTACAGAAGGAAAAATGACGCAGTGAAACATGAAGGAGGCTCAGTTATGTTCTGGAGCTGCTTTGCTGCTTCTGGCATAGGGTGCCTTGAATCTGTTCAGGGTACAATGAACTCTCAAGACTATCAAGGTATTCTGGAGCAAAATGTGCTGCCCAGTGTCAGAAAGCTTGGTCTCAGTCACAGGTCATGGGTCCTCCAACAGCACAATGACCTGAAACACACAGCTAAAAATACCCAAGAATGGCAAAGAACAAAACATTGGACTATTCTGAAGTGGCGTTCTATGAGCCCTGATCTAATCCTATTGAACATCTGTGAAAGGAGCTGAAACATGTAATCTGGAGAAGGCACCCTTCACACCTGAGACAGCTGGAGTTGTTTACTCACAAGGAGTGGGCCAAAATACCTGTCGACAGGTGAAGAAGTCTCACTGAGAGTTACGGAAACTGCTTGATTGCAGTGACTGCATCAAAAACTTGTGCAACAAAATATTAAATTAAGGGTATCAGAATTTTTGTCCAGGTCAGTTTCATTAGTTTGTTTTTTAAAATGATTCTGTTGAACCAAAATTCAAAAGCAATATTTGATTTCCCATCCATCCATCCATCCATCCATCTTCTACTGCTTTTCCGAAGGTCCGGGTCACGGAGGCAGCACTTCAAGCAGAGAAGCCCAGACTTCCCTCTCCCTAGCCACCTGCTCCAGCTCTTCAGAGAGGATACCAAGGCGTTCCCAGACCAGCTGGGAGACATAAGGCACTTTTCCACTAGCCCAGCTCACCTCGCCACGTCTCGATTCGCTACGACACGGTTCGGCCTCGGTTATGTCTCCATTACAGCTGGGTAAAGCGGGGTTAAGCTGGGGTGGGCGGGATTTTTTTTACAGCAAGGCGGCGCCACACTCCCGTGACGTAAAACACGCGACCCAAGCAAAACATAACACATGCATCATGGCGGCTGTACAAGGCGACTCCTCGGTCTGTGGCTTTTTTCACCGTAAATGCCAAAAAGGACCGCCAGACAAGGTTACAGGCAGCGAGACAAAACACTCTGGAATACTACTGCAGCTTCTGGGAGAGCCGAAGACATGAGGATACAAACTAGGTCATATATGACGGTAAGCTAATGGTTGCTAATGCTAGTTTGCTATAAGTACGTCGTACTACACTGTAATGTCTGCAAGTTATCGCTGTTAGGTACTAGAATATGTACGCTCTGTGTGTGTGTTTCAGATGGCTCTGTTGTGGGGAAATTACCGCTTCAAATGGTCGGTCTGGCGTTTAACACAGCCTGTCACTGATGTCACCCCAGCTTCACCAACAATCAGTGGTTGTAGAGCAGGGGTCACCAACGCGGTGCCCACGGGCACCAAGTCGCCCGCAAGGACCACATGAGTCGCCCGCAGGCCTGTTCTAAAAATAGCACAACTCGCAAGTGAGCTGCATCTAAGATGTAATTTTTTCTGCCACTATTTTTTAAAATCACACTTGCATTTATAGAGATTTTAAAATGACAATGTCTTAAAAATAAAAAAAAATGAAAATATGTTTATTATACGTAAAGTTAAGGTGAACTCTGACCTAGTTCAAAGGTCAGTATTGTGCGCATGACAAAACCTTCGCGCTTGTGGAGAGTAGGCTAGCGGGCAGTGAAGATAGTGAGCGGAGTGCAGTTTCCTACCCCAAAAACATGGCAAAAAAAAGACGAAAAGAAGAAAATTTATCATTTTCAAAGTGAGTGGGAGGAAGAGTTCTTTTTTACTACCGTGAAAGGAAGCTGCGTGTGTTTCATTTGCGGGGCGACTGTGGCGATGGCTAAGCGGCACAATGTGGAGCGACACTTCACTACGCGTCATGAAACTGCTGCCCACTCTTTTTTTTTTTTTTTTTTTTTGGACTTATTTTGTACCCGTAGGTAGATTTGTTCTGCAGTCCGGTGACAAGCCACCAGCTGCCGGTCGCTGCATGCACAAGCGCCCCTTAACTCCCTAACCTGCATGTTTTTGGCATGTGGGAGGAAACCGGAGAAATCCCGGAGTAAACCCACGCAAACACGGGGAGAACATGCAAACTCCACACAGATCACTGTTGGCCGGGGGCAGGGATCGAACCCACGATCCCCACGATCCCCCGGCCGAGGGTAAACTGTGCTGCCGCGGTGCTAACCACTGCGCCACCGTGCATATAAGCACTCTCAGTGCTTGTTTAGCTTCTTCTCATGAAAGGACAGTGCTGGTTATTACTCCAGCATGATTCTTGGCAAGAACTGTATGGATATAATTCCAGTGAAGAAGAACACACAAAAGTGTGTTTATTAAATGTAACAGATTTTGAGCAGAATTGCAGCAGATTTGTTCAGTTAAAAATGTGATAAGATTTATTTAATATGAAAGTTGATTTTTCTTAAATGTTGCATAACTTTTTGAAACATGGTTCAACATAGTTCATGAATTAAAAGGGTTTATTTTTTTATGGTTAAAAGGGACTGGTGAAAACTGGACATTTTTTTAATGAAATGTAGAAATGATCATCTGAACAATTGCTGAGATTAATAAAAATAAAGTGTTGAATATTGATCTTGTCTGTTACCCACTCTAAGTTATTGATAATTATATATATATATATATATATATACAGTATATATATATATATATAGTGTGTCAAGCTGGTGCCCTTCACATGACTCGATACCCATGAAGTAGCTCTTGGTTTCAAAAAGGTTGGTGACCCCTGTTGTAGAGCTTAAGAATGTCTGTAGAAACATTTATTTCCTGTGCAAAAAATTGCTCTGATCTGCGTGAAAATCATGGAGAGACTGAGACATCATGGGACGTACCTGCTCCTGCAGCACTGAGTCTAAGGTGGTGTCATAGCAAAAAATGATCAGCTGACACAACTTCATCGCCATGTTAATAACTATATTAGCCAAAAAATATATATTCAAAATGTAAACAGTACTGAGTTACATATAATAAGATATATTTGATAGTTATGATGCATTTTAGGCCAAAACAAACTTGATCTAGGATTAAAAGCAATTAATATAATGCAGTCACAAGGTTACATGGAAAATACTTGATTCACTAGATACATGTACTGTAGAAATATATATTCTCTGCATCAACAATGTACTATACATTCATTCATGTAGTATAAGATAAGATAAGATAAGCCTTTATTAGTCCCACAACGGGGAAATTCCAGGATTGCAACAGCACAGGGATAGCAACACTCAGAGCAACAATCAGAAGGCAAGAAAAAAACAAGCAAGCAAGAGCAGCTAATATACATATGTACATATTACTATAAAATATATATATACACACACACACACACACAGACACAGTGCAGAGCATTGTAGCTGGATGGAATAAATATATGAATATATAAACACACAGTGCAGAGCATTGTAGCTAGATGGAATAAATATGTAAATATATAAACACCCACAGTACGGAGCATTGCAGCTAGGTGGAATAAATATGTAAGTATATAAACACACACAGTGCGGAGCAATGTAGCTAGATGGAATAATATGTAGATATATAAACACACAGTGCGGAGCATTGTAGCTAGATGGAATAAATATATAGATATATAAATATAAACACACCCAGTGCGGAGCATTGTAGCTAGATGGAATAAATATGTAAATATATAAACACACACAGTGCAGAGCATTGTTGCTAGATGGGATGAAACAGCATAACCGTCTACTTAGTTATCCTACATGGTATGATTATGTGCCCATACATATTCTCACCCTCCATAGTGACCGGTATTTTCCTAGTTGTATGCCGGAGGGGACCATTGTGTAAGTCTATTGCATCTTTTGCATTCAAAAAACTATTAGTTTGTTACGTCTTTTTGCTATCTCTGCGAGCAGCCCTGCTTAGGTTGTACAGTCTGACAGCCGTTGGTAGGAAGGACCTACGAAACCTCTCAGTTGTGCACCTGGGATGATGTAGTCTGCTGCTAAATGAGCTCCTCAGTGCATTCAGTATGTCCTGCATAGGGTGGAACTCGGACTCCAGCAGAGATGACAGTTTAGCCACCGTCCTTCTCTCTCCTATCTCCTCCACCGGATCAAGGCGCTGCCCCAGGACAGAGCTAGCTTTCTTAATCAGTTTGTTCAGTCTCTTCCTATCGGCTGCAGTAATGCCACTGCCCCAGCAGACCACTCCAAAAGTGATGGCTGATGCCACCACCGTGTCATAGAATGTCTTCAGCAGTGCCCCTTGTACACCAAAAGACCTGAGTCTCCTCAGCAGGAACAGCCTGCGCTGTCCCTGGTATTGCACTGGGAATTGCACTGACAATAAACCTCTGAAGTTTTTGCAGATGTCTCTTTTTTATATGTGAAGGTTACCACCATGTGGCACAAATTAAATACTAAAAGATTGGAAAAGCTGTCTAAGAACAATCCAGCAGTTTGAGAAATCACTTTTGGTTTGGTGTAAGTCTGTCAACAGAATTATGAACCATAAAGCAGTTTGTGTTAAAATGTTAAATCCCATTAAACCCTAACCCAGGGGCTTCCAATCATGTGTCATGGGGGGCCAAGACCCTGCAGGTTCTCTTCTACCCAGTCTCTTCAGCAGGTGTTCTCACTGATCAGCAGTCAGTGGAAGAAGTTCAATGGAATCTGCTATTGAAGACACTGGTTGGAGGTAAAGCCTGCAGGGTCTTGGCCCTCCATGGCACATGATTAGACACCCCCGCCCAAACCCATTAAGATGAAGAGCAGATGCTAATATGACCCAGAATTCCTCCATATACTGGTACTGTCACTAAAGTATGCAGGGGCTTCTGTGGTGGCACATCCAACAATACAGTCTTCAGTTAATAAAATAATTGTTTTGGTTACTTTTTTCTTAAAAATGAGCCATTATTTTCAAGGTCAACGATAAATCCTTTGTACAGTTTACTCTTTTCCCACCGGTGTCTTAACAAACAAAATAGAAAATCATGATGCAAACACATAAGTCACTAAATTGTTTATTACAATCAGCAGCAAATTCCAGATTATTCAGAATGTGCAAAATTCAAACTGTAAAAAAAAAAAAGAAACTGGAATGGGTCACACACGCCAGCCACGCTGCCTCACTGAGAAGCAACTGGATCGGCCCCTAGTACTGGTCCTGGTTCAGCAGATCTTCAGCCTGCATCTCTGTAAATTAGTGAGGCAAGGTCCAGTTGGGGTGGACAGTTTCCCTCTTGCCTAGACAAAAGACAAATGGGTGGTGGTTAATTAAAGCAAGTTTAAAACATATTTGGGAAATACACTTGTTGCTAAAAGCCAGTGGTGGAATGTGAATGAATCTTTATTTCGGATAGATTAAAAGTAAAGATTAAAAGAAAACAGAATAATATAACAAAGGTGAAAAAATCTAACAAGGTCAAATTAAACAATAACTCCTCTGATTATACAGTTCAACATAGGTTATCTGAAATGGGCGATGGCTGAAGCTGCAGCTTATATTGCCCACCATATTCCATCCAAGAATTCAAAAGAAAAACAAAACAGGAGCGATTACAATTTGAATGCAACAACAAAGTACTTCGTTGTTGTATTTAACCACAATTTTCATGTAGCTGCGCTTCAGTAGATTTTACAAGGGCTGGGTTACATTTAAAATCATCTGTTTTTACTGTGGCCTCAGCAATCAGAATGAATTAATACATTCACTTGAATGGAATCTAGTACTTTAACTGAAGGTGTGCATCACCAAGTATAGAGTCGCTCAGTCAAAATATGGAGTTTTTATCAATAAAAGTTTGTCTTGTCTGTAAAAGTGTCTCTTCTTGCCCTGGCTTCAAGTGTGGGTGGTGTTTTGTACTTTTATTACTAAAATATAAAAGGAAGCACTACAATGGCTCTCAAATATTTGTAATGTGTCCTGTTACTGCATGAGTTTATTGATGATAGACTATGACTGAACAACTCCCATTCCCCAAAAGATACAGTTATGAACATAACTCACAAAGGATCACACGAGTGATCTGACAAAAAAAATAAATACATTAACAAGCGGTTTATTTTACAGTTGATGTGCCAGTCATTTTCAATTATTCTGTAATTCATATTCACACAATCAAATAAATCTCAGTTCAGTCCCTTTTATATTAAGTGGAAATTGTGCTACTTTGGTTTTGACACTTAACCTATAAAAGCAAAGGATTTCAGTACTTTCCACAGTGGCGAGGTCCATTGTGGAGCGGCTGCTTTCCTCTTGCTTAGACGAACGACAGAAATGGATGGTGGTTAGGTTCAAGAAAGTTCAACACTTTTACAGGCACATCTCAAAAATTAGAATATCATGAAAAAATTCAATATTTTTGTCACTCATTTCAGAAAGTGAAACCCATATATAGATTCATTACAGGGACAGTGATATATTGCAAGTGTTTATTTTAATATTGATGATTATGGCTACAGCCCATATTAACCAACACCTCAGCGGCCAACATTTATATTTAAAAACTATTTTTTAAAGTTAATTTTATGTAATATTCTAATTTTTTGCCAAATTGAATTTGGGGTTTTCAGGGGCTGTAAGCCATAATCATCCAAATTAAAATAAATAAACGCTTGAAATATATCACTGTCTGTGTAATGAATCTATATAATATACGGATTTCTCTTTCTGAAATGAGTGACAAAAAATATTGAACTTTTTCATGACATTCTAATTTTTGGAGATGTACCTGTGTTAGGGAAATACAATTGTGAAAGTCAGTGGTGGGATGTGACAAAAATGCTTCGTTTCCCTGACAAGCACCGCAGGATCCACTCTGTACAGGTACAAGCATATTATCAATCCAGGGATTTATGGTGGAACAGCACAACAGCACAGATGTTCCAACACCTTTTATGGAAAATCCACAGAATAGGTGTGTGGGTCTATTCTGACGCTTTAGAAAATTATATGAATGACTTTATAAATCACTGGTTTGAAAGAGCACTTTTAATATGTCGAGATTTCGGCTCCTATGGTCCACTTACCTGTATCCACAATATAAACACTGAGGGAAGCTAACCCCTGGCATGTGGAAACACATTCTAGCATTAAATTGCACACAATTTAATGCACAGCACCAAAGTGCAATACGTACACAAACCAGGACTTTAACCAGGATTAACATATTTCATTGTTTTGCTCTCACAAGCGAATACTTAGGAGAAAACAAGCGCGAATCAGCAGTTGGCTACTAGCTAGCTAGCTAGCTACTAGCTAACACTCGTTAGCCAGCACAGGACGGTGCTGCATTGCTCAAAAAAGTGAGCTTACCACTAACAGCAATAAGCGAACAGATGCACAATATTACAAATCACTCACCATCGATGGTTCTCTCACGTTCGTCTTCAGCTTGTCCGTAGTCCGGTTCTATGCTGGGCTGCATCTGTATCGGTGCGGGTCGCTCCTCTCACTGTGGATCTGCCACCAAGCAGAGAAAACCCTGCACCTCTTCGTTGGACCACGGTGTAGATTTCCGCAAAACCTACAACGCTGTCTGTATTAATATCGTATTTACTCCGTGACCGAGTTAGTCCATGAAATATTGCAAATGGCGGTCATGTAGATTCATCAGAAGAAGGTCGCTTTCGTGACGTTACAACCTGACCAATCAGCGGCCACCACTCTGTTGACGTCACATCTCGGCACGACTCAGCACAGTTGTATCCTGCCCTCGATCAGGCATGAAAATAGCGCCTGTTAAACTGTGCTGGGGCTAGTGGAAAAAGCTACAAACGCAGGCTGAGGCGTGCCGTGTTGGGCTAAGTGGGGCTAGTGGAAAAGGGCCTATAGTCTCTCCACCGAGTCCTGGGTCTGCCCCGGGGTCTCCTCCCAGTGGGACGTGCCCGAAACACCTCAAGTGGGAGGCGTCCAGGAGGCATCCTAATCAGATGCCCATACCACTTCAACTGACTCCTTTCAATGTTGAGGAGCAGCGGTTCTACTCTGAGCCTCTGAGGGTGAGTCCAGCAATCCTACAGAGAAAGCTCATTTCAGCCGCTTGTATCCGCGATCTCATTCTTTCGGTCATTCCCCAAAGCTCGTGACCATAGGTGAGAGTAGGAACGTAGATTGACTGGTAAATCAACAGCTTTGCCTAAGAACTAAGCTCCCTCTTCACCACAACAGACCGGTACAACATCCGCATCACTGTAGATGCTGCTCCGATCCGTCTGTCAATCTCTCGCTCCATTTTCCCCTCACTTGTGAATAAGACCCCAAGATAATTAAACTCCTCCACTTGGGGCAGGAGCCTGTCCCCAAGCCAGAGAGGACAATCCACCTTTTTCCGGTTGAGAACCATGGACTCGGACTTGGAGGTGCTGATTCTCATCCCAGCCGGTTCACACTCAGCGCCAAACTGTCCCAGCAAGAACTGTAGGTCATTGCTGGATGAAGCCAACAGGACAACATCATCTGCAAACAACAGAGATGAGATCCTGTTGTCACCAAGCATGACACCCTCTTTTCCCTGGCTGCACCTAGAAATCCTGTCCATAAAAATTATGAACAGGATCGTAACAAAGGGCAGCCCTGGCGGAGTCCAACTCTCACTGGGAATGACTCCGACCGAGTGTTGGCAATACGAACCAAACTCTCACAACGGTTGTACAGAGACCGAATAGCTTGTAACAACAAGCCCGATACCCCATACTCCCGAAGCACCCCCCACAAAAAAACATGAGGGATGCGGTCGAATGCCTTCTCCAAGTCCACAAAACACATGTAAACTGGTTGGGCAAACTCCCACGAACCCTCGAGAATTCTCAAGGGGGTAACGAGCTGGTCCGATGTGGCACGGCCAGGAGAAAAACCATATTGCTCCTCCTGAATCCGAGGCTCGACCAACGCCCGGACTCTCCCCTCCAGTGCCTTGGCATAGACCTTCCCAGTGAGGCTGAGGAGTGTGATCCCTCTAAAGTTGGAGCACACCCTCTGGTCCCCTTTTTTGAAGAGACGAACCACCACCCCGGTTTGCCATGCCAAAGGCACTGCCCCCAACCTCCACGCAATGTTGCAGAGGCATGTCGATCATGACTGCCCTACAACATCCAGGGCCTTGAGGTACTCAGGGCGAATCTCGTCCACCCCCAGGGCCCGGCCACCAAGGAGATTTTTCACCACCTTGGCGACCTCAGCTCCTGTGATAGGCAAGTCGTCCCCCTCGTCCACAAGCCCTGCTTCCTCTGTGGAAGGCATATCAGTGGGACTAAGGAGATCCTCAAAGTATTCCTTCCACTGCCTGATGATATCCCCAGTTGAAGTCAACAGCGCCCCATCCGCACCATACACAGTGTGGACAGGGAGCTGCTTTCCCCTTCTGAGCCACCGGACAGTTTGCCAGAATCTCTTTGAGGCCCACCAAAAGTCTTGTTCCATGGCCTCACCAAACTCCTCCCATACCCGGGTTTTTGCTTCAGCAACCACCTGAGTTGCACTCCGCTTGGCCTGCCGGTACACCTCAGCTGCTTCGGGAGTCCCACAAGCCAACCAAGCTCGATAGGACTCCTTCTTCAGCTTAATGGCCCCCCTCACCACTGGTGTCGTTTGTTTTGGGGGTTGCCACCACGAGATGCACCGACCACCTTGTGGCCGCAGCTCTGGGCCGCCACTTCAACAATAGAGGTGAAGAACATGGCCCATTCAGACTCCATGTCTCCAGACTCCCTCGGAATGTGGTTGAAGATCTTCCGGAGGTGGGAGTTGAAGACCTCCCGGACAGGGGCCATAGCCAGACGTTCCCAGCACACCCTCACTATACATTTGAGTCTACTAGGTCTGCATGGCGTTCTCCCCTGCCATTGAATCCAACTCACCACCAGGTGGTGATCAGTTGACAGCTCTACACCTCTCTTTACCTGAGTGTCCAAGACATATGGTCGCAGGTCTGATGACACGATAACAAAATCGATCATCGACCTGCAACCTAGGGTGTTCTGGTGCCAGGTGCACATATGGACACCCTTATGCTTGAACATGGCATTCGTTATGTCTGATTTTCATTGGGTTATTTTCAGAAAATTTTCATTTACTGTTACTTTTGTCAGTTTCAAATTACAGTGCCTGGCCAAAAAAAAAAGTCAGTATGTGGATTTAACTAAGCAAATATTAGGTAAGAGCCTCCCATTGGTCAGGTCTAGATTCAGGAACATTATGTGCCCAAAGAATGAGGTCAGCTAACTACCTGAATACTGTATACTGAATGACCAGGTTGTTCCATGGATTTTTTTCTTCCCTGATGGCACGGTGACGGGCATATGTCAAGATGACAACGCCAGGATTCATCGGGCTTGAATTGTGAAGGAATGGTTCAGAGAGCATGAGACATCATTTTCACACATGGATTGGCCACCACAGAGTCCATTAACCCCATTCAGAATCTTTGGGATATGCTGGAGAAGACTTTGTGCAGTGGTCCGACTCTCCCATCATCAATACAAGATCTTGGTGAAAAATTAATGCAACTCTGGAGGGAAACAAATGTTCAGACACTGCAGAAGCTTATCAAAATGATGCCACAGTGAATGCATGCTGTAATCAAAGCAAAAGGCGGTCCAATGAAATATTAGAGTGTGTGACTTTTTGTTGGCCAGGCAGTGTATATTCAGGTAGTCAGCTGACCTCATTCTTTGGGCACACAATGTTGCTGAATCAAGACCTGACCAAATGCAGCAACCCCAGATAATAGCACTGCCCCCACAGGCTTGTATGGTAGGCACTAGACATGATGGGTGCATCACTTCATCTGCCTCTCTTCTTACCCTGATGCACCCATCACTCTGGAACAGGGTAAATCTGGACTCATTAGACCACATGACCTTCTTCCATTGCTCCAGAGTCCAATCTTTACGCTCCCTAGCAAACTGAAGCCTTTTTATGCCTCGGTGAAACAGAGGCATATGGTAATCGGTTATTGTGTCTGTGTGTATCTGTCCATCTGCCTCTCTGTTTCAGCTCACCCAGTCAAAATTAAATGGAACTAAAGGCTTGTATCATTGTATCACCATATTTTCAACTTTTTAATTTGTCAGAATTTCAAAATAACACTTTGTTTTTGAAATAAACACAAAAATAGCTCACCTGTACTGTCAATGGAACAGTACTGCGCATGGACCTGGAAACTCCCACTAGAGCAAAATACTGAGCAATTCACCAGTACTGGGTAAACAAATGTCTTTTTGCCCGTCTGTTTTCTTCCTCTGCCACTAAACAGCAAAAGCTCCTGTTCGTCTTGATTGCCATTGTATTCATGTACTGCCATCGCTTCCGCCATTTAAAATGTCTGCCATCGTGCTCTTCTTTGTGTTTGGATTGCAGCGGTTTAAATCAGGCTGGTGGCTCTTGGCTGCCACTGACAGTATGGGCATGTGAACTGCAAATTATTTTCACTGCACATGCGTCTACTCCAAAACTACTGGATGGATTTGGATGAAATTTTTACTAGAGGTGGTCCTTGGGCTACAGAGGAATCCTTGGCTCTGGCACCAAGGCATCAGCACCTTGTTGCGTTCATTTTCCAATGGTGGTGATTTTTTTTTTTTGGCCAGGTAGTGTATTTCAGTGACCACTGCAAGATTTCCTTTAACAGAAGGTTGCCAACAAATTTGTCTACATCTATACATGGGCTACATTTAGATATGCAGCATAGCTTAATATCCTAAAACTCAATCAAATTAAATCAAAAACATGAGACATTTTCCCCAACATGCAGCATCTATTAAATAGTAACTCCATGTGATAGATGCAGGAGGCAACTACATAGCCATTTATTATACAGAGAAGGTCCATTGAGAGGCAAACTCTCTTTTTCAAGAACACCCTGTTCACATTCACACCTGCTCAGTACAGCCACAGACTGACCTGTGGCCACTAAGCAGCTCCACTGGAGCAGTTGGGGTTAAGGTCCTTGCTCAATTGCACCACAGTGGGGTTAAGGAGAGTGGGGGTAAACACTGCAATGTCATCTGTCCCACCCAGACCTAAGCCTGCTGGTCCAGGGATTGAAACGGTGACCCTCCGGTCACCTGTCCACATCCCTAACCATTAGGCCACCACTGTCCCTGTCCTGGGGTTTAGTAGTGATCATCATGCCTGGTACTCACCTGAGTACCAGGCAAATCTTCAGCTTGTCAAATTCTGGCTTATAATTTTTTTCAAGGATGTCCTGGAAGATGTCTTTAAATCTCCCATCATACACTTTCAGAATGGTATTTTTTGTGCTCATGTACAAGGGTCACAACAGTGTCCCACCTCTTTGGAGGGAAAACACAAACAGAGCCACAATGTACACATATTTCAGTACTTTTTCTTGCAGAGTAAAGCCTAACTGTAAGCCAACAGTGGGTTATTTGAAGCCATGATAGTTAACTATGTAACCATAGTAACACGCAATACTTTCACTCCAATATGGCAGACAACTCTGAGGGGGTCACCCAATTGCTAAAGGAACAATAACCCCTTACCTTTCTCAGCATCTTGTCATCCTGCACTTGGTGCCCTTTGGCTTGACTCATTTCCCCCTTCAGGGTGTACTCATAGAATTGTCCACTGACATTGACCAGGAGAGTTGCAGGACTGGCGTTGACAGCACAGCTGAGGACCACGTCACTCATGCTTTGGGGGGCATGGATCCCAAACCGCAGTATCACACCCACCAACAGGCCTTTAGGGAGGAGGAGCAAAAGGAAAGAAATGAAGTTAAAGCATGTGTCTTGTTGGTAATCTTCAGTTAGCTTTTCATAAGGTATTTATATCAGTTCTATTAGCCTTTTTTTCCCCCAGAAGACAGTATCTAGTGACCCTAAGCAGCCTGTCTGTCATTCCACATAACCCACAAGTCACTGTGATGTGGACATCCATGCTCAAACAGCTCCACTTTTGGTGATGATTGTACAGCATCATTGCAAGAAGATTAATACTGTAGTCAGACCTACTCAAAATCAGCAATTTTTTAATAGTAATTTAGGTGTATTTAATAAAGCCATTTAAAATGATGTCTTCATACTATTAATATTTTCTGAGTTACTGCCTTTCAAAGTATATAGAGGAGGTAAAAATTACACACTTTTAAGGCTCTACTTTTTGGGATCATAATTTCATAAGTAGATTTTCTGTACTATTTGATGATATAATCAAATGAAAATTATGAGAAAGGTCCCAAATTTAAGATAATAAAAAAAAGCAAACTTATAAGAGATTTCTAATTTCTGAGTAAAATGATGCAAATTAGTGATGGGATGGCAGGCTCTGGAGCTTCAAGCTTATCCAGGAAATATCTGGTGAAGTGCATTTCGAGGCGTGTATTGCTGACGCATGTGTTGACGTTGTACCATGTGACTGGGTCAAGAAGCTGTTCATGATTTTGCGTGCAACATGAAATAAAGTGAGCAGTGATACACAATGGAAATCCCTGCCCCTCACGTTTTGTGTTGTCAGTGTTTGACTGTGTAAGGGATTTGTTACAGCCAGCACCAAAAACATGGACTTCTCCCATTTGGGAATATTTTGAGCGCATTTCTCCCATTGATGTATTTTCTACAAATAGTGGATCGTTACTGTACCTGAGGTAATGGCTTAGCAGTAAAGCATGTGCTCTACAAGTGGAAGGCTGGGGTTCAAATCCCAGCTAGAGCATTCTTGTAATTTTATTTTTATTTGCAAGTTGAAGTGTCTGTTGTGTTTCAAACAGCTTGGATCATTATTACGCATCATTATGCTGAGGCACTATTGCCATTGCGCCCTGCATGAGAATAAGGACAGAGTTGAATATACTGGTAAAGACAGTATAAGACTGTTGAAAATTTATCATTTCTTAATAAAAATGGATAAGTAGTACAAGCACACCAAGTAACACAGGCACATTCACTGTAGTAACCCCAGTTTTATTACCTCTGCCAATGAGGTAATGTTTTTACCAGGGTTTGTCTGTCTGTTACCAACATAACTCAAAAAGTTATGAATGGATTTTGATGAAATTTTCAGGAAAGATGTGTAACTGCATGGGGAACAGATGATTAGATTTTGGTGATGATCTGAGAGTGCATACCTCCACCAAGGGCTTTGTTTGTATTTGTGCAGCAGGATTACACAAAAACTACTGGATGGATTTGGATGAAATTTTCACCAGAGGTGGTTCTTGGGCTAGAGAGGAACCCATTATATTTTGGTGATGATCTGAGAATGCATACCTCAGCCAAGGCTCTTATCTTCTCACAGTGTGTTAGCAACAATACTCCAAAACTGATGGACAGACTTTGATGCCATTTTCACCACAAGTGTCTATAGGCCTACACACAAACCCATAACATTTTGGTGGTGATCCATGAGAAACGGAAGGAGCCTTGGCAGAGGTATGCGCTCTATGAGTGCTTTTCTAGTTATTTCTTTTTTCCCTTGTGATCATTGATATTTCTCAAAAGACAGCACATTTACTAAAATTGAAAAAAAAAACATATTAAATCAATCATGCCCTTCTGGACTTCCGGTTATGGCTGCCACGTAGGACGGACGTGTCTCGCTCTGCTCTGCTCCTGGAGAAAAAAATCGGCAAATAACTCTCTCATTTGGGACAGAACGTATCCCAGCATTTGGGCGAGGATATGTCGGCGAAGCCTAAGGCTGGAAAACCAGGAAAAGGAAAAAGCGAGCCGCCGAAACAGTCCAAATTAACGGACTTTCAGGGCTGTGACGCAGCAAACAAAACTCCATATATGGCGGAGGAGGCTGGCAACGGTGCGATTTCTGCGGGGAATGGCGCAGATGCGCTGATGGCTGCCATGAGTTCAATGAGAGCGGACTTTTCCTCTAGATTTGATGGGATTATGACAGCGCTGGAAGGAATAAGAAAGGAATTGGGTGACTGTGTAGAACGAACGGCGCAGATGGAGCTCCGTCTCGCTAGTGCTGAAGATGACGTCACCCGTCTTCAATTAAAGGTGCGCACTTTGGAAAAAAAAATAAATCTCTGGAAGATAATATTTTGGATTTGGAATCTCGGTCGAGACAGAATAATTTGAGGCTGGTGGGTCTTCCAGAGGAATCAGAAGGTCGGGACGTATGTTCCTTTCTGGAAAAGTGGATTCCGGAGGTGCTGGGCAGCGAGGAGTTGCAATCAGCAGTGGTTCTGGAAAAAGCACATCGTATTGGCCCACGGAGAGATAAGGGACCGCCGAGGACCTTAATTATGAAGTTTCTTAGCAACAGAGACAGGATGAAGATCTTCAACGCTGCACGTGCTAAAGGAGAGATTAAACACCAGGACCAGCAGGTGCGGTTCTACCCAGATTTGGCCACAGGAATCCAGCAATTGAGGAAGCAGTTTGATCCCGTACGTAAGGAGCTGCGCAACCTTGGGATTCGTCATGGTGTGATCTATCCTGCGAGACTGCTGACCACGTATGAGGGCAGAACCCACATCTTCAAGACCCCAGAGGAGGCGCAGGAGTTCATCAAGAAGATCAAAGAAGAAGAAGAGACTGGTGGGAGCTAAGCATGAACAAAATATAAGGTAGAATAATTAAGCATTTGCACAGGCATCTGACTGACTTGAAGTAAATAGTAAGTTTACAAAATATAGATTGTATTATATATTAAAAAAACAAAACAAAAACAAAACAAACAAAAAAAAAAAAACTATGATGTACAAAGTTGTTAAAAATTTTGGAGTTAAGTTGGAAAACTACAGAGGAGAGTTAATGTTACGTCATTAAAAGCAGTAGAGTTAGGGTGATTGGGAGGATGAAGAAGGAGTGGCTTAGGCTGTTCCCCGTGGGTGTGGAACGGTCGATGGCTATATCGGGAGACAGAATTTTTCTTTTGATTTTGGGGGGTTTGCCACAAGTGTGGGAAGGGGAAATTTGTTTGTGTGTAGTTTGTAGGATGAATGTTCAACCACTCATGTTTTTGCTTCTCTGTATGAGCATGTTTACACTGCAAGGTAATCCCAAACTCTCTATTGATCATGGACCAAAGTGTTAATCTTAATTTAACTTCATGGAATTGCAGAGGTCTACAAAATTTAAAAAAACTTAAACAAGTTATGAATAAAATAAAGGACATGGGTTCAAGAATTGTGTTTTTACAAGAAACTCATCTGATAGAGGAGGATGTTAAAAGAATTAGGAGTAGATGGCAGGGAAGTGTATTCACCTCTTCATTTTCATCCCGAGCCAGGGGAGTTATGACTCTCATACATAAATCAGTTCCTTTTCAAGTGAAAAATGTAATTGGAGACAAATTTGGAAGATATGTAATCATTCAAGGTTCTTTGCTATTAGAAAATATAAATCTTGTGAACTTATATGGTCCCAATATAGATGATCAGAAGTTCTTTGCTAATTTATTTCTCATCTTATCATCACTTACAGGGCAACATATAATAGCAGGGGATTTTAATTGTACATTGAATCCAGGTGTGGATAGATCAACAGGACTGGATTGTACGCACATTGGATGTAGGATGACTATTAATCATTTTATGAAAGAATTGAGATTGTTAGATATATGGAGAGAAATGAAACCACAAGTTAAAGCCTATTCTTGTTATTCCAGTACCTACAAGACATTCTCACGTATTGATTATTTTTTGATTTCCACAGAATTAAGGTCCAAAATTCAAAACTGCTTTTATGATAACATCGTGATCTCTGATCATGCACCCTGTTGTCTAATATATGTAGATAAAAAATTGACAAAGGAATCAGGTAGATGGCAATTTCAGCATAAATGGCTTCAGGATGAGGAATTTGTCAAGTATATAGAAAAACAGATAGACGAGTTCTTTGACATCAATACTACACAAACATCAGCATGTGTAAAGTGGGAGGCTTTCAAAGCTTTTATTAGGGGACATATTATTAGTTATACAGGATCAAAATCTAAGAAGACTCGAGAGGAGAGAGCTAAATTGGAACATAAAATAAAAAATCTTCAGGAAAAAGTGTATGCAGGAAGTGACCCAAGGTTGGAGAATGAATTACTGATTTTGAGAGCTGAATACGACAAAAAATCAGCGAATAGAGCTGCCTCGAGTCTTCTAAGATTGAAACAATCTTTTTATGAACAAGGTGAAAAATCAGGAAAATTATTAGCATGGCAGATTAAACAATTGGAAATTAAAACACCAATTACCAGTATTATAAGTAATGGACAGGTAGTTATAGATCCTTTAGAAATTAATAGAGCCTTTAGAGATTACTATGAAAAATTATATGATACCAAAAATGAACCTGATTTAACAAAACTAAATGGGTTTTTGAACGAACTATCTATACCGTGTATTCCAAATGAAAACAGGGAGATATTGGAGTCTAAAATTAGTCAAGAAGAAGTTGGGCTAGCCATTGATAATATGAAATCAGGAAAAAGTGCAGGACCAGATGGTCTTCCAGTTGACCTTTATAAAAAATTTAAGAATAAATTAATAAAACCTTTTTTGGAAATGGTTTTAGAAGCATTTCAAAATAATAATTTACCATCATACATAAATAATGCCTTAATTATACTGCTGCCAAAACCAGGTAAGCCCTCTAATAAATGTGAAAATATGAGACCAATAAGCCTATTAAACGCCGACCTTAAGATAATCTGTAAAATTTTAGCAAGACGAATACAAGAAATTTTACCAAATATTATTAATCGAGATCAGAATGGCTTTATAAAGGGTAGACAAGGCTTCCATAATGTAAGAAGACTATTTAATATTATTTATTTTAATAAAGAAGCACCGGATACAGCTCTCCTATCATTGGACGCCGAAAAGGCCTTTGATAGAGTTGAATGGCCCTTTCTTTTTGAAGTCCTACAAAGGTTTGGACTTGGAAATAATTTCATAAAATGGGTTCAAATAATATACAATAATGCTACAGCAGAAATCCTAACAAATAACAATATTTCAAAACCAATAAAAATCAATAGAGGATGTCGACAAGGCTGTCCACTTTCACCTTTACTGTTTACTATGGCAATTGAACCTTTAGCGATAGCGATACGTTTACATTCACAAATATATGGAATTAAAGTTGGACCAACAGAACATAAAATCTCCCTGTATGCCGATGACATAATTTTGTTTATGTCGAATCTAAAAAAATCAATTCCAACCTTGTTGAATTTAATAAAGAATTTTGGGGAAATATCAGGATATAAAATAAATAAAACTAAATCTTCAATATTAATGCTAAATGAGACCCAGAGAAATTACCCAGCCCCTGAGGTAAATCAATTCAATGTTGTAAATCAGTTTAAATATTTAGGAATCCAAATTATGCCTAAGCTAGAATCAGTCGCCAGTGTCAACTATGAAGCCTTAATGTCAGATATCAATGAGTTAACTCAGAGATGGATGTCACTACCAATGTCGATGATCGGGAGAATCAATATACTTAAAAGTAATATTTTACCTAAAATACTTTATTTATTTCAATACATTCCCTTATCACCACCTTTAGATCTATTCTCAAGAATAAAAAAAAAGTTAGTGGAATTTATATGGAACAACAGGAGGGCTAGATTACGTTTGTCTTTATTATATTTACCATTTGATCGTGGAGGTCTGAAATGTCCAAATTTTATGTTGTATTATTGGTCGGCACAACTGAGGTCTATGACATATTATTTTTCATCAAATGATCTCCCTCACTGGACTGAAATGGAATCATACAATTTACCTTTACCTCTTCCCATATTCATATACTCAGATTCGGCAAAAAAATTACAAAAACAAGTTAAAAATCCATTTGTAAAGCATATGATCAAAATATGGTGTGAAGCTAAAAACTATTTAAAAGAACCACAGTTATTGTCACAATTTAGTCCAATATGGGGTAATCAATATTTTAAACCAGGGAGAGCGGACGCTGTATTTAAAGTATGGAATTTAAAAGGGATACAAAAGATTCAGGATTTATATTTGCCATGTGCAGACAACATAATGTCTTTTGAAGAGCTGAGGATCAAATTTAATCTCAATAGAACACATTTTTTTTAAATATCTTCAACTTAGAAACTTTATTCGATCAAATCAAAATAAAGCTCTCACTCGACCTATTGGAAAAAATCCTTGGAAAAAATGATGATGAAAGATAGTAAAAGAAAGGGTATTATTTCAGAGTTTTATAACTCATTGACACTATCTTCAAGTGAAAATTCACTGAAAAGATTAAACTACTGGAAAGAAGATCTGCAAATTGAAATTTCAGAGGAACAATGGGAATTGGCTTGTACAGAAGCTCAAACCAAATCAATAAATGCACGCCTTAAATTGATACATTTCAAATGGTTAATGCGGATGTATGTTACACCGGAGGAGTTAAATAGATATAACAAAAATATACCAGATACATGCACAAAATGCATGGAAAGTAAAGGAACCCTATTTCATTGTTTATGGGAATGTAGATTAATAAGAATGTTTTGGGAAGAGGTGAGGGTAACAATTGAAAAAATAATCTCAAAACAAATCATATTGAATCCTAAACTGTTTTTGTTGGGTCTGTACCCAGAAAAGCATAATTTTAATAAAAGTGAAAGAACATTCATAGACCTCAGTTTGCTTAATGCCAAAAAATGTATTGCACTATTATGGAAAAAGACTCATAGACCAGATGTGACTCAGTGGTTAAGACAGATGTTAACAAACCTTCCATTAGAAAGAATAACATATATACTAAAATCAAAGGAAATTGTGTTTGAGAATATATGGAGACCTTTTATTGATTATGTAAAAAATTTAAACATAACTCTTGAAGAAGAAGGTGAATGATGTGTGTGGACCTTGTAAATTCCAAACTGGTGAACATAATATGTATACTTATGTATTGGATTGTCTAGACTAAACAGAGGAGCATTGTTGAAGACTTGATTTTGTTGGTGGTTGTTGGTGTTTTTAGTGCATTTTTTTTTTTTTGTAGTACTTTAGTGTTAGTGTTTGATTGTTTGTATCATGTTTGTTAAAAAAAAAAAAAAAGGTTCAATAAAGATATTGTGGAAAAAAAAAATCATGCCCTTCTAAAAATCTGCATGCTGTATACTTTTTGTCGACTACATGGCCTAGTAGAGCAAATGAAGTTTCAACTGAGGCCTCATCTATATGAACCATTTTGATGGAAAAGCTCAAGTGTTCAAGAAAGCCTCATTCAGCTGCCACTAAGTGGTAGCCTAGTGGTAAAATACTTGTTCTGTTATCGCGAGAGCTGGGGTTCAAGTCCCAGTGGTGTTATTCTTATTTGCAAGGTGAAGTGTGTTGTGTTTCAAAAAGTTGGGCTACAACAATAACACATCATTATGCTGAGGCACTACTGTACCCTGCATGGCAATAAGGACAGAGATGAATGTACTGGGAAAGACAGTATGACTGTAGAAAAGTTATTTCTTTAAAAATGGATAAGTAGCACAAGCACATTCACCGTAGTCACCTCTGTTTTATTATTTATTTTTTCCCTTATGATCATTGATATTTCTTAAAAGACAGTGCATTTATTGAAATGAAAAATACACAAACCAATAACACCCTTGTAAAAATCTGCATGTTGTATACATTTTGTCCACTAGATGGCTTAGTAGAGAAAGTAAAGTTTCACATGAAGCCTCATGGATGTGAGCCATTTTGGTGAAAGGCCTCAAGTCCTCCAGAAAGCCTCATCTGGCCATCACTAATGCAAATTACAAAATATTTGGAATTTGCAATAGTGGTTTGTTATATTTGCAAACACCTTCAAAATAAAGAGTTAAAATTCTCAAATTTAGGAGAAAAATTCCCAAATTCATAGGACAAAAATGCATTTAGTAAACTTTCAAGAAAAATGTTCTAAATTTATAAGGGTCTTACATTTTCAAGAACAGCAAAAGACTGTCAACTTTATTTTTGTACGTTAGCAAGAAGAAAAAGCTATCACAAGTTTTGAGGAAAAACGCAAATTTCTACGAGACAAAAAAAAGATTTGATTAAATTGATGAAAGAAATTTGAATTATTTAAGAGAGGGGAAAAACTTCTATCGTTATTTTGTTTTAGTTTCATCTTAAGACTCAAATTTTGCCAAAAAATTGCCCCAAATTTGACCAGTTGAACACATCAACGTCACAAGGAGGTCCCATTATTTTCAGGCAGTCCCTGCTCTGGAGCAGGAGCTAAAACGGTTCCTGAAAAGAGGGTTTTCGGGGATAAAATGCTCCCTGGTTTCAGTGGTGGGAACAATGGGGAACGACAGCCGGTAGTTCCTGTTATTTAGAAGGTTCCTGCAGTGGGAACGTAGCTGTGAGTGAATGAACCGAGACGACCGTTAGCTAACTGAACTGTCAGCTACTCTTACC
Source organism: Pholidichthys leucotaenia (assembly GCA_020510985.1). Classification (NCBI taxonomy): domain Eukaryota; kingdom Metazoa; phylum Chordata; class Actinopteri; order Cichliformes; family Pholidichthyidae; genus Pholidichthys; species Pholidichthys leucotaenia. The sequence continues at coordinate 388,839,112 of CM035844.1, read as the reverse complement.
GTAGATCATAGCGAGTCCTGTTTCGTGCAGGAACCTGAACCGACAATGTTTGAAGAGCCATATAGTTAGAATGGTGAGTGTCAGCAGCATTATAAATATGAGCAGATTGGCGTTGTCTTGCCGGTGGCTTTCCTCGGCAATCCTTTCGGTCTCTACGTTTTCCATCGCGTCGCCACTGTCGCCGTGGATCCCGACGAGCAGGGTGGTGAACAGAAAAGGCGACAGCAGCGGGACTTTGGAGTGTTTAACACCGAGATAGCGGCCTGGTCCGAATTTCATCGTGACCCTGTGGTAAACTTTTACATTTGTCGTTCAATGGTGTCGCTTTTTTATTGAAGGAATGCTACTTAAGAGAAATCAGCTGGATGAGAGCAAATAACTTCTTCTGCAGCCTTTATCAAAACAAAGGAACCTCTGGTTCTTCAAAATTAAAGACTCAAAGGGTCCTTCAATATTTCAGTATTAGGAAATAGTTTTTTTTAATTCACCATAAAACAAACGCATTGTAAATATATACAATTTATTTAGTTAAAATAAACACAGTAAAACATAACAGCTGGAAATAAACTTAAAAAAACAAGTATTTATTGTTAAAGTAAACTTATTCCTGGGGGTGCTGCTGTAAGAACGATAATGGGCGGAGCTTCCGGTTTCAGCTGACCTAGTTTTAAATCGGTCAGTAATAGTGGAGTAGCAGGGGCATTTAAAATAAAGATTTTTTAAAAGTTTTTCAAATTCATTTTAACGTATTGTGACGTATGCGGGGTTCACACAAAGAAAGGGAGCAGATGGTTGCGACGAACAGGTTTTATTCAAACACACCCTGAGCACAGACAGGAGGGGAGGTCATTCTCCCAGACCTCCGTTTCAATCGTGGTTACACACACATGATACATCTTGCCCTAATCCTGCCTATAACACTGCTGGGTCATATGACACAGCAGTATAATAACTCAGTAATAACATTTAAGCACACACATGAAAATAACGTCCTCTGCTGGCAAAGCGTGCTGGGAAAATCCCCGCCCCCTTAACACAGCCCCAACGTTACAGTATACAGTGATCCCTCACTTATCGCGGTTAATGGGTTCCAGAACCGACCGCGAAAAGTGAAAAACCGCGAAGTAGCGTCACCCCAATGACGTCATCCATAAACAATACGTACGTTCATTCTCTCACTCTCTCTCTCTCATATGATACGTGTGTGTGTTTGTACGTGTACATACATACGTAGATGTAAACAAAGTGTACATAAATATGTTTTTAGAACTCTTTTATTCTTATAACAAGATACGTAACTCAAGATGAAAATGATTTACTGCACAGGTTAATGAGAGCTTTACTGCTCCTCAGGTGACGCCTCATCGTGAGGTGCTGGAGGCTCAGGATCAGCGACGGCAGCTTCCGATAGAGCTGAAGCTGCAGGAGCCGGCGTAGTGCCTCGACGGGAAGACTATTTCGCACAAAATGGCACAAGAGAACAGCAAAAAGTTCCACGCGGCAAGACTAAGTAACACGAGCGATAAAAAGCAATGAATGCGGTCTTTCTTCCCTTCATGGGTGCTTGGCAGGGAGAGGAGGTGGGTGAGACGCCTCGGCCAATCAGCTTGCGGGGTGAAACGTCTCAGCCAATCAGCTTGCGAGATTTCCAAGCCCAGCCAACACGACAACAGCGAACAGAGAGTTGTGCTGCTCTCCGTGTTGACACGTGATGGTCTAATGTAGTCTCCCTGCCTTCGGCTAGCGCCCGCCCATTATTTCTCAATTTTGAATTTTTGATGAATATTTTTGAAAAATCCGCGATGCACTGAGGGCGCGAAAGGTGAAGCGCGAAGTAGCGAGGGATCACTGTAGTCCACATACATGTTTTCCACTCAAGTGGCAGCTAATATCAGCTCTTCTAGTTTTTGTATTTTTTGAATGTTTTTGCGTAGTTCTGGTACTTGCTGGTGTTCGTGGTTGTGCCAGACTGGATAAATGGAGGCTTCTCACCACACGGTGACAGACGACACCCAAGCACGGTGTTGTGGCGTACGTCTGCTCTAAGGAAAATTTGATTATGTCCAACATATTTTAACAAAATGCAGCCGACTTTATTGCAGTGGAGAAACTGATATATGTGACCCGTGCTTGCAAAATGAGTCGGAATATGCACCCCGTCATTATGAGCTACAGGCAGAGAAATCATAAGTCATGACTCTTTGTTTGCTAGCGGCAAGTCCCGGGAAAACCCCCATGAGTGCCTGGTATCATTGGAAAGCTTAGAAATTGTACTTTCTGTTTATTAGCTGCTCTTGCTTGCTTGTTTTTTTTTTTTTTTTTTTTTTTTTTTTTTTTTTCTTGCCTTCTGATTGTTGCTCTGAGTGTTGCTATCCCTGTGCTGTTGCAATCCTGGAATTTCCCCGTTGTGGGACTAATAAAGGCTTATCTTATCTTATCTTATCTTATCTTATCTTTCTAAAAATACCTATGTTTTTGTGGGATGTAACTCCCAACCGATCGAACGGGAGTTTTCAAACTAGCTAAAATATAAGCAAATCGGCTTTTCTGGATCAGTGTTTGGTACTACTGTGGACAAAGGAGGCAGGCGAGGCAACTAGCTGGACGACACAGAAACTTTATTCTTTCTCCAACAAAACTAACAGCAAAAAAAGATCCCGGGTCTCTGTACATTCCTCTTTTATATCTTTAATACCATGCATTGAGACCCGGAACTTCCGACCATCATACATTATGTTTAGAACAAAGCCTGTGTGGCACATTAACATGACATAGCGCCGACGCTGCTCTCACACCCTTCTTCTTCCAGTGGCTCCGGCATTTGCTTCTCTCTCTGGGAGGCGTATAGTCCTTACTGTCCCGTCTGATACCCCCCGGTGCTCCCGCATTTCAGGTCATGTCAAAGACCACTAAAATGGTGCTTTCCGCCTTCTAGCTTGGTACTCAGTATAATAGAATGGGGAAAGAAAGACTGGTTACTCAGCCATGGGGAGAGAACAAGCCAGTGTAGTCCTCGTGCCGGTAGCAAGCCCAGGTAAATGGGGAGGGTTTCACCAGGAAGGGCATCCGGCGTAAAAATCTCTGTCAAATCCAATAAAAACACACAGGACTAACACTAAAACCAAGAGAAGTAGAAATATTTAAAAGTTGGATAATTACAAATGTAGACAGATATGTACTTAACAGCCATTAAAAAAAGCACAACAGTAATAACAGAATAAATTACACTCAACTGGAGCTTTAATCAATTTAAGCTTTATCCTGCAGCATCAGCACTGCCGGCCCTGCACATTTATTTAATGCTTTTGCTTTAAATAGCAACAGAAGCATATGCAAAGGAATTCTCAGATCAGTTCAGTGTGCACCACTGCCTGCAAAACTTCATCCTCAGAGTTCAAAGTATTGGAGGAATAACAGGATTCTTCTAGCCTCTGCCCGTACACAGTGATCAAAGAGCGGCCTAAGATTGAGATGATCATTTTTAGGCCAGTGATTTTCCTCACCACCTACTCTAGGGGAGTTAACTCTGATTTTGAAAATATAGACAGGGTTCCAAACCATGCAGTTATCCAATATCTAATTACAGCTTTCAGAACAAAACTGTTATTTATTAAGTTGTGGTACACAGATCTACTCCTATGACAGGAACAGAATCAGTCCGTTTTGAAAAGGAGACTCAGGGCCTTTGATGCCTGCAGTAAGATTCTGCACATGTTTTACCAGTTGGTGGTGACAAGTGCACTTTTCAATTCTGCAGTGTGCTGGGGAGAAAGCTTAAAATAGAGGGACTCAAAGGGGCTGAAATAAAGCTGCCTGGGCAAGAAGTAGCACTTACTGGAGAGACTATGATGTGATGGACTCTGAGGAAGAGCATCATGGATACTTTGGATCATCCTCTTCATCATATTGTAACCAGTCAGGGAAGCAGCTGCACAACTTAATATCACAGAAGATTCCTCCCACTGCCATCAGACCTTAAAGTGACATGTCGCCAAAAATTCAGGTTTTTTTTTTTCTTGTTCACATGTCTGTAACATGTTTTTATGACTTACAAGACATATCAACAGTGAAATCAATAAAATGTCTCATGTATCTGTTTTGGGGTTTTTTTTGCTTTAAAGTTTCACTTAAGCCCCAGCCCCTGAAAAAAGGTGAATTTGGACCAAACGTTTTTGATGACGTTGTGGTCTATATTAATCATATATCCCATAACCTACATATGTATAAGCATGTGAGAATGTTTGGTGATTACATATGTAAAGCGACTTCACACCTCAGAACAGGACAAAGGGTCTCAACCGCCAGTGAAGATCAAAGAGCATCCGAGGCACTGCGGTGGAGACCAGATAGGTCGCCCTGACCTCCCAGGGCCAGGTGGAGGGGTAAGGAGACAAAGGAGGATAATTAAGTTAATGGGGGATGTCAGCTTTGTATGCATGTCTTTTGTTGTGTGTGAGTATAAGTACACAGAGCCGAATGTGTTCGCTCTCTCACTTCTTCTGCTGCTGCACTAGATGAGACTTGTTAGAGGAGCAAAGCTGATAATAAACTTTGGTTTATAAGTCACATCGCCTCGTCATTCCGAGCTCTTCTACAACGTAACTTTTTGTAGTGTTGAGCCAATCAGAACTCTTGCCTAACTGAAATTACCCTCCAGGCCCAGTTAGCATTTTGGCCTGCTGCTTTGAAAACTTGACCCAGATGATGGGTTTCACCATTAAAGGGCCTATATCATGCTATTTTAAGCCTTTCAGAGTAAACTATATGCATGTATGTGATAGTATATTACCTTTGGTACACTGGAGAATGAATTTCTTATGAAATATGAGTTATTTTTGTGAGCCCGGAAGTAAGATGCCTCGATCTCTGAGGCTCTGCCTCTCTTTCTTGTGGCTGCTGCCCATTTCATGACGTAACCCCTGAGCCGGCTGCTGCAGCGTGTCGCTGGGTTCCGCCCACGAAAACAACATCTACATTGACCCAGAGTCCGATCGGGAATTTGAGGTGCACGAGATACCACAGCGACCTCGAAGACGTTTACAGTAAGTTTCTGACTGGTAAATGAAAAGCTAAGAGAAATGTCTTTCATAGTGTTGTATTTATTATAGAACTGGCGATCACAGACAAAAAGTTGCTGGCTGGTTTGATGTGTGCTCCCGAAAATAAACTCCAACCATTTCTGACGAGTAGGCTCTTCTTTAGGGAGGCTGAACAAACTCCTAAATCTTTCACAGCCAAAGACACATTTACGCCACTTAGAAGACATTGTCTTATGTAAAAAAGCAAACAGTTGTTGTCATTGAGCAGATTAGGGGCAAGAGGAACTACTTCTTCACAGCATCAATGCTAAAGTGAAAGAGTTTTGCCGATCACCACTCCGTTAGCTGCACGGAGAAAGTGGGTGTGTGCGTTAGCCTGGGGGCGGTGCTGGCAGCACAGGCCCTTCCTGGAGTGGGCGGCTCACCCACATTCATACGTATGAACGTGGGGACCCAGTCATTATCAGGGACAAGGCGGAGCAGCAGCTCAGAGAGCAGGGTTGAGGAGGAATACTCAGAGATGCGTGAATGGAGCAAAATACCACTTTGGGGGTGTTTTTGATGAGGAATTAACATTATAACATGCTTAAAAGCTCAAAAAAGTCGATTTTGCATGATATAGGCCCTTTAAACTTCTTTTAAGGATTGATGCAGTTTCAATCATTCTCCTGGGCCACCGTGCATACAACTGGGCATGTCCTTCAACCAGTAATTCTTTTAATCACACGATTTATGCTGTTTAATGTAGCGCTAGCCACTATTAGCCTTGTGGGAAGTGGGTGGACAGATCCTAGCATTTGAAGGAGGAAAAGTGAAAAGATTTTAACGTTAAACTGCAAGACAATGAAAGATTTTTTTGTAGAAAAAGGGCATAAGATACCATTTTAGACAATGCAGATTTGTTTTTATAGGGGTTTTATATCCACCAGAGTGTGTCTTTAAATCAGTGGAAAATTGACATCATTTTTACTTTTATTCTAATTTACTCTTAATTTTTTTAAATTGTTATAGAGCAAAATGACAAACTGAATTTCCCTCTGAGGATTAAAAAAGTGAATCCAAATTGTTGAATCAGCCCGGTATAATACCAGAATGAAATAAACTGAATTTATTCAGCAACCCCTGCTTTACACTTTCTATTCAAAAGACAGGTTTCCTTCTTTTCCTTTGTTGGAATCTTTTTTTAAATTCTTCCTATTCAAGTAGCCATACAAGTTTTATTTACCTGACATGTAAATAAATATATTTTGAGAAAAATGCAGGCATGTTTATTTTCCAGTATTTCTCAGATACACAGACACTTGTTCACACACACACACACACACACACACACACACACACACTCACAGCAAAACGCAGCATGTGTTGCAAAGCAGCTTAGTAGTGCTTAAATAGCCTGTAAGCTTGAGTTTTGATGGTTGTACCTTGTAAGGTAAACATTTTTAAGCCTGTGAATAACTGTTCCTAAAATTATTTGTTTGCAGCTGCATTTAACATGAGTGTAAAATTTATATTGCAAGTGCTTTTGAATGCAACTCTGGATTATTTCCAGTATCACCATAATGCATTCCATCAATAATACAATCCATACTTGTAGGGGGCTTAAAAGATAAAACATGGTATGTTTTTTTTTTCTCTACCATGTATTTTTTTAACTTATTTTTTATCATGAATGTGTTTTTTCACTCAGAGAAAGTTCATGTCACAATTTCTGCAGTTCTTTGCACATTTTTACTCACAAAATCCCCTCTGTCTATTTCACTGGAAATAAGATGAGCAGATTGCTGACATGTCAAAGATCAAAGACAAAGGCATTTGTCACAGATGTGGGAGTGCATGGACTGTGCTATGCAAGATGGTGCTTTATTTTTATTTATTTTTTTGTGTGGGGGTTGAAATGAGGCAGAGTTCATTCATTCATTCTTTCATTCATTCATTCATCTTCTTCCGCTTAATCCTTTTCGGGTCGCGGGGGGGCTGGAGCCTATCCCAGCATCTTTGGTCAAGAGGCAGGGTACACCCTGGACAGATCGCCAGTCCATCGCAGGGCCAACACAGAGAGACAGACAACCATTCACTCTCACAGTCATACCTAAGGACAATTTAGAATCCCCAGTTTGATGCCAATTAACCTGACTTACCTGACCCGGACTTCTCCACCCAGGAAACAATGGACCAAAAGAGGAGGTGTCACTGGGGGGTTCAGATGGGACAGTAAGAACTATGTGCCCCCTGGGGAGAGTAAGAGCTGCTGTGGCCGCTCAGAGAAGAAAAGGTGTGAAAGCGGCGCCGGTGTTATGTTATGTTAATGTGCCACACAGTCCTTGGTTAAACAACAATGTATGATGGTCAGAAGCTCCTGGTCTCCATGCATGGGAATAAAGATATAAAAAGGGAAGGCACAGAGTCCTAGGGGCTTCAGCGCTGTTCGCTGTTTGCTGTTATGTTGTTGGAGAAAGAATAAAGCCTTGTGTCGTTCAGCTCGTTGCCTCGCCTATTCCTTTCTCTACACTGGTGACCCTGACGACCATATAGAGTGAGCCACACTGGTGACCCCATGACGTGCCATGGAGAGCAAGCCGAGCACCACCCCGGAAACTGCCTGGAGGGAAAGCGCCAGCGCCGCGTGCGCTGGCTGAGTCAAGCTCCCGGACTTCTGACTTCACAACCCAGCAGTGTGGATTTCGCACAGAGAAGCCCAGTTCGCGCTCCACAAGATAACAATGGATGACACAAAATGCTACTACGTGGTCGCAGCGCCGGATGCGCACGCCACACAACAGGCAACAAGCCTGCTCCAGGAGTCGCTGGCCCTGGGTTCTTTTAGGGCTGCGCTCCACACCTAAGGAGGATTTGGCAGCCTCCCCAACTTAGGGTTGGGCTTTGCACCTAAGGAGGATTTAGCAGACCCCCCAGCAGTACTAATTTTTTTCTCAGCCATTGCTGATCCCCGGAGAGTTTTTGTCAGAAAACCCCACGCCGAGGCTGATCCACCCGCACAATTTTTACACAGACGGAGGCTACGAGCAACCCGGCCCAGCCCACCATTGTTTTCCCCGCATGTTCTTCCAAAGATGCTCACAGAAGGCCGGTTTTGTTTTTGGCAGGCACAATGCGCACCGGACCCCGGCGCAGATGCCCACCGTTGTTGGCTTCGCAAGTTGGCAATCCCTTGGCAGGGACCTGCGCTCACAGAGGTGATGTGTTTTCCCCTCCTCCCCCTTTCCCTCCACAGACTGACGTGCCCTCTGGTACACCCCACCAGCAGGGAAGTTCGACTGGATTGGCGACCCCCCGCTACAGCCACTATGGGCGCCAGCTCAAGCCCAAAGGACGGGGGGGTTAAGGCCCATTCTGGGTGTTGGGGGCTGGGGGGGACACGGTGTTGGACTTCTCCACCCAGGAAACAATGGACCAAAAGAGGAGATGTCACCGGGGGGTATCAGATAGGACAGTAAGGACTAAGCCCCCCCCCCCCCCCCGGGGGGAGAATAAGAGCCACTGTGGCAGCTCAGAAAAGAAAAGGTGTGAAAGCGGCATTACATTATGTTAATGTGCCACACAATCCTTTGCTAAACAACAATGTATGACGGTTGGAAGCTCCTGGTCTCCATGTATGGGAATAAAGATATAAAAAGGAGAAGACACGGAGACCTAGGGGCTTCAGTGCTGTAGCGCTGCTGCGCTGTTCGCTGTTTGCTGTTATGTTGTTGGAGAAAGGATAAAGCCTTGTGTCGTTCAGCTCGTTGCCTCGCCTGTTCCTTTCTCCACAATGTCACCTTCTGACATACTATCACCATGACAACAACAGAAACACAATGAGTAAATGAATAATTCTTTTCACATAAAATAAAAGTTTAACTAGCATCGATATGAAAGTTGCAAATTTACAAAGAAAAAAGTTGTAACTTTATGTTGTACAAAGCAATAAATTTATGAGGAAAAAAGTTGCAGCTTTACAAGAAAAAGTCACATTTATGACAAAAAGTTCTAAGAAAAAAGTCACAAATTTCTAAGAAAAAGTTTCAAATTTACAAGAAAACTTAGCAAAGAAGTTATGAGGAAGAAGTTGGAAATTTATGAGAAAAGTGTTGCAAATTTACAATTAAAAAAGGTCACAAATTTACAGAAAAAAGTTGCAAATTATGAGGAAAAATGAGGTAAAACATTTGTGCTTTTATGAGGAAAAAGTTGCAACGTTTTTCCATAAATTTATGAGAAAACATAGCAAATTTATGATTAAAGAAGTTGCATGTTTATGAGGACAAAAGCAGAAAATTTATGAGGGGAAAAAGTTGGAAATTTACAAAGATCACAAATTTATGAGGAAAAAAGTTTCAGCTTTACAAAACATAGTTGTAAATTTACAGAAAAAAGTTGTAAATTTATAAGAAAGCTTGCAAATGTGCCAGAAAAAAAAGTTAAAAAAAATTAATGAGAAAAAAAAGATTTTTAAAAATTGAAAGTCATTTTAATTCTCCCTCAAAAAATCTGAGGTCAAACTTGTAACTTGGGTCCCGCCCTAGTGGCTGAGGGGCCCAATACGTTTACAGTCTGCCCTGTCGGTTGCTTTTAAATACCTATTGTGGAAAAGTACTGTCAGGCTTACATGCATTTGGTACATGATGTTCAAAAGATCAAATCACTAAAAAAAACCCTACAAACGTCTTTAAAATCTGATAAGGGTGATGCAACAATTTGTCTTAAAGGTTTTCATTCAGATGTGCCTGTTTGTCATCTCTCTATTTTTGAGCCAGTTTCCTTTCACAGGAAATAAAACCCACAAAACTCAGTCTAGGGCCAGCCTACAAGGAAACTGAAACATTGTGGAGAGTGCAAATAAAGTAACCAGACCTGCTCGACAGACGACTTTATTTCTCTCTCTCACTTCATTCATACACAGAAAAACTTCTTTTCAATACACCAGAGTCTCTCCTTTTATATCACTCCATTCCTTCCCCATTGCCTGAAATCTTGCATCACAATACATTCACACATTACAATAAGATAAGCCTTTATTAGTCCCACAATGGGGAAGTTCCAGGATTGTAACAGCACAGGGATAGCAATACTCAGAGCAACAATCAGAAGGCAAGAGAAAAACAAGAGCAGCGAGTATACATACACTACCGTTCAAAAGTTTGGGGTCACCCAGACAATTATTTTGTGTTTTCCATGAAAAGTCACACTTATTTACCACCATGAGTTGTAAAATGAATAGAAAATATAGTCAAGACATTGACAAGGTTAGAAATAATGATTTGTATTTGAAATAATAATTTTTTCCTTCAAACTTTGCTTTCGTCAAAGAATCCTCCATTTGCAGTAATTACAGCATTGCAGACCTAACATGAGTGCACAAGGGTTTTCCAATCATCCATTAGCCTTCTGACGCAATGAGCAAACACATTGTACCATTAGAACACTGGAGTGATAGTTGCTGGAAATGGGCCTCTATACACCTATGTAGATATTGCACCAAAAACCAGACATTTGCAGTTAGAATAGTCATTTACCACATTAGCAATGTATAGAGTGTATTTCTGATTAGTTTAAAGTTATCTTCAGTGAAAAAAGTGCTTTTCTTTCAAAAATAAGGAAATTTCTAAGTGACCCCAAACTTTTGAACGGTAGTGTATGTACATATAAACATAAATATATAGACACACGGTGCGGAGCATTGTAGCTAGATGGAATAAATATATAGATATATAAACACACAATACGTACTGTCCTCCATTTAATCCCCCATGCTCTGCTGGCAGAGGGAATATTCCCCTCCCCTCTGCTTCCAGTCTGAGATGAATATCCCAGCATGGGTTCCCTACAAGCCCCCCCCCCCCCCCCCGAGTCTCAGACTGAGTTTCAACCCTCACGTCCTTTTGGCTTCAGTCTCCTCCCATATCTGCTGTAACAAGGGTCCTTTGACTCCGCAGCGCTGCTGTGCCGGTTGGGGGCTCTTGGGGGTGTGTCTGTCTGCGGGTGGGCAATGGCGAGGAGGGGGGGACATTCTACTTGCTCGTGTGACTGTTCTGATGAATCTTCTACCTGGGGAGTTCTCAGTGGGGGTCTTCCACGCCAAGGGCCCCGAGCCAACATCACTTGCTCGTCTGCCACCACAAAGGCGGGCTTAAGTCTGTCTATACATATTTTCTCCCGACGATCCCCCAAATCTAACAAAAAATGTTTATCCTCTGGTTCCAGCACTCTGAACGGGCCATCATAGGGTGGGCGCAATGGGGCGCGGTGGGCATCGTGCCTGACAAACATGAACGCCGTGTTCTTCAAAGTTTTTGGCACAAAAGCATGTGGAAAACAGTGGTGGGCCGGGCCCGGTAGCGTGCCTGTATCTGCGCTATGCTGCGAACGCTGAGACAGACAGTTGTTTGACGTGGGATTATCTGGTAAAAATTCCCCGGGGAGCCGCAGTGGCTGAGAAAAAACAAGTTCCTCCGGGGAAGCCTCCAAATCCTCTTTTGGTGCAGAACGCAACCTTAACAGAACCCTCGGCAACCGGTCCACCCAATTTGCATCCGTAAGCGAAACCCTGAGCGCTGCTTTCAGTGACCTATGGAAACGCTTGCATAACCCATTGGCCTGTGGGTTGTACGCGGTTATGCGATGAATTGCGACACCCAGGCTCCAGGCCATCATGGACCAGAGGTCGGAAACAAACTGAGGGCCCCTATTGGACGTGATGTCCGACGGGGTGCCAAAACACGCCGCCCATGTTGTCAAAAAGGCGTGCGCCACGTCCGCGGACGTGGTTGCCGCTAGCGGGACTGCTTCTGGCCAGCGTGTGGTGTGGTCCACCACTGTCAGAAGGTGTGTGAACCTCTGCGATGGCGGGAGGGGGCCTACGAGGTCCACGTGAACATGGTCGAACCTCTTAGCCGGTATACAAAACGGCTCCAAAGGGGCCTTCGTGTGTCTGTGTACTTTGGCTCGTTGGCAGGCTACGCAGGCTGCAGCCCACTCTTTCACTTGTTTGCGCAGGCCTGGCCATACGAACTTCGCTCCCACCATTTTGACTGACGCGCACACTCCTGGGTGCACCAGAGCGTGAACTGACTCAAACACTCGGCGGCACCAAGCAACTGGGACCATCGGGCGCAGGCGTCCCGTGGAGACATCACAGATTGGGGGGGGGGGGCGCTGCTGTCGTGCAGTACCCTGCTCTCCAGCCTTAACCCTGTTGGTCCAGACTGGAGCGCGCACACGTCCGCATCGCCAATCTGCTCTGCGGCCATGGCTGTATAATCTATCCCTGCACAGACTGGGGCCACTACTGTGCGCGAGAGGCAGTCCGCCACCACATTCAGTTTACCCGACACATGTTGAATATTGGTCGTAAACTCCGAGATCACGACCAGCTGTCTCTGCTGCTGGCCCTACCATGGTTCCGAAACCTTGGCCATCGCGTACATTAGCAGCTTGTGGTCCATGAACGCAGTGAAGCTGCACCCTTCCAGCCAGAACTGGAAGTGGCGTATGGCCAGGTGGAGAGCCAGCAACTCTCTGTCGAACGCGCTGCATTTACGCTCACTGTCGCGCAAAGCCCTGCTGAAAAAAGCGAGTGGCTGCCAAGAACCGGCGACACGTTGCTTCACGATGGCCGCTATGGCCATGTCCGAGGCATCGGTAGTGAGCGCTATCCGAGCTGCCGGGTCCGGGTGCGCCAACAGTGCGGCGTTTGCCAGGGCTGTTTTAATCTCAGAGAATGCCTGCTCCCGCTCCGGAGTCCATTCAACTCTGTCCGCCGGCTTCCGTTTCTTGAGCACGGCGTACAATGACTGCATGAGCTGAGCTGCACGGGGGAGGAACCGGTTATAAAAGTTAACCATCCCCAAAAACTCTTGCAGCGCCCTGACCGTCTGAGGCTGGGGAAAATTCGCCACAGCGCGCACCTTGTCCGGCAAGGGCATCACTCCCTCCAGTGAGATGCGGTGCCCCAAAAAGTCAATCCCCGTCATGCCAAACTGGCATTTCGCCGGGTTGATTATTAACCCGTGCTCTTCCAACCTCCGGAAAACCGTCCTGAGGTGGGTTACGTGTTCGTCCTCAGACGCGCTGGCCACCAGGATATCATCCAGGTAGACAAACACAAACGGCAGATCGCGCAACACCACATCCATCATGCGTTGGAATGTCTGTGCCGCGCCTTTTAATCTGAAGGGCATGCATAAAAACTAAGACAAGCCAAAAGGAGTTATTACCGCTGTTTTGGGTATGTCCTCCGTGCGCACTGGGACCTGGTGGTAACCGCGGACCAGGTCTATTTTAGAAAAAATGCGTACCCCGGCGAGGTGAATGGAAAAATCCTGAATATGGGGAATCGGGTAGCGGTCATGCACTGTGGCATTATTCAATCTGCGGAAATCTCTGCACGGTCGCCACAATCCCTCCGCCTTAGGAACCATAGGTAGCGGGGATGCTCATGGGCTGTTTGAGCGCCTGATGATGCCCAACCTTTCCAAGTTGGCAAACTCCTCGCACGCTATGGCCAGTTTAGCTGTGTCCAGGTGCCGAGATCATGTGAAAACGGGCGGCCCAGTGGTGGTGATAAAGTGTTCCACCCCGTGTTTAGTGATGGCCGCCGAAAACGTCGGGACCGTGAGTGCTGGGAACTGAGTGAGCAGTGTGTGGAACTTACCGCCTGGAGCTGTGACGTTGGCTAGTGCTGTTGACCCGGCCCCTTGAGCTGTACAGGGGAGAGAATCAAAAGACATAGCATTAACCAGGCATCCATTAGCAATATCGACTAGCAACCCATGTGCACACAGAAAATCAGCTCCCAAGATCAGGAAACTCAATGCCGCTATGACGGATGTCCACTCGTACATACGGCCATGTAGGGATCCAGTCAGTGTCCTCTCACCAAAAGTCCTAATGTTCGAGCTGTTTGCGGCTATCAGCTCGGGTCCATTAGCTCCCGCTAGCCGGTCGGCATAGGACGGCAGGATGAGGCTCTTTTGGGAGCCGGTGTCTACGAGGAACCGTCTCCCCGAGCGCGAGTCCGTCATGTAGAGCAGCTTGTTTTCTTCACCGGCGGTCGCAGCTGCTACTGACTGCCGGCCTTGGCGTTTCCCGAACGCTTGAATTGGCACGGTGGCACACATCTGCGTGCGTTCTCTCCAAAGCGGCGGTGGTAGAAGCAGAGCGTGTCTCTCTGGTGCCTTCTGGCCCCCGCTGCCGCTACCGTCGCCGGCTCCTCATCTCCGCTGGTCGTCTCGCTGGGTTCCGACGCTGCCGCGTTCACTGTGAGGGCTCTGGTGGTGAGAATGATCCGATCTGTCTCCTGGGCTAGCGCACGGTAGTCGCATGAGGCCAGCAATGGCGAGTTGGCCAGGACCGCTCTTGCCTCTGTTGGGAGGTTCCAGAGGAAAAGATGGGCAAACAGAAAATGCCTGTCGTCTGTGCCCATCAACGCCAACATCTTCTCCATCAGTTCGACCGCCGACCCATCTCCTAACTCGGAGCGCCTCAGGAGCCTCTCCGCTCTCTCACAGTCCGAGAGTGTGTAGCGCCAGGTCAACGCGGCCTTGAGAGCCCCGCATTTATCGTGGGCTGGAGGCTGTTGGAGCAGGCTCGCTACTTGCTGAGATGTGCGAGCATCCAGCGCTGCGACCACATAGTAGTATCTGGTGTCATCTGCCGTTATTCCCCGGAGGGCGAACTGAGCCTCGGTGTAGTGGAACCAAGACCGCGGGTCGTGCAGCCAAAAGTCCGGTAGTTTGACCGAAACAGCGCACGCGTTGCTGGGGCTTCCCGTCCGGGCCGTCTCTGGGATACTTGCAGCGTTGCTGGGGCTTCCCGTCCTGGCCGACTCCGGGGTTCTTGCCTCGTGTTCCATAATTCGTCAAGGGTCACCAGTGTGGAGAGTTCAAATAAAGGAACTAGACCTGCTCAACAGACGACTTTATTTCTCTCTCTCACTTCATTCATACACAGAAAAACCTCTTTTCAATACACCAGAGTCTCTCCTTTTATATCACTCCATTCCTTCCCCCTGTTGCCTGAAATCTTGCATCACAATTATATTATTCTTTCTTTTTTTAATCTCTACTTTTAATCTATCCGACATAAAGATTCATTCATTCATTCATTCATTCATTCACAAATTCACAATACATTCACACATTACAATGCGTACTGTCCTCCATTTAATCCCCCACGCTCTCCCGGCAGAGGGAATATCCCCCCCCCCCGGCTTCCAGTCTGAGATGAATATCCCAGTGTGGGTTCCCTACAAAATATTATAAATAAGACATGGAGTCCTGCTGCCCACACCCCACTTCACCAACAACCCCCCACTCCCAACACACAGCCCCCCAATATGACCCTCACTAAGACCCAGGTGAGGACGGAGCTGAGAAAGATCAAGGCAAGGAAGGCATTGGGACCGGACAGCATCAGCGCAAATCTCCTCAAGTCCTGTGCAGATCAGCTGTGTGGGATTGTGGAGCTCATCTTCAACCTGAGCCTGAAGCTGGGGAGGGTACCACAGTTGTGGAAAACATCTTGTGTGGCACCTGTACCAAAGACCTCCCGCCCCAAAGACCTGAACAGCTACAGACCAGTGGCCCTGACGTCCTACATGATGAAGACCCTGGAGAGACTGCTCCTTGCTCACCTCCGCCCCCTGGTGGGACCAGCGATGGATCCACTCCAGTTCACCTACCAGCATGGCATTGGGGTGGAGGATGCAGTGATCTTCCTCCTTCACCATTCTCTGTCCCACCTGGAGAAGCCCGGGAATGCGGTGAGGATCATGTTCTTTGACTTCTCCAGTGCTTTCAACACCATCCAACCGATGATCCTGAAGGACAAGCTGCTGTGCGCAGGGGTGGACCAGCACCTTTCATCATGGATCCTGGACTACCTCACTAACTGGCCACAGTTTGTGAGAACCCGGGACTGTGTGTCCGACACGATCATCGGTAGCACGGGGGCCCCCCAGGGAACGGTTTTGGCTCCCTTCCTGTTCACCCTTTATACTGCGGACTTCTCACACAACACAACACACTGCCAGCTACAGAAGTTCTCTGACGACTCTGCGATCGTCGGCCTCATCTCCAACGGAGATGAAGCTGAGTACAGAGGACTTATCCAGGACTTCGTGGACTGGTGCCATAGGAACTGCCTCCAGATCAATGCGAGGAAAACTAAGGAGCTGGTGGTGGACTGCCACAGGCAAGGACAACCCTCACAGCACCAGTAAACATACAGGGAACAGACATCGAGATGGTGACATCCTACAAGTACCTGGGTGTTCATCTGAACAATAAACTAGACTGGTCACGCAATACTAATGCACTCTACAAGAAGGGACAGCGCAGGCTGTTCCTACTGAGGAGACTTAGGTCTTTTGGTGTACAAGGGGCGCTGCTGAAGACATTCTAAGACACGGTGGTGGCGTCAGCCATTACTTTTGGAGTGGTCTGCTGGGGCAGTGGCATTACAGCAGCCAATAGGAAGAGACTGAACAAACTGATCAAGAAAGCTAGCTCTGTCCTGGGGCAGTGCCCTGACCCAGTGGAGGAGATAGGAGAGAAAAGGATGGTGGCTAAACTGTCATCTCTGCTGGAGTCCGAGTCCCACCCTATGCAGGACATACTGAACGCACTGAGGAGCTCATTTAGCAGCAGACTACATCATCCTAGGTGCGCAACCGAGAGGTTTCGCAGGTCCTTCCTACCTACGGCTGTCAGACTGTATAACCTAAGCAGGGCTGCTCGCAGAGATAGCAAAAAACGTGACGACCTAATAGTATTGAATGCAAAAGACGCAATAGACTTACACAATGGTCCCCCCCAATATATACAACTAGGACAGTATCGGTCGCTACGGAGGGTGACAATATGTATGGGTACATATTCATACTATGTAGGATAACTAAGTAGACGGTTATGCCGTTTATTCCATCTTGCTACAATGCTCCACACTTTGTATATATATTTATATATTTATGGGTATGTATGTATATCCACTGCTCTTACTACCTCCGCCAGGCCGCAGGCCAGGAGGTTATGTTTTTGCCGGGGTTTGTCTTTCTGTTTGTCTGTCCGTTTGTCTGTTGGTTAGCAAGATAACTCAAAAAGTTTTGGACGGATTTCGATGACACTTTCAGGCGTTGTTGCAAATGGTACAAGGAAGGACTGATTAAATTTTGGGGATGATACGGATCACCATCTGGATACAGGAATTTTTTAAAGGATTCTTTAACATTGTGACATAGGGCTGAGGTTAGTTTTTTTTTTTTTTTTCAAAGATCTGCTCGATATTGCCAGTCATGCCTCGTTCAAAGTGCAGCGACACAAGAAATGCAGCGACTCAGGTGCTGTTTTTTTTAATTGATTTTTTTTCTTATTACCTCCGCCAGGAGGTTAGGTTTTTTGTTTTTTTTTTTAAAAAAAGATCTGCTCGATATTGCCAGTCATGCCTTGTTGTCTGTTTGTCTGTCTGTCTGTTTGTCTTGTGGCCGCACATGGCCAAAACATAATGAGCAGCATCTTTGATAAGAACAAAGGGCAGAGTTTCCTTGGAGATAACAGGAAGCTGTGAAATGTGATCTTTTGTATGTCAGAGACGGCTTGGAGGATCCTTTGTGTGCCAGAGACTGTGAGGGGGATGTTAAAGGATTAAGGAAGTGCATGCAATATGATCTTTTATGTGAATGCAATGTGACCTTTTGATATGTAGAAGGACCTGAGTATTTAAGTGAAGAGTTCTGTGTGAGATGTCCTCTTTTCTACAATGCTCATGTGAGAGAATGTGTAATAAGCTGCCTGAGACAAACTTGCCTCATCATTTACACACTCTACAGTCTGTCGGTTAGCAAGATAACTCAAAAAGTTTTGGACAGATTTCGATGACACTTTCAGGCGTTGTTGCAAATAGTACAAGGAAGAACTGATTAAATTTTGGGGAAGATACAGATCACCGTCTGGATACAGGAATTTTTTAAAGGATTCTTTAACATTGTGACATAGGGTGGAGGTTAGGTTTTTTTTTTTTTTTTCAAAGATCTGCTCGATATTGCCAGTCATGCCTCGTTCAAAGTGCAGCGACACAAGCAATGCAGCGACTCAGGCGCTATTTTTTTTAATTGATTTTTTTTCTTATTAACGCTGCCATTACGGAAAATGCCATTTTCGTGATTTTTTTTTTTTATTACCTCCGCCAGGAGGTTAGGTTTTTTTTTTTTTTAAAAGAAGGTCTGCTTGATATTGCCAGTCATGCCTCGTTCAAAGTGTAAAAGTGTGAAACAGACAAGGCAACACAGTGCAGAGTGCATGAGAAAGAAAAGGCAGGGAGCTAACAGAGAGGATGCTAAGAATCACCGTGCTGCAGCGAAAGAAGAAATGCAGCGACTCAGGCAAGTCCTATCCCCAGATGCTATTGAAGCTCGTCGAGCTTATGACAGAGCTGCTAAAATGCAGCATAGACAGAATGAGGCCCACAGACTGCTGTTTCTCGCCGTGCTAAAGTCAGAGACATTACACGGCAGCATAGACAGGATGAGAGCCCACAGGCTGCAGCTTCTTGCCGTGCTAAAGACAGAGACATTACACGGCAGCATAGACAGGATGAGAGCCCACAGGCTGCTGCTTCTCGCCGTGCTAAAGTCAGAGACAGTATGCAACAGCATAGACAGGATGAGAGCCCACAGGCTGCTGCTTCTCGCCGTGCTAAAGACAGAGACAGTATGCAACAGCATAGACAGGATGAGAGCCCACAGGCTGCTGCTTCTCACCGTGCTAAAGACAGAGACAGTACACGGCAGCATAGACAGGATGAGAGCCCACAGGCTGCTGACACTAGGCGGGAGAAAGAGAAAAGCAGGTCCCAGTTTCACAGAGCACAGAAGACAACAAATATGACTGTAGACGAATGCGCTGCTGTCTTTATGTCTAAAATAGAGGAAGGACCCATTTATGCCTGCTCTTCTTGCCACAGGCTGCATTACCGATCTTCAGTTGTAGAAATGAAGGCTGAGAAATATAAGACAAACGAAGCCATTGATAGAATCATCAAATCAGGTAGTCAGCTTGTAACCCACAACAAATCCTGGGTATGCAATACATGTCACGGATCAATGAAGCGTGGAAAAATACCCACACAGTCATGGGTGAATGATTTGGCCCTTGATGACATACCACCAGCATTAATTGATCTGAGGCCTCTAGAGCTCAGACTGATCAGCCAGAGGATACCATTTATGAAGCTCGTGGGCCTACCAAAAGGAGGACAAAAGGCCATCCACGGAAGTGCAGTGAATGTGCCATGTAAGCTGCAGCCAGTAGTGTCCTTGCTGCCAAGACTTCCAGATACAGCAGAAGTTGTCGCCCTCAAGCTAAAGCGGAAGTTGAGTTACAAAGGACACTACATGCACGAGTACATTCGTCCAAAAGGAGTGATGGAGGCGCTCACCTGGCTAAAACAGAACAACCCTCTGTATGAGGATGTGCATATATGTCTGGACTGGGAAGACAGGTGAGTCCCATCAAAAGTATTTATTATTTTCTATAAATTTATTGTACAAGTATTTGATTAGCCATGGCCACTGCAATTTCCATATATTTTCAGATCGTTTTAATAGCATCTTTACACATTTTTTAATATGTCACTTGTCTAAAAGGATCATCATATTGTGTGAATCCATGTTTATACATGAAATTCCTAATATTTCTTTTTGGATTATATGCATCTGTATATTTGCAATATTCTGAAAGCATCTGAAAATATTTACCCATGGCATCTAAAAATCTTCACACTTTAACAAGTCATGACAGAGCATTTCAATATCCTCCTCACAGATGACTCCACTGATATAATTTTCCCTATTTATTATAATTTAATGGCAAATCTTGATTTGTATATACATGTATATGTATGTCTTTTTCAGATTGTTCATTCAGTTATTTGTTTTACATTTTTATAAATATAATATTTACAAACAGGTGGGAAGATGACGATCCAGAGTTGTGGGAAGCAATTTCCAAAGCCTTTCACGAAGACATGGAAGTTGACGAGGTGCCAGCACCAGCTCCTTCATCACCTCTGCCCACAGGAAATGACTACCTCATTCTGGCTCAGATAGCAAGAAGGTGCAGCTTGCAGATTAAGGACGTCCCTGGGGATGGAGACTGTTTCTTCCATGCTGTGTCAGTTTCCCTAGGTTCAGTTGGAGTACAGAACATCAGTGGGCCTGATATACGGCAAAAATTAATTGATTATCTGGAGACCACGCCCTTCAAGAAGTACTACAGCAACTTCCTGCAAATTGACAACAGCCCACACCAGTCACCTCTATGTAAAACCGTTAGTCAGCAACAGAAAAGACAGTATGACATATACATTGACGGTTTGAGAAATGGCGCCTAGGTGGACAACCTTGCAGTTCAAGGAGTTGCAGATATGCTCAATCTGAACATTGAATTCTTAAACACAATAACTCCAGAAGGGCCACACAATGTTCATCCGCCACAACGGAGAAGTGACTGCACCATAACAATTGGACTTATGGGCCAGGATCACTATGTGGCGCTGGACAATGTGGGCAGTGAAACCAGACAGGAAACTGAAGCCAGAGTGAAAAGGCAAGCGCTGGAGGATGAAGAAGACCAAATTCATTTTGAACAGACAAGTAAACTGCGTGGCATCAGAATCAGAATCAGAATCAGAATCAGAATCAGGTTTATTGCCATTGTTCATGTAGTACACAAACTAGGAATTTGTCTCGGTACAATGCTGCAACATTAAACATGATAAGATAAGAGAAATAAACTATACATGTAATAAAGTGTAGGATAAGATTAAGTGATACTGGTCAACAGTTAAAATATATATATATATTAGCCAGCAGCAGATACTGTGGAGAACTATATAGTGCAGTCGGTAATGCAGGAAGAAAACAGTGATGATTGACATGAGTCTGGTTGAGCTGCTGTACATGGTGCACGAGAGTCACTTAGTGTTCAGCAGTCTAATGGCAGAGGGGAAGAAGCTGTTCATGTGACGGGAGGTTTTAGTCTGGATGGACCGAAGTCTTCTACCAGAGGGGAGGGGGGCAAACAGTACATGACCAGGGTGTGAGGGATCGGCTATGATCCGGCCAGCACGCCTCCGGGTCCTGGAGATGTACAGATCCTGGAGAGATGGGAGCTTGCAGCCGATCACCTTCTCAGCAGTGCGCACGACGCGCTGCAGCCTTAGTCTGTCCCTGGCAGTGGCTCCTGCGTACCACACGGTTATGGAGGTGGTGAGGATGGACTCGATGATGGCTGTGTAGAACTGCACTAACATCTTGGTGGGTAGCTTGAGCTTCCTCAGCTGCCGCAGGAAGAACATCCTCTGCTGGGCTTTTTTGATGAGTGAGCTGATGGTCAGCTCCCATTTGAGGTCCCTGGTGATGGTAGTGCCTAGGAAGCGGAAGGAATCAGCAGTGGTGATGGGAGAGCCTGAGAGGGTGAGGGGGGGCAGAGGAGTAGTGACTTTCCTGAAGTCTACAATCATCTCCACTGTCTTCAGAGCGTTCAGCTGCAGGTTGTTATTGCTGCACCAGGACGCCAGCTGGGCCACCACTCTCCTGTAGGCGGACTCGTCGCCGTTGGAGATGAGCCCGATGAGGGTGGTGTCGTCCGCAAACTTGATCAACTTGACAGACTGGTGGCTGGAGGTGCAGGAGTTGGTGTAAAGGGAGAAGAGTAGGGGGGAAAGTACACAGCCCTGGGGTGATCCGGTGCTGATGCTAGTATAGTCTGAGACAGTCTTTCCCAGCCGCACATGCTGCCTCCGGTCCGTCAGGAAGTCGATGATCCACCTGCAGAGGGAGTCAGGCACGTTGAGCAGGGACAGCTTGTCCCGGAGCAGAGCGGGGCGGATGGTGTTGAATGCAGAGCTGAAGTCCACAAACAGGATCCTGGCGTAGGTTCCCGGGGAGTCCAGGTGCTGCAGGATGGAGTGGAGGGCCAGGTTGACTGCATCGTCTACAGACCTGTTGGCTCGGTAGGCAAACTGCAGCGGGTCCAGGAGAGGGGTGGTGATGGACTTGAGGTGGGACAGGACCAGGCGCTCAAAGGACTTCATGACTACAGAGGTGAGCGCTACAGGTCTGTAGTCATTAAGTCCAGTGATCCGTGGCTTCTTGGGGACAGGGATGATGGTGGAGGATTTGAGGCAGGACGGCACGTGGCATAACTTAAGGGAGGTGTTAAAAATGTCTGTGAATACAGGAGCCAGCTGTTTCGCACAGAGTCTCAGGGTGGAGGGAGACACGCCGTCTGGGCCGGGGGCCTTGCGCGGGTTCAGTCTGGAGAACTGTTTGAGCACATCCTGCTCACTGATGATAAGGGGAGGGGGGGAGGTGGGGGGGGGGTGCCTTAAATGAAGTAGGGAATGTGGAGGCTGTGGAGCTGGAGGGAGGGGGGGAGTTGGACACAGATGACGAGGTGTCAAAACGGGCA
This sequence comes from Pholidichthys leucotaenia, assembly GCA_020510985.1. Classification (NCBI taxonomy): domain Eukaryota; kingdom Metazoa; phylum Chordata; class Actinopteri; order Cichliformes; family Pholidichthyidae; genus Pholidichthys; species Pholidichthys leucotaenia. Next base: position 388,816,605 of record CM035844.1, on the reverse strand, counting down.
TAGTGTTGGGACAGTCTCTGACAAAGGGCTTTGTCATCCTGACCTTTAGGAGCCTGAGGCCGATAGTTGGTGATCTGCCTCAGTCCTCTCCACACGGAAGCCGAATCATTAGCAGTGAACTGCTGCTGGAGTCTCTCTGAGTACACAGATTTAGCCCTCTTCAGCTCTCTGTTAAACCGGTATTTAACCTCCCTGTAGCAGTCCCTATCTCCACTTTTCAGCGCTGCTTCCTTCTCCTTCCTGATCTGTCTGAGCTTAGCTGTGAACCAGGGTTTGTCATTAGAGTAACTCACCCTGGTGCGTGATGGAAGAATGTTCTCTTCACAAAAGTGGATATATGAGTTCACAGTGTCCGTGTACTCATCCAGATCATGCGTGGCTCCTTTAAGCATGCCCCAGTCAGATATTTCCATGCACGTTTCCAGCTTCTCCTCAGCATCACTGGTCCGTATCTTCGTAGTGCTCACAACAGGTTTAGTGAGCTTCAATCTCTGTCTGTATGTGGGAATGAGGTGAACCATCACGTGATCAGATAATCCCAGCGCAGCTCGAGGGACAGCGTGATATGCGTCTTTCACTGTGGTGTAACAGTGATCCAGTGTGTTTAATCCTCTGGTGGGGCATTTAATAAACTGTTTGTAGCGGGGGAGATCGTGGCTCAGATTGCACTGATTAAATCCCCTACGATACACCCCTACGATATCCCCTACGATACACTGCTGCAGCCAGAACAGGTAGCCGATCAAGACGACACATTTTCTTTGGCACCAGGGGAGCATCAGAAACCCTGCCCATTCCTGACAGACAAGAACTTTGAGGAACTAGCTAATCTGTCAAAATATCCATTTGGCCGAGGAGGTTTGTCTAAGGAGAGAGAGAAGAAAATTACGGCAAGAAAATACTTCAACCAGAGGCTGCTGAACGCAGATGGCAGATTTGCCAGTGACATTGATTACCTGCTCGCAGCCCAATATGCAGTAGAAGCTAAACAAGTCAGTGATGACATTCAAATTTCTATGAGGCAGACCAGAGGTCAAACCTTTCAAAACCGCAAGATCAACGCTGGGCTCATGAAAAGTTCGGACAACGTTCAGGCCATGCTATGCACTGACACTGCCTTCAAATTCATGAAAAACACCCGGGGCTCCCCAGCATACTGGAATACAGTTTTGCTAGACCTACTGGCCATGGTCCGCCAACTGGGAATTCCCACATGGTTCCTCACTCTATCAGCAGCCGACATGCAGTGGCCAGAAGTGATCAAGAGCATAGCTCATCAATATGGTAAACATCTGACAGCTGATGATGTCAAGTCTATGCCATGGGAAGAAAAGTGTAGGTGGCTTAGGTCCAATCCCGTAACTGCTGCTCACCAGTTCACACACCGCTTGGACACCTTCTTTAAAGAGTTCATTGGTGAAAAGGCACATCCCATTGGTGAACTGGCTGACTACATGATTCGCATCGAGTTTCAGGCCAGAGGTTCGCCACATGCCCACACGATCTTGTGGATCAAGGATGCACCGAAACTGGATGTAAACAGTGACGAGGAAATTGCCTCATTCATTGACCTCCACCAAACATGCGCCATACCGGAAGAAGAAGACAGCAACTTGCGGGACCTTGTCCTTTCTCTCCAGAAACATGTGCACAATGCTACATGCAGAAGAGGAGGATCCTGCAGATTTCGCTTTCCACATTATCCCTCTGTTGAAACTGTCATCGCTCGACAGCCTGATGCAGATGATTTTGAGCGTCTCATCAAGAGCAAAACAGAAACTTTCAAACGAGTATCCCAAGTCATGGAAAACAAAGATCTTCCTGAGGACATTTCCATCGACAATATGCTGAGTAAAGCTGAGGTGCAGCCACAGGTATACCAGGAGCTGGTTAAAATCATGAAATCTGGGAAGCAAGTGGTGCTGAAGCGTCAACCCTCTGAAAGATGGATCAACCAATATAACCCCAAGATCCTGCAAACATGGCGTGCAAACATGGACCTCCAGTTCATCATGGACCCATACTCCTGCATCATGTATATCACCAGCTACATGATGAAAAGTGAGAGGGCCATGAGCGAACTCCTGAAGAAGGTGGCAGAAGAAAGCAGGGGAGAAGACCTGAAATCTAAACTCAGAAAGGTGGGGTCAGCTTTCCTGAACAACAGGGAGGTCAGTGCCCAGGAGGCTGCTTACCGCATTCTCTCACTGCCGCTGAAGAGGGCCAGCAGAAAGGTGGTGTTTGTAAACACAGCGCCTCAAGACAAACGAGTGTCTGTGTTGAAACCGCAAAGGGTCCTGCAAGAAATGGACAATGATGATGAGGACATTTTTTGCACGTCACCGCTGGACCGGTATGCTGCCAGGCCTGATCAGCTCAAAAATATGTCTCTGGCAGAGTTTTCAGCCACGTATACAACAGGATACACAGATGGTCCAGAAGACTCAGCTGACCACATGCCAGATGTGCTAGAGGGCAGTGATGACAATGATGAAGGTGTATCACACGATGAGGGCCATTCCAACGTACTGCCAGCTACCATCACTTTGCGCAATGGCCTGGGATTCATGAAGAAGCGCAAGCGGCAGTGCGTCATAAGGTTCCACAAGGAAAAGAAAGAGGGCGAAGATCGGTGCAGGAACCTCCTTATGCTATACTTTCCCTGGCGAGATGAAGTGGAAGACCTGAAAGGTGAATTTGCCTCCTACACAGAGCATTACGAAAGCGTCAAAGACACTGTCCATGCTAATGAGGCCAAATACAGTGTCAATGGTGAAGAGCTGGACAGAGCATATGACGATTTGCAGAGGATGGGTCCTCCACAAGACGCCTGGGATGATCTAGCTCCCAATGCTGAATTCCAACAAGCACAGCAACAAGATGATGGAATGGTCCATGAAAGACAGGTCCCTGATGAAGACCAACTACAGAATGTTGACCTTGCTCCAGAAGCTTCATCGAGCAACCACTCTGAGCTTCATGAATGTTTTACATCTGAGTTGAGCAAGGTCCTCATGAGCCCTCAGGAGTACAGGGCCATGATGAGATCTCTAAACACCAAACAAGTGGAAGTAGTGATGTTTCACCGAAAGTGGTGTAAAGATGCAATCTTCACCTTAAAACATGACTGCCCCATGCCGCAGTTCAAAGTCTTCTTGAGTGGGCCTGGAGGAGTTGGGAAAAGTCACGTGATCAAACTAGTTCACTATGCAACCATGAAACTTCTCAAACCTCTGTCAGGACACTTTGATCCAGATGAGCTTCCAGTATTGCTCACTGCCTTCACTGGGACAGCAGCATTTGGCATTGAGGGTATGACACTTCATTCATCTCTTGGCTTCAGCTTTGGACTAAAAAACCAAAAACAATACCAACCAGCAGGCAGTGAGAAGCTCAACACGCTCCGATCACGTCTCAGCAAGCTGAAACTCCTTATCATAGATGAGGTCTCTATGGTGGGAGCTGACCTGCTCTACCATGTCCACCGCCGACTTCAAGACATCTGCGGGACATCTGACCAGGATTCCCGTTTTGGAGGAGTGAGTGTTTTGGCTGTTGGAGATTTGTACCAGCTGCAACCCGTTGGCCAAAACCATGTCTTTGGCCTGCCTTCAGACAGCTACGCTCGCCTCCATGGATCCCTGTGGGAGGAAAATTTCAAGTTAATGGAGCTGACAGAGAGCATGAGGCAAAAGGATGACCAGCACTTTGTACAACTTTTGATGAGGGTCAGAACAGCGACCTGCACACAAGATGACATAAACTTGCTCAAGACCCGAGTTGTCACAAAAACTGACAGCAGCTACCCAGCAAACGCCCTTCATGTCTTCAAGACAAACAAGGAAGTCGATCAGCACAATGCAGAACATCTTAAAAAACTGCCCAACACAGTTTTTGACATTAAAGCTGTCGACCAGAAGAAAGACGTCCAGACAGGACTCATAGATGTAATAATTTCCACCAAACCATCAGACACTGGAGGCCTAAGGGAAGTAGTCTCAGTGGCTGTTGGCGCCAGAGTCATGGTCACTGTTAATATTGATGTTTCTGATGGTCTTGCGAATGGAGTCTGTGGCACGGTAGTGGGAATAGAGAGCTCAGGCAGTAGTGTGCATACAATTTTCGTCAAATTCGACAGCAGACGTGTGGGTATGCAGGCCATCGCTAACAGTCAGTACAAACAGTCCTACCCAGAAGCAGTACCAATCAAGAGGCAAGATGTACACCTTTTTGGTGGAAGGGGAAGGCGAACTGTCGAGGCAAAGTGCTCCCAATTTCCACTCTCACTGGCATGGGGATGCACGATCCATAAAGTACAAGGAAAGACGATGGACCAGATAGTCGTCTCCATGGAAGGAAAGGGTTTGTTCATGCCAGGCCAAGCCTATGTTGCCTTGAGCCGCGTTAAGAAATTGAACGGCCTGTTTCTGTTGGGTTTCAACGCCACTTCCATCCGTGTCAATCCTGCAGTTGTTAGGGAGATGGAGCGGCTGAGACAAGAAGCAGCAACTGCAGCCACATCAAGCAGTCCAACTCCTGCTCATGGACAGATGAACATCAGATTACTGAATGTAAGATCTTACTTGGAACACAAGCTAGACATACAGTCAGATGCCACTCTGCATGAAGTTGATGTCTTCTGTTTTGTTGAAACGTTCCTGAAACAACAACAACAGGTCATCTCAGTCCTCCCAGATTCTAAGGTGTTCAGAGCAGACAGGCCAGCTGCTCTTGGGCGTGGGGGAGGAGTAATGGCTCTTGCCAGGAATCATCTGGCGCCTCAGCAACTTGAATTCAATGTGTCTGGCCTGGAATATGTTGCTGTTGCTGTCAAGACACCCTCAACACTCCTAAATGTGGTCACTGTTTACAGACCTCCATCCATGGCGTTAGCTGCATTTACCACCAAGCTGAGGACAGTTTTGACATCATTACCAAAGAATGTGCCATCTGTCATCTTGGCCGACTTTAATATCGACCTCATTGAGTCCCCACACCACCAAATAGTGACGCTGTTGGAACAGTTCAGTTTCAAACAACAAGTTACAGGACCAACTACTGATTTTGGCACTCTGTTGGACCATGTTTATGTACCGAACAATCAGCATACTGACATCAGAGTTGCAGATTGCTATTTTTCAGACCACGATGCAGTCTGCATCTACTTGTGAAAAACTCTGCCTCTTTTTTGTATAGTGAAAATGTCTTGTGAGTAATTCAGCCTTGACTTGTTAGTTTCCTTGAAAAACTGTACTTGTAACTTCTGATGGTCGGACGCCAGTTTAGTTTTAGCCAACTGCATTTTTTGTAAAACTGTTCTTGTAATTTCTGATAGTCAGACACCAGTTTAGTTTTATCCAACTGGACTTTTTGTAAATATGCCTTCATCTCCTCGTATATATACTGTATATTGCTGCCTCTTCAGTGTACAATAATGTATGTTTTTTTACTGACTAAAATATTCTGACTGTAAATAGTACTTTTATCCAACAAGTTCATATTATTATTATTCCTCCTGTTTCTATGTAATTTGTGCTTTACTATCAACACATTGGAGTTAATATTGTTCTATTCTAGATTATGTATATGTACATATTTTTAATTTCCTGGAAAGAAATGAAGTTAGAAAAATTATGTTAATGGTAGCTTTTCAATATCCAGAACTTATTATTAGGAATAAATTTCATGAATGTGTTCTCCAACTAAAGACTTGTACATGCTGTATCTCTTGTTAAATTAAATAAATATGTATTCGTGTAGTTCAAATAACATTTTTTTTGTTTTCTTGACCAATCATATGACATACAGAAACACATGATACAGACAAAGAACAATAACAAAATTAGTGTAGAATATTTATGGTATAAATCACAATACTGGGGGGGACTGTTGCTCTTGGCGGAGGTCTGCGCTCTCCGAGTGCTTTTCTAGTTTATATCTGCCGTATCTTCTTAATTATTGCTGAGTGTTGCTATCCCTGTGCTGTTGCAATCCTGGAATTTCCCCATTGTGGGACTAATAAAGGCTTATCTTATCTTATCTTATCTTATCTTATAATTAAACAAAACCACACTTATGGACAAAATAACGTCATGCTGTAGACTTACTGTTTTTGTCACTACACTGCATCTTGTTTCTTCTGGTAAAACACAGTTCATATCCTTTGTAAGAATAATCATTCACACGTGCACAAATCAAGAACATCCAGATTTCACTTGATGCACTTACAATAGGCTACAAGCAGTCAGAATAAACCTATGGAATAGACGCAAAACTTGTGTTGCTGTTTTTTAATCCATCAAAAATCGCAAAAAGGGTTGATAGGTCTCACTTTCACTCTATTTTGTCTTAATTTTGTTTAAAAAAAAGTTAAAATTGGTTCATCCCATCACTGTTTTGTATCTAAAAGAAAAAAAAGCTCTGATTCCTCTTTATTTCCAATCAGATCACGTTGTTTAAACTGATTTCATCATATATGCTCCTTTTAAAACTGTCGTAACATTTGAAGATAACCACTGATGTTGATCTAAGGCCTAGCTGACTGTTTCCGCAGAAAGTAAACTAAAACTTCCTGTATGTCAAGTCAAGACGTGTTCCAAACGGAGGTACTGAAATGTAGAAGTGAGGCTAACAGCAGAGCTGAAAACATCCTGTTTCTGAGCGCCACAATGCTGGTGAGGCTGGTTCTGTTTGTCTGTCTGATAGGACATGTGTTTGCCAAAGAACCTCCGGGTAAGTACTTTTATATCAAAGATTTAAAGCAGGTGAATGGTGGATGCTCTAATAACTGTGTATTGAGCAGTTTTGAGGCTTCTAAGCAGTTTTTGGCAGCTCAGATAATAGTGATCCACATTTGGATTTATGAACCGTAACATATAATGATCTAGAATAGACCTGTTTTACATTTAATCACATATACATTTAATGAATTCCTGTACCAAAATTTTAAAACAGAACCTTTTCCCTCCTGATGCACAGTATATCTAACACAACCGTGTTTCCCCTTTGTCAAAACGGCTACTATGGAAAAACCTGCTGATTTTAACTTAAAAATGTCCTTAAAATGAAAAATTATGAGAATAGGAAAGTATATTGGGCAAGCGTTCATAATGAATTTTAATTTGGTTGTAGAGCCTACTTATTCGATTAAACACTGTGTAAATTTCCCTTGATGTCATGGTGCTGCCCCTTCCTCCACTTTTTTGTGCTTATTGCCATCTCTACTTGAGTACCCTTGACTGCTCCTTTCTTTAATTCCACCATTAAATTGTAGCTCCATATTGATACTCTGTGTTTTTAACAGATGTGGACTGCGTGATTGTGCATCTGGAATATGTTCAATGTTCATGGAATAAGCAAGGGACCCCAGAAGTCAACTACACCTTCTCCAGCTGGTTTGTAATTGCCCACAAGAGCCTAATGAATCTTTAACCATAAAACAGGCAATGTAATTTCATTTATGAAAGTGTTTGAAATCAAATGTGTCTGAGTGAACAAATTAAAAACTGTGAATCCCAGATGACTTCAGAAACGTACAGCAGTTAAATTTAAAATTCTCTTATCTTCTTGGTTGTCCATTAATTCGATGATGACCGTCCCTCATGTGTTAAGTCCTCTTCTTGCGTGAGCACGGAGATGGCTGTTTAGGCCGATCCTCGATTGACAGACACAGCTGCAGTAGGGGCAAGGAAACTGCCCAGATAATGACGCCTTTCTTCGTGCCCGTGCTTCAGCTACATCAGCTTGCCTCTTCTCTTCAAAGTAGTCTCGCGCCTGGGCAGTGAGGGCGCGCCAGCCTGGCCTGTCCATAGCTCACAGCTCTAATTGTTTGGGAAGGATGCCAGTGTGTCTGATGTTGAGCTTCACGCAGTCTTTGAATCTTTTGTGTGGTCTGCCTTGGTTCCGCTTCCCAGAGCAGAGTTCGCCGTACATGAGCTGCTTGGGCAGCCTGTGGCCATCCATCCGGATCACATGACCAACCCATCGGAGCCGGGCTTTCGGAATCATGGCCTCGATGCTGGTCATCTCAGCTCTGTCCAGGACCTCAAGATTTGTGACCCGGTCTTGCCAGTAAATGTTCATAATCATTCGTAGACTTCTCATGTGGAACTTCTCCATTTGCTTCAGGTGTTTTCTGTACACGGTCCACGTCTCACATCCATAGAGAAGGCTGGTGAGGACAACGGCCCTGTATGCTTTGAGCTTTGTGGACAGCTGGATGTTGTGCTGGTTCAGGACGCGAACTCAGAGACGACCGAGAGCTTGACTGGCCTTGCAGATTCTGGCGTTGATCTCCTTATCCAGGCTGCCATCATTACTGATGGTGCTGCCGAGGTATTTAAAGTCATCTACCGTCTTCATTTGGGTACCCTCAGTGGAGATAGAGGGGGGTAGGACGGTGGAGGCGGGTGCTGGTTGGAACAGTACCTCTGTCTTGCCGAGGCTGATGGTAAGACCAAAAAGGCAGGAGGCTTCTGCAAACTTATTCACGATGATCTGGAGATCAAACTCCATGTGGGCCATGAGGGCACAGTCGTCAGTGAAAAGTGCTTCCAGGACAATCTTTTCTGCGACCTTGGTCTTAGCCTTCAGTCAGCGGAGGTCGAACAGTGAGCCATCAAGTCTGTATCGCAGGTATACCCCAAGGTCCAAGTCCCTGAAGGCATGTTTGAGGACGCAAGAGAAAAAGAGGTTGAAAAGGACCAGGGCCAGAACGTACCCCTGCTTGACGCCATTGCTGATATTGAATGGCTCGGATACCTCTCCACGTGAGAGAACCTGCCCAATCATGTTGTCGTGAAACTGGCGTATGAGGTTTACAAAGTTGTCTGGGCACCCAAGCTTGGATAGGATGATCCAGAGGGCCTCCCTGTTCACCGTGTCGAAGGCCTTAGTCAGGTCGATAAAGAGCACGTATAAGTCCATATTTTGTTCTAGACATTTCTCCTGCACTTGGCGGACGGAGAAGATCATGTCCATGGTGCTGCGGTTTGAGTGGAATCTGCACTATGTTTCTGGCAGGTTCCCTTCAGAGATGTTGTTAATCAGTCGGTTGAGGAAGACCCGGGCCAGTATTTTTCCGGCAATAGATAGAAGGGAGATACCTCAGTAATTGCCGCAGTCTGACTTGCTACCCTTATTCTTGAACAGGGAGACAACAGTGGCATCCCTGAAGTCTTTGGGCAGTTGTTCTTCATCCCAGATGCTAGTGAGGAGGGAATGGAAGATTCCAAGGGCCACAGGACCGACTGATTTGAATATTTCCACCGGGATTCCATCCATTCCAGGTGCTTTGCCTGAATTGGTCTGCCTAATCACCTTCAAGACTTCGTCCATTGTAGGGGGGAGGTTGAGGCAGTGGACAGTGGGTTTTTGTAGGATCAGATCGAGGGCGTGGGGGTCTACAGTGGAGGGCCTGTTGAGCAGGTAGCTGAAGTGCTCTCTCCATCGTGCATTGAAGCTGCTCTTCTCCTTTAGCAGAGTTGAACCATCTGCCGACAGGAGTGAGGTAATACATGGCTTGGCAGGTCCATATACTTCCTTGATGACACTGAAGAACATCTTGGAATCCTGCATGTTGGCATATCTCTGCACCTCATCTGCCTTCTTCTCCCACCATTCATTCTGCATCTTTCGCAGCACTGCTTGTGCCTGTCTCTGGAGGTGCTTGAAGCGATCACGCTTGGAAATGGAAGTGGGGTCATTCTGCCACTCAACAAAGGCCTTCTGCTTGTGATCCAGGAGTGTCCTGATGTTCTCATTGTTCTCGTTGAACCAGTCCTGGTGCACTCGTTTCCTGGGGCCGATGGTGGTTTTTGCTGACTCCGTCACCAGTGCTCTAAACTGTTCCCACCTTTGTGTTGGGCAGCCAGTCAGGAGTCCATGGGCAATCAGTCGGCCGTTCAGGTCTTCTGCAAATTCACTACGTCACTGAGGTTGTTCAAGTTTGGCGACGTTGAATGCTGGCCTGATGACTTTTGGCGTCTTGCGATGTGTTGGGGCAATATGCAGGGATAAGATGGATCTGACTAGATGGTGGTCCGTCCAACACTCTGCTCCGCGCATGGCCCTGGTGATCCTGACGTCACAGATGTCTCTCTGACTGCAAATGGCGAAGTCTATCAAATGCCACTGCTTGGATCTTGGGTGCATCCATGTTGTCTTATATTTGTCTGCTTGCCGGAACAGTGTGTTTGTGATAGCGAGGTGGTTTTCAGCACAAAGGCTCAAGGGCATCAAGCCATTGGAGTTCAATTTTCCAGTGCCGTGTGGCCCCAGCACACCTTTCCAGTTACAGCAGTCTGTTCCGACTCTGGTGTTGAAATCGCCTAGCAGAATGAGTTTGTCATTGGGGGGAGTGTCCTTCACGAGGGTACTGAGCTCCTCATAAAAGGCTTCCTTCACTTCATCGCTGCTGGTGAGAGTTGGGGCATACGCGCTGATGAGGGTAACGTGCCGGTTATGGTTAAGGGGGAAACAGAGTTTCATCAGCTGGTCATTAACTGACGTTGGTAGGTCAGGAAGTTGCTTGAGAACCGCTGTCTTGATGACCAGTCCTACTCCATGGATCCTCTCTTCATCTTTGGCCTTGCCTTTCCAGAAGAAGGTGTAGCCACCTTTTAGTTCGGCCACAGATCCTTCTTCGGCTAGTCTGGTCTCGCTGAGGGCCGCAATGTGAATGCGGAAGCGGGCCATTTCCCTTGCAGTGAGGGCTGTTTTTCTCTCAGGCCTCGAGGAGGCATCTCTGTCCATGAGTGTCCGTACATTCCACGCACCAAGAATTAGTTTCTTTCTTTTTTGGTTTCGACTGCTTGGGGGGTAGAATTGCCAGCCGCAGTATGCTGGCCTTTTGGAAGGGACAAGCATTTGTTTGGGACACATTTTCTAGTCCCCTACCTCATGTGAGGGTGAGCAGTGCTGTCCTAAAGAGGCTGCTCAGTCGCCTGGGGGAACGCCGAACTCCACTGTTGTCCCGGGGTCAGAAGGACAGCGACTATTGCCACCAAGCCACCTGCGTGCAGGGTTCAAGCTACAACTGCCAGTGGTCACCTCCACCTGTTGCTTCACTCGTTCCCCATCACTGCAGGACTGTTGTAGGGTTGTGAGGACTAACGAGGAAAACCTGTGCGGGAAAGTTTTTTTAAAAGTGGGAAAGTCGATGCACATGGGCAATCCCACTCTCTCAGCCTCAAAAGCCAGGATCTGGTGGTACGAAAAGAGCCATTACGACCAGCGACTTCCTCGGCTGCAGTGGATGACCACGACGTCTATAGTGCCTTGCCGTGCCCTTGCATTCCACAACGCCTGCTGTCACCGCCTTCATGACCGTTGGGACAAAAGATGACCTCATCCGCTCAATCTGCCGACTACAGTCTTCACATACTTGGGTAGGCATACCCTGTTTAACTCACCGGAGGGTTTGAGGCCTGACCGGCTACCCTCACCTGCTTCAGCCCACCTGCCAAAGCGGTTTACCGGGGTGTGGCCGCTGCGCATGCTACAGCTTCAAGGAGCCACAGGTGAGAGTTGGGTGCTAGGTGGGAACCAATGTAGAATGAGCTGTCCTAAAAAGGACATGACAAGCACCCCCTACAGAGGTACTATCCCTCCCCAGACACCCCAGAGACCCTTTTACAATGTATGATAAAAACTGAGTGTGGCACTAGATTTATTTCATATCTCTCACCTCCCAAAAGGTCCATTTATATCCATCACATTTATCAATTTCAATTTCAGAAGGTTCTTTTTTGATGTATTCTATTAGTGTATTGGCAGCTGTCTCTCTCCCTCAGCACCCTCCTCTCCACTGCTCATCTCAAGCATTATTTTAATAGCATACATATACAATAACAGTTGTAGTTAAGTGTAGTCACACAGTCAGTTTAAATTTACTGACTCACCTCTGATTACAGTTTTGCTTCACACTGGGCAAAACTGTCATTTTAGAAGTATATATCTTAGCGGTGTTGGCGATTAAAATTTTTTTTAATCGCGATTAATCTTTTGGAATGTTGAGTTAATCGCGGTTAATAATGTGTTAATCATGTACTTTTCCATTCAAATACAGTGTACCTTAAGTTGGTAATTTTTCAAGTTTCTCATACTGTTATAAACATGGGAGTGGACAAATATGCTCACTTTATTCATCTGCAGGTTTATTAAAGCTCTCAACATATCCAAAATGATAAAAAAAAACTATCCAGAATATTCTCCAGAAAATCCTCAAAAGTACTACTGCATGTGCACACAACAGAATGCCAGGGCTCAATAACATCACTGCAACATTACTGACAATACTGACACAACTCAGCATCCAACTCTACTCCCATAGCAAACATCCACCACTTTTAAGCAGGTCAACACAAAACAATGGACCTCTTCTGTCACAACAGACACAATTCACCTTTTAGTAGAAAAATTGTAAACATAAATAACTGTCTCACCACGATGACATCATCACCTGAGCTGCAAAAACAGTGCATGGGAGTGAGTGGCCATTACGAACACAGCTTGAGAATTAGAGGATTTTAGACTGCTACTCAGCTGCCAACAATTGGACTCGAAACTATAAGGTTGAAACAGGCAAAATGTCTGTCTGTGTTAGTTGCTGTTCGTGTCATGGCTTTGCCACGATGGGGCAGACAGCAGGACTCATATGTGTGGCGAACATTAAATATTATTTATTAACACAAAAAGCTTGGAAGCCAAAACAAAAGCTAAATCCAAACTTGGCAGGAAAACTCACAAACCAGGTCAGATCAGGCAGGAGTGTGTATGAAATGCCAGGTGTGGGGAGACTTGAATAACGAAACCGAATTGCATTTAATTCCAGTTTATTTCAAGTAATCATCCCACTGTCTGCTCTCATTCCTGAGCAGCGAACAAAGAGAGTGAACACACCAAAGTTCTCCCTTTTAAACATTCTCACATCAAACCATTTCCCTCGCAGGGGAAATCACACATCTCTACCAAAATTCCTTTATTCACATTCATTAACCTTTTATTTACATAACTCCCCCTTCTCTCCTCTCGAGCCTCAGCGGTCAGGAAGTCTTCTGTCCCCTGTCCTCCGCAGGGGGTCCAGGCTCTGCGGCTCCGCACCGCAGGGGACTGCAGCTCTGTGGCTCTCCTTCATCGTGAGGTTAAATCACATATGCAGTGTCCAACATATACATGTCTAACAACACAGCCATATAACCCCCCCCAAACGATGAAGAACAGACTATTTCCTAAAATTTAATAACACCTTACTCACTACTGAATAATCAACACCAACATTCAGTCTGTGCGCCGCTTGGGCTTCAGCCGTCTGCCGAATCTGCTGTGAGTTGGCCCCGCCTTGCCTGCGGCGCCTTTCTGCTTCGGCTCTGTTGACTGAGGAAGAGAGTGATTATTTGCCCTTTGCGGGGGCCTGCCTCGTCGAGGCGCCACTGCGACCGGTACAGACACGTCCTTCATGACAAAAGCAGGTTTTAGTCTGTCAATACTGACTGTCTCTTTTCTGTCTCCAAAATCTAGCACAAATTGCTTATCACCTGCCTCCAGCACTCGAAATGGCCCTTCGTAAGGTGGTTTGAGCGTTGCTTTTAGGGCTTCGCGCCTGACAAAAACGAAGTCGGCATTTTTCAAAGCCTTGGGGACGAAAACTCATGGAAAAGCGTGATGAACCGGACCCGGGAGCGTGTCTGCTCCCGTGCCAACTAACGGTCCCAGAGCAGAGAGAGGTGGGGGCTCTGGTAAAAACTCGCTTGGCAGCCTCAGAGTTTGTGCGAATACCAGCTCCGCTGGGGAGGCGTCTAAGTCCTCTTTAGGCGCAGAACGCAACCCTAATAAAACCCATGGCAGTTTATTTACCCAATCTGCATCCGTGAGCGACGCTCTGAGTGCTGCCTTCAAAGACCTATGAAAACGCTCGCATAAACCATTAGCCTGAGGGTGGTAAGCCGTAGTGCGGTGAATTTTGGCTCCTAAGCCGTTGGCCATCGCTGACCACAGCTCAGAGATGAATTGCGGTCCTCTATCGGACGTAATGTCCGACAGAACCCCGAAGCGCGCCACCCAAGCCGTTAAAAAAATGCGAGCCACCTCCGCGGCTGTGGTCGTCGCAAGTGGGACCACTTCCGGCCAACGTGTGGTGCGGTCCACCATTGTCAAAAGATGCGTGAACCCCTGTGATGCCGGTAGGGGGCCCACAAGGTCGACGTGCACATGGTCGAACCTTCTGGCCGGAATGCGGAACGGTTCTAACGGGGCTCTTGTGTGCTTGTGAATTTTGGCCCGTTGACAGGAAATGCAGGTTTTTGCCCATTCCTTCACGTGCTTGCGCAGGCACGGCCAAACAAAGTTTTCCGCCACTAGTTTCACCGGCGCGTGCACCCACGGGTGCGCCAGTGAGTGGACCGAGTCAAAAACACGGCGGCGCCACGTGGCCGGAACCACCGGACGCGGGCGCCCCGTTGACATGTCGCAGATCGGGGGGGCATACCAGTTTGTAAACACTTGCTCTCCAGCCTTAACCCTGTTGGTCCAGACTGGAGCGCGCGCACGTCTGCGTCCGCCCCCTGGTCCGCTGCCATGGCTGCATAATCTATACCCACGTGCACCGGGGTTGCGCGCGCCACCGTGCCGCTCTCCTGCGGCGCGGTCACGGTGGCCCGTTCTGCCTCTGCGCGTGTTGGAGTCGTGAACGCATGCGAGAGACAATCTGCCACTACATTGAATTTGCCCGCAACGTGCCTAATGTCAGTGGTAAATTCCGAGATTGCGGCCAGCTGCCTCTGCTGCCTGCCGGACCACGGGTCTGAAATTTTGGCCATGGCGTATGTGAGCGGCTTGTGGTCCACATAAGCGGTGAAGCACCGTCCTTCCAGCCAGAACTGGAAATGACGAATAGCCAAATGCAGCGCCAACAGTTCTCTGTCGAACGCGCTGTATTTTCGTTCAGCCGCGCTTAAAGATTTGCTAAAGAAAGCCAAAGGCTGCCAAACTCCGGCTACCTGTTGCTCAATAACAGCCCCGATGGCTAAATCTGAAGCGTCTGTCGTCAGCGCGATACGTGCTGCAGGGTCTGGGTGGGCCAGGAGCGCAGTGTCAGCCAAGGCTTTTTTAACCTCTGTGAACGCGCGCTCCCGCTCCGGGGACCATTCGACCGCCTGGGTCGGTTTTTGTTTTTTGAGCGCGGCATATAACGGTTGCATGATTTGAGCTGCGTGGGGCAGGAATCGGTTATAAAAATTCACCATCCCCAAGAATTCCTGTAGTGATTTGACCGTTTGTGGACGGGGAAAATCCGCTACCGCGCGTACTTTATCTGGTAACGGAACCGCTCCCTCCGGGGAGACGCGGTGACCCAAAAAATCGATCCGCTCGACGCCGAACTGGCACTTGGCTGGGTTAACTATTAAGCCGTGCTCTCCCAGCCTCCTAAAAACTGCTGTGAGGTGCGTTTCGTGTTCGTCCTCTGAAGTACTCACGACCAAAATGTCGTCGAGGTACACAAACACGAAAGGGAGATCGCGTAACACGGCATCCATCATCCGCTGAAATGTTTGCGCCGCCCCTTTGAGACCAAACGGCATGCGTAAAAATTCGAAAAGTCCAAACGGGGTTATTACCGCTGTTCTAGGAATGTCCTCCGGTTGGACTGGGACTTGGTGATAGCCGCGAACCAGATCAATCTTTGAAAAAATGCGCGCCCCCGCCAGGTGCACCGAAAAATCCTGAATGTGCGGGATGGGATAACGATCGTGCGCCGTAGTGTTGTTTAGCCTGCGGTAATCCCCGCACGGTCTCCAGGAGCCATCGGCCCACGGGCTCTTCGACCTACGAACGATGCCTAGCCTCTCCAGGCCGGCGAACTCCTCGCGCGCAATGGCGAGCTTAACTGCATCCAAGCGCCGAGCTTTTGCAAACACGGGAGGACCAGATGTGGGGATAAAGTGTTTCACCCCGTGCTTCGCGACCGTCGCTGAAAAAGTGGGCACAGTGAGCGCTGGAAATTGGGTGAGGAGTGTGTGAAACTTACCACCTGCTGTAGCGACGTGGGTCTGTACTGGTGGCGGGGACACTCGAGCTGAACAGGGGAGAGAGTAAAAAGAGAGTGCATTTACCAGCCGTCTATTAGCAAGATCAACTAACAGATTGTGTGAACACAAAAAATCCGCGCCCAACATGTTGAAACTCACCGCCGCTATTACAAAAGTCCATTCATATGTGCGGCCATGTAAGCACAAAGGCAAGGTCTTTCTCCCGTAGGTGTTGATGTTCGAGCCATTTGCCGCCGTAGCTCCGCTACCGTGGGGTCCAGCCACCCGGTCCGCGTATGTTGGGGTGATGAAGCTCACTTGTGCTCCGGTGTCGATGAGGAACTCTCGTCCGGAGCGCGCATCCGTGATGTAGAGCAGCTTGCTGCGTTCTCCGAGGGTCGAAACTGCCAGCGACCCCCGGTCTTGCCGTTTCCCGAACTCCTGAAGTTGCAGGGCGGCACACACCTGCGTGCCTTCTCTGCGAACCTCCGATGGTAAAAGCAGAGATCTTCTCCTCCGCTGTGTCGTGTCCGCGCCTCTGCCGCCGGACCATTGGCTCCACCTCGTCGCGGCCGTGCTGCCGCCGTCGTCGGCCAGTCTGGGTCTGCCGCCTCTGGCTCCCCGCTGTCTCGGGTCGCCGCTGTGGTTGCGTGCCCGCCGCAGGCGTCCAGGATCCCATCTGCTTCCTGGGCCAGCTCCCGGAACTCCTCCAGGGTGTGACACTTTTTGCCGGCCAGCGTGCTTCTCGCATGCGTCGGGAGGTTGGAGAGGAAGATGAACTGAAAAATGAAATCATCGTTGTCCAACCCTCTCAGCTGTATCATCTCCTCCATCAGGGCGCTCGGCCTGTGTCCTCCTTGGTCTAGCAAAGACAGGATCCTCCTCGCCCTCACTTCGGCCGAGGGGGTGAAAAACTTGATGAGGGTGGATTTCAGCTTGCCGTACCTGTCGGTCGCGGGTGGCTGCTCCACCAAGCTCTGCACGCACCGAGCTGTGCTGTTGTCCAGTTTAGCGATGACATGGTGGAACTTAGTGTCATCCACCGTTACTCCTGCGAGCGCGAACTGCGACTCTGCTTGAAGAAACCACGACCGTGGGTTATCCTGCCAGAAATCAGGCAGCTTAACGGCCACTGCGCTCGCCAGCTCTGAGCGCTGTGAGTCCGGGACCCTGAGAACTTCTTCGTTCATTCTCAACGTCGTCAGTCACCAATGTGGGGAGACTTGAATAACGAAACCGAATTGCATTTAATTCCAGTTTATTTCAAGTAATCATCCCACTGTCTGCTCTCATTCCTGAGCAGCGAACAAAGAGAGTGAACACACCAAAGTTCTCCCTTTTAAACATTCTCACATCAAACCATTTCCCTCGCAGGGGAAATCACACATCTCTACCAAAATCCCTTTATTCACATTCATTAACCTTTTATTTACATAACTCCCCCTTCTCTCCTCTCGAGCCTCAGCGGTCAGGAAGTCTTCTGTCCCCTGTCCTCCGCAGGGGGTCCAGGCTCTGCGGCTCCGCACCGCAGGGGACTGCAGCTCTGTGGCTCTCCTTCATCGGGAGGTTAAATCACATATGCAGTGTCCAACATATACATGTCTAACAACACAGCCATACCAGGAATGACAATGACGCAGCACCCAGGTGCAGGGCTGAGTCCCTTAAATAGGACAGAACATAATCAACAGAAAAGCAAAACAGCCGTGAATAATCAGGAAATAAACAATGCTGAACAAATCAGATTACGGTGGGAAAAAAACAGCGATACTGTCAAAACAAAACCCAAACAGAGCTGAGATAAATATGAAACAAGAACCTGATCATACAAATACACAGAATAACTAGGAAAAAACTAAGATACGGCAAGGATGAAAAATAGTTAAAAATAGCCAAGATCATAATCCAAATGAAACAGACAACAACTTAAAGCGAGGATGTGGGTTGAAGACCATGTCCTGGTGAAAAGAAATATAAATGATAACACAAGGCAAGGACATGGCTTCAATCCACGTTCTGACAGTTAGCCAGCAAATCTGTAGCACATAGCTGTTTAAACTGCTAACCGGCTAGCCATCTTCCAAAGAAGAAGAACAACCAACATCCAGGCGAAGTTTTGGAGGAGGCTGTCCTTTGGAGGAGGCTATCCTGGAGAGCGCTCCAACGGATAAAGTTGTAAACTTAAACATGACAGTGATTTGGGGATTTCCATGGCTATGATCCAGCTTGTTTGACTTTGCAATGTCTGTATGGTACAGGCAGTGTCTTTATCGCTGCAGAGCGGTTTCGGTATGGAGTGCAGCTAGGCAAAAAAAAAAAAAAATTGTTTGCTTTTTCTGTTGTTAATTGCGGTTAACCACGGTCACAGATTTTGTCGCCGTTAACAGGGGCAAAGTGTTAACGGGCGATTAATGCGGTAACACCAACACCACTATATACAATGTGTGTTTGTGTGTATTTTTATTTTTTTAATTTTCTTTTGTACGTTTCTGTACAGGTTCGAACACAAAACCAAAAGCCCCTGCGCCACATATCTTCAGTCAGAAAACAACATTAATACTGGATGCATCCGGCCCTATAAGAAGGGCCAAAAGTTTCAACTATTTTACACCAAACTTGACAACCAATCTCATTTGAAGAAACATAATCTTAAAGATAAAGGTTTGTATTTACTAAATTTGAAAAAAGAGCCCATACAATCTGATAATACTTCTACCTCACTACCTTGTTACCCCTTGTCTGTATTGTCTCCAGTCAAATTAAATCCACCAACCAACCTGACTGTCAAGAATGGATCTGACTTTAACCTGTGGTTTTACTGGAACCAGACTCATACCAATTGTGTAGAGAGTGAGGTCCGCTTCAGGAAAAACAACAAAACGTGGGAGGTACTGTATTTAAATTAATACTACTTTTAAAATTCTGTGCTTTTGTTTAATCTTTCCTCCTGACAGTCTCTCTTTTGTGCTCTCAACCTCCATCTTATTTTCTAGCAATCTAAAGTTAATACTGGGACTCAGGAATACTGCATCAACTTGCCATCCAGTATCTCCAGATATGAGCTGCAAGTGCGTAGCAGAGTTGGAAACAGCTGTGGAGAGTCTCGCTATTGGAGCGAGTGGAGCAAGCCGGCTGTCTGGGGGACCAACAACAGCACAGGTAATAACTGAGTACTTCATCCATCTGCAAGTAAGAACTGCACGCTACTCTACTAATATCTGTGGTCCTTTTTACGGAGCAGGTCGAATTTAGGGGTGTGTGCCTCTAGTACTTTTAGCTGTGAAGTTAGTTTTTCAGCTCATGAAATCAGGCAAGCCTTTACAAGATTGCTGCACCCATGTACCATGCATCAGCTGCTGTAAAATTTACTATTTATGAGCACTTCTGTTTTGTCTCTTCTAGTCAGTCATACATATTGTAGTACCTTAATTGTCTCTCCGAATGTGCAGCTGCTGTGTGTTTATATGTACATTACAGTGTAATGCATTGTTTTCAGCTGCTGCTGCTGACTGTTAGACAATGGCTATCTAGAGCAAGCCAATTCCCCCAGCTCCTACAGTGAAACAAAAGAAAATGTAACAAATTTGAAGAGCAAAAAATTTCCTTTTACACTAAAAGCAGGACAGCCAAATGGTGATGTATCTCAGTTAAATTTACATGAAAACCCCTGTAAAGAAACTTAGTTTTCCAGGTTATTATGGAATGGAGTAGACTCAGACTCATTTCTTCATATGGTTCTCAACCTCAGACAGAAAAGAAACACACCAGAAGATGGCATTATTTTCTGTATCAGTACAATTAGTTTCTCAGATGTATAACTGTGTTTACATGTCAACGTGAATTTTAGCAAAAACTATGTGACCACACATTAATCACTTTTCTCTTTTTCCTAGTGAGAAAAACAGACTCTGATGTTTCGCTGTCTGTGTGGCAGCCAGTGCTGTACGTGGTGGGTGCACTTACCTTCATCCTGCTGGTCATCATGTCTCTGCAGCATGAAAGGTATATGTCTTTTTTTCCCTTTACTTCAGCAGGAAGTCCCTTTGAGATAATGTTCTCTTTTTCAAGGTAGCAGCCATACAATTAAAACATGTTAAAACAGAATAAATACAGTTGGAGAGAGAACTAAAAAACAGTGCAAACAATGATAATAATATGCCTCTTTTACTGCTTTCTGTATAATTTCTTTGAATTCAGTATTAGATATACGTAAATGTGTTGAAGCTGAGATTATTGGGTGAAGTATTTAAAGTCCAAAGTGCAGAGTAAGAAAATACAGTTTTGCCCAATTCTGTCAAAACTGGGGATATTATAAAACAACTGATTGGTGGAGTGGTAGTTGGTGATTACGGTAGCTGTATGTTGTTTAAACTAGGGATGAACAGATGCATACAGTGGCTTAATATCGGTATTGGAGGATAAGAATTCGTATTGTCAATAATCAAAGTCTTTCCCAGTGAAAGTTAGAATTCAGAAAATGCTGTGTTCAGGAGAACTTCCTGGATTTGGAATGGGTTTGTTTGAGATAGTCTTTGAATGGGATGAGCCTTAAACTCAAATATCAAAAAATCTTCTAAGGCACTTTCTTTTAAAAAACAGTTAAAAAGTCTTTATTTTCATGGCATATTTGTGTTTGATCTAAAAACTCCCAACATGTTTTGGCATCAAGGAGTCAAACAGATTTCAAGGAGCCATTATGTCCTTTTCTAATAGTGTTCAATCAATAGGATATTACAGACCACTAAATATCCAGGGTTAAATGAGGATCTAGACTTTACTGTGTTTTTGTAAAGCTCCTTCTTCTGATTTGTTTCAGCTCTATCTCCTGATGGCGATGTGTGTAATTTTATATCTTTTGTTATTCTTTGGGGGTCAGGAGGGTTCCCCCTACTAGTGTCTTTGAATTTGTTTTTGTACATCCATTTGGTTATTTCTAAGGGAGGAATCTCACTGATTAGAGATCTGTTGCAAGTAGAGAACTCCTGTTGATGGAACACTATTAGAAAAGGACCTAGCGGCTCCATGAAATCTGTTTGACTCCCTGATGAAGACTTATGCCAAAACGTGTTGTAGTTTTTAGGTCAAACATGACCATGCCATGAAAATAAAGACTTTTTAAACTATCTTTTAAAAGAGTGTGTCTTGGAAATTTTTTTGATAATCGAAAGTAAGAATCCATCAGAAATGCCCTTTGTCACTGACCCTGTTCATAATTTATATGGACAGGATTTCTAGGCACAGCCGAAGAATGGAGGGTGTCATGTTTGGTGGTCACAGGACATCGTCTGTGTTTGTGCAAATGATGTGGTCGTGTTAGCTTCACTTAACAATGACCTACAGATCATACTGGAGCAGTCTGCTATTGATTGTGAAGTGGCCGGGATAAGAGTCAACGCTTCCAAATCCAAGTATAGCCATGTCAAAGACAGGTAGTATATGGTATTGGCTCCTTCAACCCCCTCCAAAACAAATACGTCCCTTGAAATCTGAAACCAAAGCATAAAATAACTCACCACTCGCAAGCAACCCCCACTCAGCACTCAAAAGCATTAGTTAACTTATTATTTTAAACATCTGTATTGGTATTGGCCTAAAATTTCACAGTTTGCACATCCCTAGTGTAGGAGGAAATATATGGGATATTAATAAATATGAAATATGATCAGGTATGAATTATTTAATTTATATTGATGTATTGGAATCTGAGATCAAATCTCATTTCAAATACATCAGAAAAGTTAATAACACTCGTAAGGGGCACCAGCTTCTATCTTTAAGAAGCAATTTAATCTTTAATTTCACTTTATACCTGTTTAATCACTCAATAAATTAATCAATAATCAGTCTCAAAAATTTTCCGTGAATTCGATACCTGTGCTTGAACAGACTCGGAATGAAATAAATTCTCAACAACTCCTCTCATTTTTACAGATTTATTAAACGAAATGATTAACAGACATTGCAGTAATTTCATTAATCACAGAATCAATCTTGTAAATGATAGATTAACAATGTCAATATTTTCGGAACCAGGGTTAAACTGAGAAATGAATCTCTATCAGTTTGAGTTAACAGATTATGGAAACAACGCAAATTTATGGAGAAAGTTTACTAATTATATGAAAAAGTCCTGAATTAATCTTAAGAAAATAAAAACGGAATTTTAATAAAAAAGGAGAGTTATGTTAAGGGCTTCTTAATTTGCATCTGATTAGATACACAAATTATTACCAAACCTCAGACGTTTAATTCAGCAGATGAATTAAAGTTTTGCAGCTCACGTGATCCTCGTTCGATGATGGTTCTGTCGTCGTCCTCAGCCCAAGATTTCGTGGACGTTAATATCTGCCCGCAGATATTTTCAGGGTCCACATTTCAACCTTTAAATTCAAACGGTCAAAGAGGCTGGATTCTGTGCTTTATGACCCACAGTTGAAACTGGGTTTGGAGCCAGATGGTGACGCTTCTTCAGCGCGTTGATTCCTCAGCTGCACGAGCCTCCAGAGGTCTTCGATAATAATTAGATCTAATCAGATCTCAAATTAACAAAAAAACTTTCGGACTTTAGATAAAAATTATAGCTTCTGGTGGGTGCTTGGTCAAGAAAAATATAAAAATAAAGTCAAGATTAAAGTTTACATTAAAATTAAACAAATGGTGATTTTACAGAAAGTTTAACAAAGAAAAAGTGATGAATAAAAATGGGAGTTTAACTCCGATTAAGAATTGAGCTCAAAGAAATAGGAATTCCTAGGTATTTAAGAGAAAAAGAAAAAGACATTAAGATACAAAGTTACATAAACAAATTACGAGTTATCTGCTTCTGTGTTCAGAAAAGCGACACATGGTCGAAGTCTTTGTTCAGACGGTCCTTTGTTCTTCCTTGCTGTGTGTAGACAATAGAGCGAGACGGACCAGTGGCGAGAAAAGAAAAGAAAAAAAGAGGAAAAGAGCAGCCGAAAAGAGAAAAGAGGAAAAGAGTCTTTCGCCTTTTTTTAAGTTCTGTTCAGCTTCGCGGGCTTCCGGGATCGATCGGAATCTCAGCCAATGAGAGTCCTTCGTGGGAGGCCCGATGAACTTTCCATCCAATGAACAAACAGTCTATTGTCTGGAGCTCTGGGATGAAGAATTGCTGTCATGCTGAGATTGGCTGCTGGAGTCACATGGTTTTAGAGGCAAAACTTTGATACATACTGGAAGTTAATATTTCCCCTTATGTATTAAACTAAGATAACTTTAGTGATTAGTATAAATTATAAGCAGTGCTTCTAAATCAACATGCAGGAATAAACATTCATTTAAACATTTTTAACATGCATATATATAAAATCACAGATTAATGCATTTCACACATATTGATTTTCCACATTAAAGACATCAGAGTCCATTTGCCTTTCATAGTTCTGAAAAGAAGGAGGTTTAGAATTGAGTTTGTAATAATGCACTTTAAAATTCACTGGTTAAATCCAGTGTGTCCCAGAGTTTAAGGAAATTTTATTGAGCTGTGGATCCATGTTTGGCCAGGTCTGTTGCATGTTTTATGGGGGCAATAAAAGCAAAGCCGGACATTGGGGAAATTCCTTAGGCTGGTTTTTAACAAAGGAATGGGATATCAGCTGTGGCCTGGGGGGAGAAAATCCATTTCTTTGTGTTACTCCTGGATGAAACAAAAATGTCTTTAAGCAGAAGAATAATTATTGCTTAGCCAAAGTGAGATGATGCTACAGTCCCCCCTCTGGTATCAATGGTGACATTGATTCAGCGTTGATAGCAATCCTAGGCATCAAATCCCAATTTGGCGAGGCTTGATCCAAATGCTGAACTAAAGTTCTGATGTCGATAAGTCTTAAGCTTATAAACAGTATCTATTCCAAAGTGTAGGTCCTTAAATTTGGTTTGCTGAAAAACTTCTGGAAATTTCAAAAATAATTTGGGCATGACCAAATATAAACATTGTATAATTGTCTAGGATATACTAAAGTTCTGTATATGCCTGTAAAGACTTAAAAATTCTGGGTACAAAAAAGTGAACTAGAAGTATGTGGGTTTTGACATACTTGATATAAATGTTTTGGGTTTGCTGAAAAATATCTATTCATAATTTCAAAGACAGTTTAAATGTACATAAAGTCTAAATAAAGTATAAAGGATTATTTGTTTATACACATGAATGTATCCAAAAATCTTAGTCAAAAGCAAAAATAAAATTCTTTCATATTTGAGGTAGATTCAGACTAATCAATATTGAGGTGACTCAAGGAGGTTCAAATTGAATTTGTTTAGTTAGACTAAACCATGGTTCCACAGATGTCCAAATCATAGGGTGTTTGAGGCTTTTGTTCAGAAAAACTGAGTGGGCATAGGATGTCGTTATTATTCTTTGGATGGCAATGAGAAGTAAATTTGGATTTACTGCAAAAAGGATATGATGAGAGAGCATATTCATTGCTAAAGCGTTAACTGAAAAGCTAATGTTTCTAGCTACTTCTGAGAGTAACATATACATTGGCTGTGTGTGAGCATAGTCAACCTTTAACACAAAGAGCAAAGAGTTCAAGACCTTGTTGAGTTTGATTGAAGCTTCGGAGCAAGCATTCAAAACCAACACAGTGTCTTGTAAGATTTTGCTAACCATTTGTGGTTCGGCGACCAGGCGTTTCGGTTTAGCGGTATTGACCGAGTTAACAGTGGGCGTGCTAAGGTTAACAAGAGGCTCTAACGATGAGGCTACTATTAAGAATCCACCCGAGGATCTTTGACCTTTCGTTTTGGCTTGGCCCAATTCTGACTGGGTAACAGTGGGTGTGATTGCTACGCAGATGGCTAGACTGATAAACAGGAGGGCCATCATCTTGGCAAACATAAAAGTGAGTGGTTTTGGATCTTAATCTTTTTGTTGATCTTTCTTTAGATACCTGGTTGGCAAATGAAAATTCCTCTTAGAGGTGGAATGATTTCTTTTAGATGGATGTACTTTATTGATCCCAGAACTGGGAAATTACAGAATAGAGCTTAAGAGATTGAACTCTAAACCTTGTGCTAGTTTTTCACCTTTGATGGGAGTTTTAAGTTTATTAGCTCAAGCTAATGGTGTTGAATGTCTTGTGTATACTATATGGTAATAGTAAGTTGATTGAAGTTTATTAGATTTTACAGAGGTCTTTGAACTTAGTTTAAGGGCTAATTTGGTTTTAATATACCCTTTCCTTTTCTGGAAGTTTGATGCAGTTAACTGATTGGAGAAATTTGACTGAGTGTACCTGAGGCTAGTAGTTAGCTACAGTTATTTCTCAGACGTAGGTTTGATTTTAATCTTATTTATGGACTTACTTTGACAGTGTTGTACCCGACAAGTCCCATGGGGTTTTGGTAAAGGTTACTCTGATTTTGGTGAGCCCATTTGAAAATGGGGTCTTGGGTTTGGCACTTGAGTGGCCAAAGTTTGTTGTTGACAATGTGTGGATTCATCCACTCGGGCAGGAATTTAGGAGTGATTTTCTCTTCCTGTAAATTGATTTCAGGTGTTTGCGGAACAAATGTGGGGTGGAAGATCTTGTCCCCCCTTCGCAGTTTGTCATGCAAAAGTTTTTGATCGTTGTACGCTTTCTGTCGTTTGGCGAATCGGTCCGAATGTTTTTGAAATACAGCCTTGGGAGCTTTGTATGTCGTTTTGACGCTTTTGTGCTCTGCAGCTGGAATGTTATGGGCATTGGCAGTCATCACCCCCCTCTGGTTTCGAGGAACTCTGAGTGGTGGCGATGATGGTTCGTCGGAAGCATGAACAGGAGTGCCATTGCATAGTTGCAGAGAAGATTGTGTTGCATGAAGTGGTTTCGGTTTTGGTATGTTATAGGGTTTAGATGCGGGCAGCGCATGTACCGTTTATCCGACCGCTGTTTGACGGTTTTATGGATCATTTGGTTGCAAGGTTGAGTGACTGTGCGCCTTGCGTTTGCAAAAGTTGGGTTCATTGTCGCAAAAACTTGAGATTTCAGAGGGTCTAGAAAGCCGGTCCCTCATGGATCGTCACCTTATCGTGGTGGGGGGGTTTGCATGCCCCAGTGATCCCAGGAGCTATGTTGTCAGGGGCAATTTGCCTCTGATAGGGTCTCCCAAGACAAACTGGTCCTGGGTGAAGGGCCAGACTAAGAATGATCCAACAGACTCTCATGATAAATTGTATATCAAGGATTCAGTGTACCCCGCCTGGTATGGGGTTACCGGGGCTCCACCCTGGAGCCAGGCCTGGGGGAGGGGCTCGAAGGCTAGCGTCTGGTGGCCGGGTTTCCACCCATGGGACCCGGCTGGGCTCAGCCCGAAGGAGTTACATGGGTCCGCCCTCCAGTGGGCTCACCACCTGCAGGAGGGATCATGGGGGTCCGGTGCTATGTGGATTAGGTGGCGTTCAAAGGCAGAGACCTTGGCGGACTGATCCCAGGCTTTCTAAACTGGCTTTTGGTACGTGGAATGTCACCTCTCTGGTGGGGAAGGAGCCTGAGCTGGTGTACGAGGTTGAGAGATACCGGCTAGATATAGTCGGCCTCACCTAAACACACAGCTCCGGTTCTGGAACCAGTCTCCTGGAGAGGGGCTGGAGCTTGGCCTTTTCTGGAGTTGCCCCAGGCGAGAGGCGACGAGCAGGGGTGGGTATTCTTGTATCGCCCCACCTTGCTGCCTCTATATTGGAGTTTTCCCCGGTGGACGAAAGGGTTGCTTCCCTGCGCCTTCGGGTTCGGAAACGGGTCCTGACCATCATTTGTGCCTATGCACCAAATGATGTTTCAGAGTACCCACCCTTTTTAGAGTCTGTGACTGGGGTGCTGGAGGGTGCTCCTCTTGGAGACTCCATTGTCCTACTGGGGGACTTCAATGCGCACGTGGGCAACGACAGTGAAACCTGGAGGGGGGTGATTGGGAGGAACGGCCTGCCCGATCTGAACCCGAGTGGTGTTCAGTTATTGGACTTCTGTGCTAACCACAGTCTGTCCATAACGAACACCATGTTCAAGCATAAGGGTGTCCATATGTGCACCTGGCACCAGGACACCCTAGGTCGCAGGTCGATGATCGATTTTGTTATCGTATCATCAGAACTGCGACCGTATGTCTTGGACACCCGAGTAAAGAGAGGTGCAGAGCTGTCAACTGATCACCACCTGGTGGTGAGTTGGATCCGATGGCAGGGGAGGAAGCCATTCAGACCTGGTAGACCCAAACGTATAGTGAGGGTGTGCTGGGAGCGTCTGGCTGAGGCCCCTGTCTGGGAGGTCTTCAACTCCCACCTCCGGAAGAACTTCAACCACATTCCGAGGGAGTCTGGAGACATGGAGTCTGAATGGGCCATGTTCTCCACCTCTGTTGTTGAAGCGGCGGCCCAGAGCTGTGGCCGCAAGGTGGTCAGTGCATCTCGTGGTGGCAACCCCCGAACCAAGTGGTGGACACCAGTGGTGAGGGGGGCCATTAAGCTGAAGAAGGAGTCCTATCAAGCTTGGTTGGCTTGTGGGACTCCTGAAGCAGCTGAGGTGTATCGGCAGGCCAAGCGGAGTGCAGCTCAGGTGGTTGCTGAAGCAAAAACCCGGGTATGGGAGGAGTTCGGTGAGGCCATGGAACAAGACTTTCGGTCGGCCTAAAAGAGATTCTGGCAAACTGTTCGGCGGCTCAGGAGGGGAAAGCAGCTCCCCGTCCACACTGTGTATGGTGCGGATGGGACACTGTTGACTTTGACTGAGGATATCGTCGGGCGGTGGAAGGAATACTTTGAGGATCTCCTCAATCCCACTGATACGCCTTCCACAGAGGAAGCAGGGTTTGGGGACGAGGGGGATGACTCGCCTATCACAGGGGCTGAGGTCGCCAAGGTGGTTAAAAATCTCCTTGGTGGCCGGGCCCCGGGGGTGGACGAGATTCGCCCTGAGTACCTCAAGGCCCTGGATGTTGTTGGGTTGTCATGGTTGACACGCCTCTGCAACATTGTGTGGAGGTCGGGGGCAGTGCCTTTGGCATGGCAAACCGGGGTGGTGGTTCCTCTCTTCAAAAAAGGGGACCGGAGGGTGTGCTCCAACGTTAGAGGGATCACACTCCTCAGCCTCCCTGGGAAGGTCTATGCCAAGGTACTGGAGAGGAGAGTCCGGCCATTGGTCGAACCTCGGATTCAGGAGGAGCAATGTGGTTTTTGTCCTGGCCGTGGCACATCGGACCGGCTCTTTACCCTCTCGAGAATTCTTGAGGGTTCATGGGGGTTTGCCCAACCAGTTTACATGTGTTTTGTGGACTTGGAGAAGGCATTTGACCGCGTCCCTCGTGGATTTTTGTGGGGGGTGCTTCGGGAGTATGGGGTATCGGGCTTGTTGTTACGAACTATTTGGTCTCTGTACGACCGTTGTGAGAGTTTGGTTCGTATTGCCAACACTCGGTCGGAGTCATTCCCAGTGAGAGCTGGACTCCGCCAGGGTTGCCCTTTGTCACCGATCCTGTTCATAATTTTTATGGACAGGATTTCTAGGCACAGCCAGAGAATGGAGGGTGTGATGCTTGGTGACCACAGGATCGCATCTCTGTTGTTTGCAGATGATGTTGTCCTTTTGGCTTCATCCAGCAATGACCTACAGCTCTTGCTGGGACGGTTTGCCGCTGAGTGTGAAGCGGCTGGGATGAGAATCAGCACCTCCAAGTCCGAGTCCATGGTCCTCAGCCGGAAAAAGGTGGATTGTCCTCTCCGGGTTGGGGACAGGCTCCTGCCCCAAGTGGAGGAGTTTAAGTATCTTGGGGTCTTATTCACGAGTGAGGGGAAAATGGAGCGAGAGATCGACAGACGGATTGGAGCAGCATCTGCAGTGATGCGGACGTTGTACCGGTCTGTTGTGGTGAAGAGGGAGCTTAGTTCTAAGGCAAAGCTGTCGATTTACCAGTCAATCTACGTTCCTACTCTCACCTATGGTCACGAGCTTTGGGTAATGACCGAAAGAACGAGATCGCGGATACAAACGGCTGAAATGAGCTTTCTCCGTAGGATTGCTGGACTCACCCTGAGAGATAGGGTGAGGAGCTCAGTCATCCGGGAGAGGCTCAGAGTAGAACCGCTGCTCCTCCACATTGAAAGGAGTCAGTTGAGGTGGTATGGGCATCTGATTAGGATGCCTCCTGGACGCCTCCCACTTGAGGTGTTTCAGGCACGTCCCACTGGGAGGAGACCCCGGGGCAGACCCAGGACTCGGTGGACAGACTATGTCTCCCAGCTGGTCTGGGAACGTCTTGGTATCCCCTCTGAAGAGCTGGAGCAGGTGGCTGGGGAGAGGGAAGTCTGGGCTTCTCTGCTTGAACTGCTGCCTCCGCGACCTGGACCTCCGGAAAAGCGGTAGAAGATGGATGGATGGATGGATAGAAAGCCAGTTGGTGTGGCTCTTGTGACCATGCAGGCCTCATGGGTGGGTGGGTGGGTTTCAAAATGTGACACCACCATTGAATCATGGGTATCAAGGGTTTCAAGAGGGCCGTTTGGGGTTTTCTGCTCGGCCATTGAGTTTTCAAGGTCATTTGATTCCTTGGTGTGACCTTGTATTTGAAGGTGACTTTTGAATTCTTGTGGACAGTACTCACCTTGGTCTTGGCGGTTGCTTTCACTCGGTTGCAGTTGTTCCAACAGTGCTAGTTGTGTGAGACTTTGGGTGTCCAAAGTGTTCAGAACAAAGCACTGTGATTCAGTTGTCCTTGTTGGGTCAAATGGGTGAGGGTTTTGCGTTTGAGCCCATAGTTTGAGGTTCTTGAAATCAATCAGTGGCTCAAAACGGTTTAGTAGGTCTTTGCCAACAAGCAATGGAATGGCATCGAGTTTGGACACGTAGACCGGATGTGTCAAGGTCATGGGTCCAATGGACATGTTTAGTAGTGATACGCCCAACAGGGTTGTTTTAGTGAGCGCATATGTTCGCACAGCTAATGAACAGGGTTCCAGTTTCAAATGTTTGTTAGCGCGGTTAGCGGCTACACGTAGTTTGTCAAAAAGGGTGTGTGACATGAGAGTGATGTCAGCAGCGGTGTCTAAAACAGCGTCCTGACACACCATGTCTTCAAGGGTCAGTGGAAGGTAGAATTTCCGTGCCACCCCCCTCTCGTTTAAATTGCATAGGAATTGTGGAACCGGTGGTTCGACACAGAGTTGCGACACGTTGTTAGAGGAGTGGTCTGTGACCTGTGGTTGGGCTGCCATAACAGCACTGGACTGCGTTGAGTCCTTTGGTCCTTCCTCATTTGCATGAGGGATTTTCTTCTTGCGTTTCCTTCGTTTGGAATGCTTGTTTTGAGTTGGCACAACTGATATAGCTAGAATGTTAGCAGTTTTATTCTCTTTGTAGCTTTGAATCTCTGCTAGGAGGTGTTGGACAATTTCAATATCTTCTCTACTGAAAGTAGGAGTTTCTTCTTCCTTCCAAGGTTTGTGATAGGTCTCTGCTTCTGAGCTTCTGTGATGAGATGGAGACCATTTGTCGCGGTTACGCGTGTCTTCGTATCGGTATCTGTCATCATGGTAGTCCGTATCGCGTTCTCGTGACCTATCCCGTGGATATGGTCTACGACGGTAGTCGGGTTTTCGCAAAGTTGGTCCAAAGTGATATCCAGAGGACCTAGTGTGGTTTTGACCTTGATGAGGTCGCTTGGGAAAATGCTTCGGCTGTTGATGTACTCGCAGTGTAGGAGGTGGAGTTGAGCGAGGAGCTCCTTCCAACTCCAAGGTGTTAGATGCATCGCTAATAGCTAGCACTGTGGCAGGCTCAGCGTGCTTGTTGCGACTTTGTTGCTGTTTTTGGAATGCATAGTGTGCAAACTCTCTCAGCTGACTTATTGAGTTTGATTTCGGGTTAGCTGTAACTCCCAGGTAATGATTCACAGTGGGATGGAGGTTTTGGATGAAGAGGGTCTTGAAATTGTGGTCTTCTTCCATCCCTGGTGTATTTTGAGATCTAAAATATGCAAGTAGGAGTCTCTGGTAGTAGGCTTGTGTTGGCTCTGAGCGTCCTTGCTTCACGGCTAGGGCTGCGGTTAGCCCTGCTAGTAGGCAGTCGTCAGAGAACTCCTTTACGATGGCTTCGCGGAGCAGCATGTAGTCTGCTTTGATGTTTGTCGGCTGTCTGTCTATGAATTTTGATACTGACCTGTTAGATGTTAGCTTAATCAGATAGATGCGATCGTCAGTCGTAGCATCAGGATACTTATGCAGGTAGTAATCAATGTCCTGTAAATAGACTTTGGCATTAGGTGAACCCGTAGGTCCTGGATCAAATTTGGTGATATTTCGCGCGATCTTGTCAAGGTTGCGGTCTGAAGGGGCACACGCACGCTGTCCACGCGGTCGTCCGTATTCGAAACGGGAATCGGGCGAGGGAGCGCGGTGGGTGTCCCGGTGTTCATGTCTTTCCTTTAGGAGCAGTTGACATTCCTTGTAGTCCTTCTTCACATTTTCAAGTTGACCTTCAACTCTTCTGAGTTCCTTCTTTGTGTCTTGAAGGGCCTCTTCAAGTTCATTGTTGTCTTGGTGAAGCACGTCATTGTTATCTATCAACCGTTTATTTTCTGACTCTGTACGGTCCAAATCTTGTAGTGCTTCATCCAGTTGATTTTGAGTTTTGTCATTCTCCTCTTGAGATTGTTCCAGATTTTCTTTCAGTGTCTCATTCTCTTCTTGGAGAGATAGGATCGTTGTTTGTTGATTTGCTAGCTCGTTCTCGGCTACCTTTAATCTTGCGACTAATGTTAGCGCAAACTTACCTAAAACACTGGTGAGGTCCTTTCCTTCTGGTGGTTTTTCAGTGTGTCCATTCAAAAGTTCTTCAGTGAGTTGTTCCAATTCTTCGGGCTGTGTTTCCTTGACCCGTGTTGTGAAGCTAGAAAATAAATTAGAAGTCCATGCTTCCAATGTTGTTTGAAGGTCATCCAGTTTGGTAAATTGGTCGGTTGTCTGATGACTCATCATGTTTGACCGTTGTTATTATTTAGCTTTTTAAAAAAATTCAACTGGTTGATTATTCTTAAATTTGTTCGACAAGGTTTAACCTTGAGATTTTTATGTTACAACTGTGATAGTTGAAAGTTCCTTTTAGAATTTGTTTCAACTTGTAGGCTTGCAGGATGGGAAATAGAATTTTGAATTTATTTAGAAATGTAGAGATGCTTCAATTAATTCGTTCATTGAAACTGTATGTTGATAAATAAAGATGAATTGAAATTGGATTGAATTTGTTTCGCAAAACAAAACAGGAATTTCAGTTGTGTGGATTGACTTCTTTACTTTGATTTTCAAGTCTAGTATTGGAATTTGTCATCAATAACTAGCTTTGGAATTTTGCAGAATGTCACTTTGAAAGTGAGGATTTTATTTACAAAGGAAATACAAAAACAAAAGAGGCTAAATGCTTTAAAGATTTAAGATTATAAGTTTCCACTTTCTTTTAAAGTTAAGGCTTTCCTTTGGTTTTATTTGTTAAAGCCTATTTTCATTTGAAGCATTAAATGTTTAAAATATTTACAAATTAGAAACAAGTGAATTGTTTGAATATTTGGTGTCCAAGGATTTCTTAGGAGTGGAGCCAGTAGTGATCTGTCTTGATTGTTATCTATAAATTTCTTATTTACAGAATAATCAATGTTTGCACCTTTTTGACTTTTCTTTTAAATCCTGGGAAAAAACTTTAAAATTATGCTGGTTGGTTAAATGTTTTTCTTTTCCTGTAGAGAAAACATGAATCCAGAAATGACACAATGAGTTTAAATAACACCTAGCTTTGCTTAAGTGTTAATTGCTTAATGTGGTTTTCTAAATTTGAGAAAGAGGAAAAATTATAAATATTCAGTAAGTCTGTAAATTTGTCAAAATGCACAGGATTAATCCTACCTTAATGTTACTCTTGAGTAAACATCAGCATTAGAGTCCTTAAACTAAAACTGGGTTTCTGTGGGAAGGGAATCACACCATATCACATTTAAAAACAGCAAAATAAGCACACATATAGCTTCAAAGTTTGCAACTTTTTGCTTAAAAGTGTGTAAATATGTTTGCTTTTAGCTTAAAAGATTATAATATGTGGTTACATAAGTGATTAAATACAATAGAGGTGTTTGTATATGTTCCTGCTATAGGTATCTATGCAGTGAGATACCATTGAGAAAAACTTTCAGAAGCCAACATGTCCTTTTCCTTTTATTCTTGGCATAAAAGTTTGGATTAGTGTTAAATTTAGTTTATTCCGAATAATATGAATTGCTTTGAAGTTACTTTGAAGACTTAATTTGGTTATAAATCGTCTTTAAAGATTAAAAGTTTAAATAAAAATTGCAGTCCCTATGTTTTACCACAAGATGGAGGCAGTTTTCGTCTGCACTTCCATAAGAGGAAACCCAATGACGTCACTCAAGAGTCAAGGATCTCTACTCAAAATGGCAGCTACAGGGAACTTTACCTAGACTTAGGATGGCGTCGCTGAGCCGATCTACACATGCGCAGTTTTACATGCACAGCTTGACGGCCGCGTGCGCGACTGAGCGTGCACGTGCCACGTGAATACAGCTCAAGCTTCAGTCCATAAAACCACGCCTTGGCTTTCCAAAGGCGGGAAAACTTCGGTCTCCCTAAACTTTATTCAACAAGTTTATACAATGGTTAATTCAATTAAATCCCCCAAGGGTTTGCTTCGCCTGCAGGGTTTTGAAATAATGGGGAAAACAAATAGGATTTCTTCGCTATTTTGTTCCCAGGCCTATTTTAATTATTCAGCGTGTAATCACTCTTCTTAAGCATGCATTGAACAAAAACTAAAACTGACTAGAGTGGGGTCTCTTCACCCCCTCCTTCTCTTGGTCAGCAGACACACACACACAGCAGTAATCAGAGGGGCGAATTCACCCCCTCCCCCTTGTGACACAGAGACAGACAAAGAGCTGCAGACAATGAGCTACCTTTGTGAGTTAAAATTTGACCAAAATCACACACAGCTTATGTATTAATTTTTCATTCTGAGTCAAGTCAAGTTCAACCAGGCCTTCACGCGGGGTACACCAAAATATGTAGGAGGAAATATATGGGATATTAATAAATATGAAATATGATCAGGTATGAATTATTTAATTTATATTGATGTATTGGAATCTGAGATCAAATCTCATTTCATATACATCAGAAAAGTTAATAACACTCATAAGGGGCACCAGCTTCTATCTTTAAGAAGCAATTTAATCTTTAACTTTATACCTGTTTAATCACTCAATAAATTAATCAATAATCAGTCTCAAAAATTTTCCGTGAATTCGATACCTGTGCTTGAACAGACTCGGAATGAAATAAATTCTCAACAACTCCTCTCATTTTTACAGATTTATTAAACGAAATGATTAACAGACATTGCAGTAATTTCATTAATCACAGAATCAATCTTGTAAATGATAGATTAACAATGTCAATATTTTCGGAACCAGGGTTAAACTGAGAAATGAATCTCTATCAGTTTGAGTTAACAGATTATGGAAACAACACAAATTTATGGAGAAAGTTTACTAATTATATGAAAAAGTCCTGAATTAATCTTAAGAAAATAAAAACGGAATTTTAATAAAAAGGAGAGTTATGTTAAGGGCTTCTTAATTTGCATCTGATTAGATACACAAATTATTACCAAACCTCAGACGTTTAATTCAGCAGATGAATTAAAGTTTTGCAGCTCACGTGATCCTCGTTCGATGATGGTTCTGTCGTCGTCCTCAGCCCGAGATTTCGTGGACGTTAATATCTGCCCGCAGCTATTTTCAGGGTCCACATTTCGACCTTTAAATTCAAACGGTCAAAGAGGCTGGATTCTGTGCTATATGACCCACAGTTGAAACTGGGTTTGGAGCCAGATGGTGACGCTTCTTCAGCACGTTGATTCCTCAGCTGCACGAGCCTCCAGAGGTCTTCGATAATAATTAGATCTAATCAGATCTCAAATTAAAAAAAAACATTTCGGACTTTAGATAAAAATTATAGCTTCTGGTGGGTGCTTGGTCAAGAAAAATATAAAAATAAAGTCAAGATTAAAGTTTACATTAAAATTAAACAAATGGTGATTTTACAGAAAGTTTAACAAAGAAAAAGTGATGAATAAAAATTGGAGTTTAACTCCGATTAAGAATTGAGCTCAAAGAAACAGGAATTCCTAGGTATTTAAGAGAAAAAGAAAAAGACATTAAGATACAAAGTTACATAAACAAATTACGAGTTATCTGCTTCTGTGTTCAGAAAAGCGACACGTGGTCGAAGTCTTTGTTCAGACGGTCCTTTGTTCTTCCTTGCTGTGTGTAGACAATAGAGAGAGAGACAGACCAGTGGTGAGAAAAGAAAAGAAAAAAAGAGGAAAAGAGCAACCGAAAAGAGAAAAGAGGAAAAGAGTCTTTCGCCTTTTATAAGTTCTGTTCAGCTTCGCGGGCTTCCGGGATCGATCGGAATCTCAGCCAATGAGAGTCCTTCGTGGGAGGCCCGATGAACTTTCCATCCAATGAACAAACAGTCTATTGTCTGGAGCTCTGGGATGAAGAATTGCTGTCATGCCGAGATTGGCTGCTGGAGTCACATGGTTTTAGAGGCAAAACTTTGATACATACTGGAAGTTAATATTTCCCCTTATGTATTAAACTAAGATAACTTTAGTGATTAGTATAAATTATAAGCAGTGCTTCTAAATCAACATGCAGGAATAAACATTCATTTAAACATTTTTAACATGCATATATATAAAATCACAGATTAATGCATTTCACACATATTGATTTTCCACATTAAAGACATCAGAGTCCATTTGCCTTTCATAGTTCTGAAAAGAAGGAGGTTTAGAATTGAGTTTGTAATAATGCACTTTAAAATTCACTGGTTAAATCCAGCGTGTCCCAGAGTTTAAGGAAATTTTATTGAGCTGTGGATCCATGTTTGGCCAGGTCTGTTGCATGTTTTATGGGGGCAATAAAAGCAAAGCCGGACATTGGGGAAATTCCTTAGGCTGGTTTTTAACAAAGGAATGGGATATCAGCTGTGGCCTGGGGGGAGAAAATCCATTTTTTTGTGTTACTCCTGGATGAAACAAAAATGTCTTTAAGCAGAAGAATAATTATTGCTGAGCCAAAGTGAGATGATACTACACTAGTTTAAAGAGCCAATATTATGCTTTTTGAGGTTTCCCTTTTATTTTAGTGGGTTATATACTGTAGCATTTTTGTGACATTATATGGTCTGTAAAGTCAAACCACCCAAAGTTCACCTGCACAGGAGCTCTCCTCTCCCACAGAAACTAGGACTACAAATCTACCTGAAAGGCCTCTTTTGCGTTTGCTGTTCTTTTCAATGAGGTTATCATGTCACTATTTAACAGACCTGAGGCAAACCTGCCTTGTGGCCTCCTCTCCTCAGAGGAGAAGTGGAAGATTACTGCAGACCCTCGGAGCTGAAAGCACAGCACTATGTAACTTTTTTGTTAGTCACTATGATCTCAGTCCAAACATCCAATCACTGGGTGCTTAGTTGTTGATGGCTACAGTTGTGCCTTGTGATTAACTGTTGGTAGTGAGGTCAGAGTTGTCCAGCGAACTCATCCCACATCTTTCAAGCTAGGACTTTTTTATTTCATACAATGCTAGTACATGTTTTGAAAATGTACATATTGTATGAGGTTAAATGATTTTCTGATATTTTCTTTAAATTTGTTCCACTTTTAATTGTAGATTGTTTGCTTTGCTTAAACAGCTTGCAATTACTGTACATGGTTATTAGTTTTATTAGAGCTCTTGAGTTTATTGACTATTGAATTTGTAATTGATTTTTCAGTTGTTGGTGTGCTAGCTGTACACTCTCATGGCTATAGACAGGTGTATAATGTACCATGTGTGGTGCTCTTGTTGTAAATTGTAGTCATCATACTAGACCAGCCCATTCAATACCTCACAGATGATTATCTATCTTGCTGTATTTTGTCTTATTTTGTTATATTTTGGCCATAACAGCCAGGTAGATTGGGCTGCTAATGTTAACAAGTCTAAGCGGTCACATCCAGGATTTCTGACCGACTTCGAGAACAACAACCTGGGTACAAACTGAGAGTGGATTCCACTAGCCTGGCCACTAGAAGTAGGTTTATGTTCACGTTTAGCTCATTGTGGCGAAGCTGAAAGTCCATCCGTCCGTCCACATTTCATAGGAATCACTACTCCTCCTAGGCATTTGCCCCGATGGTCACCAAACTCTCTCACAATGAACTTCAGATGGGTCTGCATCCAGGTTGTGCTTAAGGTCAATGTCAAGGTCAAAGGTGAGGAAATCTGGGCACTTATGTGATTTCAGAAAAATCGCTACTCCGCGTAGGAAATTGTGATGAATGTTTGCCAAACACAATAATCCTCATGTAGGTCTGTATCCAAGTTGTGCTCAAGGTCAAAGGTCAGGATATCTGGGTACTTATGCAATATCAAAAAATTGCTACTTCGCCAAGCACATTGCCTGGATGCTCGCCAAACTCACTCACAATAATCCTCAGGAGGGTCTACATGCAGATTGTGGTCAAGGTCAATGTCAAGGTCAGAAGTCAGGATATCTGGGCACTTACATGATTTTAGAAAAATAACTAGTCCTTCTAGGTAATTACCTCGAATCTCACCAGACTCACTCACAATGACCCTTAGGTAAGTCTGCATCCAGATTGAGATCAAGGTCATTGTCAAAGGTCAGGAGATTGGGGCACTTATGATTTCAAGAAAAATGTTACTCCTCCTAGGCCAATGATCTTGACTTTAAGTACATCCTAGATGGTTCTGCATCTAGGCTGTGTTTAAGGTCAAGGTCAGCGTTCAGGAGATCTGAGCTCTCCCATGATGATTTTGTCAGGCCGGAATGAGCTACTTTGTCAATGATGGTCTGGTCTGTGTTTTCTATCCATTACCACTAGACACCTGCTTTCCCCACTGGATCGTCTACCAATCCTTGACCAGATATTGTATTCCATTCATAGATGATATTTTAGCTCCTTTTATTATAGTTTATTAGGCCTGGGGGCCTCGTGTATAAAGGATTGCGCAGCTTTCATACTGAAAGACGGCATACTCACAAAAATCTGAAAAGTACGTGCACACAGAAATTTTCAGATGTATAAAACTGTGCACACGCCACATTCTTCGCTCCTTTTCTTTATACATCCCACATCACCGTGAAAACCAGCACACGTGCACAGTCTCTTTACTCCACCTCAGTTCTTCCCACTAATGACTGTGTAAATGACTAAAAACGCCCCTTCTGTCAAACAATGATTGTCAATCCTGCGGGAAAGTGCAACATACAAAAAAAAATAAATCAACAGATTGTGACACTGAGATGTTGATAATGGAGGTGGGAGGTTAGAATGTTTTTTTTAGATTTTGTTCTGACCCTCTGGAATCAACAATAAATGTAAATTTACAGAGTGGCCCATGTTACAATGGCAGTTAATGCAGTCAGCTCAGACTGAAATAAATTTATTAATAAAATAAAACTAGAAAAGCACTCACAGAGCGCATACCTCCGCAAAGGCTCCTTCCGCTTCTCATGGATTACCTCCAAAATGTAATGGGTTTGTGTGTAGGCCTATAGCCACTTGTGGTGAAAATTGCATCAAAGTCTGTCCATCAGTTTTGGAGTATTGTTGCTAACACAGTGTGAGAAGATAAGAGCCTTGGCTGAGGTATGCATTCTCAGATCATCACCAAAATATAATGGGTTCCTCTCTAGCCCAAGAACCACCTCTGGTGAAAATTTCATCCAAATCCATCCAGTAGTTTTTGTTTAATCCTGCTGCACAAATACAAACTAGAAAAGCACTCAGAGAGCGCAGACCTCTGCCAAGAGCAACAGTCCCCCCCAGTATTGTGATTTATACCATAAATATTCTACACTAATTTTGTTATTGTTCTTTCCCTGCATGATGTGTTTCTGTATGTCATATGATTGGTCAAGAAAACAAAAAAAATGTTATTTGAACTACACAAATACAATTTATTTAATTTAACAAGAGATGCAACATGTACAAGCCTTTAGTTGGAGAACACATTCATGAAATTTATTCCTAATAATAAGTTCTGGATATTGAAAAGCTACCATTAACATAATTTTTCTAACTTCGTTTCTTTCCAGGAAATTAAAAATATGTACATATATGTAGTGTAGAATAGAACAATATTAACTTCAATCTTCTTTTAAAAAAAAAACATAACGTCCTGGCGGAGGTAATAAGAAAAAATCAATAAAATAAAAGTAAGCTCGACGAGCTTCAGTAGCATCTGGGGATAGCCCCTCATCCTGTCTATGCTGCCGTGTACTGTCTCTGTCTTTAGCACGGCGAGAAGCAGCAGCCTGTGGGCTCTCATTCAGTCTATGCCGCATTTTAGCGGCTCTGTCATAAGCTCAACGAGCCTGTGGGCTCTCATTCAGTGTATGCTGCATTTTAGCGGCTCTATCACAAGCTCGACGAGCTTCAATATGTAGTTCAGTGCTTCCTGCTGGCGGAAGCACTGAACTACACATTACCTCCGGGTCCTATCTCACAATGTTAAAGAATCCTTTAAAAAATTCCTGGATCCAGACGGTGATCCGGATCATCCCTAAAATTTAATCAGTTCTTCCTTGTACCACTTCCAACTACGCCTGAAAGTTTCATCGAAATCCGTCCAAAACTTTTTGAGTTATCTTGCTAACCAACAGACAGACAGACAAACAGACAAACAGACAAACGCCGGCAAAAACATAACCTCCTGGCCTGCGGCCTGGCGGAGGTAACAAAGCCCTTGGTGGAGGTATGCACTCTCAGATCATCACCAAAATGTAATGGGTTCCTCTCTAGGCCAAGAACCACCTCTGGTGAAAATTTCTTCCAAATCCATCCAGTAGTTTTTGTTTAATCCTGCTGCACAAATAAAAACAAAGCCCTTGGTGGAGGTATGCACTCTCAGATCACCACCAAAATCTAATCATCTGTTCCCCGTGCCATTACACACCTTTCCTGAAAATTTAGTCAAAATCCGTTCATAACTTTTTGAGTTATGTTGATAACAGACAGACAGACAGACAGACAAACAAACCCTGGTAAAAACATTACCTCCTTGGCGGAGGTAATAAAATGGTCTCGCATTAAAGTTAAAGGGGTTACAGTCAATCCACCTTATTCCTGGGGGTGCTGCTGTAGGAACGATTATGGGCAGAGCTTCTGGTTTTGGCTGAAGTAGTGTTTAATCAGTCCGCAAGAGTGGAGTAGGGGTGCATTTAAAATGACGTTTTTAAAAGTTTTTAAAATTCATTTTAATGTATAGTTCACATACGTGTTTTGCACTCAAGTGGCAGCTAATTTCAGCACTTGTAGTTTTTGCATTTTTTGAATGTTTTGGCGTAGTTCTGGTACTTGTTGCTGGTGTTCATGGTTGTGTCATAGATTGTATAAATGGAGGCTTCTCACTGGCAATGCGTAGATCATGCACTGAAAACTAAAGACGACTGTTGGTGTGATCGGTGGTACAGATGCAAGAACACCAGGTATGTTTTCACTTGTATGAATGTCACAGATCTGACATTTATGCATCATATATGTCGCCAGATGCAAGGCTGCATGAAGTAAAATAATAAATAAAAAAATAGTAACAGTTTGCTTCCTAAGGCTTAATGATTTAAGAACAATATCAAATAGAGTTTGGGGGGGTTGCATTCGTTGCACTGCCTTGCAAATGCCTGACCTTCATGTCAGATCAGGCATTGGTTTGCTTGCTACCGGATAACCATGAAAAACGGTACTACTTGTCTCATGGGTCAGGCCGTCTGCGACTCAACCGGCAACCCCACCCTTCCGAGAGTATGGAGGGTAAAACTGGGCATCCTGGCAGAACTAAAAACAATATCTGTCACAGGTCTGTGGTGGACCACTCCCAGTTACACGGGGTGAGACTGGACATCCTGGCAGATAAGCACATCTGTCGCAAGGTCTGTGGTGGACTTTTGCCAGTCGGTGCATCATGACATGCACTACACAAAGAGCAGAGATAAACAAACCTATCATCTGGTCAGTCACTGCAACAGATACTGGAGTCAGTTTGTCTTGGCCTGTCCTTGCCATTGATAATACCTCTATCTGCCAAGAATGTACCGTTAGTCCAGCAAAAGCTAGCAGTACTCAAATACTTTGCAAGCAGTTTCATGAAATGGTCAGTCAGAAAGCAACTCATACCGGCTCGGACATCACCTGGGTTAACAAGGTCAGGAGTTCCTGGCAGTGGAGAGTGAAGGACAGAGCTGTGTGGAGGAATCTGATCAGACCTAAATGAAACGGTCATTGTCGCCTCCGACAGACTGCTGTGATGATGATGATGATGCACTTGTTATATCGGGGAAATGACACGAGACGGAGAGCTTCTTGAGGGACATCCAACTGAACTTTGTTAGGGAGAACACTCAACTATATACAGAATGGGCCGTGCCCGCCTAACGTCATCCTGTGGGTGGGCACGGCGTCCCAGACACCCAAATCCCATACACAACATTTCCCCCCCTTTAAAAAAAATGTCAAGCACACAAACAACCCACCCTAATTTGTCACCTGACTCACACACTAAAAGGGAAGAACATATATACAAAAATAAATAAACTCCTATCCATTCACACAACTAAGGTTGGGGGCTGGGCAGACTGCCAGCACCCCCTACATGGCTGAGCGGGATATTTTGCCGCTAAAAGAGAACAATTTAATAAAACAAAATAAGGCCGTGTTTCTAACTCAAAATAATCCCCTTAACAAAGCTATATACACATCACATAAAATCACAAAACACACACACACACTACTGGCAGCTCCCACCCCAACTCCCACCCTACAATGGGCATTCAAAACAAAACCACGTTGGGTGTTCAATTACAATAAATCAAATAAACCTGGTGGGCTCAAATTTACCACAAACGTAATTAAACACAGAGCCACCACCCCTCAGGCTGTAAAACTTATCATATAATTTCTTGCCTTCTGATTGTTGCTCTGAGTGTTGCTATCCCTGTGCTGTTGCAATCCTGGAATTTCCCCATTGTGGGACTAATAAAAGCTTATCTTATCTTATCTTATAAATGCCAATTAAATAATAACACACTGAAACTCAGCGCTAAATCAGGCATACCACCATCCTGGCTAATCAGATTTAACATGCAAACACACACATCATAGGTTTGCAACTAAACAATTTAACATGCCTGTCAT
Source organism: Pholidichthys leucotaenia (assembly GCA_020510985.1). Taxonomy (NCBI): domain Eukaryota; kingdom Metazoa; phylum Chordata; class Actinopteri; order Cichliformes; family Pholidichthyidae; genus Pholidichthys; species Pholidichthys leucotaenia. Next base: position 388,774,319 of record CM035844.1, on the reverse strand, counting down.
ACTTCCTCTTTTCCTCTTATTCTTTTTTTTTTTTTTAAATAAATTTACCGGGGCACCAAACAGTAAAACTACACACACTCATTCACATATATACACAGACATTCACATCAGGAAAATAAAATTTTAGGTAACTCCAACATCTCTGGGTAGCCACCATCTTCTACACGGCCACGGAGGGCCCGGGCATCCCCACGGCATTCTTAAGTCCAGCCGCTGCCGCCCCCCAGAGTCAAAGCATCCCTCTCTGGCCAACCTTTCTCCAACTTTCCAAACTGTTTTTTTCTTTTCTGGGCCGAGCCACGCCGTCGACCTGCAGGGAAACTCGACCCGGTCTCACGTGCACACCACATCATCTCAGGACCTCCTTCCTGCGTTGTGCTGTACCTCCGACCCAGTCCAAACTTTTATCCTGACGATGGCGTTTGGCGCTCTGCAGGACCGCGCCAATTTTTCCCACTCCACTCACATGTCCTCCAGTTTCGGCAGCCCTCTGCACGGGGACCCCGCAGTGCCTTCCAGTACCCACACCAAGGGTACCGCGGCCACTGGCACCAGGGTCAACCCTCGTTGGGTTATTGTCACACCAGCCACCATTAACACCCAGTTTGCCAGACCAGCTCGTGTCCCAAACCGCGCCAAATTATCCCGCTCCGCTCTCTTCTGTCTTGGTCTTGAACACTTCGACCCGCCGTGGTCATGCTCCAGGGGCCGCCGAAGCCCGCTCCTCAGCACCACACGCTGTCACCATGTCCGGCTGTTGCCGCTCACCTTCATGGTTCACAGCATCATCCTCACCGGCATCATTCTCTGGTCCGGGCACCTTGACGCAACTTTCGACTCCTTCGTTCCATGTGTCATGCTGTGTAGCCTCCGTAATTGTCTCCTGTTTACCTCCAGGACACGCACCATCACCCTCGTGGGGCCCCCCCACCGACCTGGGCTCCTCACCGCTGCATTCAGCACTTGATAAAACACAGTGGACAAACACCAGCAGATGACATCGTTCCTCAAATCATCACTGCCTGTGGAAACTTCACACTAAACCTCAAGCAACTTAGATTCTGTGCCTCTCCACTCTTTCTCCAGACTCTGGGACTTTGATTTCCAATTGAAAGCAAAATTTACTTTTATCTGGACAGAGGTCATCTGCTGGTGTTTGTCCACTGTGTTTTATCAAGACCAAAGTCAGCACAGTCATCTACCAGGAAATTTTTAGAGCACTTCATGCTTCCCTCTGCTAACAAGCTTTATGGAGAAGCTGATTTCATTTTCCAGCAGGACTTGCCCCCCCCCCCCACACACACACACACACTGCCAAAAGTATCAAAACCTGGTTTAATGAACATGGATGGCATCACTGTGTTTGATTGGCCAGCAAACTCTCCTGACCTAAACCCCATAGAGAATCTATGGAGGATTGTCAAGAGGAAGATGAGAGACACCAAACCCAACAATGCAGACGAGCTAAAGGTCACCATCAAAGCAACCTGGACCTTCATAACACCTCAGCAGTTCCACAGGCTGACCACCTCCATGCCACACCACATTGATACAGTAATTAATCCAAAAGGAGCCCTAACCAAGTATTGAGTGTGTACATGGACATACTTTTCAGTCGGCCACCATGTCTATTAAAAAACAATTTTTTACAATTAATTTTATGTAATATTCTAATTTTTTGAGAAACTGAATTTGGGGTTTTCATGGGTTGTAAGCCATAATCATCAAAATTAAAATAAATAGACACCAGAAATATTTCACTCTTTGTGTAATGAATCTATATAATATATGGGTTTCACTTTCTGAACTGAGTGACCAAAAATATTGAACTTTTTCATGATATTCTAATTTTTTGAGCTGTACCTGTATATTGTGATTGTTGTTCTTTACATTCTTATGGAGCTGTTCAGTGGGATTATTTTATTTAGAAACACGGCCTTTTAAGTTGGACTGTTTTAAGGATGGTGGCAGAATAATCCGCCTAGCCGTGTAGGGGGCGCTGGCAGTCTACCCGACCCCCCAGCCTTAGTTGTGTGAATAGATAGGCAGTTTGTTTCTTTTTGTACATATTTTTTGTGATTAGAGAGTGTGTCAGGTGCTAAATTTGGGGTGGGTTATCTGTGCGCATGATATTTTTTTGAAGGGGGGAACATGTTATGTATGTAAATAGAAGGTATTAGTAAGATGGCAGCCGGGGTGGACGGGGAATGAGTAGAGGTGGTTAACTGCTGGTTCTGGTGGTGACGCCACTCCAGGTATAAAGAAGGTGGGCAGAAGAGGCTAGTCCGCTTTCGTCGTGGAACACCTGGCCTGCTGGAGAGTGCCGTAAGCCTGAGTGATATTGTATATACGTAGTATCTGTAATAAAGCTCAGTAAACAGGATTCACTGTATACTCGTTATTGCCTTAATTATGGATGCAACAGTATGATTATATTGCTGTTTTTGAGGTGTAAAAGGCTGTGTTCCCATGTTTTTGATGCCAAAGTCATTTTTGTAACAAAGAAAAGTGTCCCATTTCAGTGACAACCATACATTCTAAACTAGTACCGGAAGTTGAATGAATGAATGAATTTTATTTCGGATAATACAGTACAGGTTAAAAGAAACTGTATAATATAACAACAAGGTCAAATTAGACAAAGACTCCTTCTGCTAAACAATTCCACGTGAGTTATCCGAAATGGGTGATGGCTGAAGCCGCAGCTTATATTGCCCACCCATATTCCATCCAAGAATTCAAAAGAAAAAAGAGTAAACAAGACAAGAGTGATTACAAATTAGAACAAAGCTAAGACAAAGTGTGACTGAGAGAAAAAAGAGGAAGAAGTTAAGCCCATTATTCACGCAAGGCATCATGGGGGCTAGGAATAAGGTCGGTAGACGGATCACTGCTCATACTGTAGACAGAAGCTACGTTCTGATCCACAGTGTACTTCAAACTGTATTCCCTACTCCCTGCTCCATTCTCAGGGAATATCAGTAAGTTAACTGCCCTTCACATACTGTGAGAATCAATTTTTTTGATTTCTCCAGTGCCTTTAACACCATCCAGCCACTGCTGCTGGGTGAGAAGCTGTGGGTGATGGGGGTTGACAGCTCTGATCTCCTGGATTACTGACTACCTGACAGGCAGACCACAGTTTGTCAGGCTGGGCAATGTCTTGTCTGGAGTGGTGGCTAGTGATACGGGAGCTCCACAGGGGACTGTGCTCTCTCCTTTTCTCTTTACCTTATACACCACTGACTTTCAGTACAAAACTGAGTCATGCCACCTGCAGAAATTCTCTGACAACTCAGCTGTTGTGGGGTGTATAAGAGAAGGAGAGAAGGGGGAGTACAGGGCACTGATTTGTGGAGTGGACAGAACAGAATAACCTGAGGTTGAATGTCAACAAGACCAGAGATGGAGATTGACTTCAGGATGAGGAAGACGCCTTCTCAGCCACTACAGATTAGGGGGGAGGATGTGGGAGTGGTCAAGGACTACAAATATCTGGGTGGCAGGATCAGCAGTGGGTTGGACTGGAGATCCAACACCGATGCTGCGTACAAGAAGGGGATGAGCAGACTGTACTTCCTGAGGAAGCTGAGATCCTTCAGCGTGTGTAGCAGGATGCTGGAGCTTTTCTACCAGACCATTGTCACCAGTGCCATCTTCTTTGATGCTGTCTGTTGGGGTAGCAGTATCAGGGCCAGAGACACCAACAGACTTGACAAGATTATCAAGAGGGCTGGCTCTGTAATTGGTCTCAGACCGGAGACCTTTGAGACAGTGGTGGAGAGGAGAACACTAAATAAACTGCAATCCATCATGGACAATCCTGATCACCCCCTCCACCACACTCTCGACAGACAGTGAAGCACTTTCTCCAGTAGACTACTACAGCTTTCTGTCAAACGGCAAGGTACAGGAAATCTTTCCTGCCACATGCAATTTCACTGTACAATAACTCACTATGATGTTGTATTCTGGCCATAACAATGCTGCCACACTGCACCTTACAGACTAACTGGTACCTCACATTTCACTCTGCTCCTGATAGTCCTTCTTTGTGCAATGGGATGATTCATGTGTTTATATGGGTCATCATATACAGTGGGGCAAAAAAGTATTTAGTCAGCCACCAATTGTGCAAGTTCTCCCACTTAAAAGATGAGAGAGGTCTCCAATTTTCATCATAGGTATACCTCAACTATGAGAGACAAAATGAGAAAAAAAAAATCCAGAAAATCACATTGAAGGATTTTTAATGAATTAATTGGTAAATTCCTTGGTAAAATAAGTATTTGGTCACCTACAAACAAGCAAGATTTCTGGCTCTCACAGACCTGTAACTTCTTCTTTAAGAGTCTCCTCTGTCCTTCACTCGTTACCTGTATTAATGGCACCTGTTTGAACTCATTATCAGTATAAAAGACACCTGTCCACAACCTCAAACAGTCAGGCTCCAAACTCCACTATGGCCAAGACCAAAGAGCTGTCAAAGGACACCAGAAACAAAATTGTAGACCTGCACCAGGCTGGGAAGACTGAATCTGCAATAGGTAAGCAGCTTGGTGTGAAGAAATCAACTGTGGGAGCAATTATTAGAAAATGGAAGACATACAAGACCACTGATAATCTCCCTCGATCTGGGGCTCCACGCAAGATCTCACCCCGTGAGGTCAAAATGATCACAAGAACGGTGAGCAAAAATCCCAGAACCACACGGGGGGACGTAGTGAATGACCTGCAGAGAGCTGGGACCAAAGTAACAAAGGCTACATCAGTAACACACTACGCCGCCAGGGACTCAAATCCTGCAGTGCCAGACGTGTCCCCCTGCTTAAGCCAGTACATGTCCAGGCCCGTCTGAAGTTTGCTAGAGAGCATTTGGATGATCCAGAAGAGGATTGGGAGAATGTCATATGGTCAGATGAAACCAAAATAGAATTTTTTGGTAAAAACGCAACTTGTCGTGTTTGGAGGAGAAAGAACACCATACCTACTGTGAAGCATGGGGGTGGAAACATCATGCTTTGGGGCTGTTTTTCTGCAAAGGGACCAGGACGACTGATCTGTGTAAAGGAAAGAATGAATGGGGCCATGTATCGTGAGATTCTGAGTGAAAACCTCCTTCCATCAGCAAGGGCATTGAAGATGAAACGTGGCTGGGTCTTTCAGCATGACAATGATCCCAAACACACCACCCGGGCAATGAAGGAGTGGCTTCGTAAGAAGCATTTTAAGGTCCTGGAGTGGCCTAGCCAGTCTCCAGATCTCAACCCCATAGAAAATCTTTGGAGGGAGTTGAAAGTCTGTGTTGCCCAGCGACAGCCCCAAGACATCACTGCTCTAGAGGAGATCTGCATGGAGGAATGGGCCAAAATACCAGCAACAGTGTGTGAACACCTTGTGAAGACTTACAGAAAACGTTTGACCTCTGTCATTGCCAACAAAGGGTATATAACAAAGTACTGAGATGAACTTTTGTTATTGACCAAATACTTATTTTACCGAGGAGTTTTTACCAATTAATTCATTAAAAATCCTTCAATGTGATTTTCTGGATTTTTTTTCTCATTTTGTCTCTCATAGTTGAGGTATACCTGTGATGAAAATTGGAGACCTCTCTCATCTTTTAAGTGGGAGAACTTGCACAATTGGTGGCTGACTAAATACTTTTTTTCCCCACTGTATTAAGCTATGATGTATATAGGTTTTATAGACATGTTAGTTTTACTTTCCACAGGTAATCCCTTTGTCATGTGTGTGTTTCTGTTGTTTGGTTGTCTACTGTCATGCTGCTGTTACACTGTAATTTCCCAGTTGGGGATCAATAAAGTACATCTATCTGTCTGTCTATCTGTCTGTCTGTCTGTCTGTCTGTCTGTCTGTCTGTCTGTCTGTCTGTCTGTCTGTCATTTCACCAGTGCTGATAATCTACAGTGCAGGTAGTGCAATAAGAGTAAAATTTTGTGTCTACCTTCCACACAGGCTCAGGATCATCTTCATTCCAGTTGTTCCCAAGCCATCCCCAATCCTTGATGACTTCGAGGTTCGTAACATTTTATTTTTAATCTCAAATTCATAGTCACACAAGATTTATGTTTTATTAACAGCTCATGGAATAGTGGAAAAAGTACTCAATTCATTAGCACAATATATGAATGAGAGTTTGCAGTTACTATATACTCTGTCAGAAGTAGGCAGTAACTTCATTTAGTCAAGTACATGTACTTCAATCATTTTTTTTCACAAAATTACACTTTACTCAGTAATTTTATTGTAGGATATGCTTTACATTTACTTGAATACTTTTAAGAAGAAGTCATTAATTTATCACAAAAATGAAAATTTGTAAGGCAAAACTAGTACATTTTATTAGAGAAAGTTACAAATTTATGACAAAAACAAATTTGTGAGAAGGGGCACAGATTTAAGGGGCATTGTTCTGCTTTTGTGTGAATATTAACAGGGATAATTTTTGACACATTTCATTTGAAATCATAAATGTTTATCTGTATTACTAGAAAACAGGACAACAGACTTTAGTTATTCACTTGCTTGGACGCATGAGTGTCTGTGGTTACAGAAGTCAAACAACACCAATCAGTTGATTGGGTATTGAAGCACCTTTTGATTAAGGAAAGTGATCAACCAGCTGACTCTTAGCTACTACAATTAAAAACAGAGTTTCCTCCATTCTACTGTCAGTGAGTGACTGATTTATTTAAAATTATTCTGACAAAACATTTTCGATTCTTTCTTATAGAATTGGGTCGAGAAAGCCAAACGACTGAAGGACAATTTGAAAACCAACTACAATGAGTCTGCCTGCCCAGTGAGTGAGTACTCCCACGTTTCTCAGTCTGACAGCATGAACTCCGACATCTACAGCTCTTCTGTTACAACCAACCAAACCGACTGCTCCATCTCCATCCCTTTGAACGACCCAGAAGACCAACCTCCACCCTATTCCCCTTCCCCATCCACAGTCTAATACCGGGAGGTGTCAAGATTGAGCTGCCAGGTCTTTACGTACAGATACATTTGCTGTTTAACATGAAAGATGAGAAGATGGATAATTTATGTGTATGTGAGTTTATAATCCAGTCCCTCCAGGATTTCACAAGACTTTTTTGTATTGTTGCCACTCTAGTTGCGGGGCTGTCCTGGGGGTTTGCCTGAATTGCGCGTTGGTCCATGTCTGCATTGGAGATTCACAGCTTTAAAACTCGTTGACAAGATGTAGTAGTGGCTTTTACCTCAAAAGAAGCATAAAATGTTACAACAATGGCTGTAATGTTATACAGTATTTGCTCATTTATGGTTTTATGGCGTCTCTCCTCACACGTGCTCCCGCAATAGGGATGCTTTCAGGCAGGCAGAGTTTTTTCAACACAAACCCAGCACTTCGTATACGCGGTCAGCACAGACACGCAGGGAGACATTCACCTGCAAGCCAAGGGAGATGGAGGAAGGGACGGTGTGGGAAAACTTGGGGGTGAGAGTTTTTGGCCAAAATTGCAGCAAAGTTGAAGTGATTGGACAAAATTCATATTTTGCGGGATTGGCTAAATTGCAGGAACTGGTGTGATCGTAACATTGCGAAATCCTGGAAGGACTGATAACACAACATGACAAAAATAATTTTTTTGTAAGTTGTCTGTGTTTTTTCAACTGATTTAAGACAATTTTGCACCGCTGAATCCGAAAATGGCATCCGTTTCTGTTGATCAAGCCAAGTTTTTATGTTAAGTTATAAGCAGTTGTACGGGTGTACTGTAAATTGAATAGTAGACACTGATAAAGGTAAGTACATGTAAATTGAATGTTGCATCATCATTGTTCAAAATTCAGAGAATTTCAAGAAATAAAAAAGAATTTTGCATCATATAAAGCAAAAATACTCATACATGTAAACAAAAACGTAAGAAAACATGTGGCAATAGTTCAAAAAGTTGACCTGGTTGAGCAAAACCAACGTGATTTATGGATTCAGCACATCAAAATTGTCCTAAATCAGCTAAAAAAAACTTAGACAATAAATTTGGTGTTGACCAGTGTAATTGTCTAAAGAAGGGGCTGCAGTTTGCTTTGTGGCCACAGGGTGTCACCAAAATACACGTTTACCAATGTTTCATGAGTTTCTGAAGGTTTAAGATGCTTTAATTAAAGCAACTTTAATCTTAAGATACAGATTTAATACAGCAATAAAATTAATACAATTTTCAAATGTAGAAGATTCTTTATTTACTAGGTAATTACAACAAATAAACAAATAACAAATTATAACAAATAAACTTCTAATTAAAAATGTATACAACAGGAGTTTTGTTATTAAAAAACAGTTTCAACTGAGCTGCTGTTATTGAAAAAATTGGTTAGGGTATAAATATTTTTAATATTTACCATCTTTGAGAAACCAACATTTACTCAACATTTTTCCTGTTTTTTCCTACTTTTTCTTATTACTACTAACTAACTAACTAACCTGCACTTATATAGCGCTTTTCTAGTCACAAAGACCACTCAAAGCGCTTTCACTAGTACTAACCCTCTATTCTAAGGGCCTATAGGAAACAGATATCCAGGGACAATTTAGAACAACCAATTAACCTAACATGCATGTCTTTGGATTGTGGGAGGAAACCGGAGCCCCCGGAGTAAACCCACACAGCACAGGGAGAACATGCAAACTCCATACAGAAAGGTTCCAACCCCTGCCAGCCTGGGGATTCGAACCAGGAACCTTTTAGCTGTAAGGCAACAGTGCTAACCACTGCACCACCGTGCTGCCCATTACATTAATACCTCGGAATAGAAGGCAAGTCTGACAGTTTTTAGAAATCACTTACATTTGGGCCTTTACTATCCATCCATCTTCTACCGCTTTTCCGGAGGTCCGGGTCATGGAGGCAGCAGTTCAAGCAGAGAAGCCCAGACTTCCCTCTCCCCGGCTGCCTGCTCCTTTATTGTATTATAAAAAGGGAAAATTTTCAGGTATATCAGCTTTATACCAGGTCAACTCTTGTTGCAGTGATAAACTATGAATAGTAAGTATGTTGATGAATTGCACGGATTTAAAGGTTTAAACTTAAGTGTGCAAGTGAAACTTAAATGATGACCACAGTTTTACTCAATGTTCCACAGCAAATGTAACTCCAATAAAACAGATATCATGACTGAAAACCATAGTAAGAGTATACATGCTGAAAATCTTTAAAGAAACTTGTTTTATGAAAATATTTAGACAGGTTCGTGAGGAGTCGGCGCATATGAAAGAAAGAATGTACACTGAGACAAAGTATTCACACTGAGACACGGCTGCTAGAATAAAACTGTATCTCTTTATTCCCCACAGACCATATCTCCATACACAAAAGAGAAATCATTGCATGTCACACATTTCCTTCACACACAAGGATCAATGCATTTCATGTCATTTCACAAGCTCTTACCGTTTGATACAGGTGACCGGGAGCCCACGGCCAGGAAGAGCGTGATTTCTCTTAGCCGGACGTTCTGCGCAAAAAAAACTCACGGCAGACTCAACGTATTGAGGGAAGACCCCTGTTTTTAAAGGAAGGCTAGGTACAGAACAGAGTGGCCATCTCTGCTCCGAGCAAGCCCCCCCCTCCCATCATAGAATTGCGTGGGGAACAGGAAGGGCCAATTTCTGTTCCCAGGTAATTCCCAAAACATACAGGAACACCTGCTACATTTCTCCCAATACACATATAAGGAATAAAGGTCACGCCTTCGTTTCATAAGCATGCAACAGTGATTTAAGGAGTGAGAAACTTGCTGTGCTAAGGAAAACAGTTTCTAGAAACAGGTCATATTGTCCAGGTCATGGTGTGCCTTAAGATAAAGAGAACTGGATTCATGGGACTGGATTGTTAAAACATATTAAAAACAACTGAGAAACAAATCAGGGCACACATTAAAAACACATTTATATTACATTCCACCCTTTGACCTTATTTGTGATCAGTTGTTAAGTTGGTGAAGATAATTGCTTTCTTCCCCAACTAAGTGCTTTCTTCCCCAACTGAAAAACAAATCAGGGCACACATTAAAAATATTTATATCACATTTTCCACCCTTTGACCTTATTTGTTCTATCAGTTGGTGAAGAACATTGGGTAATTACTTTCTTCTTGGGGAATACTTTCATCCTCCTAAGGTATTCCAATATCATTGTGGTGATTTAATTCCACCCAATTAATGTCCCAAATGCATGTTACAACATGCCATAATAACTCATTTCTTGTGGTAAAATGTCTAGTGTACCAATTCCATTCACTACTCGGACCTACAGCATAGCTATAACATATCCAGTGCCCAGGAGGTTCAGCACTCACCTCTACTTTGCAAGATGTGGTACCATATCCTCCATCTCGAAAGATAACTTTTATTTTCATTTTGCCAGAGAATTATATATTCTTCTACTTAAAACCTGTTTTACTCTTCTAATATAGCAGAAAGCACTGAAATTGCATAGTGTTAAGACACATAGAACAGCAACTAATATAGCTAGGGGAGGCACCAGTGTTGTGCGAGCAGTGACTGACATGCCTGAGAATATATCCCACCAGTGATGAGCAGAAGCTTGCTCTATCTGATGGGCTGCATGCAATACCTTTCCTTGGGCCACCACAGTGGATATCACTGCAGCACGCACATTAGACATATGATCACCAATGAGCTGTTGTATCTCCGTGGATCCATTCAGTGCGCCTCTGAATCGATCCAGGGACACCTGCCATGGAACTTCCAGCACCCGCCATTGCAGGGCGGTCAGGTGGGCCTCACTAGAGAAGTTGGTAAGACGATATGTCCGATTATGCCATTGCCACATGTGAACACCATGCAGACACCCAGTGAAAGGTACCCTAGGCAACATTGGATGGGAGTTTAAAGTGGCTACACATAGAGTATGGGGCCCTATTTGCCACATCATGTCACGAGGTTTTTCTATTCTCCATTCACATAGTGCCTCTGTCATGGTTAAGCATGGTTCAGTATATATTGCTCGACTTAGGCATGCATATCCTTGGTCAGTCAAATCACATTCTGATAAATCATAGGTGTTATTCTGCCCTGGAGCAAACCATCCCCCTTTTAACTGAATAAACCAAAATGCTGTAGCAGTAATTACTGGTAACACATGATATTTGCACACATCAACAGCTTCTGTAACATTTAATTGAGTCCATTGCCCGCTACACATCGTGCTATTGCAGATGTTTTTTTCAGGATGCGGAATTAACCACCATTCTTCAGTGATGTTCCACACGTCTCGCCATTGTCGAGCGTGATTGGTAGTGACAATGCGAGTAAAACGTTCCAACTGCATGCGGATATCCAAAACTTGAATGTTGCACACAGTCCAATTGAAAGCGCGAGTGATGTTTGTCATCAATTCACTCGTAGCATTCCACATGGTCAAATCCCAAGTCAAACGTTTTTGAAACAGATTGGCGGCCTCCATTTGAGGCCCCACCACCATAGGCATCCAAAATCCAACTTGTTGAATGCCTAAAGACGTTTGATGTCCAGTATCTGCCAACATTGATCTGGTTACCTCGTTGTTAATGGTGTTGGAGATTCCCAAAACTGTGCCAAATCCTCCCAGCAACGTGTCATACCATGCTCTCTTCTTTCTTTTTGAACATTTGGGAATGGGTGGTATCTTTACCATCCAATTGACGGTGATATGGCTGGTTTGTGTGGCTACTGTTCATGTCGACAGTATGGGTGCCAGATTCGTCGGGGATGTATGCTTTGGGTTTTTGTCGACCACCAGAATAAGGTACACAAAGGGGATGCGTCGACCCTTTATGACTGTTCCATTCATCAAATACACTTCCTTATCTCCCGTTATGTTGATGGATAGCTTTGTACCATTTAAGGTAGTGTCACATTTCAGTAAGTCATTAACCACTTTGGCCACACATATGGTTACATTGGCAGTCAAGTTAACTATACACCCCTTCTCCACCGCAGACACATTATATTGGTATTTGACACATTTGGGGCATATGTAAATAGGACAGTGGCTGGTTAAGTTCAGTATCTTGCACTCTTGGTTTGATAAACAATAGAAACCGTCTTGGGTCCGATTGGCACCGACCCGACTCTCCTTCCAGCTCAGCGAGACAGGTTGGTCCACCTCAAACATTTCTTGGCCTGGTGTGGCGTGGATCTGGATCCAGCAACCGGCGATACTCATCCACACGATCACAACGAGGGCAGGGCGGCACATGTCCCAGCAGACGACATAGCCATGTCCTCGGTGCTTGTGGGGGTGTTGAAGAAGACCCATGACGTTGCGGTTCCCAATCACCAGTCTCCCCCCGAACATTCCTGCAAAGCAAGCACATACTTAGGAGAAGAGAAAGCACAGAATTAGTTCTCCCTTAGATAACATTTTGATACTAGTACATTTATCCAGGTTTCCTCTCCTGGATACAAAATGGTCACCACCTGATCCGTCCCTTGAGCTATGATCTCAGCCGGGCGGGGAGGACCATTTTCTTGCCTCACCCATACTTTGGCCCCAGATTTGTCTGTAGAACCAAAGCCTTTTTCGCCCCTTTGCGTCATCACAGCCGGCTTAGCAATCTCTTCAGGGTCAGTCATTAGACATGGTATAATGACCAATTGGGCCACTTCATCCTCCTTATTCAGGGTTATGGGCTCTGATCCCATTACAAAGCACACCACTCCCAGTTCTCCTTGATAATCACTGTCAATCACACCTGCCAGAGTCGTTAAACCTTTCAGGGATAATCCAGACTTTGGCAATATGTGACCATACATTCCATTCGGACATTTCAACCCTAGTCCGGTTTTTACCACAGTGGGTGTTCCTGGTACTAAGGTGAGAGTTTCCATAGCTCTTAGATCTAATCCCGCCGAGCTTTTTGTCGCTCGCACTGGTAGTGTTGCCTCTGGGTTAATTTTCCACATCTCAATAATTTGTCCTTCAAAGTGTTCAAGATTGACAGTGATCATTCGGTTCAGTGGTGTTGTACCAGGTGCAATGGGTCTATTGTTTAGCTGTTTCAGCGCTTGTGGTAAGCGTTTTTTCCCACCCTTCCAAACTATTGTTTATCCCTCTTTTTTCAAGGTGGCTTTCAACAACCCATTCATTCTCTCAATTAAACCCGCAGCTTGGGGATGATATGGAACGTGATAAATCCATTCCACATGATTGTGTTTGGCCCAATCTTTCACCAGGTTTCCGGTGAAATGGGTCCCGTTGTCAGTTTGAATCTGTACAGGTAGCCCATAGAACCTTTCAATTAGGTCCAAACAGGCCAGTGTGGCCTTCTGATTAGCCACTTTGGCTGGGTGTGCTACTACCACACCCGAAAATGTATCCACAACCGTGCATACATATTTACACCGTTGTGACTCTGGAAGAGGACCAATAAAATCCATTTGCCAGATTTGTCCTGGGCTCTTTCCCCTTTGTATATGTCCAGTGAGATGTTGTGGGACACCTCTTCTGTGATGCTGACAGGCCTCACACTGTTCAATGGCTGTCTTTACATCATCAGTTTTTAAATCAATGCCTCTATCCCTGGCCCATTGGGTGGTAGCTTGAATTCCCCAATGTCCACTCTTTTCATGGGCCCACCGGGCCAAATCCGCAGTGGATTGCCTTTCCACTGACATTGCTCTGACCACTCCATCAATATAACGGTTGTGGAGGGCTTCTGAGTCCATATTTTGAGTATGGGCATCAACATGGGTGACATGGATAGTGACCCCTTGGACCTTTTGCCAGATTTCCTCCCACAACTCTTTACCCCACACCTCTTTCTTTTGAATCCGCCACTGATTGGACTGCCATGTAGGCATCCATGTGGTTAACCCATTAACCACTGACCAGGAGTCAGAGTAAATATATGCTCCTGACACACTCGCATGTTGTATCACCATGTGTACGGCCTTCAACTCGGCCCATTGGCTGCTTTTTCCCTCACCCATTTCTTCCAAAATTTGCCCCAGATGAGGGTTGAAAGCCCCAGCTTTCCACCTTCATTTTCCCGCTACCCACTGAGAAGAGCCATCCACAAACCACGCCCTGCTTTTCTGCTCTTCTGTAAGTTCATCATAGCGGGGCCCTGTTAACACAGGCGACTCCTGCAGCTGTTCAACTTCAAAACAAGACTCATCTGCCTCTGGGACATCAGCAACCTGTTCATGCAAGACCGAAACTCCTTTTTGTCCAGATTTCACTCTTTCAGACACGTACCATTTCCACTTAATGATGCTACTCTCCTGGGCGGTACCTATCCGATGTGTGGTGGGGTTACTCATTACCCACGTCAGAATAGGTATCAATGGCCTCATGAGCACCTCATGCCCTGCAGTTAATGCCTCTGTCTCCACCAAACTCCAATAACACGCCAATAGTTGTTTTTCAAAAGGCGTGTAACGAATTCCTGCACTCGGCAGCTTCCTTGACCAGAAACCCAAAGGTTTCCGTTGTTTGCCTTGTTTTTGCCATAAGCTCCAATTTGCATAATTATTCCGAGCCGACACCTGCAACTCAACCGGACCAGATTGCAGTTTTCCTAATGATAGAGCTTGCTGTATGGCCTCTTTGGCCATGTCAAAAGCCACTTGCTGTTTTTCTGTACACTCAAACTGCTCTTTTTTCCTCGTCACTTGATATAAAGGCTGCAAAATTTGCCCCAAATGAGGAATGTGACTCCTCCAATATCCAAACAGCCCAATAAACCGCTGCACATCCTTTTTGGTGTGCGGGATGGCAAAAGTCATTATCTTTTCTCGGGCTTTATCTGTGATTTCTCTTTCTCCCTTATTCCAGCAGATTCCCAGAAATTTCACCCTCTGAGAGGGTTTCTGCTTTGTTCCAAATCCATTAAAAACTGGATCAAACTGTCCTCTTTGTTCACTGTTGATTCCTATTGTTTTTATATTTCCTTTATGCAACTCAGCATCTCCCAAGCCTTGTGAGGCAGGCAGCCCCGCCTCTTGCATTCTTCACTTGCCAGCAAAGAAAATTCACCTTCTGTTTTTTTCTAAAGGCCAAACTTTGCCTCTCCCCCGCCCCTCAGGCAAAAGGAGAGAGGGAGGGAGAGAGAACTTCCCGCGCCCGCCCCCTTTGGGAGAGCGAGGAACAGAGAGAGAGAGAGAGAGAGAGAGAGAATTATCCCTCACCCGCCCCCTTTGGGAGAGCGAGGAACAGAGAGAGAGAGAGAGAGAGAGAGAGAGAGAGAATTATCCCTCACCCGCCCCCTTTGGGAGAGCGAGGAACAGAGAGAGAGAGAGAGAGAGAGAGAGAGAAAGGAAAAGGAGGTTTATTTTTTTACATGTAGCGCTGCTCGCCTCTCCCCTTGCCGATGGGAGAGAAAGAACGGCTACTCACACAACACCGCACCTGCTGCTGAATTCCGCTCAGCGGAGCTTTTGGAGCAACTTCAATACCCCGTAGACACGCAGACATCACCGAAGGGGACCTGTCCCCTACCAAATCTGCCCATGGCGCTAATCTGCCACCTCCATCAGCTAAACACACACCAACCTGCTTCCATAAGCCATCCCAGCCTGGGATAACGGCACAATTACCAACACAATCACCAGCACAACAGCTGGGAGAGCCCCCAGCTACACTCTGTTTAATTTTTCTCTTAAACATGACTTTCCTATGCACAGCTCCTCTTTAACCTCTGTTATTTTCTTCGAATCCTGTTCGTGACGCCAAAATGTTTTATGAAAATATTTAGACAGGTTCGTGAGGAGTCGGCGCATATGAAAGAAAGAATGTACACTGAGACAAAGTATTCACACTGAGACACGGCTGCTAGAATAAAACTGTATCTCTTTATTCCCCACAGACCATATCTCCATACACAAAAGAGAAATCATTGCATGTCACACATTTCCTTCACACACAAGGATAAATGCATTTCATGTCATTTCACAAGCTCTTACCGTTTGATACAGGTGACCGGGAGCCCATGGCCAGGAAGAGCGTGATTTCTCTTAGCCGGACGTTCTGCGCAAAAAAAACTCACGGCAGACTCAACGTATTGAGGGAAGACCCCTGTTTTTAAAGGAAGGCTAGGTACAGAACAGAGTGGCCATCTCTGCTCCGAGCAAGCCCCCCCCCCTCCCATCATAGAATTGCGTGGGGAACAGGAAGGGCCAATTTCTGTTCCCAGGCAATTCCCAAAACATACAGGAACACCTGCTACATTTCTCCCAATACACATATAAGGAATAAAGGTCACGCCTTCGTTTCATAAGCATGCAACAGTGATTTAAGGAGTGAGAAACTTGCTGTGCTAAGGAAAACAGTTTCTAGAAACAGGTCATATTGTCCAGGTCATGGTGTGCCTTAAGATAAAGAGAACTGGATTCATGGGACTGGATTGTTAAAACATATTAAAAACAACTGAGAAACAAATCAGGGCACACATTAAAAACACATTTATATTACAAAACTTTACAGGAAAAGAAAATATATTGCATACTCAAGATTGGCCTTGGAAATTATTATTACTCATTATATACCTGTGTAATAACATTTTTATTATGACAGTAAATGATTACTTTTTATTATAAGAATATAATAAGAGCTTCTGAATGTAAGATTGAAAAATATGAATTAACTCTTTTGTAAGTATTTTGTAAACACATATTTGAGTATAAACTCTATAAAATAAGATGGTTTATACAGTATTTCTTCCTAGGAATGTCATTAAAGAAGCAGTAAATAGCGAGTTCTGTTTTCATAACACATCAATCTTGTTAAGTGTCAGTTTACATACATTAATAGTAGCCATTGCCTAAATCTTCCAAGTCTGTTACAGTATTTCAAAAATGCAATAGACTTTAGGAAAATAATAAAAAGAACAACTTTGTGTTCGCTAACCCAGCAAGACCGGCCATCTGGGCCAGATTTAAAAGCTTTTGGGGCTCATTAAGAATGACATGCTTGAATGTTTATTGGAAGGCAATAAACCATTTAAAATTTATTAATAGAAATAAAAGCACATAAGATAAGATAAGCCTTTATTAGTCCCACAATGGGGAAATTCCAGGACTGCAACAGCACAGGGATAGCAGTACTCAGAGCAATGATTTAGAAGATAAGAAAATAAGAGCAGTGAATATACATATGTACACATAAATATATATAAATATATATATATATATACACAGTGTGGAGCATTGTAGCTAGATGGACTATACAGCATAACCGTCTATTTAGTTACCCTTCATGGTATGAATATGTACCCATACATATTGTCACCCTCCATAGCGACTGATATTGTCCTAGTTGTATACTGGAGGGGACCATTTGTGTAAGTCTGTTGCGTCTTTTGCATTCAATACTATTAGGTCATCACGTTTTTTTGCTATCTTTGCGAGCAGCCCTGCTTAGGTTATACAGTCTGACAGCCGTAGGTAGGAAGGACCTGCGAAACCTCTCGGTCGCGCATCTAGGTTGATGTAGTCTGCTGCTAAATGAGCTCCTCGGTGCGTTCAGTATGTCCTGCATAGGGTGGGACTTGGACTCCAGCAGAGATGACAGTTTAGCCACCATCCTTCTCTCTCCTATCTCCTCCACTGGGTCAAGGCGCTGCCCCAGGACAGAGCTAGCTTTCTTGATTAGTTTGTTCAGTCTCATCCTATCGGCTGCTGTAATGCCGTTGCCCCAGCAGACCACTCCAAAAGTGATGGCTGATGCCACCACCGTGCTGTAGAATGTCTTCAAGAGCACCCCTTGTACACCAAAAGACCTGAGTCTCCTCAGTAGGAACAGCCTGCGCTGTCCCTTCTTGTAGAGTGTGTCAGTATTGTGTGACCAGTCTAGTTTATTGTTCAGATGAACACCCAGCTACTTGTAGGATGTCACCATCATAACCAAATAAATAAATAATAAATGCAGTTTGAAGTGATCAATGTGGCAGCCCAATGTGTTCACATTAAAGGATTCCACTCGGCTCCACTTTGCATATAGCCTGCTGCATAAAATCACTATTAAAACAGTGGTCCACATATGTGCTCAGCAAAATATAAGTGTAATACTTTAGCTATGCTCCAAATACCTTTTTTTTCCACACAAAAAAGGCATATTTCTATCAAATTTTAAGCACATTAGTGAGATCATCTTCTTTGCACATCAAGATGGTGCTTAAACCACAGAACTAAAGCTAACCCTAGACTGGACATAAGCCTCATTTTCAAGGTGAACGGAGTCACTATATTGGGTAGGTTTTGACAGTTCCTGCCGGATATACAAATAATTGTTCTTTGTATCTACTGCAATTGTATAAGTATGCAAGTCTATGTATATAGAACGTTATGAACACAAATACAGATATTTTCTGCTTTCTATAGTGCTTGTTCAGAGCAATCATGCCAATTGAAAGAATAATCTCTTGCTTCCATCGTTCCACTCCGGGCTACAGCCAGCATATTAGCAGCAAACTGAATATATTTTTTACCCTTAACTTTCTACCATTATCAGACATTGAAAGTGGCAATGAATTCTGTTTATTTCATACAATATTCATCTTCTTGAGCAAGAATTAAGAAAATGCAGAAAATTGCCTATGTGGCGCTATGACTTGTTTGTGCTTCTTTACATACCTAATATGGCAGCTCCGCGTTGATGCGATGATATCCAGTCTAGTATTAGCTTTATTGGTCTGTGGTGTAAACAGAAAGATTGCTGCATCCTGTGCTTTGGGCTTGTCAAAATAACCGACCACACAAAGCCAAAAATGTTGCAGATTTTGAGGGATCTGACACCAGGGATGTTTTCCAAATCAACTGTTAAATGTTCAGTAAATTTGTTTTGTCAAATTTATTTGAATGCAGACCATTATTGTAACCAGTCTGAGCCATACCGGTGCAGCAATCAAACTTAAATCAGCGTTTTGATGTGCAACACCCGTAAGGAGATTGGATTATCATGGAGAAGGAGAAGTGCTCACTAAGACCAATTTTCAGGGGAAAAAAAGGTGTTCCACATTTGATAGAAACATAGGCTACCTTTGGCGTGCCCAGAAAAAGCCTTAAATCATTTAGTTACAATTGTGAAAGAAAATAAGAATAACAACAGGTGTTAAAGCTTGATTTTTTTGAATGTTTATGTGACATCAGTGTTACTGTACTTTACAATAGTGTCATCAGTTGCTTAATTGACAGTGCATCCAGAAAGTATTAACAGTGCTTCACTTTTTCCACATTTTATGTTACAGCCTTATTCCAAAAGGGATTAATTTTTTCCTCAAAATTCTACACACAATACCCCATAATGACAACGTGAAAAAAATTTTCTTAAATTTTTGCAAATTTATTAAAAATAAAAAACTAAGAAATCACATGTACATAAGTATTCACAGCCTTTGCTCAGTGCTTTGTTGATGCATCTTTGGCAGCAATTAAAGCCTCAAGTTTTTTTTTTTGAATATGATGCCACAAGCTTGGCACACCTATCTTTGGGCAGTTTCACCCATTCCTCTTTGCAGCACCTCTCAAGCTCCATCAGGTTGGATGGGAAGCATCG
Source organism: Pholidichthys leucotaenia (assembly GCA_020510985.1). Taxonomy (NCBI): domain Eukaryota; kingdom Metazoa; phylum Chordata; class Actinopteri; order Cichliformes; family Pholidichthyidae; genus Pholidichthys; species Pholidichthys leucotaenia. The sequence continues at coordinate 388,754,767 of CM035844.1, read as the reverse complement.
GGCCACAGCCATTTTCAGATCTCTCCAGAGATGTTTAATTGGATTCAAGTCTAGGCTCTGGCTGGGCCACTCAAGGACATTCACAGAGTTGTGCTGAAGCCACTCCTTGATATCTTGGCTGTGTACTTAGGGTCGTTGTCCTGCTGAAAGATGAACTGTCGCCCCAGTCTGAGGTAAGAGCGCTCTGGAGCAGGTTTTCACCCAGGAAGTCTCTGTACATTGCTGCATTCATCTTTCCCTCTATCCTGACTAGTCTCCCACTTCCTGCCGCTGAAAAACATCCCCACAGCATGATGCTACTCCCACCATTGGCATGGTTATGAGCGGTGCCTGGTTTCCTCCAAACATGTCGCCTAGCATTCACGCCAAAGAGTTCAATCTTTGTCTCATCAGACCAGAGAATTTTGTTTCTCATTGTCTGAGAGTCCTTCAGGTGCCTTTTGGCAAACTCCAGGTGGGCTGCCATGTGCCTTTTACTAAGGAGTGGCTTCCGTCTGGCCACTCTAACATACAGTCCTGATTGATGGATTGCTGCAGAGATGGTTGTCCTTCTGGAAGGTTCTCCTCTCTTCACAGAGGATCACTGGAGCTCTGACAGTGACCATCAGGTTCTTGGTCACCTCCCTGACTAAAGCCCTTCTCCCCCGATCGCTCAGTTAAGATGGCCAGCCAGCTCTAGGAAGAGTCCTGGTGGTTCTAAACTTCTTCCATTTACAGATGATGGAGGCCACTGTGCTAAATAGGACCTTCAAAGCAGCAGAAATTTTTCTGTACCCTTCCCCAGATTTGTGCCTCGAGACAATCCTGTCTTGGAGGTCTACAGATGATTCCTTTGACTTCATGCTTGGTTTGTGCTCTGACATGCACTGTTAGCTGTGGGACCTCATATAGACAGGTGTGTGCCTTTCCAGATCTTGTCAACTGAATTTACCACAGGTAGACTCCAATTAAGCTGTAGAAACATCTCAAGGATGATCAGTGGAAACAGGATTCAGCTGAGCTCCATTGTGAGCTTCATGGCAAAGGCTGTGAATACTTATGTACATGTGATTTCTTAGTTTTTTATTTTTAATAAATTGGCAAAAGTCTCAAATTTTTTTTTAATGTTGTCATTATGGGGTATTGTGTATAGAATTATGAGGGAAAAAAAATAATTTAATACCTTCTGGAATAAGGCTGTAACATAAAATGTGGAAAAAGTGAAGTGCTGTGAATACTTTCCGGATGCACTGTATGTATCACCATGTACCAGCTGAAATGTTAAATGTTTTTGATTGTAGTTTTCATGCTTGTGTTCTGTAGCTCATTGCCAAGCCTGATAGCTGTCTGATTCTTTCTGTTTTCACTATTTTTAATAAACAAAACTGCTTGCTTTTTACTCTTACTTGAATAAAGTTACGAAGAATAAAAAGCACTTTTGCTGATGTACATCTGAGTTGATTTTGATTTCACAGATCTGAAAACTGCTTAGAAATGTGCTTGTTTATATTGTAATAGCTTGTGCTTATTATAAATAACGGCATCTTCTGTCATTTAGGTTTATCATGTAATAGTGATGAAATAATTTTTCAGGACATATTTAACATGTAACTGTTTACAGTCTCTTTATATGAAGTAATTTAGATTATATTAGAGGGTGGCTAGTTTGCATTTTAATTTTTCTCAGACAGTCTTTATACTTTATTATTTGAAATAATAAGCCTCAGTCACTATACTTGGGTCATTTTTTAGTATCTTAAGTATTTACTAATCTTATGCTTGAGTAGTTAACAGAGCTTAACATTAACATTAGCACCAATCCCCCAGCCATAATTCAATAGTGGTCTGTAATTCTGTCACTCATAGCTACTTTGGTAGGTGAGATAAGAGTCTCTGGAAAAGTAACATGAAGAAAATACGTCTGTAAGCAGTGATCATCAGGTTCCAAGCAGGTGTAGACTTCAAGGTCTTGTTTTGTTTAGCAAAAGCATTTAAAACCTAGGGTCTGCTACACATTAGTTTCTCCTCCTTCAACTGATATCTGTTTGGATGAGTTTACTCCAATTGACCTTTTAGAGTTAGACAAAATAATTTCCTCATCCAAGCCTTCAACTTGTCTCTTAGACCCTATTCCTACCAGGTTATTTAAAGAAGTCTTCCCACTTACTGGTAGCTTTATTCTTCATATAACCAATTCTTCATTAACTTTAGGCCATGTACCGCAGGCTTTTAAAACGGCTGTAATTAAACCCTTACTCAAAAAGCCAACGCTAGATCTAGGAGCTTTAGCTAACTATAGACCAATCTCTAATCTCCCTTTCATTTCAAAAATCTTTGAAAGAGTTGTTGCTACGCAATTATTTGACCACCTGCAGGGAAATGGTTTACTTGAAGAGTTTCAATCTGGGTTTAGAATCCATCATAGTACTCAAACAGCCTTAGCGAAGGTCACTAACGACCTCCTCATTGCATCTGATAATGGACTAGTTTCTGTACTTGTCCTTTTAGACCTTAGTGCAGCTTTTGATACTATCGATCATAATATTCTACTTGATAGATTAGAACACTATGTTGGACTTAATGGAACTTCGTTGCAGTGGTTTAGATCTTATTTATCTGATAGGTTCCAGTTTGTTCATGTCAATAATGAGTTTTCTTTCAACTCAAAGCTTAGTCATGGAGTTCCACAGGGATCTGTGCTAGGCCCTACTCTTTTTAGTTTATATATGCTTCCGTTAGGCAACATTATTAGAAAGCACTTTATACATTTTCATTGTTATGTAAATGATACACAATTATACCTGTCGATGAAGCCAGATGATAGTAATCAATTAGCCAAGTTGGAAGCCTGTCTAAAGGAAATCAAAGCTTGGATGACTTGTAATTTCCTGCTATTAAATTCAGATAAGACTGAAGTCATTCTTGTTGGTCCAAAAAAACCTTAGAAATACCTTTCCAAATCAAACTTTCAGTTTGGATGCAGTTACTCTTTCTCTTAATAGCTCTGTGACGAACCTTGGAATTATTTTTGATCAAGATCTGTCCTTCAATTCACATGTTAAATTTGCTTCTAAGACTGCCTTCTATCATTTGCGTAATATTGCCAAGATTAGGAGCATCTTGTCTCAGAGTGATGCTGAGAAACTGATCCACGCTTTTGATAGCTCAAGATTAGATTATTGTAATTCTTTATTATCAGGTTGTCCTAAAACATCGTTAAAAAGTCTTCAGCTTATCCAAAATGCTGCAGCAAGAGTTTTAACAGGTACTAGAAAGAGAGATCATATAAGATAAGATAAGATAAGATAAGATAAGATAAGCCTTTATTAGTCCCACAATGGGGAAATTCCAGGATTGCAACAGCATAGGGACAGCAACACTCAGAGCAACAATCAGAAGGCAAGAAAAAAACAACATCTAGTAAACATATGTCCATATTACTATAAATGTATATATATAGACACACAGTGCAGAGCATTATGGCTGGTGAATGTGCAGCAGAAAGTCTAAGCTCTCTCTCCGCGGATGCAGCGGGCCAGCTGGAAGTCTTTGGGCATGATGGTGACCCCCTTAGCGAAGAAGAGACCACCAGGTGGGCCTCGCAGGTCTCCTGCAGAGCCATGACGGCGAAGCTCAGGAAACGCAGGACGGTCTTGAAGTCCTGAGCGATCTCCCTCACCAGGCGCTGGACGGGCAGCTTACGGATGAGCAGCTCCGTGGATTTCTGGTAGCGACGGATCTCTCTCAGAGCACGGGCCTGTGACGGCGAGGCCTCTTCACTCTGCTGGTGGCCAGAGCGCCTCTCCGAGCAGCCCTGGTGGCTAGCTGTCTCCTGGGGGGGGGGGGCTTCTTCCTCCAGTAGATTTTACGGGCGGTCTGCTTGGTTCTTGCCATCGCTCTTTATTATTCTGTCTTATATTTCTTTCACGCCGCCTAAACTCCAGCCCGGCACCCGCATCGTTTTCGCTACAGCTCCCGGTATGTCGAGTTTCCCATTAGCACCGGGCGGCGGCCAAGTGCTAGCTAGCACTAGCTCCTCCCCGCTGTAACGTCTCCCGCTGCAAACCGTGGCTCCGTCCGCCGACCCGGGAGACCCCCGGGGCGATCCATGCGTCCGTGATATATATACAGAGTGAAAGGTGTAGAAAGAAGAAGGAAGATAAAAAAAAAGGCTGTTGCAACAGGCAGCCGACTCGTGTGGCGCCGCCGGTCCGGCGGAACCGGAACCGGAAAATCTCTCCGGTTCTGGCCTCCCTTCATTGGCTTCCCATAGAGTTTAGAATTAAGTTTAAAATACTTCTTCTTACTTACAAAGCTCTAAACAATCAGGCCCCTTTTTATTTAAAAGATCTGATACTACCGTATTATCCTAACAGAGCACTACTCTCCCAAAATGCAGGATTACTTGTAATACCTAGAATCTCCAAAAGTACAATGGGAGGCAGAGCCTTCAGTTATCAAGCTCCTCTCCTGTGGAACCAGCTGCCAATCTGGATTCGGGAGTCAGACTCGATCTCTGTTTTTAAGAATAGGGTTAAAACCTACCTTTTTGATATAGCCTATATTTAGGGAGGGATCATGTGCCCCTGAACCCTCCCTTAGTTATGCTGCTAATAGGTTTAGCCAGCCAGGGGACCTCCAATAATGCACTGGGCCTCACTCCTTTCTTCACTGTCAATGAAATATTTTTTTTTTTTTTTGCTTGTCATTAACATCTGTTTGTTCTCTCCCATAGATTGAGTCCCCATCGTGCTGTTTGCTCTCTACATGTCTGTTTTTTTCATCTTCTCTGTCCCCTCACCCCCCAGCCAGTTGCAGCAGATGACTGCCCCTCCCTGAGCCTGGTTCTGCTGGAGGTTTCTTCCTGTTAAAAGGGAGTTTTTCCTCTCCACCGTCGCCAAGTGCTTGCTCACAGGGGATCGCCTGATTGCTGGGGTCTTTCTGCAACTGTGGGGGTCCCCCCTACAGTTGAAATTGCTATGAGATGACTGTTGCGAAATGGCGCTATACAAATAAAGTTGAATTGAATTGAATTGAAATACATATATAGATAGATGTGTGGGGGTTTCTCCACCCAGAGAGGGCAGGGGGAAAGGGGAACAATGGACTGAAGGAGGAGGTGTCACCGGGGGTATCAGACAGGCCTGTTGGGTCTATGTGCCCCCCGGGGAGAGTGAGCGATGCCAGAGCCACTGAGGGTAGAAGGGTGTAAGAACAGCCCCGGCGTAATGTCATGTTAATGTGCCACACATTGCTTTATTCAAACAGCAATGTGTATGGTCGAAAGTTCCGGGTCTCAATGCATGGAAATAAAGAGGTAAAAGTGGAATGCACAGAGACCCGAGAGCGCTGTTTGCTGTACTCCATGCTGGAGAAAGAATAAAGTTTCTGTGTCATCCAGCTCGTTGCCTCGCCTGTCTCCTTTCTCCACATCGGTGACCCTAAGACGTGCCATGGAAAGCAAGCCGAGCGTCGCCCCAGAGACTACCTGGAGGGAGACCACTGGCGCTGCGTGCGCCGGCTCAGTCAAGCTCCCAGACTTCTGGCTTCACAACCTGATTGCATGGTTCCTGCGCATAGAAGCCCAGTTCGCACTCCACGGGACAACAACGGACGACACAAGATATTACTACGTGGTCATCTGTTGCGCGCCATGCAACAGATGATGAGCCTGCTACAGGAGCCACTGGCCCAAGGAAAATATGAAGCACTCAAGAGGATGTTTCTCCAGTATTACACCCTTTCTGACAGTGAGAGGGCAGAGAAACTCCTAATGCATTCGGAGTTAGGGGACAGATCAGCAGTAGAGCTCATGGAGAGCGTGCTGGCGCTGAGGGGGAAGGACGATGAATCTTTCCTGTTCGCCCACTTGTTCCTCAGAAACCTACCGGCTACAGCAAGGGTGATCTTGGCCAACTTGCCATGGCTGGTTGCTAAGGACTACTGTGCCTTGGCGCAGGAAGTGGACTGCATCATTTTGGCGACCAGAACTCTCAGCACGCAGGCAGTGGCATCAGCATCCATGAGGGACTCCAGCGAGGTTGAGGAGCCGTGGGCGGTAGCCGGGACGGACACCAGGAGATGAAGAAACAGGACAATCTGTTTTTATCATTGCTGTTTCAGCTTGAACATCCAAAGCTGCCTAGCGCCATGCCAATTCAAGGAGCCGGGAAGATGGCACGTCCGGAATTTGGTTGCAGCTGCGATCGATGGTGACAGGAACGGACTGCTTTATGTCACAGACACATGTTTGGGGAGATGGTTTTTGGTGGACTCCGGCTCCCAGAAGAGTCTCATCCTATCGGTAAATGCAGACAGGGTGGCAGGAGGCAGCAGTCCTGAGCTCATGGCTGCTACTGGATCCACCATCAGGACATTTGGCGAGCGGACACTGACGATATGCTTACATGGACACACCTTTCAATGGGACTTTGTGATAGCTGCATGTTCCGGCCCCATTCTAGGCGCAGATTTTTTTATGTGTGTATGGGTTGTTAGTCAATGTTGCTAATAGGAGATTAGTGGATGCTGTCTCTTTCACCTCACTGCCCTGTACAGCTCGGGGAGCTGAGCTGACCATACTGGCTAATGTTATAGCTCCAGGGGGTAAGTACCAACAGTTGTTCACACAGTTCCCAGCACTCACAGTCCCGGCTTTTTCGGCTACAATAACGAAACACGGGATCGAACACTTCATAATGACAAAAGGCCAACTGGTGTTTGCGCGACCTCTGCACTTGAACACAGGTAAACTGGCCAGTATGCGAGAGGAGTTTGCCAACTTAGAGCAGTTGGGCGTCATCAAGTGCTCCAACAGCCCGTGGGCATCCCCGATACACATGGTGCCTAAAGCCGACGGGTCGTGGTGACCGTGCGGTAATTTCCGGTGCTTGAATAACGCTACGGAACGCGATCGGTATCCAATTCCGCACATCCAGGATTTTTCCGTGCACCTGGCATGGCGCGCATTTTTTCGAAAATGGATCTGGTCCGCAAATATCATCAGGTCCCTGTGCATGTGGAAAACGTCCCCAAAATAGCAGTAATAACTCCTTTGGCCTTTTTAAGTTTTTATGCATGCTGTTTGAATTAAAAGGCACGGTGCAGGCTTTCCAGAGGATGATGGACGCGGTGCTTTGCGGCTTGTCCTTTGTTTTTGTCTACTTAGATGACATTTTTGTAGCCAGCGCATCCAAGGAGGAGCACACTGCCCATCTCGAGACAGTTTTCCAGAGGTTGGAAGCGCATGGGCTGATAGTTAACCCAGCGAAGTGCCAGTTCGGTGTGCCAGTGATTGATGTTTTGGGCCACCACATTTCACCAGAGGGGGCAATCCCGTTGCTGGATAAAGTGCACACTGTGTCGGATTTTCCACGTTCGCAGGACTGTGAGAGCACTACAGGAGTTTTTGGGAATGGTTAATTTTTATAACCGTTTCCTTCCCTGGGCTGCCCAGCTGATGCAGCCGTTGTTTACCGTGCTTAAAAAAAGAAGCCTGCGGAAACCGTCAACTGGACTCGCGAGCAAGATCAGGCTTTTACAAACGCCAAAACAGCACTGGCAGATGCCGCGTTGCTAGCCCACCCGGATCCGTCTGCACAGATTGTGCTCACTACAGATGCATCTGATGTTGCCATAGGGGCAGTAGTGGAGCAGTGCGTCTCAGGTTCGTGGCAGCCACTTGCATTTTTTAGCAGAACTTTGCGTGACAACGAAAGCAAATACAGCGTGTTCGATAGAGAATTGCTGACTCTCCACCTGGCGATGCGCCATTTCCTGTTCTGGCTGGAGGGGTGCAAGTTCATTGCTGCTGATGTACGTGATGTCCAAGGTCTCGGAACTGTGGTCGGCCTGGCAGCAACGGCATTTGACAGCAATTTCGGAGTTTACGACCGACATTCAACACAATGCCGGTAAGCTCAACGTCATGGCCAATTGCCTGTCGCGCACGTTAATCGCCCCGGTCTATGTGGGAATAGATTTCCCTGCCATGGCCGTGGAGCAGGCCGGGGACGCAGACATTTGCGGACTCCAGTCTGCATCAACTGGGTTAAGGCTGGAGAGCAGGGTGGTGCAAGAAGAGTGCCCTCCTTGCTCTGTGATGTCTCCACTGGCCGCCTACGCCCGGTGGTTCTGAGCTCTTGGCACTGTCACATTTTCGAGTCGGTCCTCTCCCTTTAGCATCCAGGAGTGCGCGCTTTGGTGAAGTTAGTGGGGGCAAAGTTCATCAGGCCGCGCTTGCACAAAGATGTGAAAGAGTGGGCTGCAGCTTGCATCACGTGCCAGCCAGCCAAAGTGCACAAGCACACCAGAGCCCCCCTTGAACCATTCCATATCCCGGCTAGGAGGTTTGACCATGTCCATGTGGATTTGGTGGGACCCCTCCCACTGTCACAAGGGGACTGTCTCACGTGGGCTGCACGGTGGCGCAGTGGTTTAGCACTGTGGCAGCACAGTTTTACCCTTGGCCGGGGGATCGCGGGGATCATGAGATCGTGGGTTCGATCCCAGCCCCCGACCAACAGTGAGCTGTGTGGAGTTTGCATGTTCTCCCCATGTTGCGCGGGTTTACTCCGGGATTTCTCCGGTTTCCTCCCGCATACCAAAAACATGTAGGTTTAGGGCGCTCGCGCACGCAGCAACCAGCAGCCGGTGGCTTGTCACCAGACTGCAAACCAAGTCTACCTACGGGTACAAATAAGTAACAAAAAAAAAAAAAGGGTTCATGCACCTTTTGACAGTCATAGACCACACCACGCGCTGGCCTGAAGTGGTCCCGCTGGCTTCTACCACGTCTGCCGAAGTGGCTCGCGCTTTTTTGTCAGCTTGGGTTGCATGTTTCAGATCTCCATCGGACATCACGTCCGACGGGGGTCTACAATTCGTATCAGAACTCTGGTCCGCGATGGTCCAGAGCTTGGGCGTCAAAATTCACTGCACTACCGCGTACAACCCCCAGGCTAACGGGTTATGCAAGCATTTTCATAGGTCGCTTAAAGCAGCACTCAGAGCTTCACTCACGGACACAAACTGGATCAACTGCCTGCCCTGGGTTCTCTTTTAGGGTTGCACTCCGCACCTAAGGAGGATTTGGCAGCCTCCCCAGCAGAACTCGTTTTTTCTCAGCCACTGCAGATCCATGGAGAGTTTTCACCGGAAAACCCCGTGCCCGAGGCTGATCCACCCATGCAATTTTTACACAGTACGGAGGTTTTGAGCGTACTGGGCCCAGCCCACCATTGTTTTCCCTGCACATTCGTCCCAAAAAGCTTGTAGAACACCCGTTTTGTTTTCGTCAGGCATGATGCATACCGGACCCCGCTGCGCCCACTGTACGACGGACCGTTCAGGGTGTTGGAACCTGGGGTGAAACATTTTGTGTTAGACTTGGGGGGACGTAGGGAGACCATCTGCATTGACAGGCTGAAGCCCGCTTTTGTGTTGGCCGACGAGCAGGTGGTGTTGGCCCAAGCTCCCCAGCACGGATGCCCACCATTGGTAGCTCCGCAGGTTGGTGATCCCTCAGCAGGGACCTGTGCTCGCAAAGATAATGTGTTTCCCCACCCCCCTTTTTTCGCTCCACAGACTGATGTGCCCTCATGTACACCTCACAAGCAGGGCGGTTTGACTGGACCAGCAACCCCCCGCTACAGCCGCTATGGACGCCAGCTCAAGCCCAAAGGATGGGGGGGCTAGTGTCCCTTCTGGGGATTTGGGGGGGCTGTGTGGGGGGGCACGGTGGGGGTTTCTCCACCCAGAGAGGGCAGGGGGAGGGGGGAACAATGGACCAAAGGAGAAGGTGTCACTGGGGAGTATCAGACGGGACTGTTGGGTCTATGCGACCCCTGGGGAGAGAGATGCCAGAGCCGCTGAGTGTAGAAGGGTGTAAGAGCGGCCCCGGCGTAATGTCATGTTAATGTGCCACACATTCCATTGTTCAAACAACAATATGTATGGCTGAAAGTTCTGGGTCTCGATGCATGGAAATAAAGAGGTAAAAGTGGAATGCACAGAGACCTGGGAGCACTGTTTGCTGTACTTCATGTTGGAGAAAGAATAAAGTTTCTGTGTCATCCAGCTCATTGCCTCACCTGCCTCCTTTCTCCACAGATGTACTTCATTGATCCCAAACTGGGAAATTACAGTGTAACAGCAGCATGACAGTAGACGACCAAAACAACAGAAACACACACAGCATGACAGACAAATGGATTACCCATGGGAAATAAAACTGCCTAAATAACTTATATACATTGTAGATGACTAGATGATGACCTGTATAGACACATGAATCATACTCGCTGTACAATGCAGGACTATTAGGCGCCGGGTGCAATCTGAGATACCAAATACACTGCAAGGTGTAGTATGGCAGCATAGTTATGACCAGAATTCAACGCCAGAGTGAGTTATTGTACAGTGAAATGGCATGCAGCAGGAAAGATTTCCTGTACCTGATCGTTCGGCAGCGAAGCTGTAGCAGTCTGCTGGAGAAAATGCTCCGCTGTCTGTCCAGTGTGTGGTGGAGGGGGTGATCCGGATTGTCCATGATGGATTGCAGTTTGTTTAGTGTCCTCCTCTCCACCACAGTCTCAAAGGTCTCCGGCCTGAGACCAATTACAGAGCCAGCCCTCTTGATAATCTTGTCAAGTCTGTTGGTGTTGCTGGCTCTGATAATGCTACTCCAACAGAGAGCAGCAAAGAAGATGGTGGCAACGGCCTGGTAGAAAAGCTTCAGCATCTTGTTGCACACGTTGAAGGATCTCCGCTTCCTCAGAAAGTACAGTCTGCTCTCCTTTTCTTGTACGCAGCATTGGTGTTGGATTTCCAGTCTAGTCTGTTGCTGATCACGACACCCAGGTATTTGTAGTTCTCAACTACCTCCACATCCTCCCCCCTAATCTGCAATGGCTGTGAAAGTATCCTCTTTTTCCTCAAGTCAATCACCATCTCTCTGGTCTTGCTGACGTTCAGCCTCAGGTGATTCTGCTCGGTCCACTCCACAAATCTGTCTACCAGTGCCCTGTACTCCCCCTACTCTCACCCTCTTATACACCCAAGAGGGGGAGAGGAGTATAGGTAAATTTACCACAATTTATCTTTGTAGAATTAATTTATCACAGTATTGACCCTGGATCTGGTGGCTCTACACTCCAGTGCACAAAAAAGAAAAAGATGAAAACAACATTCTTTAAAAGCTCTGAGCCCAATCACAACTGTATGAAAAATATTTAAAATTTCAGAAGCTAAAAGTGTAATTCAAGTTTCTGCATCTGATCAATTAGAGTTTAGATTTTCTGAGTAAATCTGCTGTTTTGGCTGCAGTGATATAAATGCATATGGAACATTTATAACTACCGAAAGCTGCCTCTTTAATCTTTAGAGTAAATCATTAAAACACTCATCTAAATCTAACACAAGGCAAAGTGATCACTGCTCAATATAATCCGAGGATATATTGCTTAATATAACCTCAATATCAGGATGCACTGCTCAGTATAACCTGATATCATCAAATAATTGTCATGATTCAACCCAAGAGAGAGGCCCAAACGCTAAGCAACCACACCAAATGAACACTCAGACTCAGATGGTAAAGTTCTCCACTTTAATGAAAATGCAAAACCCCAAAATACACTAACCTAAATAAAGTGCACAACTAAGGAAAAGTGCAAATTAAACACACACTTCACACACTTACGTAAATTTACACACAAAAACAGGAGCACGCTGGAATGCACGCAGCCTGGGGGGGGGGGGGGGGGCAGAGAACAGAGAGAGAAGGTTAGAGGCAAGAATCTCTGCAAGAGGCGAATAAGAAAGGAGATCACTCTTACAACTAGAAAAGCACTCGGAGAGCGCAGACCTCCGCCAAGCGCCACAGTTCTCTCCCATACAGTGTTTGTGTGTACGCTTTCAGATTCCTTGACCATGAAAACATATGACTAGCAATTGGATTCACAATGATAGGATTAGTGGTTCAGTAGTAAAAGCATTACCTCCTTGGCGGAGGTAATAAACTGAAGTGTTGGTGTTGTGTCCATCTCCTGCACTGAAAGCAGCACTCAGGGCTTCACTGACGGATGCAAATTGGGTAGACAGGTTGCCGTGGGTTTTATATTGGGGTTGCGCTCCGCGGCAAAAGAGGATTTAGAAGCTTCCCCGGCAGAGAGCTTGTTTGTGCGCAGCCCCTATGGCTGCCCGGGGAATTTCTGCCAAATAAACCGGCGCCGGACAGCTGCCCATCTCAGCTTTTGCAGCGTAGCGCAAACACAGGCACGCTGCCGGGCCCTGGCCACCAGTTTTCCGCGTGCTTTTGTGCCTAAAACTTTGAAGAACGCGGAGTTTATGTTCGTCAGACACGACGACCAGCGCCCTCCATTGCGCCTGCGCACATGTTGAAAATGGCCGTATCTCACAATGTTAAAGAATCCTTTAAAAAATTCCTGTATCCAGACGGTGATCCAGATCATCCCCAAAATTTAATCAGTTCTTCCTTGTACCATTTCCAACAACGCCTGAAAGTTTCATCGAAATCCGTCCAAAACTTTTTGAGTTATCTTGCTAACCAACAGACAGACAAACAAACAGACAGACAGACAAACAGACAAATGCTGGCAAAAACATAACTCCTGGCGGAGGTAACAATGAGCAGAGGAGCCTGGCAGGGAACTCCTCAGTGGAACCAGGGGGATGACAGGGGAAAGACGGATGACCTGGGTGGAGCGGCTGGTGTCTTCAGGTAGAGGGTCAGGCGAGCGTGATCAGCCCCAGAGTACACACCGCTGAAGTGGCAGCAAACCTGAGGAGAAGGAGAAGACACGGGGAATGAGAAACACAGGTCAACCAAAAATGCAATAACATGTGAGCTTTGCAGGGCAGCAATACCCAACAGTCCAGCGGTGCTGTATCCACACACTGGACCTTAAATACACTGAGGTGCCAGAGGGCAGCAGGTGCAGTGAATCACACAGGTGTGAAGATTGCTCCGGAGTTGGAAAACCAGGAACAGGAGGGGAGAAGGAGCACGCTCGCCTGATCATCACAGTGCCCCCTCCTCAAGGGGCGCCTCCTGGCATTTCACTGGGCTTCAGCGGGTGTGCCCGATGGAATGCCCGCACCATCCACTTGTCCAAGATGTAGGAGCCCGAGATCCAGGACCTCTCCTCCAGACCGTACCCTTTCCAGTGTACCAGGTACTGGCAACCATGACCCCGTCGACAGATGTCCAGAATCTTCTGTACAGTATAGGTGGTTTGACCGTCAATGACCGGGAAGGGGGGGAGGTGGGGGATCCGGAGGAGGACAGAGAGGGCTGATGGAAAGGGGCTTAATGCAGGACACGGGGAAGGTGGGATGGATCCGCATCGAAGGTGGCAGGTCCAGCCAAACAGTTACATCGTTTGTGATGCGCTTGACGGGGAACGGGCCCAGATAGCTTGGTGACAGCTTCCGGGACTCTGTCTTCAGTGGAATCTGCTCAGCAGACAACCAGACTTTCTGTCCTACTGTGTACTTCGGCGCTGGTGCATGTCTGCGGTTTGCATACTGCTGGTTCCACTCTGCAGAGGGAAGGAGGGTACCTCTCCTGGCCCTCCACAGGCAGCGGCAACAGCGCACGTGGGCCTCCGCAGATGGGATGGCAAGACCCCTCTCCACCATGGGAAGCAGGGGTGGAGTGTAGCACATTGAGGCTTCGAACAGCATCAGCCAGTTCCCAGGTCAGGTGGGAGCTCCAGGTAGTAGTGTTGCAGGATGCTACACACCTCAGTGTGGCCTCCAAGGACTGATAAACACACTCGGCTTGACCATTGCTCTGTGGGTGGTATCCGGAGGTCAGGCTGTCTGTAGCACCCTGGAACCAACAAAATGCCTTCCACACCTGAGATGTAAACTGGGGACCCCAGTCCGGGACAATGTCCCTGGGGCTCCCATGCAGGTGGATCACATGCAGAGTCAGTAAGTTGGCCGTTTCCGCAGCAGATGGCAGCTTGGGGAGAGGGACAAGTTGGATGGCCTTGGAGAAACGGTCAATGATGGTGAGTATGACTCTGTTGCCCTGAGATGGAGGGAGGCCCATGACAAAGTCCAGAGCGATATGGGTCCACAGACAACTTGGCACCGGGAGGGGATTGAGGAGACCAGCTGGGGGTTAACTAACTAACTAACTAACTAACCTGCACTTATATAGCGCTTTTCTAGTCACAAAGACCACTCAAAGCGCTTTCACTAATACTAACCCTCTATTCTAAGGGCCTATAGGAAACAGATATCTAGGGACAATTTAGAACAACCAATTAACCTAACATGCATGTCTTTGGATTGCGGGAGGAAACCGGAGCACCCAGAGTAAGCCCACGCAGCACAGGGAGAACATGCAAACTCCACACAGAAAGGTTCCAACCCCTGCCAGCCTGGGGATTCGAACCAGGAACCTTCTAGCTGTAAGGCAACAGTGCTAACCACTGCACCACTGTGCTGCCCGTGGTTAAGAGTCCATCTTGTTCGCAGTGCAGATGTGACAGGCCTTGACGTACTCCTGCACATCTCTTCCGAGAGTGGGCCACCAAAATGCTCTCCTAAGTAACTCGATGGTCCGGGAAATGCCGGGATGGCAGGCGAAGAAGCTGGTGTGCCTCCATTTAATAACCTCACTGCGTAGCACAGAGGGCACATACAGCCGGTTGGCTGGATCACCCTCCGGGATGGGTTTGGAGGACTGAGCCCGCAAGACCCTCTGCTCGATCTCCCACAAGAGCGCCCCGAGAAAGCAGGAGGAGGGGAGAATGGTCTCCGGGGAGGAGACAGCAGCTGCGGAGGGGGAGGTGAAGGAGGAGGAGTCGGGAGAGAACTGGCATGAGAGGGCATCAGCGTTGGCATTGCAGGACCCTGGGTGGTATGAGATGGAAAGATTGACTCTATTAAAGAACAGGACCCACTGAGCCTGCTGTGAATTTAACTGTCTTCCAGACAAGGAGGCTAGCCAGACAAGGGGGCTAGCCAACCGGTCATTGTCTGGACAGACAATGACCGGTTGGCTAGCCCCCTTGAGCCAGTGTCTCCACTCCTCCAAAGCCAGCTTAATGGCCAACAGTTTGTGGTCCCCAACACTGTAATTCTTCTCGGCTGGCATCAGCCACCGAGAGACATACACGCAGGGATGGAGTTTCTGGTCAGAGCTGGAGCACTGGGAGAGGACAGCGCCCACCCCAAGTCAGAAGCATCCACCTCTATCACGAACTGCTCCTGTGGATCCACCTGCACCAGGACTTGCGTGTTGGTGAAGAGATGTTTCAAGGTCGCAAAAACTTGTTCAGCGGCCTCGGACCACTTGAAAAGGCTTTTGGTTGACGTCAACTGTGTCAGAGGTTGTGCCACTTTACTGTAATAGCGGATAAATCTGCGGTAGAAGTTGGCAAAGCCCAGGAAGCGTTGGAGTTGCTTCCTGGACTGGAGGGTAGGCTAGTCTGCTACCGCTTTGATTTTCTCCGGATCGGCCTTTAACGCACCCTCGGTGATGATGAGCCCCAGGAAATAAGCAGAGCGAGTGGTGAATTTGCACTTCTCTGCTTTGACAAAAAGCTGATTCTCCAGCAGCCACTGCAGGATGGACCGAACGTGGACTACATGCTCCTCCAGCGTGTGGGAAAAAAATCAAAATGTCGTCCAAATAAACAAAAGCAAACGGGTTCACCATGTCCCACAAGACGGCAGTGATTAACCGCTGGAAGACGGCAGGGGCATTGGTCAGCCTGAATGGCATGACCAAATACTCAAATTGGCCCAGAGGTATTTTAAACGCCGTCTTCCACTTGTCTATCTCATGAATACGGACCAAGTGGTACACATTATGGAGGCTGAGCTTGGTGAAATAACATGCTCGTCAGAGAAGCTCAAACGCTGAGTTAATAAGGGGCAGCGGATATTTATCCTTACGGGTAATTGTGTTAAGTTCTCGGTAAAAACATCTTGTGTGGTACCTGTACCAAAGACTTCCCACCCCAAAGACCTGAACAGCTACAGACCAGTGGCCTTGACGTCCCACATGATGAAGACCCTGGAGAGACTGCTCCTTGCTCACCTCCGCCCCCTGGTGGGACCAGCGATGGATCCACTCCAGTTCGCCTACCAGCATGGCATTGGGGTGGAGGATGCAGTGATCTTCCTCCTTCACCGTTCTCTGTCCCACCTGAAGAAGCCCGGGAATGCGGTGAGGATCATGTTCTTTGACTTCTCCAGTGCTTTCAACACCATCCAACCGATGATCCTGAAGGACAAGCTGCTGTGCGCAGGAGTGGACCAGCACCTGTCATCATGGATCCTGGACTACCTCACTGACTGGCCTCAGTTTGTGAGAACCCGGGACTGTGTGTCCGACACGATCATCGGTAGCACGGGGGCCCCCCAGGGAACAGTTTTGGCTCCCTTCCTGTTCACCCTTTATACTGCGTACTTCTCACACAACACAACACACTGCCATCTACAGAAGTTCTCTGATGACTCTGCGATCGTTGGCCTCATCTCCAATGGAGATGAAGCTGAGTACAGAGGGCTTATCCAGGACTCTCCAGATCAACGCGAGGAAAACTAAGGAGCTGGTGGTGGACTGCCGCAGGCAAGGACAACTCCTCACAGCACCAGTAAATATACAGGGAACAAACATCGAGATGGTGACATCCTATAAGTACCTGGGTGTTCATCTGAACAATAAACTAGACTGGTCACACAATACTGACGCACTCTACAAGAAGGGACAGCGCAGGCTGTTCCTACTGAGGAGACTCAGGTCTTTTGGTGTACAAGGGATGCTGCTGAAGACATTCTATGACACGGTGGTGGCATCAGCCATCACTTTTGGAGTGGTCTGCTGGGGCAGTGGCATTACGGCAGCCAATAGGAAGAGACTGAACAAACTGATCAAGAAAGCTAGCTCTGTCCTGGGGCAGCGCCTTGATCCACTGGAGGAGATAGGAGAGAGAAGGATGGTGGCTAAACTGTCATCTCTGCTGGAGTCCGAGTTCCACCCTATGCAGGACATACTGAATGCACTGAGGAGCTCATTTAGCAGCAGACTACATCATCCTAGGTGCACAACCGAGAGGTTTCGCAGGTCCTTCCTACCAACGGCTGTCAGACTGTACAACCTAAACAGGGCTGCTCACAGAGATAGCAAAAAGACATGACAACCTAATAGTTTTGAATGCAAAAGACGCAATAGACTTATACAATGGTCCCCTCCGGCATACAACTAGGAAAATACCGGTCGCTATGGAGGGTGAGAATATGTATGGGTGTGTGGCGGAAGAATAATATGCAGCGAACTGTGAGTTTTTAAGGGAGTTTATTATCATTCATCCCGCCATCATAGAACTAACTAACTACTAACTAACCTGCACTTATATAGCGCTTTTCTAGTCACAAAGACCACTCAAAGCGCTTTCATTAATACTAACCCTCTATTCTAAGGGCCTATAGGAAACAGATATCTAGGGACAATTTAGAACAGCCAATTAACCTAACATGCATGTTTTTGGCATGTGGGAGGAAACCGGAGAAATCCCGGAGTAAACCCACGCAACACGGGGAGAACATGCAAACTCCACACAGATCACTGTTGGTCGGGGGCTGGGATCGAACCCACGATCCCACGATCCCCACAATCCCCCGGCCAAGGGTAAACTGTGCTGCCGCAGTGCTAACCACTGCGCCACCGTGCAGAACTCACTCCAGCCCCGTGCAGGCGGGCTGGAGCGGGTCCTCAGGCTCTCGTGAGGAGACACGGAATACGTGTATCAGAAGCAGTGGTCAGAGAGAGAGAGCTACAGAGCATATGCAGTTTTTATACCCAGTTACAGACAATACATGAAAGGCATGGGACATTTGCATCACAGTCAGAGCAGGAAGCATGAACGTTTGCATTTGAGTCATACATATCAACATCGGAACTGGCAGGAAGAAGCTAGACAAAGAGCGGCTGCCTATTGATCTCAATACACACATCTCATTGTTCTGCTAATTGCTCCCAGCTGATCGCTCTGCTTGTCCCAGTCTGTTGTGGGGGTCACCCATAGGTACATAACCATACCATGTAGGATAACTAAGTAGACGGTTGTGCTGTTTCATCCCATCTAGCAACAATGCTCCGCACTGTGTGTGTTTATATATTTACATATTTATTCCATCTAGCTACAATGCTCCGTACTGTGTGTGTTTATATATCTACATATTTATTCCATCTAGTTACAATGCTCGGCACTGTGTGTTTATATACTCATATACTTATTCCATCCAGCTACAATGCTCTGCACTGTGTGTCTATATATATCTCATCATCTCATCTCATCTCATCATATATATATATATGTATATATATACTGTATATACATATGTATACTTGCTGCTCTTGTTTCTTTTTTTTTTCTCTTGCCTTCTGATTGTTGCTCTGAGTGTTGCTATCCCTGTACTGTTGCAATCCTGGAATTTCCCCATTGTGGGACTAATAAAGGCTTATCTTATCTTATCTTAATCAATACATGGCCGCAATGTCCCGTCCTTTTTCCCTACAAAAAAGAGCCCAGCGCCAAGAGGAGCAGACGATGGACGAATAAGGCCGGCGCTAAGGGAGTCTTTAATGTAGGACTCCATCGCCTCCCGCTCTGTCCCAGATAAACTGTAAAGCTGTCTGGATGGCAGCCACACACCTGGGAGGAGGTCAATAGCACAGTCATACGTCCAATGAGGTGGTAAAGCTAGGGCCCTAGACTTGCTAAAGACCTCCTCTAAGTCTTGATTGACCTCGGGCACGGAGCTGAGATCTGCTGGCTCAGCCGGAGGGGAAGAGATCAGGAGAGAGCGAGAGCACGCGGCCGAGCGGAGACACGAAGAAAGACAAAAAGAGCTCCAGGACAAAATGGAGCTCTGGCTCCAATTTATTAAAGGGCTATGAATTTGGAGCCATGGATACTCCAGGGTCATGGGGGTAGTGGATTGGGACAGCACATAAAACTGAACGGTCTCACGGTGATTACCGGACAAGATGATCGAAATGGGCTCAGTTTGTTCGGTAATCGCTGTGATCCTGCTGCCTGAGACCGCCAAGACATTTAAAGACATTGGGAGGTTCCTGGTGGGAATCTGGAATTTTTGGACCAGTGTCAGTTGAGTGAAATTCTGCTCCGCCCCCGAATCAATCAGGGTGGAGGTTTTGAACTGGGCCCCCGATAACTGAATGAGGGCCGGGAGTT
Organism: Pholidichthys leucotaenia; assembly: GCA_020510985.1. Taxonomy (NCBI): domain Eukaryota; kingdom Metazoa; phylum Chordata; class Actinopteri; order Cichliformes; family Pholidichthyidae; genus Pholidichthys; species Pholidichthys leucotaenia. Next base: position 388,735,544 of record CM035844.1, on the reverse strand, counting down.
CAAAACAGTTGGGAGGATTTTGAAAAGAACCTCCCGCCAGACCCCCCCACGGTTACTGATGGGCTGGATCTTCTGGTTTAACTGGGCATTTTGATATTATGTGGTCAGTGGCCCTGCAATACATGCACGCCCCTGCCCTCTTTTGACGCTGACGCTTCTCCAGAGTCAGATGGGGCCTACCGAGGGCCATCGGCTCGGAGGGTGCTGACGGAGCTGCACCGGGGGGGGGGGGGGCATGGAGCAAATGGAGAAGCAGCAGCCCTCTGCTCCATCGCACACTCCCTAAACTGATTATCCAGAGCCACTGCCTGCACAATAAGCTCATCCAGAGAGAAGGGGGATGTGCGGATAGCCAGCTCGTCGCAGAGATGCGCATTCAGCCCCAGAGAAAGGTGCTGCGCAGAGCAACATCATTCCATCCGGAGTCTGCTGCAACAACCCGTAAGTTGACAGCAAAATTGGCTACAGACCAGTTTCCCTGCCAGAGTCCCATCAGCTAGCTAACGATGTTCCCCTTGCTCTCCGTATGGTTGAAAGCCTCAGAAAATTCCTGCACAAACTGCTCGAATGTGTACAGGGGCCCGTCCGGGCTGCTCAAGATGGACTGTGCCCACTTGAGCTTGTGGTCCTGCAGCAACAAGGTCATGAAGTGGATCTTAGCCGAATTGTCCCTATACTCCCCCTCTACCTGCTGGGAATAAAGCCGGCAGTGGAGCAGGAACCCTTTGCATCCCCCACCTCTCCCCCATAGGGGGCAGGCAAAGGAACAGTTGGGCATGGCCCCAGACGATTGAAGCGTCCGGAGATGTGGAGGAGAAGGCACACCGGGATTGAGGCGACCACCTGTGGCCCGGGAAGCGAGCTACCTCCAGGGGTGGACTGAATGGTGAAGGGTCTGGGGGGGGCCATGGGTCATCCTCATCGAGCTATGGACGTGTTTCTGTTGTTGGTTATTCATTCTGAATCTGTATTTATAGTTCTGGGATTATTTTTGTGTTATGTTAATTAGGAGACACGGCAGCAATTTCCTTTCAGTTTATAACTGGACTTTAATATATCACAGGCGGCAGAATAATCCGCCTCGCCGTGTGGGGGGTAGGACGGCAGTCTACCTGTCCCCCCTAATTTTAGTTATTTTGTGTGAATTCCATAGGCCCCTTTTGTGATTTTTAGTGCCGTTATGTTTAGCGGATAATTGGGGTTCCAAATTGGGGTGGATTGTAATAGTATGTGTGTGTTTTGGACCTTTTCTACGGGAGGGGGGGGGGGTGTAGTTATTTATCGTTCATATATTGCATTAGGCTATGTTTGGAGCTCTTATTTGGTGGCACGGGGTGGTGGCTCCATGTTCCGGTTCCTCCAACCCTGTGCATATAAGAAGGGTTGCAGGTAGGGGGCGGTCTCTTCTGCCTTTTCCTTTGCCAAGCGGCTGTATGTGCAGTTAGGTGCATTGCGCCCTCTATTATAATAAACGTGTGTTCAGCTCCACTATTGCTCTCCTCCTTGACTCCACCTTCAGACATAACAGAACTCATCTGAGAGATCAAAGTAGAGCCATTACTTCTCCACAATGAAAGGAGCCAGTTGAGGTGGGTTATAGGTACCTGACCAGGATGCCCCCTGGATGCCTCCCACATGAGGTGTTTTGGGCACGTCCCACTAGGAGGAGACCCTGGGGCAGACCAGGACACACTGGAGAGACTGCGTCTCCCAGCTGGCCTGGGAACATCTTGGTATCCTCTCTGAAAAGCTGGAGCAGGTGGATTGGGAGAGAGGTCTGGGCTTCTCTACTTGGACAGCTGCTACCGTTGTGGGGGGCATGGTGTTGGACTTCTCCACCCAGGGAACAATGGACCGAAAGAGGAGGTGTTACCGGGGGGTTCAGACGGGACAGAAGAAATATGTGCCCCCCGGGGAGAGGAGTAATTACCGGGCCACTGGGAGATGGTGGTGAAAGCGGCACCAGCGTTATGTCATGTTAAATGTGCCGCACAGGCTTTGTTCTAAACATATTTTGTATGGATGGAAGTTCCGGGCCGCTATGCATAAAATAAAAATATAAAACAGAGATGTACAGAGGCCCGGGATGTGCTTTTGCTTTACTGTTCTTGTTAGAGAAAGAATAAAGTCTTGTGTTGCTCAGCTCGTTCCTTGCCTGCATCCTTTCTCCACACTGTGACTCAGACCGCCGGAAAAGTGGTAGAAGATGGATGGATGGATGGATGGATGGATGGATGGATGGATGAATGGCAACCCAACCAAGTAAACACACTTTTCAGAAATTGGACATTTCTGCATTGTGCATCCTTATTTTTGACTGATTCTAGGAAATATTTTTACTTTGAGATGCTAGATTTTTTTTTTTTAAATTTCGTAAGCTATGATCATAATCACCAACATTAAAGCAACTAGTACATACCTGTGCATGGCCATAGAAACCAAGTATAAGCAAGCTCACTGCTTAGTCCTATTGTGTATATGACGGCATCACGAGTCCTATGTGAAACCAAGTATAAGCAAGTATTTCTGCATGCCCATAGAAAGCAGGTGTAAGCAAGCACGTCAGCACCCATTCAGTGATGCCTGCCTTTGATTTTTGATGGTGTCATAGTGAGTCCTATGATCTGTGATGATGTCATAGGGAGTCATATGATTGTGAGTCATGCCTGTGTTTGATCTTGGAAGCTGTCCTATGATCTTTGATGATGGCATGGTGCCTGCATTTGATCCTGGTTTAAATTAGTGTGTCTTATTCTTAATCAGGTGATGAGCATCTGTTCTTTCTTGTTTCTGGCAACTCCCATTCAGTTTAAAGTGCTGTGTCCTATTGGTAATCGGGTGATGAGTATCTCTTCTTTGGTGAGTGATGGTGTAAATGACATCATAAAGACATCAAGGCAGGCATCATAGGACCTCATGCCTACATCATAGGTAGCCAGTCCTACTGTGTATATGACGGCATTGCAAGTCTTATGTTGCCTGATATCATAGGATCATCATAGGACATCAGGCAGCCATCATAGGCCATCCTATGATGTGCTCTGATCGTGACACACAGACATGATGTACTGCTTTGAATGGGTGTGGTTTAAAGTAGTGTGTCCTATTGTTAATCGGGTGATAAGTAAGATTTCCAGATTTACACCGAAACTGACAGATTTCCTGAATTTATAGAGTGATATTTTGTCAGATTTCCAGATTTACTGCTTCGAATGGGTGTGCTTTAAAGTGCTGTGTCCTATTGTGTACAGGTACATCTCAAAAAATTAGAATATCATGAAAAAGTTCAATATTTTTTGTCACTCATTTCAGAAAGTGAAACCCATATATTATATAGAATCATTACACAGAGAGTGATATATTTCAAGTGTTTATTTTAATTTTGACAGTTGTGGCTTACAGCCCATGAAAACCCCAAATTCAGTTTCTCAAAAAATTAGAATATTACATAACATTAATTTTAAAAAAATAGTTTTTTAATACAAATGTGGACCGACTGAAAAGTATGTCCATGTACACACTCAATATTTGGTTGGGGCTCCTTTTGGATTAATTACTGTATCAGTGTGGCGTAGCATGGAGGTGGTCAGCCTGTGGAACTGCTGAGGTGTTATGAAGGTCCAGGTTGCTTTGATAGTGACCTTCAGCTCGTCTGCATTGTTGGGTCTGGTGTCTCTCATCTTCCTCTTGACAATCCTCCATAGATTCTCTATGGGGTTTAGGTCAGGAGAGTTTGCTGGCCAATCAAACATAGTGATGTCATGGTCATTAAACCAGGTTTTGATACTTTTGGCAGTGTGTGTGTGTGTTGGGGGGGAGGGGGTGCCAAGTCCTGCTGGAAAATGAAATCAGCTTCTCCATAAAGCTTGTCAGCAGAGGGAAGCTTGGAGTGTTCTTACATTTCCTGGTAGACGACTGTGCTGACTTTGGTCTTGATAAAACACAGTGGACAAACACCAGCATATGACCTCTGCTCAGATAAAAATAAATTTTGCATTTCATTTGGAAATCAAAGTCCCAGAGTCTGGAGAAAGAGTGGAGAGGCACAGAATCTAAGTTGCTTGAGGTTTAGTGTAAAGTTTCCGCAGTCAGTGATGATTTGAGGAACCATGTCATCTGCTGGTATTGGTCCACTGTGTTTTATCAAGACCAAAGTCAGCGCAGTCATCTACCAGGAAATTTGAGAGCACTTCAAGCTTCCCTCTGCTGACAACCTTTATGGAGAAGCTGATTTCATTTTCCAGCAGGACTTGGCACCCCCCACACTGCCAAAAGCATCAAAACCTGGTTTAATGACCATGATGGCATCACTGTGCTTGATTGGCCAGCAAACTCTCCTGACCTAAACCCCATAGAGAATCTATGGAGTACTGTCAAGAGTAAGATGAGAGACACCAGACCCAACAATGCAGACGAGCTGAAGGTCACTATCAAAGCAACCTGGACCTTCATAACACCTCAGCAGTAACACAGGCTGATCACCTCCATGCCACACCACATTGATACAGTAATTAATCCAAAAGGAGTCCCGACCAAGTACTGAGTGTATACATGGACATACTTTTCAGTCAGTCCACATTGGTATTAAAAAACTATTTTTTAAAATTAATTTTATGTAATATTCTAATTTTTTGAGAAACTGAATTTGGGGTTTTCATGGGCTGTAAGTCATAGTCATCAAAATTAATATAAATCCCCCTCATGGATCGTCACCTTATCGTGGTGGGGGGGTTTGTGTGCCCCAGTGATCCCAGGAGCTATGTTGTCCGGGGCAATTTGCCTCTGATAGGGTCACCCAAGACAAACTGGTCCTGGGTGAAGGGTCAGGCTAAGAACGATCCAACAGACTCTCATGATAAATTCTAGATCAAGGATTCAGTGTACCCCGCCCGGTATGGGGTTACCGGGGCCCCACCCTGGAGCCAGGCCTGGGGAGGGGCTCAATGGCTAGCATCTGGTGGCCGGGTTTCCACCCATGGGACCCAGCCGGGCTCAGCCCGAAGGAGTTACATGGGTCTGCCCTCCAGTGGGCTCACCACCTGCAGGAGGGATCATGGGGGTCCAGTGCTATGTGGATTAGATGGCGGTCAAAGGCGGAGACCTTGGTGGACTGATCCCAAGCTTTCTAAACTGGCTTTTGGTACGTGGAATGTCACCTCTCTGGTGGGGAAGGAGTCTGAGCTGGTGTACGAGGTTGAGAGATACCGGCTAGATATAGTCAGCCTCACCTCAACACACAGCTCTGGTTCCGGAACCTGTCTCCTGGAGAGGGGCTGGAGCTTGGCCTTTTCTGGAGTTGACCCGGGCGAGAGACGACGAGCAGGGGTGGGTATTCTTGTATCACCCCACCTCACTGCCTCTATATTGGAGTTTTCCCCAGTGGATGAAAGGGTTGCTTCCCTGCGCCTTTGGGTTGGGAAACTGGTCCTGACCATCATTTGTGCCTATGCACCAAATGTTGTTTCAAAGTACCCACCCTTTTTGAAGTCTGTGACTGGGGTGCTGGAGGGTGCTCCTCTTGGAGACTCCATTGTCCTACTGGGGGACTTCAATGCGCACGTGGGCAACAACAGTGAAACCTGGAGGGGGGTGACTGGGAGGAACGGCCTGCCCCATCTGAACCTGAGTGGTGTTCAGTTATTGGACTTCTGTGCTAACCACACTTTGTCCATAATGAACACCATGTTCAAGCATAAGGGTGTCCATATGTGCACCTGGTACCAGGACACCCTAGGTCGCAGGTCGATGATCGATTTTGTTATCGCGTCATCAGACCTGCGACCGTATGTCTTGGACACTCAGGTAAAGAGAGGTGCAGAGCTGTCAACTGATCACCACCTGGTGGTGAGTTGGATCTGATGGCAGGGGAGGAAGCCATTCAGACCTGGTAGACCCAAACGTATAGTGAGGGTGTGCTGGGAACATCTAGCTGAGGCCCCTGTCTGGGAGGTCTTCAATTCCCACCTCCGGAAGAACTTCAACCACATTCCGAGGGAGTCTGGAGACATGGAGTCTGAATGGGCCATGTTCTCCACCTCTGTTGTTGAAGCGGCGGCCCAGAGCTGTGGCCACAAGGTGGTCGGTGCATCTCGTGGTGGCAACCCCCGAACCAAGTGGTGGACACCAGTGGTGAGGGGGGCCATTAAGCTGAAGAAGGAGTCCTATTGAGCTTGATTGGCTTGTGGGACTCCCAAAGCAGCTGAGGTGTACCGGCAGGCCAAGCGGAGTGCAGCTCGGGTGGTTGCTGAAGCAAAAACCCGGGTATGGGAGGAGTTTGGTGAGTCCATGGAACAAGACTTTCGGTCGGCCTCGAAGAGATTCTGGCAAACTCCGGCGGCTCAGGAGGGGAAAGCAGCTCCCTGTCCACACTGTGTATAGTGCTGATGGGGTGCTGTTGACTTCGACTGGGGATATCGTCGGGCGGTGGAAGGAATACTTCGAGGATCTCCTCAATCCCACTGATACGCCTTCCACAGAGGAAGCAGGGTTTGTGGACGAGGGGATGACTCGCCTATCACAGGGGCTGAGGTCGCCAAGGTGGTTAAAAATCTCCTTGGTGACCGGGCCCCGGGGGTGGATGAGATTCGCCCTGAGTACCTCAAGGCCCTGGATGTTATTGGGCTGTCATAGTTGGCACGCCTCTGCAACATTGCGTGGAGGTCGGGGGCAGTGCCGTTGGCATGGCAAACTGGGGTGGTGGTTCCTCTCTTCAAAAAAGGGGACCGGAGGGTGTGCTCCAACTTTAGAGGGATCACACTCCTCAGCCTCCCTGGGAAGGTCTATGCCAAGGTACTGGAGAGGAGAGTCCGGCCGTTGGTCGAACCTCGGATTCAGGAGGAGCAATGTGGTTTTTGTCCTGGCTGTGGCATATCGGACCAGCTCTTTACCCTCTCGAGAATTCTTGAGGGTTCGTGGGAGTTTGCCCAACCAGTTTACATGTGTTCTGTGGACTTGGAGAAGGCATTTGACCGCGTCCCTCGTGGTTTTTGTGGGGGGTGCTTCGGGAGTATGGGGTATCGGGCTTGTTGTTACGAGCTATTCGGTCTCTGTATGACCGTTGTGAGAGTTTGGTTCATATTGCCAACACTCGGTTGGACTCATTCCCAGTGAGAGTTGGACTCCGCCAGGGCTGCCCTTTGTCACGATCCTGTTCATAATTTTTATGGACAGGATTTCTAGGCGCAGCCAGGGAATGGAGGGTGTCATGCTTGGTGACCACAGGATCTCATCTCTGTTGTTTGCAGATGATGTTGTCCTGTTGGCTTCATCCAGTAATGAACTACAGCTCTTGCTGGGTCGGTTTGCCGCTGAGTGTGAAGCGGCTGGGATGAGAATCAGCACCTCCAAGTCCGAGTCCATGGTCCTCAGCCGGAAAAAGGTGGATTGTCCTCTCTGGGTTGGGGACAGGCTCCTGCCCCAAGTGGAGGAGTTTAAGTATCTTGGTGTGGCGACATGGAATAATAAGCGGCGAACTGAGGAGTTTAAAGTGCGTTTATTATGTCACATCTCCATCACGAGCTCATTCTGGTGCTGTGCAGAGCGGCCCAGAGCGAGCCCTGAGGGCTCTCAGTAGCGTGAAGACAGGTGTAGTCAGTTCAGCAGTAGCAGAGAGAGCTAGTTACAGGATATGTGCAGTATTTATACCAGTTACAGACAATGCATGAAAGAGCATGGACATTTGCATATGAGAGAGACATACATATCAAATAGGCAGATTGCTGGCCCCTGCTCCAGCTTGCAGGACAAAGAGGTGACAAGTCACATCTACATATTGATCTGTCTCTAGGTCACAGTGAGGACAGGACGCGTGAACACAAAGCATGAATGGCACATTAACATCACACTGCATGAATGGCACATTACATCACAGTAGTGCTGCGGAAAATAACCAGGAGTAGCGAGCTGTCTGTCCTTAGTCTGTGGAGGTTGTCCCACACTGCTCCCCCCCAGAGGGCTCGGCTGGGGGCCGAGACCAAGATAGTGCAGCATGGCAGCGAGCAGGGAAGGCTCTGTGCCGGTGAAGGTGGAGGGGGGTGGGGGTAGTAAATGCCGTCCGGGGACGGTGAAATCGTCCAGGCCGCGCAAAAATTGCTTGTTGATCTGCGATGTCGAGGGGCTGTCCCATTGAGCGTGCGGAGATAACAAGAAGAAAAATTAGTCTCTGGCTCCTCTCGTGGCCATGAAGAAAAGCAGGGGCAGCTGTGAGGGAAAAAAACAAAAGCAGAGGGACGTGGCGTGTTACTTTAGGTGCGGGCGCAGCCCTAAAGTCCTCGGGAATCGCAAAACAGCTGAATTCCCTATGTGTGCCGTGGCTGAGACCATTAACAAATCCTTCGAGCATGCTGCATGCGTGCCTCGGGTGAGCGAGCAACCCTGAAGGGCAGCGGCGAAGGAGGAAGGCAGTCTGCGGAGCCGTATGTGTCCCGTGCGTGGTGCGCCGTCCTCGTAACTCCCCGGTGCATGTGCCGGGGTCCCGTGCGTGGGTGGGCCGCTGGAGAGGAGAACCAGGGTCAGGGAGCTTGCTGGAGATCATCCCTGTTGTCTGTTGCGTCGTTCGGTCGTGGTGCGTTGGAGCGGTGTGAGGAAGTAGACGATCTCTGTCCCACGGGCTTGTGGAGATGCGTTGGAGCGGTGCGAGGCAGTAGACGATCTTTGTGCCTCGGGCTCGTGGAGATGCGTTGGAGCGGTGCAAGGCAGTAGACGATCTTTGTGCCTCGGGCTCGTGGAGATGCGTTGGAGCGGTGCGAGGCAGTAGACGATCTTTGTGCCCCGGGCTCGTGCAGCTGCGTTGGAGCGGTGAGAGGGAGGAGACGATCGTTGTCGCTCGTGCAGCCATGGTGCGTTCAGGTCCACACGCTGCGCTCTCCGTCGGCCCTGGAGGTTGCCGTCGTGGAGAGAGGACGAGGTGCGTGCGCTCTCGTGTGGAGGAGCTGTGAGAGCGGCCGGTCCAGCGTGGATGTGCAGATCTCAGGCATGCAGATCTCACCGTGAAGCGTGAAGCGGTCACCAGTGTGGCGGTCCAGACCAGAAGGTTGCTTTGCACAAAACGTGTGCATGTTCGGGGTCATCAGTGTGGCGACATGGAATAATAAGCGGCGAACTGAGGAGTTTAAAGTGCGTTTATTATGTCACATCTCCATCACGAGCTCATTCTGGTGCTGTGCAGAGTGGCCCAGAGCGAGCCCTGAGGGCTCTCAGTAGCGTGAAGACAGGTGCAGTCAGTTCAGCAGTAGCAGAGAGAGATAGTTACAGGATATGTGCGGTATTTATACCAGTTACAGACAATGCATGAAAGAGCATGGACATTTGCATATGAGAGAGACATACATATCAAATAGGCAGATTGCTGGCCCCTGCTCCAGCTTGCAGGACAAAGAGGTGACAAGTCACATCTACATATTGATCTGTCTCTAGGTCACAGTGAGGACAGGACGCGTGAACACAAAGCATGAATGGCACATTAACATCACACTGCATGAATGGCACATTACATCACAGTAGTGCTGCGGAAAATAACCAGGAGTAGCGAGCTGTCTGTCCTTAGTCTGTGGGGGTTGTCCCACATTGGGGTGTTATTCACAAGTGAGGGGAAAATGGAGCAAAGAGGGAGCTGAGTTCTAAGGCAAAGCTGTTGATTTACCAGTCAATCTACATTCCTACTCTCACCTATGGTCACGAGCTTTGGGTACTGACCGAAAGAACAAGATCGCAGATACAAGCGGCTGAAATGAGCTTTCTCCGTAGGATTACTGGACTCACCCTCAGAGCTAGGATGAGGAGCTCAGTCATCCGAGAGAGGCTCAGAGTAGAACCGCTGCTCCTCCACATTGAAAGGAGTCAGTTGAGGTGGTATGGGCATCTGATTAGGATGCCTCCTGGACGCCTCCCACTTGAGGTGTTTCGGGCACGTCCCACTGGGAGGAGACCCCAGGGCAGACCCAGGACTCGGTGGAGAGACTATGTCTCCCAGCTGGTCTGGGAACGCCTTGGTATCCTCTCTGAAGAGCTGGAGCAGGTGGCTAGGGAGAGGGAAGTCTGGGCTTCTCTGTTTTAAACACGAGATATATTAGTCTCTGTGTAATGAATCTATACAATATATGGGTTTCACTTTCTGAAATGAGTGACAAAAAATACTGAACTTTTTCATGATATTGTGGGCACAATATTCTCTCACAATATTCTTTTCCAATATTGGGCCTCCACAATATTCTAATTTTTTGAGATGTACCTGTATATGATGACATTGTCCGTTTGTCTCTATGACGGCATCGTGAGTCCTGATGGTCTATATGACATCATAGAGACATAGGGACATCACAGGCACATCATAGGCCATTCTATGACACGCTATGATCGTGACACACAGACAAAGACACACACAGAGATTTCTGGAATTTATAGAGTGAAAATGCTTCAGATTATTGTAAGGAATATAAAATATGTGATGGTTTACTTTTGGAATTTAAAATTTTCTTTTACGGACACCGTTTAAAAGCTTCTTGGTTTTACGCGTAGAGTCTAGTTTTGTTGTTGTCCGTTAGAGGGAGCGCTGATCGGCCCAAACAGCACCTGCTGAACTGACTCAACTGCGTTTTTCTGATTTTTAGAAAGGCAGGGCGCACGCCACATACTCAGGGCGGTGGGCCCCCGCAGCAACACCGATACAAATCACACATTTTCCTCCGGCTGATCCCATCAGCCATCGAAAACGGTTGATCCCTTCAGATGACATTTAAGATTCCACTGCGGATTTAAGTGGTTTCTTAACGCCGATTCTCCGCTTCGACCAGACAACATGTCAAATGATGGGGTGGCTGACACTCGCCGGTTGATCGCCAGGCCCCAGGACCCGATGGACGCTTACGGTCCCCCAAGTAATTTCCTTGAGATAGACGTTTATGATCCACAAATCGTCGGAACCGGACGGAACAAGCATACAACATACGAAGTTCGAATGAAGGTAAGTGTCGAGCGGTTAAAAAAAAAAGTGTCATTAGCCTGTCCTCGCTAAGCTACAGATAATTACACTGGTGTTGTAGTAAGCACTGTTAGCCGCGGGAGGCTAATGCGGGCCCATGGCTGTGCGGGCGCTTCTTACCGCTCTTGATGTGGCCCGGCTGAAAACTCGAGTATCGGGGATGTTCAGCGGCCTAGTGAGGTTGGTTTGTTGAAGTTTCCTGAAAATAATGGCAGCAGGTTAAAAAAATTAAGCCTCATCACTCTTTCCGAATTAACGCTATAGTCTGATGTATTTCAAACGAACTGAATTATGACACATTAGAATGTATTAAATATGTTTTAAGTAAAGACGAAACGAAATCTTAACACATTTGAGATTTAGCAAGACTCCGCTAAAGTTGCCAACTAAAATGAAAATTATGAACACCCGGATGTCTAAATCCTAGTACGCAGTAAACGTTGTGATATACTATTTCTCCCAATATTGCTGAAACTTTGCTCACTGCTTATATTCTAGCCCTTTGAACCAACCCCCCCAAAAATCTCATATAACAAGCAGGGCTGTTTCTAGCTTTTTGGAGGCCTTATGCAAGATTGTGTTTTGGGCCCCCTGTTTTTGTGACGGTGAAGAGTTAAAACTCCTTAAAAACTGTACATTATTCTTGCAGTATTATGTAACCTACCAAAAGCCAGTTTAGAAAGCTTGGGATGGACATCTGATTAGGATGCCTCCTGGACGCCTCCCACTTGAGGTGTTTCAGGCACGTCCCACTGGGAGGAGACCCCGGGGCAGACCCAGGACTCGGTGGAGAGACTATGTCTCCCAGCTGGTCTGGGAACGCCTTGGTATCCCCTCTGAAGAGCTGGAGCAGGTGGCTGGGGAGAGGGAAGTCTGGGCTTCTCTGCTTGAACTGCTGCCTCCGCGACCCGGACCTCCGGAAAAGCGGTAGAAGAAGGATGAAGGAAGGAAGGATATTATGTAACCTATCTCAATTTTAAATAAAGTGCTGTAAACTATGAATTTGCAAGAATATAATCCCCCTTTCATTGCCTTCCATATCCATCCATCCATCATCTTCTGCTTAATCCTTTTCGGGTTGCGGGGGGGCTGGAGCCTATCCCAGCATCTTCAGGCGAGAGGGCAGGGTACACCCTGGACAGATCGCAGGGCCAACACAGAGAGACAGACAACCATTCACTCTCAACAGTCATACCTAAGGACAATTTAGAATCCCCAGTTTGATGCCAGTTAACCTAACTTGCATGTTTTTGGCATGTGGGAGAAAACCAGTGAAATCCCGACATAAAAATACAAAATTACAGTTAAATGACTGCCTAAAACTGCAGTGTTCCTTGACTTGACCCACCACACTGGTGGAGTGACATTCACAGTTCAATGTACAATATTTTTTGATATTTTGATTATTGTGAAATATGATTCAGTATGGGAAGTCATAAAATTTCAAACATTTACCATGTTTTTACACTGAACATTGTCAAAGCAAATCACCTTTGCAATGGACTGTGTATCAGGGTTAAATAACTTTTATTTGTAGGGTATCATGATAGATGGATGGACTTTATTGATCTCAAACTGGGAAATTACAGTGTAACAGCAGCATGACAGACGACCAAACTGACAGAAATACACACAGCATAATAGGGTAGGAAATTTAAAAAAAAAAAAAAAAAAGGAATTATCTAGGGATTATTTAAAATGCAGCATTCATTATGAAATGCCGTTAGCAGCCCGTTGTTGTGTACTGGGGCCAAATATGATTAAATTGAATAGTTTAATTCCGAACTAGTATACTAGTCTACACTGAAAGTTGCCAAATCAGCTCGTTTTTATAGGCAAGTCAGCAGAACTTCCAGGAAGCTACTGTTGACACAGTACAGGCACACACAGTAATTGTGTAATTGCAGCTTTAACCAGGGATGTCTTAACCACAGAACCTCATGTTGTGCGACTGTCTCCTAGGAGTGTGTGTCCATCACAACATAAACAAGTTACTCTGTCATCTCATCATGTGGTGTTTTGCATTGTGAAGCAGATCAGATTGGAGCGGGTATATTTAAAGTTTTCTCCCCTTCCTTTGTAGACAAACCTACCCATTTTCAAATTAAAGGACTCTTGTGTGAGGAGAAGATACAGTGACTTTGAATGGTTAAAGAATGAGCTGGAAAGAGACAGTAAGGTAAGTGAATAATGTCAAAAGTCATGATGACGACAATCTTGATAGAAAGCTGTGTGGTGCAGCCAAGTTGCTGCAGTGTCTTCACTAGTGGTAATCCCATAAGAGGCAAAGAATGACTCTGGTAATGAGGTGTGCGATACTGTATTGAAGCAGTTTCACTGAACATGTCATGTACAGAAGTGCTTCTTCACCTGATCACTATGCTCCCAAACAGAAATGCACATTAAAATACCCTTTTCTAGATCTTTTTGACATCGCAGGGGCGGTGCGGTGGTGCATTGGCGAGCACTGCGGCAGCACAGCAACTCACCCTCTGCCATGGGATCCCTGGTTCGATCCCAGCCCCTGACCAACAGTGATCTGTGTGGAGTTTGCATGTTCTCCCCGTGTCTGCGTGGGTTTCCTCTGGGAGTTCTCCAGTTTCCTCCCACAGGCCAAAAACATGCAGGTTAGGTTAATTGGTGACTCTAAAGTGGCCCTAGGTGTGAATGTGTGTGTGAATGGTAAAGGGATAGCGCCGTACTGTGGCTGCTTCATCCATCCAGGTGGATGCCCTCAATTTCCCTTCTGGGGATCAATAAAGTATACAAAATTAAAAAAAATCAAAATCAAATGGCCACAACCTCAGGTGGATCTGGGTTAAGGTTGTGCTAAAGGTCAAGAAATCTGTGTGCTCTTATAGTGGTTTCATGAGGCTGTAATGAGCTACTCCTTCAATGACAGTCTGGCTCTGAACTTACTAAGTAGCCACTGTTCAAGAATTGCACGAATAATTATTTTTTGATTGACCAGGCACTGTTTTATTGACATCAGGGAAGACCTAAGGTCTGATTCAAAAATTTGTATTTTTTTAAGTTACACATTTAAGTGAGAACATGACGTAATATGCTTGTCAGCTTAAAATTGCTCATATAGCTATCCTCAGTTTTGACTCTGTGCCATTGTGGTTATTTGTGTTGACCTCTGCCACTTTCAGATTGTAGTACCACCTCTACCAGGCAAAGCCGTGATAAGACTGATGCCATTCCGTGGCGATGATGGCATTTTTGATGAGAGTTTCATTGAGGAGCGGCGAGCGGGCCTCGAGTTGTTCATCAACAGGTCAGCCAGATGATTAAAGCATCCCTTTATCAAAATGCATGAGTATTATACATATGGCATTAGGGCTGTCACGGTGGAGGAATTTCCCCTGTGGTGACGGTGGATAGCTCAACATTGCAATATGTGGTATTATTGCAAATGTTTTTAGGACCCTGGTCTCGTAATTTAAACGGGGTTCATAACTTATGTGGCAAATGATGGAAGCTGTGAGAAACTCGCTGCAGCTCTGTTCTCAACTTATGTGCATGTGTGACAATTGTGTGGCGCTCCGGTCTTCCTACAGGCGTGAACTGCTGATTCTGTGTAAATTAAAAAAAAACAAAAAAAAACAACTCAATTATTTTCATAAAGCAGTATTTCAACTACAGGGTGTGTGGACTGGAGACTGCAGCAACATTCAGCTTATTTAAAAAGGACAGCCTCCGTACAGGACCCTGCGTGGTTCTTGTCTCCGTGATTTTTGGATTTTTGCTGTTGTCTGAAAAATCACGTTCAAACAAGCAATGCACTATGCAGTTGTTGTTTTGCTGTCTGAGCTCAGTTGTCAGGATCATAAACACTGGGCTCAGAAGGAAATAAAACGCTTTGTGCCCTTTCAGTGCCCACTGTCACGTCTGTATTTAGCAATTCGTCCAAATGTTTCCGCAGGTAAACTGCCTGCTGGAGTTCGTCCGGAGAGAGTGCCCCACACGGTACTGTGGAAACCGTACCGGGTGCAAACATGCTGTTGGCAATAAAAATACACTTAACATTTAACAGTTTATTTAATAATCAGTAGTGGCACATAAGTGAACGAGATTTAGCCACCCACACAAAAAGTGAACACTGCATGTACGGATCCCCATAATATGTGATGGCAATGGTCTGGACTGCTGGTGAAGTTTACAGTTTTATTTTCTTATTTTGCACAGTACACTTTTAAGTAAAACACAAATTACGACCACCGTAAGCTTGTGCCTCATTACGGGTCCATAAACCGATTGTTAGCGTTTGTAGCTCGACTGTCTCTGCTAAGTGCTATAGCCTTACTGACAATTTCAGTCAGGCCAGGAAGCGAAAACAAAACCACTGTTATCAAAATAAAAGCCTGCTTTTTTTAATTCAGTGTATAGGATGGCATAAGGCCTCTGTACTTTGTAAAATTAACTACTAATGGGAAAACATTTATGCAAAGATCAAAAAATACATATCTCAGAATTATTGATCAGGTAATTAACCTAAAATAGTAAACCTTTCAGGGTATTTACACTGTGGTTGTTGCGGTTGCTCATTATCCTCCGCAGTAGGCTTGTCTGTAGTGTGGTACTACATAATTGCGGTAGTCGTGACAGCCCTGTATGGCATATTAGGTTTGCAAACTGGAATTGTGTTGAACGTTTTCAAAAGCAGTTGAAAAACTTCTTCCTTCCTCCAATTTCTGTACTATCCATCCATCTATCTTCTACCACTTTTCCGGAGGTCCGGGTCATGGAGGCAGCAGTTCAAGCAGAGAAGCCCAGACTTCCCTCTCCCCAGCCATCTGCTCCAGCTCTTCAGAGAGGATACCAAGGCGTTCCCAGACCAGCTGGGAGACATAGTCTCTCCAGTGAATCCTGGGTCTGCCCTGGGGTCTCCACCCAGAGGGACGTGCCCAAAACACCTCAAGTGGGAGGTGTCCAGGAGGCATCCTGATCAGATGCCCATACCACCTCAACCGGCTCCTTGATTTCTATACTTAAATCTGTAAAAGCATGTCCCAAAAGTGTTAGTTTTCTGCAAGTTTTATAGCTGTTGGACTAAACAAAAGTTTGTATTTTCACAAGAGGTAAATGTAGACTGATCTCGCAAAATATGGAAGTAAACAAGCCACCATTACTGTGGTGTCTGGCTCCAGAGATATGCGGGCCTGTTTGAATCCAAGTTGTTCTTGCACTACAATTTCTTGGTTTTTTTCTTTCTCAGACAGAAAATGGTGTATTATTATTATGTACCTGGTAGAGAAACTCGAACTCCACAATTATTTTCAAAAAGCATGAGAAGAAAAAGAATTAATCTTGCCTTCTTGTTTCTTTATGCTACTGTAGAATTGCAGGTCACCCCTTGGCCCAGAATGAGCGCTGTCTTCACATGTTTCTGCAAGAGGAAGTCATTGACCGTAACTACATTCCTGGAAAAGTACGACACTAGGGTTACTGAGGGAGATGGGCAAGTGGGGGGGTTAAAATGTGGGGCTGTTGAACTAACTGCCTCTTGCCTTTCTTCCCTCAGAACTTCTCTTAATCTCTCTAGTGCTTTCATTCTCTCTCTCTCTCTCTCTCTCTCTCTCTCTCTCTCTCTCTCTCTCTCTCTCTCTCTCTCTCTCTCTCATTACAAAGTGAAATTCTTTTTGAGTTAGAATATGTTCTTCTGCAATGTATGAGGATGTGGGTAATGTTTCAGACAACTGTGCGACTCCTTGTGCATTTGTTTTATAATACTACATTAAAGAAAGCACTACGTAATTGCCATTGTATTGTAAATACTTGGCTCTAAATCACAATTTGTTCAGATTTACATACATACTTTTGGACTTTCCCAGTGTCATATTTATGATTGTAATAAATAATGTGAATAAAGTAGAATGATGTCTAAATATGTGTGCTGGAGCTAATGTGTATTATTAGGGATTCATGCAGACTGTAAACAACAGTCCTGATCCTGTTTTGTTCTCTTTGTTTTGTTGCTGTTCTTTTAGGTATAAATGAAGTAAGTTTGCTTTATTTCATCCTGGTTCTAAGAGCTTTCTGAAAGTTAAAGGTGGTTGCATGGGCACTGTAAAGACCAAAGGCGATAGTTCACAAATGCTAAAGTAAAACAATGCTAATGCCATATTTAAATCATCACTATAGCACTAACTGCAATCTGTTGTTTTACCCTGTAAACATGACCACACACATCCCCCTCATTATAAAAAGATTACCAGGAAAAAAATCCCTAAAATGTTAGTACTCATGGCGTGTTGCAAAGGGGGAAATCATTCTGCAAGCCAGTTTTATCACATTTTCTACTTTATAGTTCACATTCATTTTAACAAGGTTTTCATTGGAACTGGTCATCCATAAATAAATCATCCCATAAATTGGCCTGCAGAAGCTCCTCAGTCCACGATTATCAAGCCAGAGTTGAGACATTGCTTTCTGAGTTATGTGAACTATTGTTTAATAGGAAATATGTTCCGTACAACACCCGTAACTGGAGCTCTTTGAAAACTCTTTAAACTAATACTGAAACATGATCATTGTCACACTAATCACTGGCTGCATGGCACACTTGCACGCTTTCTTTGCTGTATTTTTATTAGTTGTGCTGATAAATTATTTCACATGACTAATCACCATTAAGTTTCTTGATTTGATCTTCATTTTGCTCATTTCTGTAATTTTCAGACATGGAAGCCATGTCCAGTACACAAATCTTTGTCTGAAAAGCTAAGCAGCCAGTTCTCCCATCCCACAAAGTCTATAAATGACACACCTGAAGTTAATTTGTCAGATTACCTAAACTCACTGAATTAATTAATTTGAGAAGAAAAATCTTTCCACGTACCTATTTTGTTCACACGCAAGTTTTTGAAGCACACAGCATCATGGCATACATTGGAAAAAAAATAAAACACTGCATGATGCTTATTGGTGAAGTCTGCTGCACAGAAACTTTTCAGCTCAGAAAATCTTCAGCTCTGTTGTCATGAAAACCGCATGCATTCCTTTGTAATGTAGCTTGTACACACATTTCATCTACCATTTTTTTAAATGTTGACTTAAAACAACTTATATTTCAGTTGAAAAAAGTTTTTAGTCCAGAAATTTTTCAAGAGTTCATATACCTTGTTAGCACATGGAGATTAATTAGCATATTATTGTGATACTGCATATATACTTTAAATAAGATGCCCAAGACCACACTAGTGTTTCTATCTTTCTTAGAGGAAATTTAAACTGTAACACCCAAAGAATTCTAACATGACAACTAGTACAGCTGCAGATGTATGTGTAAGACATGGATTGATTATTTGATCATCAAGTACTGTTTGGTCCTACCCCATTTTTTCTTTTTTTAAATATTTTCTGTGATTGATTACGTCTGCCTGTATTCCTCACAGGATTATATTTGGATTCATTCAGAGAACTGAACAGCAGCTTAAACGTGTTTGTATAACTGTTTTCTTTTCTTTTTCTCTCTCATGACAAACAGTCTGGACTGCTGCATCTGCCCCATGTACATTTTTTTTTCTACATCACATCATTATAAATCTGATGGGAATGTCAGAAGTGACGCATTTCATCAGTGTAGAGAAATACACACCTGTCGCTTCTGAATTAAACAGAAATCTAATGTATAAAATGATTTTTTTTTTCCGTCATTCCATATTCTGTATGTATGCTATTTTTGATTGTTGGTGAAGAGACATGTTCCTTATATTTTTAGCCATTAAGAGTTTTTCCTTTTTAAGGCTTACAATTATGGTTTCTGAATGTCTTGAATTGAGTTTGAAAAAGTGATTTCCTGCTCTGAATATTTTGCTAGCAAAAATAATGTTGATTATAACCTCCCAAAGTTGAGCAACATGTAGCATCATGAAAACTAATCCACCCATCATTCCAGTCACCACTTTTATGTTCAGGACACACCCTCAAACAGGAGTTGTCATGACTGCTTGTTGATTTAAACAAAATTGTGTCCAAGCACTGTGACAAGAAGTTCATTATATGAACAAAACAATTGGTTTATAGATCTATACAATGATGCTTTTTGTGCTTCTTTCCAACTGTTATATTTTTTCTTTCATTATTATTGTGAAGTGTACTAATTCATGCTATCGTTGTAGTTCAACTATGGGTGACATTGCCAATTAAATTTCCTGCTGCCTGCCGTGTCATGTCTCTCTTCAGTTTTGGAGTAATAGGCCAGATGTAAAGTTTCACCTTTCAGTATGTGGTTGTCACACTAAGCAACAATGAGAGGGGAAGAATCTGGCTTTGGATGGTGACCTAGTTGCCCAATGAACATAAAGTTGAAATATAGCAGGTATGACAAAATATGATATATGCAGCTTAGCACATTTTTTTCCTTGTTGAAAGTATTGAAAAACAAAGGAATGCATATTAAAAATGTCTCAAAACGGTGTGGGTTGTAGTGTGCATGGTGTAGAATTTTAATATTTCAGTAACTGGTAATGAATTGTAGGCTTATACTGTAGCAGGGTGAATTAATTGGTGCACCATAACAGAAGATCTTTACTGTCCTGCCAGTATATAGCAAACTTGAAAATGACAAAAAGGCTTTGTTCTAGATGTGCAACCATACTAGCAATTCCCACAGTGAACATGAGTGATTTACTAAAACTCCAATGAGATGCTGTAGAGTGATATCCTGAACTAATGCAAACATTGTACTGTGGAAGAGCAGTGTGAAATACTCCACATAACCCAGTAAAGGTAGCAATGACATTCCCCATTTATTTTAAGTTCCCTATAAACTTGTTTAAGAAGCAAATCCAAGCTTAGTGTTATTTTTCAATATTATACTTTCAGTAGTGCGGTAGGAAGAAAGGGCTTAAACTGAATCCACAATGAAGCAAATACAGTACAACAGAGTTGCATGGAGATGAGCTATTGAAATGTATGTTGTTTTTTAGTTTGTTTTTGCACACAGCTGAAAGTGTTTAGGTTTTTGCTCTTTGTAATGGGGGTTGAATAATTTCAAGTGCAACTGTAGAAAAATCAGTATCCAAAAAGATTCCAGTATTGTTTATTGCAAAGAAAACAAATCTACAGTCAGGGACTCTACGAATAAGACCTTTTAAATATTTCTTTTTTGCTAAACATTTAATAGGTCAATTACTCAGTGTTCTCAAGATACTGTAGATTTAGGTTGTCCCAGAAAGGTGATCTTGTGGTTTAGGCCTTGAACTTTGTCTTCACGCAGATGACATTTCGTTGTACTTGCACAACCCTAACACTTAACTGTATGAAACAGTTCAAGTAATCAGTAGTTTCTCAAAATTATTCAATACAATGAATTAATAACTTCACCACACTCGCACTTTCTAATAAAGTATGGGATTCTGTAGATCAGGATACACTCCCCTCAGTTCAACTTGTTAATGTCAAACATCTCAGTATCACCATTTTTCCCCAGGCTGTCAGTTATTCTCACTTAAGTATACCCTGTTAAAAGAAAGGTGACCTTAAATGCTGGATAAACCTCTCACTGTGAGAGGTTTATCCAGCATTTAAGGTCATCATCTAGTATGAATAGCAACAATCAAAATGAAAATACTCAGGGATTCCCACCACCTCCCCAGAAAAATGATTTGAATTTCTTAATCCCATAGTTGCAAACTTCTACTGGATAAAGAAAAAAGCAAAGATTAAACACTCCACATTGCAAAAACATATCAAGACAGTGTACAGCAAGGGTAGAAAGGGCAGAGGGAAGATTAAAACTACAACCTAATGCAGATTTAGGTGGAAGTAAACAAGAGCAACTCCAAATTAAAACCACAAAGGTTAAAACAAAAAACACCACAGAAACAATAAACATGCAAAAGTTTAAAACTACATCAGAACTAAAATCAATAAAATATTTCCACCCCGTGAGACAAACTCCCAACACTGCGACCTCCTCTGTCATGTAGACGTTGCACTTACTCTTGCCCTCCAGAGATGAACATCAGCACAGGGCAGACTATTCTACAGTTCTCAGTCCATTGGTGATTATGGGCCAGATACAGCGTGTCAAGTGAAGACTCTTGTGGTATGAACTTGAGTGACAGTAATTTTCATCATCCAACTGCTCAGATGTAAATATTATGATTGTTTTGGAATCGTAAATAGTATTTTTTTGATCAATATATTATTTTTTGAAAAATATAAATACTAATTGTGCCAATTTTTTTCTTCCATTATTTAACCAGGAGGTCCCATTGAGATCAGAGGTCTCTTTTGCAAGGGAGACCTAGTCAAGGTAGCAACCTGACAATCAAAACCAAGTGAAGCATGATACACAAATCACCAATAAAGCAGAACATATGCTTGTTCAGCACAGTAACCTCTCAAGAAAAACAATGACATTTCTCCCTACGGGATAAATATTGTGTTGATGAAGGCTATTATACCTAACACTCACTTCAGTGGCTATAAATCCCCTATAAAAACAAATCTACATTGTCTAAAATTTTTTCCTACAAAAAAAAAATCATAAACACTCCCTTGCAACTCGCCTTTTCTCAGGGGGCGGGGGCCACAGTTGCCAATGTAGCTGAGACATTATGTTTATTATTGTGGTCTATATTAATCATATATCCCATAACCTACATATGTTTAAGCATGTGAGAGTGTTTAGTGATTACATATGTAAAGCGACTTCACACCTCAGAACAGGACAAAGGGTCTCAACCGCCAGTGAAGATCAAAGAGCATCTGAAGCACTGCGGTGGAGACCGGACGGGTTGCCCTGACCCCCCAGGGCCAGGTGGAGGAGTACGAAGACAAAAGAGGGGATTAAGATAGTGAGGGATGTCAGCTTTTGATATGCATGTCTTTTGTTATGTACGAGTATAAGTTCGTAGAGCCGAAGGTGTTCGCTCTCTTACTTCTTCTGCTGCTGCACCTAGATGAGACTTGTTAGAGGAGCTGATAATAAACTTTGGTTTATGAATCACATCGCCTCGTTATTTCAAGCTCCTCTACACTGGTGACCCTGACGCGAGAATGGACCAGAGGCGTTCCCCCGCGATTGACTCATCTGTGGCGACCGAGGCAGACGCCGGCGCCCATGCAGACAGGGGAACCAGATGGACGACGTTCCCCCATGGCAGAAGTGATAGAGAGGGCTCAACCGAGCACCAGCGCCGCGGAGAGAGCCGAAGCAAGGCACTCTCACCCTGCGGACACATCAGTGACGGTCCACACAAACGCCGTCACCGTCAAGCTGCCGGACTTCTGGCAGGAAGACCCCGCCTCGTGGTTTCAGCAAGCTGAAACCCAGTTTGCACTTGCAGGCATCATGGCTGACGATACAAAGTTCTATCACATTGTCGCCAAACTCGACGCCGCCACTTCGAGATGTGCGCGGAGCATAATCCAGAGTCCGCCGGCCCAGGACAAATATAAAGAACTGAAAGCGACAATCGTGGCAAATTACGTCCCCTCAGCCGAGGAGAGAGCCAAGAGGATCCTGGTGGTCTACGGCCACAGAGGAGGCAGACCCAAGGCCCTCATGGAGGACTTGCTGCAACTTAAAGAAGAGGACAATGACAACTTCCTCTTCCATTTCATATTCCTCAGTACGCTGCCGCCACACATGAGAGGGACGCTTGCCAACATGCGATGCAGCACCCAGCAAGACTTCCGCATGCTGGCTCACGAAGCTCAACGGCTCGTCAACCCCTGCAAGGAGCAGACACCCACAGCAGCATCCGCAGACCTCAACGCTGATGTCCGGAGCCATGAGGAGCCACAAATCACCGAGCAGAATCAGCCCGCGGTGACAGCGACACGGCCAGGACGCAACAGACGGAGCAACGTTTGTTATTACCACCACCGCTTCGCCGAGAAGGCTTACAAATGCGTTCCCCCCTGCAAATTCACGATTTCGGGAAAACGCCGAAGCCGAGAGCCGTTAACAGCGGCGGTTCTCGGCGAAAAAAGCAAGCTTTTATATGTGACGGACGGACACACTGGCAAGCAGTTCCTTATCGACACGGGAGCTCAACTAAGTTTTGTCATGCCCTCCCAAGCAGACCGGGCCATGGGCCCCCGGGGCAATGGAGCGGTGGCAGCCAACGGCTCCATCATCGACACTTTTGGCGAAAAGAGCCTGCCCCTCTGCATCCACGGCCGCAACTACAGATGGACATTTGTTGTAGCGGCGGTGAGTTTTAACTTGTTGGGCGCAGATTTTTTGTGTGCACATGGGTTATTAGTTGATCTAGCGAACAGACGCTTGGTTAATGCACTGTCCTTTGCTTCTATTCGCTGCTCAGCTCGACTTTCTCCACCACCCGTGCAGGCTAGCGTCACCACAGCAGGAGGTAAGTTTGATCAACTCCTCACCCAATTTCCAGCACTCACAATTCCCAAATTCTCAGCCACAGTGGCTAAACACGGGGTCGAACACTTTATTCCCACAACGGGCCCACCCGTATTCGTCAAAGCTCGGCGCTTAGACGCGGCCAAGCTCGCCATAGCTCGGGACGAGTTTACCACCCTTGAAAGATTAGGCATTATCAGACGCTCGAAAAGCCCCTGGGCGTCACCACTTCACATGGTCCCGAAATCCGACGGTTCTTGGAGGCCGTGCGGTGATTACCGCAGATTAAACAATGCGACAGCGCATGACCGCTACCCAATTCCTCACATTCAAGACTTTTCACTACATCTGGCGGGTGCGCGCATTTTTTCAAAAATAGACTTA
This sequence comes from Pholidichthys leucotaenia, assembly GCA_020510985.1. Taxonomy (NCBI): domain Eukaryota; kingdom Metazoa; phylum Chordata; class Actinopteri; order Cichliformes; family Pholidichthyidae; genus Pholidichthys; species Pholidichthys leucotaenia. Next base: position 388,711,848 of record CM035844.1, on the reverse strand, counting down.
GTCCGCGGTTATCATCAAGCCCCAGTTAGAGCAGAGGACATTCCTAAAACAGCTGTAATAACCCCCTTCGGTCTTTTTGAATTTTTGCGGATGCCTTTTGGCCTCAAAGGCGCTGCCCAAACCTTTCAGCGGATGATGGACGCAGTATTACGCGGCCTCCCTTTCGTGTTCGTCTACCTCGACGATATGCTGGTAGCCAGTTCGTCTGAGGAAGAACACGAGCAGCATCTCACTATGGTTTTTCAGAGGCTAGAAGAGCACGGGTTAATAATCAATCCAGCCAAATGCAAATTCGGCGTGTCACAAATTGATTTTTTAGGACACAGAGTTTCTCCGAAGGGGGCAGTCCCACTGCCAGACAAAGGTCACGCAGTAAAAAGTTTCCCACGGCCACAAACGGTCAAATCGCTGCAAGAATTTTTGGAAATGGTTAATTTTTACAACCGTTTCCTCCCCCACGCAGCTCAGCTCATGCAGCCCCTATATGACGCGCTCAGAAAACAAAAACCTTCCAACGCGGTCGAATGGACCCCGGAGCGCAAACACGCCTTCGCGGAAGTAAAAAGTGCCCTAGCTAATGCCACATTGTTGGTTCACCCCGATCCCTCGACCCGCATTGCGCTAACCACAGACGCTTCAGACCTGGCCATAGGGGCAGTTGTAGAACAACACGTCAGCGGAATCTGGCAACCTTTGGCATTCTTCAGCAAATCGCTAAACCAAACTGAGCGTATGTAACGGATGCCAACTAGTACTGTTCGGCGTAGAACGTTAGTAAACCTCCCTCCCAAAGCCTCATACAGTATCGGTAGCGCTGAGCTATCGGTCGGACCTTTAGCTCAGCGCGATCGTGCTGTGTCTCCCATGCTCGAACTGTGTTAGTTGACTGAGAGGTCGCGGGTTCGTGTCCCGTGTGGGGCGAACTGCGCAGGATGATCTCTGTCACACTGGTGCCGTGAACCCGGCATGGGAGTGAGGTTTAAGGGGGAGAGTGTAACGGATGCCAACTAGTACTGTTCGGCGTAGAACGTTAGTAAACCTCCCTCCCAAAGCCTCATACAGTATCGGTAGCGCTGAGCTATCGGTCGGACCTTTAGCTCAGCGCGATCGTGCTGTGTCTCCCATGCTCGAACTGTGTTAGTTGACTGAGAGGTCGCGGGTTCGTGTCCCGTGTGGGGCGAACTGCGCAGGATGATCTCTGTCACACGTAAATACAGCACTTTTGACAGGGAGCTGCTAGCGCTTCATTTATCCATCCGCCACTTTCAGTTCTGGTTGGAAGGGCGGCGTTTCATGGCTTTTGTAGACCACAAACCGCTCACCTTTGCGATGGCTAAAATTTCCGAACTGTGGTCAGGCAGGCAACAAAGACAGCTGGCTGCGATTTCAGAGTTCACCACAGACATTCGACATGTGGCAGGCAAACTTAACGTGGTAGCAGACTGCCTCTCTCACGCTGTGACATCGCCAGAGCGCGAGGAGACAGATTATACTACCTCAGCCGCTGAACTCTTCGCCAACGCGGACACATACACAGCACCAATCCACGCAGGGATAGATTATGCAGCCATGGCAGAGGAGCAAAGTAGTGACGCGGACGTGCGCACACTCCTGTCTGGACCAACAGGGTTAAGGCTGGAGGAAAGGGTTTTATGCGACGGTGTGCCCCCCCTAATATGTGACATCTCAACTGGCCGACCTCGCCCGTTAGTCCCAGCTGCATGGCGCCGCCGTATTTTCGACTCGATTCACTCCCTCGCGCACCCAGGTGTGCGCGCTTCGGTTAAAATGGTCGCCGAAAAGTTTGTGTGGCCTGGCCTGCGCAAAAACGTAAAAGAATGGGCAAAGACTTGCATTTCTTGTCAGCGCGCCAAAGTACACAAACACACAAAAGCCCCTCTGGAGCCTTTTCGAATCCCTGCTAGAAGGTTCAGCCACGTTCATGTCGACCTCGTGGGGCCACTACCTTCCTCCCATGGTTTCACACACCTGTTAACAATGATAGACCGCACCACGCGCTGGCCAGAGGCAGTCCCTCTGGCATCAACCACAGCGGAGGAAGTCGCTCGCGGTTTTTTAACAAACTGGGTTGCACGTTTCGGCGTCCCATCAGACATCACGTCCGATAGGGGGCCTCAATTTGTCTCGGAGCTTTGGTCAGTCATGGCCAGCAGCTTAGGGGCGACAATTCACCGCACCACCGCTTATCACCCTCAGGCTAATGGGTTATGCGAGCGTTTTCACAGATCTTTAAAGGCTGCCCTCAGAGCCTCACTAACGGATACAAATTTGGTAAATAAACTTCCCTGGGTTTTACTGGGGTTGCGTGCTGCGCCCAAAGAGGATCTAGACGCCTCCCCAGCAGAATTAGTTTTTGCACAACCTCTCAGGCTCCCAGGTGAATTTTTACCAGAGAACCCAGAGCCAGGGCATCTTCCAGGCCCAAGGTTTTTAGGCAGCAACGGACCGGACTCTCTCCCCGGACTGGCACATCACTCTTTTCCACGGGTTTTTGTCCCCCAAGCTTTAAAAAACGCTGAATTCGTTTTTGTTAGGCATGAAGCTTTAAAACCAACTTTCCGCCAACCATACGATGGACCATTCAGAGTGCTGGAACCTGGTGATAAACATTTTGTGCTTGATTTTGGGGATAGAAAAGAAACAGTCAGCATTGACAGACTTAAACCTGCCTTCTTGTTGAGAGACGAGCCTGCACGGTTGGCGAGAGCACCTTGGCGGGGTAGACCCCCCAAGAGAAAAGACTCAGCCCCCCTGCAGGGAACAATTAATCACTCTCCTCCCCAAGCTGCAGATTCCTTACAGGAAGGTCCCACCAGGACGCCCAAGCAGACCCACAGCAGATTCGGGAGAAGATTAAAACCCAGACGGCACAGAGACTGATGCAAACTACTCAACAGTTGTTCACTAATTGTGCTGTAACAGTTTAGGACTGACTTGTGATTTTACTATGCTGTTATGATTACCACTGAACTCTCGTAGGAGCATGGCTGCTGGAAAGTTTCTTCTGTGTCAAGAGGTGTAGCAGTTAGTATGTCATAGTAATTATCTTAAACTGTGAATTTTTCTATTGTCCTTTTCTTAGTCGTTTGGGGGGGGGCTGTGGTCTATATTAATCAGATATTCCATAACCTACATATGTTTAAGCATGTGAGAGTGTTTAGTGATTACATATGTAAAGCGACTTCACACTTCAGAACAGGACAAAGAGTCTCAACCGCCAGTGAAGATCAAAGAGCATCCGAGGCACTGCGGTGGAGACCGGACGGGTTGCCCTGACCCCCCAGGGCCAGGTGGAGGAGTACGAAGACAAAAGAGGGGATTAAGATAGTGAGGGATGTCAGCTTTTGATATGCATGTCTTTTGTTATGTGCGAGTATAAGTTCGTAGAGCCGAAGGTGTTCGCTCTCTTACTTCTTCTGCTGCTGCTCCTAAATGAGACTTGTTAGAGGAGCTGATAATAAACTTTGGTTTATGAATCACATCGCCTCGTTATTTCAAGCTCCTCTACAATTATGTTATTATTTATGAGGAAATTCAAACTGAAAATATGCCATTATGCTGAACATAAACTACAAGAGATGGAAAATGATATTGATCCTGATAACCACTTTTTCAATAATATTCATAATCATTGTGAATATTACACTGAAAAGCAATTCAAAAGTCAAGTGCAACTAGATGGTAAACTATCAATAATACACTTCAACAGCAGAAGTCTTAAAAACTTTCCACAGATTCAGGACTATTTAAAACAGCTAGACAGAAAATTTACAGCTATCGCAGTCTCCGAAACTTGGCTTAATGAAGAGCAGGCTCCCCTGATGGCAACAGAGGGATATCAGATGTTTCATATTAACAGATCTCAAAAAAGAAAGATGGTGGTGCTGCACTGTATATTGATGACCTGTATAGGTGTAAGCTTGTAAATGGAATGTCCTTTGCACTACCAGGGATTTTGGAATGTGTTACTGTTGAGATTGACCAAGATAAAACAAAAAATCTAATTAAACCTGCGAGCAGGTGCAAGCGGACCTACACCCCCTGCGCGCCCGCGGAACCCGGTGCCCGTCGTCCCTTGCTGGCTTGGAATATGTGCCATCATCACTGCAAGGGCTGCATGAATAACAAAGTAAACCGTTTGGCGCAGATCTTCCTGTGAGTAGTAAGTGGCACTATCCCTTTTGTCAAATATTTTTATGTAGGAGCACGTGGAGTGGGACTAATCTAGACTAATCTAATCAAGTCACAAACAATAGAATAGAATAGGCTTCAGTGTCATTGTACAGTTGTACAGTCCAGCCAAACTGTGGGAGCTCCACCAGGCTATTGCACAATTAAATATAAGAAAGGGATTAGATAAAACACAGTTACAGAACACACAAGTGAAATAAAAAACAGTCCAGGATTATGGAAAACCTGTAGTAAAAAACTAGAAAAGCACTCATAGAGTGCATACCTCCGCCAAGGCTCCTTCCGTTTGTCATGGATCACCTCCAAAATGTAATGGGTTTTGTGTGTCGGCCTTGTGGTGAAAATTGCATTAAAGTCTGTCCATCAGTTTTGGAGTATTGTTGCTAACACACTGAGAAGATAAGAGCCTTGGCTGAGGTATGCATTCTCAGATCATCACCAAACTATTGTGACGTAGGCAAGGTTCACACAGATGGTTGCGACGGACAGGCTTTATTCAAACACACCACCCCAACACCCACACTCTGAGCACAGACAGGAGGGGAGGTCATTCTCCCAGACCCCCATTTCAATCATGGTTACACACACGATACATCTTGCCCTTATCCTGCCTATAAACTCTGCTGGGTCATTATAACGCAGTTATAATGACACAGCAGTATAATAACTCAGTAATAACATTTAATACACACACACAGTAACGTTTTCAGCTGGCAAAGCATGCTGGGAAATCCCTGCCCCCCTTAACATGGCCCCGAAGTTACACTGCCCCCCCCCCCCCCCCGGACTGGTTTCTGTCCCCAGAAAAATCAAAGTCCAACCCAGAAGTCCAACGCGGATCAGTCCGGGTGTTGGGGCGGCTTCGACGCCGATGACCAGCACATCCAACAGCTTCAGTAGGACTACGCACAGTACCTCCCCTGGCAGCGGGAGTCACGACTCCCACCGCTGCCAGGACCTCCCAGGCGGCCACTGGTCCGCGTCCAGGCGTCCAGCCCCTGCTGAGCTCCAGGACCTTCACACTCCTCCCCATAAGCTCACGAATTGAATGGCGAGGAGGGCGTGTCCATGGTAACACATTTCATGTCATGCTAAACTTGATGTTCATTTATGATCATGGCTGTGTTCTGATGAATCTCAGAAAATTTCACATCATTCTGGCCAGCCGGGCGTGAGTAATAAATAAAACAGTTTTCAGCAATTCTTTTGTTAACCACTATATGGCACTATATCGGTTTTCAGGTATTTTGAGGTCATTGCGTTCGGGGCAAGACTATTTTCCATCATGAAAATTTTGGTGCACATCAGACAGGTTTTGTCCGAGTTACAGGTGGTTGAAGTTGTAAGGGGAGGAGTCAAAATTCGCCATGGCGCCATGGCAACACTTCCTTGCCAGTTATGTGATGTGCACCCGTGCCGGACTATATGTGACAGTCACCTCAACATATGTTCCAGATTTCATGACTCCAGGACCTTCACACTCCTCCCCATAAACTCACGGATTGAATGGCGAGGAGGGCGTGTCCATGGTAACACATTTGATGTCATGCCAACGTTGATGTTCAGTTATGATCATGGCTGTGTTCTGATGAATCTCAGAAAATTTCACCTCATTCTGGCCAGCCGCGCGTGAGTAATAAATAAAACAGTTTTCAGCAATTCTTTTGTTAACCACTATGTGGCGCTATAACTTTTCTCAGGGATTTTGATGTAGTTGTGTTCGGGGTGGGACTACTTTCCATAATGGAAAGTCTGGTGCACATCGGACAGGTTTTGCCCGAGTTACAGATGGTTGAATTTGTAAGGGGTGGAGTCAAATTTCGCCCTGGTGCCCTGGCCACGCCTTTTGAGATTTTGACTTAATTTATACAATTTTTAATGGCCAATGCCTATAGATGCCGCCATGTAAAAATGAGCTCAATCAGAGCAGGTCCCTAGGACTAATGCGTTCAAATGTGAGGTGTGACTTTTTTCCGAATTGGAGGTGGGGCGAGTTTGAGGCAAGATGGCGGCCTTCCTGTTGGCTGTGGGTATGGGCCACAATGATGTTTTTTGCATATCTTGAGGTGATGCACACCTCACCCAAATTTTGTGTCTCTACGGCAAAGTTTATGGTCTCCAGTCTCCATAGACCTTGTACGTTTGGCCCCACCCACAAAAATGAGGGGTGGGGGGGCACATATGTTTTCCAGTTTATCGAATTTTTTGCCGGGTCTGAGGGGTTTGCCAAAAAAAATCGCGTTTTGGTTAACGTTCAGAGGGTGAAAAATGCGATCATTTAGGCGGATTGAGAAAAAAAAGAAAAAGAAACGAAGCAGATACAATAAGGCTTTCGCCGACTGACGTCAGTGGCTCAGGCCCTAATTATAAGCTGTATATATAGAACTCCGGGAACTTGCATTGAGACATTCAGAGATAAATTAGTCGAGATGTACAATAATATTACTAGTAAGAAAATGGTAGTAATTTGTGGAGATTTCAATATTGATTTATTAAATCCATATCAACAAAATGTAATTACAGAGTTCATGAATTCTATGTACAGCATGAGTCTATATCCCACAATAACACATCCCAGTAGAATCACAGTTCACACTGCTACACTTATTGACAACCTGTTTGTTAATATTATTGATAAGAAAATAGAAAGTGGATTATTGATAAAAGATATAAGTTGTGGGTGACCCCCACAACATACTGGGACAAGCAGAGCGCTCAGCTGGAGCAATTAGCAGAACAATGAGATGTGTGTATTGAGATCAATAGGCAGCTTCTCTTTGTCTAGCTCCTTCCTGCCAGTATCCTGCTGCTGATATGTGTGATTCAAATGCAGGTGTTCATGCCTTCCTGCCCTGTACTGTGATGCAAATGTCCCATGCCTTCCTGCAGTTACTGTGATGTTAATGTGCCATTCATGCATTGTCTGTAGTGGGGTAAAGTGACCATTTGCCAACCTTTGCACTTATCCATGGCCACACGGGGGCCAATACAGAAAAAATTTTAAAATTGTTCAGATACAAATCACAAAATGCAATCAGTTCTTTTAAAGAAGACTTGCTGAAGCAAGACTGGACAAAAGTCTATGTATCAGATGTAAATGAAGCCTATGACACATTTATTAACACTGTAACCACTCTTTATGAAAAAAATTGTCCATTAGTAAAGAAAAAGCTTAAACATAAATTTGCCGATAAGCCATGGTTAACCAAAGGATTACAAAAGGCGTGTACAAAGAAAAATTTATTATATAAAGCTTTCCTAAAGAAAAGGACAAAAGAAGCAGAGCAGCGGTATAAAACATACAAAAATGAGTTAACATATATAATAAGATGTAGTAAAAAAGACTATTACAATAAAGAACTGGAGAAAAACAGAGACAATATTAAAAATACATGGACAATACTTAACAATATTCTTGGAAATAAAAACAGAAATACAAGCTACCCAACCAATTTTTCAAAAAAATAATAAAACGACTCAGAGTGTGAATGCAGCTTCACCTGCAGATGAATTTAATAACTTTTTTGTTAACATTGGTCCTAATTTGGCTCGAGAAATACCCATTACAGCACCCACAGGTGATACAATAAGCAAAAACACTGCTATAAAAGATTCCATTTTCATAAAGAACACAGACGAGAGAGAGATCATTGAAATTGTTAAATCGTTTAAAAGTAAAACATCTATGGACTGTGATGGTATTGACATGCTCTTAGTCAAAACTATTATTGAATGCTTAGTGAAACCACTGACGTATATCTGTAACCTGTCTCTCCAAACAGGTATATTTCCCAATGCAATGAAAATAGCTAAAGTAATTCCGATATACAAGACGGGTGACAGAGGGGAATTCTCAAACTATAGACCAATTTCACTATTGCCGCAATTTTCCAAGATACTTGAAAAAATATTCTATGAGAGAATTGACAACTTCATACTGAAGAATAATTTATTGTGTGAGCAGCAATATGGGTTCAGACACAAGAGGACAACTGCATTTGCTCTAATGGAATTTATAGAAAAAATATCAACTGTCGTTGAAAATAAAGAGTATTCAGTTGGGGTATTCCTGGATCTTAAAAAAAGCATTTGATACAGTGGATCATAATTTATTATTAAAGAAACTACAAAATTGTGGTATTAGGGGTTAGCACTGTCCTGGTTATGTAGTTACTTAAAGAATAGATATCAGTATGTATGTGTTGGTAACAAAAACTCACAGTTACTGAAGGTTGCTTGTGGAGTCCCACAGGGTTCAGTTTGGGGGCCATTGTTATTCAATATGTATGTAAATGATATAAGTAAAGTTTCAGAAAAAATGGATTTAATATTGTTTGCCGATGACACTAATTTATTATGCAGTGGAAGCAATTTGGAACAACTTTTGGATACACTCGGAAAGGAATTAGGAAAGCTTAAACTGTGGTTTGATTCAAACAAATTAACGCTCAATTTAAGTAAGACAAAATTTATAGTTTTTAACAACCATCACAACAACTTAGTATCTAAACTCAGTGTAAATGGTGTAGAGATTGAAAGGGTATCTGAAACTAAATTTCTTGGTGTAATAATTGATAATAAACTGTGTTGGAAGTCACATATTACTTATATTAAAGGTAAAATATCCAAATCAATTGCAATACTACACAGAGTGAAATATTTGCTGAATCAACCCACACTATATACCTTGTATCATTCATTAATACTCCCATACATGACATATTGTACTGAAGTATGGGGAAATACATATAAAACATACATATATCCAGTCTTTATGCTTCAGAAGAGAGCTATTAGAATAATAAACAAAGCTGCTTACAGGGAACCAACAAACCCACTTTTTCTTAAATTAATAGCTCTCAAGTTGAAAGATCTGGTTGTCTTTAAAACTGCAGTAATAATGTTTAAAGTGAAGAATCTATCACTGCCCACAAATATCCAAAAGCTGTTCCAAATAAGGGAGAAACAATATCATTTCAGAGGAACATGTATATTTCAAAAACCTTCAGTGAGAACTACCACCAAGCAACACTGTGTTTCAGTCCAAGGAGTCAGATTATGGAACGATTTTGGATCTGAATTAAAATCATGTACAACGCTTGGACAATTTAAACAAAAACTAAAGGAAGAAATACTCCAAACATATATACAAGATGACATATAAAATCACATAAGGATTGTCATATCCAGTCTGCGTTGTGTTGCTGCCTAGTTGTTGTTTTTTTTTTGTCACATTTTGTCTTAGCTTTGTTCTGAATTGTAATCGCTCTTGTTTTGTTTTTCTTTTGAATTCTTGGATGGAATGTGGGTGGGCAATATAAGCTGCGGCTTCAGCCATCACCCATTTTGGATAACTTATGTTGAACTGTATAACCAGAGGAGTTATTGTCTAATTTGACCTTGTTGGATTTTCTTCCCCCTTTGTAATATTATTGTTTCTTTTAATCTGTACTTTTAATCTATCCGAAATAAAGATTGATTGATTGATTGATTGATTGATTGATTGATTGATTGATTGACTTATTATGTGGAGAGTGTAAATAATGGAGGCAGATTTATGCAGCAGATGACTTTATTCACTCTCACATCAGTCATACACAGAAAAAGTATGTCTCAATACACCAGGGGTTCTCCTTTTATATCAACCGCCCATCTCACATCTGCATGACATCTTACATCACAATACATTCATCCCTTCTCCCCCAACTCCTTCTTCCTGCTACCACACCATAATCTTCATACCTATTGTCCTTCTCTGTTTACCCTCTGCATCCAGTCTGAGATGATTAACCCAGCCTCTACACCGCCCCCCCAGAATCTCAGACGGAGTTTCAGTCCTCACGTCCTTTTGGCTTCAGTCTCCTCCCATATCCGCTGTAACGGGGGTTTACCGCCTCTGCGGCGCTGCTGTGCCAGCGGGGGGCTCCTGGGGATGTGTCTGTCTGCGGGTGGGCCATGGCGAGGGGGGGGGAACCTTCGACTTGCCCGTGTGGCTGCTCTGATGAATCGTTTACCTGGGGAGTTCTCAGTGGGGGTCTTCCACGCCGAGGGGCCCGAGCCAACAGCACTTGCTCGTCCGCCACCTCAAAGGCGGGCTTAAGTCTGTCTATGCATATTTTCTCCCGACGACCCCCCAAGTCTAACAAAAAATGTTTGTCCCCTGTTTCCAGCACTCTGAATGGGCCATCGTAGGGTGGGCGCAACGGAGGGCAGTGGGCATTGTGCCTGACGAACACGAACGCCGCATTCTTCAAAGTTTTTGGCACAAAAGCACATGGAAAACAGTGGTGGGCCGGGCAGCGTGCCTGTGTCTGCGCTATGCTGCAAACGCTGAGAAGGGCAGTTGTCCGGCATGGGATTATCTGGCAAAAATTCCCCTGGCAGCCGCAGTGGCTGAGAAAAAACAAGCTCCGCCGGGGAAGCCTCCAAATCCTCTTTTGGTGCGGAACGCAACCCCAATAAAACCCACGGCAACCGGTCTACCCAATTTGCATCCGTCAGCGAAGCCCTGAGTGCTGCTTTCAGTGACCTATGAAAACACTCGCATAACCCATTGGCCTGTGAGGTTGTACGTGGTTGTGCGATGAACTGCAACACCCAGGCTATGGGCCATCGCGGACCAGAGGTCGGAAACAAACTGAGGGCCCCTATTGGACGTGATGTCCGACGGGATTCCAAAACGTGCCACCCATGTCGTCAAAAAAGGGCACACCACGTCCGCGGACGTGGCTGCCACCAGCGGGACTGCTTCTGGCCAGCGTGTGGTGTGGTCCACCACTGTCAGAAGGTGTGTGCACCCCTGCGATGGCGGGAGGGGGCCCACGAGGTCCACGTGAACATGGTCAAACCTCTTCGCCAGTATATGAAATGGCTCCAAAGGAGCCTTCGTGTGTCTGTGTACTTTGGCTCGTTGGCACGCTACGCAGACTGCAGCCCACTCTTTCACTTGTTTGCGCAGGCCTGGCCATACGAACTTCGCTCCCACCATTTTGACTGATGTGCGCACTCCTGGGTGCGCCAGAGTGTGAACTGACTCAAACATGCGGCGGCACCAAGCAACTGGGACCACCGGGCGCAGGCGTCCCGTGGAGACATCGCAGATTAGAGGGGGGCTCCCGTCTTGCAGTACTCTGCTCTCCAGCCTTAACCTTGTTGGTCCAGACTGGAGCGCGCACATGTCCGTATCGCTAATCTGCTCTACGGCCACGGCTGTATAATCTATCCCCACGCAGGCCGGGGCCACTACTGCGCGCAAGAGGCAGTCCGCCACCACATTCAGTTTACCCGACACATGCTGAATATCGGTCGTAAACTCCGAGATCGCAGCCAGCTGTCTCTGCTGCCGGCCCGACCATGGTTCTGAAACCTTGGCCATCGTGAACGTTAGTGGCTTGTGGTCCACCAATGCGGTGAAGCTGTGCCCTTCCAGCCAGAACTGGAAGTGGCGTATGGCCAGGTGGAGAGCCAGCAACTCTCTGTCGAAGCCCTGCTGAAAAAAGCGAGCGGCTGCCAAGAACCAGCGACACATTGCTTCACGACGGCCCCTATGGCCACATCCGAGGCATCGGTAGTGAGCGCTATCCAGGCCGCCGGGTCCGGGTACGCCAACAGTGCGGCGTTTGCCAGGGCTGTTTTAACCTCAGAGAATGCCTGCTCCCGCTCCGGAGTCCATTCAACTCTGTCCGTGGGTTTCCGTTTCTTGAGCGCGGCGTACAATGACTGCATGAGTTGAGCTGCGCGGGGGAGGAACCGGTTATAAAAGTTAACCATCCCCAAAAATTCTTGCAGCGCCCTGACCGTCTGAGGCCGGGGAAAATTCGCCACTGCGTGCACTTTGTCAGGCAAGAGTATCACTCCCTCCGGTGAGACGCGGTGCCCCAAAAAATCAATCCCCGTCACACCGAACTGGCATTTCGCCGGGTTGATTATTAACCCGTGCTCCTCCAACCTCCGGAAAACCGTCCTGAGGTGGGTTACGTGTTCGTCCTTGGACGCACTGGCCACCAGGATATCATCCAGGTAGACAAACACAAACGGCAGATCGCTCAACACCGCATCCATCATGCGTTGGAATGTCTGTGTCGCTCCTTTTAATCCGAAGGGCATGCGTAAAAACTCGAACAAGCCAAAGGGAGTTATGACCGCTGTTTTGGGTATGTCCTCCGCGCGCACTGGGACCTGGTGGTAACCATGGACCAGGTCTATTTTAGAAAAAATACGTGCCCCGGCGAAGTGAACGGAAAAATCCTGAATATGGGGAATCGGGTAGCCGTCGTGCGCTGTGGCGTTATTCAATCTGCGGAAATCTCCGCACGGTCGCCACGATCCCTCGGCCTTAGGGACCATGTGTAGCGGGGATGCCCATGGGCTGTTCGAGCGCCTGATGATGGCCAGCCTTTCCAGGTTGGCAAACTCCTCGCGCGCTATGGCCAGTTTAGCTGCGTCCAGGCGCCGAGGTCGTACGAAAACGGGCGGCCCAGTGGTGGTGATAAAGTGTTCCACCCCATGTTCAGCGATGGCCGCCGAAAACGTTAGGACCGTGAGTGCTGAGAACTGAGTGAGCAGTGTGTGGAACTTACCGCCTGGAGCTGTGACGTTGGCTTGTGTTATTGGCCCGGCCCCTCGAGCTGTACAGGGGAGAGAATCAAAAGACATTGCATTAACCAAGCATCTGTTAGCAACATCGACTAGTAACCCGTGTGCACACAGAAAATCAGCTCCCAGGATTGGGAAACTCAATGCCGCTATGACAAAAGTCCACTCGTACATACGGCCGTGTAGGGATAAAGTCAGTGTTCTCTCACCAAAAATCTTAATGTCCGAGCCGTTTACTGCTACCAGCACGGGGCCGCTAGCTCCCGCTAGCCTGTCGGCATAGGACGGCAGGATGATGCTCTTCTGGGCGCCGGTGTCTATGAGGAACCATCTCCCCGAGCGCGAGTCCGTCATGTAGAGCAGCTTGTTCTCTTCACCAGCGGTCGCAGCTGCTACCGACTGCTGGACTTGGTGTTTCCCAAACGCTTGAATTGGCACGGTGGCACACATCTGCGTGCGTTCTCTCCAAAGCGGCGGTGGTAGAAGCAGAGCGTGCCTCTCTGGCGCTCCCTGGCCCCCGCTGCTGCTACCATCAGCGGATCCTCGCCTCTGCTGGTCGTCTCGCTGGGTTCCGACGCCGCCGTGTTCACTGTGAAGGCTCTGGTGGTGAGGATGATCCGATCTGCCTCCTGGGCTAGCGCACGGTAGTCACGCGTGGCCAGCAACGGCAAATTGGCCAGGACCGCTCTGGCCACTGTTGGGAGGTTCCGGAGGAAAAGGTGGGCAAACAGAAAATGCCCGTCGTCCGTGCCCATCAATGCCAACATCTTCTCCATCAGTTTGACCGCCGACCCATCTCCTAACTCGGAGTGCCTCAGGAGCATCTCTGCTCTCTCACAGTCTGAGAGTGTGTAGCGCCGGGTCAGTGCGGCCTTGAGAGCCCCGTATTTATCGTGGGCTGGAGGCTGTTGGAGCAGGCTCGCTACTTGCTGAGACGTGCGAGCATCCAGCACTGCGACCACATAGTAATATTTGGTGTCATCTGCCATTATTCCCCGGAGGGCGAACTGAGCCTCGGTGTGGTGGAACCAAGACCGCAGGTTGTGCAGCCAAAAGTCCGGTAGTTTGACCGAAACAGCGCACGCGTTGCTGGGGGTTCCCGTCCGGGCTGTCTCCAGGATGCTTGCCGCGTCACTGGGACTTCCCGTCCGGGCCGACTCCGGGGTTCTTGCCTCGTGTTCCATAATTCGTCAAGGGGTCACCAGTGTGGAGAGTGCAAATAACGGAGGCAGATTTATGCAGCAGATGACTTTATTCACTCTCACATCAGTCATACACAGAAAAAGCATGTCTCAATACACCAGGGGCTCTCATTTAATATCAACCGCCCATCTCACATCTGCATGACATCTCGCATCACAATATGTTCATCCCTTCTCCCCCAACTCCTTCTTCCTGCTACCTCACCATAATCTCCACACCTATTGTCCTTCTCTGTTTACCCTCTGCATCCAGTCTGAGATGATTAACCCAGCCTCTACAATTATGTTTATTACTTTTAAGTGAACTTCTTCAAAACTAGAGTAAAGTGACAATATTAATAATCTAGTTCATTTTGAGTCAGTGGAACAAATTTCTAATTTGGAGGTTCCGATTTTCCTTGTCAGTGGGTCATTAATTGGTGGGACACAGGAAATGGGCTCATTGCGCATGCAGGGTTTTCCCTGCAAAAAGTGGTTGGAGCTTGCACAGACGGGATGAGAGTGTGCTGCTGCTGTGTGTGCCCCACTGATTAATCCCTGTCTTCCGTAGAATAAAGTCCCAGATGTGAACCCACTGTTAGAGTTATTTCCCCACACAACACAACGCAGACGCAGACAACAGTTTCAAGTCCGCTACACCAAGTCTGCTTATTATGAGCAACTTTGGGCTTGGTTTTTTTTTTTTGAAAGTCACTTGCAAATTTCGTCAGTCACAGGTTTTGGTTTTTTGGGCTTGATTACCTCCGCCAAGAAGAGGAGGTTATGTGATCATCAGCGTTGGTTTGTCTGTTGGTTTGTTTGTTTGTTTGTTTGTCTGTTTGTCTGTTTGTCTGTTAGCAAGATAACTCAAAAACTTATGGACGGATTTTCATTAAATTTTCACAGATTGTCAGAAATGGGGTATCCTACAGATGATTAGATTTTGGTGCTGATCTGGATCACCATCTGGATCCAGGAATTTTTTAAAGGATTCTTTTTTTTTATTTTTTTGGGGGGCAAAAAGTTATGGACGGATTTTCATGAAATTTTCACAGATTGTCAGAAATGTGGTATCCTACAGATGATTACGTTTTGGAGGTCATCCGGATTACCATCTGGATCCAGGAATTTTTTATTTAAAGGATTCTTTTTTTTTCTTTTTTTCAGGTTCTATAATATATAACATTACGAAGACTGATCCGGATAACCCATGGCAGTCTGTCTACCCAATTTGGATCCGTCAATGAAGGCTAGAGTCCTGCTTTAAGTGATCTATGAAAACGCTCGCATAACCCATTGGCCTGTGGGTTGTATGCCGTTGTGCGGTGAATTGTAACACCCAGCCAAATCCGGATAACCCATGGCAGTCTGTCTACCCAATTTGGATCCGTCAATGAAGCCTAGAGTGCTGCTTTAAATGATCTATGAAAACGCTCGCATAACCCATTGGCCTGTGGGTTGTACGCGGTTGTGCGGTGAATTGTAACACCCGGCCAAATTTAGCGGGGGAGTGTGTAACCCAGCTGACAAAATGACATGCAACGGGACGTGCATAATAATTAGCGGGGGAGAGTGTAACCCAGCTGACAAGGAATCTATAAACTTAGACAAAATAAATGTAGGATTAATAGTTATGATGTTAAACACTGTATGGGGGGAACTGTGGCGCTTGGCGGAGGTCTGCGCTCTCCGAGTGCTTTTCTAGTTTTTAATGTGTAGTTGCTTATTTTTGGTGGTGAGCCCACTGGAGGGCTCACCACCTGCAGGAGGGATCATGGGGGTCCGGTGCAATGTGGATTAGGTGGCGGTCAAAAGCAGAGACCTTGGCGGACTGATCCCAAGCTTTCTAAACTGGCTTTTGGTACGTGGAATGTCACCTCTCTGGTGGGGAAGGAGCCTGAGCTGGTGTACGAGGTTGAGAGATACCGGCTAGATATAGTCGGCCTCACCTCAACACACAGCTCCGGTTCCGGAACCAGTCTCCTGGAGAGGGGCTGGAGCTTGGCCTTTTCTGGAGTTGCCTCGGGCGAGAGGCGACAAGCAGGGGTGGGTATTCTTGTATCGCCCCACCTTGCTGGCTCTATATTGGAGTTTTTCCCGGTGGACGAAAGGGTTGCTTCCCTGCATCTTCGGGTTGGGAAACGGGTCCTGACCATCATTTGTGCCTATGCACCAAATGATGTTTCAGAGTACCCGCCCTTTTTGGAGTCTGTGACTAGGGTGCTGGAGGGTGCTCCTCTTGGAGACTCCATTGTCCTACTGGAGGACTTCAATGCGCACGTGGGCAACGACAGTGAAACCTGGAGGGGGGTGATTGGGAGGAACGGCCTGCCCGATCTGAACCCGAGTGGTGTTCAGTTATTGGACTTCTGTGCTAACCACAGTTTGTCCATAACGAACACCATGTTCAAGCATAAGGGTGTCCATATGTGCACCTGGCACCAGGACACCCTAGGTCACAGGTCGATGATCGATTTTGTTATCGTGTCATCAGACCTGCGACCGTATGTCTTGGACACCCGGGTAAAGAGAGGTGCAGAGCTGTCAACTGATCACCACCTGGTGGTGAGTTGGATCCGATGGCAGGGGAGGAAGCCATTCAGACCTGGTAGACCCAAATGTATAGTGAGGGTGTGCTGGGAACGTCTGGCTGAGGCCCCTGTCTGGGAGGTCTTCAACTCCCACCTCCAGAAGAACTTCAACCACATCCCAAGGGAGTCTGGAGACATGGAGTCTGAATGGGCCATGTTCTTCACCTCTGTTGTTGAAGCGGCGGCCCAGAGCTGCAGCCACAAGGTGGTCGGTGCATCTCGTGGTGACAACCCCTGAACCAAGTGGTGGACACCAGTGGTGAGGTGGGCTATTAAGCTGAAGAAAGAGTCCTATCAAGCTTGGTTGGCTTGTGGGACTCCCGAAGCAGCTGAGGTGTACCGGCAGGCCAAGCGGAGTGCAGCTCGGGTGGTTGCTGAAGCAAAAACCCGGGTATGGGAGGAGTTTGGTGAGGCCATGGAACAAGACTTTCGGTCGGCCTCGAAGAGATTGGGCAAACTGTCCGGCGGCTCAGGAGGGGAAAGCAGCTCCCTGTCCACACTGTGTATAGTGCGGATGGGGCACTGTTGACTTCGACTGGGGATATCGTTGGGTGGTGGAAGGAATACTTTGAGGATCTCCTCAATCCCACTGATACGCCTTCCACAGAGGAAGCAGGGTTTGTGGACGAGGGGATGACTCGCCTATCACAGGGGCTGAGGTCGCCAAGGTGGTTAAAAATCTCCTTGGCGGTCGGTCCCCAGGGGTGGACGAAATTCGCCCTGAGTACCTCAAGGCCCTGGATGTTGTTGGGCTGTCATGGTTGACACGCCTCTGCAACATTGCGTGGAGGCTGGGGGCAGTGCCTTTGGCATGGCAAACCAGGGTGGTGGTTCCTCTCTTCAAAAAAGGGGACCGGAGGATGTGCTCCATCTTTAGAGGGATCACACTCCTCAGCCTCCCTGGGAAGGTCTATGCCAAGGTACTGGAGAGGAGAGTCCAGCCGTTGGTCGAACCTCAAATTCAGGAGGAGCAATGTGATTTTCGTCCTGGCCGTGGCACATCGGACCAGCTCTTTACCCTCTCAAGAATTCTCGAGGGTTCATGGGAGTTTGCCCAACCAGTTTACATGTGTTTTGTGGACTTGGAGAAGGCATTTGACCGTGTCCCTCGTGGTTTTTTGTGGGGGGTGCTTCGGGAGTATGGGGTATCGGCCTTGTTGTTACGAGCTATTCGGTCTCTGTACGACCATTGTGAGAGTTTGGTTCGTATTGCCAACACTCGGTTGGAGTCATTCCCAGTGAGAGTTGGACTC
Source organism: Pholidichthys leucotaenia (assembly GCA_020510985.1). Lineage (NCBI taxonomy): Eukaryota > Metazoa > Chordata > Actinopteri > Cichliformes > Pholidichthyidae > Pholidichthys > Pholidichthys leucotaenia. Next base: position 388,694,016 of record CM035844.1, on the reverse strand, counting down.
CGCCAGGGCTGCCCTATGTCACGATCCTGTTCATAATTTTTATGGACAGGATTTCTAGGCGCAGCCAGGGAATGGAGGGTGTCATGCTTGGTGACCACAGGATCTCATCTCTGTTGTTTGCAGATGATGTTGTCCTGTTGGCTTCATCCAACAATGACCTACAGCTCTTGCTGGGACGGTTTGCCGCTGAGTGTGAAGCGGCTAGGATGAGAATCAGCACCTCCAAGTCCGAGTCCATGGTCCTCAGCCAGAAAAAGGTGGATTGTCCTCTCTGGGTTGGGGACAGGCTCCTGCCCCAAGTGGAGGAGTTTAAGTATCTTGGGGTCTTATTCACAAATGAGGGGAGAATGGAGCGAGAGATCGACAGACGGATTGGAGCAGCATCTGCAGTGATGCGGACATTGTACCGGTTTGTTGTGGTGAAGAGGGAGCTTAGTTCTAAGGCAAAGCTGTCGATTTACCAGTCAATCTACGTTCCTACTCTCACCTGTGGTCACGAGCTTTGGGTAATGGCATCAGCCATCACTTTTGGAGTGGTCTGCTGGGGCAGTGGCATTACAGCAGCCGATAGCAAGAGACTGAACAAACTGATCAAGAAAGCTAGCTCTGTCCTGGGGCAGTGCCTTGACCCAGTGGAGGAGATGGGAGAGAGAAGGATGGTGGTTAAACTGTCATCTCTGCTGGAGTCCGAGTTCCACCCTATCCAGGACATACTGAATGCACTGAGGAGCTCATTTAGCAGCAGACTACATCATCCTAGGTGCACAACCGAGAGGATTCGCAGGTCCTTCCTACCTACTGCTGTCAGACTGTACAACCTAAGCAGGGCTGCTCGCAGAGATAGCAAAAAGACGTGACAACCTAATAGTATTGAATGAAAAAGACGCAATAGACTTACACAATGGTCCCCTCCGGTATACAACTAGGAAAATACCGGTCGCTATGGAGGGTGAGAATATGTATGGGTACATAATCATACCATGTAGGATAACTAAGTAGACGGTTGTGCTGTTTCATTCCATCTAGCTACAATGCTCCGCACTGTGTGTGTTTATATATTTATATATTTATTCCATCTAGCTACAATGCTCCGCACAGTGTGTTTATATATCTACATATTTATTCCATCTAGCTACAATACTCCGCACTGTGTGTTTATATACTCACATATTTATTCCATCTAGCTACAATGCTCCGCACTGTGTCTATATATATATATATATATATATATATATATATATATGTATATATGTACATATGTATACTCGCTGCTCTTGTTTTTCTCTTGCCTTCTGATTGTTGTGAGTGTTGCTATCCCTGTGCTGTTGCAATCTTGGAATTTCCCCATTGTGGGACTAATAAAGGCTTATCTTATCTTATCTTATCTTATCTTATCTTATCTTAATGACCGAAAGAACAAGATTGCAAATACAAGCGGCAGAAATGAGCTTTCTCCGTAGGATTGCTGGAGTCACCCTCAGAGATAGGGTGAGGAGCTCAGTGATCCAGGAGAGGCTCAGAGTAGAACCGCTGCTCCTCCACATTGAAAGGAGTCACTTGAGGTGGTATGGGCATCTGATTAGGATGCCTCCTGGACGCCTCCCACTTGAGGTGTTTCAGGCATGTCCCACTGGGAGGAGACCCCGGGGCAGACCCAGGACTCGGTGGAGAGACTATGTCTCCCAGCTGGTCTGGGAACACCTTGGTATCCTCTCTGAAGAGCTGGAGCAGGTGGCTGGGGAGAGGGAAGTCTGGGCTTCTCTGCTTGAACTGCTGCCTCCGCGACCCGGACCTCCAGAAAAGCGGTAGAAGATGGATGGATGGATGGAGTTGCTTATTTGGGCTTGCTACTGTTGTGGTTCGAGCGCCGATTTCGTCCGCACTCGGACCATGCAGTATTTTCCTCCCAGCTGATGTGTGTGTCCCCGATGGCTCTCCGAGCTCTTATTGTGACAGCACTCGGAGGGGCTTCCGGCTGTCAGAGTACAGCTGAGCTGCATTAGCGATTGCCATCAGCTGTCTGTTTGTTCTTTCTTGTCATTGACTGAGTTATAGTTATAGTGTGTTTTAGCCCCCCGTGGCTTGTTATTTTGTCGTTTATCCTTTTCCTTTAATAAACTGTGCAAACTCACCGGTTGATATATAACGTCTTATTGATGGCTCGTGAGAGTCACCCATGACAGTAGACTGCAGCCAGACTGAGACGCCTGTCGCCGTGAGTTTGCCGTGGGCTGGAGTTTTTTCCCTTCACTAGGGCTTGTTGGTATCAGTATGTCCGCCCTCGAGCGTGGGTTTTGCCCTGAGTGGTTGCAGGAGGTCGATGGCTACCTGGCCAAGGCCCGTCTCCTCATGCCCACCCACGCGGCACATAACTACCTGTTTCTTGCCCAGAGGTCCTTATTAAAATATCACCTTACCTCTTTTCCGGAAGGAAAGGAGAGGATGACATGGATTGTGGCACAGCGTGAGTTGATTGAAAAGGCCGCCAAGCAACCTTCTCCTTCTCCCCCGAGTATGGCATCCCTGACGAGGGTGGAGATCCGAGGACTGGAGGGGAACCCCGGCAGGAGGCCTACAGAGAGGCATCCCAGCTCCTCGCCTCGGGATTCAGCTCCTGTCACCCGTCCAGCCTAGGTTCCATGTGTTCCTGGTCCCATCTCCGTTCCACCATCTGCCAGTAAACGTCGTCGCCATGCCACAAATAAGCCTCAGTGAGAATCCCGTCCGGATCCAGCTCCGGGTCGTCGGAGGAACTCAGCCTCCCAGTCAGCTGCTTCGTCTGTGTCACGTCAGGGGGGAATTCCCGCAGCCGCTACCCCCGGGTCATCTGTCCCTGCTGTCCCGTCAGCACCTTGTGCCCGGATCACCTCGGCTGTCATCCCCTCCTCCTCGACGTCATCCCCGGCTGCTGTGAGTGCCATGAATCCTGCTTCGGCGAGGCCCGTCTGCAATCCATCGTGAGTGGCTCCTCCTCGCCTTCCCGAGGGGCCTGCCATCACCATCCGGAGGGGAAAGGGAAGAACTCCGCTCGCTACAGCAGGCACCATCGGCCCTCTGGGGAACAGGCAAGTGCAATTTCATTCTTCTCCTCGTTGTTGTGATTTGCCTTGTCTGACTCCTGGGGGTGGAGTTCGGGGTTTGCAGTCCCCCGAGCTCCCACCACCCGCTGTAGCCTTTGACATTGAACCTGCCGCCTCTGTGTCTCCCTCCAATGAGCGTTCCACGACGCCAGGCCTACGTCATCGGACGGGGAGGGGGCCTGCGGTCCCGGAGAGCCTGGTTCCAGCCCCGCAGCCATGTCATGGGCAGAGGAGGAGAGCAGACTGCAGTGTGGAGCCTGCGCTGACGACGAAACGTCCCCAGGTCTCCATCGATGAGCGGTTCGATCCAGCAGGTTGAGGATCCCCTGCCACCACGCCGTGTGGGTCGTCAGTGTGGTCGTCAGCATTGGAGGGTCCTCAGACTGTGGAAAACATCATGCCGGCTGCGGGGCCTGCCGTAGCCGAGTGAGAGCCAGAGGACGTCCTTCTTCGTCCTGAGCCCAGATCGCCGAAGTCCTGGACGGCGACAGAACTCGAGATCAGGCAAGTGCTCTACTTTGTCTTCTTTCTTTCTTCCTTGGAGCATTTTTGCCTGTCTCTCGGGGAGACGAGCCAGGTGCAGCCGTCCGCTGCATCCGAACTTGTCTCACCGGGTTCTGTCGCTACCGGTGATCCTGACTCCGGTTCTGTTCCCTCTCCTGAGCCTTCTCCCAGGGTCGTCGGTGATGAGTCGGTCCTGGCCTCAGCTCTGAAGGTTCCGGGTTCGGGGGTGGAGGTCGTCTATGGTGCTGTTCCGACCCAGTCGGGGTCCCTTGTAGGTGCAGCCGCGACACAGTCGGGGTCCATCGTGGGTGCAGCTGCGATCCGATCGGGGTCCATTGTGGGTGCAGCACGGGCTCACCTGGGGTCCAACAGAAGGACAGCGCCTATTCTGGTAACGTTCGGAGGTGGAGCTGCAGATCTTCCGCTGAGCGATGCCGGACTGGTCCCTCATCCTTCCTCCAAGCCTTCTCCACCGGGTGCCGTTGGGGTTCCTCATATTCGGCCCAGCTCTCCCTCGCTATCCCCCTCTACAGGGAAGCCGTTGTCGTTCTCTCCCCTGTGGTCCTGGTGGCTGAGCGATGCAGGTCAGCCGCCTGAAGGACTGCCTCGCCCGTTTTACAGCGTCCGGGGTTCGCCGCCTCGGGGGGGAGTACTGTTGTGGTTCGAGCGCCGATTTCGTCCGTGCTCGGGCCATGCAGTATTTTCCTCCCAGCTGATGTGTGTGTCCCCGATGGCTCTCCGAGCTCTTATTGTGACAGTGCTCGGAGGGGCTTCCGGCTGTCAGAGCGGAGCTCTCTGACAGCTGAGGTGCATTTAGTGATTGCCATCAGCTGTCCCATCCTGAGCCCTATTTAAGGGATCAGCTGAGGGCTGAGCGTCGCTGCAGTCTCCGTCAGACAACCCCTTGTCTGACATTGTCGAGCACTCCTCGGCGAGCTTTCCTGGTCAGACGTTATCTTCCCTTCATCTATTATTGTAAGTGTGTCTCATTATGAATCTGTTCTTCCTTGTCATTGACTGAGTTATAGTTATAGTGTGTTTTAGCCCCCCGTGGCTCTTTATTTTGTCGTTTATCCTTTTCCTTTAATAAACTGTGCAAACTCACTGGTTGATATATAGCGTCTTATTGATGGCTCATGAGGGCCATCCATGACAGCTTTGCTGTCTGTGTGACAGCTCTTTCAGCTCAGTTGTGCAAGATTATAAGCTGTCTCCATACCATGAAGTTCAAAATCTCTTAATTTTGGGGGGAAGTTACTGAGGTAAGAGTGGCCGGCCAGGGGCTTAACTTCTGGCGGCCAATGATCAGTGGCCTGCCCCACTCCACTCGGCTCTGTATTCACTAATGGGGCGTTAGATATCCAGCGTTTTTTTATACAGATCAATGCATATGGAACCTTAAAGTACTGATGACATGTTTTTGACTTCCTCTAATTTTTCAACACATAGTACAATATGACGAAATAGGTTGGTCTGTGCAGTTCTAAGTCAAACAGTCTTTTTTTTCACGTGAATATCTGACGTTTTCATGAGTGCTACGTCACCCATTGCGTCAGTGGCTGGAAAACCCCCCGGCCATGTTGTAACGTCATCAGCAGAACACAGTGCTTGGCTGCCCTTTGTACACACAGGATGGAAGCAGTTGAAAACATCGATGATGGTTCCAGCACATGTAGTCTGGAATTGGTTTGTGTTGTCCAATCTTCAGACGATTATAATTCCGAAGAATGGGATGACAATGAAGAATCTGGGGACATCAAACCGTATAGGTTTGAGCTATGCCAAGCGGGCATTGTGCCTAGCGAGTCAGACTCAGTGACAGTAAGCTGTTCATCTTTTGTGTGCATCATCTGCCGTGTTGTCAACTAGCCAATATTGCCAATATTGCCAACACTATCATGACATGTTAGCCACTCCACACAGCCGTGGTTCTGTTGCGCCCCTTGTAGCGATGTTGACTCTGGGGTGCAACCGTGGTTAACACTTCTCCTCTCCATGTTCGCTGGGCGATGTCGGCCCCAAATGCCTACTGTTTGTGTTTCTGTGTATTTTTGTAAGTCTTCACCTTTTGGGATCAGTCATTATGTTCAATACATGTGCTGTGGTGAATCCTACGTGTAAATCCTCATTATTTATGCGTAAATCCTCCCTCTCGGTGCGCTCTTAAGCAGGGCATGGAGAGGGAGGATGAAATAACAAGGATTTACATGCAGGGTTCACCACAGCACATTTAATATAGAATGACAGACAATTCCCAAAAAGGTGAAGACGTACAAAAAACACAAACACACTTACTGATGGCATTCGGGGGCCGGCATTGCCCAGAGAACGAATGAGAGGAGACGTGTTAGCCACAGGTGCGCCCCAGAGCCGACATCGCTTCAAGGACACACGAGAACCACGGCGAACATGGAGTGACTAACATCGTGAGAGTGGTGAAAATACTGGCAGACTAACAGCATAGATGACAATACTATTGACCAGCAGTGTGTTACTGGCAAACGGCCACTAATATGTACACACGCTGCTGGTGATGGTGTGATGAGAAGCACCTGGGTGAGGACTGGGAAATATGATCAGCGGGAGTTTGAATCAGCTGGTGATAATGAGAGAGGGGACGTGGCCGGACCAGTGAGATGTCAGCATGGGATCACAGAAAGTAGGTCAAAGCTGCGCGTAAATCCATTAATCCTTCCCCTTCTTGTGCTCTCCTCCTGACTAAAAGCGCACGAGAAGCGCACAAGGAGGCTTATGATAGTTGGAGCTGAAGCGTGTGATGTGGTCTTTCATGGCCTGCTGTTTATCTGAGCTTGCGACACAACGCAAAGGCATAGCTGTAAAATTAAAACAAGAAACCAGAGAAACTGTGAGCTACAAAGCTGCTGTCATTCCAGCCAACAACATTGGAGTCCGTTCTGTCAATTACGTCTTTGGGGAGCTGCCCTTAATTCGGTGGGCGGCACCACAGTCCAGTCAGCGGCTGCGGTTTTTTGATGATAACTAGTTTATGCAGGCGCTGTTGTAAATATTATACTGATCATCGACAATGACTTTTGTGTTTACACAACATGCTAAAAATGTCAAAAACGTGTCATAAGCACTTTAAAGATCTGATGACACAATTCTGACATTTTTATTCAAAGTTTTTATGTTGACTGTGTTTTCTATAAATTTGCTGTTGCTTATGTAGAATGCATATGTATTTTCCTTTAATTAGAGTTTATAAAATTCCATTATTCAATGCTGACTGTGTTTACAGTCAATTCACTGCAAAAAAAAAAAAAAAAAAAAAAAAAATATATATATATATATATATATATATATATATATATATATAAATATATATATATATATATATACTGTATCTTGATGTATGTTATCAAGCAGCCTCTCAATGTGGTAGGTTGCCTGTTAGGCTTTTTGGGGGGCTTGTTTCCATAGAGCTGGTCGCGTATTTCTCTCGTGAAACCTGGCAACACTGGGTGGGGCTTCAGTGAAACTTCACAGCATAAAAACAAAGATATGAGGCATTTGAGTGATTTTGCACTTGATATGTCTTGTAAGTCATTAAATGTTATAGATATGTTAACAAGAAAAAAAGCTTGATTTTTGGCGGAGTGTCACTTTAAAAGAGCTTTGTTTTCATGAAAATACAGTCCACAACACTGTTAAAAAGGGGGCCAAAACATAGATTATACTTAATTAGCCATTAAAACAAGCGAAGCCAGGGACTGCTGACCGGAAGTTAGAGCAAAGAACAACTTTCCTTCTTGGATAGCCTTTAGCGTGGCACACAATAGGCTATGCGCTCCTCATTTTATTTAGTTCTGGAGATTCAAATCAGTTTTCTGGAGTATTGCTATATTGACATTAGGACCGTCCATTACATTTAATTATACTCTGAAATTGTCATGATCTTGGGCACGGCTGGGCACCGTGCCCAGTCTCCTGTTTAAGTTTAGTCTTTTTTCTGTCTGTTTTTCTGTTATATTGTCCAGTTATTGTGTCATTTTGTATTTGTAGTATGTTTACATTTTGGGGTTGTGTTGTTGTCTCATTATGGTTTTTGGTTTATGTTTTATTTTGACAGCACTGTGCAGCTTCCGGCTGTCACACTGTTTGGAGCTGCACAGCTGTCATTCATTCTGTTATTTTCTCTACTCATGTATCCACACCTGTCACTTATTATGTAATGGTATAAAAGGGCACAACAACCTCTCTCTGTTGTCATGTTCTTCTACCTTTGCTGCCGTCCTCAGATGCAGAATCCCGCTCTGAGTGTTATTGGTGCTTTGCTGTCGAGGAGAGAAGAGAGCTCCATCCAGGTCAGTTTTTCCCTTTATTTCCAGCCGTGAGCCCCGCAGTAACTCAGGCGTGCTCCTTTTGGTTTTGTCCTTTGCCTGGTGTCCCCAGGCTTCCGTTCCCCCTATGACATCGAGCCCCGCTCTCCTCCAGTGCTTTATTATTTTGAATTTGTATGTTTCGTGTTCCCTGTTTGTTTGTCTTTACTTTAATAAATGTACAGAAACCACAATGAGCATTTGGTGTCCTTCTGCAGTCCTTAAAAAGGGTGCTTTATGACAGAAAAGAGCTACTGTGGAGAATGTATCTTAATGGAAAGTTAGCTGACTGCAAGGCAGGTGCGCAAAATAGTTCCCGGAAGTTAGCAACAAGTACTAGCATTGTCACCATAGAGTTACAGTGGACTGTACAGGTTTTGAGCTACTTTAAAGGGATGGGTGGGGCTATTACGTCTGGAATTAGGACAGCTGTATTGAATGATAGTTTATAAACAGACACTGCTAACAGCAAGTGTTTCAGTAAATAGCTGTTATGCTAACTAGGTTAAGTACAGGCTGGCGTTGGTTATAGAGGCAGAGCACCAAAGAGACAGTCTCCCGCTATCAGTCCCTAAATATAGGCACGGTGTAATGACGTCATCCGTGCCTGCACCTTCATATCTGTGCTGCTTGTTGTTAATATGAGAATATCTAACATTCACATCCCCCCTGGGAAAACCAAAAACATTATGAATATTTCTGTATTGTTTAACATTTACAACAATAGAGTGAATGGAACCTGGGCCACCAGGTAGACCACCGGTTGACCCTACATGACTGAGTGGGCCATGAACTCTCTATCCTTCAGCACTGCAGTGGCTCCTTGCTGTTGATGCCGGGCACGGATGCGAGATGAGTCCTGTTTCTGCCCTTTGTCCTCGCTGTCTTCTCCCTGTGGTGTCAAGCTTGGAGCAGCTGTACCCTCATCCAGGTGTGTCCCATCATCAGCGGTCAAACAGAGCCCAAGGTTATCATGAATGGCAAAACCCAGTTTATAAAAAAGATCACACCCCAGGATGTTATCCCCATGTGTGGTTACCTGGAAGATGAATGTCAGGAGGACTCTTGACCCGTAACGAACTGCCAGTGATATGGTCCCTATTGGGCTGATATGTATGTGCCCATAGTCATACAGCTCTGCTGGATTCTTCCCAATAGGATGGTTCAATTCAATTCAATTCAATTCAACTTTATTTATATAGCGCCATTTCACAACAACAGTCATCTCATAGCACTATCAACTGTAGGGAGGACCCCCACAGTTGCAGAAAAACCCCAGCAATCAGGCGATCCCCTGTGAGCAAGCACTTGGCGACGGTGGAGAGGAAAAACTCCCTTTTAACAGGAAGAAACCTCCAGCAGAACCAGGCTCAGGGAGGGGCAGTCATCTGCTTCGACTGGCTGGGGGGTGAGGGGACAGAGAAGAAGAAAAGAACAGACATGTAGAGAGCAAACAGCACGATGGGGACTCAATCTATGGGAGAGAACAAACAAATGTTAATGACCGGCAAAAAAAAAAATATTTCATAGAGAGTGAGGAAAGGAGTGAGGCCCAGTGCATTACTGGAGGTCCCCCGGCTGACTAAACCTATTAGCAGCATAACTAAGGGAGGGTTCAGAAACACATGATCCCTCCCTAATTGTAGGCTATATCAAAAAGGTAGGTTTTAGCCCTATTCTTAAAAACAGAGATCGAGTCTGACTCCCGAATCCAGATTGGCAGCTGATTCCACAGGAGAGGAGCTTGATAACTGAAGGCTCTGCCACCCATTGTACTTTTGGAGATTCTAGGTATTACAAGTAAACCTGCATTTTGGGAGCGTAGTGCTCTGTTAGGATGATACGGTAGTATCAGATCTTTTAAATAAAAAGGAGCCTGATTGTTTAGAGCTTTGTAAGTAAGAAGAAGGATTTTAAACTTAATTCTAAACTCTATGGGAAGCCAATGAAGGGAAGCCAGAACCGGAGAGATATGATCTCTCTTTCTAGTACCTGTTAAAACTCTTGCTGCAGCATTTTGGATCAGCTGAAGACTTTTTAAAGATGTTTTAGGACAGCCTGATAATAAAGAATTACAATAATCTAATCTCGAGCTAACAAAAGCGTGGATCAGCTTCTCAGCATCACTCTGAGACAAGATGCTCCTAATCTTGGCAATATTACGCAAATGATAGAAGGCAGTCTTAGAAACAAATTTAATATGTGAATTGAAGGACAAATCCTGATCAAAAATAACTCCAAGGTTCCTCACTGAGCTATTAAGAGAAAGAGTAACTGCATCCAAACTGAAAGTTTGATTTGGAAAGGAATTTCTAAGGTTTTTTGGACCAACAAGAATGACTTCAGTCTTATCTGAATTTAATAGCAGGAAATTACAAGTCATCCAAGCTTTGATTTCCTTAAGACAGGCTTCTAACTTGGCTAATTGATTAGTATCATCTGGCTTCATTGACAGGTATAATTGTGTGTCATCTGCATAACAGTGAAAATGTATACAGTGCTTTCTAATAATGTTGCCTAACGGAAGCATATATAAACTAAAAAGAGTAGGGCCTAGCACAGATCCCTGTGGAACTCCATGACTAAGCTTTGAGCTGAGAGAAAACTCATCATTTACATGAACAAACTGGAACCTATCAGATAAATAAGATCTAAACCACTGCAACGAAGTTCCATTAAGTCCAACATAGTGTTCTAATCTATCAAGTAGAATATTATGATCAATAGTATCAAAAGCTGCACTAAGATCTAAAAGGACAAGTACAGAAACTAGTCCATTATCAGATGCAATGAGGAGGTCGTTAGTGACCTTCGCTGAGGCTGTTTCAGTGCTATGATGGATTCTAAACCCAGATTGAAACTCCTCAAATAAACCATTTCCCTGCAGGTGGTCAAATAATTGCGTAGCAACAACTCTTTCTAAGATTTTTGAAATGAAAGGGAGATTAGAGATTGGTCTATAGTTAGCTAAAGCTCCTGGATCTAGCGTTGGCTTTTTGAGTAAGGGTTTAATTACAGCCGTTTTAAAAGCCTGCGGTACATGGCCTAAAGTTAATGAAGAATTGATTATATGAAGAATAAAGCTACCAATAAGTGGGAAGACTTCTTTAAATAACCTGGTAGGAATAGGGTCTAAAAGACAAGTTGAAGGTTTGGATGAGGAAACTATTTTGTCTAACTCACAAAGGTCGATTGGAGTAAACTCATCAAGACAGACATCAATAGAAGGAGTTGTAGTAGTTACAGTATTTAAGTTAACTGTGGGAAGAATCTGATTGATTTTATCTCTGATGGATGAAATTTTATTATTGAAAAAGTTCATAAAAGTTCATGGTTGGGGAAGAATTTTTTAACTGTAATCCAGTTCATCACTAACCTCACAGCGGCGGTGTCTAGCAGCAACAGTAAGCTGACGTCGTCTAACCTCACCGTGCACCACTTGTATGCCGCCCCTCTGGAGCCCACTACATGGGTGGTGGTTGTTGGTGGCTCCTTTGAACTGGGTTGTGGGCTTGATGTCAGTTGTGTTGATTGGCACACCTTGGCAAAGTGACTGAGCTTGCCCCAGCATTTGCACCGCTGCCCACTGGCCGGGCAGGATCACATTCACTCTCGGTGCCTTGGGGAGCTGCAGTTACTGCACGAATGGTGTTTTACGGTGTTCACCTCTGTGTCCTCCAAGAAGCGTGACCGGGTTCTTTTGCTAGGGTAACTGCATGTGCTAGCAGGTCTCATTGTTGTGACTCACCTAGTCGTGATGTTAGCTTGTCGGCGGCCTCCGGCTGAAAAACCAACTCCACCACCTTTGCCAGCGGTAGGTTGTCTGGCGCCATGATTAGTTTCGCCCGCAGCCATGGGTTGCTGGTGTGTTCCAATAGCTGGTCCCGCACCAATCCATCCTCTAGTTGCCCAAACCTGCACCTGCTCACCAGACAGTGGAGGTCTGTGATGCACTGCTGGGTCATCTCTCCCACTCTCCGTTGGTGCCGGTGGAACCTGATTCATAAATGACACGCTTCTATCTTCAGGAAATGTCAAATTTTACTCCAGAAGACCAATTTTTCTTCTTGTCGCCATTGTTATGTCTGGAATAGGACAGCGGAGGCAGGAGCTGTACTGAACGATGGTTTATTAAACAGACACTGCTAACAGCATGTGTTACAGTAAATAGCTGTTATGCTAACTGGGGTTGAGTACAGGCTGGCATTAGTTATAGAGGCGGGACGTCAAATAGGCATTCTCCCGCTGTCAGTCCCCTAATATAGGCACGGCATGATGACGTCATCCATGCCTGAGCCTTCACGTCCGTGCTGCTTGTTGTTAATATGGGAATATCTAACAGGGGTGTCCGCCCCAATGACCCCCCTCCCCCGCCTCCCTAGAGTGTCAAGTTAATCTACCTATCTATACCACATTCCAAATTATTATGCAAATAGGATTTTAGATTTTAGGGCAGCACAGTGGTGGAGTGGTTAGCACTGTGGCAGCACAGCAACTCACCCTTGGCTGGGGGATCTTGGGTTTGAAGATGTTTTTGATTGAAATAGCTTTTGATTTCAGTAAATATGACCTCCTAATGCTGCAAATTCAACAAATGACCATTCTTAGTTCTCTACAACCAATAAAATGTTTTGAAACTCTGTTGTGCATAATAATTTGGAACAGTGCATTCTGAGGTTTTTTTTTATTTTTGCAAAAAATAGTTATTGGGAAGTTTGTCCAATAAAATTTGAATTATGCTTTAACAGTTGATGACTTGAAAATTATACTGACTGTCATTTGCATCGACTATTTAGGAAAATAAGAGATAAATATCATTTGCATAATAATTTGGAATGCGGTGTAAATGCAAGGTAGAAAGGGTAGTCACCACAAATGATCAGAAAACTGGTCCCCATAAAACATGAAAACCAGTATGTATGCATGCATGTGTGTGTGCACCACCTTTCATGTGAGAACATTTTTCCTTGTGAGGACGTTTGGCCTGGTGCTCAAAAGGAAAAATGCTAATAAGGCTAGGATCCATTCCCCAAAGTGCAAGATACACTATTATGAATATACGCAGTGTTGGAAGTCTCTCTGGCATCCGTCAGTCTCGGGAGACTATGGAGTTGCGCTCTGGGTGGTGTTGATGCAGCGTCGGTGTCGGGTGTGACTGAAAAGTCCGATGCGGGAGTGGCAATCCTTGCCGCACTGGACACAGGTGAAGTCCGTTGCTGGTTGATCTACCTGGCCTCGGGGCTTTCTCCTCTGTCGCTTCGCCTCAGCTTGCTGTATAAGTGACTGTTCAAAGCTGGACAGGCCTTTCTGCACAATCTGCCTCCAGGCTGTCCGGTCTGAGGCTACAGCTTCCCATGTGGTGAGGTCGACATCCATGGCCATCAAGTCCCTTTTGCAGACATCCTTGTAATGCAGTTGGGGTCTGCCTGACGGACGTTTGCCTTGAGCTAGGACACCGTAGAGGAGATCCTTGGGGATCCTGCCATCGTCCATGTGTATCACATGCCCCAGCCAGCGCATGCGTCTCTGCTTCAGTAGCGTGTACATGCTGGGGATTCCAACTCTCTCCAGGACGCTGTTGTTTGTGACTTTGTCCTGCCAGGTGATGTGTAGGATGCGACGGAGACAGCGCATGTGAAATGCATTGAGCTTCTTTTCCTGTCGGGCTCGCAGGGTCCAGGACTCGCTGCCATACAGGAGGGTGCTGAGGATGCAAGCTCTGTAGACCTGGATTGCTCTGTCAGCTTGCCATTGGTCCACGCTCTCTTTGTCAGTCTGGACATGGTCGTAGCTGCTTTGCCGATGCGCTTATTGAGCTCCGTGTCGAGAAAGAGGGAGTAGTTGATAGTGGATCCCAGGTAGACGAAGTCATGGACAACATCTAGTTCATGATCGAAGATACTGATGCTGGGTGGAGAATCCACGCTTTGTCCCATGACCTGTGTTTTCTTCAGGCTGATGGTGAGTCCGAAGTCGCGACAAGCCTCGCTAAAACGATTCATGAGCTGCTGAAGGTCCTCTGCTGAGTGGGCGGTGATTGCTGCATCATCTGCGAAGAGGAAGTCACGCAGACATTTTAGCTGGACCTTGGACTTTGCTCTTAGTCTGGAGAAGTTGAAGAGCTTTCCATCCAATCTGGTCTAAGGTAGATGCCCTCTTTGGCAGAACCAAAGGCGTGTTTCAGCATGATGGCAAAGAAGATTCCGAACAGAGTCGGTGCGAGAATGCATCCCTGTTTCACTCCGCTTCTAATATCGAAGGCAGATGAAGTTGAGCCGTCAAAGACTACTGTGCCCTTCATGTCATCGTGAAATGATCGGATGATGCTGAGCAGCTTGAGCGGACATCCGATCTTGGAGAGGATTTTGAAGAGGCCATCCCTACTAACAAGGTCGAAAGCCTTCGTCAGGTCAATGAAGGCTACGAAGAGTGGCTGCCTCTGTTCCCTGCATTTCTCCTGCAGCTGTCTGAGAGAGAACACCATGTCAATTGTAGACCTGTTGGCTCGGAACCCGCACTGTGATTCGGGGTGGACTCTCTCTGCCAGAACTTGAAGCCTCTTGAGGATAGCACAACAGCTTCCCAACGATGCTGAGGAGAGAGATGCCACGGTAGTTATTGCAGTCGCTCCTGTCACCTTTGTTCTTATATAGTGTGACGATGTTGGCGTCCCTCATGTCCTGCGGCACTTCGCCTTCTCTCCAGCACAAACAGAGGATTTCATGCAGCTCCGTGATAAGTGACCCTTTGCAGCACTTCAGAACCTCGGCAGGGATGCCGTCCTTCCGGGGGACTTTGCCGGTGGCAAGGAAGTCAAGGGCCTCGCTCAGTTTATCGATGGTCGGTTCTCCATCAAACTCCCTCAGTACAGGCATACACTCGATGGCATTCAGGGCATCATCAGTGACTATGTTCTCCCTGGCATACAGCTCAGAGTAGTGCTCTACCCAGCGCTCCATCTGTTGTGCCCGATCCTGGATTACCTCCCCTGTAGCAGACTTTAAGGGAGCAATTTTCTTCTGTTTAGGGCCCAAGGCCAGCTTGATTCCATTGTACATCCCCTTGATGTTGCCCTTGTCTGCAGCCAGCTGTATCTGGGAGCAGAGCTGAAGCCAGTAGTCGTTGGCGCATCGCCTGGCACGCTGCTGGACTTTGCTACGGGCGGCCCGGAGGACTTGCAGGTTGCGTTCGCTGGGGCAGGCTTTATAAGCTACCAAGGTGTTCCGCTTCTCCACGATTACTGGGATCATTTCACCGAAGTGACCCTCGAACCAGTCTGCTGACCTGCTGGTTTTCTTGCCAAAGGTGGTCATGGCAGCCTTGTGCACGACATCTCTGAAGTGCTGCCACCTTTCTTGGGCAGTAGCGCCGGAACGGCCTGGGAGAGATTCCTCAAGCACGCGTGCAAATTCCTCCACTTTCTCCTGGTCGTACGTCTTACTTGTATCAATGCGAGGCCTGCCTTCCTTTATCGTGCGGTGCACTTTCTTGGTTTGCAGTTTGACCTTGCTACATACTAGGGAGTGATCTGTATCACAGTCAGCACTCTGGTAGCTTCGTGTGATCTGGACGCTGGGTAGACAGCTGCTTCTGGTGAGAATCAAATCAAGCTGGTGCCAGTGCTTGGATCTTGGATGTCTCCAGGAGACTCTGTGTTGGGGCTTCATGTTAAAGAATGTATTTGTGATGCAGAGACCGTGATGGCAACAGAGTTCCAGTATGCGTTGTCCATTTTCGTTCATCCTTCCTATGCCAAACTGGCCCAAACAAGTAGGCCAAGAGTTGTAATCAGCACCAACTCTAGCGTTAAAGTCGCCGAGGATGAACAATGGCTCCTGTTTTGGGATTTTCTCTATGGCGGTACTGAGGGCGTCGTAGAATTTGTCTTTAGCTTCCGCCGTAGACGTCAGTGTTGGTGCATAGGCACTGATTAAACTGACTATCCCTCTGAGGAGTGAAGCTGAAGGGACAGAATGCGTTCGCTTCCCTCTGTGGGTGGAATAATGGATCCCAGGAGGGTGTTCCTAACCGCAAATCCAACTCCATGTTCCCTGGTCTCGGCAGGTGGTTTCCCCTGCCAGAAAAAGGAGAAGTCCCTCTCTCTCTCAGATCCTGACCCTGCGAGCCTGGTCTCTTGGAGAGCGACGATGTCCATCTGCAGTCTGCTCAGTTCCATGTCGATGACTGCTGTCTTGCGAGCATCGCTGATTTCCTGAGGATCGTCTGACGTTCCATGTGCCCATCTTTAGAGAGGGCGTTTTCTTCTTTCTGTTCTTGTTGCTTGGTGCGAAGTTATCGAACCGCTTGTCGGTTTTCACCCTAGACCCCACGCACCCAGTGAGGTTAACGGTCCGTGGCGAGGCAGCACCTTATTGGCTGGGGGCTGCCCAGCTTAAGTCGGGCGGTAGCTGCCCAGTGGAGCACGATGGCCCCTCCCACCGTCGGAAGCAGCCCCTGGCGTCGAGCTCTACGCTAATCGAACGAAGACTTATAACCGGTAGACTGCTGCTTCCCATGTTGTATCGACGCTGCATAGCGAAGCTGGAGTGTCCTCTCCATTGTGCAAAGCCTGGGTAAGTTGATATGGAGGAGAAACTGTTACCCATGCAGCAGGTCACCCCTCTCCACGTCACTGAAATGATCCAATGGAAAGGCAAAAGCCAGTACACATGGTTCCAGCGCAGTCGCAGGAGCTGCCAGAGCGACGTTGTAGACAACAACGGACTGCCTTAGGGACTCCGACTCCGGATTTTTTCTCAGGGTTGACTTCCGAAGCCTTTCCCGTGAGCAGGTATACCACAAGGCAGCGGATGTTTGAAATCAGGGTTTTCCTTCCCCTAGGTGAGCTACCTTCCGGCTGTTGAGCCCCACCTACCCGAAGCAATCTGGTTTTAAGGCGCCAGAAACCCGCCTTCACCCCTTCTCCTGTCAGTAGAAGCAGTCCCGCGACAAGCACAGCAGGAGCTGGACTTAGTTGTCAGAGGCTGTAAGAGACGCACGCCATATGGGAGCACTTTATAGATAGTGGGAGCTTATCCCCACTTCCACCCCCAGCTATGACAACCTTGGGACCAGTGTTGGAAGTAATGTGCTACAAAGTAACATCACTACTTTTGCAGTAACGTACTGCGTAACAAAATTAGTTTAAAAATTCAGTAATGCGTTACAGTTACTGAAATTTGATCAGATGCGTTACTCGTATTACTCGTTTTATTAATACAAGTGCATTGCCCATAGAATGCAAGTTTTCCTGTCTGAAACAAGTATCCCAATCAGGCTTTACAGGCCCAAATGTAGGCTGTGTTTGAAAGTGGAATACAAAGAGGTGTAGCCTATATGTAGGCAATCACATGTTAGATTTTGACAAATATGAAAGGGAGTAAATGGCACTAAGATTTATTTGATTGTGTGAATATTAATTACAGAATACTTAAATATTGAAAATGAATGGGACATCCAATATTAGTGACCGTTTCAGAGCCCTTGTTTATTTGTTTGTCAGATCACTTATTTGTGTGATCTTTTATCACTTATGTACTGATAGGTGTTACCACAAGGTGGGAGTAGGATCACATGAGATAGCAGGTAGATTCAGGAAGTGGTAAAACATGTGAACCGGAAGTGATAATAAAAAGGCAGCACGTCTTGCTGGCATGGTGATTAAGACTAAGTGTCTTTCCATCCATCCATCCATCCATCCATCTTCTACCGCTTTTCCGGAGGTCCGGGTCACGGAGGCAGCAGTTCAAGCAGAGAAGCCCAGACTTCCCTCTCCCCAGCCACCTGCTCCAGCTCTTCAGAGGGGATACCAAGGCGTTCCCAGACCAGCTGGGAGACATAGTCTCTCCACCGAGTCCTGGGTCTGCCCCGGGGTCTCCTCCCAGTGGGACGTGTCTGAAACACCTCAAGTGGGAGGCGTCCAGGAGGCATCCTAATCAGATGCCCATACCACCTCAAGTGACTCCTTTCAATGTGGAGGAGCAGCGGTTCTACTCTGAGCCTCTCCTGGATCACTGAGCTCCTCACCCTATCTCTGAGGGTGACTCCAGCAATCCTACGGAGAAAGCTCATTTCAGCTGCTTGTATCCGCGATCTCGTTCTTTTGGTCATTACCCAAAGCTCGTGACCATAGGTGAGAGTAGGAACATAGATTGACTGGTAAATTGACAGCTTTGCCTTAGAACTAAGCTCCCTCTTCACCACAACAGACCGGTACAACGTCCGCATCACTGCAGATGCTGCTCCAATCCGTCTGTCGATCTCTCGCTCCATTTTCCCCTCACTCGTGAACAAGACCCCAAGATACTTAAACTCCTCCACTTGGGGCAGGAGCCTGTCCCCAAGCCGGAGAGGACAATCCACCTTTTTCCGGCTGAGGACCATGGACTCGGACTTGGAGGTGCTGATTCTCATCCCAGCCGCTTCACACTCAGCGGCAAACCGTCCCAGCAAGGGCTGCAGGTCATTGCTGGATGAAGCCAACAGGACAACATCATCTGCAAACAACAGAGATGAGATCCTGTGGTCACCAAGCATGACACCCTCCATTCCCTGGCTGCGCCTAGAAATCCTGTCCATAAAAATTATGAACAGGATCGGTGACAAAGGGCAGCCCTGGCGGAGTCCAACTCTCACTGGGAATGACTCCGACCGAGTGTTGGCAATACGAACCAAACTCTCACAACGGTCGTACAGAGACCGAATAGCTCGTAACAACAAGCCCGATACCCCATACTCCCGAAGCACCCCCCACAAAAATCCACGAGGGACGCGGTCAAATGCCTTCTCCAAGTCCACAAAACACATGTAAACTGGTTGGGCAAACTCCCACGAACCCTCAAGAATTCTCGAGAGGGTAAAGAGCTGGTCCGATGTGCCACGGCCAGGACGAAAACCACATTGCTCCTCCTGAATCCGAGGTTCGACCAACGGCCGGACTCTCCTCTCCAGTACCTTGGCATAGACCTTCCCAGGGAGGCTGAGGAGTGTGATCCCTCTAAAGTTGGAGCACACCCTCCGGTCCCCTTTTTTGAAGAGAGGAACCACCACCCCGGTTTGCCATGCCAAAGGCACTGCCCCCGACCTCCACGCAATGTTGCAGAGGCGTGTCAACCATGACAACCCAACAACATCCAGGGCCTTGAGGTACTCAGGGCAAATCTCGTCCACCCCCGGGGCCCGGCCACCAAGGAGATTTTTAACCACCTTGGCGACCTCAGCCCCTGTGATAGGCGAGTCATCCCCTTCGTCCCCAAACCCTGCTTCCTCTGTGGAAGGCGTATCAGTGGGATTGAGGAGATCCTCGAAGTATTCCTTCCACCGCCCGACGATATCCCCAGTTGAAGTCAACAGTGTCCCATCCGCACCATATACAGTGTGGACGGGGAGCTGCTTTCCCCTCCTGAGCCGCCGAACAGTTTGCCAGAATCTCTTTGAAGCCGACCGAAAGTCTTGTTCCATGGCCTCACCGAACTCCTCCCATACCCGGGTTTTTGCTTCAGCAACCACCCGAGCTGCACTCCGCTTGGCCTGCCGGTACACCTCAGCTGCTTCAGGAGTCCCACAAGCCAACCAAGCTTGATAGGACTCCTTCTTCAGCTTAATGGCTCCCCTCACCACTGGTGTCCACCACTTGGTTCGGGGGTTGCCACCACGAGATGCACCGACCACCTTGCGGCCGCAGCTCTGGGCCGCCGCTTCACCAACAGAGGTGGAGAACATGGCCCATTCAGACTCCATGTCTCCAGACTCCCTCGGAATGTGGTTGAAGTTCTTCCGGAGGTGGGAGTTGAAGACCTCCCGGACAGGGGCCTCAGCCAGACGCTCCCAGCACACCCTCACTATACGTTTGGGTCTACCAGGTCTGAATGGCTTCCTCCCCTGCCATCGGATCCAACTCACCACCAGGTGGTGATCAGTTGACAGCTCTGCACCTCTCTTTACTCGGGTGTCCAAGACATACGGTCGCAGGTCTGATGATACGATAACAAAATCGATCATCGACCTGCGACCTAGGGTGTCCTGGTGCCAGGTGCACATATGGACACCCTTATGCTTGAACATGGTGTTTGTTATGGACAGACTGTGGTTAGCACAGAAGTCCAATAACTGAACACCACTCGGGTTCAGATCGGGCAGGCCGTTCCTCCCAATCACCCCCCTCCAGGTTTCATTGTCGTTGCCCACGTGCGCATTGAAGTCCCCCAGTAGGACAATGGAGTCTCCAGGAGGAGCACCCTCCAGCACCCCAGTCACAGACTCCAAAAAGGGTGGGTACTCTGAAACATCATTTGGTGCATAGGCACAAATGATGGTCAGGACCCGTTTCCCAACCCGAAGGCGCAGGGAAGCAACCCTTTCGTCCACCGGGGAAAACTCCAATATAGAGGCAGCAAGGTGGGGCGATACAAGAATACCCACCCCTGCTCGTCGCCTCTCGCCCGGGGCAACTCCAGAAAAGGCCAAGCTCCAGCCCCTCTCCAGGAGACTGGTTCCGGAACCGGAGCTGTGTGTTGAGGTGAGGCCGACTATATCTAGCCGGTATCGCTCAACCTCGTACACCAGCTCAGGCTCCTTGCCCACCAGAGAGGTGACATTCCACGTACCAAAAGCCAGTTTAGAAAGCTTGGGATCAGTCCGCCAAGGTCTCCGCCTTTGACCGCCACCTAATCCACATTGCACCGGACCCCCATGATCCCTCCTGCAGGTGGTGAACCCACTGGAGGGCGGACCCATGTAACTCCTTCGGGCTGAGCCCGGCCGGGTCCCATGGGTGGAAACCCGGCCACCAGACGCTAGCCTTCGACTAAGTGTCTTTGTTATAAGTAAATAACCATAGATATAAAATGCTAGATTGGCAGTAGGTCACTGGAGCGCGAGATTTACGGCCGCCATATTGGTACAGGAATCACAACAAATCCACAGCTCAGCTTAACGCACAACACTCTGATTAAGTCTTCATTTCTGTCACCATGGGATGAGACGCCGGGTTTTCCGGCGCTCAGACCAGTCCCTTCTCATCCCTGTCTCTCATTGGGCAGCGTTACAGGACGGCTGGGGCCCAATTAATCCTCATCAGCTGAGGCGCTGCTAATGAGGATAAAAAGGAGCAGCTTCGATCACTCTGGGCTGCGACTTAAGCACTGTTATGCTGGAACCCTTACGGTAAGTGTCGAGTATTTGTTTTTAAATAATTTAATGGCCTGTTGTCAAAAATAAAGGTAAAAACTCTGATTTTCATTTGGGAGGTCACTGATTTCTGTACATGCATGACTGCCATGAGTGTAATATATATTGTAATTCAGTATCGATAGTTATGGCAATATTTCTCATGTGATATTAGTATACAGTGTTACATTGTGTTCTTTGTTACTGGGTCAGTATTGGTAGCCAATATTATCAACAATGAACTTTGGGTTCTTGTAACTAGTTTGGTAGTTACTCAAATAGCGTGAGGATAGTTTTTCTTTTTCCTGTATACACTTGGCCTAATGAAAGATTTAGGTTTATCAAACCGTCTTTACACAATAATTACACATATATGTGTACAAACATCTACCTCCTGTATCAGACCAACATCATGAAGGTTTGCAGATAGTAATTTACAGATATTGTGGCACATATGTTTGGTTCATATCTCCCACAAATGTATGGCTTATGTGGATTAGGGCTTCACGTCTGGAGGAACAAAGAGTCTGGATTGACGGGGGCCGACAGGAGATGTCGAGGAGGTGTGAAGTCGGACCCTTGTCTCAGAGAGGAGGCCCTGGGGGCATCCCCAGAACATCGGAGAATAAGAGACAATGGTGAATCTTCAGAGACTTGCATTGTGATTAAATGTTTGCAGAAGCACCATGTGACTTGAGTTCTTAATCCCCCGGAGGTATAAGAATGTGATGTGACATGATTCTGCCTCTTCTTTCTATTTGAGAATGTTGGATGATTATGTTCTGCAATAAAGCCGAACCTGAGGAATGAACTCAGTCTCATCATTGAACACAACTTCCACAATATGTTATTTGAAAATTGAAACTTTACAGATAGAATTTTACATTACCTATTTCGCATTTGTCTATTACAGGGAGGGGGTACAAGAAGATCTGGTGATGATTAATGCAGTCATATCTCATAGACATTACTATTTCTGTCTTATATTACATTTTGCCTGACATTACTATAAATATTTGCTATGATGGATAGGAGGGGACAGGGTGGATATTACGTGTGATGATGATGATGGTGATGACGATGGGCTGGGCTCTGGGTTAAATTAATAAAGCCTACATCTACTGTTTTAAACTGTGTTTTGATTCAATTAACACTTCACCTCACTTTGCAATTGATTAATATGAGCTTGCTGCTTTCATGTTGAGTGCATTATTCTATGCAATAAATTTGTAATGAACATTGGTGTATTGTATAAATTTGTTATGTGGGCCTAAAATCAATAAGAATTTCAAATTGATTTTAAACAACTGCTATACAGATCCAGGTAGATGGGAGGGGGAGTGTATAATGTCTGTCTAGTTAGATGAAGAAACTTGAATAATTGATTTGTAATTTTTTATTCTCTTTATTTATTTCAAAGTTTACATATCTGGGCCAATTTGTATAGCACAGGCTGAAATATTTCTTTGATAAACATTTTTGACAATTGCGGGGGGGGCAATAAGCTGGTTGCCTGGGGTGGCAAATATAACAAATACAGCCCAGGACAAAGTATGAATTAATCAATTTTGGCCATATATTTATGCATAAATGGCCACAATGAAAGAGGTAGGCTTAATTATTAATCGGGGGTATGGTAACTTCTTTTTCAGCTCATTTGACAGTTCTTGATTGAGACACTGCAAAATGCCATAATTTAATAATTATGAAGCTCTTAAACACCTAATATTTATGCAGATTATGCTGAAAGTAAACCACTATGCGCTGTGTTGTACTGTGTTGTAAACATGTTCACTGAAGCCTGTCAAACGTTTAACAAAGGAGAATGACCCAAGCAGGTGTCTGCACTGGACCATAGGGATGTGCTACAGATATCCTGTACCAAGATGGCGGACGCACGTCACGCCACCGCAAGCACGGACTGGCCAGCGCTGCCAATCTAGCATTTTATATCTATGGTAAATAACAAACATTACAACTTATATTGAAGATAATAGTGTATCTTGCACTTTGGGAAATGGGAGTTGTTCAGTCATCATTATAATTGTTCTAGTTTAGTTTATATCACTGTTGAGTGATGGAGTTCAGTGTAATATTGGATTTCTTCTGTGTATCGCCAGTAAACTCATGCAGTACGATAGCAGGACACATTTACATATTTTGAGACCCACTGGCTGCTGCTTTACCTGTGTGCTTGCGAAGGACTGAGATCCACTGGTTCAGCTGCTGCTTCCCCACCAACCCCCCCCCACCACCACCACCACCACCTCATGCTGAATTCTCCATTAGACCTACGCAATCACAGCAACTTTATGATATAATTTTTTAAGCATTAAACCTTATGTCAATCTTTTGTTGCTATTTGCACTACATCATTTCAGCATAGATACAGCTGATGGAATCAGCTGACGTAAACAGCTGACGGTAAGGTTACTACGCATGCACAGCAAGCGCACACATACGTAGTAACAAGAAATACACATCCTCTCATCATTTCAGCGTAGATACAGCTGATGTATCTAATTTTGTTGTTGGAGTGCATCTGTTATATAGTCAGTCTGCAGTTGACTTAAAAAAACGCCTTTGTACTGGCGAAAATGGCGGACAGTCCATGCCTGTGTACTGAACTAAATTTGCCATGTTTTATTAAATTTTACGTTGTTCCTTTGTCTTAATGCATCGCAGTTGTACTGTATGAAAGTCTAGTTATTTTGTAGTTTTCTGTACCCATCAGAACATCAGAGCACTGTATAAACTATAGATATGCTATTCTGGCAAAGTATGGTAAACTGATAGCTGTAGCTATCAGTAGCTGGGCTCTGCCCAGTCTGCTCGCGCACCTCATTCTCCACATATGGCAAATAATCCTTTAGACCTACGCAATCATGGCAACTTTATGGTATAATTTTTTTAAGCATTAAATCTTCAGTATTATCTTTTTCTGTCTTTCTAACTTTCATTTCCTTGTTTTGTCCAGGGAACACTGTAGTGACTGACAGGTTGTGATGCTGTGTTATCCAGTCAGCATGGTCATGATGCCGCGTATTGTCCAGTCAGCATGGAGTCAATCCAAAACCCCGCCCACACTTCTTGAAGCCAGGCACGAAGAAACTCAGAGTGGTAGCTAAACTTTTATTGATAAAAATTACATATTTTGACTGAGCAACTCCATGCTTGGGGATGCACACCCTCGTAACCTCAGGAAACCACGTATAAAACCTTAGGTCAGTCTGAGGAACGGTTCAAGAGATATGCATGGAACAGACACACAGACAGACAGATAGCCACACAGAGACTTTGTGAATTTATAGATAGATGGATAGATAATTTTAGCGCAAATAAATACAAACTGACCCTACATAGCTAACGTAGCCGTCAGACAACTTAACCTGTTGCAAAGAGCCTGTTTACTCATGGTTGTTTCTGTGCTTACTGCACCCCAGGTACCAGATGACCACTGAAACTTCACCCCCCCCCCCCGTCCACTAGAGATGCTTTATTTCATTCATTCTTTAAGATAAGATAAGATAAGATAAGCCTTTATTAGTCCCACAATGAGGAAATTCCAGGATTGCAACAGCACAGGGATAGCAACACTCAGAGCAACAATTAAGAAGATAAAAAAATAAAAAGAGCAGTGAATATACATACGTACACATAAATATATATATATATATATATATATATATATATATATATATATATATATATATATCAAAAACTTTATTCCAGACTCATGGTTCATCAAAAATAAAATAAAAATAAAATGAAATGAACAAGACAGTTGAAACAGTTAATAAGAAAAACAATCAAAAAGTTACAAAACAATAAGAAACAACTACCAAAAGAAGTACAAAAACAGTACAGACTTTAAAAAGACTTAAAAAGACTACTGTACCAGTGCCTTCTAAACTGTGACTGACAGCGAATAGAGCTGAGCTTAATGCTAGACATGACTTGAATGATTTCATTTCTAGATACATCAAGCCGACAGATGAATTTATACATAAGATTCCTTATTACTGCATGCAGTGTATTTACACGTGATGAGACAAATGACTTGGAAGCACTGCACCATCGAGGCTTTTTAAGTAAAATTCTTAAAGCATCATTGTAAGCAACCTGTAATTTCTGCATACTTTGTTTCCTATAGTTTATCCATAAATGAGCAGTGTATAAAGGTGTACAATAGGTTTTAAAAAGAACCAGCTTCACCTCATCTGAACAAAAACCAAACCTGCGTGCAAGAATATTTGCTTGCATGTAGATTTTGCAGCGTTGTCTGAAAATATCATCATCATCAGTCATTCTATCATTAATAAAATGTCCCAGATATTGAATTTTATCCCTGACAATTAATTCCCTGCCTGCCAAATCAAAGACAGAGAATTTCATTAACAAATCTTCTCTAGTGTCAGCACTAAACTCAAATCAGCACACAACTCTTATTTGTATTATATTTTATGTCATTTTCCTCTCCATAAGCAGTACACACTCTTAATAACTCCTGAAGACCAGCACTACTTGGACTGACAATAACTAGATCATCAGCATACATAAAATGATTCACTAACTTATTCCCTATTAAACACCCAGTTTTACAGGCATTCAGTTGTTTTGACAACTCATCCATATAAAGATTAAATAGAATAGGGGACAATATACTGCCCTGTCTGACACCACTGCTCACACCAAATGGGGATGAATGACTCTTCCCCCATTTCACCAGTATCTTCTGATGTGCAGACCAGTAAATCAGGATACGCACTAAGTACTTGGGAACCCCCCTGTCAATCATTTTCCTAAACAATATCCTGTGATTAACGCGATCAAACGCCTTAGAGGTGTCAATAAAACACAAAAAAACTGACAAATTTTGATTTCTATACTTACTTATAATTTCTTTTAAAGCAAATATGCACAGATCTGTTCCATGATGGGGTTTAAATCCAAATTGATGATCAGTAGATTTGATGAATACATTAAATTTTTCAAACAGGATTCTTTCCAGTACTTTAGATATTATATTGGCTATAGCTATGGGCCTGTAATTGTCCAGGCTACACAGCTTGCCAGCTTTATCTTTAATGACTGGTACCAACGCAACAGACAATAATGATTCTGGTAACATCCCATGAATCATGAAGCTGGTGAAACAGATTGCAAGAAGAGGAGCAATTCTTGAGCTAGCATATTTAAGATGCGCAGCAGAAATACAGTCTAAACCACTCGCTTTGTTATCTGATAACTCTCTAATATCTTTGGTCACTGAATAAGTGTCAATCAGGAGCGAATCGTCCCTCTCTACTTTCCCTACCTTATAAGTTTCATCCTTAGTTGAATTAAATAATGAATAAAAATGCTGCCGCCATAAATCCACAATATTTTCTATACCTGAAATGCCTTCCAAGGTACAGGGCAAAGACGTTTTACTATTACTAATCCGTCTAAGCTCCTTCCAAAAATCTGTGACATTTTTATCTAACAATTTCTTGACCAAGGAATTACTTCTCATTAGCTGCTCATTTTTACCTCCGCCAAGGAGGTTATGTTTTCATCGTTGTTGGTTTGTCTGTCTGTCTGTCTGTTTGTTTGTTTGTTTGTTTGTTTGTTTGTTAGCAAGATAACTCAAAAAGTTATGGACGGATTTTCATGAAATTTTCAGATTGTCAGAAATGGGGTATCCTACAGTTGATTAGATTTTGTTGATGATCTGAGAGTGCATACCTCCACCAAGGGCTTTGTTTGTATTTGTGCAGCAGGATTACACAAAAACTATTGCATGGATTTGGATGAAATTTTTGCCAGAGGTGGTTCTTGGCCTAGAGAGGAGCCCATTATATTTTGGTGATGATCTGAGAATGCATACCTCAGCCAAGGCTCTTATCTTCTCACAGTGTGTTAGCAACAATACTCCAAAACGGATGGACAGACTTTGATGCAATTTTCACCACAAGTGGCTATAGGCCTACACACAAACCCATTACATTTTGGAGGTGATCCATGAGAAACGGAAGGAGCCTTGGCGGAGGTATGCGCTCTATGAGTGCTTTTCTAGTTAGAAATATGACGAATAGCATACTTAAACTTTGCATTTGTACATTTCTTCATCTCAAATTCTGGCCCTTGTCTGGGTCTCCCAGCCATCACCTATGCTTTATATGCTTCCCGAGCTTCAGAATAAGGCACAGCTACAGCCTTATTCCAGCCAGGTCTTACATTATGTGTCTTGCGTATCTTCCTATAATAAGGCTTACTGTCCTTATACAGGGAATTAACTATAGCATCGTACATACTACAAAGGTCTTTCTTATGCTTGACAATGCTACAGTTTACATCGTTGCACATTACAGCATCTCTAGGAAGACATATTTTACTCAAGGATTTATCTGTACGGACACAGTATTCTACAATTTCTTCCTTAGAAAGAGTGTCCCAGTCTAATTTTTCCACCTCATCCTGACTGACATTTTGACAAAGTGCAGGTAGACAGTCCACATTAATTATCACCTCAGACGGTATATGATCAGACATTGCTAACCCATAATAAATACTGATGCCACCCAAAGAGGCATGTGCATCACCAGTGCTGATGCAATGATCTAGCCAGGACGTAGTGTGCCAAGCCTCACTTATATAGGTATAACTATCAGAAGGTATTAACACCTTACTTGACAAAATTAAGTTATTCTCATAACAAAAATGATACATATGTTTTGCAAATAAGGAGTCAGTGTCAGATATGTCTGTATTCAAGTCCCCCATAATAAAAATACAAGTATTATTATAGTCTTGCATATAAGAATTAATAAAAGCAAGCTTATTTAAATATTCATCCTCATTCTGTTGACACTCAAATGGCATATATACATTGATAATAAGGAATTCCTTATCATTACAATTAAACTGCACACCAATACACCAATCTACACCAAGTCAGACCACTTTTATCAAGGAGTCCAGCTTCTTTCTCCAGAGGATAGCCACCCCTCCAGGTATCCTCCCCTGATAATCCCCTTGCTGAGGTCAGTTGTAGACTCCCCAGCACCGTGGAAATCAGGGTTAAGATAGTTCAAACGTTCCAAGTCTTGTTCAGAAAGAAACGTCTCCTGAAGGCACAAAATATCACAATTGTTCAATAAATTGTCAATAACTAACCAGTGAGCTTTCTCCCCAGCACTTTGCCCCAGTTTAAGGCCACGACAGTTGTAAGACATGACCTGAATGTCCTGACCTGAATTGTCTTCCGCCCTCCCAAGAGAGCAGACGCTTTTTTCTTCTCTCCTGCTGATTTTTTCCTCCCCTCCTACTGGATCCCAGCTTGCTGTTGTTTGTCTGCATCTGACTGCGACCGCCGAAAAGAAATTATGGAGTTAATAAGCTGGGCTTTGAACACAACTGACACTATTTTTTCAACAAGGAAAAGTGCTCCGGGGGAAGCTGTTTGCCCCGCTGGAACGGCTCCAGTGGGCTATCTATGTGACACAGGTATTTGGAAAATGCTGTGTCTCTCTAATCTCTCTATCGAAGATATTGAAGATTTGTTTATCTTCGTAATCTTGGTGATTGGGATAATTCTGATTGGGACGGGAATTGTCTTGGTTTACCGCAAATTGCTGAAGATGGATTCAACCTATCAAAATGCTGGCCAGGCGAGGTGCATCCAACAAATTGAGAAACTGGAGAAGACCCTGATAGCGACTACTGGAGAACTGTCTCGTAAGGTGGATTACATCATGGGTTCGCTCAGGTCTTTCCACGACGAGTTCAAAGCTGCGCAATGAAGGATTAATGTACTGAATCTACAGAAGAAATACAAGTCTTCTCTGTGATCAGTCCTATTTGGCATTATTATTCCCCATGAAAATTCCTCCTGGCTGTCTGCAGACTGTTTTTTTTTTTTTTTTTTTTTTTTTTCAAAATCATGAGCACAAGGCCTTGGACAGCCAGCTGCAGCGCCAGATAAGACTGGGCGCCAGACAGACAAAACATCTTCTGCCAAGGGTCCTTGGGTCTCTCTTATTATCATCAACACTGCTCAACACCGCACACACATTGATTCATGAACTGATTAAAGATATACTGTACACTGCTCTCTTGTGTCTCGTGAATTCTGAGTTGTTGCTCTGTGCTATTGAGAGATTTTTTTTCATTGTAATCACAATCTGCTTAAAAATAAGCTGTATTTTGATAACAAAGTTTTTTTTCTCCTCCCCCCTTGTGTCGTTCCCTCCCTTCCCCTCCCTTTCTTATCTATCTCTGTTTGATGAGGCGCCTTTATGGCTGCCGTGTCGTTGTGTCGCGCGCATGCGCACCAATGTCAAGTCAAGTTCCTCGTGTGTTTTTTTACATGCTTGGCAATAAAGTTTATTCTGATTCTGATTCTGATTCTGATTCTGATTCTGAATACCCATCAAAAAAAGAGGAAGAAGAATTAAGAAAGATCACCATCATCCGTGGGTGCCCGCATATTCTCCACAGCAGCCGCTCCACTAGCTCCAGCCCTCCCAGCCCACCGGGGCTCATAATATCGCCGCACCAATGCGCCCTCTGGCCAGAGCTCTGGCTGGTACATGTCCCCGACCTCAGAGCATTCCGCCGTTCCCAACCCTGCCGTTCCCAGTGAGGATTTTCTGACAGATAACTTCCAAGCTTGTCTTTAAGATATGCAGATAGAGCATCAGCTTCCAAATCAGAATGAAAACGGGTAGCAAACACACTCACCATCTTAGTCCATACAGTTTTAATATTACCAGAGCCCGTACCCACAACAGTAGCTGCGTTGCTGGCTTTATTCATACGGCTGACTGAAGCAGAGGATGGCTTGATTTTATCTGCAGCGCGCTCAATCCGTCGTTGTCCCTTTTTCACCACTTGACTCCATTTCGGAGAGCCTGGTGAAGACGCTACTGTTCCGGAATTTTCCCCGGTTATAGGCTGACCCACCGGGTCCAAATTCACAGCCGAAACCTTCTCTCCAGCGGTCAAGTAAGATTCCCGTGCATCTCCAGATATTGAATCAATCATCGGGCAGACCCCATCCTCCGCTCCAACATCAGTGGGACCGACAGGCCCTCCCAGAGCAGGTGCCTCATTATCCACGGCCCGTAAAGCAGATTGCTCCAGGCCACTTACACGTCAAGCAATATCCGAAGTAATAGTATGTAGATCTTCACTGGAGCTAGTCTGTAACAGCATGGTTTGTTTCATGGCACAAACCTCTGCACTTAAGAGCTCCATTCTCCTCAGGAGACTTGAACAGTCCAAGCTGGAAAAAGTAACCAATGGCAAATCATCCAGGTAATGAGAGACGAATCTAGGTAGATTTTCATCGCATTCATTCATTACCTTAAGGCAGCTCTTTAAATTATCAATATCTTTTTGGGGCCCCTTGTGTGCAACACACCTTTGTATAGTGGGGCAGAGCTCAAACAGAACTTTTTTCAAGGACTTAATCCACTCAGAGCCAAAAGTATTGGAGGCCAATAAGATGATCTCATCCTGACTCAGAGTCTTAATTTTCACTGCAAGGAAATTTAGCAGTTCATCCTCAACAATTATTTTCTCCTCAGTAGTCTTATATACTTCAGGTTTTAAACAAGACCTCAGGAGCCTCCACAGAGCCATTCCAACCATAATGTGTGGGTTCCACCATCTTGTGCCAGCTTGTTTCACCGTCCTTTTAAATCCTCTTTGTGACCAGAAACGGAATCAGAACCTTCTCCGGGTCAGCTTAGTTGTCTCACAAATATTCCTCACATTTGCTGGTGTCCAACAGAAGTCTTTTGAACAGTTTTACCAGAAAGTCTCAGTTCAGGCCTCAGAGCTCCTCAAAGCACCTCTGGTCTCGTCGCCATCTTGTATCAATTGTATATATACACAGTGCGGAGCATTGTAGCTAGATGGAATAAACAGCATAACCATCTACTTAGTTATCCTACATAGTATGAATATGTACCCGTACATATTGTCACCCTCTGTAGCGACTGATATTGCCCTAGTTGTATACTGGAGGGGACCATTTGTGTAAGTCTGTTGCGTCTTTTGCATTCAATACTATTAGGTCGTCACGTTTTTTTGCTATCTCTGCAAGCAGCCCTGCTTAGGTTATACAGTCTGGCAGCCGTAGGTAGGAAGGACCTGCGAAACCTCTCGGTTGTGCACCTAGGATGATGTAGTCTGCTGCTAAATGAGCTCCTCAGTGTGTTCAGTATGTCCTGCATAGGGTGGGACTCGGACTCCAGCAGAGATGACAGTTTAGCCACCATCCTTCTCTCTCCTATCTCCTCCACTGGGTCAAGGCGCTGCCCCAGGACAGAGCTAGCTTTCTTGATCAGTTTGTTCAGTCTCTTCCTATCGGCTGCTGTAATGCCACTGCCCCAGCAGACCACTCCAAAAGCGATGGCTGATGCCACCACCGTGTCGTAGAATTTCTTCAGAAGAGAAGATGAATTAAGATGAATTTATGGTAGTTAGCTCAGGGTGTGTTAGCTACTTGAGCCAGGATCTAGCCAGCTAATGTGTAATGGATGTGTGTTATACAAAGTCTTTGCACAAGCTCATTCACATTCATTCCAGTCAGATAATACATTCAGACAGTTTCACGAGACACAGATTTTCATCATGAACAAATTCCTTGGATTCTTCTTATCATATGCACACTGTAGAGGAACATTCATGGAAGTGAGAAAGCCCAGCACCCAGTAGTAGCCTGTACTTCTTGACATAATGCACGGCTCAGGAGACACACACGCAGGCTCAGGGTAAATCCAATAGCTTTATTGACAACAAGTGTGTATGGGTGCGTGTCTGCGAGATGTGTATGTGTTGGTGATGGCGTCTGCGTCAGGCACAGGGGCAGGAAGCCGTTCAGCCGGACAACCCTATGGGAGAAGCAGAGGGAGAAGGGTAACGGGCACCACACCAACACGGGATATATGATAATGACTGTTGGCTTACTTGGTTTGGGCAGGTGGCTGGCGTAGCAAGGGCGTAGCCCGGTAGACAGCGACCTGGAGCACCTGACGCAGCAGCGAGGAGATGATGGCTGGAGAACGTTGTCCGCTGCCGGGAAATCCACCTGTGCACAGGGGAGCAGACTGGGAGGAAAAGGTAAGAGATCCTTACTTGGTATCTTGCTTGGTGAAGGGGGTTCCTTGCAGCAAGTGATGCCGATGTGAACAGACGGCTTCAGGCTGAAGCCCAGGGCGAGGCGGCTTAAATCCTTCGCCGCTGACGAGGTGCAGGTGTGCGCACAGCTGGCGCTGCTGATGAGCGGCGAGACGTGACACTTCTGTCTTCTTCTCAGTCCACATTACCTATTGTGGAGAGAGATCCGTGGATCCTAAACTCTGCTGACCGTGTTGGGTGCACTTGATTCCTTCCCCGCTGTTCATTTCCAACAGTAAAGTTCAGTTAAAAAAGATCACCTTTGAACTCTTTTATGGTGAAGCGGTCAGTGAAACCATGTCAGGTGCATTGTTCAGGTACTGTGGCATCACCATGCAATAGATGAGAGGGCGCGGTGAGTGTACATATACCGCAGAATCCCTTTTATATATAGATAAAGATCTTTGTACAAGAGAATAACCAACAAAAACAACAACTATGGCAAGGATGGGCAACTGGCAGGGCGCGGGCTGCAAGCAGCCCACCCCCTCATCCACTGCGGCCCGCCAGTCCATTTCCAAAAATCAATTATTTATTTATATCATGTTTGCCGTATTTGGAACCACATTCTTAAATGCAATTATAGAGTCAGCCAGCAGAGGGAGTGCTAATTGAAACCTAGGTGATGCTTTGTGTGCAAGTGGTCAAGGAGACAGCTGAGAGTGAGGGAGCCAAAGGGAAAGTGCACCAGCGGAGAACATATGTTTTTAAGGTATGTTGCCAGTTAAGACCACATTAATAAGCTGTAAACAGCAATAAATGTACAAAGTAGGCTGCTTTGCTTTGCTGGTCATTAACATTTGTTTGTTCCCTCCCATAGATTGAGTCCCCATCGTGCTGTTTGCTCTCTACTTGTCTGTTCTTTTCATCTTCTCTATCCCCTCACCCCCCAGCCAGTCGTAGCAGATGACTGCCCCTCCCTGAGCCTGGTTCTGCTGGAGGTTTCTTCCTGTTAAAAGGGAGTTTTTCCTCTCCACCGTTGCCAAGTGCTTGCTCACAGGGGATCGCCTGATTGCTGGGGTCTTTCTGCAACTGTGGGGGTTCCCCCTTCAGTTGATAGTGCTATGAGATGACTGTTGTTGTGAAATAGCGCTATATAAATAAAGTTGAATTGAATTGAATTGAATTTAAACAAGAATAAATACTGCTGAGGAGCTGTAGCATTTATTCTTGTTTGGCAGGTGAAGCCTCGTGGAGATCGGAGGCTTTTCTTTTCTCACTGTGCAGAAAAATATTCAGAGCTTTGAGGTTTCTTTCGAAAGAGCATGACTAAAGCACTGATAGTTTCAAATCCATGTCAGCAGTAAAAGTTCAGAGACTGTGGTCATTGTAATCTGCTGATTTTTTTTTTTTGATCATTTATACCAATGTCTCTTATACATGTTTTTATTCCCCATTTTGGGAGCCATTAACAAGCCCGCCTACCCACAGCTATTTCTCTGCGCCACCATACCCACAATATTTCCTTTTTTCCTTGGCTTTTTTTTGTTAATTATCTGGAATTTCTCTTTGGTCATCATTTTGATGAAGAGTTTTAAAAATTAGGTCATGACATAATTTTATCCATCCATCCATCTATCCAGCCACCCATCTTCTGCTGCTTAATCCTTTTTGTGTGTGTGTGGGTGGGGGGGTGGGGGGGACTGGAGCCTATCCCAGCATCTTTGGGCGAGAGGCAGGATACATGCTGTACAGACTGCCAGTCCATTGCAGGGCAGATATAATTTTATCAGTAATTTTAATTCTAATATGATAAAACACTGAGTAACTGTTATTTTCATTTTCATTTTCAGTTTTAATTATGCAACTTTTCACTTTGCAGGAAATAATACCCCCCACCACCGCCACCACCCCAGAAAGTTTTACATGTAAGTCTGGCCCTCAGGAAGTGAGGAAAAAATTTTGTGGCCCCCACTCCCACCAGAGTTGCCCATACCTGAACTATGCCATTAATATTAAAAGTGACAAGTTTTATTATTAGTGTTATTATTAATCTGCCAATTTGCAGCATCTAAATTAAATGTTTTTGTTATGACCCGAGCACCAATGTTATTTGCTCTCAGGCTATTCCTGTCAGGTCTTGACAGCGGCGTTATTATTCCGGCTCTCCGAGCTCTTATTGTGACAGCGCTCGGGGAGGCTTCCGCTCAGCTGTCAAGACCTGAACAGCTGTTCTGCATTTGCGGTCATTAGCGGTCGGCTTCTTAAGCCGATGCTAGCGGCTGCATCCTTGCAGCAGTGTCCGTCGCTGATCGTCGGAGCGATCATACTATATGGATTGTACTACATTGCCCGTCTGTGGTGTGACCGTCTTATCCTGTGGACCCGTGAGTGAGCTTGTTAGCCTTACGCCTCCCTGTGTGTAGACTTGCTTGTGTCATAGCCTCAGCGGCTTGTATTATTGTGACTTCACCGTGAATAAAGACACTAACACAACTCTCTGGTGACGGTGTGGCGTCTTATGGTGGCTCGCGAGGGCCACCGCATGACAGTACACTGCTGCCAAAAACGGCGTTTTTACGGTGACGCCAACCCGAGACACCTTTCGCCAGTGAGGTTGTGTTAATTGGCTATTGCTCTTTTCTTGTCTGGGTACGGTGTGCTGGAGGAATGCCGTCACGGAGGGGCCGCGCTCAGAGTCCGAGCCACGAGCTGGCGGACGTCCTGGAATATGTGGATGAGATGCTCATCTCTGCTTCCCGCCTCGATTATGACCGCAGCGTACTCTGGTACCTGGACTGTGCTGAGGACTCGCTCAATCATCTTGCTCCCCGCTACGCCGACCACCCGGAAGTCACCGCGAGGAGGGATGACATCGCCGCGCAACGCAAGATACTCCGTATGGTGGAGGAGGAATACGACAAGAAACAGAGGGGGAGGTGTTCACGCTCCTCGCTTTGTGATCCCGTTCCTGTCCTTGATCCACTCCAGGAGTTCGCACCATCCAGGGGTCGTTGTAGACCTCGGCGCCGCGGCCAAGGGCAGCCCCAGCAAGCTCCTGTTCTAGATCCAGTTCCGGGCCGCCGGAGTGACCCAATCAACCAGCCAGCTGCTGTGTGAGACAAGAGTCCTGCTTCCCATGGGTCCATGGGTCCTTGAGAGCAGCTCCCATGGGTCCTTGAGAGCAGCTCCCCTTGGTCCTCCCAGGGGGCCCTCTGTTACCATCCAGCGGGCGAAGGAAGGAGCAATGCCCCCTACAGCTGGCACCACCCATCCTCTGGGAGACAGGCAAGTTCAAGTTCACTCCCCTACTGATAATAGTGATCTGTCTTGTCTGACTCCTGGGGGTGGAGTTCGGGGTTTGCAGCCCCCCGATCTCCCACCACAAGCTGTAGTCATCTTTACTGAACCTGCTGCCTCTGTGTTTTCCTCCGCTGAGCGGTTCTCGGCGTTAGGTCTACGTCGTCAAACGAGGAGGAGGCCTGCGGCTCAGGGAATAATCCCGGTCCCGCAGCCACGTTTTGGACAGCGGAGAAGAGCGGACTGCAGTGTAGAGCCTGAGCCGACGAGGAAGCGTCCCCGGGTCTCCACGGAGGAGCAGCCCGAGCCAGCGGGTCGAGGGTCCCCTGCCGCCACGCCGTGCGGGTTATCGTGTGGACATCAGCGCGAGAGGATCCGGCTGCAGAGACCATCGTGCTGGCTGCGGAGCCCGACGCAGCTGAGTGGGAGCCCGACGACAAGCTTCTACCCGAACCTGGATCGACGGAGTCCTGGACGGCTCCAGAGCCCGAGTACAGGCAAGTGCTCTTCTTTATTTTCCTTTGTGGTGTGTTAGAGCATTTTTGCCTGCCTCGCGGGGAGGCGAGCAAGGGGCAGCCGTCTGCTGCGCCCGAACTTGTCTCACTGGGCTCTGGCGCTGCCGGGGATACTGATCCCAGTCCTCTCTGTTCCTCTGAGCCTCTTCACAGTGTTGCCGGCTTGGAATCTGTCGAGGTCGCGGTGCAGGAGGTCCCAAGTTCGGGGGTGGAGGTTGTTGCCGATGCAGTGCCGACCCAGTCGGGGTCTGACGAGGCCCAGTCGGGGTCCAACGCGGGGGCAGCTGTGACCCAGCAGGGGTCCGACACAGGTGAAGCTGTGACCCAATCGGGGTCCGACGTGACCCAATCGGGGTCCGACGAGGTCCAGTGGGCGTTCGACGCGGATGCTGCTGTGAGCCAATCAGGGTCCGACGCGGGTGCAGCGGTGACCCAATCGGGGTCTGACGAGACCCAGCGGGGTTCCGATGCAGGTGCAGCTGTGACCCAGTCGGGGTCCGATGAGGTCCAGTGGGGGTCCGACGCAGGTGCTGCTGTGACCCAATCGGGGTCCGACACGGGTGCAGCTGTGACCCAGTCGGGATCCGATGCAGGTGGAGCTTCAACGGTCACATCGGTGTGGATCGAGGTCGGTGGAGGAGCCGCAGACCCTTCGCCGCCTGATGTGATGTGGGCTCATCATTACGATTATTCCCCTCTCAGGAGCCACCAGCTGGGGTTGTCAGCGCTGGGAGCCGTTGGAGGTTTTCTTCCTACAGGCTGGCGCTCCCATGTAGTTTCTTCATCGGGGAGGCCGCCGCATGCTGTTTCTCCATGGTTCTGGTGGCTGAGGGATGCGGGTCGGCCACCGGAGGAGCTGTTTTGCCTGTTCGGCGCCTTGGGCCGGCCACCCAATGAACTGTGTTTGTTACTGGGTGGCCTGGTACAGCCACCAGAGGACTTGACTCTCGGGGCCTGGGACTGGGTCAGGCCGCCCAACCATGTACTGTTTCCCGTGACCACCCGTCGGCCATCGGACGCAGGGAGACCGCCGGAACTTTGCCTGGGGCGTTTGGTCTCTGCCTGCCATCGTCTGTTTGGACTGTACGGTGTGAGGGTCATTTGGAACAATAAGATTGCCACATGTGTATGTTGATGAAACAAGAGGACTTCCTGATCCATTAAATATAATGCTGTGTTTGTGCAGGACAGCCACTGTTCACAGCAGGCACATGTGTATATAGAATGGTCTTGTAAATAATGATGCTGTGTTGATGGTCTTTATTCAACACGTTCCAATGGTAACGTGCGTGTGCATGCTGTACAGTACATATTAAGTTTGTCTGACTAAACTCAGCCATTTAAGACGTTGTATTTGTTATCTCAACAACCTATTCCGCCGCTTTCTTCGTTACTGCGGTTGTCACGTTGCTTTTGCCTTTGTGTTATGTAAAATTTAACACTACATTGGAATCAAATGCCAGTGGCTTGATATATAGTATGTTACTTTGTGGGTTTTCATAGGCACTCTGGTGTTCGAGGATGATGTTTGGTTTTTTTGGGTTAAACGGTACTTTTGTGAAGAATGCGGCAGATGTTTCATGCACTTGGGTACTTAGAAGCATAAACTGATCCATTGTGACATTTAGGGGTTTGTGTGGGAACTGCGTGGAAGGACCTTCACTCAGATGAGTTCCTTATGACCACATGAATCATGTATACTGGAGTTAAACAGTTTGTCTGTGGTCACTAT
Organism: Pholidichthys leucotaenia; assembly: GCA_020510985.1. Classification (NCBI taxonomy): domain Eukaryota; kingdom Metazoa; phylum Chordata; class Actinopteri; order Cichliformes; family Pholidichthyidae; genus Pholidichthys; species Pholidichthys leucotaenia. The sequence continues at coordinate 388,656,269 of CM035844.1, read as the reverse complement.
GGGAAAACCTTCTGTGTCTGGTAAATTATGCTCTGTATGGTTTGTGCCCATGTATTGTAACTCTTGCCCTATTTGTTTCGTTGTTTTCTGTGGGAATGTGATGGGTATGTCAAGGGATGTGTTTTTTTTTTTTCTGGGGCCTTGTTGGTGTTTGTTTCGCTCCCTCCTTGCCTGTTCCTCCATTCACTCGCCCTGCGGGTGTGTGTGTGTGTGTGTGGGGGGGGGCTAGGTGTTAAAGGGCGTTCGGAGCCCACCTTTGAGGGAGTCGTACTGTTATGACCCAAGCACCAATGTTATTTGAGCTTGGGCTATTCCTGTCAGGTCTTGACAGCGGCGTTATTATTCCGGCTCTCCGAGCTCTTATTGTGACAGCACTCGGGGAGGCTTCCGCTCAGCTGTCAAGACCTGAACAGCTGTTCTGCATTTGTGGTCGTTAGCGGCCGGCTTCTTAAGCCGACGCTAGTGGCTGCATCCTTGCAGCAGTGTCCGTCGCTGATCGTCGGAGCGATCGTACTATATGGATTGTACTACATTGCCCGTCTGTGGTGTGACCATCTTATCCTGTGGACCCGTGAGTGAGCTTGTTAGCCTTATGCCTCCCTGTGTGTAGACTTGCTTGTGTCATAGCCTCAGCGGCTTGTATTATTGTGACTTCACCGTGAATAAAGACACTAACACAACTCTCTGGTGACGGTGTGGCGTCTTATGGTGGCTCGCGAGGGCCACCACATGACAGTTTTAGTCTAAGCAAAGGATTCTCTATTTGTTCTATGTTTCCTGTCAGCACTGTTACTCTGGTCAGCTGTGTCACTTTGTATGCCAATTGTGTTTCATGTGATTTTTTGTGCCATAAATCTTTTAAATGTTGGGTAAACGCCAATAAAAATGTTGAGGGACATTTCCAGAAGTGGAAGTCTAAGTTTAGTGTAATGTGGATTTATGCTGAAAAAATGTTGGCCCTTGATGACATTAGCCCATGGAAAACACAAGCTCAAAATTCATAGTTTAAAACTGGCTAGACGAAAAATATCTAAAAAGCCACTGCTGAATAGACTGGAGAACCTGTTTTATTACATGTGTAGTATTTCATTTGTACTTTTTATGACACAACTTTTGTCTGTAACACAGTTGACAAAATAATGACTAGAATGTTAGTTTTCATTGAAATATTTTAAAAATCATTACAGCTTAAGCTTTGCAATTAATTAATTTTGCAACTTTGAAGGGTGTGCTGTAAAAACATCTGTATTACTTTCAAAAAAAAAAAAAAAATTGGTTAACATGAAATGTGCCCCAAATTATAGAATGACTCTTTTGCACTTTGTCCTTTAATCACAAGTTAAGCTGTTTGTGCTAAAACATTTGCATGTGTTTCCCATAAGTGATGGAAAGATTTGCTTGTTGGTGATGTTGAAAGTCCTAATTTTATACTTCCTCGATTTCTTAAAAACCTTTTAGCTGAAATGATTCAGTAAAACCCATGATGTCGTCGTCTAAAATGTGGTAAGTTTAAATCTTTTTCTCAGAAAATAATGACCCATTTGGCCCTCAATAGATTCTTCGAAGTGTTTGCTCCCTTCCTGAGTTCTCATTTTTTTTTGTATGTTTGTCACACTTAAATGTTTCAGATCATCAAGCAAATTTAAATATTAGACAAAGATAACATAAATAAACACAAAATGCAGTTTTTTAAATGAAGGTGTTTATTATGAAGGGGGAAAAAAATCCAAACCTGCATGGCCCTGTGTGAAAAAGTGATTGCCCCCTCAACCTAATAACTGGTTGGGCCACCCTTAGCAGCAAGAACTGCAATCAAGCGTTTGTGATAACTGACAATAAGTTTTTTACAGCACTGTGGAGGAGCGGCCCCGGATTCCTGAAGTCTGAGCTGACAAAGGAGTGTCCCCAGGCTTCAGCTGCCCAGGACTCGGCACCTGTGATGGGGCAACCTCCAGTCTTAGCCACCACTCCGGGAGGCCCACCTGCCTCAGTCGCCACATCTGGAGCTCTGTGGGCTGCATCCACCACTGTGCATGCTGCAGGGGTCGCCAGAGGAATCCATAACATTTTGGTGATGATCCAAGAAGGCATACCTCTGCCAAGGCTCTGGCACCAAGGCATCAGCACTGTGGTGCTTTCATTTTTTTTCAGTAACCTCTATTTTATAACAATTCAGCTTTACGTGTTGTAAAAAAAAAAAATATGTGCTGTGTTGTGCTGTAAAAAAGTCACACTGCAACCTCTAGTGGCTCACCATAGTTATTACAATACCTTTTTCCCCGGCTTCATTGATGTTAAAGGTGAGTTAAATTTGTATTTATTTCAAAAACAAAGCCCTATCTCGGAATTCTGGCAAATTAAAAGTCGAGAAAATATCACGATACAATGATACAAGCTTTAATTCCACATAATTTTAACTGGGCGAGCTGAAACAGAGCAACGGACAGACAGACAGACACACACACACATCCACACACAGACCCATTAAGTGATTACCGTATGCCTCTCAGTTTCACTGAGGCATAATGATGTTCTTTCCACTTTGAAATGATGTCTCCAACAGTGCTCACTTGAACATTCAGCAGTTTAGAAATGTGCCTGCAACCAATGCCATCATTATGTTTTGCAACAATAAGGTTGCTAAGGTCTAGAGAGAGTTCTTTGTTTCTACCCATCATAAGTTCTATGTGGTGTGACAATCTGATATTTACAGACCTTTTTAAAGGCTATCAGTCAGGACTTAACCGGCTGAAATTAATTTGCACTGAGTGATTGGATGGCTTCTTAAATTCTGATAGATTTCAGCTGGTTTCTTAGCTTTCTATGCCTTTTGCACCTCTTTTACTTCATGTGTTCAATACCTATTCCCTGTGTCATTCCATTTTATTAAAAATAACTTGTTTTGTGAACACAGTTGACTTGATTTCTTTGTACAGTATGTATGGATTACTTGGGTTGTTACTGATATCTAGTGAAAATCTCAGGTCAATGGCTCCATCAGAAATATGTTTAATGAGAAAAATGTTGACGTATTCAATACTTATTTTCCTTGCTGTATGTTGAAAGTATGTATAACCCATTGAACTCCAAGTTAATTTTTCAAGCCCTTAATATGAAAAATACTTTTAAAAAAAATTATACTGTGATTAAAATACAAACTGTGATTTTCTCTCTTTTATTTTATAAATAAGTCTATAATTCATTTGTGCTATATAACAATGGCCATTAATTTTTGATAAACATTAATGCAAACTGAAAGTGTTTGACTTCAGAGTTGACTTTCACTTTGACCCAGTGGTTTCTGAGTAACTCTTAAGGATTCCTGAACATCTGTGCCACCCACCACCCATCCTGTCTGCACGGACACTGCTGATTCACTCTGATCCATGGTTATTACTAAGAAATTACACTTTTTTTCCAGCCCAACATCCTGAATTGAAGTGAAAAAACTTGCTGTAAAGGATTACCAAAGAGGTTTTAAAACTGTGACCAAAAATGTCCTTTGAATTACCTTTTAGATTTTGCCTGTATTATATTGAAAGAATCCAGTGACAGAAAAATATCAAACTATTGTTCATGACACTGATGTATTAATGTGAATAGATGTTCGGTGGTGGTCTGAGAGGCCGTTGGTGCAGATTGGCAGCCATGTTTCTGTCAGTCTGCCCCAGGGCAGCTGTGGCTACAGAAGTAGCTTACCACTACCATTATCCGTCTGTGAATGACATAACGCACGGCTCAGGAGACACACACGCAGGCTCAGAGTGAATTCAATAGCTTTATTCAACAACAAGGATGAATGGATGCGTGTCTGTGGAATGTGGATGTACTGGTGGTGGACATCAGCGTCAGGCACGGAGGCAGGAAACCGTACAGCCGGACAACCCTGGGGAGAGAACACAGGGAGAAGGTGACGGGCACCCAACCAGTACAACAGGAGATGCAAGGTTAGTTGGCTTACTTGGCAGGGCAGGTGGCAGGCACGCACAAGGGAGAGTCTGGAAGACAGAGACCTGACGATGCACCTGACAGCAGCCGCGAGGTGGTGATGCGGGGGCGGAGTCCGCCGCCGGGAAAGGTCCACATGTGCACAGGGGAAAGACTGGAACACAAGTAGAGAGTTGCTTACGTGAGAGATCTTGCTGTTTGGCGAGGGGGTTCCTCTGAAGCAAGTGGCCGAAGGAAACAGACGGCTTCAGGCCGAAGCCCAGGGCAGAGCGACTTATATGCTCCGCCGCTGACAAGGTGCAGGTGTGCGCTCAGCTGGCGTCGCTAATGAGCGGCGAGTTGTAACAGTGAATGACTAATGGACTTATTGTGCAGCATCTTTGGGTGTCATGAAATGCATAAATGCTGTCCATTATTATTATTATTATTATTATTATTATTATTATTATTAGTAGTAGTAGTAGTAGTAGTAGTATTATGTAGTTTCTTCTTACAGAAATCCTACTTTTTTCACTCATTAAGCCGAGTCCAGTCCTTGAACTTAGGGCATCCATGAGGGTGTGATGGCTCATCTGATTGATAAAGTCTTGGAGTATATGAGCAGTTCCAAGTAGGACAATCTTGTGCAACTCTTGTATCCTGATGTTTCTAGGGATTTTGTGTTTGCGTATTTCTCCATTCCTTTCTTAACTAGACCAAGAGTGCCTATTACCACAGGTATTGTTGTAGCTCTCAATTCCCACATTTTCTTGATTTCTATCTCAAGGTCTTTATACTTTGAAAGTTTTCATTTCATTTTCAGGGAGGTGTTTCTTTCTGTTGGGATGGACATAGTATAAATTAGGAGACATGTTTTCTTTCTTGTTCTTTATTACTGTATCTGGTCTGTTGACCTTGATTTCTTTGTCCATTTGTATTGGTATGTCCCACAGTATGGTTGTCTCTTTGTTTTGTGCTACTGTTGGTGGTACATGTTCGTAATATTTGTCTTGGACTGTGATGTCATAGTGCTTGCAGATTTCCCAGTGGAGATATGCTGCTGCCTTGTTGTGCCTATGTATGTATTCTGTTTTGGCCAGCTCTGAGCAGCCAGAAACTACATGGTCGATTGTCTCTGCTTGTTTGTTGCATATTCTGCACATTGGGTTGGTCCCGTCTTTCAAGATCTTGTTTCGGTAGTAGTTGGTCTTAATGCACTGATCTTGTGCAACTATAATAAAACCTTCGTTGTTGCTGATTCTTTTTGGGTATTGCCCATGTAAGGGTTTATTTTCATTATTATTATTATTATTATTATTATTATTATTAGTAGTAGTAGTAGTAGTAGTAGTAGTAGTAGTAGTAGTATAGCATCTTAAATTATCAGATTATTACCAAAATGACACTGAAATATTACTATAATGATACCAAGAATTACTTTGTAATTAATAGGCCATTTTCTTTGTTGCCAACTTAAATAATTTACCCAATAAACTGTCATTTATTTTGGTATGAGTTCCACTGTTTTTGCAAGTTAACATTTATATTTCCACTTACGTTACTAAGTAACATTTTGCTGTCTGCCTGTGTGGTTTGCTCTCTAGCCACTAGCTATGGCTACTACCTCTCTTTCCTCTCCTCCTCTGGTGTGCTCTCTCTGTCAGATGTTTAGCTACACCTCTGCCTCTTTTAGCGATAACGGTAAATGTAATAAATGTTGTCTTTTTGAGGCGCTCGAGGCGAGGTTGTCTGATTTGGAATCCCGGCTCCGCTGCATTGAAACACCGTCTGCGCCAGTTAATCTTGACGGACGCCCATTAGCTGCAGCGGAGCTAGCTAGCTTAGGCCCCCCTGTCAGCGGTCCCTCGGCTCTCCTCAGCAGCGAGGAGACTGGGTGGGTGACGGTGAGTAGGAAGCCTAGTCGCAAAGCCCCGGTTCACCACCAACCTGTTCACGTTTCTAATCGTTTTTCCCCGCTCAGCGACACACCCGCTGAGGAAAAAACTCTGATCATTGGCGACTCTGTAGTCAGAAACGTGAACCTAGAGACTCCAGCGGCCATAGTCAAATGCATTCCTGGGGCCAGAGCAGGCGACATCGAGTCAAATTTGAAAATGCTGGCTAAAAGTAACTGTAAATATTCCACAATTGTTATTCACGCCGGCATTAATGACATCCGTCTCCGGCAGTCGGAAGTCACGAAACTTAATGTAGAATCGGTGTGTGACTTTGCAAAAACGATGTCTGCCACTGTAGTATTCTCTGGGCCCCTCCCCAATCTGACCAGTGATGACATGTTTAGCCGCTCGTCATCCTTGAACCGCTGGCTGTCTGTGTGGTGTCCTAAAAATGACGTGGGCTACATTGACAATTGGAGCTCTTTTTGGGGAAAACCTGGTCTTATGAGACGAGACAGCATTCATCCCACTTTGGATGGTGCTTCTCATTTATCTAACAATCTGGCATCTTTTTTATCCAAATTTCCAAAACCCTGACTACTCAGAGTTGGGACCAGGAAGCAGAGTCACAGTCTTACACGCCTCTCTGCAGCTCCTCTTCATCCGCCACCCCTCAGCTTAGCCCCTGTCTTCCCCATCAGAGAATCGTTGTCTGCTCCCTCCAAAGTAAATAAAAATATAATGTATAAGCATCCCAAAGTGATAAAGCAAAATATTGGTAAAACTCAAATTAAACATAAAGCCTCTAAATTGAATGATTTGGCCTCTGTTCCTCCTCATAATTTAAAAATTAAATGTGGTTTATTAAATATTAGGTCTCTAACTCCCAAGTCTCTGTTAGTCCATGATCTGTTAGTTGATCATCAGATTGATTTAATTTCCCTTACAGAGACTTGGTTAGGACAAGAAGATTATGTTGGTTTAAATGAATCAACTCCCTCTGGTTATTTAAACTGTCAAAATCCCAGAAGTTCTGGTCGTGGAGGAGGAGTAGCAACAATTTACCATTCCAAATTACTAGTTAATGTAAAGCAAAAAACATGTTATAATTCCTTTGAGGGCCTGGTCCTCAGTATTGGGCACTTTAGCAATTTTAGGTTAAACCCAATTTTATTTGCCATAGTTTATCGTCCCCCATCAACCTACTTAGAATTTTTATCTGAATTTGCTGATTTCTTAGCTGATTTAGTGCTGAAATCTGATAGAATAATTATAGTAGAGGACTTTAATATACATGTGGATGTAGATAGTGACTGCCTTAATGTGGCATTTAATTCAATATTAGACTCGATTGGGTTTTCTCAGAAAGTAGGAAATTCTACTCATTACCTCCACCATACATTGGACCTTGTTCTGACATATGGCATAGAAATAGAAAATCTTGTAGTGTCTCCTCATAACCCTGTACTGTCAGACCATTGTCTGTTAACCTTTGATTTTACTATTTCTGACTATTTGGCTCCTAAAAAAAAATATTATTACAGTAGATGCCTCTCAGATGATGCTGTTTCCAAATTTATGCAGATTGTTTCCTCTATGCCATGTGTCAACACAACGGAAATAAGCTATAGACAGCTTGCTCCTTCTGTAATTGATAACATGGTGGATAGTGTTTCAGCTTCTCTGCATCAGGCTCTTGACTTGGTGGCCCCCTTAAAAAAGAAAAAGTCTAATCAGAGATTTCTAAATCCTTGGTTCAACACAGAAACTCGTAGCTTAAAACAGAAGACTCGTCAATTAGAAAGAAAATGGCGCTCTACTAATTTAGATGAAATCTATTTAGCTTGGAGAAATCATCTTTTAATTTATAAAAAATCTCTTAGAAAAGCTAGAACGAGTTATTACTCTGCATTAATAGAAGAGAACAAGAATAATCCCAGGTTTCTTTTCAGTACTGTAGCCAGGTTGACAAAGAGTCAGGACTCTGTCAATCCTAGCATTCCCTTAGAGCTTACTAGTCAGGACTTTATGAACTTTTTCAATAATAAAATTTCATCCATCAGAGATAAAATCAATCAGATTTTTCCCACAGTTAACTTAAATACTGTAACTACTACAACTCCTTCTATTGATGTCTGTCTTGATGAGTTTACTCCAATCGACTTTTGTGAGTTAGACAAAATAGTTTCCTCATCCAAACCTTCAACTTGTCTTTTAGACCCTATTCCTACCAGGTTATTTAAAGAAGTCTTCCCACTTATTGGTAGCTTTATTCTTCATATAATCAATTCTTCATTAACTTTAGGCCATGTACCACAGGCTTTTAAAACGGCTGTAATTAAACCCTTACTCAAAAAGCCAACGCTAGATCCAGGAGCTTTAGCTAACTATAGACCAATCTCTAATCTCCCTTTCATTTCAAAAATCTTAGAAAGAGTTGTTGCTACGCAATTATTTGACCACCTGCAGGGAAATGGTTTACTTGAGGAGTTTCAATCTGGGTTTAGAATCCATCATAGTACTGAAACAGCCTTAGCGAAGGTCACTAACGACTTCCTCATTGCATCTAATAATGGACTAGTTTCTGTACTTGTCCTTTTAGACCTTAGTGCAGCTTTTGATGCTATCGATCATAATATTCTACTTGATAGATTAGAACACTATGTTGGACTTAATGGAACTTCGTTGCAGTGGTTTAGATCTTATTTATCTGATAGGTTCCAGTTTGTTCATGTAAATAATGAGTTTTCTTTCAACTCAAAGCTTAGTCATGGAGTTCCACAGGGATCTGTGCTAGGCCCTACTCTTTTTAGTTTATATATGCTTCCGTTAGGCAACATTATTAGAAAGCACTGTATACATTTTCATTGTTATGCAGATGGCACACAATTATACCTGTCAATGAAGCCAGATGATAGTAATCAATTAGCCAAGTTAGAAGCCTGTCTTAAGGAAATCAAAGCTTGGATGACTTGTAATTTTCTGCTATTAAATTCAGAGAAGACTGAAGTCATTCTTGTTGGTCCAAAAAACCTTAGAAATTCCTTTCCAAATCAAACTTTCAGTTTGGATGCAGTTACTCTTTCTCTTAATAGCTCTGTGAGGAACCTTGGAGTTATTTTTGATCAGGATTTGTCCTTCAATTCACATATTAAATTTGTTTCTAAGACTGCCTTCTATCATTTGCGTAATATTGCCAAGATTAGGAGCATCTTGTCTCAGAGTGATGCTGAGAAGCTGATCCACGCTTTTGTTAGCTCGAGATTAGATTATTGCAATTCTTTATTATCAGGCTGTCCTAAAACATCTTTAAAAAGTCTTCAGCTGATCCAAAATGCTGCAGCAAGAGTTTTAACAGGTACTAGAAAGAGAGATCATATCTCTCCGGTTCTGGTCTCCCTTCATTGGCTTCCCATAGAGTTTAGAATTAAGTTTAAAATCCTTCTTCTTACTTACAAAGCTCTAAACAATCAGACTCCTTTTTATTTAAAAGATCTGATACTACCGTATTATCCTAACAGAGCACTACGCTCCCAAAATGCAGGATTACTTGTAATACCTAGAATCTCCAAAAGTACAATGGGAGGCAGAGCCTTCAGTTATCAAGCTCCTCTCCTGTGGAATCAGCTGCCAATCTGGATTCGGGAGTCAGACTCGATCTCTGTTTTTAAGAATAGGGCTAAAACCTACCTTTTTGATATAGCCTACAATTAGGGAGGGATCATGTGTTTCTGAACCCTCCCTTAGTTATGCTGCTAATAGGTTTAGTCAGCCGGGGGACCTCCAGTAATGCACTGGGCCTCACTCCTTTCCTCACGCTCTATGAAATATTTTTTTTTGCTGGTCATTAACATTTGTTTGTTCTCTCCCATAGATTGAGTCCCCATCGTGCTGTTTGCTCTCTACATGTCTGTTCTTTTCTTCTTCTCTATCCCCTCACCCCACAGCCAGTCGCAGCAGATGACTGCCCCTCCCTGAGCCTGGTTCTGCTGGAGGTTTCTTCCTGTTAAAAGGGAGTTTTTCCTCTCCACCGTCGCCAAGTGCTTGCTCACAGGGGATCGCCTGATTGCTGGGGTCTTTCTGCAACTGTGGGAGTTCCCCCCTACAGTTGTTAGTGCTATGAGATGACTGTTGTTGTGAAATGGCGCTATATAAATAAAGTTGAATTGAATTGAATTGAATTGAATTGAATTAAAAATAAAAGTTACCATTCAATTACATAGCCATTATTTTATACATACAATATTACATATTGCTACCTTCTTATCAACATGGTGTTTCACCACTATTACCATGGTATTGGTAAAGTAATATTAAAAAGTTACCATTTCATTACATAATAATGATGTTATATTACTATATTATTACATTTTTACTACCATGTTGTGCCACAACTGTTACCATATTATTACTTAAGTAATATCAAAATAGTTACCATTTAATTACATTGTAGTTATGTTATATTACCCAGACTGTGGACTTTGCCTCAAGGGTCCTTCAACCTGCTTCTCTAGAGCCACAGGCTTTCAGTTACCAATGGCATCTCTGCAGTAGGTGCCAGGCCCCACTAGATGTCGCTTTTGAGCAGTGTACGCAGTGTCGTCATTGTTCATATTTGTCTTCACAATTAAAATATATTTTTGATTTACGACAGTTCTTGCATCAAAGCCAGAATTTCTACTAAATATTGTTATTTTATTACACATGAAGCCAGCCTTTGTGTTGATCCAGCAGCTAAAAACTGTATGCACATGCTCAATTCGCTTTCAATGATGCACTGTGGGGCCAGATGGCCCCAAAGCCAGTCAAAAGTAACCCTAATAGATCTGAGAGTTTGTCAGTAGTTCATTGTCACTCGTCTTTTCAACCAACGGCTAGTTAATTATTAGCCATAGCAAGCTATAATGAATCAAGTGGACAATTTATTGAAAGATTGATTTAGTACCTTGGCATCAGAGGAGAAATTAGAGATTAAATGTTTGGGACCACACCAACCAAAAGTTGTGCGTGTCGACTGAGGCAGAAAGTGGATACAATAGTTTACGAGATGGAAAACACCAGGACTAAATGGAGAAAAACCAGTACAGCTGCTGTAAGGCGTTTGAGAGTGTGGTTACACAGATACAAGATTTTGTAAAAGTGACCACTTTATTGCAGCACAACTTGTGGACTGCACACTCTTGAACAGCTTTGTTACATCATTCTCAAGTACCGAATTTGAATGTGCAGTCAAAATGTGGCCAATTCCAAATAAAACTAAGATGGCAACTGATCTGAAGTCACAGCCATTCTGAAGAACATGCAGGAAATACACTTCTCTTCCTAGGTAGCTCATGAGAACAACCTTGAGGATAGCTTATCTGAAGCTGTCACTGCCAAAAATCATAATTACAACATCGATGACCACTTCTGAGTCAGTGAGAAACTTTTTAAAGCTGAAAAGAATTAAAAAGGACATTTACACACAACACCATGGGACAGCAGAGGTTAAATGTAGTTGCAATGCTATTCTTTTATGGATTGGTGGACTTTGACAAAAAACGGACTGACAAGATTGCCCAGAGATCTATGTGCAGCCTCTCTTTTCAAATGAATGTTGCTAGTAAGTCTATTTTACATTATTTGTACAGTTGTTTTGACTGCAATTAAAATGTTGGGGTTTTCCTGCTCTGAAATATTATTTTGGATGTATTATAAATGAGCATTAGCTGGATTTGTAATTTACTGTTTAACAAGGGAAAGTCATTATCTCTGTCTCTGCTTCCCCTTAACCTGTTAAGGTAGATTAATGTGTGCTTATGATTTGAGGATGTGCATTTGTATTCGCTGTACATTCATGGAGCATGTGGAGGCTGTGCAACTTTGAATCACTACAGCAGTGATTATATGGAGAGTTTGCAATGTCAGCTGTAGACCGGCGCAGAACTCCTAAAGGGGCCCCACCCCAACCTCTCACGCTTGTAAGTACTGGTGTCCATCTCAAAATGAAGTGAAGGTATCCATCTGGCAGTGACAATAGAAAGAAAAAAAGGAAGAGGAGAAAAGAAAGCAAGACAGCGGTAAATAATGCAAATAATACAATAGTTAATTTAGCTCAGAGCAGCTTAGTGTGTTCTGCCTCTGCTTCTCTGCTTGTTCTCATGTGACCGTGTTGAGTAGCTGGGTGTTGTGGTAAGGACACTGGTACTCGTCTTGTTTGCTCAGCTAGCAGGCTGGAAATATAAACAGCTAACTTGGACAATACTTTTTCTTTAGCTATCAAATGAAAGCTGTGTCTAGCCAAGCTTAACTGTCAAGTTAAGAATGCTAAATTATAGAATTTACATACCGTAAAACGGGGCTATAAGGGATGGCGGGGTAATAAGGGACACTTTTTTTTCGAATTTTCCTTAAATATAACGGCGACAAATTTCTTAAAACTAATATCTATCTACAGGAAAGACAATACAACACAACTTAGCATCCTGCTCAAAATAAAAAAAGCAGAATTACATTTAAAACATTTCCCAGAAAAGTGTCCCTTATTACCCCGCCGTCCCTTATAGCCCCGTTTTACGGTATATACAAGAAATCTGGATAATGTAATGTAATGTAATCTAAGATGCACTGATGGAAGCTATTTATTTATTTATTAAATTATATATTACATAAGAGTGATGAACATGTGGCATAATGATGTACCACCATGCACGGCACAGACATAGTCATGCAGGCACGGATGACATCACCACACCGTGACTATATTAAGGGACTAACAGCAGGAGTCCTGGTCTTTGGTGCGCCGCCTCTAGCCTGCTATGGGGCCTGTACTCCTATATTGTTAGCATGTTACATGTTCCACGTGTTGCTAGCTTCTTTATTAAAAGCTGGCCATCAACACAGACAACGCTGGTCCTTGCTTCTCAGACATAAGAGAACAGTGGTTGGAGGGGACCTCCGTGAATTTTTGCCTAGGGCCCCAAGAGACTCTAGAATTGCCTCTGCATGTTAGTATTTATTGTGCCCCTCCATACTATGCCAGAGATGCCACTGATAGTTACAAGTAAAACACACACACACACACACACACACACACACACACACACACACACACACACACAAACAATAAGTAGCAAATTTCAAGAAGAACAAAGAGACAACTGTGCGATTCCTTGTGCATTTGTTTTATAATACTACATTAAAGTAGAACTGAACTGAACGGCATTGAACGGCACTGGGTGATAGTACATACAATTATAAAGATAATTTATCATTGGCACCCCCTCCACAAATCCCGGAATCTTGGAGAAAATCGCGATTTTGAATTTCCCGCCCTGAAAAATCAGACAAATCCGCCGATTAACCGGAAGTGCAGCCGGAGTTCCGCGTGACGTCACGAGTGTGACACAGTCCTCCATGTTTACCATTGCGAGCACATCGACACTGGTTGTTTTTGGTGCATTTTGTCGTGATAGTCGACTACAAAACACTTCCAACACCTGGGAAGATCTGTTCAGTGGCCAAGGAAAGCTGTCATGGCGATGAAAAAAAAGAAAGGGGGAGGAAAAGCGACCGGGAAGCGATGCGTTTCTAGATATACAGTGATCCATCACTTATTGCGTTCAATGGGGACCAGAACCGACCGCGAAAAGTGAAAAACCGCGAAGTAGCGTCACCCCCGCCCCCAAGGGCGTCACAAGCACTATTTTGCACAAAAAGGCACAAGAGAACAGCGAAAAGTGCCACTAAGCAACACGAGCAGGGAGAGAAGCTGGGTAAAACGTCTCGGCCAATCAGCTTGCGAGGTAAAACGTCTCGGCCAATCAGCTTGCGAGATTCCCGAGCAGTGAAGAGGTGGGCAGAGAGGAGTGGAGTGGTGGTCAGAGAGGTGGATTTTGAGTTGTGCGGGCTCTCCGTGTTGATACCTGATGTTCTACATCAGGTATCAATACGGTTTATCATCTACCTGATGTTCTACATCAGGTATCAACACGGAGAGCCCGCACAACTCAAAATCCACCTCTCTGACCACCGCTCCACTCCTTTCCGCCCACCTCTTCACCGCTCGGGAATCTCGCAAGCTGATTGGCCGAGACGTTTTACCTCGCAAGCTGATTGGCCGAGACGTTTTACCCAGCTTCTCTCCCTGAAGAGCGCCCATACCCAGCGAAGGAAGACCGCATTCATTGTTCTTTATCGCTCATGTTGCTTAGTGGCACTTTTCGCTGTTCTCTTGTGCCTTTTTGTGCAAAATAGTGCTTGTGACGCCCTTGGGGGGGGGGGGGTGACGCTACTTCGCGTTTTTTCACTTTTTGCGGTCGGTTCTGGTCCCTATTAAACGTGATAAGTAAGGGATCACTGTATGGGCGCAGTCAGGCATCCGGGCATTTGGCCTACTTCCGGTTAGCAACCCACATGGCAACGCCGTACTAGGTGAAAACAATTCAGTGGTGACCTAGTCCCAGGCAGCTGCCGTGACCCAGTCAAGCTTGTCCAGCCCATCGTAGTGCATTATATTCAGCTCATCACGTCCTATATCAGGTAATTGAGTGATATTGTGTTAGTTTAATTAGTTGCCACTTGATGGGTCACGTTTTGAAAATGCTAGCCGTCGACACAAGCCTCTCTGTATTGTAAATTCAAATTCAAAATTCAAACGTTTATTTCAGACTCAGGGTTCATAGCAAGCGCAAAACCAAAACAAGTAGAAAAAAGATAAACAGATAAAATAAAAGTATATACATATCAGCAGACACTCGGCGATCTTGTAACAACAATAACATACAGTAATGGGCTCAGCATAATATGGAGCGCCACCACTTCCAAATGCTAGAGTGAAGTGTGAGTGACGAGTTGACAATTGCTGATATAAGATGATTGTTACATGCCAGCAACCTTCTCATAAAACTGTAAACATTCTTACGTATCAGTTCGCCAAAAGACGGAATGTTCACAGACACAAACATCATGCTTGCACTCGACCGTATCGTATTGTAAACAGAGACGGACATTTCGTCTGTGGAAATGCATGACTGATTCCGTTTTCATCCAACAATACAGACCTCTCTATGTGCAGTCAGCCTGACTAATTTAACTGTAGACTGTAGTAAATAGTGCAACAAAGGGGCTGGCCATTAATGAAAGAGGTGACAAAGGCAACCACGTGGCCTTAATTGTTCAATTACTTAACAAGACCTGTTGGGCCAACTTTGCATTTGACAATAATAGTTGAATACTTGAAACTCAGGGTCTTGAGAATATACCATATTTTCATGATTTTCAAGATCCCTGGATCATTTAATTATTTCTTTTAAGAATTACTCCTGTGCTGCCCTGATATTTAATGGATTGGTCATGTTACCCATAGGGGCCTTTCCTTAAAAACATTCAAAACATGTAAGAGGGTTAATCATGTTAATATGGGTCGAAGCAAATATGCTTACCAGGGGTGTCGATCAAGTAGCTGTACACGTCCGGCCACTGCACAGCTGGCCACCTGGTCAGGTCATTAACCCATTTTCCGGCTGGTAGCTTGTATGGGCAATCTGTCAGTCCACTTGCTGTCAGTTTCTCCTGATAACGTAGCCTGGCTGACTCATCAAGCTTTTCTATGTAGTCACAGGCCATGACAAAAAGTCTAAACACTGCACTCGACAAGGCTTGGTAACGGGTTTGTTTTCACCGAGTTAAGATGGCGGCGATGTGTTACTAACCGGAAGTGACGTAGCCCCGACCGCACCCATTCCCCAGCAGCGGACCTCGCCTCTGCATCGCCGTCTGCCAGCTGCTGTCACAGGTGCATCAGGTCTCTGTCTCACGGGCTCGCCCTTGTGCACGCCTGCCACCTGCCACACTCCTGCATCCTCCTCTGTCTCGTCACCGATCCTGAATGCCTCTTCACTCTGAAAACTCTGATTTTCTTGACTGCTGGAACTGCTGGAACTGCTATCATCTGCCATTGTTGTTTTGTTTAGGGATCACACTCGTGACGTCACGCAGCGTCGTCTGCACTACTTCCGGTTTGTTTGGCACTGCCAGCCAGAGGCAAAAGTTTATCGGCTTATAGCTTGGCCATCGCACGGCCTAAAAATTTCTTTTATGTGTTGAAAAATATAATAGGTAATAAAGAATTAACCTGCTATTCTACTTTTTGCGCCAAAAGGTGGGTTCAGTTCTACTTTAAAGAAAGCACTACGCAATTGCTGTTGTATCGTAAATATTTGGCTCTAAATCACAATTTGTTCAGATTTACATACATACTTTTGGACTTTCCCAGTGTCATATTCATGATTGTAATAAAGATAAGATAAGCCTTTATTAGTCCCACAATGGGGAAATTCCAGGATTGCAACAGCACAGGGATAGCAACACTCAGAGCAATAATTAAGAAGATACGAAAAATAAAAATAAGAGCAGTGAATATACATACGTACACATAAATACAGTATATAAATATATATACAAAGTGTGGAGCATTGTAGCTAGATGGAATAAACAGCATAACCGTCTACTTAGTTATCCTACATAGTATGAATATGTACCCATACATATTGTCACCCTCCGTAGCGACTGATATTGTCCTAGTTGTATACTGGAGGGGACCATTTGTGTAAGTCTGTTGCGTCTTTTGCATTTAATACTATTAGGTCGTCATGTTTTTTTGCTATCTCTGCAAGCAGCCCTGCTTAGGTTATACAGTCTGACAGCCGTAGGTAGGAAGGACCTGCGAAACCTCTCGGTTACGCACCTAGGATGATGTAGTCTACTGCTAAATGAGCTCCTCGGTGCGTTCAGTATGTCCTGCATAGGATGGGACTTGGACTCCAGCAGAGATGACAGTTTAGCCACCATCCTTCTCTCTCCCATCTCCTCCACTGGGTCAAGGTGTTGCCCCAGGACAGAGCTAGCTTTCTCGATCAGTTTGTTCAGTCTCTTCCTATCGGCTGCTGTAATGCTTTTGCCCCAGCAGGCCACTCCAAAACTGATGGCTGATGCCACCACCGTGTCGTAGAATGTCTTCAGCAGCGCCCCTTGTACACCAAAAGACCTGAGTCTCCTCAGTAGGAACAGCCTGCGCTGTCCCTTAAATAATGTGAATAAAGTAGAATGATGTCTAAATATGTGTGCTGGAGCTAATGTGTATTATTAGGGATTCATGCAGACTGTAAACAACAGTCCTGATCCTGTTTTGTTCTCTTTGTTTTGTTGCTGTTCTTTTAGGTATAAATTAAGTAAGTTTGCTTTATTTCATCCTGGTTCTAAGAGCTTTCTGAAAGTTAAAGGTGGTTGCATGGGCACTGTAAAGACCAAAGGCGATAGTTCACAAATGCTAAAGTAAAACAATGCTAATGCCATATTTAAATCATCACTATAGCACTAACTGCAATCTGTTGTTTTACCCTGTAAACATGACCACACACATCCCCCTCATTATAAAAAGATTACCAGGAAAAATGTCATGTGGTGATCCTCACGGATCACCATAAGATGCCAAGAGTCCACCGGTGAGTTTTGCAATGATGGTAATTTATTACAAGACACAAGACGTAACACAAGACTATGAGGGACTGTGGCGAAGATACACTGAACATAGAGCATGGGACTGTAAGGCTAACTCCGGCCACTTACGATCTAAAACATGACATGACATGAGCAAGCATAAGCACGAGAATATACACACAAACCTGACATGACAAGGACGATGAATGTCTGATGAGGTTTAGACGATACTCCTGCAACTCAACTGCCGTCAGCGCCCGCCTAATAAAGCCGAACGCTAACGAGCAGTAATGACAGCCAGCTGACCGACCTTGACGGACGGAAGCCCCACCGAGCACCTTCACAATAAGAGCCCGGTGAAGCTAGAATATAACCCACAGCTGTCAAAGCCGGCAGCGAGCTATATGTAGCCCGAGCGCGGACGAGACCGGCACTCGGGTCATAACAGTACCCTCCCTCCGAGGGCGGGCTTCCAGAACCCCCATAGACCACCCTGCCCCCCCACCCCCTCCAGGGTGGGCGGCTGGGGGCAGGTCCGGAGGGAGAGAGAGACCAAACCCAGAATCAGTACAATAAGAACACAATCAAGACCAGGCAAGGGAAAAAAAACTAACACAGCACAATGACAAAAAAATATACCAAATACTCAAATCAGATTAAATTCCCAAATAATTACAGCAAACAGCACAGGACAGCAACAGAAAATTAAATCTTTGCCCACATGTTTCACAAGAAAATAGCTTCTCACCTGTGTGAATGCTCAAGTGAATTTTCAAAATAACCATGTACAGAAAACAGAACAATTACTGGCTCACCCCTAACTACACACAGAACAAAATAAGGCAACTGCAGGACATAACCACAAATACCCACAGATACCCAAGTAACCATTACAAAAACACACAGGATAGCAAGAAAAAAAACCAGATCAATTACTGGGACAGATCATCACCAGAAAATGACCACTACCCCCCCGACAGTTTATGCCGACCGGCGGAGACCAGGCGCCACAGGAACAGTTCAGGTGGTCTCCCCGCGTCCAACGGCCGATGGGTGGTCATGGGAGGCGGGACATGACCGGGCGGCTCACCACAGTCCAAAGCCCAGCACGTCCGCTCCTCTGGTGGCTGAACCAGGTCGCCCAGCAAAACACACAACATGTCGGGTGGCCGACCCAAGGCACCGAACCAGCGAACCAGTTCCTCAGGCGGCCGACCCACATCCCTCAGCCACCAGTACCAGGGGAAAACAACCCGCGGCGGTCTCCCTAGCGAAGACAAAACTCGGGAGAGCCGGGGCGAGCGAAAAGGGACCCCCACGACCCCCGGTGATGATGCGCAGGGGTGATGATTCTGTAGAGGGACTAGAAGGCAAGGATGAGCATGTACTCCGTCCGACGACGAAGGGTCTGCAGCTCCTCCACCGTCCGCGGACCACACCGGCGCTGCACCTCCGCTGGACCCCGATTGAGTCCCGGCTACACCCACGTCGGACCCCGATTGGGCCAAAGCAGCTCCCGCGATGGACCCCGATTGGGCCTCGGGCGCACTCACGTCGGGCCCCGATTGGGCCAGAACCGCACCTGCGGTGGGCCCCGATTAAGCCTCTGGCGCACTCACGTCGGGCCCCGATTGGGCCAGAACCGCACCTGCGGTGGGCCCCGATTAAGCCTCTGGCGCACCCACGTCGGACCCTGATTGGGCCTCAGCAGCCTCCACGACAGACCCCGACTGGGTCTTGGCCGCACCCACGTCGGACCCCGACTGGGCCACAGCAGCCTCCACCACGGACCCCGACTGGGTCGGTGCAGCTCCGCTGACGATCTCCACCCCCGAACCTGGAACCTCCAAATCAGTCACTCCGACTGGCTTTGTGCCGGCGACACTGCAATGAAGCTCACACAAAACAGGAAAACCGGGATCAATATCACCGGTAGCAACAGAACCCAGCGAGACGAGCTCGGGCGCAGCAGGTGGCTGTCCCTCACTCACCTCCCCGAGAGGCAGGAACAAATGCTCCAAAACAGGGGACAGAGACACAAGAGGGAGCACTTGCCTGCTCTCGGGTTCTGTTGCCACCCAGGACTCCGTCGATCCAGGTTCAAGGCGGCGACTCTTGTCCGCAGGCTCCAACTCAGCTGCGTCGGGCTCCGCAGCTGGCAAGATAACGTCTGCAGCTTGAGGTTCCTCCCACGCAGATGTCCACGCCGATGACCCGTATGGCGTGGGGGCAGGGGACACTCGACCCGCTGACTCAGACCGTTCCGGCGAGGAAACCCGGGGATGCTTCTCCATCGGCACAGGTTCCGGGCCGCAGTCCGCTCTCCTCCTCTGTCCATGACGTGGCTGCTGGGCTGGATCCAGGCTTTCCAGCCGCGTAGGCCCCCTCCTCCTCCTGTGACGTAGACCTGGCGTCGCGGACCACTCGGCAGGGGGAGACACAGAGGCAGCAGGTTTAGGAATAACAGTTACAGCAGGTGGCGGAAGCTCGGGGGGCTGCGAACCTCGAACTCCGGTCCCAGGAGTCAGACAAGGCAGATCATAATAATGGTGGGAAGAAATAACTTGCACTTGCCTATCTCCTGGAGAGAAGATGGTGCCTGCTGCAGCGGGTGGAGTTTTCCTCTTATCCCTCCGGG
This sequence comes from Pholidichthys leucotaenia, assembly GCA_020510985.1. Classification (NCBI taxonomy): domain Eukaryota; kingdom Metazoa; phylum Chordata; class Actinopteri; order Cichliformes; family Pholidichthyidae; genus Pholidichthys; species Pholidichthys leucotaenia. The sequence continues at coordinate 388,636,328 of CM035844.1, read as the reverse complement.
AGGAAACGGCAGGCTCCTTGGGGCCACGAGGAGGAGCCGCTTGGGATGGATTGCTGACGGGCCTCGCCGAAGCATGACTCACAGTATTCCTAGCCACTGGAGATGACGTCAAAGAGGAGGACATGGCAGCCGGGGCGACGCGGGCACGAGGAACTGACAGCGCAGCTGGAACAGATGACCCGTGGGTGGCGACTGCGGGGATTCCCTTCTGTCGTGACGTAAATGATGCGGCCTGCAGGGAGGCTGGGTCCCTCTGACGACCCGGAGCTGGATCCGGATGGGATTCTCGTTGGGGCTTGGTAGGAGCATGGCTATGGGGCCTACTGGCCAATGGAGTGGCGAAGGGCCCAGGAACACATGACGCTGGGACTGGGCGGGCGACAGGTACTGGATACCGATCCACAGGTCCCCCGCTGGGCTTTCCCTCCAGACTATGGATCTCCACTCTCGCCAGGGACGCTGTCCTCGCGGGAGGTGGAGGGGTTTCCTAGAGCGCCTTCTCCCTCAGTGTGCGCTATGCAAAAATCCTTGATAACCTCTTGCTCCCTTCCGGAATATAGGTAAGATGGTAACGGTGCACAGCCCGCTGAGCGAGGCATAAGTAATAATCGGCCGCTTCAGTGGGCATGAGACGGGCGGCTTCCGCCAGATAGCCATCAACCTCCTCCAGCCACTCCGGGCAATAATCACACTCGCTGGCGGGCATCTCCCTACCAAGTCCAACTACGGGGAAAAAAACTCCACACAATGGCAAAACTCACGGAAGAAAGGCGTCTCGGTGTGGCGTTTCCGTTTAGACATCTGTGGCAGGAGTATATTGTCATGCGGTGATCCTCGCGGATCACCATAAGACACCAAGAGTCCACCGGTGAGTTTTGCAATGATGGTGATTTATTGGTTGTCATAGCCAGGAGCGGCACTGGGGTTAAGCTCCCAGTGCTCATAAAATGCTCCTTACAGCGTGCGTCTCGAAAAGCCTCTGACAACTAAGTCCAACTCCTAGCCTGGCCGTGTGGTTTAGTCTCTAAGCAGCCCGGCGGAACTGCTTTTACTAATAGGAGAAGGGGCGAGGGCGGATCTCTGGTGCCTTAAAACCAGTTGCTTCGGGTAGATGGTGGCTCGTCAACCTGGGAAGGTAGCCCATCTAGGGGAAGGTAAACCCTGATTTCAAAGCTCTGCTGCCTTGCGGCACACCCGGTCACAGGAAAGGCTTCGGGAGTCAACCCTGAGGAAAAATCCGGAGTCGGAGCCCCTAAGGCAGTTCTATGTTGTGCTCAACATCGTTCTGGCAGCTCCTGCGACGGCGCTGGTGCCAAACTATAGCAGCCCTGCTGTTCCTTTGGATTCATCAGTGACGTGGAGAGGGGGGACATGCTGCATGGGTAACATCTTGTCCTCCATATCTTCCTGCCCAGGCTTGAATCCTACCAACGCCCAACGCTGGAAGGTAGAACACCGGTGCGCATCGGCCTGTTCAGCCACAGGCGGTGCTGTTCCAGCAGAGTAGACGTTTAGGATTCTCTTCCATGGTCATCATAGACCGACGGAGGCCGACGACGACGATGATTTATTACAAGACACAAGACGTAACACAAGACTATGAGAGACTGTGGCAAAGATACACTAAACATAGAGCATGGGACCGTAAGACTAACTCCAGCCACTTACGATCTAAAACATGACATGACATGAGCAAGCATAAGCACGAGAATATACACACACGAACCTGACATGACAAGGACGATGAATGTCTGACGAGGTTTAGACGATACTCCTGCAACTCAACTACCGTCAGCGCCTGCCTAATAAAGCCGAATGCTAACGAGCAGTAATGACAGCCAGCTGACCGACCTTGACAGACGGAAGCCCCACCGAGCGCCTTCACAATAAGAGCCCGGTGAAGCCAGAATATAACCCACAGCTGTCAAAGCCGGCAGCGAGCTATACGTAGCCCGAGCGCGGACAAGACCGGTGCTCGGGTCATAACAAAAAAAAGCCATAAAATGTTAGTACTCATGGCGTGTTGCAAAGGGGAAAATCATTCTGCAAACCAGTTTTTATCACATTTTCTAGTTTATAGTTCACATTCATTTTAACAAGGTTTTCATTGGAACTGGTCATCCATAAATAAATCATCCCATAAATTGGCCTGCAGAAGCTCCTCAGTCCACGATTATCAAGCCAGAGTTAAGACATTGCTTTCTGAGTTATGTGAACTATTGTTTAATAGGAAATATGTTCCGTACAACACCCGTAACTGGAGCTCTTTGAAAACTCTTTAAACTAATACTGAAACATGATCATTGTCAATCACACTAATGGACATTCTACGCCAGCATGGAATTTTGGCGGAGTCCCCGCTGGAAGCTACCCGGGAGAGGAGGAAGCGGAAGCGGAGAGAGCGCAAGCAAAAGCGAGGAAAAAGGGCCGGGATCCATGCTAGGCTAAAGGCTAACCCCTCCAGACCAGCGGTACCGTCGCTTCTTCTATCAAACGTATGCGCCCTCGAAAACAAGGCAGATGAGCTGCGTTTGCTGAAAGAAACCCGGAGAGAATGGAGGGACTGCTGTGTGTTTGTTTTCACCGAGACATGGCTCCACGACAACATTCCTGACGAGGCCATTCAGCTGGAAGATATGGCGATGTTCCGTGCCGACAGGGAAACGGCGAGCTCCGGTAAGAGCCGGGGGGGTGGGCTATGCATCTATGTTAACAAGAACTGGTGCGTTAATGCCACGTTAGTGTCTAAACACTGCTCTCCGTTGGCGGAGTTCCTTATTGTTAATTGTCGGCCTTTTTATCTGCCGAGGGAATTCAGCAACGTGTTTGTAGTTGGTGTTTACATAGCGCCGAGCGCTAACGCTAAAGCTAATGCTAAGAAGGCACTCGAGGTACTGCACAATGCGATCAGTGAAATCCAAACGTCACACCCGGACAGTTTTGTGGTGGTTGCAGGGGATTTTAACCACACCAGCTTAAAGACTGTGCTCCCCAAGTTTAAACAATGTGTAGACTTTAAGACCAGAGGAGAGAATATGTTGGACTTAGTGTACACAAACACAGATGCATATAAAGCGATACCCCGCCCCCATCTCGGCCGTTCTGATCACATGTCCGTGATGCTGGTTCCTGCCTACAAACGTTTATTGAAGCGCAGCAGGTCAGCAGTGAAACAAATCAGGATTTTGCCAGAGAGTGCAACCTCTGCACTGCAAGACTGTTTTCAGCACACAGACTGGAAGATCTTCAAAATAGCAGCCTCCCAGGAAGACAGGACAGATGTGGAGGAGTATGCTGATTCGGTCACCAGCTACATCGCAAAGTGCACAGAGGATTTCACTACAGTGAAGACCATCACTATGCGGGGTAATCATAAGCCCTGGATGACTGCAGAGGTGCGCTCGCTGCTTAAAGCCAGAGATGCAGCGTTCAGAGCGAAGGACAGGATTGCCCTCCGCTCAGCCAGGTCTGCGCTTTCAAAGGGAATTAAGGCGGCAAAGCGCGCCTATGCGCAGAAAATCCAGGGACACCTCTGTGACACTAGGAACACCAAGCAGATGTGGCAGGGAGTTCGGACACTGACGGGCTTTAAGTCTAGGCAGGGGGTCGATGATGACGACGCTTCGCTTCCAGACAGGCTTAACGACTTCTTTGCACGTTCTGAAGCATCAAACTCGACAATCAGAGGGAGGGCCGGCCCACTCCCACCATCGGTCGGACCAGCTTTTACCATTAACACAGCGGACACACGGAGGACCCTATCCAGAATCAACCCACGCAAAGCTGCAGGTCCAGACAACATTCCGGGACGTGTGCTCCGAGACTGCGCGAGCGAGTTGGCGGATGTCCTGACTGACATTTATAACATCTCCCTGAGTCAGGCCATCATTCCCAGATGCTTCAAGACCTCTATCATTGTACCGGTGGCAAAGAAACCAGTGGTGTCCTGTTTGAATGGCTATCGTCCTGTTGCACTTACACCAATTGTGATGAAGTGTTTTGAACGGCTTGTCAAACCACACATCACAGCCTGCCTCCCTGCATCACACGACCCGCTCCAGTTTGCATATCGTTCAAACCGCTCCACGGAGGATGCTATAGTCACCACCCTACACTCTGTCATCACCCACCTGGACCAGAAAGACACCTACGCCAGACTCCTGTACATTGATTTCAGTTCAGCATTCAACACCATTATTCCCCAGAGACTGATAGAGAAATTACTCCTTCTCGGTCTGAACACTGCCACATGTCTCTGGATCCTGGATTTCCTGACTGAGAGACCTCAGTCTGTCCGGGTTGGAAACAACATCTCCAACTCTGTCACGCTGAGTACCGGAACCCCTCAAGGCTGTGTACTCAGTCCACTGTTGTTTACACTTCTAACACATGACTGTGTATCCAAACACAAGGGGAACCAGATTATTAAGTTTGCAGATGACACCATGGTGGTGGGACTTATTCAGAGGGATGAGGAATCAATGTACAGGGAAGAAGTGAGAGACCTGGAGGGCTGGTGCAGGGAAAACAATCTGGTGCTCAACATGGACAAAACGAAGGAGATGATTATCGACTTCCGGCGGTCACAGCCTGAGCACGTCCCCCTCAGCATCGGCGGCCGTTTAGTGGAGAGAGTAGAGAACATCAAGTTCCTCGGAGTGCAGATCTCACAGGACCTGACCTGGAGCAAGAATTCCTTGGAGATCAGGAAGCGAGCTCAGCAGAGACTACACTTCTTGAGGAAACTCAAACAGGCCTCTCTCCCCATCTGCATCCTCAGGACCTTCTACAGAGGTGTGGTGGAGAGTGTTCTGACGTACTGCATTGCTACATGGTACTCCAGCTGCAGTATGTCAGACAAAAAAGCCCTGCAGAGGATAGTCAAGGGGGCGGAGAGGGTAATTGGAGTCTCCCTCCCCTCTGTCCAAGAACTTTTTCAGAACCGTTGTAGGAGCAGGGCACTGAACATTGTCAAGGACCGTTCTCACCCTCTGCATAAACACTTTGAACTTCTTCCATCTGGTAAACGATTCCGGAGCCTCAGAGGCAGAACCACCAGACTGATCAACAGCTTCCTCCCACAAGCTGTCAGGATGCTGAACAGCTGACCCGGATTCTCACATACACACTACTGCACCTATGGACATTTTGTATATTATAGTTAGTTATTCTTTTTCCCCAAGTATGTCTCAGGGATGTGTGAATGGATGGGGGGGTGGGGGTGGGGTGGGGGGTGGAGCTATGTGGGAGTGTGTCTTAATCATGCTGCTTCTTATATGGATGCCGAGAGAAACGCAATTTCATCTTGCCTGCACTACAGTTGTATGTACAGCAATATGACAATAAAGTTTGATTTGATTTGATAATCACTGGCTGCATGGCACACTTGCACGCTTTCTTTGCTGTATTTTTATTAGTTGTGCTGATAAATTATTTCACATGACTCTAATCACCATTAAGTTTCTTGATTTGATCTTCATTTTGCTCATTTCTGTAATTTTCAGACATGGAAGCCATGTCCAGTACACAAATCTTTGTCTGAAAAGCTAAGCAGCCAGTTCTCCCATCCCACAAAATCTATAAATGACACACCTGAAGTTAATTTGTCAGATTACCTAAACTTATTGAATTAATTAATTTGAGAAGAAAAATCTTTCCACGTACCTATTTTGTTCACATGCAAGTTTTTGAAGCACACAGCATCATGGCATACATTGGAAAAAAATAAGACACTGCATGATGCTTATTGGTGAAGTCTGCTGCACAGAAACTTTTCAGCTCAGAAAATCTTCAGCTCTGTTGTCATGAAAACCGCATGCATTCCTTTGTAATGTAGCTTGTACACACATTTCATCTACCATTTTTTTAAATGTTGACTTAAAACAACTTATATTTCAGTTGAAAAAAGTTTTTAGTCCAGAAATTTTTCAAGAGTTCATATACCTTGTTAGCACATGGAGATTAATTAGCATATTATTGTGATACTGTGGAGATGAAATAACCAGACCGAACTTTCCGAGCAGACGAACTTTATTTCACTCTCACATCTTCCAGAATCAGAACATTAAACATGTGAAGCAGGGACTCTCTCTTTTATATCCCAAAACTCACACCTCCCTGCTACCTGAGGCCCTGCATTCACCATTCACTCTCCACAGACAATTCCCCTTACTCCCCAGCCCTTTGATCTCCATGCTCTCTCAATCTGTGAGGAAAACTACAGCATAGGTCCCCCACAATACTGCATATATACTTTAAATAAGATGCCCAAGACCACACTAGTGCTTCTATCTTTCTTAGAGGAAATTTAGACTGTAACACCCAAAGAATTCTAACATGTCAACTAATACAGTTGCAGATGTATGTTTCAGACATGGATTGATTATTTGATCATCAAGTACTGTTTGGACTGTTATGACCCGAGCGCCGGTTCTGATCGCGCTCGGACTAAGTTATGTCTCGCTGCCGGCCTTGACAGCTGCGGGCTGTATTCTGGCCTCACCGGGCTCTTATTGTGAAAGTGCTCGGTGGGGCTTCCGCCTGTCAACGGTCGGTCAGCTGAGTGTCATTACCGTCGTTAGTGTTTCGCCATTTAAGCCCAGCACTGGCGACGGTAGGACGCAGCAGTGTCAGTCGTTCTACGTCTGAGCTACGGATGCCTTGGACAATTATCTACCTCGTCTGCTTGTGGTTGACCGTCGCTTCTCCAGGACCAGTAAGTTAGCTGTTAGCCTTACCCCTCCCGGTGAGAGTAGACCTCTGTGTGTCTTTGCCTCAGCAGCCTGTGTAGCCATTACGTTAACAGCCATTGCCTGTGTATGACCGTCTCCTCCTAAGGACTCGTAAGTGAGCTGTCTAGCCTTACGCCTCCGGAAGTGTGTAGACTTATGTGTCATTGCCCCTGCATCTTGTGTTGTTTACTTTTCATCGTAATAAATCTCACTAAAACTCACTGGTGACTCTATGCGTCTTATGGTGGCACCGTGAGGGCCACCGCATGACATGGTCCTACCCCATTTTTTTCTTTTTTTAAAATATTTTCTGTGATTGATTACGTCTGCCTGTATTCCTCACTGGATTATATTTGGTTTCATTCAAAGAACTAAACAGCAGCTTAAAAAAGGATCCCTCTGCTGCCAAAAAGCGTCAAATAGTGCAATGCCTTGGACAAGGTATGAAAACATTAGATATTTCACAAAACTTAAGCGTGATCATCATACTGTGAAGAAATATGTGGCTGATTCTGTCATAAACTCCCCGTGCGCTTTGCCACAGCGCACGGAGGAGAAGGATGAATGGACTTAAGTGCAGGGTTACACCAAACACACATTTATTGATATTAAACAGCTCAAAAATAAAGACTTACAAAGATGCAACAGTTGTGCACAAAACGGCTCACACGAATTGCGTGCAGCGGGCAGACCACTGTGCACCGTGGCCACAAAAACAGACAGGACAAAATGACAAACTGCTCGGGTAAACTTAGAGTTCTCCAGGACACTCAACCGGCATGGGAGAAGAGCTGGGCAGCAGTGCCAAAACGTAGCAGTTGTGCCACAAGGGGAAACACTACAGACAAGCATAGCAGCACAACTGCAAACAGAAACGCAGACAGCTCTTACTCACCGTGCAGGAACAGTCTGAGTCGTCCAAGTCCACCAGCGAGCACAAACACAAACGATCCTTCACCTGACATGACGGTCACATGGCAAAGAACAACCATGTGAGCACGTACAATGGTCCAGCAGTGTTTGACTGGCAAAGAGCTACCTAAGTACAAACATCGCTGGTGTGACAAATTGGCAACACCTGGGCGAAGTGCGGGAAAGATGATTACTGGGGTGAACAGCTGGCTGTCAGAGAGGGGGGCGTGGTCGGACCGGCAAATGTTAGACAGCCCACACCAGGAAATGGGTCAAACAACTGCCTAACGATCGCCGGCCAGAGCAGCGGCTATAAGCATGGAAATAATACACAGACAAGAAATAAAAACATAACAACACATGACAACCCCAATGCCTGAGCCACCAAGAACGATCAGAACCGAGCCCACAGGAGAACACTGGCTTGGTTCATGACAGATTCAGAGCACAGATGGGTTCATGCAGATAAAGGCATAATGAGGAAGGTTTGAGCCAGACAAATTTACTGGATTAAGAGAACAACTGCTAAAATGCCATTACAAATCAGCAAACAAGTATTTGAAGCAGCTGGTGCCTCTGGAGTCCCACAAACCTCAAGATGTAGGATCCTCCAGAGGCTTGCAATTGTGCACAAACCTACTATTCGGCCACCCCTAACCGATGCTCACAAGCAGAAATGGTTGCAGTATACATGAAGACTAATTTTCAAACAGTCTTGTTTACTGATGAGTGCCATGCAACCCTGGATGGAGTAGTGGATGGTTGGTGGATGGCCACCATATCCCAACAAGGCTGCAACGTCAGCAAGGACATGGCGGAGTCATGTTTTGGGCCGGAATCATTGGGAGAGAGCTGGTAGGCCCCTTTAGGGTCCCTGAAGGTGTGAAAATGACCTCGGCAAAGTAAATGGAGTTTTTGACTGACCACTTTCTTCCATGGTACAAAAAGAACGGTGCCTTCCGTAGCAAAATTATCTTCATGCATGACAATGCACCATCTCATGCTGTAAAGAATGCCTTTGTGTCATTGGCTGCTATGGGCATAACAGGAAAGAAACTCAGTGTGGCCCCCATCGTCCCCTGACCTCAACCCTATTGAGAACCTTTGGAGCAATCTCAAACAAAAGATCTAAGAGGGTGGGAGACAGTTCACATCAAAACAGCAGCTGTGGGACGCTATTCTGACATCTTGCAAAAAAATTCAAGCAGAAACTCTCCAAAAACTCACAAGTTAAATGGATGCAGGAACTGCGAAGGTTATATCAAAGAAGGAGTCCTATATCGACATGTAACTTGGCCTGTTAAGATGTTTTTGATTGAAATAGCTTTTGATTTCAGTAAATATGACCTCCTAATGCTGCAAATTCAACAAATGACCATTTTCAGTTCTTTACCACCAATAAAATGTTTTGAAACTCTGTTGTGCATAATAATTTGGAACAGTGCATTTTGAGTTGTTTTTTTGTTTTTTTTTGCCAAAAATAGTTATCATTGGGAGGTTTGTCCAATAAAATTTGAATTATGCTTTATTTATTTATTTATTTATTTATTTATTTATTTCGGATAGTACATTACAGGTTAAAAGAAACTGTATAATATAACAACAATGTCAAATTAGACAAAGACTCCTTCTACTATACAATTCCACGTGAGTTATCCGAAATGGGTGATGGCTGAAGCCGCAGCTTATATTGCCCACCCATATTCCATCCAAGAATTCAAAGGAGAAAAAGAGAAAAACAAGACAAGAGCGATTACAATTTAAAACAAGGCTAAGACAAAATGTGACTGAGAGAAAAAAGAAAACTGAGCTAGTCTAAGTTAAGCGGTTACTATTCAAAAACAAATCTAAGACATAATGTCACAGAGAAAAAAAGAAAAAAAGAAAAACTAAGCTACAACACAACACAGGCTGGAAATGTCGATCCTTATGTGAGTTTACATGTCGTCTTGTAAATATGTTTGGAGTATTTCTTCCTTTAGTTTTTGTTTAAATTGTCCAAGCGTTGTACATGATTTTAATTCAGGTCCAAAATCGTTCCATAATCTGACTCCTTGCACTGAAACACAGTGTTGTTTGGTGGTTGTTCTCACTGAATTATGCTTTAACAGTTGATGACTTGAAAATTATACTGACTGTTATTTGCATCGACTATTTAGGAAAATCAGAGATAAATATTTGTATAATAATTTGGAATGCGGTGTAAATGGAAGATAGAGAGACTAGTCCCCACAAATGATCAGAAAATTGGTCCCCATAAAACATGAAAACCAGTATGCGCGCGCATGTGTGTGTGCACCACCTTTCCTGTGAGAACATTTTTCCTTGTGAGGACATTTGGCCTGGTGCTCATAAGGAAAAATGCTAATAATGCTAGGATCCATTCCCCAAAGTGGAAGACACACTATTATAAATATACGCAGTGTTGGAAGTAACGTGCTACAAAGTAACGTTGCTACTTTTGCAGTAACGTACTGTGTAATGAAATTAGTTTAAAAATTCAGTAATGCATTACAGTTAATGAAATTTGATCAGATGCGTTATTCGCATTACTCGTTTTATTAATACAAGTGCATTGCCCATAGAATGCAAGTATTCCTGTCTGAAACAGGTATCCCAATCAGGCTTTACAGGCCCAAATGTAGGCTGTTTGAAAGTGGAATACAAAGAGGTGTAGCCTATATGTAGGCAATCACATGTTAGATTTTGACAAATATGAAAGGGAGTAAATGGCACTAAGATTTATTTGATTGTGTTGTGGAGGAAAAAGGATCAGGCGTGATGTGACAAGCTGGAAGGTTGCAAGGTTTTATTTCCTCCAACATAATGAGACACACATCATAGCTCAGTGCGCTACTGTGCTGTTGAGGCATGTATAGCAAACTCTTTTATACCGTGATACAGGCAGAGAGAATGCATGGCACAATAGCATATCAGTCAGTACACATGATTAGCATGACATTGGTTGGCTCGAGGACACATGCATACAGTTCCATCTGACTGCCTCCTGTGGCTCTTTGTCTGTCTGTGAATTGTCCTCTGTATGCAAATTGTCTTCCGTTTCCTCCAGCCCTGCTGAGTGTGAAATAGTCAATCTGCAGTGTGCTGGGTCACCACAGTGTGAATATTAATTACAGAATACTTCATTCATCATTCATTCATTCATCTTCTTCCGCTTAATCCTTTTCGGGTCGCGGGGGGGCTGGAGCCTATCCCAGCATCTTTGGGCGAGAGGCAGGGTCCACCCTGGACAGATCGCCAGTCCATCACAGGGCCAACACAGAGAGACAGACAACCATTCACTCTCACAGTCATACCTAAGGACAATTTAGAATCCCCAGTTTGATGCCAATTAACCTAACTTGCATGTTTTTGGGATGTGGGAGGAAACCGGAGAAATCCCAGAGTAAACCCACGCAAACACGGGGAGAACATGCAAACTCCACACAGATCACTGTTGGTCAGGGGCTGGGATCGAACCCAGGACCCCCCGGCCAAGGGTGAGTTGCTGTGCTGCAGCAGTGCTAACCACTCCTCCACCGCGCCACCCTACAGAATACTTAAATATTGAACATGAATGGGGCATCCAGTATTAGTGACTGTTTCAGATCCCTTGTTTATTTGTTTGTCTGATCACTTATTTGTGTGATCTTTTATCACTTATATTGAAGATAATAGTGTATCTTGCACTTTGGGAAATGGGAGTTGTTCAGTCATTATTATAATTGTTCTAGTTTAGTTTATATCACTGTTGAGTGATGGAGTTCAGTGTAATATTGAATTTCTTCTGTGTATCGCCAGTAAACTCATGCAGTACGATAGCAGGACACATTTACATATTTTGAGACCCACTGGCTGCTGCTTTACCTGTGTGCCTGCGAAGGACTGAGATCCACCGGTTCAGCTGCTGCTTCCCCGCCAACCCCCCCCCCCCCACCACCTCATGCTGAATTCTCCATTAGACCTACGCAATCACAGCAACTTTATGATATAATTTTTTAAGCATTAAACCTTATGTCAATCTTTTGTTGCTATTTACACTACAGGTAGCATTACATGGACTGCTGTTATTGTTTTTCCAGCCTTATTCCTTTTCTTTTCTATATTGCGCACGCCACTGAAGAGAAAGAGAAATGCCATTTTAGTTCTCCTGTATGTCCTGTATGTGCATCAGCTGTTCTGATAGATAAGCCAAAATGTCAGGAGGTGGATCCAATCAGCTGATCACTCGAACCACAGAGCCCAGCTGATTTCCATGATAAATCAGCCTCAGGGTAAAAGCACACTCCATGCATTATCTTTTTTTTTCCACTTTATTAAAAATAACTTTGTTATCGCCATCAGTTTGTGTGCCTTTGAGCCAAGTCGTGTCTGGCCACTGCTTCTCCCGGCATGTTCTGTGTTGATTTGTCAGACCCGGTCCGCTTACACTCTGCCCAGTCTGCTTGTGCACCCCATTCTCCACATATGGTGAATAATCCTTTAGACCTACGCAATCACGGCAACTTTATAGTATACTTTTTTAAACATTAAATCTTCAGTGTTATCTTTTTCTGTCTTTCTAACTTTCATTTCCTTGTTTTGTCCAGGGAACACTGTAGTGACTGACAGGTTATGATGCTGTGTTATCCAGTCAACATGGTCATGATGTTGACTGGATAACACAGTCCATAACACAGTGGATAACATTATGCGCCAGTCAACATAATGTTGACTGGCGCCTAGCGGCTGCCCCAGCCTTGGATGCGCTCTGCAGAGTGTGCCCAAATGCCAAGTCACGTTTCGTTACCTTGTATTCATACATGTGTAATGACAATAAAGTTGAATCTCATCTCATCTCATCTCATGATGCCGCATATTGTCCAATCAGCATGACTGTGAGGCCGCTTATTGTCCAATCAACATGGAATCAGTCCGAAGCCCCGCCCACACTTCTTGAAGCCAGACATGAAGAAACAGAATGGTGGCTAAACTTTTATTAATAAAATTTACATATTTTGACTGAGCGACTCCATACTCGGGAATGCACACCCTCGTAACCTCAGGAAACCGCATATAAAACCATAGGTCAGTCTGAGGAATGGTTCAAGAGATATGCATGGAACAGACACATAGATAGCCACACAGAGACTTTGTGAATTTATAGATAGATGGATGGATATTTTTCACCCAAATAAATCCAAACTGACCCTACGTAGCTAACGCAGCCGTCAGACAACATAACCTGTTGCAAAGATCCTGTTCACTCAGGGTTGTTTCTGTGCTCACTGCACCCCAGGTATGACCACTGAAACCTCACACCCCCGTCCACTAGAGATGCTTTATTTCATTCATTCTTTAAGATGAATTTATGGTAGTTAGCTCAGGGTGTGTTAGCTACCTGAGCCAGGATCTAGCCAGCTAATGTGTAATGGATGTGTGTTATACAAAGTCTTTGCACAAGCTCATTCACATTCATTCTGGTCAGATAATACATTCAGACAGTTTCACGAGACACAGATTTTCATCATGAACAAATTCCTTGGATTCTTCTTATCATATGCACACTGTGGAGGAACATTCATGGAAGTGAGAAAGCCCAGCACCCAGCAGTAGCCTGTACTTCTGTCTTCTTCTCAGTCCACAACACCTATTGTGGAGAGAGATCCGTGGATCCTAAACTCTGCTGACCGTGTTGGGTGCATTTGATTCCGTCCCCGCTGTTCACCTCCACCAGTAAAGTTCGGTTAAAAAAGATCACCTTTGAACTCTTTTATGGTGAAGCGGTCAGTGAAACCATGTCAGGTGCATTGTTCAGGTACTGTGGCATCACCATGCAATAGATGAGAGGGTGTGGTCAGTACATACATATACCACAGAATCCCTTTTATATATAGATAAAGATCTTTGTACAAGAGAATAACCAACAAAAACAACAACTATGGCAAGGATGGACAACTGGCAGGGCGCGGGCTGCAAGCAGCCCACCCCCTCATCCACTGCGGCCCGCCAGTCCATTTCCAAAAATCAATTATTTATTTATATCACGTTTGCCGTATTTGGAACCACATTCTTAAATGCAATTATAGAGTCAGCCAGCAGAGGGAGCGCTAATTGAAACCTAGGTGTTGCTCTGTGTGCAAGTGGTCAAGGAGATAGCTAAGAGTGAAAAGTGCACCAGCGGAGAACATGTTTTTAAGGTATGCTGCCTGTTAAGACCACATTAATAAGCTGTAAACAGTAATAAATGTACAAAGTAGGCTGCTTTTAAACAAAAATAAATAATACTGAGGAACTGTAGCATTTATTCTTGTTTGGCAGGTGAAGCCTCACGGAGATTGGAGGCTTTTCTTCTAAGTTCGCCGGAACTTCTGGTTCCGGCGCCACACGAGTTGGCTGCCTTTTGCAACTGCCTTTTTTTTTTATCTTCCTTCTTCTTTCTACACCTTTCACTCTATATATATCACGGACACACAGATCACCCCAAAGGTCTCCCAAGTCGGCGGACGGAGCCGCTGTTTACAGCAGGAGACAATACAGCAGGGAAGAGCTAGCTAGCACTCAACCGCCACCCGGTGCTAACGGAGAAACTCGACATACCGGGAGAAACTGAAGCGGAAACAACACGGGTGCCGGGCTGGAGTTTAGGCGGCGTGCAAGAAATATAAGACAGAATAATAAAGAGCGATGGCAAGAACCAAGCAGACCGCCCGTAAATCTACTGGAGGAAAAGCCCCCAGGAAGCAGCTGGCTACAAAAGGCTGCTCGGAAAAGCGCTCCGGCCACCGGCGAAGTGAAGAGGCCTCACCGTTACAGGCCCGGTACCGTAGCTCTGAGAGAGATCCATCGTTACCAGAAATCCACGGAGCTGCTCATCCGTAAGCTGCCCTTCCAGCGCCTGTTGAGGGAGATCGCTCAGGACTTCAAGACCGACCTGCGCTTCCAGAGCTCCGCCGTCATGGCTCTGCAGGAGGCCAGCGAGGCCTACCTGGTGGGTCTCTTCGAGGACACCAACCTGTGCGCCATCCACGCCAAGAGGGTCACCATCATGCCCAAAGACATCCAGCTGGCCCACCGCATCCACGGAGAGAGAGCTTAGATTTTCTGCTGCACATCCACCAACCACAATGCTCCGCACTGTGTGTCTATATATATATATATATATATATATATATATATATATATATATATATATATATGCTCTTGTTTTTTCTTGCCTTCTGATTGTTGCTCTGAGTGTTGCTATCCCTGTGCTGTTGCAATCCTGGAATTTCTCTTTGGTCATCATTTTGATGGAGAGAGTTTTAAAAATTTGGTCATGATATAATTTTATACATCCATCCATCAGTCCATCCATCCATCCATCCATCCATCCACCCATCTTCTGCTGCTTAATCCTTTTCGTGTGTGTGTGGGTGGGGGGGACTGGAGCCTATCCCAGCATCTTTGGGCGAGAGGCAGGGTACACGCTGCACAGATTGCCAGTCCATTGCAGGACAGATATAATTTTATCAGTAATTTTAATTCTAGTATGATAAAACACTGAGTAACTTTTATTTTCATTTGCATTTTCAGTTTTAATTGTGAAACTTTTCACCCTGCAGGAAATAATACCCCACCTCCCCCACCCCCCCCACCCCTCCACCACCACCACCCCAGAAAGTTTTACATGTAAGTCTGGCCCTCGGGAAGTGAGGAAAAAAATTTGTGGCCCCCACTACCACCGGAGTTGCCCATACCTGAACTATGCCAATAATATTAAAAGTGACAAGTTTTATTATTAGTATTACTATTAATCTGCCAATTTGCAGCATCCAAATTAAATGTTTTAGTCTAAGCAAAGGATTCTCTATTTGTTCTATGTTTCCTGTCAGCACTGTTACTCTGGTCAGCTGTGTCACTTTGTATGCCAACTGTGTTTCATGTGATTTTTGTGCCATAAATCTTTTAAATGTTGGGTAAACACCAATAAAAATGGTGAGGGACATTTCCAGAAGGGGAAGTCCTACACGATAATGGTTAATAACTCTAAATTTAGTGTAATGTGGATTTATGCTGAAAAAATGTTGGCCCTTGATGACATTAGCCCATGGAAAACACAAGCTCAAAATTCATAGTTTAAAACTGGCTAGACAAAAAATATCTAAAAAGCCACTGCTGAATAGACTGGAGAACCTGTTTTATTACATGTGTAGTATCTCATTTGTATTTTTTATGACACGGCTTTTGTCTGTAACACAGTTGACAAAATAATGACTAGAATGTTAGTTTTCATTGAAATATTTTAAAAATCATTACAGCTTAAGCTTTGCAATTAATTAATTTTGCAACTTTGAAGGGTGTGTTGTAAAAACATCTGTATTACTTTCCAAAAAAAAAAAAAAAAAATTGGTTAACATGAAATGTGCCCCAAATTATAGAATGACTCTTTTGCACTTTGTCCTTTAATCACAAGTTAAGCTGTTCGTGCTAAAATA
Organism: Pholidichthys leucotaenia; assembly: GCA_020510985.1. Classification (NCBI taxonomy): domain Eukaryota; kingdom Metazoa; phylum Chordata; class Actinopteri; order Cichliformes; family Pholidichthyidae; genus Pholidichthys; species Pholidichthys leucotaenia. The sequence continues at coordinate 388,620,229 of CM035844.1, read as the reverse complement.
TTTGCATGTGTTTCCCATAAGTGATGGAAAGATTTGCTTGTTGGTGATGTTGAAAGTCCTAATTTTATACTTCCTCGATTTCTTAAAAACCTTTTAGCTGAAATGATTCAGTAAAACCGATGATGTCGTCGTCTAAAATGTGGTAAGTTTAAATCTTTTTCTCAGAAAATAATGACCCGTTTGGCCCTCAATAGATTCTTAGAAGTGTTTGCTCCCTTCCTGAGTTCTCATTTTTTTTGTATGTTTGTCACACTTAAATGTTTTAGATCATCAAACAAATTTAAATATTAGACAAAGATAACATAAATAAACACAACCAGTTATTAGGTTGAGGGGGCCATGTAGGTTTGGATTTTTTTCCCCCTTAATAATAAACACCTTCATTTAAAGACTGCATTTTGTGTTTACTTGTGTTATCTTTGTCTAATATTTAAATTTGTTCGATGATTTTTTTTTTATTTTTTTTTTTAGATTTAGTATACTTTATTGATCCCCAGAGGGGAAATTTAGGGGATCCACCACCTGGATGGATGAAGCAGCCACGATACAGCACTATCCCTTAACCATTCACACACACACTCACACCTAGGGCCACTTTAGAGTCTCCAATTAACCTAACCTGCATGTTTTTGGCATGTGGGAGGAAACCGGAGAAATCCCGGAGTAAACCCACACAAACACGGGGAGAAAATGCAAACTCCACACAGATCACTGTTGGCCGGGGTCGAACCCACGATCCCACGATCCCCACAATCCCCCGGCCAAGGGTAAACTGTGCTGCCGCAGTGCTAACCACTGCGCCACCGTGCAGCCCTGATCTGATGATCTGATCTGAAACATGATCTGATCATGTTTGATCAGATCTGAAACAAAGGGTACTGTGGCGAACATATTTTGACTGCATATGTATAGCACAGGAATGAGATGCTTAGAATTACATATGTATTCTGTGACCTCATGTCTTTGAAGGAACAATGTGTCTGGACCTCCTGGGGATTACAGCAGGAGGTGGAGGTGCCTTTGGCGAGGACTCTGAGAGGACTTCCTGACCTCCTGGGGTCAGATGGAGGACGAAGGGACTTGGGGGGATGTGATGACAATGTGATTCTGTCTTTGATGTCCCAAGTATAAAAGTGGGGGTTTGGGGGAGTTCGGTCTCTTATTCTGTTGAGATGAAGCTGGAGATGTGAGATCGTCAATAAACGTGAATTGAGAAATCATTCAGCCTCTTTATTTCACGCTCTCCACATTGGTGACCCAAGACGTGTAATGGCCGGAGACAGTTCCCCCGAACCAGACTCGTCAGGGACCGCTCGTGCAAGCGCGGTCTCGATCAAGCTACCAGAGTTCTGGCAGGACAACCCAGACTCGTGGTTCCTCCAGGCCGAAGCCCAGTTCGCACTCGGGGGAATAACGGCAGATGACACAAAATTCTACCACGTCATCTTCAACCTCGACAACCGCACAGCTCGATACGTGCAGAGCCTGGTGCACCAACCACCCGCTGCCAACAAATACAGCGAGCTGAAGACTGCCCTCATCCAGTGTTTCATGCCCTCAGCCGAGGAGAGAGCTAGGAGGATCCTAGCTCTGCACGACTTGGGAGGACGCAGACCAGTCGACCTGATGGAAGACATGCTACAGCTGAGAGGCACAGACAACGATGATTTCCTCTTCAAGCACATCTTCCTGAGGACCCTTCCATCGCAGACGAGGGCGACCCTGACAGGCACTCATTTCGTGACCCAGCGGGACTTCCGCGCGCTGGCCCGAGAAGCGTAGCGGATCCTCGACTCCTGCGAGGAGCAGGCGCCCACGGCAGCAGTGGCAGACCTCGGCGCAGCGGTCGGGAGCAGCGGTGGGCCAGAGGCGGCGGAATTGATCCCACCAACAATGGCAGCAGCGAGGTCCCGACGCAGCCGAGGAGACGACCTCTGCTTTTACCATCGACGTTTCGCAGAGAGGGCGCGCAGGTGTGTACTGCCGTGCCAGTTCAAGAGCTCGGGAAACGCCAGGACTGGGAGTCGTTAGCAGCATCGGCCCTCGGCGAGCGAAACAAGCTGCTCTACCTCACGGATGCGCGTTCTGGGCAGCACTTCCTCGTGGACACGGGCGCCCAAGTGAGTTTCATCACCCCAACCTACGCTGACCGGCTGACAGGCCCCCGTGGTGACAGAGCAACAGCGGCTCGAGCATTAAGACCTTCGGCGAAAGGACGCTGCTTCTGTCCTTGCACGGCCGCACTTATGAATGGACTTTTATTATAGCAGCGGTGAGTTTCAACATGTTAGGTGCTGATTTTCTGTGCTTACATGGGTTGTTAGTTGATCTTGCCAATAGACGCTTGGTTAATGCACTCTCTTTTTACTCCATTCCTTGTGCAGCTCGAGTGTCCCCGCCACCAGCACAGACCAACGTCGCCACAGCAGGAGGTAAGTTTCACACACTCCTCGCACAGTTTCCAGCACTCACAGTTCCCACCTTTTCTGCAACAGTTGCGAAACACGGGGTGGAGCACTTTATCACTACCACTGGTCCCCCCGTCTTTGCGAAAGCTCGGCGCTTGGATGCAGCTAAACTGTCCATAGCGCGCGAGGAGTTCGCCAACCTGGAAAGGTTGGGCATTGTCCGCCGTTCGAACAGCCCATGGGCTTCCCCACTGCATATGGTCCCTAAAGCCGACGGCTCGTGGAGACCTTGCGGTGACTTCCGCAGGTTAAACAACGCTACAGCGCATGACCGCTACCCTATCCCACATATTCAGGATTTTTCAATACACCTGGCGGGGCACGCGTTTTTTCTAAAATAGACTTGGTCCGCGGCTATCATCAAGTCCCAGTCCGTGCTGAGGACATTCCCAAAACAGCGGTGATAACCCCATTTGGACTTTTTGAGTTTTTACGCATGCCTTTTGGCCTCAAAGGCGCCGCGCAAACCTTCCAACGCATGATGGATGCCGTGTTACGTGATCTCCCTTTTGTGTTCGTCTACCTGGACGACATATTGGTTGCCAGCACATCCGAAGAGGAACACGAAAAACACCTCACAACAGTTTTTCGGAGGTTTGGAGAGCACGGGTTAATAGTCAGTCCAGCTAAGTGCCAGCTCGGGGTGGCGCAGAGTGATTTTTTGGGGCACCGCTTCTCCCCAGAAGGGGCGGTCCCGCTACCGGACAAAGTGCGCGCGGTGGCAGATTTTCCCCGGTCACAAACTGTCAAGGCGCTACAGGAGTTTTTAGGAATGGTGAATTTCTATAACCGTTTCCTCCCCCACGCAGCGCAGCTCATGCAACCACTATATGCCGCGCTTAAAAAGCAAAAACCCTCCAATGCAATCGAATGGTCCCCGGAGCGGGAGCACACATTTGCGGAGGTAAAAAAAGCCCTTGCAGACGCTGCATTGTTAGTTCACCCAGACCCAATGGCCCGCTTAGTGCTCACCACGGATGTGTCGGATTTGGCCATAGGGGCGGTTGTGGAACAGCACGTTGCCGGGGTTTGGCAGCCGCTGGCATTCTTCAGCAGATCCTTGCGCGAGGCAGAGAGTAAATACAGCGCGTTTGACAGGGAGCTGTTAGCGCTGCACTTAGCCATTCGCCACTTCCAATTCTGGTTAGAAGGTCGGCGTTTCACCGCGTTTGTCGACCACAAACCGCTCACTTTTGCGATGGCCAAAATTTCGGAACCTTGGTCGGGCCGGCAGCAGAGGCAGCTGGCCGCAATTTCGGAATTTACTACTGATATTCAACACGTAGCGGGTAAACTCAATGTAGTGGCAGACTGCCTCTCCCGCGCAGTAACAGCACCAGTCCGCACAGAGGTAGATTATACTACCGCGGCCGCAGAGCAAAATAGCAGGGTGGAAGCGCACGCGGCCCCAGTTCACGTGGGGATAGATTATGTGGCCATGGCAGCGGATCAGGGTAGAGATGTGGACGTGTGCGCACTCCAGTCTGGACCAACAGGGTTAAGGCTGGAGAGCAGGAACTTGCGCGATGGTATGCCCCCCCTAATCTGCGATGTCTCTACCGGGCGACCGCGTCCGGTAGTACCGGCAGCTTGGCGCTGCCACGTTTTTGACTCGATTCACTCCCTGGCACACCCTGGGGTGCGTGCGTCTGTGAAAATGGTGGCAGAAAAGTTTGTTTGGCCGAGCCTGCGCAAGCACGTGAAAGAGTGGGCAAGAGCCTGTATGGCTTGCCAGCGGGCCAAAATTCACAAGCACACAAAAGCCCCCTTAGAGCTGTTTCACATCCCGGCCAAGAGATTTGATCATGTACATGTCGACCTCGTGGGCCCCCTACCGTCGTCACAGGGGTTCACACATCTTTTGACAATGGTGGACCGAACCACGCGTTGGCCGGAAGTGGTCCCACTGGCATCCACCACGGCTGCAGAAGTGGCCCGCGCATTTTTAACAGCTTGGATAGCGCGTTTCGGGGTTCCGTCAGATATTACGTCCGACAGGGGACCTCAATTTGTGTCTGAACTTTGGTCAGCGATGGCCCACAGCTTAGGTGCGACAATTCACCGCACTACCGCTTACCACCCCCAGGCTAATGGTTTATGCGGGCGTTTTCATAGATCATTGAAGGCAGCCCTCAGAGCGTCGCTTACGGATGCAAATTGGGTAAACAGACTACCATGGGTTTTATTGGGGTTGCGTTCTGCGCCTAAAGAGGACTTAAAGGCCTCCCCAGCGGAGTTGGTTTTCGCGCAGCCTCTCCGGCTGCCAGGCGAGTTTCTGCCAGACCATCCGACGCCAGGGCGTCCCCCGGCTCAGTGGTCATTGATCGGCACGGGAGCGGACATGCTTCCGGGCCCCGTTCATCACACTTTTCCGCGTGTTTTTGTTCCCGAATCTTTAAAAAATGCCGAATTTGTTTTTGTCCGGCACGAGGCTCTGCGCCCAGCCCTGCGCCCACCTTACAATGGCCCATATAGAGTGCTGGAAACAGGTGACAAGCATTTTGTGCTAGATTTGGGGGACAGAAGGGAAACAATCAGTATAGACAGACTAAAGCCTGCTTTTGTGATGAACGACGAGTCTGTACGAGTGGCGAGGGCTCCTCGACGTGGCAGACTCCCCAGGAAGCATGTCCTGGAGCCCCCGCAGGGATCAAATAACGATTCTCATCCTCAGTTGGCAGATTCACTGCAAGATGGCGCCACAGGGGCTGCGAAGCCCGCTTACAGCAAGTTTGGGAGACGCTTGAAGCCCAGACAGCATGTGGACTAATATGTGGTTTTATCATGTTGTGTGGATTATGCTGCATTGTTTCATTCTTCGACGTTTGGGGGGGTGATGTGGCGAACATATTTTGACTGCATATGTATAGCACAGGATTGAGATGCTTAGAATTACATATATATTCTGTGACCTCACGTCTTTGAAGGAACAATGTGTCTGGACCTCCTGGGGATTACAGCAGGAGGTGGAGGTGCCTTTGGCGAGGACTCTGAGAGGACTTCCTGACCTCCTGGGGTCAGATGGAGGACAAAGCGACTTGGGGGGTTGTGATGACAATGTGATTCTGTCTTTGATGTCCCAAGTATAAAAGTGGGGGTTTGGGGGAGTTCGGTCTCTTATTCTGTTGAGATGAAGCTGGAGATGTGAGATCGTCAATAAAACCTGAATTGAGAAATCATTCAGCCTCTTTATTTCACGCTCTCCACAGGTACCATCATTTTTGTCCAGGCCTGTTTCATGAGTTTGTTTTTTAAAATAATTCTGTTGAACCACAATAGCACCGATCGAGGAGCTTGCCAAAGTGCTAAAAATAGCTTTCACTACTGTGCATGCGTGTTTTTACTTGGCTGAAGTAGGACAAACTTTCTGGGCCACTGCATCGCGTGAATGGAGCAAGGCAGGTTTCTGTTGTCCTCGGCGGGCGCGCAGCAGAAAGCTCTTTTTCTTTTGTTTGCAAGCCTCCTCGTAGATGAATCCCGACGTGCACAACTGCGGGACAAAATGTTCCTATTCCTAGTATATCGTTGTCTTTCGCCGCTGCGCGATGGTTGTTCAGAGGTGCTTTTTTTTTTATCTTGAAGCCATTTCAGATACAAGAAACTGTTGTACTTTATCTCTGCAGGTCTGTAATGGAAAGACAAAGTTACGTAAGATGAGGTTTAATGCAGCACTGAAAAATAACTTCCGCTTTCTAACAGTTTTACAAGTGGCAATGCAGTATCACTCGCCATTGCTCCACCGGTAGGACAGGGTTTTATTTGTCCGACCTTGTCTACTGCTGTGTACCACGTGACTACCAGCGCGAAAACTGATGACGTAGTCCTCGATCGGCGCTATTCAAAAGCATTGTCTGATTTTCATTGGTTAATTTTCATAGAATTTTTATTTATCACCACTTTTGTCAGATTGAAGTTATTTTTGATCTGATCTGAAACGATCTGATCATGATCTGATCATGATCTGAAACATGATCAGATCATGATCAGATCATGATCTGATCATGATCAGATCATGATCAGATCATGATCTGATCATGATCTGAAACATTTAAGTGTGACAAACATGCAAAAAAAAAATGAGAACTAAGGAAGGGGGCAAACACTTTTTCACACCACTCTGTGTGTGTGTGTGTGTGTGTGTGTGTCTTTATATGCTACATATAGACATATACTGTATATGTCTACATATAAAGGCATCTATATATATATGTCTTTATATGCTGTCTTCATATGCTACAACATACTGCAATATATATAGTGTGACACACACACACACACACACACACACACACTCGCCCGCGCGCGCGCACACACACACACACACAAACACACATACACACACACAGACAAAATTGTTGGTACCCCTCTGTTAATGAAAGAAAAACCCACAAAGGTCACAGAAATAACTTCAATCTGACAAAAGTGGTGATAAATAAAAATTCTATGAAAATTAACCAATGAAAATCAGACAATGCTTTTGAATTGTGGTTCAACAGAATTATTTTAAAAAACAAACTCATGAAACAGGCCTGGACAAAAATGATGGTACCCTTAACTTAATATTTTGTTGCACAACCTTTTGAGGCAATCACTGCAATCAAACGATTTCTGTAACTGTCAATGAGACTTCTGCACCTCTCAGCAGGTATTTTGGCCCACTCCTCATGAGCAAACTGCTCCAGTTGTCTCAGGTTTGAAGGGTGCCTTCTCCAGATGGCATGTTTCAGCTCCTTCCACAGATTTTCAATAGGATTTAGATCAGGGCTCATAGAAGGCCACTTTAGAATAGTCCAGTGTTTCACTCTTAGCCATTCTTAGGTGTTTTTAGCTGTGTGTTTTGGGTCATTATCCTGTTGCAAGACCCATGACCTGTGACTGAGACCAAGCTGTCTGACACTGGGCAGCATATTTCTCTCTAGAATACCTTGATAGTCTTGAGATTTCATTGTACCCTGCACAGATTCAAGACACCCTGTTCCAGATGCGGCAAAGCAGCCCCAGAACATAACAGAACCTCCTCCATCTTTCACAGTAGGGAGTGTTCTTTTCTTGGTATGCTTCATTTTTGCGTCTGTGAACATAGAGCTGATGTGCCTTGCCAAAAGGTTCCAGTTTTGTCTTGTCTGTCCATAGGACATTCTCCCAGAAGCTTTGTGGCTTGTCAACATGCAGTTTGGCAAATTCCAGTTTGGCTTTTTAATCATTTGTTTTCAACAGTGGTGTCCTCCTTGGTCGTCTCCCATGAAGTCCATTTTGGCTCAAACAACGACGGATGGTGCGATCTGACACTGATGTACCTTGACCTTGGAGTTCACCATGAATGTGTTTAGAGGTTGTTCTGGGCTCTTTTGTTACCATTTGTATTATCCATCTCCTCCTGCGGCCACATCCAGGGAGGTTGGCTACAGTCCTGTGGATCTTAAATTTCTGAATAATATGTGCAACTGTAGTCACAGGAACATCAAGCTGCTTGGAGATGGTCTTATAGCCTTTACCTTTAACATGCTTGTCTATAATTTTCTTTCTAATCTCCTAAGACATCTCTCTCCTTTGCTTCCTCTGGTCAGTGTTTAGTATGGTAAACACCATGGCACCAAACAGCACAGTGACTACTTGTCACCCTTTAAATAGGCCAACTTGTAGAAGAGCTTGGAAGAACGAGGCGGTGTGATATATAAACCAAAGTTTATTATCAGCTCCTCTAACAAGTCTCATCTAAGTGCAGAAGCAGAAGCAAGAAAAGAGACCGAATACCTCCGGCTCTGTGAACTTATACTTGCACATAACAAAAGACATGCATATCAAAGGCTGACATCCCTCATTATCTTAATCCCCCCCATTGTCTCCGTACTCCTCCTCATGGCCCTGGGGGGTGAGGGCAGCTCCTCCGGTCTCCACCGCAGTGTCTGGGAACGTCTTTGTTCTTCACTGGCGGTTGAGAGTCTTTGTCCTTTCTGAGGTGTGAAGTCGCCTTACATATGTAATCACCAAACATTCCCACATGCTTCAACATATGTAGGTTATGGAATATATGATTAATATAGCCCACACAACTGACTGATTACAAGTTTGTAGACACCTGTGATGTTAATTAGAGGACACATCTTGGTTGAACATGTCCCTATGGTCACATTATTTTCAATCTTTTCTAGGGTTACCATCATTTTTGTCCAGGCCTGTTTCATGAGTTTGTTCTTTAAAGTAATTCTGTTGAACAACAATTCAAAAGCATTGTCTGATTTTCAATGGTTAATTTTCATAGAATTTTTATTTATTACCACTTTTGCCAGATTCAAAGTTATTTCTGTGACCATTGAGGGTTTTTCTTTCATTAACAGAGGGGTACCAACAATTTTGTCCATGTATATATATATATATATATATATATATATATATATATATACACATATATATACGTATATATATACCCTAAAGAAAATACAATGAAGACAAAAATCTGCATTACACAAATAAGATTTATTGTTGATAATCTTGACAATTGAAATGTACTTTGCCATTACATTTTCAATCCTCCACACTTGGAGGTATGCATGCATAGAGGCTTGCATATTGTGGCAGATCAATTAGCATACATTTTCTTTTGAACAGTGTCACATCAAATATCTGTTTCCTGCCCCAGAATTCCCTTTTCAGACCAACTACATTTTCAACATGAATCAGTGTACTATATGATCTATCATACTTTCTTCCAAAAGCAAAGCATTTTCTGTTACCATGTTGCTCTACTACAATGTAATAGTATACAGTGATGATGTGTCCATTCTGCAACAGCACAGTGAAGCTGTTCCTTTTCACTACCCTTGTGAACTCCTGAGAGTAATACAGCTCTCCGTTGACTAGAAGTCACCTGAATATTTTCATGACTGTATCCATGGTGACTGAAAGTTGCTCTCTCATGACCAGTGACTCTTCGCTTGAAAGTTTTCGACAATAATGCAAACCAAGAGTAACAAGTTGATCACCTACTTTTTCAAACTGTTTCACTCTTTTTCGGCCAGTTAACTTACTAAATAGCTGGATGCATTCAGGAACAGCATTTCTCAGTGCATCATTCCTTAAAAGAGGCAATACTTGTCTATATGTGAATTGTTTCATTGTCTGTAAAGGAACAAACTGAGTGCTGTGAAACATTTTCAGTATTTACAGGAAACTTTCGTCCTTAAATCCCAGGACTCCTACAGTTCACAAGTCACATGTCTCACAGACCACGTTGCATTAAAATTCACAGTAACAATGCATCTCCTCTTTGATCCTTTAATTACTCCCCCACAGTCTCAAGCCTTGCAGCTTCCTGTAATTTCCAAGGGAGCTCTGCCTTTGTTCTGATCTAAAATGTGAGTCACAAAGCAGGTCACATATGTGTGTCCACCACAATAAGCTAAATTATTCTTTATCCCTGAAAATTGTAATCAAAATGACTTTTGACCGATCGGTAAATTACAACTGTGCGTCATCGCCACATGACGGACTGCAGCGCACGCCGGTCCCCCACCACCACCACCGCTACTCCTCTGTAGTGGATTGCAGATATATTGCAGATATTTTAGTACAACTGTGCATAGTAGACCGCGGCATGCGCTGCGGTCCGTCATGTGGCGATGGACGATGTCCGTCCTCTGTAGCGGGGGGGGGGGGGGGAGTTGTTATCCTCTACATTACAGATATTTTAGTATAATTTTTAGTGCACTGTAGGTTATTTTTTCTTGTAAAAAAAAAAGCCACACATTTTTTACGTGGCATGCTTCTTTGTGTGTGGGGGCTTGTTTGTTCATTCATTCCTTCATGAATGAATAAACAATCCCCCCCCCCACACACACACACACAGCCCTGAGTGTCACCTTTCATTAGAGTCCAAGATGAAGCTTCTATATTGAATCATTCAAAAGTTACAGATGTTTTTCCAAACTGTGCCATTTGGCACAATTTGGCACAGTTCAAAAACGCCTGGGAACAACCTGACAAAAAAGATGTGTAATATATTCATTTTTTGTGGTATTGTTACAAAATTTTGACCTCAACTGGATAACACTTGGTTCTACATTTCTGTTGCATTTTCCAGCCCGGATCTGACAGCTGTGTGTTATTTGCAAGCATTTGTATCCAAAAAAACACCCAGGCGAACTTTATTTTCTTCAAATTCAGTATGTTTAAGATAAGATAAGATAAGATAAGCCTTTATTAGTCCCACAACGGGGAAATTCCAGGATTGCAACAGCACAGGGATAGCAACACTCAGAGCAACAATCAGAAGGCAAGAAAAAAACAAGCAAGCAAGAGCGGCTAATATACATATGTACATATTACTATAAAATAAATATATACACACACACACACAGACACACAGTGCAGAGCATTGTAGCTGGATGGAATAAATATATGAGTATATGAGCACACAGTGCAGGGAAAAGCCAGTGTGAACACACAGTGCAGAGCATTGTAGCTAGATGGAATAAATATGTAAATATATAAACACCCACAGTACGGAGCAATGTAGCTAGGTGGAATAAATATGCAAGTATATAAACACACACAGTGCGGAGCAATGTAGCTAGATGGAATAATATGTAGATATATAAAAACACAGTGCGGAGCATTGTAGCTAGATGGAATAAATATGTAAATATATAAACACACACAGTGCAGAGCATTGTTGCTAGATGGAATGAAACAGCATAACCGTCTACTTAGTTATCCTACATGGTATGATTATGTGCCCATACATATTCTCACCCTCCATAGCGACCGGTATGTTCCTAGTTGTATGCCGGAGGGGACCATTGTGTAAGTCTATTGCATCTTTTGCATTCAAAAAACTATTAGTTTGTTACGTCTTTTTGCTATCTCTGCGAGCAGCCCTGCTTAGGTTGTACAGTCTGACAGCCGTTGGTAGGAAGGACCTACGAAACCTCTCGGTTGTGCACCTGGGATGATGTAGTCTGCTGCTAAATGAGCTCCTCAGTGCATCCAGTATGTCCTGCATAGGGTGGAACTCGGACTCCAGCAGAGATGACAGTTTAGCCACCGTCCTTCTCTCTCCTATCTCCTCCATCGGATCAAGGCGCTGCCCCAGGACAGAGCTAGCTTTCTTAATCAGTTTGTTCAGTCTCTTCCTATCGGCTGCAGTAATGCCACTGCCCCAGCAGACCACTCCAAAAGTGATGGCTGATGCCACCACCGTGTCATAGAATGACTTCAGCAGCACCCCTTGTACACCAAAAGACCTGAGTCTCCTCAGCAGGAACAGCCTGCGCTGTCCCTTCTTGTAGAGTGCGTCAGTATTGTGTGACCAGTCTAGTTTATTGTTCAGATGAACACCCAGGTACTTATAGGATGTCACCATCTCGATGTCTGTTCCCTGTATATTTACTGGTGCTGTGAGGGGCTGCCCATGCCTGCGGCAGTCCACCACCAGCTCCTTAGTTTTCCTCGCGTTGATCTGGAGGCAGTTCCGATGGCACCAGTCCACGAAGTCCTGGATAAGCCCTCTGTACTCAGCTTCATCTCCATTGGAGATGAGGCCAACGATCGCAGAGTCGTCAGAGAACTTCTGTAGATGGCAGTGTGTTGTGTTGTGTGAGAAGTCTGCAGTATAAAGAGTGAACAGGAAGGGAGCCAGCACCGTTCCCTGGGGGGCCCCCGTGCTACTGATGATCGTGTCGGACACACAGTCCCGGGTTCTTACAAACTGAGGCCGGTTCGTTTAGATGACTGTTACTCAGTGGCAGGAGCACTTAGAGAGATTATGACAGTTTTGCCAAAAAATTCAAAGTGTTTTCTTTTAAAGGAGACCAACCCCATGAAGATGCTGCAAAGGGTTGAAGAACAGCTTTTGATTTACTTTGGGTACGTTATTTTTAGGCATTTTTAGGGAAATTGACCAGAGTGCAAGGGGTTTAAGTTTTCCAGAATCTGAAACTTACATGGCCCTCTTCTGTAGTTCCCCATAGTCTTTCTGAAGATGGTTCACTTAAGGGAATCCAGGCATCAGAACTGGCATGGGCTCTTGTCTAAACAAAAGATGACAGTTTACATCTAATGACTGCAACAAATTTGACAAAAATATGTATCTGTAACTCAGTCACAATATCATCATTGCCAAAATGTACTCTACACATAGACTACACAAATTTCAAGATATTGATGAAGACATCTGTTGCTGGAGATGCATCTGGCAATACAATAGTAATTATTAAAAATAAGAAAAAAGTAGTTCTATTTTGTGACAAGTAGGATGTTCTGGCTACATATAGCACAAGTACAGTATAGTTTAACGCTACATGTTTAAAGTTCATGACTTACCAGATCCTGGTTTGGCTGATCAATCTTGGTATCTCTCATTGCTTCCCTAAAGTGATAGAAAACATAGATTCATATTAATCTTTGAATACACGATTCTCGAGCTTGATTCCCCCTGAGGAAATACATAGATCTATTAAATAAAAATGCTACTGTGACATGATCATATCAATAGATGCAAAATGATAAATGGTGTATGTTACGTGTGGCTCTAGGGAGCCACACAATGAGAGCCAAGGGCGAGCCAGTGAGTTGTGATGTTTTATTGTAGGTAAGGGTGAGGGATGAGGGAATCACAGATACTCAACACAGTAACACTCATGAGCAGTACAGCGACAGAGAGAACCGTTGGCACCGGGTGTAGGGGTACACAACATGAGAGCTCACAGCGGGTAACACTCACGGGTTAAGCAGCCAGAAGAGTAGAGAGCTGGCACTGGGCAAAGGACTCCAATGCGCAGGACACTCATACAAGGTGGTACTCCCAAGTGATACGGTAAGGCAAGTAGTGGGCTAGCACCAGACATGGGGGTACAAAGGCACAAAGCTCCTTACGGGAAACACTTACGAGTAGTGCTGAAGATGAGGCAGGGACTGGCACCAGACGAAGGGGCTCCAGCCTAGCAGTGCTTATGTCGCAGCCCCGAGTGATCGAGGCTGCTCCTTTTTATCCTCATTAGCAGCGCCCCAGCTGATGAGGATTAATTGGCCTCAGCCATCCCGTAACACTGACAGCTGGGAGCCTGCTGAGACGCTGTCCAATGAGAGGCAGGGATAAGGGACATGGTCTGAGCGCCGGGGCCCAGCGTCATCCCATGGTGACAGTGTAATGCTAAATGCAAGTAGAAGATAGTAGCCGTGTTGTAAATAATGTTATGTCACCCCAAGTTACTTCAGCTAGGCAACATCATGGCTACAGTCACATCCAAAGCAATAATAATAATAATAACAATAATCCTCTTGTCTATCATCCCTAGGCGACATCATGGCTAGAGTCACATTCAAAGCAATAAAAAAGAATTGTCCCCTCCATCAACCCTGTCTAGAAATCAGTTTGCAACTTTTAGCAGCAGATATAATTATCGTGTACTGTATAAATAGCCAGAATCAAGCAGAAAGGACTAACCTTTTTTTCCATAATCATCTTGTTCTTCTTGGAATATCTGTTTCAGAACCAGGGAGGATATATTTCCTTTTCAGTCGGACTCGGTCCATTTTCTACGTTTGTCTGTACTCTGAGCTAGCTTACGTAACGTTAGGTTGTTTTGATCTGAAAACGGATGGGATGAGATACACGACTACTTTTACCAGAGTGCTTAGCTCGAATGGCACATGCGCATAACAATCGCCCCGAACGAACCAGCCAATCATAGCACAATGACGTCTTTCACGCATGCGCAATGCTAGGCGCAAATGTCGGTTGCTTTAAGCGGGCAGAAGAAATGGAGAGGCACAACCGTAATATATATTTAGCAAAAATGTCAAAATATAGGTTTGCCCTTGTTAGTTGGGCGAAGGGACCTGACAAAGATAAAACCAGCATCGTTCCCATCAGATGGATAATTGATTTTGATCCAGCTGCTACTACTGACACATGTCTTGTTGAATGTCGAACAGTTAACAGCAAGAAGCCTGCTAATGGATGGTCTGTCGAAGACGCTGTAGTTCTTCAGTTAGCAGGCAAGTCGGTCTTACACACACTCTCACACTTGACCCATCACTTATTTCCTACCAGTTACCGTATTATCAAATACAGCAACAAAATGTTCTGTTTATTATGTCAAAATGTGTATCCCGTATTTCACTGTTTTGCAGTCTAAAATTTGGCACATAATTATTTATTCTGTATTATTTATTAATTACAGTGGTGTTTAGTTTGATATTAAATCTATCTTTATAAATTAAGTGCAGGAACTGAGCAGGAACATGCCGGCCAAGAGGGTGAGAAAAGGAAAACGCCTGGACTTTGGTGAAGAATATTTCGGTACTGGTGACAAAGCCTCTGGCTCTGGAAATCCAAAACAGGTAATTCAACAGAGATTGATTTCACATTATGCATCATTTGTGTAATGGATTATCCATGACTAAATAATAAAAATTAATATCTTTGTCCTATAGAAAAAGTCCAAAGTTGCTGCTCAAAGACGGGAGGAGGAGGAACTGCTGTCAGGGAACAGTCAGTTCAGCCCCAGTCCAGCAGGATCGTCAAGCCAGGAAAGCGATGACTTTACCAGAGATCTGCAGAGCCAGATCAAGGCTTTACATAAAGAAAACTCCAAACTGTGTGTAATGATCAGTGTTTACTACTAGGCGTCGCTGCTACCTTGTTACCGCTTGTTGGAATGATGCACTCAGTAGAATAAGAAACGGCCAACATGGGAGCCGATGTGAAAGTGTCTGTGTGAGCTGCCGCTAAAAAATAAAGTTACGTTGATTCAACTGCAAGTCTCTTCTCTCCTCAACGAACACGAACACAACATGGTACCAGGAGTAAACTGTGTGAACTGAGCGACCACGTGAGAAGTCGTCATGGAGCTGAAGCCGCCGGAAAACCTGAAATTGTCAGGTAACGTGGATGAAAAATGGCGGGCATTCAAGCAGCAGTTCAACTTGTATGTCACGGCCATGGGACTGGACACGAAGCCGGACTCGAGAAAGGTAGCACTTTTGCTGAACTTAGCGGGGCCACAGGCCATTGAAGTGTACAACACGTTCGTGTTCGGAACGGGTGAAGACCCAAATAAGCTGGATGTCGTGCTTGCTAAGTTTGATGCTCACTGCACTCCTAAGAAAAACGAGACATATGAAAGATACATGTTTAGATCTCGTATGCAGCAACAGAGTGAGCCCTTTGACAGTTTTTTGACAGCTCTCCGTTTGAAAGCACAATCCTGCAATTTTGGGACATTGAAGGACTCAATGATCAGAGATCAAATTGTTTTTGGTGTTGAGGACAAAAAGTTAAGAGAGAGACTGCTTCGTGAGACGGAGATGACGCTGGAGATGGCTGTTAAACTCTGCCAGGCAAGCGAACTGTCCCAGAAGCACATGAAAACGTTCTGCGGCATGCCAGGCGCCACACCTCCGAGTGAAGGAGCAGCGGTCGGCGCCGTGTCATCTCAGAGCGGGAGGCGTCGCTCACAGGCCGGGACTGCACAGCGGACCGAGGATCCCGCGTTCTTCTGCAAGCGTTGCGGATTACAGCACAAGCCAAAGCAATGCCCGGCATTTGGTAAAGTATGCTCCAACTGCCATGGAAAGAATCATTTTGCAAAGCAATGCTTCACCAAAAGAAAGGAAGGAAAGAAAGGCAAAAACGTGAATGTAGTCGAAGACACAGACTTAAGTGACACTTTCTTTGTGGGCATCGTTGACTGTGAAAATGAAGAAGAAAAAGTCAACAGCATTACCAATGAGGACAAGTGGACCACTCCTCTGCTGGTTAACAGGACTATCGTCACTATGAGACTGGACACTGGTGCAAAAGCTAACCTCATTAGCATGTCTGATGTAAAGGAAATGCAGGTTAAGCCACACATATACAGAAAGAAATCAGGGTTGAAAGATTACAATGGGCAACCCATACAGTGTTTTGGTACCTGTAAACTGAATGTTGTTGTTAAAGGTAAAGTGCACAATGTAAACTTTTCTGTTGTGAAGGAGAAATGTGAATCACTGTTGGGTGATAAAAGCTGTGAAGAGCTAGGGTTAGTGAAAAGAGTGTACTGCATTGAATCAGATTCCAAGTGTGACACTAACGCTATTGTGCAAAACGTTTCTGATGTGTCCAAAGGTTTTGGCACACTGCCCTTTACATATAAAATCCAGCTAAAAGAAGGCGCCCAACCAGTTGTGCACGCACCACGTAGGGTCCCAGCTCCACTGCGTGAAGCCCTCAAACGAGAACTGGACAGGATGACCAACATGGGCGTGATCAAAAAGGTGCAGGAGCCCACAGACTGGGTCAACTCGATGGTCGTCACAAAGAAAAAGAATGGTGAGTTGAGAATGTGCATGGACCCAAAAGATCTAAATGAGAACATTAAGCGCGAGTACTACCAAATCCCCACACGTGAGGAAATAGTCAGTGAGATGGCAGGAGCTAACTACTTCACAAAGCTCGACGCTTCTCAGGGTTTCTGGCAGTTAAAACTGGATGAGAGCAGCACTAAGTACTGTACTTTTAACACACCTTTCGGTAGATACTGTTTTCTTAGGCTGCCATTTGGAATAAAATCTGCACCAGAAATATTCCACAGAGCGATGGAACACATCATCGAAGGCCTAGAGGGAGTCAGAGTTTACATAGATGACATTATTGTATGGGGCTCGACTCTCCAAGAGCACAACCAGAGACTTAACAAAGTGATGGAGCGCATTCAGAAGTACGGGCTGAAACTCAATAGAGCCAAGTGTGAGTTTGCGGTACAAGAGATTCTCTTCCTCGGAGACAAACTCACAGCTCAAGGCATACAACCAGATGGCGATAAAGTGAAAGCAATACTGAACATGCCAAGACCAACAGACAAAAGTGTTACGCATCATGGGAATGGTAAATTTCATAGGCAAATTTATTCCCAACCACACAGCAAAGACGTCATGCATCCGAGAGCTCTTACACAATGACTGTGACTTTAAATGGGCCGAAAAACATGAGCAAGAGTGGCAAAGACTTAAGCAAACTCTTATCAGAGCACCAGCATTAGCCTACTATGACCACCGGAAAAAGCTCAAAGTGTCAACTGACGCGTCCAAAGATGGCATCGGAGCAGTGCTTCTACAGGCAGAGGGAGAGTACTGGAAACCAGTAGCCTATGCGTCAAGGGCTATGACAAAGTTTGAATGCAAATATGCCCAGATTGAAAAGGAGTGTTTAGGCGTTTCCTACGGGCTGGAGCGGTTTCACAGTTATGTCTATGGACTGCCGTCTTTTACTGTGGAAACTGACCACCGCCCACTCGTCTCCATTATCAAGAAGAATCTTAACAAAATGTTCCCACGGATCCAACACCTAATGATGAAAATGCAAAGGTACGATTTTGAACTGGTTTACACACTGGGAAAGCACCTGATACTCGCAGATGCCTTGTCCAGAGCACCTGCTGAAAAGTGTCTGAGTTCCACAGATGAGGATATTGAAAATCACATCAACATGGTGTCGTGTGCTCTGCCAGTATCTGACACAAAGTTGAAACAAATAGCTGAGGTGACATCACAGGACACCGAGCTACAGCGTGTCATTCAGAACATGGACGAGGGATGGCCTGCAGGATCTTGCCCTCGCTATTACCATGTCAGAGGAGATCTCAGTTTTGTTGATGGACTATTACTGAAGAAAGGAAGAATAGTCATCCTTGAGGCTCTAAGACCAGATTTGTTAAACAGGATACATGAAGGACACCTTGGGATTGAAAAATGTAAAAGGAGAGCAAGGGAGTCAGTGTACTGGCCTGGACTAAACAAAGACATCGAGACGCTTGTGAGTAGTTGTGAAACGTGCCAGAAACACCGAAGTAAACAAAGCAAAGAGCCAGTGGTGATATCAGAAAGTCCTGCATCCCCTTGGCACAAAGTAGGGATAGACCTGTTTCACCTTAAAGGCGGGGGGCAATGGATCAGCGTTCTCGTCGCGCCTTCCGCCAGTACCCGGGCTCGCCTGGGGAAGCTAATGATCCTACCAGCAGACTAAATTCGAAGAGACGACGCCTCTGTGCCAAGTCAAAGAAGAATCCTAGTCACAGTCCTAAAGCCGAAAGCAAACAGCCCCAAGAGCACTTTGTGGTAGGATCTGCCCTTCGCATATTACAACTAAACGTTGAAGGCCTATCTGCAGCCAAGCGAAGCCTTATTGAAGTCCTCGCCTTCCAACATTCAATTGATATAATCTGCCTCCAAGAGACTCATATTGGCACAGAGGAAGCTGGCCGCTTCACCATCAAAGGCTTTGACCTCCTGTGCTATGTTCTACATGCTAAACATGGACGTGCCACCTATGTGCGTTCTGACATAGTTGAAGCAAATCACCTGATAACAACACATTTCTCAGACACCATAATCATTGGTGGCTTCCATATTGTCAATGTGTACAAGCCCCCTAATGCCAACTGGGATCTGCAGGTCTTACCCACCCTACCCCACCCTGCCATCTATGTGGGGGACTTTAACAGCCATCACCCTGACTGGGGGTACCCAGCAGTGGACAGTGATGGGGAGGCACTTTCAGACTGGGCATCCAGAAATGACCTCGCTTTGATATACGACCCCAAACAAAGAGGAACCTTCCACTCTGCTAGGTGGAAGAAGGACTATTCTCCTGACCTGTGTTGGGTCAGCTCTTTGAATGGGGAGCCATATCCTACACAGATCCTCATTCTTGATGATTTTCCACACAGCCAACACCGGCCCCTGCTTGTACACATTGGCCTACAACTTCCAGTCATATACAGCCCAAGGAAGATGCGCTGGAACTTCCGCAAAGCCAACTGGAAGAAATTCAGTGAAACTCTGGACCGGAGCGTTGTTACCATCCCACTCCACACCATCACTGTAGATGAAGCATACAACCGCTTCTGCAGCGCAATCTTCAAGGCTGCCCATACTGCAATCCCACGAGGCTACCGACCCCTCTATGTCCCATGTTTGGACGGAGAAAGTGCTGCCCTCCTACAATCCTATCAAACATCAGGGGACCCAGAGATAGCAGACCATCTCATTGAATCGCTAAATACAGCCCGGCGAAAGAAATGGGAGGAGACAGTTGCTGACCGGAGCTTTACCCACTCTAGCAGGAAATGTTGGAGCCTCATCCGTCGCCTAGGAGCTGCACAGAAGCCCCCTAGCCAAAGCCGAGCATCCGTCACACCCAACCAAGTTGCATCCCACCTACTGACTATCGCCAAAGCACCCCAAGACAAAGACACCAGAACAGCAGTTACAACTGAGCTAAAAAAACACCAAAAAATGCCTGTAGAGGAAACGAACCCTGAACCCTTCGAGGCTGCTGAACTGGAGAAAGTCCTACAGGGCCTGAAATGTGGAAAGGCAGCAGGATACGATAACATCTTCCCAGAATTCATGAAAAATCTTGGCCCCCGAGCCCTAACCTGGTTGACACAATTCTACACAAGGATCACACAAATGAACTCGATCCCAAAGAAATGGCGGGCAGCAAAGGTCATTGCCATCCCAAAACCTGGCAAAGACCACAAACTACCAGCAAGCTACCGCCCAATCTCCCTACTCAGCGTTCCTTACAAAATCATGGAGCGCCTAATACTGCAACGCATTTCCCCAGAAATAGAGGATATTCTAAGTGTGGATCAAGCAGGTTTCCGCAAGGACCGCAGTACAGGAGAACAAGTACTGGCCCTAACCACCTTCATTGAAAATGGCTTCGAGAGCAGACTGAAGACAGGGGCTGTGTTTCTCGATCTTACAGCCGCCTATGATACGGTCTGGCACAAAGGCCTCCTCCTGAAACTTATAAAGGCGATCCCTGCTTGGGCAACAGCAATTATAAAAACCCTGCTGACTAACCGAAGGTTCAGAGTCCACCTCAGTCAGAACACAAGTGCATGGAGAATGCAGAAAAACGGACTCCCACAAGGCTCAGTTCTAGCTCCAACTCTGTTCAACCTCTACATAAACGACCTGCCTACTACAAAATCCCGCAAATTCATCTATGCAGACGACATCTGTTTGGCATTCCAAGCACCAGACTTTGAACCACTGGAACGGGTGCTCACGGAAGATCTTGCTAAACTGGACCAGTTCTGCAAAATCTGGCGCCTAAAACCAAGCCCAGCAAAAACCGTCTCCAGTGTATTTCATCTCCACAATGCAAAAGCTGCCAGAGAACTAAACATCCACCTGAGCGGACTCAAGCTTAAGCATGCCCCAAATCCAACTTATCTTGGAGTGACCCTTGATAGGACCTTATCCTTCAAGGAACATCTAAAGGGGACAGCTGCTAAGGTGAAAGTACGAAACAACCTGCTCTGCAAGCTCGCTGGTACAAAATGGGGGGGCGGCAGTCTCCACCCTGCGCACCTCAGCACTGGCCCTTTCATACTCTGTAGCAGAATATTGTGCCCCTGTCTGGTCCAGGTCATCTTACACACACCATGTAGACACCCAGCTCAACTCAACCATGAGAACTATAACTGGAACAATCCGCTCAACACCACTCCCCTGGCTCTCTGTACTGTCAAACATAGCCCCTCCACACATCCGGCGAGCAGCATTAACTCAAAGGATGCTCCAAAAAGTTAAAGATTTTCCTCACTTACCAATCCATGCAGATATCTACACCCCACCCACTGCCCGACTTTCATCCAGACGGCCGATTTGGAAAAACCCTCCCCCAGCTGACTTTACCATCCAGACAGCTTGGCAAGAGGAATGGGAGACCAAGGAGGTCCCAAACAAACAGCTGGTGATAAACCCCAACCAACAGGTCCCGGGCACCAACCTCCCAAGGAGACAGTGGTCTACACTCAATCGCTTCAGGACTGGACATGGCCCCTGCTTGGCCAGCCTTCACAGATGGGGCAGTAGCCCTAGCCCACTGTGCGCATGTGGAGAGGAGCAAACTATGGAACACATCATAGAGGCTTGCCCGCTCCAAAGACTGGAAGGAGGATTACACACCCTCCATACAGCAAACCAGGAGGCAACTGCTTGGCTTAAGGACTTTGCATTCGCTAAATAAATAACCTTAAAGGCAAAGACTACTTAGTAGTCATGGACTACTTTTCCAACTTTCCAGAAATGGCACTACTCTCAAGCACTACATCAGCCTGTGTGATCACTCATACCAAATCCACATTTGCTCGGCATGGCATCCCACACCTTGTGGTGACAGATAATGGACCATGTTTCAGTAGCAGGGAATGGCAGCAGTTTGCAGAACAGTATGAATTTCGGCATGTGACGTCAAGCCCACACTATGCACAATCAAATGGACAAGCAGAAAAAGGCATCCACATTCTGAAGCAACTGCTTAAGAAAGCTGCAGACAGCAACTCAGATCCATACTTGGCTCTACTCAGTTACCGCGCCTCTCCACTTCAGTGCGGACTGTCACCTGCTGAGCTACTAATGAACAGGAAGCTGCGTACAACGCTTCCCAGCTACCCAAATGCTACTTCACAAAGGAAAGATACAAAACTCAGAAACAAGCTTGAGAAGCAGAAACTGAAACAAAAGACATTCTATGACACTTCAGCCAAACCACTCTCTCCACTGGCCAACAACGACCCAGTTAGGATCGAGGATGCATCTGGCTGGAACACTAAAGGAGTTGTATTACAGGAAGTTGCTCCAAGATCATTCACAGTGAGAACCGAGGATGGACAGGTGCTCAGGCGCAATCGCCGCAGTCTCCTCAAGACTCCACAAGCACCTGGTGGGCCCAATAATGCTCACCCAGAATCTCCCACAACCACACCTCTTATGAACTGTGAAGCAAATGTTCCACCTGACAAAGATGAACCGAGAAGATCAAAACGAGAAATAAAGAAACCAGATAGGTTGGACTTATAAGAATTTAAGTAAAGTGTTAAAAAAAAAAGCAAAGAATAAGAAAAATGTAACAGATGTTAATTTCTTTGGGCATGTTGATTCAGGGAGAACTGAAATTTGTGTTTTGTATTAGTCCATTCATACTGAATACATATACACTGTTTTGCATCAATGTTTATTAATGTTTATTCACCTCAAAGAAAGGGGGATGTAATGATCAGTGTTTACCACTAGGCATCGCTGCTACCTTGTTACCGCTTGTTGGAATGATGCACTCAGTAGAATAAGAAACGGCCAACATGGGAGCCGATGTGAAAGTGTCTGTGTGAGCTGCCGCTAAAAAATAAAGTTACGTTGATTCAACTGCAAGTCTCTTCTCTCCTCAACGAACACGAACACAACACTGTGGAACATGGTAGTTAAAGGCATGTATTGAGTATTATGTCATCAGTGGCTTCTGTTTTGAAGCCACTGCCTGGAAGCAGCTCTGCGATCCACATGGTGAGGACATCGATGGCCTCATTCACACCTTCACGGGCTACCTCAGCTTCTGTGTGGACAAATCCGTTCCCACCAAGACCATACGGCGTCACTCAAACAACAAACCCTGGATCAACCCTGAGATAAAAACACTTCTGAGAGAGAAGAAGAGGATCTTCAGGTCGGGGGACAGGGAGATGCTGAAGTCCGTACAGAGGGAGCTGAGGAGAAAGATCAGAGAAGGCAAGGACAGCTTCAGGAAGAAGATGGAGGACAAGCTGCAACAGAGCGACATCAGCGGGGTCTGGAGAAACCTCAAAACCATCTCGGGGCTCCAGAATACCTCCCCCCAGGCCACGGGGGGCAGGGAGTGGGTGAACAACCTGAATCTGTTTTTCAATAGATTTGACCAACCGCCCTCCCCCCTGTCTGCACAACAACCACTGCTGCCTCTAAGAAATCAAGTCCTGCTGCCCACTCCCCACTCCACCGACACCCCCCCCCCCACTCCCAACACACAGCCCCCCATCCTGACCCTGACCAAGACCCAGGTGAGGACGGAGCTGAGGAAGATCAAGGCGAGGAAGGCGTCGGGACCGGACGGCATCAGCGCAAAGCTCCTCAAGTCCTGTGCAGACCAGCTGTGTGGGATTGTGACGTATATCTTCAACATGAGCCTGAAACTGGGGAGGGTACCACAGCTGTGGAAAACATCTTGTGTGGTACCTGTACCAAAAACTTCCCACCCCAAAGACCTGAACAGCTACAGACCGGTGGCCTTGACGTCCCACTTGATGAAGACCCTGGAGAGACTGCTCCTTGCTCATCTCCGCCCCCTGGTGGAACCAGCGATGGATCCACTCCAGTTCGCCTACCAGCATGGCATTGGGGTGGAGGATGCGGTGATCTTCCTCCTTCACCGTTCTCTGTCCCACCTGGAGAAGCCCGGGAATATGGTGAGGATCATGTTCTTTGACTTCTCCAGTGCTTTCAACACCATCCAACCGATGATCCTGAAGGACAAGCTGCTGCGCGCAGGGGTGGACCAGCACCTGTCATCATGGATCCTGGACTACCTCACGAACCGGCCTCAGTTTGTGAGAACCCGGGACTGTGTTTCCGACACGATCATCAGTAGCACGGGGGCCCCCCAGGGAACGGTGCTGGCTCTCTTCCTGTTCACTCTTTATACTGCGGACTTCTCACACAACACAACACATTGCCATCTACAGAAGTTCTCTGATGACTCTGCGATCGTTGGTCTCATCTCCAACGGAGATGAAGCTGAGTACAGAGGGCTTATCCAGGACTTTGTGGACTGGTGCCATCGGAACTGCCTCCAGATCAACGCGAGGAAAACTAAGGAGCTGGTGTGGACTGCCGCAGGCATGGGCAGCCCCTCACAGCACCAGTAAATATACAGGGAACAGACATCGAGATGGTGACATCCTATAAGTACCTGGGTATTCATCTGAACAATAAACTAGACTGGTCACACAATACTGACGCACTCTACAAGAAGGGACAGCGCAGGCTGTTCCTGCTGAGGAGACTCAGGTCTTTTGGTGTACAAGGGGCGCTGCTGAAGTCATTCTATGACACGGTGGTGGCATCAGCCATCACTTTTGGAGTGGTCTGCTGGGGCAGTGGCATTACTGCAGCCGATAGGAAGAGACTGAACAAACTGACTAAGAAAGCTAGCTCTGTCCTGGGGCAGCGCCTTGATCCGATGGAGGAGATAGGAGAGAGAAGGACGGTGGCTAAACTGTCATCTCTGCTGGAGTCCGAGTTCCACCCTATGCAGGACATACTGGATGCACTGAGGAGCTCATTTAGCAGCAGACTACATCATCCCAGGTGCACAACCGAGAGGTTTCGTAGGTCCTTCCTACCAACGGCTGTCAGACTGTACAACCTAAGCAGGGCTGCTCGCAGAGATAGCAAAAAGACGTAACAAACTAATAGTTTTTTTGAATGCAAAAGATGCAATAGACTTACACAATGGTCCTCTCCGGCATACAACTAGGAACATACCGGTCGCTATGGAGGGTGAGAATATGTATGGGCACATAATCATACCATGTAGGATAACTAAATAGACGGTTATGCTGTTTCATCCCACCTAGCAACAATGCTCTGCACTGTGTGTGTTTATATATTTACATATTTATTCCATCTAGCTACAATGCTCAGCACTGGGTGTGTTTATATTTATATATCTATATATTTATTCCATCTAGCTACAATGCTCCGCACTGTGTTTTTATATATCTACATATTATTCCATCTAGCTACATTGCTCCGCACTGTGTGTGTTTATATACTTGCATATTTATTCCACCTAGCTGCAATGCTCCGTACTGTGGGTGTTTATATATTTACATATTTATTCCATCTAGCTACAATGCTCTGCACTGTGTGTTCATATATTCATATATTTATTCCATCCAGCTACAATGCTCTGCACTGTGTGTCTGTGTGTGTGTGTGTATATATATATTTTATAGTAATATGTACATATGTATATTAGCTGCTCTTGCTTGCTTGTTTTTTTTCTTGCCTTCTGATTGTTGCTCTGAGTGTTGCTATCCCTGTGCTGTTGCAATCCTGGAATTTCCCCGTTGTGGGACTAATAAAGGCTTATCTTATCTTATCTTATCTTAATATTATTATATATCATATGGTATTAATCCATTTAGACCTGAGGGTGATTCTAAAGATGCTATCTAAATCTAAAAAGCAATCGCCCATATCAGCCCATGTGTGGTCAGATAGGTGGGCTGCAGGTATTTTAAGAGCATGTTTGAAGAATCACGAGCATATTTATCACTCACACAGGCATAATAAGCAGAAAAATGAGGTTGCAAATTTGTCTATGTGATTGTGCAAGTAACAACTGTAACCCAGCTGAGAAAATGACCCTTTTTCTCACATTTCATTTGTATTAATGCAATTGTGTGATTTTTATTTGGAAAAACGGTTATTTTGAACAGAGGAAGTGTGACCCTCGTTATCCAACTTTTAAATTCCTGTTTCATGGTCACGTTGGGCGATCTTGGTCTTTTCATTCGTTGGGAGCGGTATTGGTCCCGCCTTCCGAGCAGAGTGCTGGGGCGCACACCCGTTTTTCAGTCTTTTGCTCTCTGAGAGCGGACGAGAGAGGCTGTGGACGATCCGTGTGGAGGCCTGTGGGTTGTCTTGGTAAGGTTAGTGTAGAGAAGTGCTATAAATAAATCTAAACACTGTCCAAATGCTCATTTGAAACCTTTATTGTCCTAAGTTGACAGGAGCACGAGCTTGAGAGGCATGGTGGATGTGTCCTTTGCTGTGTTCACGCTGATACCTCATCTTGGTGAGTGAAAACCGAGTATGTGATAAAGAAAAGCATGCTAGCGCCATGCTAATGTTAGCGTTATGCTAATGCTAATCGCGAGTGGATCTTTTCTGTTTAAAAGCAATGGAAAAGGCTATTTTTGTTTCTGTATGGTTTTTCTAAATGTGATTTCAGTTCACAACAGTATGCTAAAGTATTTTTAGTTCCTTTTGCACTA
Source organism: Pholidichthys leucotaenia (assembly GCA_020510985.1). Taxonomy (NCBI): domain Eukaryota; kingdom Metazoa; phylum Chordata; class Actinopteri; order Cichliformes; family Pholidichthyidae; genus Pholidichthys; species Pholidichthys leucotaenia. Next base: position 388,593,891 of record CM035844.1, on the reverse strand, counting down.
TTTCTGGTTGAATGTAATGTTTAGTTGATGCTAAAAGCACATTTTGTTGGTTTCCTATGTAAATTCGTAGGTTATGCTAAACCCAGTAGCTCAGACAGGGTTTTACTGATTTTAAAAGGGCATATTGGAAGTAATGGGACAGTATATTCCCTGGTCATGTGATAAATTAATTGTAATTCATTTCATGATTTACAAAGACAAGGTTAAAAATATTAATCATAATTTCATGGTTAAATGATGTAGAGATACAAAGAGAAATTCATTTATTTGGTTACATGAGAAAAAAAAAAGTATTTCATGTATTACCAGAGAGATTTTGAGAAAAGAAAACATGCATGTAAGATGTAAGATGTGAAATGTGGATTGTAAGATATTACTATATTACTGGATTGTAACAATAGTAATATGAGTGTTATGACCCGAGCGCCGGTTCTGATCGCGCTCGGGCTAAGTTATATCTCGCTGCCGGCCTTGACAGCTGCGGGCTGTATTCTGGCCTCACCGGGCTCTTATTGTGAAAGTGCTCGGTGGGGTTTCCGCCTGTCAACGGCCGGTCAGCTGAGTGTCATTACCGTCGTTAGTGCTTCGTCTATTTAAGCCCAGCACTGGCGACGGTAGGATGCAGCAGTGTCTGTTCACCTACCTGTTCACTCTCCGTCACGTTATGGATGCCTGGACTATTTCACACCTCGTCTGCTTTGGGTTTGACCATCGTTCCCCGGAACCAGTAAGTGTGCTGTATTAGCCTTATTCCTCCCGGCGTGAATTGATCTGTAAGTCCCTGCCTTAGCAGCCTGTGTGTCGTTATTATTTTCACTACCTAGCCTGTCTGTGTATGACCGTCTCCTGCTCTGGACCTATAGTGAGCTGTATAGCCCTATGCCTCCTGTTATGTGAAGACTCTTGTCATTATCTCAGCAGCTTGTGTTATCACCTTTTCACCGTAATAAAACTCACTGAAAACTCACTAGTGACTCTGTGGCATCTTATGGTGGCTCGCGAGGGCCACCACATGACAATGAGAGAAGAATTTAAACACTAAGCTATAGTGTTATATGAGAAGAGATTGAAAAATGAATTACTTTAGCTGTATACAATAATATCATTATTGTTGTGCAGGCTAGGTTTTTTTGGTTGCCGATTAAGAATCTTCTGGATCCTGGATTCTCTCTGAATGGAGGTGGCAAGCCTGACCCGAGATCTGAACCAAGACCTGAACCGAGACCTGAACCAAGGCTGAACCGCGATCTGAACCAAGATCTCGATTGAAGAACATTCTTCCTCTCTCCAGTGCACAAAATTCAAAGTGGTAACAACTTAAGCCGCTGCTTTAAAAGAGGAAAAGAAACCTGAGTCTGGAAATACAAGATATCTTGACTGGTCAAACGACTAAAGCAAAAAGACAAACACTGAGCTCAGTAAGACATTTTTTGGGGTTTTATTTCATGCCAGCCGTTGTTATATTTGTATATTTGTAAATTGTTTGTATATTTTGTTCTCTTTATCTTTAAAAATAACAGCCATGAATTGCTCATTTCTTGCCTCCAGCTATTTCATTCCACACTCATTTTAATTCCCTATTGTAATCCTTACGAACCTAGCAACTGGTCTACACTTAATAATTTCTTTTACCTAATTAACGTAAGGCAAGGGTTGCAATAATCAGTGGCGAGCCCAGCCAGGAGCCTTTTTCTTCTCTCCCTTACGTTATTTCAAGCCTATAACGTACCCAAAATGGATATTGTTGAGCGTGAATCTGTGAAAGTTCCAAATGCAGTGATAGTGAGTGAAATCGCTGGAGATGAGCAATTTGGTGAAGTGACTGAGTTTCTGAAACAGTATGGATCGATTCCAAGAGTCATAAAAGTAGCACATGGTAAGCCTGAGTTTTCCCAGAGTGCTATTTTTGAGTATAACTCGGGTATTGCTGTTGAAGCTCTTGACCCATTGCCATGTACCCATGTATCTGATAGTGGAGCTAGCTATAGGATACAATCTCTTGCCAGTGTTTACACGCACCGTGTAGGGAACGATACGACCAAGTCATATCTGACTGACATTAAAAACCTAGCGAAGATGAGTGGCAGAGATTTTGCAGATGTCCTGAAAGACATGATGTCACAGATTTCTGAGTCAGTCAAATAATCTGAAAATGATCCATCAGAGCAAGTTAAGTTACCTGATAACTTACCTGAAGCTTTCTTGGATAAAACCTCAACCTCAGCCTTCTGCAGCTGAGCCCAGTATTCAAGGTGCACAACCAACTAACCAGTCAAATCACACTGCGAGCACCCCAGCTCGAAGTATGCCCACCATTTCTGCACATGATTTAAATCCCCCAGAAGTGCAACGTGTGGTAGTTGAGCACATTGTAAAAAGGGAAGATTTTTCCATGCAGCCGTTTTCACAAAAGCTCAGAGCTTTTTCTGGCAAAGACCTCCAACCAACTTATGAGCTAGATTATGATACTTGGCGCTCCAGTGTAGAATTAATCTCGACTGATCCTGCTATGTCCAAATTGCAACAATCCAGGAAGATCATTGAGTCTCTTTTACCCCCAGCAGCTGATGTAGTCAAGTACTTGAACCCCAACAGCTCACCATCAGAATACCTTTAGCTGTTAGATTCTGCTTATGGTACAGTTCAAGATGGCGGAGAGCTTTACGCCAAGTTTCTTGACACCTTCCAAAACACAGGTGAGAAACCCTCGTCATATTTACAACGTCTTCAAGTAGCTTTGACTCAGACTATAAAGCGTGGTGGTGCTTCGAGCCAGGATTTTGACAGGCTACTTGTCACACAGTTTTGTCGAGGGTGTTGGGATGATTCCCTTTTAACTGCACTCCAGTTAAAACAAAAATGAGCAAATCCCCCAACTTTTCCTGATTTGCTTCTCTTGCTACATACTGAAGAAGACCAAATTGCTGCCAAAAACTTGCGAATGAGACAACATTTGAGCAGTTCAAAACAAAAAGTGACATCCCACGTGCAAACGGTGCAATGCAGTTCAGATGAAAATGAGAACAATATCACATTAAACTCAATTCAAGAACTCTCAAAACAAGTTGCAGAAATTCAAACTCAACTAGTAAAACTAACTGCAAAACCAAAAGCTCAAAACTCAAAAAGTACACCCAGTACAAAGCCAAAAGAGAAATGAAAGTCGAATAAAATGTCAAAGGAACCCACAGAACAAACGGTCAAAACTCAAAGTACCCCACCCAAACTGTGGTACTGTTTCCAATGTGGAGAGGATGGCCACATCAAGCCGAACTGCGAAAACGAACCAAACCCAGCTTTAGTTACCGAAAAGCGTAAGCTGTTTAAAGAGAAACAAAAGAGATGGGAGTCTGAAAATCTCGCAGCTAATAAAGACCAGGTTAAACTAAGAACAGTCTCTATTACGGGGCAAATGGAGACTGTAGCCAGACAATCATGTCCCACAAGTACAAGCAACGCGCTAACCTTAAGCAGTCTGTTATTAACCCACCTTAGTCTACTAAAAGGGTTAGTTGTCTCCAAATGCACAGCTGTAGTTAGCATTTCTGATGTTAATGTGCATTGTCTTCTTGACTCAGGGTCACAAGTGACTACAGTCACCGAGTCATTTTACAAACAGAACTTTCCCGATCAAAACCTTAAACCACTCTATGACCTTTTAGAAGTAGAGGGCGCTGCAGGTCAGCCCGTCCCCTATTTAGGTTATATAGAGATGTGTATTACCTTTCCAAAAGACTATGCACAGAGATTGACATACCAACCTTAGCTCTCATTGTTCCAGATGCCAATCCTAATAGTCAGACACCAGTGTTAGTGGGAACAAACACACTTGATGTTCTTTATGAAAAGTATTTAGACATCAAGACTCCTGATTACTTACCTAGTCCTTACGGTTTTAGGACACTGTTGAAAACTCTCGAACTAAGGCATACAAAGAACAAAGATGGGAACAATGGATTAGTTACCTTGTCAGGCAAAGCTCCAGCTGTAGTTCCAGCAGGTAAAACTGTTGTTTTGGAGGGGTCTGCCAACGTTCACTGTACTTCTGACACCTGTGCTATAGTTGAACACTCCTCTCAGTCTTCCTTGCCTGGTGGCCTTTGTGTTAAAACTTGCCTGATAACACTTCCTTCCCGAGCTCCACACAAAGTGCCTGTAATGATTACAAACGAAACAGAGCAAGATGTCACAATTCCGTCCACTTGTGTCATCGCAGAACTTGGAGCTTTCCATTGTATCCTGTCCCAGCACAATGTCGTCGGTGCAAATGAGTCGACCACAAACAAGACACAACTGAGTTTCAACTTTGGTGACTCACCGATTCCACAGGAGTGGAAAGAGCGAATAACCAAACAACTAAATGACATCCCGGAAGTATTCGCTTTCCATGATTTGGACTTTGGGTGTACGAGCAAAGTGAAACACTCCATCAATCTTCACGATCCGACTCCCTTTAAGCACCGTGCACACCCTATACACCCTCAAGACCTTGGGGCAGTATGTAAACACCTTCAAGAGCTGCTCGCTGCAGGTGTGATAAGAGAGTCCCAGTCTCCCTACTCGTCCCCCATTGTCGTGGTGAGGAAGCGAAACAATGATGTGCGTCTATGTATAGACTTTAGCAAACTCAATTTGCAAACAAGAAAAGACTCTTACGCTCTTCCAAATCTAGAGGAGACGTTCTCAGCACTCACAGGATCCAAGTGGTTTACAGTCCTCGATCTTAAGTCTGGATATTACCAGATTGAGGTGGAGGAAGCAGACAAGGAAAAGACCGCTTTTGTAACACCCCTTGGATTCTGGGAGTTCAACCGCATGCTGCAGGGCATAACCAATGCCCCGAGCACTTTTCAGCGGCTTATGGAGCGCTGCGTTGGTGACATGAACTTAAATGAAGTACTAGTCTTTCTAGATGATCTCATCATCTTTTCAAATAGTTTGGAAGAACATGAATGGCGACTCATGTGGGTACTCCATCGTCTTAAAGAGTACGGGCTAAAGTTATCGCCGGAAAAATGTAAATTTTTCCAAACAACAGTCCGGTACCTAGGTCATGTAGTCTCCGAAAGCGGTGTCGAGACAGATCCCGAAAAGATTCAGGCCCTTAAGACCTGGCCACAGCCTAAGAATCTCAAGGAACTGAGATCCTTTTTAGGGTTCTCAGGGTACTACAGACGCTTCATTGAAGGGTACTCGTCCATAGTACGCCCTCTTAATGACCTCACACGCGGTTACCTGCCACTCAACAAAAGGTCAAAATCCAAAGTCACTGACCAAACCTACTTTGATCCCAAACTGCCATTTGAGAGTCGATGGGCCACAGACTGTCAAAAAGCTTTCGACTCCATCATCGAAAAGTTAACATCAGCTCCTATCTTAGGCTTTGCAGACTCGAAGCTGCCTTACGTACTCCATACCAATGCTAGTACCACCGGCTTAGGTGCAGCACTCTATCAGGAGCAGGATGGTCAGCTTAGGGCCATAGCTTTTGCCAGTCGCAGGTTATCAAGGAGTGAAGCACGTTATCGACCTCACAAGTTAGAGTTTTTAGCTCTAAAATGGTCAGTAACTGAAAAGTTTCACGATTATTTGTATGGTGGTCACTTCACGGTAGCTACAGATAGTAACCCACTCACATACATATTGACCTCTGCTAAATTAGACGCCACAAGCTACAGGTGGCTTGCAGCTTTGTCTAACTACAACTTTAAGTTACAGTATAGGGCAGGCAAGCAAAACCTAGACGCAGATGGGTTGTCTAGACGTCCTCATGGTGAACTCGTTAACGATGTCCAGTCCAGGAAAGAGCAGGAGCGTGTAAGCCGCTTTGTAGAGCGTCATCTAGCTGACAGTGACACCACAGAGTTTGTAAATGGTGAAGCTGTCCAAGCCATCTGTCAAAACCACCTTGTTAAAATCCATGATGACAGTCAGGATAGTGGTGTTACACTTGTAGAGTCACTTACCATCTCAGTTGACGCAATCCCAGACCTGTATGTTTTGGAGCAAGACAATGGCTTACCAACTATCCCTGCCTTGTCTCAAACAGAAATCAAAGACAAACAAAGAGCAGACTCGACAATCAGACAAGTTATTGAACAAATCGAACATGGCCAAACACCCCCACCGACTACTAGAAAAGAACTCCCAGATCTCCCTCTTCTACTCAGAGAACTCAATGAATTGGAGATGTACAATGAAGTGTTGTACAGAAAAAGACAAAATGGAGACCAAGTGACCCACCAGCTCATTCTTCCTGAGGAGCTCAGAGCTCCCGTACTCCAAAGTTTGCACAATGATATGGGCCACTTAGGTATTGACAGAACTCTTGATCTGGTCAGAACACGATTCTATTGGCCACGTATGGCAACAGATGTCGAGCAAAAGGTAAAAACGTGATCGGTGCATACGAAGAAAGAGTCCTCCTGAAAAAGCGGCTAGCCTGGTCAACATAACCACCACACGACCTTTAGAGCTAGTCTGCATGGACTTTCTCAGTCTGGAACCAGACAGTAGCAATACCAGCAATATTCTCGTAATGACTGATCATTTTACTAAATTTGCCCTTGCATTACCTGCCCCAAATCAAAGGTCCAAAACGGTTGCCAGGTGCCTGTGGGACCAATTCATCGTCCACTACGGTATACCTGAGCGCCTGCACAGTGATCAGGGTCCTGATTTTGAGGCAAAACTAATAAAAGACCTTTGTGAGATCTCAGGCATAAAGAAGATAAGAACAACCCCATACCACCCCAGGGGTAACCCCACTGAAAGCTTCAACCAAACGCTACTGAGTATGTTAGGAACGCTTGAGTCCAAACAAAAGTCCCACTGGAAAGACTATGTTATGCCGTTAGTACATGCATACAACTGCACACGCAGTGATGTAACCGGGTTTACTCCCTACGAATTAATGTTTGGTAGAAAACCCAGATTGGCAGTTGATCTAGCGTTCGGACTTCCTCTCAACAAAGATCAGAAAGTTACTCACTTGCAATACATTGAAAATCTCAAGAAAAGGCTCGAAGAAAGCTACAAGTTAGCTTCACAAACTGCACAAAAGATTGCAGACAAGAACAAGGCCAGGTTTGACCGCAAAATCACTGTTTCTGAACTTGAACCTGGGATAGGGTTTTAGTTAGAAATGTGAGACTGCGTGGAAAAAATAAGCTTGCTGATAAATGGGAGGCCGACATTCATGTGGTAGTCAAACATGCAGGTAATTTACCTATTTACACGGTTAAACCCGAGTCAAAGCAAGGTCTCTCAAGAACTTTACACAGAGACCTTTTGCTTCCTTGCAGTTTCCTCCCTGTTGCCACAGCAGAAACACCTGAGCCAGAGCCTATTCACCGTCCTAAGACACGCCAAACAACTGTTACAGAGAACAATGATCACAAAGAGTTAACTGAAATTGAAAATGAATTTTTGATTCCGTGGGTTGAGGATTCCCCATGTGAGGAGATAACCAGATTTACTACTGTACATGAGTATCCAAAACCTTTGCAAACACCGGAAATGACAAACCCACCTGATTGTGACTTACCTGAAACCACTGCCAATGCAGAACCGGATATGGAGCATAATGCAAATGAGATTGAACTTTCCTATGATTCACCTGTGGAAGTGATACCGGAAGGAGACAATACTGAAAATGACAAACCTGTGGAAAATGAAACAGTAACAATACTAGAAGAACCTTCTGACAATTCAGTCGAGGAACAAGAACACCAATCAAATGATTTACCTGATGAAATGGACAATAATGATCCCATTACAACTCAACCAATACGACGATCTTAAAGAATCAGACAATTTCCAAAAAGACTAGAGCAGGGATGTCAAAGTCAAATACACAGAGGGCCAAAAAACCAAATCTGTTACAAGCCGAGGGCCGAAATGGTTGAATGTTTATTAAAACATATTGAAATGATTACAAATAGCCTTTTGAACCACGACCTAACACAGTGTACTGTATATTATTTAATGACTGAATGAATAATCCAATATTTTTATGGCTCTGTCAGTAATTTCAAGTGAAAACATTTTTTAACAGGCTCATAGACAAAAACAAACTTTCTTCAAAGAAAAATTGCATGTCCTGTACATTAAATGAATAAAGAAATATTTCTTATGGTTCTGTCAGTTATTTCAAGGAAAAACATTTTCAACAGGCAAACAGCAAAAAAAGTAAATGTCCTTCAAAAATAAAATGTTTCTTAATATCAAGATTAATGCAGAAATGAAATTGCAGGATTAAAAACTGAAAATGCAATATTGTGCTGCTCTGATCCTAGCAATTACTGCTTTCAAATAGTAAAATGAGAAAGTAAAAAAAATAAATCAAATCAGTTCCATTCTTTCTCATGGCTCCTATCTGCAATTTTCTCTGAGTCCATTAACTGAAAAATGAATATAAATAAATAAAATACAATAAGATAAAATACAAAATCTATGGCACACAGACAAAATAATACTTCCTTCAAAGAAAAATCACGTCTTGTAGAAACAAATGTAAAAATTTAACTGAATTAAAAACTAGAAAGACGTTAATGTTCTGTGATGCTCACTTGTCTGAGGCTAAGCCTGATACTTGGTAGTGTCTCCTCTTTTGTACAAGTTCATTAATGTTTGGGGTCAGGCTCTGAGCTGAGGAAATCCTCAGGATTGAATGAAGGTGTTCATCAGTAAGACGGCTCCTGTGTGATGTTTTGTTTAGCTTCATCAAAGAGAACAGTTTTTCACACAGGTATGTGCTGCCAAACATAGACAGCGTCTGAGCAACTTGAATGCGCAGCTGAGGCATTGTGTCGGGGGTGAAACGTGCAAACTCAGCAGCACCCACACTCTCATACTTTTCCCTCAGTGTGTCATTGCACTGGAGCTCAATCAACTCCATTTGTAGGTTTGGTGGTGCGCTTTCCACGTCAACTCCAAAAGGATTGGAGAGCAGTTCAAACCTGCTTTTTTGGGCTTCAAAGTCAGCAAATCGGCGCTGAAAGTTGGCGGCGAGTATGTTGAGTTTATCAGCAAACTGTGCACTCGGAAACATAGCGGTAGACAGCTTCTCTTTCATGATCTTACAGCTGGAAAAGTGGCTCAAGTTTTCTTTCCGCATCTGCGTCTTCCACAGACTCAGCTTGGTTTTAAACGCCTTCACCATACTGTACATATCAGAGATGAGACGCCCCCGTCCCTGCAGCTGCAGGTTCAACACATTCAAATGGCTTGTGATGTCGCACAGAAACGCCATTTCACACATAAATGTTTCATCTCGGAGCTCTGTTGTGTCTTTTCCTTTGCTTTCCATGAACAGACAGATCTCCCCACGCAGCTCGAAACATCTTTGCAGCACCTTTCCCTGGCTTAGCCATCGCACATCTGTGTGATAGGGCACATCACCATACTGTGTCTAACTCGCCCAGAAATGCCTTGAACTGGCGGTGATTTAAACCTTTGGCTCTGATGAAGTTAACTGCACGCGTTATGACGCTCATTACATGCTCCATTTTCAAGGCTTTACCACACAACGACTCCTGGTGTATTATGCAGTGATAAGCTGTCAGCTCACCTGAGACCTTTTCGTCCCGCATCCTCTCACGCATTCTTGCCACCAATCCACTCCTGTGTCCACACATCGCGGGTGCTCCGTCTGTTGTCAATCCCACGAGTTTTTCCCAAGGCAGCCCCATCTCATTTACACATCTGGATACCTCCTGATACAGATCTTGTCCTGTAGATGTGCCATGCATAGGACGCAATGCCAAAAACTCTTCTGTCATGCTCAGGCTGGAGTCCACTCCACGAATGAAAATTGACAGCTGGGCAATGTCAGTTGCGTCGGTGCTCTCATCCACAGCAAGGGAATATGCGATGAACTCTTTCCCCTTTTTCACCAGCTGTTCTTTTAGATTGGTAGAAAGCTGGTCTACACGTTCAGCAACGGTATTTCTGCTCAGGCTCACGTTTGAAAATAGCTGCCTTTTGTCTGGGCACACTGCGTCACAAACTTTAAGCATGCAGTTTTTGATAAACTCGCCCTCTGTAAATGGTCGGGCTGATTTTGCGACTTCTTCTGCCACAATAAAACTAGCCTTCACCGCAGCCTCGCTTTGTGATTTGGCTTTTGTGAACAGAACCTGCTGGGACTTAAGACCTTGTTTTAATTCCTCCACCTTCTGTAGCCTTTGTTCTGTGTCCATATTCTTGTCTTTGTCTTTGTGTTTCTTAGACGTTTCATAGTGCCTTCTTGGATTATATTCTTTCATTACAGCCACACTTTCTCCACACAGAAGACACACAGGTTTGCCTTTTACCTCCATGAACATGTACTCTGCCTCCCACCTGGCTTGAAACCCCGTTCTCACCGTCCACCTTCCGTTTAGCCATTTTTTTGTGAGGGGGTTGCTAAAAGTTGACATCTGCTCTGAATTCTGATGAATAATGAAGCCGAGGCCCGCTCGCAGCACTGCAGTGAGTTCACGGGCTATTCAGGGATGAGAATGGGGTTTGGGAAAAAAAGAGGAAACTAAGCCGGGGGTCTTAGTTAGGCCTGTGTCCCCCAAGCCGGATCCAAGGCGGAGCCTTGGTGGGGGGTCTGCGGGGCAACGTCCCCCAGAAGCTAACGAAATCTGGTGTTTTAGAATGCTCAAATGTGGTCTTATATTTAAAGTTAGAAGTAAGTACAAATGCATTTATAGTTTACCTTTTTAATCTGCTGCTGCATCACATGTGTAAATTTATATCTGAATGGTATGTTGATGTAATAATACTAAATTATATTTTACTACTATTTAATATGTTTAGAATGGTAAATGGTGCTCACTTATATAGCGCTTTTTCTCATCTCTGGATGACCAAAGCGCTTTACAGATCCTGCTATCCACCCATTCACACACTGATGGCGGCAGAGCTGCCATACACACACAGGCGCTAGCCTGGCCACCAAGAGCAACTGGGGGTTCAGTGTCTTGCTCAAGGACACTTTGACACGCAGACTTCAGACAGAGTGGGAATCGAACCCATGACCCTCCGATCAGTAGTCGGTCACACTACACCTGCGCCACAGCCACCCCCTAAACTGCCGCCCCTAGAACTGACACAGAATTACATTTACATAGTTCTAGAACAGACAAAATAATTTAACCAAGTAAAATAAATTATAAATATTAACAAAATTCCATCACCAAGTCCATCACCCATTTATTAAAATATACTGACATTCTGCATTTTGATTTATTAAAGTGTGCATTTTTTAGTGTTACTAGGAATATAAAAAAGTTGCATATTAGTATATTTTAAAATTTGAAAGATAATCTAAGAAAGTAAGTAAAACCTAAAAGATGTTTAATTAGTGTTTCAAATTATCAAGTGTTTCAAAACAGGCATGACGTCACAACTTACACATGCTATTTCATAACAAATTCATTACACGAAAATTCTCAAGTACATTACTTATAACGAGAAAAAAAATCTTACCTCGGAATGTGTCTAACGATCACTAATTGCTGTAATCGGGGCCGATTGTGATGAACTTTGACTGACATCTGAATTTAACCATGTCCATCGATCGTTTTGAACGCAGCACGAGCGACTAATTCGATCTCCTTGTAGCCACAATTTTGAGATGTTTCTGTTTTTTTTTCGAGCCATTCCCAACGAAACTTGTTCCTTATCCCTTTGTCTTCTTGCTTTGTTGTCTTTCGTGAGTTTTAGGTTCACCATTTTCACAAAATCGGGAAAACTCGGTTGATTGAATTGTCCGCCATTTGCATTTCGCTCCGCGTGTGGGATATGACAAAGGAATAACAAAATCGTCGATTGGTTGCTTCAGTAAGTATCAGCCAATCAGTGGCCTTGTACCTCTCATCCCTGGCTATTGTTGCATTGTGGGAAATGAAGTATTGATGCATTCAAAACGCCAGCAGGCGGCTGCGGCCTGCGGGCCGGTACTAATACTAATCAAATATCATTCTGGGGGCCATAAATAATTTATTCGCGGGCCGGGCCTTGACTTTGACACATGTGGACTAGAGTATCCTAAATTAGGAAATCCTCTAGTGACTGTTGTTAAGTCCCTTTTTCAAGGTTTGAATACAGCCTTCTCAGAGTCTCTAAATACTGACGATGGACAGTCTTGGTTACACATGCAACGAGACGTGCATGATATTTAGCGCGGGAGGGTGTAACCCAGCTGAGAAAATGACCCTTTTTCTCACATTTCATTTGTATTAATGCAATTGTGTGATTTTATTTTGAAAAACGGTTATTTTGAACAGAGGAAGTGTGACCCTCGTTATCCAACTTTTAAATTCCTGATTCATGGTCACGTTGGGCGATCTTGGTCTTTTCATTCATTGGGAGCGGTATTGGTCCCGCCTTCCGAGCAGAGTGCTGGGGCGCGCACCCGTTTTTCGGTCTTTCGCGCTCTGAGACCGGACGAGAGAGGCTGTGGACGATCCGTGTGGAGGCCTGTGGGTCGTCTTGGTGTGTTTAGTGTAGAGAAGTGCTATAAATAAATCTAAACACTGTCCAAATGCTCATTTGAAACCTTTATTGTCCTAAGTTGACGGGAGCACGAGCTTGAGAGGCATGGTGGATGTGTCCTTTGCTGTGTTCACACTGATACCTCATCTTGGTGAGTGGAAACCAAGTATGTGATAAAGAAAAGCATGCTAGCGCCATGCTAATGTTAGCATTATGCTAATGCTAATCGCGAGTGGATCTTTTCTGATTAAAAGCAATGGAAAAGGCTATTTTTGTTTCTGTATGGTTTTTCTAAATGTGATTTCAGTTCACAACAGTATGCTGAAGTGCTTTTAGTTCCTGTTGCACTATTTCTGGTTGAATGTAATGTTTAGTTGATGCTAAAAGCACATTTTGTTGGTTTCCTATGTAAATTCATAGGTTATGCTAAACCCAGTAGCTCAGACAGGGTTTTACTGATTTTAAAAGGGAATATTGGAAGTAATGGGACAGTATATTCCCTGGTCATGTGATAAATTAATTGTAATTCATTTCATGATTTACAAAGACAAGGTTAAAAATATTAATCATAATTTCATGGTTAAATGATGTAGAGATAAAAAGAGAAATTCATTTATTTGGTTACATGAGAAAAAAAAAAGTATTTCATGTACTACCAGAGAGATTTTGAGAAAAGAAAACATGCATGTAAGATGTAAGATGTGAAATGTGAATTGTAAGATATTACTATATTATGGATTGTAACAATAGTGATATGAGAGAAGAATTTAAACACTAAGCTATAGTGTTATATGAGAAGAGATTGAAAAATGAATTACTTTAGCTCAGGGGTCGGCAACCCGCGGCTCCGGAGCCGCATGCGGCTCTTTCATCCCTCTGCTGCGGCTCCCTGTGGCTTTGGAAAATAAATAATGAGTATTTAATTAAAATGTATTTTATTTTAGTTCATTAGTTTTTAAAATGTAATTCTAAATTTGAAGATTATGGTGATCTTGTAAAATCTAAAAAAAAAACGTGTTAAAGTTTAATCACCGTCAGAGAAAAATCAACACGAAGTCGGAAGTCGTCTCCCGCGATAACCCGGATGTGTTGTGTTCAAGCTACTGCTGTATTGTAAACAGCCCTGCGATTGGATAGTTGCAAACGATTGGACCAATCAAATGGCTCGTTATATGCTTTTTCAAAGATTCATGGCGGCGTGTTCTCAGGGATGTGATTTTCTGTTAATTCGCCAAATTCCGCTTTATTTTATCTTCCAGGAAGATAAAGTACGTTAAGTATGTTAGCGGCTTGTGGTCCATGAACGCAGTGAAGCTGCGCCCTTTCAGGCAGGACTGGAAGTGGCGTATGGCCACTGGTAATCGATATGGCCAGGTGGAGAGTCATTAACTCTACAACGGCTGTATGAGCTGGGCTGGCGCGAGGGATGAAACGGTAATAAAAGTTAATCATCCCCTTTTATGATTCCAAACAGTTTGAATTTGACAGTGCACAGTGGACATTGACTCATAACTTTTGAATATTTCTAAGACTTGGCTGCATCAGTGATTGTGCAAAATGAACTGTTCAAGACTCAATAGAGATTGAAACTGGTGATCTGAAATGAATGCTGAAATTATAAAAAGTAATGGTATGTTGGAATTTTATTTCTATTATGGAATAGATAAAATTAACTGATTTTGATTTGATCAAGTGTTAAAGCATGTGATGGATAATGCTTGTTGGAATATTTTAGGAATGCTATCTTCTTGGAACATAAGTCAATATTATACATTAATAAGTGGCATTCAGCTGTTTGTTTTATGTCATTTAAGCACAGTTCTGGTACTTAAAAATCATAAAAACCCAGGAGCTTCGGGGGGCTTTGCCCTCTTTTTCCAAGATGGCGCCCACAGCGGTCGCCATGGTGCTTCGCTGCCCTTTAATTTTTATAATTTGTTTGTTTTTGTTTATTGATTGTGCGTCTGCCGGTTCATACACCCGTGAAGAGTTATTAAATATCAGGACTCTTACTCCCACGGACCTTCTCCCAATTTTCTTAGCTCCTGCCGCCGATCTGATCCATTGTTTGGCTCAAAGAGTAAGACGGCGGAAAAGAGGAAGGCGAGGGGGGATTCTCGCTCGGCTGTGAAGGAGAGGCGCGCGAACAGCCTTGCCTGGCATATTTCTATCCAATGCCAATTCTCTCTTGAACAAGGTAGAAGAATTAAGACTGCTGATGCGATTTAAGGACCTCGCTTCCTCGTCTGTCATCTGTTTCTCTGAGACCTGGCTTAAATGGAACATTCCAGATAGCGCGATCAGCCTCGAGGGATTTCAGCTGATTCGTGCTGATCGCATCACAGAACTCTCCGGTAAGTCTATTGGAGGAGGAGTGTGCTTCTATATTAACAACAGCTGGTGCTCTGATGTAACGGTGATTTCCAAACACTGGTCTCCCGCCCTGGAATTTCTTTTTATTAACTGCAAGCCATTTTATTCCCCGCGGGAGTTCGCCTCATTCATCCTCGTCGCTGTGTACGTCCCTCCCGACGCGGACACGCGCGAAGCTCAGCGCGTGCTCGCGGATCACATCCAACTCACGGAGCGCAACTTTCCAGACTCTCTGGTTATTGTGGTGGGCGATTTTAACCAGAGCAATCTGAGTCACGAGCTCCCCCGCTACAAACAGTTTATTAAATGTCCAGCCAGAGGAAATAACACGCTGGATCACTGTTACACGACAGTGAAGGACGCTTATCGCGCTGTTCCCCGCGCTGCGCTGGGACTATCTGATCACGTGATGGTCCACCTCATCCCCACATACAGACAGAGACTGAAACTCACTAAACCTGTTGTGACCACCACGAAGAAATTGACCAGTGAAGCTGGAGAGAAACTGAACACATGCATGGAAATAACTGACTGGGGCATGTTTAAAGGAGCCACACATGATCTTAATGAGTACACAGACACTGTGAATTCATATATCAACTTCTGTGAGGAGAACATTCTTCCATCGCGCACCAGGGTGAGGTACTCTAACGACAAACCCTGGTTCACGGCCAAGCTCAGACAGATCAGGAAGGAGAAGGAAGCAGCGTTGAAAAGTGGAGACAGGGACTGCTACAGAGAGGTCAAATATCGGTTTAACAGAGAGCTGAGGAGAGCTAAATCTGTGTATTCTGAGAGACTCCAGCAGCAGTTCACTGCTAATGACTCGGCTTCTGTGTGGAGAGGACTGAGGCAAATCACCAACTATCGGCCTCAGGCTTCTAAAGGTCAGGATGACAAAGCCCTTTGTCAAAAACTGTCCCAACATTACGCCCGTTTTGACACCTCGTCAGCTGTGTCCAACTCACCCACTCCACCCAGCTCCACTGCCTCCTCAGCCCCTAATTCATCAAAAGCGGTACCCCCCCCTCCTCCTCCTCCTCCTCCTCCCCCCCTGCCCTTGTCCTCAGTGAGCAGGACGTGCACAGACAGTTCTCCAGACTGAACCCGCGCAAGGTCCCCGGGCCGGACGGTGTGTCTCCCTCCACCCTGAGACACTGTGCGAAAGAGCTGGCTCCTGTCTTCACAGACATTTTTAACTCCTCCCTTAAGCAATGTCACGTGCCGACCTGCCTCAAATCCTCCACCATCATCCCTGTCCCCAAGAAGCCACGGATTACTGGACTTAACGACTACAGACCTGTAGCGCTCACCTCTGTAGTCATGAAGTCCTTTGAGCGCCTGGTCCTGTCTCACCTCAAGTCCATCACCACACCCCTCCTAGACCCGCTGCAGTTTGCCTACCGTGCTAACAGGTCTGTGGACGACGCAGTCAACCTGGCCCTCCACTCCATCCTGCAGCACCTGGACTCCCCGGGAACCTACGCCAGGATTCTGTTTGTGGACTTCAGCTCCGCATTCAACACCATCCACCCCGATCTGCTCCAGGACAAGCTGTCCCTGCTCAACGTGCCTGACTCCCTCTGCAGGTGGATCACCGACTTCCTGACGGACCGGAGGCAGCATGTGCGGCTGGGGAAGTCTGTCTCGGACCCTGTTAGCATCAGCATAGGATCACCCCAGGGCTGTGTACTTTCCCCCCTACTCTTCTCCCTTTATACCAACTCCTGCACCTCCTCCCACCAGTCTGTTAAGCTGATTAAGTTTGCGGACGACACCACCCTCATCGGGCTCATCTCCAACGGTGACGAGTCCGTCTACAGGAAAGAGGTGGCCCAGCTGGTGTCCTGGTGCAGCCATAACAACCTGCAGCTGAACGCTCTGAAGACAGCGGAGATGATTGTGGACTTCAGGAAAGTCACAACCCCCCTGCCCCCCCTCACCATCACAGGCTCTCCCATCACCATTGCAGATTCCTTCCGCTTCTTGGGCACCACCATCACCCGGGACCTCAAATGGGAGCCAACCATCAGCTCCCTCATCAAAAAGGCCCAGCAGAGGATGGTCTTTCTGTGGCAGCTGAGGAAGCTCAAGCTACCCACCAAGATGTTAGTGCAGTTCTACACGGCCATCATCGAGTCCATCCTCACCTCCTCCATAACCGTGTGGTATGCAGGAGCCACTGCCAGGGACAGACTAAGGCTGCAGCGCGTCGTGCGTACTGCTGAGAAGGTGATCGGCTGCAAGCTCTCATCTCTCCAGGACCTGTACATCTCCAGGACCCGGAGGCGTGCTGGCCGGATCATAGCCGATCCTTCACACCCTGGTCACGTACTGTTTGCCCCCCTCCCCTCAGGTAGAAGACTTCGGTCCATTCGGACTAAAACCTCCCGGCACATGAACAGCTTTTCCCCTCTGCCATCAGACTGCTGAACATTAAGTGACTTATTGACTCTCGTGCACTATGTACAGCAGCTCAACCAGACTCATGTCATTCATCACTGTTTTTTTCTGTTGCATTATCAACTGCACTGTGGTACCCCATATTATCTGCTACTTGCTAATTTTTTTAAAACTGCCTTGACTAGTACTACTCATTATTACTTTTATTATTATTATTATTACTTATTTTTCTACACTTATTGCACGTTTTTAGTCCTTTAGTTTTTTAGTTTATCTCTTTATTTCATCATGTTTTTACAGAGTTCTGTAATGTTGCAGCATGGCACCGAGACAAATTCCTAGTTTGTGTACTACATGAACAATGGCAATAAATCTGATTCTGATTCTGATTCTGATTCTGATTTGCCCCCCTTGCCCCCCATTCCACCCCGGACCCCGCTGGAGGACTATGTCCCCCAGACCCCCTGCTGAATTTTCAGATAATTTCCCCAACCCCAAATCACATCGCTGGTTCATGTTGGAATTCTGAGCTTTCGGTATTGTTTTCAGCGGAATTATGAGATTTTTATCAAAGGATCAGGAGTCATCAGTGCTAGAAATAGCACTCTCCTTTCAACCCAATGTCAACCTTCAACCCAATGTCTTTTTTTTTTTTCGGAGTTCAAAATGTTTTTGTTGCATGCAGAAATGTAATTTTGTTTTCTCTGCAGGAGTTCCCTGATTTCATAAATGCAACACATTATAGTTTGTTTATACATAGCATAAAGGGAAAAAAAGTTATATGCAGTGTTATTTCATTTTAAGTGTCAAAAGGGTTTTTGTGGCTCCCAGTGTTTTCTTTTCTGTGGGAAACGGGTCCAAATGGCTCTGAGCGGTAAAGGTTGCTGACCCCTGCCCTGGACAGATCGCCAGTCCATCGCAGGGCCAACACAGAGAGACAGACAACCATTCACTCTCACAGTCATACCTAAAGACAATTTTGAATCCCCAGTTGATGCCAATTAACCTAACTTGCATGTTTTTGGCATGTGGGAGGAAACTGGAGAAATCCCGGAGTAAACCCACGCAGACACGGGGAGAACATGCAAACTCCACACAGATCACTGTTGGTCGGGGGCTGGGATCGAACCCAGGATCCCCCGGCCAAGGGTGAGTTCCTGTGCTGCCGCAGTGCTAACCACTGCGGCAACTGTGGGCACCGCGCCGCCCACAACCAATCCACTAGTTGTCAAATTGAGAGTCTGGAGAACAAGTGAAGGATACAGATTTATATTATATTAATACATTTGAACAAGGAGCATTATGAGGAAACAGGATGAAAAGTAGCTTCTTCTAAATAAAACTTTCATCTCTAATTTATGAAAATATCAGGAACTAAAGCTGTGTGATCACTGTTGAAAGTAGGAGATGGGTGATATTTTTCAGATTTAAACAATTTATGAATGTGCTGATAATTAAAACTATGCAAAAATTATGGTCAGATATTCAGAAATTTATTTTTCAGCACAAAACAATTTATAATATAGATCTAACATTTATTTCATGAATGAAGCTATATAAATGAAGCTATAAGCAGTTTTTTCCCCACTGCTGTAGTAGGAATTTATTAATGCCACATAATATTCAGAGCTATGTACAGTATATAAAGAACTTTATAAGCAGCATAATCTTTATTTTAAAGGTCAAATTGCCATTGCGGCTCTCAGCCACATCTGTTTTAGTCGGAGACGGGCAAAACGGCTCTTCGGCTGGCAAAGGTTGCAGACCCCTGCTTTAGCTGTATACAATAATATCATTATTGTTGTGCAGGCTAGGTTTTTTTGGTTGCCGATTAAGAATCTTCTGGATCCTGGATTCTCTCCGAATGGAGGTGGCGAGCCTGACCCGAGATCTGAACCAAGACCTGAACCGAGACCTGAACCAAGGCTGAACCGAGATCTGAACCAAGATCACGATTGAAGAACATCTGTTTATGATGTGCAAAAGGCCGTGTTCCCGCATTTGTGATGCCAAAGTCATTGTTTTTTAACAAGGAAAAGTGTCCCATTTCAGTGACAACCATACATTCTAAACTAGTACCAGAAGTTGCTACCACAATTCAAACATAATTCACGTTCATCATGGGGCCTAGGAATAAGGTGGATACAGTATATACTGTATATTGTTAAGCCCGCTCCTTCTTGGAGTGGGTCCTCTGTGTGTTTTTTTCTATGTTGTAGGTGGAGGTGTGGAGGACCGCCCTTGTTGTCTGTGCACCTGTCCTGGGCTGCTTCTGCCCGTGCTGTCTGCTGCCGGTGGGGTTCTGTTTGGGGCTTGCTGCTGCCGTTCCTGGTTCTGCTGCTGCTCATACTCCGGTTGGAGGTGTGTAGTCACTGGGTTGGCTAGTGACTGTCTGTGCTTGTCTCATGCATCCAACACACACACACGCACCACTGACACTTATAGACACCTTTACTCCCTATAAAACAAATTATTGTTTAAATTGGCACCTCCATGTGGTTTTCCCTTTTTGTCCAGCCTCGAGCCAGGTTGTGACAATATATATATATATATATATATATATATATATATATATATATATATATATATACTGTATATTTATATATATATATATATACAGTGGGGCAAAAAAGTATTTAGTCAGCCACCAATTGTGCAAGTTCTCCCACTTAAAAGATGAGAGAGGTCTCCAATTTTCATCATAGGTATACCTCAACTATGACAGACAAAATGAGAAAAAAAAATCCAGAAAATCACATTGTCTGATTTTTAAAGAATTTATTTGCAAATTATGGTGGAAAGTAAGTATTTGGTCAATAACAAAAGTTCATCTCAATACTTTGTTATATACCCTTTGTTGGCAATGACAGAGGTCAAATGTTTTCTGTAAGTCTTCACAAGGTTTTCACACATTGTTGCTGGTATTTTGGCCCGTTCCTCCATGCAGATCTCCTCTAGAGCAGTGATGTTTTGGGGCTGTCGCTGGGCAGCACGGACTTTCAACTCCCTCCAAAGATTTTCTATGGGGTTGAGATCTGGAGACTGGCTAGGCCACTCCAGGACCTTGAAATGCTTCTTACGAAGCCACTCCTTCATTGCCCGGACGGTGTGTTTGGGATCATTGTCATGCTGAAAGACCCAGCCACGTTTCATCTTCAATCCCCTTTCTGATGGAAGGAGGTTTTCACTCAAAATCTCACGATACATGGCCCCATTCATTCTTTCCTTTACACGGATCAGTCATCCTGGTCCCTTTGCAGAAAAACAGCCCCAAAGCATGATGTTTCTACCCCCATGCTTCACAGTAGGTTTTTTTTTTTTTTTTTTTTTTTTTGTTACTTATTTGTACCCGTAGGTAGACTTGGTTTGCAGTCTGGTGACAAGCCACCGGCTGCTGGTCGCTGCGTGCGCGAGCGCCCTAAACCTACATGTTTTTGGTGTGCGGGAGGAAACCGGAGAAATCCCGGAGTAAACCCGCGCAACATGGGGAGAACATGCAAACTCCACACAGCTCACTGTTGGTCGGGGGCTGGGATCGAACCCACGATCTCATGATCCCCGCGGTCCCCCGGCCGAGGGTAAAACTGTGCTGCCACAGTGCTAAACCACTGCGCCACCGTGCAGGTATGGTGTTCTTTGGATGCAACTCAGCATTTTTTCTCCTCCAAACACGACAAGTTGAGTTTTTACCAAAAAGTTCTATTTTGGTTTCATCTGACCATATGACATTCTCCCAATCCTCTTCTGGATCATCCAAATGCTCTCTAGCAAACTTCAGACGGGCCTGGACATGTACTGGCTTAAGCAGGGGGACACGTCTGGCACTGCAGGATTTGAGTCCCTGGCGGTGTAGTGTGTTACTGATGGTAGCCTTAGTTACTTTGGTCCCAGCTCTCTGCAGGTCATTCACTAGGTCCCCCCGTGTGGTTCTGGGATTTTTGCTCACCGTTCTCATGATCATTTTGACCCCATGGGGTGAGATCTTGCGTGGAGCCCCAGTTCGAGGGAGATTATCAGTGGTCTTGTATGTCTTCCATTCTCTAATAATTGCTCCCACAGTTGATTTCGTCACACCAAGCTGCTTACCTATGCAGATTCAGTCTTCCCAGCCTGGTGCAGGTCTACAATTTTGTTTCTGGTATCCTTTGACAGCTCTTTGGTCTTGGCCATAGTGGAGTTTGGAGTCTTGACTGTTTGAGGTTGTGGACAGGTGTCTTTTATACTGATAACGAGTTCAAACAGGTGCCATTAATACAGGTAACGAGTGGAGGACAGAGGAGCCTCTTAAAGAAGAAGTTACAGGTCTGTGAGAGCCAGAAATCTTGCTTGTTTGTAGGTGACCAAATACTTATTTTCCACCATAATTTGCAAATAAATTCTTCAAAAATCAGACAATGTGATTTTCTGGATTTTTTTTTTCTCATTTTGTCTGTCATAGTTGAGGTATACCTATGATGAAAATTGGAGACCTCTCTCATCTTTTAAGTGGGAGAACTTGCACAATTGGTGGCTGACTAAATACTTTTTTGCCCCACTGTGTATATATATATATATATATATATATATATATATATATATATATATATATATATATATATATATATATATATATATATACAGTATACAGTATACAGTATATATATATGTTAAGCCCGCTCCTTCTTGGAGTGGGTCCTCTGTGTGTTTTTTTCTTTGTTGTAGGTGGAGGTGTGGACGGCCGCCCTTGTTGTCTGTGCGCCTGTCCTGGGCTGCTTCTGCCCGCGCTGTCTGCTGCCGGTGGGGTTCTCTTTGGGGCTTGCTGCTGCCGTTCCTGGTTCTGCTGCCGCTCATACTCCGGTTGGAGGTCTGTAGTCACTGGGTTGGCTTGTGACTGTCTGCGTTTGTCTCATGCATCCAACACACACACGCACACCACTGACACTTACAGACACCTTTACTTCCTATAAAACAAACTATAAAAGCACTTGGAAAGCACAGACCTCCGCCAAGCGCCACAGTTCCCCCCATACAGTGTTTGTGTGTACGTTTTCAGATTCCTTGACCATGAAAACATATGGCTAGCAATTGGATTCACAATGATAGGATTAGTGGTTCAGTAGTTATTCACGAAAATCGCATTTTCCGTAATGGCGGTTTTCTTCTGGACGGTGATCCGGATCACCACCAAAATCTAATCATCTGTAGGATACCCCATTTCTGACAATCTGTGAAAATTTCATGAAAATCCGTCCATAACTTTTTGAGTTATCTTGCTAACAAACAAACAAACAAACAGACAAACCAACGCCAATGATCACATAACCTCTTTGGCGGAGGTTTAAATTGGCACCTCCATGTGTTTTTTTTCCCTTTTTTGTCCAGCCTCGAGTCAGGTTGTGACAATTTATTACCTCCGCCAAGGAGGTTATGTTTTCATCGGCGTTGGTTTGTCTGTTTGTCTGTCTGTCTGTCTGTCTGTTTGTTAGCAACATAACTCAAAAAGTTATGGACGGATTTTCATGAACTTTTCACAGCTTATCAGAAATGGGGTATCCTACAGATGATTAGATTTTGGTGGTGATCCGGATCACAAGAAAACCGCCATTACGCAAAATGCCATTTTCGTGAATAACTACTAAACCACTCATCCTATCATTGTCAATCCAATTGCTTGTCATATGTTTTCATGGTCAAGGAATCTGAAAACGTACACACAAACACTGTATGGGGGGAACTGTGGCGCTAAACCGCCATTACGGAAAATGCCATTTTTGTGGGGAGCCTTGAATAACGAAACTGAATTGCATTTAATTCAAGTTTATTTCAAGCAATCATTCCCACAGTCTGCTCTCATTCTTGAGCAGCGAACAAAGAAGAGGAACCACACCAAAGTTTCCACCTTTATACATTCTCACATCAAGAAATCTCCCTCGCAGGGGAGGTCACACATCTCCATCATAATCCCTTTATTTACATTACTCCCCCCTCTCTCCTCTCGAGCCTCAGAGGTCAGGGAGTCCTCTGTCCACACCCATTGTCTTCTCTCGCTGTCCTCCACAGGTGTCCCAGACTCTCCGTCTCCTTCATCGTAAGGTTAAATCACATATGTGCTGTCAGCATATCTCTCATATGTCCAACATGTGCATGCACAACTACACAGCCATAATTTTCGTCAATAACTACTGAACCACTAATCCTATCATTGTGAATCCAATTGCTAGTCATATGTTTTCACGGTCAAGGAATCTGAAAGCGTACACACAAACACTGTATGGGGGGAACTGTGGCACTAAACCGCCATTACAGAAAATGCCATTTTCGTCAATAACTACTGAACCACTAATCCTATCATTGTGAATCCAATTGCTAGTCATATGTTTTCATGGTCAAGGAATCTGAAAACGTACACACAAACACTGTATGGGGGGAACTGTGGCGCTTGGCGGCGGTCTGCGCTCTCCGAGTGTTTTTCTAGTATATATATATATATATATATACAGTATATATATATATATATATAGAACATTTTATGTATCTATATATATATATACAGTGGGGCAAAAAATTATTTAGTCAGCCACCAATTGTGCAAGTTCTCCCGCTTAAAAGATGAGAGAGGTCTCCAATTTTCATCATAGGTATACCTCAACTATGAGAGACAAAATGAGGAGAAAAAAAATCCAGAAAATCACATTGAAGGATTTTTAATGAATTAATTGGTAAATTCCTCAGTAAAATAAGTATTTGGTCACCTACAAACAAGCAAGATTTCTGGCTCTCACAGACATGTAACTTCTTCTGAGCAAGCAAAAAGTATAATGATCAGAGATGCTACTGACTTAGATAAATACAAATGAACACTGTCTATGAAACACAGAGTGAGGAAACTCAAACTCTAAAAATATGCCACTATGCTGAACATAAACCACAAGAGATGGAGAATGATATTGATCCTGATAACCACTTTTTCAATAATATTCATAACCACTGTGAATATTACACTGAAAAGCAATTCAAAAGTCAAGTGCAATTAGATGGTAAACTGTCAATAATACACTTCAATAGCAGAAGTCTTAACAAAAACTTCTCACAGATTCAGGACTATTTAAAACAGCTAAACAGAAAATTCACAGCCATTGCAGTCTCGGAAACCTGGCTTAATGAAGACCAGGCTCCCCTGATGGCAATAGAGGGATATCAGATGTTTAACATTAACAGATCTCAAAAAAAGGGTGGTGGTGTTGCACTGTATGTTGATGACCTATATAGATGTAAGCTTGTAAATGAAATGTCCTCAGCACTACCAGGGATTTTGGAATGTGTTACTGTTGAGATTGACCTAGACAAAACAAAAAATCTAATCATAAGCTGCATATACAGAACGCCGGGAACTTGCATTGAGACATTCAGAGATAAATTAGTCGAGCTGTACAATAATATTACTAGTAAGAAAATGGTAGCAATTTGTGGAGATTTCAATATTGACCTACTTAATCCACATCAACAAAATGTAGTTACAGAGTTCATGAACTCTATGTACAGCATGAGTCTATATCCCACAATAACACATCCCAGTAGAATCACAGTTCACTCTGCTACACTTATTGACAACCTGTTTGTCAATGTTCTCGATAAGAAAATAGAAAGTGGATTATTGATAAATGATATAAGCGACCACTTGCCAATCTTTGCACTTATCCATGGCCACACGGGGCCCAACCCAGAAAAAATCTCAAAATCGTTCAGACACAAATCACCAAACGCAATCAGTTCTTTTAAAGAGGACTTGCTGAAGCAAGACTGGACAGAAGTCTATGTATCAAATGTAAATGAAGCCTATGACACATTTATAAACATTGTAACCACTCTTTATGAAAAAAACTGCCCATTAGTTAAAAAAAAGCTTAAACACAAATTTGCTGACAAACCATGGTTAACCAAAGGACTACAAAAGGCGTGTAAAAAGAAAAATTTATTATATAAAGCTTTCATAAAGAAAAGGACAAAAGAAGCAGAGCAACGGTATAAAACATACAAAAATAAGTTAACATATATAATAAGATGCAGTAAAAGAGACTATTACAGTAAAGAACTGGAAAAAAACAAAGACAATATTAAAAATACATGGACAATAATCAACAGTATCCTTGGAAATAAAAGCAGAAATACTAGCTACCCAACTAATATTCCAAAAAATAATAAATCGACTCCGAATGTGAATATAGCTTCACCTGCAGATGAATTTAATAATTTTTTTGTTAACACTGGACCTAAACTGGCCCGAGAAATACCCACTACGGCGCCTACAGGTGATACAATATGCAATAACACTGCTGTAAAAGACACCATCTTCATAAAGAACACAGACGAAAGAGAGGTCATTGAAATTGTTAAATCGTTCAAAAGTAAAACATCTACTGACTGCAATGGTATTGACATGCTACTAGTCAAAACTGTTATCGAATGCATAGTGAAACCACTGACGTATATCTGTAACCTGTCTCTCCAATCAGGTATATTTCCCAATGCAATGAAAATAGCTAAAGTAATTCCGATTTACAAGACAGGCGACAGAGGGGAACTCTCCAACTACAGACCAATTTCACTATTACCGCAATTTTCCAAGATACTTGAAAAAATATTCTATGAGAGAATTGACAACTTCATACTGAAGAATGATTTATTGTGTGAGCAGCAATATGGGTTCAGACACAAGAGGACAACAGCATATGCCTTAATGGAATTTACAGAAAAAATATCAACAGCCGTTGAAAATAAAGAGTATTCAGTTGGAGTATTCCTGGATCTTAAAAAAGCATTTGATACAGTAGATCACAATCTATTATTAAAGAAACTACAAAATTGTGGTATTAGAGGGGTAGCACTGTCCTGGTTAAGTAGTTACTTAAAGAATAGATATCAGTTTGCATGTGTTAACAGCAAAAACTCAGAGTTACTGAAGGTCACCTGTGGAGTCCCACAGGGTTCAGTTTTGGGACCATTATTATTCAATATGTATATAAATGATATATGTAAAGTTTCAGAAAAAATGGACTTAATATTGTTTGCTGATGACATTAATCTGCTATGCAGTGGAAACAATTTGGAACAACTTCTGGATACACTCGGAAAGGAATTAGGAAAGCTGAAACTGTGGTTTGATTCAAACAAATTAACGCTCAATTTAAGCAAGACAAAATTTATAGTCTTTAACAACCATCACAACTACCCAGTACCCAAACTCAGTGTAAATGGTGTAGAGATTGAAAGGGTATCCGAAACTAAATTCCTTGGAGTAATAATTGATAACAAACTGTGTTGGAAACCACATATTAATTATATAAAAGGTAAAGTATCCAAATCAATTGCAATATTACACAGAGTGAAAAATTTGCTGAATCAACCCACACTATACACCTTGTACCATTCATTAATACTCCCATACATGACATATTGTAATGAAGTATGGGGAAATACATATAAAACAAACATATATCCACTCTTTATGCTTCAAAAGAGAGCTATTAGAATAATCAACAAAGCAGCTTACAGGGAACCAACAAACCCACTTTTTCTTAAACAAAAAACTCTCAAGTTGAAAGATCTGATTGACTTTAAAACCGCAATAATAATGTTCAAAGTGAAGAATCTATCACTGCCCGCAAATATCCAAAAGTTGTTCCAAACAAGGGAGAAACGATATCACTTCAGAGGAACATGTATATTTCAAAAGCCTACAGTGAGAACAACCACCAAGCAACACTGTATTTCAGTGCAAGGAGTCAGATTATGGAACGATTTTGGACCTGAATTAAAATCATGTACAAAGCTTGGACAATTTAAACAAAAACTAAAGGAAGAAATACTCCAAACATATTTACAAGACGACATGTAAACTCACATAAGGATTGACATTTCCAGCCTGTGTTGTGTTGTAGCTTAGTTTTTTCTTTTTTTCTTTTTTTCTCTGTGACACTATGTCTTAGATTTGTTTTTGAATAGTAACTGCTTAACTTAGACTAGCCCAGTTTTCTTTTTCTCTCAGTCACATTTTGTCTTAGCCTTGTTTTAAATTGTAATCGCTCTTGTCTTGTTTTCTCTTTTTTCTCCTTTGAATTCTTGGATGGAATATGGGTGGGCAATATAAGCTGCGGCTTCAGCCATCACCCATTTCGGATAACTCACGTGGAATTGTATAGTAGAAGGAGTCTTTGTCTAATTTGACCTTGTTATTATATTATACAGTTTCTTTTAACCTGTAATGTACTATCCGAAATAAATAAATAAATATGTTCGATAAATAAATAAATAAAATATGTTCTTTAAGAAGCTCCTCTGTCCTCCACTCGTTACCTGTATTAATGGCACCTGTTTGAACTCGTTATCAGTATAAAAGACACCTGTCCACAACCTCAAACAGTCAGACTCCAAACTCCACTATGGCCAAGACCAAAGAGCTGTCAAAGGACACCAGAAACAAAATTGTAGACCTGCACCAGGCTGGGAAGACTGAATCTGCAATAGGTAAGCAGCTTGGTGTGACAAAATCAACTGTGGGAGCAATTATTAGAAAAAGGAAGACATACAAGACCACTGATAATCTCCCTTGATCTGGGGCTCCACGCAAGATCTCACCCTGTGGGGTCAAAATGATCACAAGAACGGTGAGCAAAAATCCCAGAACCACATGGGGGGACCTAGTGAGTGACCTGCAGAGAGCTGGGACCAAAGTAACAAAGGCTACATCAGTAACACACTACGCCTCCAGGGACTCAAATCCTGCAGTGCCAGACGTGTCCCCCTGCTTAAGCCAGTACATGTCCAGGCCCGTCTGAAGTTTGCTAGAGAGCATTTGGATGATCCAGAAGAGGATTGGGAGAATGTCATATGGTCAGATGAAACCAAAATAGAACTTTTTGGTAAAAACTCAACTTGTCGTGTTTGGAGGAAAAAGAACACCATACCTACTGTGAAGCATGGGGGTGGAAACATCATACTTTGGGGCTGTTTTTCTGCAAAAGGACCAGGACGACTGATCCGTGTAAAGGAAAGAATGAATGGGGCCATGTATTGTGAGATTTTGAGTGAAAACCTCCTTCCATCAGCAAGGGCATTGAAGATGAAACGTGGCTGGGTCTTTCAGCATGACAATGATCCCAAACACACCGCCCGAGCAACGAAGGAGTGGCTTCGTAAGAAGCATTTCAAGGTCCTGGAGTGGCCTAGCAAGTCTCCAGATCTCAACCCCATAGAAAATCTTTGGAGGGAGTTGAAAGTCCGTGTTGCCCAGTGACAGCTCCAAAACATCACTGCTCTAGAGGAGATCTGCATGGAGGAATGGGCCAAAATACCAGCAACAGTGTGTGAAAACCTTGTGGAGACTTAAAGAAAACGTTTGACCTCTGTCATTGCCAACAAAGGGTATATAACAAAGTACTGAGATGAACTTTTGTTATTGACCAAATACTTATTTTACCGAGGAATTTACCAATTAATTCATTAAAAATCCTTCAATGTGATTTTCTGGATTTTTTTTTTCTCATTTTGTCTCTCATAGTTGAGGTATACCTATGATGAAAATTGGAGATCTCTCTCATCTTTTAAGTGGGAGAACTTGCACAATTGGTGGCTGACTAAATACTTTTTTGCCCCACTGTATACATTTCATGTATGGAATGAGCGAGCCGTGAGCCATCTTATGCCAAGCAACGCACTGAACTTTATTACAGACAAAGGTGAATATATACAGCAGCCACAGCCCGCTTGACATCATCCCTTCAGACAGCTACAGCAAGCCCCAAGGGCCAAACCCACATACAACACTCTCCTCCCTTTACAAAACACGAAACACATCTAATTAAAACCCTCCCCAATTTCGCAAAACAGAACCCCAAGCAAACTGTGATGACCCGCTCTCTGCCATCATCTGCCACAGCTGCGCGCACACCTGCAGCCATCACTCACGGCCTATATAACCGGCTCTGCCTGCAAGATTGGCACGGAGCTGTCTGTCTCCCTGGCTACGCGAAGCACTACGCTCTCCAGCCTAACATTCAGCCCTGATCATCCCTGCCGTGCCTGCTTCTTCCTGGAAGGATTCTCCCAAACCTCCAAGTAAGCACTGCATTCAACTAACCTTGTCAGCATCGTCCCCTGTGCACAGGTGGAACTCCCAGGCGGCGGATTCCTCTCCTTCCTGGCCGCGGACTATGCCAATCTCTCTCCTTCTCACCACCTCTCGTCAGCAGCGTGGGTAGCAGCCGTTATCCTTCGGGATTGCCTCAGGCCAACCTCCAATCACCACCATAAACTGTAACAAGTAAGCCTCTGTCAATTCCCTGGTCCATCCCTGTGTCAGACTGTGCTAACACTGTGCCTCTGCTCTGTCCTCAGGGTTGCCAGATTGTACGACGTTCTGCTCACTCCCTGCTGTCTTCAGTCTACGGATCCACTCACTACATTCACATTTACCTCACACTCACACATCCACACACGAACATTATCACAACAAACATCATTGAAAACTACTCTTGAGCTCGTGTCTGTTCCCTGGGTCTGTGCATTATGTCAGTATGGCTCCGTCAGAACGACTCAGCGAACAGCATGCTAGTGCGCCAAATAAACAACTTAGAAGCTCAAGTAGATCAAATTGCTTACCAGCAGCAAGTGATCCTAAACCAACTGGTCCAAATTAACAGCCGACTGGATCGCCTGACCAGACAGCAGGCGTCTCCTCTTGCTTCAAGTAACAGTCCGGCACCCACTAGATCTCCTCTTAGCCAGGCTAGTCCGGGTCCCTCGGCCCGTCTCACACCGGTCCCCACACCCACCCGATTTAGTGGTAAACTGAGGGAGGCCCGGGGTTTTCTTCTCCAGTGTGAGATAGTTTTTCAGCAGGTTCCTGGGGATTTTCCGACTGACCACAGTCGTATCGCCTATATAGCTAATTTACTGGAGGGGCAGGCTCTTGCTTGGGCCTACGCAGTTATGGCTGAACCTAGCTACGCTAACCTCAGCATGCCCAGTTTGTTAGTGAATTTAACGAGGTGTTTGACCATTCCGACCCGGATAATGTGCTCACCACCCGGCTGTTAAATCTGCGACAGGGGGGCAGGTCCATTGCGGACTATGCTGTCGATTTCCCGGTGGTGGCAGCAGAGGTGGGGTGGGAGGATGCTTCGTTATGCAACATCTTTGCTAGGAGTCTGAGCCCGAGTCTGCGGGATGAGTTAGCCCACTTAGAGAGGCCGGAGAGGCTAACGGAGCTAATTTCTTTAGCTATTAGCTTGGACAACAGGTTGAGGGACACATCAAACAGGTTCATTTTGTCTTCTTTCAGAAGAAAAAAAAAAAAAAGGATAAAGGTTGAGGGAGCGGGCAGCCGAGCGGAAGACGTTCGGACGCTCGGGCGCCCAGTTTCACCTCTCCTCTCAGAGCCCTTTACTGGCCTTACCTTCGGCAGAATCAGCTGAGGAATCAGAGCCTATGGTAGTTGGTCGAACTAAACCATCTTTGGCAGAAAGACAGAGCCGTAGGGAGCTTGGATTGTGTATGTACTGTGGTAGTGAGGAACATGACATTTTGTTCTGTCCCGTGCGGCCAAAAGGGGGAGCCCGTGCGTCGCAGTAGGGGGTCTCACGGGCTCACCTCAGTCTAATCCCCTCACTAAGTGTCTCTTGCCCATTAGGTTCATACATAATCGCACTGAACACTGCACACACGCCTTGGTGGACTCGGAAGCTGAGCAGAACTTTATCTCGGGGGAATTGGCAACCCGGTTGAGGCTTCCCTGCCATTCTCTGGAGACACCCTTGAGGCTTGTTACGTTAACTAATACCCCATTGTCAGTGGTGCACAAGCAGACTGCCCCTATCCCTGTCATCATCTCCGGGAACCATCGGGAGGATCTGAGCCTCTTTGTTCTGCCGGTTGCTGCCTCTCCTGTTATTCTGGGCTATCCCTGGCTCCGGCTCCATAATCCCTCCATCGATTGGCGCTCCGGTAAGATAGAGGCTTGGAGTCCTTTTTGCTTAGGTGCTTGTTTACAGTCTGCTGCCTCTTCACCCTCTAAGCCTTTGGCTACTCCCGTCACCCCCCTTCCCGATCTCACCGGGGTCCCCTCTGAATATCATGATCTGGCGGCGGTGTTCAGTAAATCTCAGAATCAGAATCAGAATCAGCTTTATTGCCAAGTATATTTACAGGTAAACATACAAGGAATTTGACTTGACATTGGGCGCGCACGTTAGGCGCATCCAATGACGCGGCAGCCATGCAAGGCGCCTGTCATAACAGTGGGGGGTAAAGAGGGGGAAGAGGGGAGGGGGGGGGAACACAATAGGCAGAGAGAAAGAAGCATTGTTGATCAAAATAAAGCTCATTATATGACCAAAATTGTGATTACAAGAAAAAAACTCTCAAATGCACAATTAGCAGACAATAGAAAGATCACACAATAACAAGCGAGAGACCAGTGTATGTAGTCAGCATATGATCAGTGTGTAATGCAGTGTGGAGATGTGTCAATTGCTGGTGAACAGCAGAGGGCACTATTCCCTGGCAACGGATAGTCATGTGTTCTACACGGCATGTCCAGAGTTTATCTCTCCTCATGCAGGTGGCAAGTTCTGTAAACACATGAGCGCTGTCCTTGAGGAGCTCAATCTGCAGAACAACAGCCATTGTTTGTCGATGTTTGGGTTAGCAGAGCCACTCTTCCGCTTATCTTCATCAGGAGGAATGTAAATACAGGGCACCAAGACAAGGTCAAATCAAATCTGCACAGTGCACTCAGAGAATAGATTTTTCCTCACCCGTGCAATTCTGTGCTTTCATAATTTCCATATGCAGGCTTAAACTTTAATCCCATGGAGAACACAGGGCTCCAGATGTATTCCTCCACTGAATCACTGTCATTCAGTTCACCGTTTGCCGCTACTCGTGCCCTCCCCAACTGGTCGAATTTGATGAAGGAGCTTGCCGGGTCCGCTTTGATCAGCTCTCTCACCTTCCTTCAATTTCTGATACATCAGGGAACTTCACAGCCAAAAATAGAAGTCCTGAGATCATAACCAATAATGATGTTTCCACAGACGCATGAATTCCAATGTCCATGAGTCTCCTCGCAGGTTCCAATTCTTGGGCTCCCCCTTGGCCCGATTCTTGTTGAAAAATAGTGACAATAGCACATTTAAGCCGCACATTTAAGCCGTTTGTCATCTGGACCGACCATAAAAACTTGGAGTATCTGAGGATAGCCAGATGCCTTAACGCTCGCCAGGCCCGCTGGTCCCTGTTTTTCGAGCGCTTTAACTTTACCATCACCTACCAGCCCAGTTCGAAGAACACCAAGCCAGACACCCTTTCTAGACAGTTCGCTCCTGATACGACGGAGACGCCCAAGCAGCCCATCCTCCCGTCATCCTGCATCGTCAGCGCTTTCTTGTGGGATGTTAAGGAGAAGGTCTTGAAGGCGCAGGAGGCCAAACCGGACCCGGGCGGGGGGCCAGCGGGTAAATTGTATTTCCCTTCTTCTGCCCGGGGGGAGGTCATTCACTGGGCCCACTCCTCCAGGCTTGCTTGTCACCCAGGGGGGTGACAAGCACCCCCTGGGGGTGACCCAGGGGGGTCCGGCACGGTCAGGATCATTCAGAGGTCATTTTGGTGGTCATCCCTTCGGAAGGACGTCACCGACTACGTCCGCGCCTGTCCTCAGTGCGCTACGGATAAGACCCCATTCCTCTCCTCCTGTGGGGTTGCTCCATCCTCTTCCTACTCCTGACAGACTCTGGTCGCACATTGCTTTGGATTTTGTTACTGGTCTCCCTCCATCTAATCATCACACAGTGGTTCTCACTATAGTGGACCGTTTCTCCAAGGCCACCCACTTCGTCCCCCTGCAGGGGCTGCCCACAGCAAAGGAGACGGCGGATCTGCTTGTGCATCACGTGGTGAGGCTACACGGGATACCTGCTGACATCGTCTCCGACCGGGGCCCCCAGTTTATTTCTCGTGTTTGGAAGGCTTTCTGTAATGCCCTGGGGGCTACGGTGAGTCTGTCCTCTGGCTACCACCCACAGAGCAACGGACAATGTGACAGAGCAAATCAAGAACTGAAGGCTGCGCTTCGCTGCATCGTCTCTTCCAACCCTGCGTCATGGAGCACACATCTCCCTTGGATCGAGTACGCCCACAATTCCACTGTGTCGTAAGCTATCGGCATGTCGCCTTTTGAAGCCTCTTTGGGTTATAATCCCCCACTTTTTCCCGAGGAGGAGGGAGACATCGCCGTACCTTCTGTCCGGATCCATCTGAAATGCTGTCGACGGATTTGGAAGACGGTCCGAGCGGCGCTCCAGCACACGGCGGAGTGCAACTCCAGGGTGGCCAATCGCTGCAGGAGACCAGCTCCACCTTACCAGGTGGGTCAACAGGTTTGGTTGTCCACTCAACATATTAACCTCAAGGCTGAAAATAGAAAACTGTCTCAGCGGTTCATTGGGCCTTTCCCTATTGAACGAATAATTAAGCCAGTGGCTGTGCACTTGACTCTCCCCCCCCTCCCTCCGCATCTGTCCTACGTTTCATGTGTCTCAAATCAAGCCTGTCTTCTCCAGCCCACTTTGTCCCCCTCCCAGGTCTCCACCTGGACCAATGGTGATCAACGGCGACCCGGCGTGGAAGGTCAACGCCATCCTGGACGTCCGCCGCTGGGGTTGCGGCCTGCAGTATCTGGTGGACTGGGAGGGGTATGGCCCCGATTGGCGCTCCTGGGTGCGTCCATGTTTCGTGTTGGATAGTCAGCTCATCAGGGATTTCCATCAGACGCACCCAGGTAGGTTGGAACAGGTGCCGAGAGGCACCTCTCGAGGGGGCGAGTACTGTGATGACCTGCTCTCTGCCATCATCTGCCACAGCTGTGCGCACACCTGCAGCTCATCACTCACGGCCTATATAACTGGCTCTGCCTGCAAGATTGGCACGGAGCTGTCTGTCTCCCTGGCTACGCGAAGCACTACAGCCTAACATTCAGCCCTGATCATCCCTGCCGTGCCTGCTTCTTCCTGGAAGGATTCTCCCAAACCTCCAAGTAAGCACTGCATTCAACTAACCTTGTCAGCATCGTCCCCCGTGCACAGGTGGAACTCCCAGGTGGTGGATTCCTCTCCTTGCTGGCCGCAGACTACGCCAATCTCTCTCCTTCTCACCACCTCTCGTCAGCAGCGTAGGTAGCAGCCGTTGTCCTTCGGGATTGCCTCAGGCCAACCTCCAATCACCACCACAAACTGTAACAAGTAAGCCTCTGTCAATTCCCTGGTCCATCCCTGTGTCAGACTGTGCTAACACTGTGCCTCTGCTCTGTCCTCAGGGTTGCCAGATTGTACGACGTTCTGCTCACTCCCTGTTGTCTTGAGTCTACGGATCTACGCACTACATTCACATTTACCTGGCACTCACGCATCCACACGCGAACATTATCACAATAAACATCATTGAAAACTACTCTTGAGCTCATGTGTGTTCCCTGGGTCTGTGCATTATGTCACAAACACTCTAACTCAAAAGCAAACATAAAATCACAAAAAAACTCATCCCCCCCTCCTCGTTGCTGTTGGCCCCCCGGAATCAATCTTCCTGCCACCAGGGCCCGGGTCCCACACTGCGGCAGCTGACTCCCGCGGAGCCCCACCATCTGAAGCCGCCACCTGGACACGCCGTAGTCTGTTGATGTGCCGAACCGAATCGTCCATCTGCCGAAAGCACGTTGTCCTCAGCCACACCACGATCCTCAGCGGCGCTCGTTGTTTTGCTAGCTGCAGCCCGGTCAGTCGCCTTCCTGGTCTCCTGCCGGTGCAAACCCGAACCCAGGCCATAACATGAAGTGGCCCCTTACTTGTTTTCATGTGCTGTCATTGCGCTCCCGGTGGCTCTGCGTGATCATTCGGCTCGGGATCTCTGCCGTGCTGTGGAGATTCCGCTGTCACCATGTTTGCTGCAGACCCTTCATCCGCTATCTCCGTCGTCGACTGCGGCTCGTCTCGGGTACAAAAGCAGTCTGGTACCTCTCTGGTGTCGCTTGTTGAAATGGACCCTCCACCCGCCAACTCGGTCGCTCCTACTACAGCCGGCTGAGCACGGACACGGAAGCCGTCCAGCTCCTCCACTGAGCCGCTCTCCTCCTGAGAGCATGAAGTGTGTGCTTCGGTGTCGGTTGTTGAAGCGGACTCTCCACCCATCAGCCCGGTCGTAACCTCCATAGTCTGCCAAGCAAGGGAACGGGAACAGTCCGGCTCTTCCTTTTTGCCGTCAAAAGTGCTCTGCAGTGCCACATCACACATTGTCTCTGTGCCCAGCTGCCGCCGCTGTGCTTCAGGACTCTCAGCATGCTCATGCTCCCCCTCCCGCAGCTCTGACTCTGGCTATGGAAAAAATGGGTCAGAGTCTGATTGCTGCTCTCCCTCCGTACCATCTTCACTCTCTGCGCCGTGCTCACCCATAGTGCTGTGGTCACTCTCAGCTCAGAATTCTCCCTCTTTGCTGTGCTCAATCCCTGTGCTATGCTGTTTTCCTGCCTCGTCGTTCTCGATGGGCACAGGCTCCCTCTCCTGTGGCTCCAATTCCACCGTGTTAGCTAGTTTGTAGCCTGTAGCGTCTAGCTTCTGCGTCTGGCGCCCATTTAGCTCAGTGGCTAATTTCTCCATTGCTACTAGCTGGGACGTTAGCTCCCCTGAGCTGGCTAAATTCGGGCCTTTTGGTGCCAATAGCATCTCACTCTACAGCTTCGTGCTACGTATGTGTTCAGCAAAGGAACCAGCCAGAAGCTCAACAGCATCTACATACTGTATGACTCCTTCTCCCCTAACGTCTGGAAAATTCTCTGACCTTCTGTGCCGAGTTTGCAAACCAGAAGTGCTTGCTTCCTTACTCTGTTGAGTTTACCCAGGCCCAGTGCTGCAATGAACAGTCCGAACACGGCCAGCCAACGAGGCCACAATATTGATGGTTCTCCTGGGTACTCCAGAAACGGCTGTAGAGGTGCCCTGCACGCCTCCATGAGTTAATCCTCCATCGTCAAATGTTATGTATGGAATGAGCGAGCCGTGAGCCATCTTATGCCAAGCAACACACTGAACTTTATTACAGACAAACGTGAATATATACAGCAGCCGCAGCCCACCTGACGTCATCCCCATCAGACGGCTACAACAAGCCCCAAGGGCCAAACCCACATACAACAATACACATGTACAGCAGGGAAAATAAGTACTGAACATGTCAACTTTTTCTCATTAAACATATTTCTGATGGAGCCATTGACCTGCGATTTTCACCAGATATTAGTAAGAGATTAGTAATGTAATTAGTAAGAGATTAGTAATTAGTAGATGTTATTAGTAACAACCCAAGTAATCTGCACATACAAAGAAATCAAGGCAGCTGTGTTTGTCATGACTCGCCACTCATCATTGGCTCCTGCTGCACGCACACCTGCGCCTCGTCAGCGGCAAGCTATTTTACCCACTCAGCCCTGTGCTTCGGCCTGAAGCCGTCTGTTCCCTTCGGCTCGTCTTCGCTGTTGGAACCCCCATTACCAGCAAGACAACGCTCACTTGTAAGCATCTTACCTTTTCTCCTCAGTCCTCTTCCCTGTGAACAGGTGGATTCCTTGGCGGCGGACTCCTCGTCTCGCCACTCCATCCTCGCTGTCGCCACAGGCTCTGCAGGTCACTGTCTCCTGGGCTGTCTCCTTGCCGACGCCAGCCACCTGTCATTCCAAGTAAGCAGCAGTCATTCTCACAGTCCTGTATAGGTGTGGTGCCCTTTACCTTGTCCCTCTGCTCTGTCATTATAGGGTTGCCCGGCTGTACGGCGAACTGCTCTGCTGCCTGCGCACTGAAGTTCTCCCACAATACATATATATATCCCACACACGCATTCACCCACACCTGCTTGTTGAATAAAGCTGTTAAATCTATCCTAAGCCTGCATGTGTGTCTCCTGAGCCGGACATTATGTCAGTACGGCTTCAGCAGAGCGGCTCGGCAGACAGCGGGCTCTCACGCCGTCTTTCCACCCTCGAGGCTCGGGTAGATTTAATAGCCCACCAACAGCAGGTTATTTTGAACCAATTAACCACAGTCACTCACCGGTTAGACCGCCTGGACCCCCAGCAGGCGTTCCCCCCGGCTCGTCAGGGGGGATTTGCTCCTGCCACTCCGGTGGCTGGCCAGTCTGCCGCGAGAACGCCGGCCCGACTCACACCAATCCCGACCCCTGCCCACTTCAGCGCGAAACTTGGCGGAGCCCGGGGGTTCATTATGCAGTGTGAGTTGGTGTTCCTGCGTGTTCCCGGGGATTTCCCCTCGGACCACAGCCGAATTGGTTACATAGGCAATCTCTTGGAGGGGCGAGCACTAACTTGGGCTTACGCCATAATGGCGAAGCCCAGTTACGCGAACCTCTCCTATAACCAATTCGTGCGGAGCTTTCTCGAAGTGTTTGATCACTCCCGGCACGATAGTGTCGTCACTGACCGTCTCCTTGTTCTCCAGCAGGGAAGCCGGTCAGCGGCGGACTACGCTATCGACTTCCGGGTCGCTGCAGAGGAGGTAGGCTGGGGTGAGGCATCACTCTATGGTATCTTCCTCCGCAGTCTCAGCTCGGGTCTGAGGGATGAACTGACCGGTCGAGATCTCCCGGAGACGCTTTCGGAGCTAATCTCCGCAGCCATTAGCTTGGATAACAGGCTGCGTGAGCGTTCCTCCGAGCGGAAGTCAACCAGCCACTCGCGGGGAGGCTCCGTCCGCACGCCTCAAGCTCGCCCCCTGACGTTGCCGCCCCCGGAGTCCTCCGAGGAGTTGGAGGCAATGGTGGTTGGCCGGTCAAAGCTCCCTCCAGCGGAGAAACAGCGCCGCCAGGAGTTGGGCCTGTGCATGTATTGCGGAGGCAGCCAACATACCATGGAGCATTGCCCGGAGAAGCCAAACGGGGAGGTCCGCGAGTCACTGTAGGGGGCCTCGCAGACTCTAACCGGACAAATCCCCTCACTAGTCTTTCTTTGCCCATCTGTTTCTGTCACAATGCCATGGGGCACCTCACTCACGCACTGGTGGACTCAGGAGCAGAGCAGAGTTTTATTTCTAAAAGCCTGGCAACCCAATTGGGCATCCCCTGCCACCCTCTGCCAACTCCGCTCAGCCTGATCACCCTCTCTCATGCACCCCTTGGACGAGTGACCCATCGGACTCAGCCAATTCCTGTCATCATCTCAGGTAACCATCGAGAGGATCTTGTTCTTTATGTCCTGTCCTCCTCTGTCTCACTAGTCATCCTAGGCTACCCCTGGCTGCGCCTACACAACCCGGTGCTGGATTGGCAGACCGGAAGGATCGCCGCCTAGAGCTCGTTTTGCATGGGCACCTGCCTTCAGTCCACAGCCTGCGCCCCGTCCTCACCCCCTCTGGCCAAGGACACTGCGCCACTGGATCTCACCCTGGTGCCCCCGGAGTTCCACGATCTGGGCCTCGTTTTCAGCAAGTCCAGGGCGATGTCTCTCCCCCCTCATCGGCCCTACGATTGTGCTATAAACATCCGCACGGAGGCTCCCTTACCCTCAGGGCGTCTATACAGCCTGTCAGTGCCAGAGAGGGAAGCGAACCTGAAGAAGTCGCTCAGCGCGGGAATCATCCGTCCCTCTTCGTCCCCGCTTGGTGCAGGGTTCTTCTTCGTGTCCAAGAAGGACGGTTCTCTCCGCCCCTGCATCGACTATCGGGCCCTCAACGACATCACGGAGAAGGACCGCTACACCCTGCCGTTGATGGACACCGCCTTCCACTCCCTCCAGGGGGCGACCTGGTTTACCAAACTGGACCTCCGCAGCGCCTACCACCTCGTCCGGATCCGGGAGGGAGATGAGTGGAAAACAGCCTTCCGAACGCCGACTGGTCACTTCGAATACCTGGTGATGCCGTTCGGATTAACCAACGCTCCCGCTGTTTTTCAGCACCTCATTAATGACGTCCTTCGTGACTTCCTCGGCCTCTTCGTGTTTGTATACCTGGACGACATTCTAATCTTCTCCAGGTCACGGGATGAACACCGGGTCCATGTGAGGCGGGTCTTGCAACAACTGTTGGAAAACAGGTTGTACGTCAAGGCCGAAAAGTGCGAGTTCTATGCCAAGACCACCTCCTTCCTGGGGTTTGTCATTTCACACGACCAAGTCCTCCCCGACCCCGCGAAGGTTAAAGCGGTGGTCGACTGGCCCACGCCGACCTCCAGGAAGCAGGTACAACAATTCATAGGATTCGCCAACTTCTACCACCGCTTTGTCCCTAATTTCGGCGCCATTGTCGGCCCATTGACCCGCCTCACCTCGCCAAAGACCCCCTTCCGGTGGACTGAAGAGGCTGCTGCGGCGTTTCAAGCACTGAAGATGGAGTTCTCTTCCTCCCGGGTCCTGACCCAGGTCGACCCCGCGTTGCAGTGTTTGGTGGAGGTCGACGCGTCTGATATGGGGGTGGGGGCGGTGCTATCCCAGCGGTCGCCCGCCAACGGGACCAAGTGACCCTGCGCCTTCTTTTCTCGGCGCCTGTCACCGGCCGAGTGCAATTATGACGTTGGGGACAGGGAGCTCCTCGCCATCAAGCTCGCCCTGCAGGAGTGGCACCATTGGCTGGAGGGGGCTGCTTTGCCGTTCATAGTGCTGACGGACCATAAGAACTTGGAGTACTTGAGATCTGCCAAACGTCTGAACGCCCGCCAGGCGCGTTGGTCCCTGTTCTTTGCCCGTTTTCGCTTCACCATCACGTACCGCCCCGGTTCGAAGAACGGCCTGCCTGACGCTCTCTCCAGGCAATTTCCCCCTGAGACGTCCGAGGAGTCGGTGCACACCATCCTACCCAGCTCGTGTGTTGTGGGGGCGATGTCCTGGACCATTGAGGACAAGATCCGGAAGGCGCAGGAGACCAAACCGGACCCTGGCGGCGGACCGGAGGGGAGGCTATTCGTTCCATCTTCGGTTCGGGGGGAGGTTATCCACTGGATCCACACCTCCAAGTTTGCCTGCCATCCTGGGGTCTCCCGACTGGTCGATCTCCTCCAGCGGTCCTTCTGGTGGCCTGGTCTGCAGAAGGATGCCGCCAACTACGTCCGGGCCTGCCCTTTGTGTGCCACCGGCAAGTCAGGTAACGCTTCCCCCACGGGTCTGCTCTAGCCCCTGCCGATCCCAGGCAGGCCCTGGTCCCACATAGCCCTCGATTTCGTCACCGGTCTCCCAGTCTCCAACACCTACGACGCAGTGCTGACCATCGTCGATCGTTTTTCCAAGGCCGCCCACTTCGTGCCACTGCGGGGCCTCCCTACGGCACGGGAGACAGCGGATCTCCTGGTTCAACACGTGGTCAGACTGCATGGGATACCGGTGGACGTCGTCTCGGATCGGGGGCCCCAATTCGTCTCTGAGGTGTGGAGGTGTTTCTGCAACGCCCTGGGGGCCACGGTAAGCCTCTCCTCCGGCCATCACCCGCAGTCCAACGGGCAATGCGAACGGGCCAACCAGGAACTGGAAGAAGCTGCCCTCCGTTGCGTCACCGCCTCCAACCCGGCCTCTTGGAGCACGCACCTGGCCTGGGTGGAATATGCCCACAACTCCACTCGGTCTTCTGCCACTGGAATGTCCCCCTTCAAGGCTTCCCTGGGGTACGACCAACCATTGTTTCCGGTGCAGGAGGGTGAGCTGGCTGTCCCTTCCATCCAGGCGCACCTGAGGCGGTGCCGGAGCCTTTGGTCCAAGACGCGCGATGCACTCTTGCGCACGGCGACGCGCAATAGCACCACAGCTAACCGTCACAGGAGACCGGCTCCTGCCTACCAGGTGGGTCAGCAAGTTTGGGTATCTGCTCACGACATCAATCTGAAGGGTGAAAAGAAGAAACTGGCTCAACGCTTCATTGGACCCTTCACCATCTCCAAAATCATTAACCCGGTGGCTGTGCGTTTGGCCATCCCCCCCCTCCGTATTTGCCCCACCTTCCACGTGTCCAAGATCAAACCGGTGGTGTCCGATCCCCTCTGCCCCCTGCCCGCGGCGCCGCCCGCGCCCCTGATGATCAATGGCCACCCGGCCTGGAGAGTCACTGCCATCTTGGACTCTCGGCGCAGAGGTCGCGGGCTGCAGTACCTGGTGGACTGGGAGGGTTTCGGTCCTGAGTGGAGGCAATGGGTGCGCTCTTCCTTGGTGCTGGACAAGGGTCTCATCACGGAGTTCCATTGGATGCACCCGGACAAACCAGCACCAGGAGGTGCTGCTAGGGGGGGGAGTACTGTCATGACTCGCCACTCATCATTGACTCCTGCTGCGCGCACACCTGCACCTCGTCAGCGGCAAGCTATTTTACCCACTCAGCCCTGTGCTTCGGCCTGAAGCTGTCTGTTCCCTTCGGCTCGTCTTCGCTGTTGGAACCCCCATTACCAGAAAGACAACGCTCACTCGTAAGCATCTTACCTTTTCTCCTCAGTCCTCTCCCCTGTGCACAGGTGGATTCCTTGGCGGCGGACTCCTCGTCTCGCCACTCCATCCTCACTGTCGCCACAGGCTCTGCAGGTCGCTGTCTCCTGGGCTCTCTCCTTGCCGACGCCAGCCACCTGTCATTCCAAGTAAGCAGCAGTCATTCTCACAGTCCTGTATAGGTGTGGTGCCCTTTACCTTGTCCCTCTGCTCTGTCATTATAGGGTTGCCCGGCTGTACGGCGAACTGCTCTGCTGCCTGCGCACTGAAGTTCTCCCACAATACATATACATATCCCACACACGCATTCACCCACACCTGCTTGTTGAATAAAGCTGTTAAATCTATTCTAAGCCTGCGTGTGTGTCTCCTGAGCCGGACATTATGTCAGTGTTCACAAAACAAGTTATATTTAATAAAGTGGAATGACACAGGGAATAAGTATTGAACACACTTGGTGAAATTCATTTAATATTTAGTTGAAAAAGCCTTTGTTGGTAATAACAGCTTCCAGATGCCTCCTGTATAGAGAAACTAGGCGCAGGCATTGCTTAGGAGTGATTTTAGCCCATTCTTCCATACAAACTGTCTTCAAATCTTGATGGTTTCATAGGTGTCTTCTATGAACTCTGATCTTCAGTTTGCTCCATAGATTTTCAATTGGATTCAGGTCTGGTGATTGACTGGGCCATTCACTCACTCCAATCATCATGAAGTGCTTCAAGAGAGTGGTGTTGCCTCTCATTCAGGACAGCATACTGGGCACCCTGGACTCCTTCCAGTACACCTACTGGCCCAACAAGTCCACCTCAGATGCCATCGCTTCAGCACTCCATTATTCTCCCTCCCACCTGGAAGATAAAGACTCCTACATTAGGATGCTCTTTGTCGACTACAGCTCCATCTTCAACACGGTCATCCCCCACAAACTCACAGACAAACTGTCTTCACTTGGCCTGCACACCACCCT
This sequence comes from Pholidichthys leucotaenia, assembly GCA_020510985.1. Classification (NCBI taxonomy): domain Eukaryota; kingdom Metazoa; phylum Chordata; class Actinopteri; order Cichliformes; family Pholidichthyidae; genus Pholidichthys; species Pholidichthys leucotaenia. Next base: position 388,551,172 of record CM035844.1, on the reverse strand, counting down.
CTGTGACTGGCTACTGGACTTTCTAATTGGCAGGCCCCAGTCTGTCAGGATGAGTAACAGGACCTCAGCCAGCATCATCACAAACACAGGTGTCCCACAGGGTTGTGTTCTCAGCCCCATCCTCTACAGCCTCTTCACCCATGACTGTGTTGCCTCCCACAGGGACAATATCATCCTAAAGTTTGCGGATGACACAGCAGTGATAGGATGCACCAGTGGTGATGATGAAGCATCCTACAGGAGGGAGGTGGCCAACCTGGTATCATGGTGTGAGGACAACAACCTCACCCTCAACATGGACAAGACAAAGGAGATGATAGTGGACACAAGGAAAGGGAGGAGGAGACCCCATCGGCCGCTGTTCATCCGGAAGCTTGAGGTGGAGAGGGTGAGCAGCTTTAAATACCTGGGCATCCACATCAGCGAGGACCTCAAGTGGACACACAACACCACAGAGTTGGTTAAGAGAGCTCAACAGCGACTGTACTTTCTGAGGAGGCTGAAGAAGTTTGTCATGTCCTCCAGCATCCTCAACAATTTCTACAGCTGCATCATCGAGAGCATGCTGACCAACTGCATCACTGCATGATACGGCAGCACCACTACCCTGGACCGCAAACACCTGTAGAGGGTGGTAAAGACAGCGGAGAAGATCATCAGGACTCCACTCCCCTCTCTGCATAGCATCTACCACCGCAGAATCCAAAGGAGAGCTGACGCCACCCTCCGGGACCCCACCCACCCCCAGCACAGACTGTTCACACTGCTACCCTCAGGCCGGAGGTACTGAAGTGTGAAATGCAGGACAACCAGACTGAAGAACTCCTTCTTTCCCACTGCCATCAGACTCCTGAACATATAACAACTCCCAAAACTCTGTAACACAGCTTTGCATATAGGGACTCGCACACCAGCTGCTAAATTTGCACATTGCTCACCTGTACAGTAGATATAGTCTCACCCGTCTGATGTCCATATCATCTCTGCTGCTATTTATCATGCACAGTCTACTGGTACTATCGTTACAGAGAAGTTAGCACCAGCTGTTAATCTGTAATTTGTAATTATACACTGCTCGTTGCACAATGCTCATTTGCACACTGTACATGGGTTTATGCCATCTCAGGTTCACATCATCTCTGATATCAATGTACCACTATCACTTTAGTCATCCAATGAATTTTCAATTTCATTCCTCTAGCCTGGCCGCTTTAACTGTCCAAACTACCTAGTGTGCGTTATTAGCACTCATTAGTTTTAGTATTTAGTATCAAGGTGTGCTTAAGGAGTCCTAACTACCTAACTGTGTGTTGGTGTGTGTGTTATTAGCATCCATTAGTATTAGGATTGAGTGACTGTGTTAGTGTGTCATTACCTTATTAGAAGTATTGTTTCTGTGCCTCTTACCTTGGCATTCGTTCGGAGAGCAAAGTAAGAATTTCATTGCTCAGGAAATGTAGCATTTCTTGTCATATGTCTGAGCTCCAGTGTCACCTTGGAGCTCAGACACAGTTTATTGTTGTACTTTGTATTTCTGTTTATTGTCTGCTCATATGTTTGTGTGGATCTTTGCTCCTGTTTTTGCCCCTCTCTCCCACCAGACACTCCCACTCGCTGTTCACAGCCTGCCGGCCTCAGCTGTGAGCAGCTTGTAATACATAAGAAAATACAATTTTGTGTGAAATGTATACACCTTTCTTTGCTGCAATACAACTTCCTGTTGGCAAAAACAAGGAAAGTAGTGAAAACAGCACCATGCAGTGGTTGTAAAAAAAGTGCATGCAATGACAATGGAGAGCAGCAGCTTGAGAGGATTTTTGAAAATGTTTAAACTAAGCCTCTCACCCTCGCCTACAGTTCACCTGTAGCTCAGCTCACACACCTGTCTCCACTTATGCTGTCTATTCACTCAGTATTTAAACTTAGTGTGGCACATATGTTTGGTTCATATTTCCCACAAGAGTGTGGCACATATGTCTGGTTCATATCTCCCACAAATGTATGGCTTATGTGGATTGGGCCTTCACGTCTGGAGGAACAAAAAGTCTGGATCGACGGGGGCCGACAGGAGATGTCGAGGAGGTGTGAAGTCAGACCCTTGTCTCAGAGAAGAGGCCCTGGGGGGTTTCCCGGAACACCAGAGAATAAGAGACAATGGTGAATCTTCAGAGACTTGCATTGTGATTGAATGTTTGCAGAAGCACCATGTGACTTGAGTTCTTAATCCCCCGGAGGTATAAAGCCATATTTCCACTATATAGTTCTGCGCTACTCTTTTCTTTTCTTTACTACTTGTTTCTCCCGTGGCTGCGCCTCCATCACAACCGCGGAAAGCCGAGTATTGCTGGGGGTGGGCGGGATTGAGGCGGTCCCACACTCTGCTGACGTAGTAAAGGACGCGACCCAATACTCCACAACAAAGAAAAAAAATGGCTGATTATGAGCGGAGGATTTCCACAGTGGTCAATGTTCTTCTGTGGGTTTTTAATACAATAAATGTCTTTAACGAGACAAGAGAACTGTACAGGAGAAGACGACGTGGATTGAGACCACACACGTTGGAGCAGGAGAGGATAGTATCGTTTGCCCCGGAGGAATATGAAGCAGCTGCATATGAAGCTGAATATGAAGCAGATATCATTGTCCGGCACATGAGGCACATGAGGCACATGAGGGAGCAGATGTTGGTAAGCTAATGATTTCTATTGTCATTATTTGGTCATGTCGTTGTTGTGTGCAGCATTTACACCTGCATGCAAAACAGCTGTCTGAATGTCTCCTTCACCTATATATTCAAACCAATTATTTGAAATATCTGATTGTTCTCTCGGGTAATTCTGTGGGTATGATTTCCGTTATGATTCAACAAAACAGATTGCTTTTAAATCAAAAAATGTAACCTGCAACGTTTTAAAGTTAAAATACATGATCAAGACATCAGTTTAGTAACAGAATTCAAATACCTTGGCATTGTACTAGATCCTCAACTCAAATTTAATCTTCCTATAAAGAAAATTTCAAAAACACTAAAAAACAATCTGGACTGCTTTAAATTAGATATTACCTACCATACGAAGCAGCTGCACTGTATATGCATTCTATGGTTTTTTCTCATAGATCATTCTGTTTGACAGTCTGGGCTCAAGCAGCCCCTTCTACAATAAGACATATACTGTAGGTTCATTATATAATCAAACTGTAAAAATCTTGGACAAAAGCCCATTCTGTGGCATCACTGTAATATTTTAAAAAAAAATGCAACCTATTGAGTTTTGAGAGTTTCATTGACCTTTTTTTTTTTTTAATCTTTTCCTTTCCTTTTTTTCTTTCAAATTGTTTCTCCGTTCTAAAGCCCATCCAGGGACAAGACTGGCAAATTAGCTAATATCTATACACTCTTTGTGCAACACATCAGATTGAGTGTCATTTGATTAATTGTCTGTGTTTATTGCACTGTCCCTGGTGTAACAGGTTATAGTACTTCCATTATAATTGCACAAGATCTCTGTGTACATTTGGTTGCATACACTGACAGTGAGTATCCTGATAGTAAGCCCCTCCTCTAGCTCCCCTTGTCTGACCGGATTTCCCCTTCCTCCTTCCTGTCTTACATTTGTATGGAAGAGGTAGGTTTGATTCGTTTTAGCTCAAGGTCAATCCAGTTATTATTTATGTTAATATATGTCATCCATTAGTTTCTTTTATCAGGTTTCATTTACAATCAATATATGTGTATTATTGTTGGGTTCTTTTTGTTGACTAAAGTCTAATTCTGTATTATTTATGTTTTGTGTCACGACATGGATGCTAGTTTTGCTGAGTACTAGCTGTGACGCTGTTTGGAGGACTCACTGTATTTCATGTTGTCAACAGGTGCGCCATAATTATTATTTCTATTTTAAACATATGTATATCTCTCTGCCTGTCTTACATTTGTATGGAAGAGTTTTGCTGAGTGCTAGCTGTGACGCTGTTTGGAGGACTCACTGTATTTCATGTTGTCAACAGAAAATAAACAGCAGCAAGTGAATGGTTGGGTCGTCACCTTTAATATAAAAACAAAACACAACGCAGAAGTTTCTCCCCGTTACAATGGTGCCGTGACTATCTGGTTCATCCGATCTACGCTCGCTAGATCACCGGGACTGCTGCTGTTAACTCCACCGTTGCTGCCACCGAGTGACCGATGCTAGTTTCTCCGTTAGCATCCGACGACTGCTGCTACATTGAGATCCTGCAGGTGTATTTATGCCACAGTGCGTGCATAAATTATTGACGTCGAGTGTTGTTTTAGTTTTAAACATTCTAAGCCCTTAGGCAATCGCTATTTTGAAAGCGTTTGTTTATGTTGTTGTAATCTACGTAAATCAGGTGTGGTATAGGCTATTTTTAAGAAGACTTGTGTACATTATAGCCTGGTCTAGGTGCCTATTTTTTATTTTAATTTTATGAAATCTTGCCATTATTAATAATTTTGGGTAACTTTCTAACGGTATTTTTTTTTCATGTTTGCTTAGACATAGTGGTCAGTATGTCAATGTCGAAGTCGAATGTTACTTATGTATCTAGTGGGTTTGGGAGAGGTTGTAAAATTGGTTCAGATGCAGAGGCCAGTCATCAAAGGGTGGGCCAGTCAGCTCTGGATCCAGTAGCATTTTCCACTCCACTCACTCACATAGTCAAAAACAGACATGTCGCTTACACTGATATAGTTGATAGCCCAACTGCCAGGCTTGCAGAGCAGGCACATAACAGTACTAGTGCAATGCATAATATACCTCCCAATCATTCAAGCCCAGTACATGCTCCACAGACCTGCTCAGGGGGGTGCTTGGATACTTCAAGACTAAATGTGGTTGTTCAGTCAGATGTTAAGCCACCGCCATTCTTCAGAGGTGATCATACTGACACATGTACTGTCCATGAATGGGAGGACCTGATGCAGAGTTACTTGCGCAGACGAAAGTGCAGCACTGCTGACATGTATGATGCCATAACAAGCAGACTAATGGGGAAAGCCAGGGACATTGTGAAAGTCTCACTGCGTAGCAACCCAGATATTGACCCCTATAGCCATCCTGCAGCTGTCTTTGACGTTCTGAAAAGGAATTTTAGTGAGCTCCCATACTCCGACATGCCTATGGCAGATTTTTATAGCACGCTGCCAAAAACTAATGAGAGCACACTGGATTACTGGGTGCGACTGAACAAAGCTATCGATGTTGTCGATGAGTGTCTCCGCAGGCGGGGTAGGTGTGTTGAAGACATGAGTGCTGAAGCTGTGATGATGTTTGTTACTCACTGCCCAGACCCTCACCTCTCTCTGTCTTTCAAAAGCAAACCAGCCAGTAAATGGTCAGCATCTGAGGTCCAGGAGCGCTTGGATGACCATCAAAGGGACTTGAGACGTAGGCCCTCAGTGTGTCAGCACTCTCCTTCTACTCATAGTCCCAGCTATGTGGCGTTCACTCAGTCCACTGCCCAGTTTGACAACTCTTATGTTCAGCCAGAGGCAACATTTCACCCTGTGCTTCACCAGCCACCTGCAGCTGTGCCTGTAAATCGTGCAGAGGAGGAGCCAAGTATGCGTGAGGTGGTAAGCATGTTGAATAAGGTCATCACACTGTGCTCTGCCCCCCAGTCAGTGTCACATCGTCGTCAGCCTCAGCAGCGCCAGCAGTTGTCCCAGCCGCCAGTGTCCTCTCCTTGCCGAGTGTGTAGCAGCACTGAGCACTCCACCTTCAGTCACTGCAGGCTACTAAAACTCTGTCGTAACTGCCTCCAACCTGGCCACTTCAAGTCTTCTTGTCCAAGTGTCACTCATCCAGCTGCAGCCTCCGCACAGCTCGGCCGTGTGCCGTTAAACTAGAGCACCCGCGCTGTGAGAGGGCAAGCGTGGGTTGTGATACAGCCCTCACTGACTCAGATCTACTTACCATCTACAGTGACAACTGTCAGCTTTTGCCATCAGGACAGGTGCCAATTCTCATCAGTTCACAGAAACTTGAGGGGTCAAGCGAACTGTTTTATACGCCTGTGCTAGTAAGTGGCAAGGTCACCTTGAGAGGTATGTTGGACTCTGGGTCCATGTCTTGTACACTAAGTGAAGAGGCAGAGAAGAAACTTCGGTCTGCTGGTGTTCTGCCCAGTGCTCAGTTAATCCCTGATAATGTGGTGCTTGTAGGCTGTGGCGGCTTAACAACCTACCCAAAGTGTTTCTATGACCTTGAAATTGAAGTGTATAAGACAAAGTTTGTTGTACCCGCTCTAGTTGTACCAGGCCAGCGAGATGATTTCATAATTGGCACTAACGTGATTAAGTCTGTCCTACAAACCATGAGAAATGAAAAGGAATACTGGAAGCTGATTTCCTCTAAGAGTAGTGACCCTGCATGTGAGGATTTCTTAGAGCTGCTGAGCTGTGTGTCACGGTGGAAAGGCCCAGATGAGCACGACAAAGTCGGAACAGTTAAGCTGGTGCATAGCGTTACGCTCCTCCCGAAGCAAGAACACCTGGTATGGGGAAAGCTTCCTAGTGATGTTCCTGTGTCTCCAGGTTGCACAGTCATTGTTGAACCCACCTCTGCTCGCTCCGCTCCGAAGAATATCTTGGTAGGGAAACTTGTCACTGCTATGTGGGGTGATCGCTGGGTCCCGATGAAGATTCTTAATCCAACACTGAAACCAGTTACTCTGCGGCGCAATGCTAAAATAGCCGATGTATCACCATGTCTAGCAATGGAAGATCTGAACATCACGCAGGCACAGTGTCAGACACAGAATGCAAGCCCCAGCCCAGAGTTATATAGTAGCACGCCCACTGACGTCGTCCAGGCATTGAAAGCTGCCGGTCTGGGTGATATCGACCTGGATGGCTGTGAAGTTTCTCCTGCTGAAAGAGCCAGGCTGGCAAACCTGCTGTTGGAGTACAGTGACATCTTTTCAAAAGACTCCCTTGACTGTGGAGAGGCCAGAGGATTTGTACACCGGATTCATCTTTTGGATGATCGTCCCTTCCGGCTTCCCTATCGACGAGTCCCGCCAGCACACTATCACAAGCTCAGGCAGGTTCTGAATGAGATGGAGGAGCGTGAAATCATCAGAAAATCAGTGAGTGACTATGCCTCCCCATTGGTCATGGTATGGAAAAAGAATGGGGACCTGCGTATCTGTACAGACTTCAGGTGGTTAAACGCTCGGACCATTAAAGATGCTCACCCACTCCCCCATCAGTCTGACTGTCTTGCTGCGCTTGGGGGCAATGCTGTTTTCAGCACCATGGACTTGACGTCAGGGTTTTATAATGTCCCACTGCACGAGGCTGATAAGAAGTTTACTGCTTTTACCACACCAATTGGCTTGTATGAGTATAACCGTTTACCTCAAGGCCTGTGTAACAGCCCAGCATCCTTTATGAGGATGATGCTCAGTATCTTTGGGGACCTGAATTTTTCCAGCCTTTTGTGTTACCTTGATGATCTGCTTTCTTTTGCGCCGTCTGTTGATGAGGGTCTGGAGCGTCTGAGGACCGTTTTCAACCGGCTGAGGTCCAACAACTTAAAGCTGTCACAGAAGAAGTGTTACTTCCTCAGGCGTTCTGTTAAGTTTCTGGGCCATGTAGTTAACAGTGACGGAGTGTCAGTAGATCAGGACAAGGTTGCTGTGATGTCATCCTTCATGAAGTCAGATCTTATGGAGTCAGATGGCTGCACACCATCCCAGAAGAGGATACGGTCGTTTCTGGGCATGGCCTTGTATTATCAGCACTTCATCCCAGGCTGTTCCTCCATTGCAAAACCTCTGTTTGCTTTGACTGCAGGCTCTAAGCGTAGGGGCAAAGCGTGGAAAAATGGGAATGGTGGCACGTTCCGTAAGCTGACACCACAGGACTGGACAGCTGCTTGCAATAAAGCCTTTGCTGAGCTGAAGACTGCGTTGGTCAGTTGTGTAGCCCTTGCCCATCCAGACTTCGACAAGCCTTTTATCCTCTCCACCGATGCTTCTCTTCATGGCTTAGGCGCTGTTCTCTCCCAAGTCCAAGATGGTGATGACAGAGCGAGGCCTGTAGCATTTGCAAGTAAGTCACTCAGCCGCAGCCAGGCCAACTACCCTGCACACAGACTAGAATTTTTGGCGCTGAAGTGGGCAGTGTGTGATAAGTTTAGTCATTGGCTCAAGGGCAACCAGTTCACTGTGTGGACAGATAACAATCCCCTCACATACATCATGACAAAGCCAAAGCTGGACGCCTGTGAGCAGCGCTGGGTGGCGAAGCTGGCTCCTTATAATTTTAAGATCAAGCATGTCCCAGGCAAGTTGAATGTTGCTGCTGATGCACTGAGTAGAGACCCATTTGTCAAGTCGCTGGGCCAGCGTCTGCTTTCTGAGCCATACAGAGAACTGCTTAAGTGTGCGATTGATGTTGATGACAGATTCGTGCAAGATGTTTTTCGTTTGACGAGCCAGCCCCAAATGCTCACCGGTATGACTGGGTCTGCAGCCAGCTCTGATGTGTCCGTCTCCGAGGATGAGGTGTCGACGCTACTTGATAGCCACAGTGACTGGGGGTCTGCTGCTCGTCTCAGGGCCATGTCTGTGGTGGACCACCTGTCTGATGTTGTTCCTGTCGGCCAACCTGCTCTGCCCGCCATGTCATTACAAGAGCTGCAGTCCCACCAGCGACGTGACCCTTCCATCGCGCCTGTGCTGTTATATGTGGAGAGGAAACGGAGGCCATCTTTCCGTGAGCGCTGCAAGGAAAGCCAGTCAACTCTACAGCTCCTAAGACACTGGGACAAGCTCACCCTGCAGAATGGTGTCCTGTACAGAGTTTGTAAAGATCCCCTGACGAACCACAAACGCTTTCAGTATGTCGTGCCTGAACAACTGAGATGCGAAGCTCTGGCTGGAGTCCATGATCACGCTGGTCATCAAGGTCAAGCACGCACACTCTGTCTTGCCCGTCAGTGGTTCTTCTGGCCTGACATGGAGAGGGAGGTCCGTGATTACGTCAAAAACTGTGGCAGATGTGTGCTGAGCAAGACACCTGAGCCCGCTGCCCGAGCCCCGCTGGAGAGCATAAAGACCACCGCTCCACTGGAACTAGTCTGCATCGACTTCTGGTCTGCAGAAGATCACAACAACAAGTCTGTAGATGTTGTTGTAATTACAGACCATTTCACAAAGCTGGCCCACGCGTTTCCTTGTCGAGACCAGACAGCAAAGAAAGTAGCTAGGACGCTGTGGGACAAGTTTTTTTGTGTTTATGGTTTCCCTGAGCGCATCCACTCTGACCAGGGAACAAGCTTCGAGAGCGATCTGATTACAGAACTTCTGGAACTTGCAGGCGTCTCTAAATCTCATACCACCCCGTATCATCCTATGGGAAATGGTGAGACTGAGAGATTCAACAGGACTCTGGGTAGCATGCTCCGCTCCTTGCCTCCTCGACAGAAACACAAGTGGCCTCAAATGGTCCAGACGATGACGTTTGTTTACAGCTGCACAGCACATGAGACCACTGGCTTCGCTCCCTTCTACCTGATGTTTGGCCGTGTCCCAAGTCTGCCAGTGGACTTGATGTTTCGCAGTGTTCTGTTAGACGACACAGTGTGTGACTACAATGCCTTTGTAGATTCCCTGTTGAAAGACCTCAAGTCTGCCATGTCTGTTGCACAGAGACACACAGAGTCAGAACAGAAACACCAGGCGACCCAGTACAACAAGAGGGCTAAGGGTCAGTCATTATCAGTAGGAGACAGAGTGCTGGTGGCGAACAAGGCCTGCCGCGGCAAACGTAAGCTCGCAGACAGGTGGGGAGACACCATCTTCACAGTTGTTGCTACCAAGCCAGCGCTCCATGTTTACAGGATTCGTGACAGCAATGGGAATGAGAAAGTGGTGCACCGGAATCTGCTGTTGGGGGTCAACTTCCTACCACTGGATGAGAAGCTGGATGGAAGCTCCATGGATGATGGTGAGGTGGATGTTCATTCTACTCGGGATGGTTCCCACCCTGTGCGTGCAGCTCCCAGTGATACCATTTCTGTCTCCCCCTCGGATGACGCTGTCTCTTCCCTGGATGCAGTGGTAGGAGACCGTACGTCATCATGGGTCTCGCAACACTCAGATGCCCGAGAAGAGCTCCCAGAAAATGTGACCGAAGATCCTCCGGTGGTCGTCACTCGCTCTGAGTCTCCCCTTGAACATGGTCGTACTGACGCATCTAGTAGTCAGACACACAGTTTATCTGCGCGTTCGCACAGTCCTGTTTCACACACACATGCAGCACATTCTTCACACGCACCAGAAGCACCTCACACTTCTAGATTTGGTCGAGTTATTAGGCCAGTGTGTAGGTTAATTGAGTCTATGGTTTAACTCCAGTCTGTCTTTAACGATGACGTGCCAGGGAGACATGTCATCCATGTTTGAAAGAGTTTGATTTTCTTGTTCTCCTCATTGACCCAGGTTCTTAGAGGGTCGTAAGTTAGTGAAGTCCTCCTATATTTTTTTTCCATTTTGGTGTATTTCCCATGTCTGTATGGGCAGTAGGCCTTAGTTATGGGGTGTAAATGGCATACCTGTTTCCTGTAAAGAATACTGAGACTTGATCAACCTTGGTTTCTTTTAGCCTAATTGGAAAGGCAGCTTTTAGTGCTGGAAAGTTTCTAATGGCCTGTATACAGAATGGATGTGTGTAGATCTTTGTGCAATTCTAGGGGGGTGAATGTAACAGGTTATAGTACTTCCATTATAATTGCACAAGATCTCTGTGTACATTTGGTTGCATACACTGACAGTGAGTATCATGATAGTAAGCCCCTCCTCTAGCTCCCCTTGTCTGACTGGATTTCCCCTTCCTCCTTCCTGTCTTACATTTGTATGGAAGAGGTAGGTTTGATTCGTTTTAGCTCAAGGTCAATCCAGTTATTATTTATGTTAATATATGTCATCCATTAGTTTCTTTTATCAGGTTTCATTTACAATCAATATATGTGTATTATTGTTGGGTTCTTTTTGTTGACTAAAGTCTAATTCTGTATTATTTATGTTTTGTGTCACAACATGGATGCTAGTTTTGCTGAGTGCTAGCTGTGACGCTGTTTGGAGGACTCACTGTATTTCATGTTGTCAACAGGTGCGCCATAATTATTATTTCTATTTTAAACATATGTATATCTCTCTGCCTGTCTTACATTTGTATGGAAGAGTTTTGCTGAGTGCTAGCTGTGACGCTGTTTGGAGGACTCACTGTATTTCATGTTGTCAACAGAAAATAAACAGCAGCAAGTGAATGGTTGGGTCGTCACCTTTAATATAAAAACAAAACACAACGCAGAAGTTTCTCCCCGTTACACTGGCAAATAAACAAATACTCTAATTTTGATCTAATTTTGATGTCACCTGTTTATCAGTATTAATATGTATGCTGTGTCTGTCTTTCAGTTGGGTGAGTTCTTACAAAATAAACGCTGCAGACCATCGGCCTGGGCAATTAACCGTAGCTCGCATTGGTGGGAGAATATTGTTCCCGGCTTCTCAAGCACACAGTGGTTGCAGAACTTCCGGATGTCCGAGGACACTTTTACATACTTGTGCCACAAATTGCGTCCGTACATGGAGCATCAAGATATGAAATTCCGCCAGTGTGTGCCTCTGAGGAAGAGAGTGGCCATTGCACTGTGGAAGCTTGCTACCAGTTCAGAGTACCGCAGTATTGGTCATCTATTTGGGGTCAGCAACACAACGGTTTGCAGGTGTGTGCAGGACTTTTGTGTAGCAGCAGAGTCATTGCTGGTTCCAGAACAACTCCGTTTTCCTGATGAAGGGCGGTTTAGGGAAATGTCGGCCTACATCGAGAGTCGGTGGGGGCTACCAATGTGTGTGGGTGCCATTGATGGATCCCACATACCCATCATCGCACCAACACAATATCACACAGACTACTTTAATCGTAAAGGCTGGCACTCTGTGCTCCTTCAAGGTGTTGTTGATGGAAAGGGGTTGTTCTGGAATGTGTTTGCCGGGCTGCCTGGGAGCATGCACGATGCTAGGCTGCTTAGACTGTCCACACTGTGGGATTTAGCCAGTCGGGAAAACCTCTTCCCACCTAAAGTCATGAACCTTGGTGCGGTACGTGTGGGCTACTTCATCCTTGGAGACTCTGCTTATCCCCTGCAAAACTGGCTGTTGAAAACATTCCATGACACTGGACGACTGACTGAAGAACAACACACGTTCAACCAGACCATCAGTCGAGTACGCGTGGTTGTGGAGAATGCTTTCGGCAGGCTGAAGGGAAGGTGGCGCTGCCTTCTAAAAAGGAATGACTGTAACATCGCACTGGTTAAATCGATGGTGTTGACTTGTTGTGCACTGCATAATCTGTGTGAGAGTCATGGAGAGGCCTTTGACACCACATTGGATGATGCAGCAGATGAAGAAGTGGTGGTGGCAGCGTCACAGGGAGTAGAGGAGCAGGGTGCAGATATAAGAGATGCTGTGATGCAGCACTTGTGTAGCAATCAATAGACATTTCATTTGTTCAGTGTTCATGTGCATACATATGTAAAAAAAAATTTTTTTTGGTAAATAAAATGTTGTGCACTTTTACTCTACGTCGCCTCTGTTGTTCGAAACAGTAAACTGTTAAGGTACGGGTAATTTAATGCTCAAACACCGGACTAATTTAAAATAATGCATAAGCTTAATCCTAAACCCCGTTAACTTACAAAATAATTTATAATATTATAAAAATCAGCTAATTACACGCTAAAACAATGTAGAAAATGACTGCAAAGAAAATGCTGCAGCTACACTACTCACTGTTGGTTTGATGGAATTGCCAATTAACCTAGAAATTTTTATTTTTTTGAAACTCACAGTCTGGGAGTTGTACCATGGAGCTAATCTCCTCCTTTTAATAGTTTTCTTATGTAATCAAGTGAGGCTGCAGTACTATCAACTAATACCACCTTACAAAATAATTAAAAATATTATAAAAAAGCCAATTCCAAATCTAGGCCCATTTTTTGTATTGTGTATCATTTGAGTATCATGTACAAATCTATTGCTATTTATAAGGGTTATCTGTTCATCGATGTCACTCCAAAAAAATGCTGCAGCTAGACAACTCACTTTTGGTTTGATGGAACTGCCAATGAACCTAGAAATTTTTATTTTTTTGAAACTCACAGTCTGGGAGTTGTACCATGGAGCTAATCTCCTCCTTTTAATAGTTTTCTTATGTAATCAAGTGAGGCTGCAGTACTATCAACTAATACCACCTTACAAAATAATTAAAAATATTATAAAAAAGCCAATTCCAAATCTAGGCCCATTTTTTGTATTGTGTATCATTTGAGTATCATGTACAAATCTATTGCTATTTATAAGGGTTATCTGTTCATCGATGTCTAATTACACACTAAAAAAAAGAAAATGACTCCAAAAAAATGCTGCAGCTAGACAACTCACTTTTGGTTTGATGGAACTGCCAATGAACCTAGAAATTTTTATTTTTTTGAAAATCACAGTCTGGGAGTTGTACCATGGAGCTAATCTCCTCCTTTTAATAGTTTTCTTATGTAATCAAGTGAGGCTGCAGTACTATCAACTAATACCACCTTACAAAATAATTAAAAATATAAAAAAGCCAATTCCAAATCTAGGCCCATTTTTTGTATTGTGTATCATTTGAGTATCATTTACAAATCTATTGTTATTTATAAGGGTTATCTGTTCGTCGATGTCTAATTACACACTAAAAAAAAGAAAATGACTCCAAAAAAATGCTGCAGCTAGACAACTCACTTTTGGTTTGATGGAACTGCCAATGAACCTAGAAATTTTTATTTTTTTGAAAATCACAGTCTGGGAGTTGTACCATGGAGCTAATCTCCTCCTTTTAATAGTTTTCTTATGTAATCAAGTGAGGCTGCAGTACTATCAACTAATACCACCTTACAAAATAATTAAAAATATAAAAAAGCCAATTCCAAATCTAGGCCCATTTTTTGTATTGTGTATCATTTGAGTATCATTTACAAATCTATTGTTATTTATAAGGGTTATCTGTTCGTCGATGTCTAATTACACACTAAAAAAAAGAAAATGACCCCCCAAAAAATGCTGCAGCTAGACAACTCACTTTTGGTTTGATGGAATTGCCAATGAACCTAGAAATTTTATGATGAAACTTTTTTTAATCCTATTAAATACTGTGACATGGTCACACTGCCCAACACCAAATTATAATTATCTTTTTCAAACCAAAGATCACTATGGATCTATTGAATCACAATAGCATAGGTTTATCATATTCACGTCAACGTTTACAACATCAAAAATATTATATTTGGGTTTACATGTATGGGTATTTTCGCTTTATATTATACTAGACTGCTTATAATGTATTTGAATTCTCAGAATTTGGAATGCCGATAGAACATTCAATTCACATGTACTTACCTTTACCTAATTGGACTTTTACCTTTATCAGTGTCTACTGCTGAATGTAAATTACACCTGTGCAACTGCTTACAATTTTACTTAAAAACTGTACCCACTGTAGAGCAATGGATACAGCAGTGTTAATATTTATTCAATTTAATAATAACAATTAAATTTCCATTAAAACACCTTTATGGCTGAACAGCGGCATTACGGTCAAATGAGGCAATGGAATATGTATGTAATTATTAGCCTTTATCATCCAGAGTTATAACAGACAAACTACACTTTTATCCAAAAAACTAACATTTTATTAGATTACAAATATTCCCAAAAAATGTTTACAAGTGGGGACCTTTCACTGCTTTGACTAGACTTGAAAAATGGCTTAGGAACGCTCTGTGGAACGAAGACCTCTCTGTCAGCTCATCCCTTCTTAATGCAGCCTCCTGATCCTGCAGCATTTGATGGTGTCTTTCGCGCTGTTCGTGCTGCCATTCGAGCATCCTTTCACGCTGTTCGAGCATCCGTTCTTGGATCCGCATTTCCTCTGCATGATTCTGGGCCATTACTGATGCAAGGTCTGCAATGTTGCTGGACCTTTTCCGTTTGCCTATATGAAAGACAGAAGTCATTGTATTTAGATAACACTGGATCAAAAAAATGGGTTATTTTGACAAAAAAATTTGTTTGTACTGTGTCCTCATAAATCAGAATGGCTTAATAGTGTTAGCTGACGTGAAGAATTTCAATCGAGCATGTTGATTTGAAGTCGGTACATGTGCTCCTATTTTTTAAAAAAAAAAATACAACTATTTCCACCACCAACACACCAATAAAACTGGGGCAGGGTGGCTATGAACACCCCTGAATCTAGTATTTTTATAAACGTACAAAGACATTTTAAATTCTTTATGCGTCTATAGAAAATAACAATCACATATAAAAACAACCGGGTGGTAATTTTCAGTTTGTTGTGCCTTACCAGCACTTGATCGGGACATGCTGAATGGTGATGGACCTGCCGATGTGGCAGACAATGGTGTCGGCTCCGATTTGGGCACCCCCACGAGAGACGCCGGAGTTTCAGGCCGGTCCATTGACGCGCACCGCTGGGATATGAAAAATGAGTCTAGAAAGAAAAAACACACAATAAAGCTCACAAACAAAGTGCAACATGCGCTGCAAACTAAAAACTTTTTAAGCAGATTACAGAAAGCTTACTTCAGCGTTTTTTTTCACGTGAATACTGAAATTAAAGCGTGATTCCGCAGCTTGATGCCAGGTAGCAGCAAGGTAGCTAGCTGTTAGCGGGCTAGCCACCACCACTAACAATTGCCCACAATTAGAGAGAGTCTCAGTCTTACACGCCTCTCTGCAGCTCCTCTTCATCCGCCACCCCTCAACTTAGCCCCTGTCTTCCCCATCAGAGAATCGTTGTCTGCTCCCTCCAAAGTAAATAAAAATATAATGTATAAGCATCCCAAAGTGATAAAGCAAAATATTGGTAAAACTCAAATTAAACATAAAGCCTCTAAATTGAATGATTTGGCCTCTGTTCCTCCTCATAATTTAAAAATTAAATGTGGTTTATTAAATATTAGGTCTCTAACTCCCAAGTCTCTGTTAGTCCATGATCTGTTAATTGATCATCAGATTGATTTAATTTCCCTTACAGAGACTTGGTTAGGACAAGAGGATTATGTTGGTTTAAATGAATCAACTCCCTCTGGTTATTTAAACTGTCAAAATCCCAGAAGTTCTGGTCGTGGAGGAGGAGTAGCATCAATTTACCATTCCAAATTACTAGTTAATGTAAAGCAAAAAACATGTTATAATTCCTTTGAGGGCCTGGTCCTCAGTGTTGGGCACTTTAGCAATTCCAGGTTAAACCCAATTTTATTTGCCATAGTTTATCGTCCCCCATCAACCTATTCAGAATTTTTATCCGAATTTCCTGATTTCTTAGCTGATTTAGTGCTGAAATCTGATAGAATAATTATAGTAGGGGACTTTAATATACATGTGGATGTAGATAGTGACTGCCTTAATGTGGCTTTTAATTCAATATTAGACTCGATTGGGTTTTCTCAGAAAGTAGGAAATTCTACTCATTACCTCCACCATACATTGGACCTTGTTCTGACATATGGCATAGAAATAGAAAATCTTGTAGTGTCTCCTCATAACCCTGTACTGTCAGACCATTGTCTGTTAACCTTTGATTTTACTATTTCTGACTATTTGGCTCCTAAAGAAAAATATTATCACAGTAGATGCCTCTCAGATGATGCTGTTTCCAAATTTATGCAGATTGTTTCCTCTATGCCATGTGTCAACACAACGGAAATAAGCTATAGACAGCTTGCTCCTTCTGTAATTGATAACATGGTGGATAGTGTTTCAGCTTCTCTGCATCAGGCTCTAGACTTGGTGGCCCCCTTAAAAAAGAAAAAGTCTAATCAGAGATTTTTAACTCCTTGGTTCAACACAGAAACTCGTAGCTTAAAACAGAAGACTCGTCAATTAGAAAGAAAATGGCGCTCTACTAATTTAGATGAAATCTATTTAGCTTGGAGAAATCATCTTTTAATTTATAAAAAATCTCTTAGAAAAGCTAGAACGAGTTATTACTCTGCATTAATAGAAGAGAACAAGAATAATCCCAGGTTTCTTTTCAGTACTGTAGCCAGGTTGACAAAGAGTCAGGACTCTGTCAATCCTAGCATCCCCTTAGAGCTTACTAGTCAGGACTTTATGAACTTTTTCAATAATAAAATTTCATCCATCAGAGATAAAATCAATCAGATTCTTCCCACAGTTAACTTAAATACTGTAACTACTACAACTCCTTCTATTGATGTCTGTCTTGATGAGTTTACTCCAATCGACCTTTGTGAGTTAGACAAAATAGTTTCCTCATCCAAACCTTCAACTTGTCTTTTAGACCCTATTCCTACCAGGTTATTTAAAGAAGTCTTCCCACTTATTGGTAGCTTTATTCTTCATATAATCAATTCTTCATTAACTTTAGGCCATGTACCGCAGGCTTTTAAAACGGCTGTAATTAAACCCTTACTCAAAAAGCCAACGCTAGATCCAGGAGCTTTAGCTAACTATAGACCAATCTCTAATCTCCCTTTCATTTCAAAAATCTTAGAAAGAGTTGTTGCTACGCAATTATTTGACCACCTGCAGGGAAATGGTTTATTTGAGGAGTTTCAATCTGGGTTTAGAATCCATCATAGCACTGAAACAGCCTTAGCGAAGGTCACTAACGACCTCCTCATTGCATCTGATAATGGACTAGTTTCTGTACTTGTCCTTTTAGATCTTAGTGCAGCTTTTGATACTATTGATCATAATATTCTACTTGATAGATTAGAACACTATGTTGGACTTAATGGAACTTCGTTGCAGTGGTTTAGATCTTATTTATCTGATAGGTTCCAGTTTGTTCATGTAAATGATGAGTTTTCTCTCAGCTCAAAGCTTAGTCATGGAGTTCCACAGGGATCTGTGCTTGGCCCTACTCTTTTTAGTTTATATATGCTTCCGTTAGGCAACATTATTAGAAAGCACTGTATACATTTTCACTGTTATGCAGATGACACACAATTATACCTGTCAATGAAGCCAGATGATACTAATCAATTAGCCAAGTTAGAAGCCTGTCTTAAGGAAATCAAAGTTTGGATGACTTGTAATTTCCTGCTATTAAATTCAGATAAGACTGAAGTCATTCTTGTTGGTCCAAAAAACCTTAGAAATTCCTTTCCAAATCAAACTTTCAGTTTGGATGCAGTTACTCTTTCTCTTAATAGCTCTGAGGAACCTTGGAGTTATTTTTGATCAGGATTTGTCCTTCAATTCACATATTAAATTTGTTTCTAAGACTGCCTTCTATCATTTGCGTAATATTGCCAAGATTAGGAGCATCTTGTCTCAGAGTGATGCTGAGAAGCTGATCCACGCTTTTGTTAGCTCGAGATTAGATTATTGTAATTCTTTATTATCAGGCTGTCCTAAAACATCTTTAAAAAGTCTTCAGCTGATCCAAAATGCTGCAGCAAGAGTTTTAACAGGTACTAGAAAGAGAGATCATATCTCTCCGGTTCTGGCCTCCCTTCATTGGCTTCCCATAGAGTTTAGAATTAAGTTTAAAATCCTTCTTCTTACTTACAAAGCTCTAAACAATCAGGCTCCTTTTTATTTAAAAGATCTGATACTACCGTATTATCCTAACAGAGCACTACGCTCCCAAAATGCAGGTTTACTTGTAATACCTAGAATCTCCAAAAGTACAATGGGAGGCAGAGCCTTCAGTTATCAAGCTCCTCTCCTGTGGAATCAGCTGCCAATCTGGATTCGGGAGTCAGACTCGATCTCTGTTTTTAAGAATAGGGCTAAAACCTACCTTTTTGATATAGCCTACAATTAGGGAGGGATCATGTGTTTCTGAACCCTCCCTTAGTTATGCTGCTAATAGGTTTAGTCAGCCGGGGGACCTCCAGTAATGCACTGGGCCTCACTCCTTTCCTCACTCTCTATGAAATATTTTTTTTTTGCTGGTCATTAACATTTGTTTGTTCTCTCCCATAGATTGAGTCCCCATCGTGCTGTTTGCTCTCTACATGTCTGTTCTTTTCTTCTTCTCTGTCCCCTCACCCCCCAGCCAGTCGCAGCAGATGACTGCCCCTCCCTGAGCCTGGTTCTGCTGGAGGTTTCTTCCTGTTAAAAGGGAGTTTTTCCTCTCCACCGTCGCCAAGTGCTTGTTCACAGGGGATCGCCTGATTGCTGGGGTCTTTCTGCAACTGTGGGGGTCCTCCCTACAGTTGATAGTGCTATGAGATGACTGTTGTTGTGAAATGGCGCTATATAAATAAAGTTGAATTGAATTGAATTGAATTGAACAATCAAACAACTTTCTTTAGTGCTTAAATAAAGTGTGCTTTTGAGCCAAAGGCGAGAAGACGGACAATAACAAAACAACACTCACCGTCATCGTTTTCCATTTGTGTGGCCGTGTCGAGCCCAAATTCTCTGCCTTGGCTAGTAGGCCGATGTCCGTATATCGCGTCCATCCGCTCGTACCATTTCCACTCCTTCCTACTCACACCACTGCGTCCGTTGTGGTCCTTTATGGCCCAATAATCGCTCTTCATTTTTTTTAGTTTTTCACGACACTGTTTGGCAGTCCGGGTGTAACCTTGTGCTGCCATTTGGTCGGAAACCTCCTGGTATATTTTTTCGTTGCAAGTTGCACCGTCCAACTCGCTCTGGATGTGGTCGTCGGCTACCAAGAACAGAAAAGTCCGCACCTCCTCGTTTGTCCATGGAATAAACTTGCGCGTGGACGGCGTGGACATCGTTATAATATGAGAACACAATTGTGAAGCCGGTCTCCGCGGTTACAGTACTCGCTGAAATTACAAATGGCGGTCGTGTAGCTTCAACAGAAAACAAAACGGACGCGTTTTGTGACGTTACGCCCTGACCAATCAGCGGTTAGCAGTCGATTGACGTCAAATCACACCTCGCTTTTCGCTCGACTGTACCCTGCCTCTTAACAGGCACGAAAATCGTAACGGTTAGACCATGAGCACTGAGGTGGAAATGGCGAAAAACAGAAACAAGTAAAAAAAAGTAAAGCCAAGGTGATACTGGTGGAAATGGGGCATAAGAGTGTGATGTATCATGATTCTGCCTCTTCTTGCTTTTTGAGATTTTGGATGATTGTGTTCTGCAATAAAGCCGAACCTGAGGAATACACTCATGTCTCGTCATTGAACACATCTTCCACATTAGTTGGTTCATTCTGTCTTTGTCGCTCTGTTAGTCAACATTCCTGCAGACTACGTTTGTGCTGTTTTCTCCTCCGGAGCTCTGCCTAGCTCTAAGGCACATATGTAAGTTTCCTCTGATTCTCCTGTTCTCTGTATTGCTGTTCTCCCCCTCCAGAAGCCCCTTCTGGCTCTGAGGCACTACAGTGCTGTTTATGGTTTGGCATTTTTGTATTTGCCATTCTCTGAACTGTTTGTTTTTTCATTATTAAAACACACAACTTCATCCAGCACATGGGCTCTTTTCTCTTCCTCTGCGCCTCGTACAGGTGTATTCATGACATTTCTTAACTGTGCACATGATAATAAAGTCTTTGAATCTTGAATCTAGCAGGTTTATTTTCCTTCTCTGGAGCCAGTGGAGAGTTTCCTTGGCTGTGTGTTTAGGATCATTGTCTTACTGAAATGTCCACCTTCGTTTCATCTTCAGCATCTTGACAGATGGCAACAGGTTCTTATCAAGGATGTCTCTGTATATTAATCCATTCATCTTTCCTTCAATTATATGAAGTCTACCTGTACCATGTGCTGAAAAACACCCCCACACCATGATGCTCCCACCTCCAAACTTCACTGTTTGTATGATGTTTTTGGGCTGATGTGCAGTGCCATTTCTTCTCCAAACATGCTGTGTGTTGTGGCATCCAAAAATTCAATTTTGGTCTCATCTGACCAGACTGTATTCTCCCAGTATTTTACTGGCTTGCCCGAATGTTGTGCAACAAACTTTAAATGAGCTTCTACATGTTTTTTCTTCAGCAATGGGGTCTTGCGAGGTGAGCGGGCATCGAGCCCATGTTGGTTGAATGCATTACTTATTGTTTTCTTTGAAACAGCAATACCTGCTAACTCCAGGTCTTTCCGGAGCTCTCCACAATTGGTCTTTAGTCCTTGGATAACTCTTCTGATAATTCTTTTGACTCCTCTGTCAGAAATCTTGCGAGAAGCTCCTGGGTGTGGCCAGTTTATGGTAAAATGAAAGCACCAAGGTGCTGATGCCTTGGTGCCAAAGCCTTGGTGGAGGTATGCATTCTCAGATCATTACCAAAATGTTATGGGTTCCTCTCTAGCCCAAGGACCACCTCTGGTAAAAATTTCATCCAAATCCATCTAGTCATTTTGGAGTAGTCTTGCTAACGCACTGTGAGAAGATAAGAGCCTTGGCGGAGGTATGCATTCTTGGATCACTACCAAAATGTTATGAATTCCTCTCTAGTCCAAGGACCACCTCTGGTAAAAATCTCATCCAAATCTATCCAGTAGTTTTGGAGTACATGCATGCACAGTGAAAATAATCTGCAGTTCACATGCCCGTACTGTCATTGGCAGCCAAGAGCCACCAAACTGATTTAAACAGCTGTAATCCAAACACAAAAGAAAAGCACTAAGTGGTGGAAGGGATGGAGGTACGTGAATACAAGGCAATCAAGACGAACAGCAGCTTTTGCTGTTTAGTGGCAGAGGAAGAAAACAGATGGGCAAAAAGACGGACATTTGTTCACCCAGTATTGGCAGATTGCTCAATACTTCCCTGTGGCGGGAGTTTCTGGGCGCATGCAGTTCACTGCGACCATTTGCAGGTGAAGAATGTTGGATTTGTAGTTTTTAGTGAGTTTTTAACGAGTTTTACCTCGTCCTTCCTCTGCAAAACCAAACAGCAAAACCAGTGTGAAAACAATCTATGTGGTGAATAAATGGTGTAGTTGCTGAATACGTTTTTATGCCTTGGTGAAACTGAGAGGCATACGGTAGTTAGTGCGTCTGTTTGTGGCTGTGTGTATGTATGTGTGTGTATCTGTCTGTCCGCCTTTCTGTTTCAGCTTGCCTGGTCAAAATTAAGTGAAACTAAAGGCTCGTATCATTGTATTGTGGAGAGAGGAATGACCAGGCCAAGCATTCAGAGCAGATGAACTTTATTCCCTCTCTCACATCTCTCAGAATCAGAAAACATTAACATTCTGTAGCAGGGGCTCTCTTTTATATTACCACACTCACACGCCCCTGCTGTCTGAGGTCCTGCATCACAATTCATTCTCGCATCACAATCCCTTTTGTCCCTCATCCCCTTAATCCACATGCTCTTCCATCAGAGGAAATTACTGCATCTCCCTTCCTTCCAGTCTGAGATGAATATCACAGCATGGATCCCCCATCGTATCACTATATTTTCTCGACTTTTAATTTGCCAGAATTTTGAAATGATGCTTTGTTTTTGAAATAAACACAAAAATAGCTCACCTTTTCCATCAATGGAACGGTACTGCGCATTCACCCGGAAACTCTCGCTAAAGGACAGTACTCAACAATCCGCCAGTACTGGGTGAAGTGTTGTCAACTTGGCGATTTTGTCATTAAATCTGGTGACTTTTCAGCCCCCCTCGACGACTTTTTTTGTCAAAAGCGACAAGCGACAAATCTAACAACTTTTCTGAATGAATGAATGAATGAATGAATCTTTATTTCGGATAGATTAAAAGTAAAGATTAAAAAAGAAACAGAATAATATAACAAAGGGGGGAAGAAAATCCAACAAGGTCAAATTAGATAATAACTCCTCTGATTATACAGTTCAACATAAGTTATCCAAAATGGGTGATGGCTGAAGCCGCAGCTTATATTGCCCACCCATATTCCATCCAAGAATTCAAAAGAAAAACAAAACAAGAGCGATTACAATTCAGAACATAGCTAAGACAAAATGTGACAAAAAAACTAAGCAACAACACAACACAGACTGGATATGACAATCCTTATGTGATTTTACATGTCATCTTGTATATATGTTTGGAGTATTTCTTCCTTTAGTTTTTGTTTAAATTGTCCATGGGTTGTACATGATTTTAATTCAGGTCCAAAATCGTTCCATAATCTGACTCCTTGCACTGAAACACAGTGTTGCTTGATGGTAGTTCTCACTGAAGGTTTTTGAAATATACATGTTCCTCTGAAATGATATTGTTTCTCCCTTATTTGGAACAACTTTTGGATATTTGCGGGCAGTGATAGATTCTTCACTTTAAACATTATTACTGCAGTTTTAAAGTCAACCAGATCTTTCAACTTGAGAGCTTTTAATTTAATGAATTTTCCTGGTGTTATCAAAGACTTTTCTGGTGTTTTGGACACTGACGTGAAAGTGCGCGATTGCTCTGCAGTTATCATCCTCAACAAGCAGTGGGCGGTAATATGAGGCCCTCCTGTGCCCTTCCCATCCCAAAGCAATCACAGGCAGTCTCGGTCAGTCTCACAGTAGCTTCGTGCAGCAGTAGTGTTGCAGTTACAATAAACGAATAGTTTTTTCAGAACTGCAGTGTCTGACACCAAATGAATGCTGCAGCAGCGGCAAAGTGCTTTAGCCTTCTTCCCAGCAACAGGTTGAAGCCATCCCTTAAATGTACGCGGAATTGTATAACGCCAAGGCAGGGCAATAAAGCTGCTGTGACCATCCTGGCAAGGTTGTTTTGTTTTCTTACCAGTGTCTGTGTCAGTGTTGCCAGACTCTTTTCTTTTTTCCTCCGAATCTGAACTCATGTTCACTTTTTGTTTGCTGCGGTGCTCATACAGTAAAGAAACATGAGCTGAGTGTTGCTGATGTGACTGGCTGGCAGTGGCAGACAGTGAGTAGGATCCAGCCAGCCCAGGTATGAACTGATCAGGTAAGAGCAAGCTTAAGTTTCTGATAATGTGTGGGTGTTCACGTAAATCTTTTTTTTTTTTGGGGGGGGGGGGGTGCACATGGAAATGCCAAAACTATTGTATATTTGGCCTTTTTAAAAAGTTTGATCGTATATTTCAAATTCAAATTCAAATTCAAACGTTTATTTCAAACTCAGGGTTCATATTAAGAGCAAAACTAAAACAAGTAGAAAATAGATAAATAAATAAATAAAAGTATATACAGATCAGCAGACACTCAGCGCTCTTGTAACAACAATAACATACAATAATGGGCTCAGTATAAAATGGAACGCCACCCCTTCCAAATGCTGGAATGAAGTGTGAGTGACGAGTTGACAATTGCTGATATAAGATGATTGTTACATGCCAGCAACCTTCTCAAAAAACTGTAAACATTCTTACGTATCAATTCGCCAAAAGACGGAATGTTCACAGACACAAACATCTTGCTTGCACTCGACCTTCGTGGTACATCTAACAACCTTCTTAGGGAGTTATTATATGCAATGCGGATTTTGTTCCTAACAGCAACATTGCTATTAAACCATAAAGGCGAGCAGTACATTGAGGTACAGAAGGTCTTGAACAACATACATTTGACATCAGGAGAACATCTATGGAAATTTCGCAACAGTAAATTTGTTTGAGCGTACAGTTTCCTGAGATGCCTGTTACAATCAACATTGGTCTTATCAGATTCAATCCACACACCTAGGTATTTGACTTTTTCAAAAAAGTTCAAGCTATTACCACAAAGTGGCATAACAGGATTCGACGTATTGACACCCTTTGGTTTGAAAGCCATACACATAGATTTAGTACAGTTGAACAGGATGTCATTTTTTTCACCAAATTTATATAGTTTATAGTTATAGTTATAGTTATAGTTACAGTATACTATTTATATTGTATAGGCCCTAAAACTATTATACACTACCGTTCAAAAGTTTGGGGTCACTTAGAAATTTCCTCATTTTTGAAAGAAAAGCACTGTTTTTTTCAATGAAGATAACTTTAAACTAATCAAAAATACACTCTAATATCTAATATACATTGCTAATGTGGTAAATGACTCTTCTAGCTGCAAATGTCTGGTTTTTGGTGCAATATCTACATGAATGAATGAATGAATGAATTTATTTTCGGATAATACAGTACAGGTTAAAAGAAACTGTATAATATAACAACAAGGTCAAATTAGACAAAGACTCCTTCTACTAAACAATTCCACGTGAGTTATCCGAAATGGGTGATGGCTGAAGCCGCAGCTTATATTGCCCACCCATATTCCATCCAAGAATTCAAAGAAAAAAGAGTAAACAAGACAAGAGTGATTACAATTTAGAACAAAGCTAAGACAAAGTGTGACTGAGAGAAAAAAAAAAAAAAAGAAAGAAAACTAAGCTAAGCTAAGTTAAGCGGTTACTATTCAAGACAAATCTAAGACAGAATGTCACAGAGAGAGAAAAAAAAAAACTAAGCTACAACACAACACAGATATGTCAATCCTTATGTGAGTTTACATGTCATCTTGTAAATATGTTTGGAGTATTTCTTCCTTTAGTTTTTGTTTAAATTGTCCAAGCGTTGTACATGATTTTAATTCAGGTCCATAATCGTTCCATAATCTGACTCCTTGCACTGAAACACAGTGTTGCTTGGTGGTTGTTCTCACTGTAGGCTTTTGAAATATACATGTTCCTCTGAAGTGATATCGTTTCTCCCTTGTTTGGAACAACTTTTGGATATTTGCGGGCAGTGATAAATTCTTCACTTTGAACATTATTATTGCGGTTTTAAAGTCAACCAGATCTTTCAACTTGAGAGTTTTTTGTTTAAGAAAAAGTGGGTTTGTTGGTTCCCTGTAAGCTGCTTTGTTTATTATTCTAATAGCTCTCTTTTGAAGCATAAAGAGTGGATATATGTTTGTTTTATATGTATTTCCCCATACTTTCCCCATACTTTCTCCATACTTCATAGGTGTATAGAGGTGTATAGAGGCCCATTTCCAGCAACTATCACTCCAGTGTTCTAATGGTACAATGTGTTTGCTCATTTTGTCAGAAGGCTAATGGATGATTAGAAAACCCTTGTGCAATCATGTTAGCACAGCTGAAAACAGTTTAGCTGGTTAGAGAAGCTATAAAACTGACCTTCCTTTGAGCAGGTTGAGTATCTGGAAAAAATTATTATTTCAAATACAAATCATTATTTCTAACCTTGTCAATGTCTTGACTATATTTTCTATTCATTTTACAACTCATGGTGGTAAATAAGTGTGACTTTTCATGGAAAACACAAAGTAATTGTC
The DNA here is from genome assembly GCA_020510985.1 of Pholidichthys leucotaenia. Classification (NCBI taxonomy): domain Eukaryota; kingdom Metazoa; phylum Chordata; class Actinopteri; order Cichliformes; family Pholidichthyidae; genus Pholidichthys; species Pholidichthys leucotaenia. The sequence continues at coordinate 388,524,886 of CM035844.1, read as the reverse complement.
TGGGTGACCCCAAACTTTTGAGCGGTAGTGTATGTGCGAAAGGTCAGTCAATTAATATTGGACCACACTGTAGTCCATTAGTGGCAAAGTGTTAAAGTCAGGTCAGAATGCAAATTACCAGTCTACATCCCATATATACATATGGGCTGGTAGTAATACGGCTGCGCTGAGTAATGAACCCTTGGATAAAGGTGCGATGCAGCGACACTGTAACAGGATGGAGTTCCTATTTGATCATATCTGAAGATCTTTGGTGGCCTACGGTTCCTCTGGGGCCGCTGCTCTTTCTGATTCTGGTCCTCGTTCCTTTCAACTGACAGAAAAGAGGTGTCTTTGACAGGCTGATCTTCTGTCAAGTTTTCTCCTGTGTCTGATGGAATGTCACTGTGTGGCTCCTGGCTTACTGAGAGATTATCATTGTTGCTTTCTAACTGAGGAGCAAGTTCTCTCCAGTCAGGTTCAGCTGTTCTTTTTGTACTGGCAGGAATCGCTGTCAATGGTCCTGACGACTGAGGTGGGTACTGAGGTGGTATGGGAAAATAATCATCATCATCGTCATCATCCTCTTCCTCGGAACTGTCCCTAGCTTTTGCAGTCTGTGCTGTTGATTTTTTTTTGTTTTACAGGTGAATGCATTCTTGTCTCCAGCGGCAGGTGATCACATGGCAGAAGAAGGTTCTGATGCAGGATCCTGGACTCTCCTTTACCTTGCTCCGGTCTCAGTTCATAGATGGGACTATCCTGCCCAACTTGCCTTACCACAGTCTGGATTGTGTCTTCCCAGTGATTTCGCAGCTTACCAGTTCCTCCACGTGGTGAGTTGGTGTATGGGGGCCAGCGGCCGTAGCGTCTACATACAGAGTATGATGGGAAGCGCTGTCTGCCAGGGTAAGTGGGTCTGCGCTGTTGTTGCTGCTGTTGCTGCGCTGTTGTTTCTGATTCTGATTCTGATTCTGATTCTGACCTTCTTATTCCCCGCTGGAGCTGCGGCTGCCGGGCTGGATGGGCTTTCCATGTCGGCAGAAGGCTGCGGTGGTGGCTGCTGTGTTTCGGCCTCGCTGCTCATGGTTACTACTAGTTGGTACGGTCTTCTGCCGGCGGTAGCTTTCAGCTGTTTCCCGGTGCTAGATGGTAACCTGGGCCGGCGGTGGTGGGGGCTAGTGCCTTTCGGGCTCTCTGCTTTCCTCTCTCTTGCAGCATTATGCTCCCTATATGCTCTACAGCCTGCCTGAAAATGCTCACTACTCCCACACCTATAGCAATGTTGGCAGTATTCCCCACCCCCCTGCTGGCATGCAGAGCACCTCGGCCGCACATGTGGCATTGGATATCTCTGGGGTGCAAATCTCTGTTGAAACTGCACTGTTCTTTTGTGGAACACTGGACCCCTAGGAAACCAAGATTCCTGAACTGGTCCACCTGAAAGTTGGGGAGGGGCACTTTGGTCATTCAGGGAGGGGTACTGTGGCTGGACATATAGCGGAGGGTAAGTGACTCCATAGCTTGATTCTCTGATTAAGTCAGGATACATCTTTGGTATGTTTTCTGTCTTACGCATGGACTCTGTTATTTGTGACACCTGTGCTTTAAGGTCTTTTAACAGTGTCATGTCTGCTTTCATTTCTTTCAGGTCAGACAACACATTTGGGGGAAGTATAGCTACACTTTCCTGGGCTACACACTTATTTTTGCTGTTATCACTAGACTGGATAGTGTGTACACTAATTGGTCGCTGTGGCACGGACTGTCTCCTTTTATCCTGCCTCTCTTTTTCATGTGCACATGCTATGTTCAGTCTTTCTAACAACAGTTCATCTGAGGTTGTTGTCTGCAAAAGGAAGGGCTGAAGGTCGCTCCTGATACTGTCATTTTGCAGCCCTGTTAATACTGTGTGCATGAACATGCTTTGCACGAGGGCTGGGTCATATTTGAGACCAGACTCGGCTTCCTGTGATGCAAACAATATTTTCTGCCTTAAATCCATTGTTCGAATTAAGAAGTTCTGTGGAGTCTCCCTATTGCTCTGGACCTCTGTTGTCAACTGCTTGTAAAGCTCTGTGGCGCTTCTCTCTTGGTAATGTGACCTAAGGATTCTCCTAAGGGTAGGCAGAGACAGGTCGCTTTTACCTTCGAGGTAACTCCTTAATTGTAAACCTGGCACAATGGCCCTGATGACAGCATCCACTATCTCTGACTCAGGATATCCTTTGCTGAGGCCGTTATCAATTTGGCGAGCTAAACTGGAGAAAGTGAGTCTGTCTTTCTGTCCAGGTTCACCAATCTGACCAGAAATCTTATAGTCTTTACGCCAGGGTGGATTGGTTACAACAACAGGGGCTGTGTGGCGTGGGGCAGTCTCATTATTTGCTAAAACTTGCATTTCAGCTTCTTTTTGCTGCACTGCCAATTTCAGCTGCTCCAACTCTTTCATTACATTCTCCTTTGCATGCGTTGTTTGCAACACATCATTTATATTGCTCTGGTTCACACTTTTTATTGTATCTTCTATGCTCAACAGTTCTGACATACCTTCATCTTCCCCTTGTTTTACTTCATCACGTTCGATCTGCTGACTGATATAAGACACCAAGGTACAGCAAGTTTTTCCTGTTATTTTCTCTTGATTACCTCCTGAGATCTCAAGCAAATCACATATTTTTACTAGCTCATCCGTAGTAAGCTGGAACAGAGCTCCTTTCATTTTAAACAACAGATTTTCAATTTCTGACTCCATTTTGGCAAGTGAGTAACAGACAGTATCAACATGTGGCACTGAAACCTGATGCTGAAAGCTTTGCAGTTCCCTGGTGGCTGGTTGTTCTACACCTCAGGATGTGCGTTGCTCCTCGCTGGCCTCGTAACTACCACCGGTCTGGTTTGCTGAAACACTCCCCTGCCTGGGTTGTTTTTCGGGATGAAGAATGCAAGATGGCTCCCTTCGTGTTGAGGTGTGGGCCTCAAGTTTTTCATCCCAGCGGTTCCTCCATATGTAAAGCTCCTTAAAGGCCAAATGTCACGTAATTTTTTTTTCTAAATGACAACGAATTTAGATAAAATACACATAGCTTAAACCAAATATTCATACCGGAGACCATATCACCCACCTGTATTTACATAATTGCACAAAATACACCAGGTGAAGGCCCCACCTTGCTTGCTGGCTTGTGACAGCCAGTCCAGACCACGCCCATGTTTTTGACATCACCAGTTGTACCCTGGCTGCCCTGCCTATCCACATTCACACTTATCAACACTGGACAATCATGACGGAAAGTGACAGCGATTGTGAACAAATTAGTTTAGTTTTGTCTTTTTTTTTTCTTTTTTTTTGTCAGTGGTTCATGTGGTGTAATCTAAGTATTACATATGTGGAGCCACTAGGGGGCGACACAGACCGGGTTGTCAGGTGTACAGCATGATAGATATTAATATGGCGGAGTTCGTGTGTTAATGTGTTGCAGCCAGTCAATAAAGGAGGCTCCGTGTTCACCCAAAGCAGCAGTCTTTATTTATAAAAGAACCCAACACAACATGGTGTCAGAAGTTGGTGCGCTTTGAGGTGAGAAAAGTCAGCTTTGCAACCGGCTAGCGGCTATGCCAGATGAAGTTCAAAGAGCTGCAGCTGCGCCAATTGATCCAGTAATGGCGGCGGCTACTCCAGCGGCAACCTTCACCATTAAACCACCGGAGCCCTTCGACTTTGCGAGACCCCAAGAGTGGGAAAAGTGGATAAGACGTTTTGAGCGTTTTAGACTGGCAAGTAACCTGAATAACGCAGCTGAGGCGAACCAAGTAAATACGCTGGTTTATTGCATGGGAGATGAGGCTGACGACGTGCTAAGAGGGCTCGAGCTAACGAGTGTGCAGCGCCAGCAGTACAATGCCGTTAAAACAGCCTTTGATAGACATTTCGTTCCCAGAAAGAACGTGATTTATCAACGAGCAAAATTCAACAAGCGAGTGCAACAGCCGGCAGAACCAGTAGACTCGTTCATAACAGCACTCTATGCGCTGGCAGAAAACTGTGAGTACGGTGCACTTCATGATGACCTCTTGAGAGACAGGCTTGTAGTGGGTCTGAAAGATTCGTCGCTGTCAGAAAGAATGCAGCTTGACAAAGATCTTACCCTAGCTAAAGCTATAACAATGGCAAGACAATCTGAAGAAATAAAACGACAACAAACTGACCTAAGAGGTGAAACTAGCATTAACAGAACAGCCGTGGATGCGGTACACATCAGAAAAGCCAAGCCAAACAAGTTCATAATCAAGGAACAAAAACAGATTAAGTCCTCAAGGCCTCAGCAGACAAAACAAGACAGTAAAGTTTGTTCCAAGTGTGGCAAAGCACCAGCACATGCAGCAGTACAGTGCCCAGCTAAAAACGCGGAATGCCATAACTGTAAAAAACGTGGACACTATATTAGAGTCTGTAGGTCCAACCCAACTGTGAATGAGGTCGCTGACAATGCAGATGGACTTTTTCTGGGTGAAGTGGATCTAGGGGAGGATCCATGGCTGGCAGACATAAACGTGAGAGGAAATAAAGTGACTTTTAAGTTAGATTCCGGAGCGGACGTCACAGCGGTTTCTGACCAAACATTTGAAATCTTCAAGAAGAAAAATGAACAGTTGGAAAAGGCACAAAAACCACTCTACAGACCGGGTGGAACTGCACTAACCGTGTTGGGGTCTATGACAGAGACTATTACATACGGTGACAAGAGCGCTACTGAGAAAATCTATGTTGTCAAAAATCTGCGCATGGCACTACTGAGTAGAACAGCTTCCGTGAGACTGAAACTAATTGCCAGAATTGACACTATAGACCAAGAGACAGTGAGAAAAGCGTACCCCAAGTTATGCGATGGACTTGGGCTTGTTCAAAAGCCATACACAATTAAACTGAAACCTGATGCTAAGCCCTTTTCGCTCAAGGTGCCAAGGCGTATGCCACTGCCGCTCATGGGTAAAGTGAAAGAAGAGCTCGAGAGGATGGAAAAGTTGGGAGTCATCAGTCGCGTGGAGCAGCCAACAGATTGGTGCTGTGGCATGGTTGTAGCTCCCAAAAAGGACAAAGAAAAGGTGCGTATCTGTGTGGACATGACACCTTTAAACAAGTCAGTGTGTCGCGAAAGATACATCCTCCCGTCTGTGGACCAAACGCTAGGCATGCTCACAGGTGCTCAGTATTTTTCAAAGCTTGATGCAAATATGGGATTTTGGCAAATACCACTGTCTAAAGAGTCGGCCTTTCTCACCACATTCATTACGCCATTTGGCAGATACCACTTCAACCGTTTGCCATTTGGTATTTCCAGTGCTCCTGAACATTTCCAAAACATGATGGTAACAGAGGTTACAGCGGGTCTCGACGGAGTCGTCTGTCACATGGATGATATCCTGGTCTGGGGATCCACCAAGGAGCAGCACGACGCAAGACTGCACGCTGTCTTGAAGCGCGCGGAGAAAGCCGGCGTTACGTTGAATATGTCAAAATGTGAGTTTGGCAAAAGAGAGGTCAAATTTCTTGGGTTTATTGTTTCAGCAGAAGGAATGAGGCCAGATCCAGACAAAACCCAAGCTGTTCAGGACATGAAAGAGCCAAGCAACGTGAGTGAGCTCAGGAGCTTTCTCGGAATGGTGAACCAGCTGGGGAAGTTCATTCCGAACCTTTCTGAAAAGGACAAACCATTGAGAGACTTGCTTTCAACAAAGAACATGTGGTACTGGGGGCATGAACAACAAAATGCGTTTTGTAATCTCAAACAAGAACTGTCCTCTGCTCCTGTATTGCAGCTCTATGACCCAAACAAACCACAGAAAATATCTGCAGATGCCTCTTCATACGGATTGGGAGCAGTCATGCTACAGAAGGAGAGAGACGTGTGGTCACCAGTTGCTTACGCTTCTCGATCATTGACACCTACAGAGCAGCGCTACGCCCAGCTGGAAAAAGAAGCGCTGGCTCTCACGTGGGCCTGCGAAAGATTCAATGACTTTATCCTGGGTCTGCACTTTGAACTAGAAACTGATCATAAGCCACTAGTGAGCCTACTGGGAGGACAAGCTTTGGATGCGCTTCCACCGCGTATACAGAGATTTCGTATGCGCCTAATGAGGTACTCATACACTATAAAGCACATCCCGGGCAAAAGTCTCACCACTGCCAACACGCTCTCACGCTTACCGCTCACAAACAGTGTTACTCACACAGACACAGATCTTATGGAGGACACTAACATTTATGTTGACTCTGTGCTAGAGGGACTCCCTACAAGCAGCAAATATCTTGCAGATCTCCAAGAGCAACTGCAGTCCGACAGCGTCTGTTCACAAGTCATGAAATACTGCACAGAAGGCTGGCCGGATCGTAACCAGCTACAGGGAGCGGTGAAGCACTACTAGTCTGAGAGAGCCGTTTTGAGTGTGCATAACGGACTACTACTGAGAGGCACGAGGTTAGTTATCCCTGCTAACATGAGAAATGCAGTTTTGGATAAGATACATGAGGGCCACCAGGGGGTGGTTAAATGCAGAGAGCGCGCCCGTCAGGCTGTATGGTGGCCAGGTTTAAGCAACCAGATCAGTGAAGTTGTACTCAAATGTAGACAGTGCATACAGGAAAGAGTTAATGTGAGAGAGCCTTTAATGCCCACAGATTTACCAGAAAGGCCATGGCAGAAGTTGGGAGCTGATTTGTTCACGCTACAAGACAAAAACTACCTGTTATTAGTGGACTACTTCTCTAGGTATATAGAGATTGCCCAGCTCAGCCCAACTCGCTCTGCCAATGTCATTGTGCATTTAAAATCAATGTTTGCACGTCACGGAATACCGGAGATACTGATCACGGATAACGGCCTGCAGTTTGCAAGTCAGGAAATGGAAGACTTTGCAAAGGAGTACTGTTTTGAGCACGTGACCAGTAGTCCCAGGTACCCCCAAAGTAACAGTGAGGCAGAAAGAGCTGTCAGAACAGTCAAAAACCTAATTAAAAAAGCCAGTGATCCATACCGAGCACTGTTAGCCTACAGAACCACAGCGTTGGCAAATGGCTACAGCCCAGCACAGCTTCTCATGGGGCGTAGACTTTGTACCACCCTGCCAATGCTTCCAGAGGCCTTGCAGCCATGCGTGCCGAATCTGCAACAAATTCGTCACGTGGAAAAGGAGAGACGGATGAGACAAACAGAATGTTTCAACAAAAGACACAGAATGAGAGATTTGGATAAACTGTTACCCGGAAACTCTGTTTGGATTACAGATGCAAAAGCACAGGGCACAGTGACATCTGTCCACAAAACTCCACGGTCCTATGTCATCGTCCTATGTCATAGCTACAATGCTCCGCACTGTGTTTTTATATATCTACATATTATTCCATCTAGCTACATTGCTCCGCACTGTGTGTGTTTATATACTTGCATATTTATTCCACCTAGCTACATTGCTCCGTACTGTGGGTGTTTATATATTTACATATTTATTCCATCTAGCTACAATGCTCTGCACTGTGTGTTCATATATTCATATATTTATTCCATCCAGCTACAATGCGCTGCACTGTGTGTCTGTGTGTGTGTGTGTGTGTGTGTATATATATATTTTATAGTAATATGTACATATGTATATTAGCTGCTCTTGCTTGCTTGTTTTTTGTTTTGTTTTTTTTTTCTTGCCTTCTGATTGTTGCTCTGAGTGTTGCTATCCCTGTGCTGTTGCAATCCTGGAATTTCCCCGTTGTGGGACTAATAAAGGCTTATCTTATCTTATCAGTGGACCACAAGGGACAATCAGGAGGAATCGCACTCATCTTGTGCCTATGTTGATACCAAAGACTGAGATGGAACCACAACGGACCCAGTCAAATGGAAAAGACACTCCTACAGAAACTGTTTCTGAGCCCAATGCACAGGAAACACCAGGTGTTGTTAGAACCAGGTCTGGTAGAGAAGTGATAAAACCAAAGAGACTGGATCTGTAGAGTTGCATGTTAATATTCGTGAAAGCAGAGTTGAGTTCTAAAAATGCCTTCTTTAAATAGAAAATAAGAGGCCTTTGCATAATATGTTCTTACATGGCAACAGTGTTGAAAAAAAAAAAAAGAAATGTTATAGATTTGTAAAAGGGGGTGATGTGTTAAATTTATGCTGTCATAGTTAGTTGACAAAAGGGAACGGAAAAGATCTCATATAAAAATGTATTTTGTGTTTTCAGCTAAAAGGGGTCAACTTGGCTTCAGTAAGGGGGATGTGGTGTAATCTAAGTATTACATATGTGGAGCCACTAGGGGGCGACACAGACCGGGTTGTCAGGTGTACAGCATGATAGATATTAATATGGCGGAGTTCGTGTGTTAATGTGTTGCAGCCAGTCAATAAAGGAGGCTCCGTGTTCACCCAAAGCAGCAGTCTTTATTTATAAAAGAACCCAACACAACAGTTCAGACAGTGACAGAGGCATAGAATCTTACAGGTTCGAGCCGTCCGAGACGGAATCAGATGCTTTGTCTGATGACAACAGTTCCACCGATGACCAGAGAGCAGAACCAGTGGAAAATGTCATTGAACTGGACATTAATCGCCTCCAGAATTGCGAAGCCGAAGGGGGTCTGTCGAGGGCGCCCCATAAATATTGATTTTTTGGAAGCCATTATTATTACAGTGGAGGAGAGCCGCTGCTGTCAAGAAATTGACCAGATCAATATGAAAATGGAGGCGCATACCTGTCAAGGGAGACGTTTTCGCCGTATTTTGGTGGGCGGAGTGGTGGTGGACACTTTTCTGGGAAATGTTTTAAATGTAGTTCGTGTTGTTATTGTCAAATATTTTAAGGAAAATACGGGGAAAATGCAATTTTAGCAAAAACGGGCGTATTGCCATTTCTGTACGCCCAAAAGGAAAAATATCCATCCATCCATCCATCCATCCATCTTCTACCGCTTTTCCGGAGGTCCGGGTCGCGGAGGCAGCAGTTCAAGCAGAGAAGCCCAGACTTCCCTCTCCCCAGCCACCTGCTCCAGCTCTTCAGAGGGGATACCAAGGCGTTCCCAGACTAGCTGGGAGACATAGTCTCTCCACCGAGTCCTGGGTCTGCCCCGGGGTCTCCTCCCAGTGGGACGTGCCTGAAACACCTCAAGTGGGAGGCGTCCAGGAGGCATCCTAATCAGATGCCCATACCACCTCAACTGACTCCTTTCAATGTGGAGGAGCAGCGGTTCTACTCTGAGCCTCTCCCGGATGACTGAGCTCCTCACCCTATCTCTGAGGGTGAGTCCAGCAATCCTACGGAGAAAGCTCATTTCAGCCGCTTGTATCCGCGATCTCGTTCTTTCGGTCATTACCCAAAGCTCGTGACCATAGGTGAGAGTAGGAACGTAGATTGACTGGTAAATCGACAGCTTTGCCTTAGAACTAAGCTCCCTCTTCACCACAACAGACCGGTACAACGTCCGCATCACTGCAGATGCTGCTCCAATCCGTCTGTCGATCTCTCGCTCCATTTTCCCCTCACTCGTGAACAAGACCCCAAGATACTTAAACTCCTCCACTTGGGGCAGGAGCCTGTCCCCAACCCGGAGAGGACAATCCACCTTTTTCCGGCTGAGGACCATGGACTCGGACTTGGAGGTGCTGATTCTCATCCCAGCCGCTTCACACTCAGCGGCAAACCGTCCCAGCAAGAGCTGTAGGTCATTGCTGGATGAAGCCAACAGGACAACATCATCTGCAAACAACAGAGATGAGATCCTGTGGTCACCAAGCATGACACCCTCCATTCCCTGGCTGCGCCTAGAAATCCTGTCCATAAAAATTATGAACAGGACCGGTGACAAAGGGCAGCCCTGGCGGAGTCCAACTCTCACTGGGAATGACTCCGACCGAGTGTTGGCAATGCGAACTAAACTCTCACAACGGTCGTACAGAGACCGAATAGCTCGTAACAACAAGCCCGATACCCCATACTCCCGAAGCACCCCCCACAAAAATCCACGAGGGACGCGGTCAAATGCCTTCTCCAAGTCCACAAAACACATGTAAACTGGTTGGGCAAACTCCCACGAACCCTCAAGAATTCTCGAGAGGGTAAAGAGCTGGTCCGATGTGCCACGGCCAGGACGAAAACCACATTGCTCCTCCTGAATCCGAGGTTCGACCAACGGCCGGACTCTCCTCTCCAATACCTTGGCATAGACCTTCCCAGGGAGGCTGAGGAGTGTGATCCCTCTAAAGTTGGAGCACACCCTCCGGTCCCCTTTTTTGAAGAGAGGAACCACCACCCCGGTTTGCCATGCCAAAGGCACTGCCCCCGACCTCCACGCAATGTTGCAGAGGCGTGTCAACCATGACAACCCAACAACATCCAGGGCCTTGAGGTACTCGGGGCGAATCTCGTCCACCCCCGGGGCCCGGCCACCAAGGAGATTTTTAACCACCTTGGCGACCTCAGCCCCTGTGATAGGCGAGTCATCCCCCTCGTCCCCAAACCCTGCTTCCTCTGTGGAAGGCGTATCAGTGGGATTGAGGAGATCCTCGAAGTATTCCTTCCACCGCCCGACGATATCCCCAGTTGAAGTCAACAGTGTCCCATCCGCACCATACACAGTGTGGACGGGGAGCTGCTTTCCCCTCCTGAGCCGCCGAACAGTTTGCCAGAATCTCTTTGAAGCCGACCGAAAGTCTTGTTCCATGGCCTCACCGAACTCCTCCCATACCCGGGTTTTTGCTTCAGCAACCACCCGAGCTGCACTCCGCTTGGCCTGCCGGTACACCTCAGCTGCTTCGGGAGTCCCACAAGCCAACCAAGCTTGATAGGACTCCTTCTTCAGCTTAATGGCCCCCCTCACCACTGGTGTCCACCACTTGGTTCGGGGGTTGCCACCACGAGATGCACCGACCACCTTGCGGCCGCAGCTCTGGGCTGCCGCTTCAACAACAGAGGTGGAGAACATGGCCCATTCAGACTCCATGTCTCCAGACTCCCTCGGAATGTGGTTGAAGTTCTTCCGGAGGTGGGAGTTGAAGACCTCCCGGACAGGGGCCTCAGCCAGACGCTCCCAGCACACCCTCACTATACGTTTGGGTCTACCAGGTCTGAATGGCTTCCTCCCCTGCCATCGGATCCAACTCACCACCAGGTGGTGATCAGTTGACAGCTCTGCACCTCTCTTTACTCGGGTGTCCAAGACATACGGTCGCAGGTCTGATGATACGATAACAAAATCGATCATCGACCTGCGGCCTAGGGTGTCCTGGTGCCAGGTGCACATATGGACACCCTTATGATTGAACATGGTGTTCGTTATAGACAGACTGTGGTTAGCACAGAAGTCCAATAACTGAACACCACTCGGGTTCAGATCGGGCAGGCCGTTCCTCCCAATCACCCCCCTCCAGGTTTCACTGTCGTTGCCCACGTGCGCATTGAAGTCCCCCAGTAGGACAATGGAGTCTCCAGGAGGAGCACCCTCCAGCACCCCAGTCACAGACTCCAAAAAGGGTGGGTACTCTGAAACATCATTTGGTGCATAGGCACAAATGATGGTCAGGACCCGTTTCCCAACCCGAAGGCGCAGGGAAGCAACCCTTTCGTCCACCGGGGAAAACTCCAATATAGAGGCAGCAAGGTGGGGCGATACAAGAATACCTACCCCTGCTCGTCGCCTCTCGCCCGGGGCAACTCCAGAAAAGGCCAAGCTCCAGCCCCTCTCCAGGAGACTGGTTCCGGAACCGGAGCTGTGTGTTGAGGTGAGGCCAACTATATCTAGCCGGTATCGCTCAATCTCGTACACCAGCTCAGGCTCCTTCCCCACCAGAGAGGTGACATTCCACGTACCAAAAGCCAGTTTAGAAAGCTTGGGATCAGTCCGCCAAGGTCTCCGCCTTTGACTGCCACCTAATCCACATAGCACCGGACTTCCATGATCCCTCCTGCAGGTGGTGAACCTACTGGAGGGCGGACCCATGTAACTCCTTCGGGCTGAGCCCGGCCGGGTCCCATGGGTGGAAACCCGGCCACCAGACGCTAGCCTTCGAGCCCCTCCCCCAGGCCTGGCTCCAGGGTGGGGCCCCGGTAACCCCATACCGGGCGGGGTACACTGAATCCTTGATATACAATTTATCATGAGAGTCTGTTGGATCGTTCTTCGTCTGGCCCTTCACCCAGGACCAGTTTGTCTTGGGAGACCCTATCAGAGGCAAATTGCCCCGGACAACATAGCTCCTGGGATCACTGGGGCACGCAAACCCCCCCACCACGATAAGGTGACGATCCATGAGGGGGAAGGAAAAATATACTGGAAAAAAAATTGAGTGTTTTGCGGAGCACTCCTGTGTGTGATCAGCCACAGCTGGTGCTGGCAGATCGCTCAGCGTCAGCTATTCGCACTACCATGAGAAGTGTGGAGTCACTCATTAGTTTAATTGTCTGGGCGGGCTGATCGCTCAGCGTGAGCTATTCGCACTACCATGAGAAGTGTGGAGTCACTCATTAGTTTAATTGTCTGGGCAGGCTGATCGCTCAGCTTGAGCTGTTCTCACTACAATGAGAAGTCATTAGGACAATGGTTTAACACGTTGAGCTGTGCAGCGGTTGTGGAACAGACAGAGATCCCAGAGAGGTGTCCCTTGTTGCTCCGCCGTTCCTTATAGCCGCTTTTTACGGTGTTGAAGTACGGCGAAAACGTCTCACTTGACAGGTATGAAAACATTTCCCAGAGAAGTGTCCCTTATTACCCAGCTGTCCCTGATAGTCCCGTTTTAAGGTATGGGTGAAATATCCAGTTTTTTTCTTTCTTGTTGCTCACTTCAACCTTCCAGTCATTGTAACCACTCTTTATGAAAAAAACTGCCCATTAGTTAAAAAAAAGCTTAAACACAAATTTACTGACAAACCATGGCTAACCAAAGGACTACAAAAGGCGTGTAAAAAGAAAAATTTATTATATAAAGCTTTCATAAAGAAAAGGACAAAAGAAGCAGAGCAGCGGTATAAAACATACAAAAATAAGTTAACATATATAATAAGATGTAGTAAAAGAGACTATTACAGTAAAGAACTGGAAAAAAACAAAGACAATATTAAAAATACATGGACAATAATCAACAGTATCCTTGGAAATAAAAGCAGAAATACCAGCTACCCAACTAACACTCCAAAAAATAATAAATCGACTCCGAATGTGAATATAGCTTCACCTGCAGATGAATTTAATAATTTTTTTGTTAACATTGGACCTAAACTGGCCCGAGAAATACCCACTACGGTGCCAACAGGTGATTCAATATGCAATAACACTGCTGTAAAAGACACCATCTTCATAAAGAACACAGACGAAAGAGAGGTCATTGAAATTGTTAAATCGTTCAAAAGTAAAACATCTACTGACTGCGATGGTATTGATATGCTACTAGTCAAAACTGTTATCGAATGCATAGTGAAACCACTGACGTATATCTGTAACCTGTCTCTCCAATCAGGTATATTTCCCAATGCAATGAAAATAGCTAAAGTAATTCCGATTTACAAGACAGGCGACAGAGGGGAACTCTCCAACTACAGACCAATTTCACTATTACCGCAATTTTCCAAGATACTTGAAAAAATATTCTATGAGAGAATTGACAACTTCATACTGAAGAATGATTTATTGTGTGAGCAGCAATATGGGTTCAGACACCAAAGGACAACAGCATATGCCTTAATGGAATTTACAGAAAAAATATCAACAGCCATTGAAAATAAAGAGTATTCAGTTGGAGTATTCCTGGATCTTAAAAAAGCATTTGATACAGTAGATCACAATCTATTATTAAAGAAACTACAAAATTGTGGTATCAGAGGGGTAGCACTGTCCTGGTTAAGAAGTTACTTAAAGAATAGATATCAGTTTGTATGTGTTAACAACAAAAACTCAGAGCTACTGAAGGTCACCTGTGGAGTCCCACAGGGTTCAGTTTTGGGACCATTATTATTCAATATGTATATAAATGATATATGTAAAGTTTCAGAAAAAATGGACTTAATATTGTTTGCTGATGACACTAACCTGCTATGCAGTGGAAACAACTTGGAACAACTTCTGGATACACTCGGAAAGGAATTAGGAAAGCTGAAACTGTGGTTTGATTCAAACAAATTAACGCTCAATTTAAGCAAGACAAAATTTATAGTCTTTAACAACCATCACAACTACCCAGTACCCAAACTCAGTGTAAATGGTGTAGAGATTGAAAGGGTATCCGAAACTAAATTCCTTGGAGTAATAATTGATAACAAACTGTGTTGGAAGCCACATATTAATTATATAAAAGGTAAAGTATCCAAATCAATTGCAATATTACACAGAGTGAAAAATTTGCTGAATCAACCCACACTATACACCTTGTATCATTCATTAATACTCCCATACATGACATATTGTAATGAAGTATGGGGAAATACATATAAAACAAACATATATCCACTCTTTATGCTTCAAAAGAGAGCTATTAGAATAATCAACAAAGCAGCTTACAGGGAACCAACAAACCCACTTTTTCTTAAACAAAAAACTCTCAAGTTGAAAGATCTGATTGACTTTAAAACCGCAATAATAATGTTCAAAGTGAAGAATCTATCACTGCCCGCAAATATCCAAAAGTTGTTCCAAACAAGGGAGAAACGATATCACTTCAGAGGAACATGTATATTTCAAAAGCCTACAGTGAGAACAACTACCAAGCAACACTGTATTTCAGTGCAAGGTGTCAGATTATGGAACGATTTTGGACCTGAATTAAAATCATGTACAAAGCTTGGACAATTTAAACAAAAACTAAAGGAAGAAATACTCCAAACATATTTACAAGACGACATGTAAACTCACATAAGGATTGACATTTCCAGCCTGTGTTGTGTTATAGCTTAGTTTTTCTTTTTTCTCTGTGACACTATGTCTTAGATTTGTTTTTGAATAGTAACCGCTTAACTTAGACTAGCTCAGTTTTCTTTTTCTCTCAGTCATATTTTGTCTTAGCCTTGTTTTAAATTGTAATCGCTCTTGTCTTGTTTTCTCTTTTTTCTCCTTTGAATTCTTGGATGGAATATGGGTGGGCAATATAAGCTGCGGCTTCAGCCATCACCCATTTCGGATAACTCACGTGGAATTGTATAGTAGAAGGAGTCTTTGTCTAATTTGACCTTGTTGTTATATTATACAGTTTCTTTTAACCTGTAATGTACTATCCGAAATAAATAAATAAATAAATTCAGTCTCCATATAAACAATCAATTGAAATACCCCAAGCATCAAACTAGGGTACAATCGATTTCGTCACTTCCGCCTTCTTCCCCAGGCGATTCCAGGGGCCGTGTCAGGCCAAGCGCGGCAGTTTTAAATTAACGAATATTCCGTTGTTACTGAAGCATATGCACCAAGACCCGAACGGATCGGTTCCCTTTTATATCTAGTTTCAAGATATTTAAAGTACCCTGTGATGAGATAAAAGTGATCAATATAACCATATAACAGTAATCTGTGTGATTTAAAATATGTGTGTGATCAATATAACCACATAGTAGTTAGTTGTGTGCTTCAAAATATATGTGTGTTCAATATAATCATATAACAGTTATTTGTGTGACTCAAAATGTTTGTATTCTGCTTATATCTAGGTAAAATGATCAATATACCATAATGGAAAAATATTGTCAAGTGTGTGGTTCACTCTCTGCAAAATAGTGGACCTTTGTCTCATGAGGGAGAATAACAAACGCCTGGGATTTACGGAAAGGAGGCACAGTTGCGATAAGGAATGGCTGAGCTTGGCCTACGCTGACCTGGGAGGTGAAGTGACTTTCATGTGGAGACATTCGGCACCAGGAACGATCCTCCCTGCACCAGACACCTGGACTGTCCACTCATTAAATGCATGCTTTGTTCTTTGTTCATGTGTGTACATATATTCCGGGTCAGGGCTAGTATAGCCAGTCAGACTTCATGAACTGACACGATCTGTTGCTGTCAGGGAGAGAATGTTTGACCCGGCGCTGTAACCTACTATATTCAACTTGCTTACTTAATAAATACATGTTTCAAGTAAACTCAATCTCTTCCTTGAAAAACGAATCTGGGTAAACCATCTACACACATAGATAAGTTTTTAAAGGGTAGGCTTAGATGGTTTTTTCTACTAAATTTTTAATCACAACACCTGTTACGTGACATTTGGCCTTTAAGGTAAACATTGCACATAAAGCACTGTAAGTTTGAGGAAACATGCTAGATATTCTTTTCTATGTATTATTGTACTGTTTGAGTTTTGCACGGCTTTATTGACGAAAGAATGTGAGCTAAAATGGATTAAATTTAAGCTAGCGGCCGGGAAACCCCGTAGCTGTTCTGTTGTCTTCAACTGTGCAACATGTGGTCATTGTCTTGCAAGCTAGCCATGGGTTCATGTGTGTGTGGTGATTAGACATGTTTGTTTAAAACTGTGTTTTGTTCTTAATGAGTTCTTTTAGCAGTGAACACAACTTAGTGTGTTAATAGCAATAATCTAAAAGGTTAAAAATATATTATAAATTCATATGTTTACAATGTGATTATGTTTAAGATATGTACAGTACATGGTGTTGGTTATGTTCAAAACTTAATACAGACGAGTGAAGGCAGCAGATGCGTGTGTGATCATTTCTCCTTCCCTCACTAAGAAAAGTAGTGAGGGAAGGAGAAATGATCACACACGCATCTGCTGCCTTCACTCGTCTGTATTAAGTGAGGTGCAGAGAGCCAATTCCCTCTACTTGATCCCTAAGGCATAAACAACAGATCACGGAGTAAAAAGGTGTGACCAACAGATCACAGAGCAATCCAAAATTAACTTACGGTCTTCCTTGTCTATCAAAACATATGCAAGAGCCTTAATTACACATTCCGAAACACACAAAAAAAAACAGCATGAAACCATTTCTATCAAATGCATAAAACTATAGTCAGTGCATTAAAGGAGAATGAAGCTATTGGGTTAACCATGTCTGATCCATTTAACCTGTTACATACCTCCATCGCTTCCGCCATTTAAAACATCTGCCACCGTGCTAAACTTATGTGCTTGCAGCTGTTTAAATCAGTTTGGTGGCACTTGGCTGCCAACGACAGTATGGGCATGTGAACTGCAGATTATTTTCACTGTGCATGCGTGTACTCCAGAACTACTGGATAGATTTGGATGAAAATTTTTACCAGAGGTGGGCCTTGGGCTGGAGAGGAACTCATAACATTTTGGTGATGATCCCAGGATGCATACCTCCACCAAGGCTCTTATCTTCTCACAGTGTGTTAGCAAGGATACTCCAAAACTACTAGATGAATTTGGATGGACATTTTACCAGAGGTGGTCCTTGGGCTAGAGAGGAATCCATAACATTTTGGTGATGATCCAAGAAGGCATACCTCCGCCAAGGCTCTGGCACCGAGGCATCAGCACCTTGGTGCTTTCATTTTTTTCAGTAACCTCCACTTTATAACAATTCAGCTTTACGTGTTGTAAAAAAAAAACGTGCTGTGTTGTGCTGTAAAAAAGTCGCACTGGTGCCTCTAGTGGCCCGCCATAGTTATTACAGTACCTTTTTCCCCGGCTTCATTGATGTTAAAGGTGAGTTAAATTTGTATTTATTTCAAAAATGAAGCCCTATCTCGGAATTCTGGCAAATTAAAAGTTGAGAAAATATCATGATACAATGATACAAGCTTTCGTTCCACTTAATTTTAACTGGGCGAGCTGAAACAGAGCGACGGATAGACAGACACACACATCCACACACAGACACATTAAGTGATTACTGTATGCCTCTCAGTTTCACTGAGGCATAATGATGTTCTTTCCACTTTGAAATGATGTCTCCAACAGTGCTCACTGGAACATTCAGCAGTTTAGAAATGTGCCTGCAACCAAGGTCATCATCATGTTTTGCAACAATAAGGTTGCTAAGGTCTAGAGAGAGTTCTTTGTTTCTACCCATCATAAGTTCTTTGTGGTGTGACAATCTGATATTTACAGACCTTTTTAGTGGCTATCAGTCAGGACTTAACCAGCTGAAATTAATTTGCACTGAGTGATTGGGTGGCTTCTTAAATTTTGATGGATTTCAGCTGGTTTCTTAGCTTTCTATGCCTTTTGTGTAAAGAACTGAGGTCCACACGAATAGTGGTTTCAACAAAGTTCTCTTAAAAACTAGGAGCGGGAAACATTAACAGGCGGCAACATCAACACATCGCCATTTTCATATCTATTCACTCGGTGAAGGTCAACTCTGACCTGTGACGTCACCACAGTCTTAAAGACACACCACATATACTGTAAATATCACATTATATGACATCTCCCCCTTTTTTAGTTTTTTTTTCAGAACAAAACAATTTTCAATTCAAACATTTTTCCATTTCCATTTCACCCTTCCCCACAGCCCATGGCTTAATTATTGAACCACATATAACCACACTTATCACAGTGAACACGTGAATTTCTCTCTTTTTTCATTCATTTTTTTTTTCTCTCTACAAATCTAGTCTTTGCACAGGTTTTAATCATTCTACCAGACCGGGTAAACAACAGTCTTTGCTTTGGGTCTGGCGGTTTGACACTGGATTCTGGTAAAATAGTGTCAGCAGCAGCTGCAGTTTCAGGCTGCTGATTGACGATCTCTGGCTGCAGGTCATTTGGAGCTGAAGAGTGTATCTCTCTGGCTGTTTCAGGATCATGTTGCAAGTGACGGCGGTTGCGTCGCAAAGTTGCTCCCTGGGGTGTTTCAATAAGAAAGGAGCGAGGTGTGCTGCTTTCTCCTGTGACAACAGCGGGTGTTTTCCCGGATTTCTGATGGTCCAGCTTTGTGAGGACTGAATCTCCTGGCTTCAACGAAGGTAGGGGTTTAGCTCCATGGCGCTGATTGAAGTAGAATGCTTGTTTCTGTTTCTCCATTGCATCCTTATTCCTGACGACTTCCAGATCTGGCCATCGGGGCTGAAGATTCACTTCCAGTGTAGGAAGAGTTGTTTTGATCTTTCGACCCATAAGTAGCTCTGCAGGACTCACGCCTGTGGTGGTGCAGGGCATTGATCGAAAGCACATGAGGGCGAGCAAAGGATCTTGCTGCTTTAAGATTCTTTTTGCTGTTTGAACTCCCCTCTCTGCATGTCCGTTTCCTTGGGGGTTGTGTGGACTTGAGGTGATGTGCAAAAAGTCAAACTCCCTTGCAAACTTTTTAAATTCTTGGCATGAGAATTGAGACCCATTGTCAGATACAACCACATCTGGACAACCAAACCTCGCGAACACTGCCTTCAGCTTTAAGATCATCTGAGAAGCAGTGGTTACTGGCAGATGAAGTATCTCGAGGAACCGAGAGAAATAGTCTGACACAACAAGGTAAGTGTGCTTGTTATGCTCACACAGGTCAACAGCAAGTCTCTTCCAGGGTCGATCAGGTAGAGGGGCTGACAAGAGAGGCTCTTTTCGCTGAGCTGGTCTCATCTCACGACACACCTGACAGGACTGGACTTTGCGTTTGATTTCAGATGAGATGCCAGGCCACCACACAGATGTGCAGGCCCGCTCTCTGCATTTTGTCAGACCTTGATGTCCATCATGTATTCGATCCAAGATGTCTGCTCTGAGCACATCCGGAATCAACATGCGGCTTCCTCTGGTGATAATTCCATCACATTCAGACAGTTCATTTTTAATGGGAAAATAGTCTCTGATAGCTGCTGGGACATTGCCTATGTATTCTGGCCATCCTGACTTGATGTACCGCAACACCAACTGTAGGTTACAGTCAGCTGCTGTAGCGGTCTTTATAGTGTCTATTTTATGTGTAGTAGCTGGCAAGTTATCAATAACTGCTGCTATGTAGCATGCTACATCAGAGTGAGTATCAGTCTTGTTTTCTACGCACTGTAGTGGACTTCTTGAGAGTGTATCAGCTACTACCAAGGTCTTTCCCGGAGCATATTCGGCTGTCGGTTTGAACCTCTTAAGTCTCATAAGTAGCCTTTGGCACCGTATTGGCACATTGTCCAGGTCCTTTTTGTTCATGAGAGGCACCAAGGGTTTGTGATCTGTGACCAACTTAAAATCTTCCAGACCACAGAGGTACTTCTCGAATCTCTCACATGCCCAGACACTCGCCAAACACTCCTTCTCTATCTGTGCATATCTAGTCTCGGCCTCTGACAGACGACGTGAGCAGTATGCCACAGGTTTCCAGTTTCCATTGTGCAGTTGCAGTAGTACTCCACCTATACCATAGCTGCTGGCATCGGCTGATACGGCAGTAGGTCGATTCACATCATAGAATTTCAGAACTGGAGAAGTAGACAGAATGTCTTTGATGCGTTGAAATGCCTCCTGCTGAGAATGGTCCCACATCCACACTGACTTGGATTTCAACAGTTCATATAGTGGCTGGCCCACTGTCGACAGATTTGGGATATATTTCCCTAGGTAGTTAAACATGCCCAGGACACGCTTGAGGTCATGCACGTTCTGTGGTGGAGGGAGCTCGCGGATTGCCTTGACTTTGTCAGGGTCAGGTCTCACGCCTGATTTGTCAATTTCTTGGCCCAAGAAGTGAAGCTTGTTTTGTCTAAACTTACATTTTTCTCTGTTCAGTTTAAGTCCGGCTGACTTGATCCTTTCCAGTACCTTGCTGAGACGCTGGTCGTGCTGTTCAGGAGTGTCGCCGTACACCAGTATGTCATCCATGTAGATAGCCACGCCTTCCAGGCCGTTGAGGGTTTCTGTCATTTTGCGCTGAAAAATTTCAGGAGCGCTTGTGATCCCAAATGGAAGACGTTTGAATGCATATCTCCCAAAGGGTGTGATAAAGGTTGTTAATTTACTGCTTTCTGGATGGAGAGGAATCTGCCAAAACCTGGAGGCAGCATCCAATGATGTGGTTGCTCCACTAAGTTTTGCAGTGATTTCCTCTGCAGTAGGAAGAATATACCTCTCTCTTCGTACAGCTTCATTTAACCTCTTTAAATCGACACAGATCCGCACTTTTCCATTTTTCCTTGGGACTGGCACCATTGGCGCACACCAATCTGTAGGATCAATCACAGCTTCAATCACATTATTCTCCTCCATACGCTGCAATTCCTCTTTAACCTTCTGCAAAAGTGGCAAAGGGACACGACGGGCAGTGTGCACTGTGTATGGCTGAGCATTCTCTTTTAACAGGATAACTGGTTCTGTTTTAAGTGTTCCATGCTCACCAAATGCTTTGTGAACTTCTTCAACACGCTTCACAAGCCCCATCGACATTGCTGTGTCTCTGCCCAGCAAATTGTTTGCATTATTGCCACTGATGACATACACAGGAAAAGTATATGGTTTTTCTTTGTATTCTGTGAAGGCTTGAAATTTCCCTATACAGTCCAACTGACCACAGTGGCTGCACAGTGTGACATTAGATGGCTCTAATTCCTTCTTAGGAACTAGTTCGTTAAATGTCTTTTCTCCCATAATGTTTGCATCTGCACCCGTATCAATTTTAAAATTGACTGGTGTTGTTCCAATTGTAAGCTGTATGGTCCATGGGTCATCATTTCTATTTGTTTTTGTGACTGCGCCCAAAAAAAATGGTGTCTGGGAAACTGTCTCTTCAGTGACTTCTCTGACTGATTTACTGTGACATTTCTTTTCCCAGTGACGCACCTTTTTACACTTGTTGCATGTTGACTTCATGGCTGGGCACTTTTCAGGATCTCTGTGTTTTAATTTTCCACATCTTCCACACCATGAGTCATTTTGCTCTCCACTTTTTTTCTTCTTTGGTTTAAATGGAGATCTTCCTCTGCCTGCTGCTTTTCCCTGGATCTCCTGCACCATGGCGTGTGCTTCCCCCTGCTGGTGAACCTGGAGGACAACCTCCTCGGACTGGCGAACTGTTTGAATAGTTTGGGCAAGTGTTAGATCAGCCATCATCTGCAGTTTACGTGACAGCTCTTTATCGAGGATGCCCACAACAATTCGGTCACGGATATGTTCATCTCTCTTTACACCAAAGTCACAGTGTTCTGACATCTCATAAAGGGCTCTGATAAACATTTCCACTTTCTCACCAGGCCACTGCAGCCTCTGGTGAAAACAAGCGCGCTCATGGATCACGTTCCGTTTAGGACAGAAGTACTCGTCGTATTTTCCTAACACAATGTCAAACTTCTTTTGATCCGCTTCCTCAGTAAATGAGAATGACTTGAAGATGTTTTCAGCTTCGGGGCCCATGGCGTAAATCAGTGACCTGACCTGAACTTTGCCGTCCTCTTTATTCAGTTTTGTAGCCGTCCGGAAACGCAGAAAGCGCTCTTTCCAGCCCGCCCATTCATTTGGACGATGAAAAGGAAAACTTTCCGGGGGATTAAACTTGGCCATCTTACTGAAGCAGAGCGTCCGTCAAGCACTTCTGACACCATGTAAAGAACTGAGGTCCACACGAATAGTGGTTTCAACAAAGTTCTCTTTTAAAAACTAGGAGCGGGAAACATTAACAGGCGGCAACATCAACACATCGCCATTTTCATATCTATTCACTCAGTGAAGGTCAACTCTGACCTGTGACGTCACCACAGTCTTAAAGACACACCACATATAAATATCACATTATATGACATTTTGCACCTCTTTGTATGTAGCATGTAGTTGACATGTTAGCAGAGGCGCTGCATGCACCAGGTAAGGCAAGCAAATGCTTGGGGCCTGAAGGGGGCTCTGAAGGCTGTGTAACTTTGAATCACTACAGCAGTGATTATATGGAGAGTTTGCAATGGCAGTTGTATACCAGCGCAGAACTCCTAAAGGGGCCCCACCCCCACCTCTCACATTTGCAAGTACTGGTGTCCATCTCAAAATGAAGTGAAGGTATCCATCTGGCAGTGACAAAAGAAAGAAAAAAAGGAAGAGGAGAAAAGAAAGCAAGACAGCGGTAAATAATGCAAATAATACAATAGTTAATTTAGCTCAGAGCAGCTTAGTGTGTTCTGCCTCTGCTTCTCTGCTTGTTCTCATGTGACCGTGTTGAGTAGCTGGGTGTTGTGGTAAGGACACTGGTACTCGTCTTGTTTGCTCAGCTAGCAGGCTGGAAATATAAACAGCTAACTTGGACAATACTTTTTCTTTAGTTATCAAATGAAAGCTGTGTCTAGCCAAGCTTAACTGTCAAGCTAAGAATGCTAAGTTATAGAATTTATATACAAGAAATCTGGATAATGCTAAGATGCATTGATGGAAGCTATTTATTTATTAGATTATTTATTACATAAGAGTGATGAACGTGTGGCATATTGATGTACCACCATGCACGGCACAGACATAGTCACGCAGGCACGGATGACATCACCACACAGTGACTATATGAAGGGACTAACAGCAGGAATCCTGGTCTTTGGTGCGTCGCCTCTAGCCTGCTATGGGGCCTGTACTCCTATATTGTTAGCATGTTACATGTTCCACATGTTGCTAGCTTCTTTATTAAAAGCTGGCCATCAACACAGACAACGCTGGTCCTTGCTTCTTAGACATAAGAGAACGGTGGTTGGAGGGGACCTCCGTGAATTTTTGCCTAGGGCCCCAAGAGACTCTAGAATTGCCTCTGCATGTTAATATTTATTGTGCTCCTCCATACTATGCCAGAGATGCCACTGATAGTTACAAATAAAAAAAAACCACACACACATTAAGTAGCAAATTTCAAGAGAGAAAGAAGAAATAAAGGACCAATTTACAGAAAAAAGTCTCAAGTTTATTAGAAAAAATTTTGAACATTTTCATGAAGAGTCATTCAGTTATGAGAAAATGTTGACAGACAGGTCAGTTAATAGCGTAATTTAAGACTCAGCCATGTTTTATAACCCAATGTAAATGTTTGGGGGCCAAAAACTCTTCAGAATGGTTCTTAGATGTTGCTGACCTTTGGTATAGAAAATGCAGTCCTTATTAAACAGCACAATTCCCTCATCAACTACGAGTACCTTGCCTTTGCACCCACTGCTCGGTGTCTAGTGGCACTATTGTAGCTGCTCCTCTCAGCTTTTGTCCTTGTCCAGTCACGCTACTTTGGATTGCTTTTTCAATTTGCTTCTACTTTATCAAACTAACCCAACTGGGTGTCTGGGCAAACATAACAAGTGTCATGGCTGCACACTGGGCTCCAGAGTTAAAAAACGGCTAACAAAACACAATCTAATCTCTTACTTGGACCTCCCTACCCATCCTGTCTGCCCACTTTCATTAGTCAGGACAAGGCCAAAACACTTCAAAGCACCCTTGGTCTATAGGTCACAGAATAGACAGAGTTAGTGCATGTGTTTCAGGGTTATTGCACATTATTTAAAAAGCACTTCAATAAATATGCTTAAAAGCAAAAGAGAGAGAACCAAGTCAAGCTTTGCTTATGCTCTTCATGCCAGAAGAAGACGGCACAACAGTTTTACACTAAGAACTAGTGCTGGGAATATTAAAGTGAAACGTAATTAATTATGGTAGCGGAACTTGAAATGCCAAACAACTTTTTCCACCTGTACTTTGGCACGAGTCACATAAATCCCACACTCCAAGTCCTCATTTTATTTAATTCTGGGTTTTCAAATCAGTTTGCTGGAGTATCGCTGTCATATTATGTGGACATTTGGACTGCATATTTTATTTAATTAGACATTAAAACGCCCCTCCATGGATTGCCACCTTGTCATGGTGGAGGGGTTTGCATGCCCTAATCATCCCAGAAGGCATGTTGTTGGGGGCTATTTGCCCCTGCTAGGGTCTCCCAAGACAAACTGGTACTGGGTGAAGGGCCAGACCAAGAGTGATCCAGCAGATTCCCTTGAAAAAGTTACATCAAGGACAAAGTGTACCCAAAGGAGCCACATGGGTCCACCCTCCAGGGGGCTCTCCACCTGCAGGAGGGAGCATGTGGATCATGGTGCTATGTGAACTGCGCGATAGTCTATGCTGCTCTGTTTGGACTGCAACCCCCATGACCCGGACCCCCAGATAAGCAGTAGAAGATGGATGGATGGATGGATGGATGGATGGATTGAAGGATGGATTTGTCTGGAAATGGTGTAAGGAACTGACAGACAGCATCTTGCTGGGAGCACGAACTTTATTACAAAAGACCTTAGTGGTGGTACAGAGTAACGTTGGTTGGGAAGTCGAGCTCCAAAGACACTGTAAAGCCGCCGTCCCTTACATTCATATGTTCAGTGTGATGAACTCACTGAGCAGCCTTGTCATCATGCCAGCACTGACCAGACCTGTTGTTTGAGAACACACACACCCCACCCCGGAAAAGCAAAAAAAAAAAAAAAAACCCCACCACTATCAATTTACCTTTCCCAATTTGGTAATTGTAAAACCCCAGAACTAGCTAAAGCCAGTGGGTGGACTACTGCATGGCCCACTTCTTGTTGGCACTCGTGCCCCTAGCTAAACACAGTCCTTTTTTTATATTGAGGAAGGCAGTTCAGTTCAAGGGACCCTGAGGTGAGCTCTTGGTGGACATGCCCCTGGAGGCACCAATTGCAACGGACCTAGGCTCCATCCCACTGGAGCCACAACTCACTCATCAGCATCACCCCAGCCAGGATCCCACACCAGCTGGGTTGGATCCAATGCTGCGTCTTGATCTGCAGCAGCTGCTCTTACCTCCCACAGACGGCTGGCTTGCCATCTCGGGCCATCAGCCATCTGGACGACGGCTGGTCTCAGCTGCACGGGGACCTTCATGGGTGTCAGTGGTAGTGAAGATGTTGAGGCCGACTGCGGGTCCAGTCATTCGGATCTGTGGGCCTAGTCTATCACTGCGAGTGGCGCTCTGTTCGGCTGCACATCTGTTCAGATGGATGAGGCAGCCACGGTATGGCACCAATCCCTTCACCATTCACACACACATTCACACCTAAGGCCCCTTTAGAGTCTCCAATTAACCTAACTTGCATGTTTTTGGCCTGTGGGAGGAAATCGGAGTACCCAGGGTAAACCCACACAGACAAGGGGAGAACATGCAAACTTCACACAGAAGGGTCACCTGATGGTCAGGGAGTGGGATCGAAGAATTGATGGTCAGGGGTGGAATTGATCCAGTGACCTTGCTGCATTGCCACAGTGCTAACCACTGTGCCACCATGCTCTTTTTCTCTTTATCTCATGGTTAAAAGGTATTTCTCTTTCTAGGTCTGACTGTTTGCGGATGGTTATCGAGAAAGTTTTTTTATCCAGGCGGGGGGATTGGAATCTGGAGGAGGTGTATGCCGGCACATGGGGCGAGCATAATTGTGTAACATCTTAGACAAGAACAAAGAGCAGAGGTTCCCTGGTGAGATAACAGGGAGGTGTGAAGGATGAATGCAGTGTGACCTTTTGTGTGTTAGAAACTTCTAGAGGAATGGTAAAGGATTAAGGAAGTGAATACAATGTGACCTTTTGTGTGTTAGAAGCTTCTAGATGAATGCCATGCTATTTAAGAGAAGAGTCTCTGCTGAGATGTCATTCTGTCTATGCTTCTTGTGTGAGATGTGTAATAAATCGTCTGAGTCAAATCCGCCTCTTCATTTACATGCTCCACAGGTGCAGTTTATTGATCAGGATGTCAGGGATGATGGTGTTGAAAGCTGAGCTGTAGTCCACAAAGAGCATCCTCATGTAGCTCTTTGGGCTCTCCAGGTGGCTCAGCACTCTGTGGAGTGTGGTGGCAATGGCGTCTTCCATGGACCAGTTCTCCCTGTAGGTGAACTAGTGGGGGGTGAAGGAGAGAGGAAGACAGTCCCTGATGTGCTGGGATAATAGTCGCTCAAAACACTTCATGACTACAGATGTGCTATGGGTCTGTAGTCATTCAGGCTGTCACTTGCGGACTTTTGGGGATGGGGATGATGGTGGAGGCCTTGAGGCTGAAGGAGATGGTGGTGTGCATCAGGGAGAGGTTGAACAGCTTGGTGAGGATCTTTGCCAGCTGGTCAGCACATGCTTTGACCACCGCTCCTGGGATACTGACGGGGCCAGCGACTGTGCAGGGGTTCACTGCTTTCAGTTTCCTCCTCATCTCGTGCACCTGTAGAAAGAGAGGGGAGGGTGGGGGGTGAGAGGGGAGGAGAAGGGGATGAGTTGGGGAGGGAAGTGTGCTCAATCCAGCCAAAGAAGCTGTTAAGCTCCTCTGCCAGAGTGAGGCTGCTGTCTGATGTTGGGGAGTCTGGCCCCTGTAGTTGGTGAGGGCCTGGATGCCTCTCCACATCTGTTGGGGATGTTGTTTATGAGGAAGCCCTCCACCTTCCTCCTGTAGGTGTTCTTGGCATGTTTTATGCCTCTTCACAGATTGGCTCTAGCCGTACTGTACAGAGAGCTGTCCTTCTGCCTGAAGGCTGAGTTGCGAGCTCTGATCAGAGCCTGGACCTCACTTGTCATCTAGGGTTTCCGGTTTGGAAAGACCTGGATGTGTTTGGTGACTGTCACATTTTCTACACAGCGTTTAATGTAGAAAAGGACAGACTCAGTGTCAGAGTCCAGGTCCTGCTGTTCAAAGATTTTCCAATCTGTGCAGCTAAAGCAGTCCTGTAGCTGGAGGACAGCATTTTTTTTTGTATACTTTATTGATCCCCAGAGGGGAAATTGAGGGCTTCCACCTGGATGGATGAAGCAGCCACGGTACAGCGCTATCCCTTTTACCATTCACACACACATTCACACCTAGGGCCAATTTAGAGTCTCCAATTAACCTAACCTGCATGTTTTTGGCCTGTGGGAGGAAACCGGAGAAATCCCGGAGTAAACCCACGCAGACACAGGGAGAACATGCAAACTCCACACAGATCACTGTTGGTCAGGGGCTGGGATTGAACCAGGGATCCCAGGGCCAAGGCTGTGTTGTTGTGCTGCTGCAGTGCTATCCACTGCACCACCGCACTGCCATTTTCAGGCCATGTTTTAATTGTTTGTTTGGTTGAGGAGGGAACTCTTCCTATGGGGAGTGTAAGCAGGTATTAGAAGCAAGGAGAGATGGTCTGATTGTCCAAGGTGAGGGAGGGGGGTGGCTCTGTAGGCATGCTTAATGTTGCTGTAAACATGATCCAGTGTTCTTTCCCCTCTTGTGGGACACTAAACATGTTGGTGGAATTTGGGGAGTACAGTCTTTAAGCGTGCTTTGTTAAAATACCCTGCAATAATATGGGCTGTGTCGGGGTGATCTCTCTGTTGCCAAAATACTGCCAATATCATGTTAACTGCCTTCAGATTTTTACACAATAGCAGCTCTCAAGGCAGCGCTGTCAGGGTAAGATCAAGGCTGATTGCCATGGCAAGCAGACTGAACATGTTGCAAAACTTATTGAGGTAAAGAAGTGTGTTGAAAAAAAAATAACTGTTTATGCGTATTGTGTCTATGAGTGCTCACTGTACCCCTATCCTCCACTTCCCCCTGGGAATAGTTAACTAGTTAATTAGTTAAGAAATGTAATCGTGATTGTGATTAATTTTTGAAAATGGGTGCGACAAATTAATTTTTAAAAAATTTAATTGATTCCAAACATTACTAAGAATTGAGGGCCAAATGGGTCATCATTTACTGAAAAAACAGATTTAAACTTACCACATTTTAGATAGCAGCATCAGCAGTTTTTTGGAGTCATTTTGAAATAGAGTTTCAAGCACTAAAGGAAGTACAAAATTAGGACTTTCAATATTACCACCACACAAATCTTTCAATCATGATCACTTATGGGGAACACATGCAAATATTTTTGACACAAACAGCTTAACTTGTGAATAAAGGGAAAAATACAAAAGTGTCATTTTATAATTAGGGATACATTTCATGCCAACTAAAACATACCACTCAAAGTTGCAAAATGAATTAATTGTTAAACTTAGGCTCTAATGAATTAAAATATTTAAATGAAAACTAACATTCATTATTTTTAAATACATTTTTTGTGAGAAAACTTGTCAATAATATTTACATTTAAAAACTAGAGCAAGAGGAAAAAAATGGAAAAAACAAATGTAAGAGAGAAATAAAGTACCATGGCAAGAAAGAGGTGTATGCATATAGATAGATAGATAGATAGATTGATAGATAGATAGATAGATAGATACTTTATTTGGAACAAAAAAGTAAAAAAACCAAAAACAAATGACAAGTGCAATAAAAGTGACAGTTTACAGTCCTCGAAAGGGAGAAGGAAGAAGTTAACACTTATTTACTCCAACTCCTCTTTTTCCTAAATACAACCCATGTGAAATATATACGTATTACCTCATTTAAAACCCCAAGTAAACAATTAACTATATTTTGTACATATCAACATTGACACCCATCCATCCCAACATACATACAGTCCATACATCTAAACCCAGCCCCAAACAACACAGATATGCACAGATATGCACAGTACTCTCCCACCTACCGTACCATAGTGTCCCAGAGTGAGCATAGTGAATCGTACATATTAATACTACTCCTCTAGCATATATTCTTTCAGCAAATAATGTTTATACTGCGGCGGCATGCAAAAATAAGCGGCGATGCTGTGGTTTTAAGGAAGTTTTATTAATCATACCGCCGTCACGGGATCCCCTCTCCGGTGCATAGTTTGAGCAGCCCGGAGCGGGATCCCAAGGCTCTCAGAGAAGGAGAGGCGGACACTGTGTGTCTACCAGTTGCAGGATCAGAGTGAGAGAGAGAGTGCATTACAGAGTTGCAGCTTAAATACTTGACCATAACAATACATCAAAGGAACATACCCCACAGTTAGTATGATCAAAGGGATAACAGAACAGGCAGGTGATATTTGCATTTGTGAGACATACATCACAATGGGCAGATTAGCTAGACCTCGCTCCAGGTGCAGGACAAAGAGGCTAACAGGCACATCTACATATTGATCTGAGTCTCTAGGTCACAGTAAGGACAGGGCGCATGAACACAATGCATCAAAGGTGACATTATCACAGCAGTGTAGCGGAAAAAACCAGGAGTAGCGAGTTGTCTGTCCTTAGTCTGTTGTGGGGTTAAAACGAACTGCCACACGCTCCCCCCCAGAGGACGCGGCAGGGGGCCGCGACCTCGATAATCCATCTGTGTGAGCGAGCTGTGGGAGAAGCTCGCTGCAGGCGGAGGGGGAGGGAGGGGAGTAAAAGCCGGCCGGAGACAATGAAAACGTCTGGGCCGCGCAAATATTGCTTGCTGCTCCGCGACGTCGAGGGGTTGTCCCTTTGCACGTGCGGAGATCACAAGAAGAAAAATTAGTCTCTGACTCCTCTCGTGGCCATGAAGAAAAGCAGGAGCGGCTGTAAGAAAAAAAAAAGTGAACAAAGCAGAGGGCCTGGCGTGTTGGCTTTAGGTGCCGAAGCAACCCCAAAGCCCCCAGGAACAGCTGACAGCTGAAATCCCTTTGTGCCGTGGCTAAGACCATTAAAAAATCCAGTGGCGAGCTGCGTGCTTGCTTCAGGTGAACGGGCAGCCCTGAAGTTTCTGTGAGCAGCGGCGGAGGATGATGGCGGTCTCTGGAGCCGTTACTTGTCCCGTGCGTGATGCGCCGTCCTCGTAACTCCCCGATGCGTGCGCGGGGGTTCAGTGCGTGGGTGGGCCGCTGGAGTGGCGAGTCAGGGTGCAGAAACTTGGTGGAGATCGGCGCAGACGGCGCCGATAAACTCCAGGTTGAGCTGTTGCGTCATTCGGTCGTGGTGCGTTGGAGCGGTGCGAGGAAGTAGGCGATCTCTGTCCCTCGGGCTCGTGGAGACGCGTTGGAGCGGTGCGAGGCAATAGACGATCTTTGTGCCCCGGGCTCGTGCAGCTGCGTTGGAGCGGTGAGAGGGAGGAGACGATCGTTGTCGCTCGTGCGGCCATGGTGCGTTCAGTTCCACGCGCTGCGTTCTCCGTCGGCCCTGGAGGTTGCCGTCATGGAGAGAGGACGAGGTGCGTGCGCTCTCTGTGAGAGCGGCCGGTCCAGCGTGGATGTGCAGATCTCAGGCGTGCAGATCTCACCGTGAAGCGTGAAGCGGTCACCAGTGTCGCGGTCCAGACCAGAAGTTGCTTTGCACAAAGCGTGTGCTTTCAAGCGGAGTCACCAGTGCGGCGGCATGCAAAAATAAGCAGCGATGCTGTGGTTTTAAGGAAGTTTTATTAATCATACCGCCGTCACAGGATCCCCTCTCCGGTGCATAGTGTGAGCAGCCCGGAGCGGGATCCCAAGGCTCTCAGAGAAGGAGAGGCGGACACTGTGTGTCTACCAGTTGCAGGATCAGAGTGAGAGAGAGAGTGCGTTACAGAGTTGCAGCTTAAATACTTGACCATAACAATACATCAAAGGAACATACCCCACAGTTAGTATGATCAAAGGGATAACAGAACAGGCAGGAGATATTTGCATTTGTGAGACATACATCACAATGGGCAGATTAGCTAGACCTCGCTCCAGGTGCAGGACAAAGAGGCTAACAGGCACATCTACATATTGATCTGAGTCTCTAGGTCACAGTAAGGACAGGGCGCATGAACACAATGCATCAAAGGTGACATTATCACAGCAGTGTAGCGGAAAAAACCAGGAGTAGTGAGTTGTCTGTCCTTAGTCTGTTGTGGGGTTAAAACGAACCGCCACAATACCTCTTTTTGAATTGATTTCTGTTTGTACATAGTTTCAGTTCCAGCTCCAGACTGTTCCACAAATCCACTCCACAGACAGATATACACATACTTTTCTTAGTTGTTCGTACCTTAGGTTTTGTAAAGTTTAAGTCTCCTCTCAAATTATAATCATTGTCTCTTTTTTTGAATATTTTTTGTATATTAGTTGGGAGTTGATTATTAACCTGTTGCACTTCTGTGTACCGCAGGCATCTCTGTGTGTCTCTGCGTCCTAGGACGCACGACAGCGTCCGAGTACGCACACTGTGCGTCCTAGGAGGCACTGAAAAAAAAACCCACCTGCATTTCCGTTCTTCCACTACAGACACAGCAGTGAACAGAAAGCCAAAGGAGTGCTTTGATTGGTTTAGATGTGATTGACCTCTCATTCGACTAATAAGAGCCTTGAATTGGGTTTCTGAAACCTTGAAGAACCAATGACTGAAAACCTAGCAAGAAGGACCCGCCTACCAACGGCTGTGAATACAGCCAGCCAATTGAAGCACACAAGTTCGAAAGCTGTTTTGTGTAAGGCTGGGTGACACACAGGCGTTCGCCAGTCTTTTTTTCTAACTACTGTTCTTATTTGTTTTGGAAAAATCGTTCGCCAAAACCGCAATCATGGAAGCGCAAAACCGCAAAAATGGAATTATGGTTTGACCGGGTCGCGAGACCAGAACCACGAGTCCGTAACAAGCAGACCAGCTTCATGTTCGTCTGACAATGAGGAAGAGAAGTTCACCAGCTACGCTGCTGTTGTGAACAGGTAAGTGTTATAAGCTAAATTATTCTTTATCCCTGAAAATTGTAATCAAAAATGACTTTTGACCGATCGGTAAATTACAGCTGTGCGTCGTAGATCGCAGCGCACCGTGACCGCGGCGCAACGGGCGATGTCCGTCCTCTGTAGCGGGGGGGGGGGTGACAACCCCCCCCCCCCGACACACACACACAGCCCTGAGTGTCACCTTTCATTAGAGCCCAAGATCAAGCTTCTATATTGAATCATTCAAAAGTTACAGATGTTTTTCCAAACTGTGCCATTTGGCACAATTTGGCACAGTTCAAAAACGCCTGGGAACAACCTGAGAACAAAGCTGTGTAATATATTCATTTTTTGTGGTATTGTTACAAAATTTTGACCTCAGCTGGATAACACTTGGTTCTACATTTCTGTTGCATTTTCCAGCCCGGATCTGAAGCTGTGTGTTATTTGCAAGCATTTGTATCCAAAAAAAAACACCCAGGCGAAATTTATTTTCTTCAAGTTCAGTATGTTTAGATGACTGTTACTCAGTGGCCGGAGCACTTAGAGAGATTATGACTATTTTGCCAAAAAATTCCAAGTGTTTTCTTTTAAATGAGACCAACACCATGAAGATGCTGCAAAGGGTTGAAGAACAGCTTTTGATTTACTTTGGGTATGTTATTTTTTGGCGTTTTTAGGGAAATTGGCCAGAGTGCAAGGGGTTAATTGCCCTGTACATTACTTGTGCTGTCTTATATTTAACTAAATCCATGAACTTTATGGCATGTGACTTTAAAAACGACGAGTTGGTATGGTCGCTATATCCTACGTTATTTATTATCCTTATATCTTTTTTTTTGTAATGTGCATATTGGCTGTAGGTTGGTCCTGTAGGTGTTTCCCCAGATCTCTAAACAGTAGTTAAGATATGGTAGAAACAGTGAATTGTACAGTAAGAACACTGATTTATAGTCCAAAATGTGTATTGTCTTCCCCAGTATCCCTATACATTTTGACAACTTGGCCTGGATGTGACTGATGTGAGGTTTCCAGCAGATTTTATTGTCTAGCGTCACCCCCAGAAGCGTATTTTCCTGTACTGTTTCTATTCTGGTATCATCTATCGATATCATTATTTCATGATTTATTTTGTAATTTCCAAACAACATAATCTTTGTTTTTTCAGATTTAGAGATAATTTATTTTTGTTGAACCACTGCGTTAACCTTTTCATTTCAGTTGTGACCACCTCTAAAACCTGCTGCAAATTCTCACCAGTGCAAAGGATATTTGTGTCATCTGCAAACAAAATAAATTTCAGAATTTTTGATACTTGGCATATGTCATTTATATATAAGATAAAGAGTTTGGGTCCCAAAACTGACCCCTGGGGCACACCACAAGAGATGGTCCTGAAGGGTGATTTGTGCTCACCAATTTGTACAAATTCTTGTCTGTTACTTAACCTCTTGCACTCCGGTGTACCACGGGCGGACACGTCTCTGCATCCTAGAGCGCACGAGGGCGCACGAGGGTGCTGCGTCCTAGAGTGCACTGAAAAAAAAAGCTGCATTTCCATTCTTCCACTACAGACACAGCCGCGAACAGAAAGCCAAAGGAGTGCTTTGATTGGTTTAGATATGATTGACCTCTCATTCAACTAATAAGAGCCTTGAATTGGGTTTCTGAAACCTTGAAGAATCAATGACTGAAAACCTAGCAAGAAGGACCCGCCTACCAACGGCTGCGAATACAGCCAGCCAATTGAAGCACAGACGTTCGAAAGCTGTTTTGTATAAGTCTGGGTGACAGGCGTTCGCCAGTCTTTTTTTCTTACTACTGTTCAGAATCAGAATCAGAATCAGAATCAGCTTTATTGGCCAAGTATGCACAACACATACAAGGAATTTGACTTTGGCTTTGGTTCTTTTGTTGTTTTGAAAAACTGTTCGCCAAAACCACAATCATGGAAGCGCAAAACCGCAAAAATGGAATTATGGTTTGACTGGGTCGCGTGACCAGAACCACGAGTCCGTAACAAGCGGACCAGCGTCATGTTCGTCTGACAATGAGGAAGAGAAGTTCGCCAGCGACATTGCTGTTGTGGACAGGTAAGTGTTATAAGCTAAATTATTCTTTATCCCTGAAAATTGTAATCCAAATGACTTTTGACCAATCGGTAAATTACAACTGTGCGTTATCGCAACATGACGGACCCGGACCAGAGCCCCCCCCCCCCGCTACTCTTCTGTAGCGGATTGCAGATATATAGCAGATATTTTAGTGCAACTGTGCGTAGTAGACCGCGGCGCACCGTCACCGCTTTCCGTCATGTAGCGATGGGCGATGTCCGTCCTCTGTAGCGGGGGCGGGTGGGAGTTGTTATCTTCTACATTACAGATATTTTAGTATAATTTTTAGTGCACTGTAGGTTATTTTTTCTTGTAAAAAAAAAGCCACACATTTTTTACGTGGCATGCTTCTTTGTGTGTGGGGGCTTGTTTGTTCATTCATTCATTCATGAATGAATAAACAACCCCCCCCACACACACACACACACAGCCCTTCACCTTTCATTAGAGCCCAAGATGAAGCTTCTATATTGAATCATTCAAAAGTTACAGACGTTTTTCCAAACTGTGTCATTTGGCACAATTTGGCACAGTTCAAAAATGCCTGGGAACAACCTAAGAAAAAAGCTGTGTAATATATTCATTTTTTGTGGTATAGTTACAAAATTTTGACCTCAGCTGGATAATACTTGGTTCTACATTTCTGTTGCATTTTCCAGCCAGTATATGAAGCTGTGTGTTATTTGCAAGCATTTGTATCCAAAAAAACACCCAGGCGAAATTTATTTTCTTCAAGTTCAGTATGTTTAGATGACTGTTACTCAGTGGCCGGAGCACTTAGAGAGATTATGACTGTTTTGCCAAAAAAATCCAAGTGTTTTCTTTTAAATGAGACCAACCCCATGAAGATGCTGCAAAGGGTTGAAGAACAGCTTTTGATTTACTTTGGGTACGTTATTTTTTGGCGTTTTTAGGGAAATTGACCAGAGTGCAAGGGGTTAAATAACTTTCCACCCAACTCAGTCCGACCCCTCTTATCCCATACCTTTCCAATTTCCTCAGTAAAATTCTGTTGTCAATGGTGTCAAAAGCTTTCTTTAAATCTATAAATACTCCTAAAGCAAACTTTTTTTTTTATCTATACAACTAGTAATTTCTTCTATGAGTTTGATCAGTGCCAAAGATGTACTGTAGACTTGTCTGCTCTAAAACCATATTGACTGTCTGTAAGGAGGTTGTGTTTTTCAATGAAATCATCCAGCCTCTTAGTGAAGATTTTGTCAAGTATTTTGGAGAATTGCGAGAGTAAAGAGACCGGCCTGTAATTTGTGAAATGATGGCTGTCTCCTGTTTTGTATAGTGGTATTACTTTTGCTGTTTTCATTTTGTTTGGAAATTTACCAGTTTGAAATGACCGGTTACATATGTGGGTGAGTGGCTTAACAATTCCTTCAATTATTGTCATGTCAATTTCATTCCAGTCAGCTGATTTTTTGTTCTTAAATTTACTCACAGTCTCGATAATTTCCTTTTCAGTTACTGCACTCAAAAAGATTGTGTTTGGATTTCTATCTTCTATTTCATTTACAGGCCCACCATCGTTTGTTTCTGGTGTCACTATTGTTTTTGCTAATTCTGGACCAACGTCTACAAAAAATTTATTGAAACCACTAACCACATCCTCCATATTATTTATCAAATTGTCATTTTCAATAAATTATTCTGGATAATTAGCATTCTTTAATCGGTTACTAATAATTCCATTTAGCACTTGCCATATTCCTCTTAAGTTATTCTTATTATCCTCTAATATTCTGTTGTAGTATTCTTTCTTACAAGTCCTCATTATATTAGTTAGCTTGTTTTTATATCTTTTATATTTGATCTCAGCCTCACCTATACAGATCACTGTTGGCCGGGGATCGAACCCACGATCTCACAATCCCCGCGATCCCCCGGCCGAGGGTAAACTGTGCTGCCACAGTGCTAACCACTGCGCCACCGTGCAGCTTAAAGCAGAAAGACCCACAAACAAGCAACAACTGAAGACAGCTACAGTAAAGGCCTGGCAAAGCATCACAAAGGAGGAAACCCAGTGTTTGGTGATGTCCATGGGTTCCAGACTTCAGGCAGTCATTGCCTGCAAAGGATTCTCAACAAAATATTGAAAAGTAACATTTTACTTAGGGTTATGTTTATTTGTCCAATTACTTTTGAGCCCCTGAAATGAGGAGCATTTGTATAAAAATAGCTACAATTCCTACATGTTTAATCATATATTTTTGTTCAACCCCTTGAATTAAACCTTAAAGTCTGCACTTCAATTCCGTTGTAGTTGTTTCATTTCAAATCCAATGTGGTGGCATGCAGAGCCTAAATCATGAAGATTGTGTCACTGTCCAAATATTTCTGGCCTAACTGTAAATGTTCATTCCTTTCAGTTTCCTCCCTTGTTTTAGCAGTGCAGTCTTGTGTTTTCTGTTGACAAATCTCATGATTACAGCTGGTATGTCGCTGTTTTTCCTGGGCAGAGGGTGGCAGGCCTCAATGATGTTACAGTCCAGATGGATTCCTTTGGACTGCAGAAAGGCCGCCACTTGTTGCTCTGTGGATTCAGCTTCCAGCTCATTGAGCCTCCCTCCATTTTCCACAGCCACCAGCTGAGCATGTGATCGGGGTTTAATGTGGAGCCCAGTGATGATCACGTCATTCACCTGGGTGTATTGTTCCAGGTCCGCCACTCTGCTCTCCAGATAGGCCAGCCTCTTGTCCTTCTCAGCGTTCTGGATCTGCGGCGCTTTCACCTCCTCGAGCAGGCCCAGAATGTTTTTTTGCTGCAGCTTAACAGCAGAAATCTCTTCAGCCAAGAAGTCGAGCGGTCTTTTAATATCGTCCACCTCCTCAGTCTGCTGAGCTTTCTTAGGACCCATGGTCCCAGACGATTTGTGTTGACAAAACAGCTAATGAACAGCTGTTTAGCTAGCTGAATGGCGGGCCGCTCCGCTCTCGTTTCCCAGTCCGTAAATGCTGCTATCAGCATCTTAAATCAGGCAGGGGTCGAAACTAGGATGTCCAGTTCGTAATCCAAATTCAGTTATCAGAAGCCAAAAAGTAGTCAAAAACCGAGCACCAAAACACAGAAATCCACCGATTGACAGGATCTGACAGCAGGCTGACAGGTTGACAGGAACAATATATATACACAGCAGGGAAAATAAGTATCAAATACATCATCATTTTTCTCATTAAACATATTTCTGATGGAGCCATTGACCTGAGATTTTCACCAGATATCAGTAACAACCCAAGTAATCCATACATACAAAGAAATCAAGGCAACTGTGTTCACAAAATAAGTTATATTCTTATAGGGATGGGAAGCCATCCCATCCCCCGTCAGTGCAAATTAATTTCAGCTGGTTAAGTCCCAACTGATAGCCTTTAAAAAGGTCTTTGAATATCAGATTGTCACACCACAAAGAACTCATGATGGGTAGAATGAAAGAGCTCTCTGTAGACCTTTGCAACATATTGTTGCAAAACATAATGATGGCATTGGTTGCAGGCACATTTCCAAACTGCTGAATGTTCCAGTGAGCACTGTTGGAGCCATCATTCGGAAATGGAAAGAACATCATTTTACCATAAACTGACCATGACCAGGAGCTCCTCGCAAGATTTCTGACAGAGGAGTCAAAATAATTATCAGAAGAGTTATCCAAGAACCAAAGACCACTTGTGGAGAGCTGTAGAAAGACCTGGAGTTAGCAGGTACTGCTGTTTCAAAGAAAACAATAAGTAATGCCCTC
Organism: Pholidichthys leucotaenia; assembly: GCA_020510985.1. Lineage (NCBI taxonomy): Eukaryota > Metazoa > Chordata > Actinopteri > Cichliformes > Pholidichthyidae > Pholidichthys > Pholidichthys leucotaenia. The sequence continues at coordinate 388,486,595 of CM035844.1, read as the reverse complement.
AACTGGCATGGACTCTATGCCCACTCACCTTGCAAGACTCTATTGCTGAAGGAAAAGCATGGTGAAGCTCGTTTAAAGTTTGCTGCGCAACATTTGGCAAGCCAGTAAAATATTGGGAGAATACATTCTGGTCAGATGAGACCAAAATTGAATTTTTGGATGCCACAACACACATCATGTTTGGAGAAGAAATGGCACTGCACATCAGCCCAAAAACATCATACAAACAGTGAAGTGTGGAGGTGGGAGGATCATGGTGTGGGGGTGTTTTTCAGCACATGGTACAGGTAGACTTCATATAATTGAAGGAAAGATGAATGGATAAATATACAGAGACATCCTTGATAAGAACCTGTTGCCATCTGCCAAGATGCTGAAGATGAAACAAGGTTGAACATTTCAGCAAGACAATGATCCCAAACACACAGCCAAGGAAACTCTCATCTGGGTCCAGAGAAGGAAAATAAAGCTGCTAGAATGGCCCAGTCTGTCATGAATGGCCCCTCTGGGACAGAAAGACAGGCCCATGCGCTGAACTGTAGTGTGACATTTATTCAACAAAAAGACAAACAGGAATCCAAACAGTGCATGGTGAACAAAAATACAAATATGGGCCTTTTCCACGGGCCCCGCTTTCCCCAGCACCGTACCAGGGCCCCGGTGTTTGTGCATTTTCCATGAGCCCCAGCACCGGTTAGCAGGCGCGATTTTCGTACCTGATCGAGGGCAGGGTCGCTCACGGCCCCGGCTCCGCGGGCCCGGGGCTGTGATGTGACGTCAACAGACTGGTCGCCGCTGATTGGTCAGGTCGTAATGTCACGATAATAGCGACGGTCTTCCCCGTCTTCTAATGGCCATGCAATATTGTCATGGACTAAGTCGGTCACGGGGTGAATATGATATTAATACAGACAGCGTTGTAGGTTTTGCGGCACTCTACACCGTGGTCCAATGAAGAGGTGCGGAGTTTTCTCTGCTTTGTGGCAGATCCACAGTGAGGAGTGACGCGGACCTATGGCTGCACAGAAACCGGAGTATGGACCAGCTGTAGATGAAAACCATCTATATGGTGAGTGATTTGTAATAATGTGCATCTGCTTGCTTATTTATCCTATTGGTGGTACGGTCACTTTTTTTGAGCCATTACAGTGCTGTTCTGTGCTGGCTAACGTTTTAAAGCTAACGTTTTTAATTTGCTAGCTAGCAAGTACCAACTGGTGAATCGCGCATGTTTTCTCCTGAATATTCGCTTGTGACAGCAAAACGATGAAATATGTTAATCCTGGTTAAAGTCCTGGTTTGCGTTTTTTATTCCACTTTGCTCCTGGGCATTAAATTGTGTGCTGTTCTGTGATGGCTAATGTTTTTTAGCTAATGTTTTTGCTAGTACCAACTGGTGAATCGCGCTGTTTTCTCCTAAATATTCGCTTGTGATAGCAAAACGATGAAATATGTTAATCCTGGTTAAAGTCCTGGTTTGTGGTTTTGGATAAAAACTTCAGATTTTGACTGAGTGAGTCCATACTCGGTGATTCACAGCATCAGTTAACGTTATTAATTCATTCTGATTGCTGAAGCCACAGTAAAAACAAATGATTTTTAATGTAACGCAGCCCCTGAAAAATCTACCGAAGCGCAGCTACATGAAAACTGTGGTTAAATACAACAACGAAGTACTTTATTGTCACATTCAAATAGTAATCGCTCCTGTTTTGTTTTTCTTTTGAATACTTGGATGAAATATGGTGGGCAATATAAGCTGCGGCTTCAGCCATCACCCATTTCAGATAACCTATGTTGAACTGTATAATCAGAGGAGTTGTTTAATTTGACCTTGTTAAATTTTTTCCCCCTTTGTTATATTATTCTATTTTCTTTTAATCTTTACCTTTAATCAACCCGAAATTAAGATTCATTCATTAATTCACATTCCACCACTGGCTTTTAGCAACAAGTGTATTTCCCAAATATGTGTTAAACTTGCTTTAACTAACCACCACCCATTTGTCTTTTGTGTAGGCAAGAGGGAAAATGTCCACCCCAACTGGACCTTGCCTCACTATTTACAGAGATGCAGGCTGAAGATCTGCTGGACCAGGACCAGGAGCCGATCCGGTTACTTCTCAGTGAGGGAGCGTGGCAGCCGTGTGTGACCCATTCAAATTTTATTCTTTTTTACAGTTTGAATTTTGCACATTCTGAATAATCTGGAATTTGCTGCTGATTGTAATAAAGAATTTAGTGACTTAAGTGTTTGCATCATGATTTTCCATTTTGTCTGTTAAGACACCGGTGGGAAAAGAGTCAACTGTACAAAGGATTTATCTGTGACCTTGAAAATAATGGCTCATTTTTAAGAAAAAAGTAACCAACACAATAATTTTATTAACTGAACACTGTATTGTTGTATATGGAGGAATTCTGGGTCATATTAGCATCTGCTCTTCATCATAATGGGTTTGGGCGGGGGGAGGGGTGTCTAATCATGTGCCATGGAGGGCAAAGACCCTGCAGGCTTTACCTCCAACCAGTGTCTTCAACAGCAGACTCCACTGAACTTCTTCCACTGACTGATCAGTGACAACACCTGCTGAAGAGACTGGGTAGAAGAGAGAACCTGCAGGGTCTTGACCCCCCCATGACAACTGATTGGAAGCCCCTGGATTAGGTTTAATGGGATTTAAAATTTAACACAAACTGCTTTATGGTTCATAATATTATATAATACAATATGGCTCATAATTTTGATGAGACTTATACCCAACCAAAAGTGATTTCTCAAAATGCTGGATTGTTCTTAGCTTTGCCAATCTTTCAGTGTTTAATTTGTGCCACATGGTGGTAACCTTCTGATATATAAAAAAGAGACATCTGCCAAAAATTCACAGGTTTATTGTCAGTGCAATTCCCAGTGCAATACTACATGAATGCATGTATAGTACATTGTTGATGCAGAGAATATACATTTCTACAGTACATGTATCGAGGAAATCAATTATTTTCCATGTGACCTTATGACTGCATTATTTTAATTGCCTTTTTGTAATTAAAGTTTTTATTGACTTTATACAAGATGGTACTACACATACTGATCTTCCAAGTATCACATCAGTCTCCAAAAAGGATAAATAGGGTGAAAAAAGAATATATGTATACATGTACTGGATTACAAAGCAAGGATATCAGTGAGGGAAGGCAATAACCCCCCCCCCCAGAAAAAAAAAAAACAGAGAAAGACAGGCTTTCATTAACATTACCTATTTTTAACTATTTTACATAATTGCCTTTAATCCTAGATCAAGTTTGTTTTGGCCTATAATACATCATAACTATAAAATATATCTTATACGTAACTCAGTACTGTTTACTTTTTGAATAGATATTTTGTGGCTAATATAGTTATTAAACTGGCGATCAAGTTGTGTCAGCTGATCAATTTTTTCTATGACCACACCTCAGACTGCTGCAGAAGCAGGTACAGTCTCTCCATGATTTTCACACAGAGCAGAGTAATTTGTTGTACAGGAAATGAACGTTTCTACAGAAATTCTTAAGCTTGGTGAAGCTGTGCAGTCATTAGTGCCAGGCTGATGACAGTGAGAGGCGTTGCTGAGCCAGAACAACCATTTGAAGAGGTAATTTCTCAACAACAGAGCCATCTGAAACACACACACACAGCATACATATTTTAGTACCTAACTTGCAGACATTACAGTGTAGCACGACGTACTTACAGCAAACTAGCATTAGCAACCATTAGCTTACCTAGTTTGTATCCTCATGTCTTTGGCTCTCCCAGAAGCTGCAGAACTATTCCAGAGTGTTTAGTCTCGCTGCCCGTACCCTTATCTGGCGGTGCTTTTTGTTATTTACGGCGAAAAAAGCCACAAACCGAGGAGTCACCTTGTAGAGCAGCCATGTTATGTTTGTTTGGGTCGCGCGCTTCACGTCACGAGAGTGAAGCGCCGCCTTGCTGTTAAGAAATCCCACCCAGCCGCGGCCGGGCTGCAGTACTGTTGTTGAAAAGCAATCGCGGGACCATGGAGCCGCGCCGACCCGAGTCGTGTTCTCGGGCCGAGGCTGACCGGGGCCCATGGAAAAGTGCCTATAAAGGTAACATACAAGGAAAAGTGCCCCAGAGCCGAAATCGCTCTGCAGACACTGGGAGATGAGGAGAAGTAAACCAGTCTGCATTCATCTAAGACTGACACAAGGAAGCAATGAGCAGACAGTGCTTAAATACCAAACAGTCAAATGAGGCACAGGTGTGGGGAGCTGAGTGAGCAGGTAACCTGTTTAATCAACTACTCACAGCTTGAGATGACAGGTAGACAGCGTGAGTAGTTGGTGGGAGTGTCTGGACAAGAGGAAGGGCTCTAAGTGTAAACAAACCAAAATATATACAAAGAGCTAACAATATAATAATAACAGACACACAGAACTCAGAAAATAAATTGAGTGTGAGCTCAGAGGGAAAATTAAAGCTCAGACTCATGACAGAGCCCCCCTCCTCAAAGGGTGGATTCCAGACATCCCCAGGCAACGCCAAAAGGATCCCCCCCCCCCCCCCAAGAAAAGGGAACAGAAAAAAATCACCCCGGGAGGGAGATGGGGGAAACAGGCTACGGAGGGAAAATACAAACTCCGCTCAAGATCTGCACCTGCGCAACACCGGGCCCCTAGGCCAAAGAACCCAGCTGTTCAGGTGGCCGACCGAAGTCTCAGGTCAGGCAGATGGCATGGTGGAATGAGTCGGGCAGCCTGCCGGAGAATATGGGCCACCCACCCCAGCAGCTCAGTCTGTCGGGAGGCCGGCCTGGGTTCTTTAGCCAGCAGGACCAGAGGAGTGAGCCAGGAGGTGGCTCCCCCATGGGGAGGCCCAGTGAGGGGATGTAGGGCCAACAGGGGAAAACCATGACAGTGTCTGGTGGTGGGGGAGGACCTCCAACAGCGTCTGGCAGTGGCAAGGAAACCCTGATGGTGTCAGGCAGAGGAGAGGAGGTCTTGACGCCCTCAGTGGTCTTGGGCTGAAAGACGGCAGCACCCACGGAAGTTCTGGGCTGGAGCACAGCAGCACCCGCGGTGGCTCCGGGCTGGAGCACTGCAGCACTCTCGGAGGGCCCGAACTAGGCCAATGCTGCACCCTCGGTCTGCCTGGACTGGGCCAACGCTGCACCCATGGTGGACCCTGGGCTGGGTCATAGCACCCATGGTGGGCCCATACTGGAGCGCAGCACCAACATCGGGTTAAAGCTGGGGTGCAGCACCCACGGAAGCTTGGACCGTTGAGGAGGAACCCAGATGATGGCCTCAGGCAGAGGGGAAGCTGCACCCACAGAAGTCCCAGGCTGGGACGGGACACCCGCGACGACCTCAGCGGGAGGAGTTGGACCCACGTCATCATCCGGTGGTGAACCTGGATCCACGGAGGCATCTGGCAGTGGTGGATCTTCTCCGGCGACCCTGGGAGAAGGCTCAGGCAAGACAGGTAGAAAAATGTGATTAGGGTTGCCGGTAGTGGCGGAGCCTGGCGAGGTGAGCTCAGGTGCAGATGATGGCTGCACCCGACTCTCCTCACCAAGAGCCAGGCAAGATTTCTCCAACACAGACATGAAAAAAACAAAGGAGATCACTTGCCTGAGCTCAAGCTCCACCACCGTCCAGGATTCCGTCGATCCAAATGACGATGACGCCTTGGGCCGGGTCTCTAGGAGGTCCAGCTCTGGTTCTCACTCTGCTGCGGCGGCCTCCGCAGCAGGCATGATGATGATTGCAGTCCATGTCTCCCCAGTTGAAATGAACCACGATTGTGCCTCTTCCGGCGTGACAGCTGGGGGTTGACTCACCGCTGGCGCTGGATCAGGGTCCTCCAGGGCCACAAGCTCCTCTATCGTAGGGCGGTTCTTCTTCGGGGCCGGTGGACACTCAGAGACCACAGGAGAGAACACAGAGAGGGCTGGTGAGCAATTTATAACAGCAGCAGGTGGGGAGGGCTCAGGGGACTGCTTTTCCTGAGCCTCCCTACTGGGAATCAGGCAAGACATTTCATCATAAATAGGAGTAGAATGAAATAAAACTTGCCTGTTTTCCCGGATCTGGATGTTGCCTGCTGCTGAAAATGGAGCGTCATCCTTCTCTGTGGCTAAGGTGATCTTGGGCCCCTGTGGATTGTTGAGGATCCCCCCCTGTTGTCACTGGGACGGACGGAGCCGGTGGAAAAATGGAGCACCTCTTGGCAGCAGGGAGAGACACTGAGGGGATGGACATCGCAGCAGTAATGGAGGAAGGTTGGGCTAATGGGACAGCCAGCGAAGAAGAAGAAAAAGAATGTAGATCTGCTGCGGGGATTGTCAGGCTCGGTGTCCAGGGAGAGGCTGTCAAGGAGGCGGGATTATTCCTCCGGCGGTCCGGGGCAGGACGATGCTGTCACCATGAATCTGTTGGGGAAGGCGAGGAGGAGGCGGATGACATAGGTGGAAGTGGAGGGAGGGAGAGTCTAATTACCTGAGGGTGGAAGTGCACGCTGGGCTTAGCCTCCAACAAGTTTGAGACACCACCCCAGCACAGCTTCTCATCCCTACGGGATGAGGCGCTCCCAACCCCAATCACCATGTCCTCAATCATGGAAACATACTCCAGCTCATCCCAGCTCCGCCTCCTCCGGTCAGCTTTGCCTGATGGAGGCATCACAGCTTCGCTTGGCAGGTGAGTAAAAAGGCAAAAAGTTAAAAATGCACACTACAGCAGCTGGACCCTAACTTGGTAGTAGTGTTGTAGTCAAGACCACACCAACCGAGACCAAGACATTGTCGAGACTAGAGAGTATCGAGACCAAGACAAGACCAAGACATTTGGAGGCCGACACTGAGACAAGACCAAGACATTTGGAGGTTGACACCGAAACAAGACCAAGACTGTATATATCAAAGAAAAATCATAACAAAACAGAACAAAATGACCAGTATCTTTTTTTTTAATTTAAGTTTGCTTTTACATAAATGCAACAGCAACAAAAAAAAATTCTGCTATGTTGTTTTCAAACCAGCAAAATGAAACAAATCTCAAATCTAAGCAAATTTGTTTTTTCACTTGTACAAATTACGGAATTGTACTCATTAAAACTGCATTGTCCTGACAAGCCACGATAAATATGTCATTTCAGAAAGAAAAATTAAGAAAAAGTAAGGAATAATGCCTAAATTAAATTAAATGAGTGAAAAAATAACCCTGACATTTCTTTTCAGCAAGGTATTTTTTTAAATAATTTTCTTGAACATGGGTCCCTTTGACATTTTGCATTTTGGTGCTTTGCCAGCCAACTTAGGTGCACAGCCATGAAGAACATTCACAGTAACAGAACTTTCACAACAACAAAGAAAGCCAGATAATGTTCTTTTTAGAAGTATTAATTCTCCTAGGCAGCCACAACAAGTTTCCTTCATAAAATTACAGCATAAATTAACTAGGAGTAATTTAACTGAAAATTATGGCATGCCAAGCATGAACAAAATGTGTTTTAAAAAACACCCTTAAAAGTCTGAGCTGAACACTAAGAATACACTCACAAAAGGGTGGTTGTAAAAAACCTCAAAGGTCCCATTTCTGGGCCAGGGTTAGGGTGAGGTGGATGGTCCTGCCTGGCTCTAGGGATGAGGAGGTTAAACAAAAGCTTGGTTGCATTTCAGAAAAATTAGAGACTGAAGCATTTTGTGACCTAAACGGGCTCGGTGGGGCCTCATGATGATGTCTCCTCTACTAAATACCCTCTCAACTGGTGCAGAGGATGCAGGGACTGACAACACCTTCAGCGCCAAATTGTGGAGTTGTGGGAATCTGTGATGGTTTTTGTGCCAGAAGACAAGTGCATTGTCAGTGTCAATGTCCTGTATGGCATCAAAGTATTTGCTTATCTGTGCCCTGACACTTGAATCCTGGCCTGTGCTGCGCTTTTTGTGAGCCTTGTACTGAGAAAGAAGGCGTGGGCATTTGACTGGAGGTGAATCCCCAGGTGACTCTCCATTTCTTGGTCCGTAGTCCATTGCAGTACCTTCACAGTCCATCAAGTTCTCAACCTCAGAGATCAAAGTGTCTGAAAAACACAAGCACATGGAAAAAAAGACCAGATTAGATTAAAGGATATACAGTGTCTGCAGGTATCAAATAATAAACTGCTCTCACAATATTTTTCTCTTGATGTAAAATATATGTGTGTATACCTGTCAGTGTTTTCTTCAGCTCATCTCTAAACTTCTTGAGTGGCGTTGCATTTAGCCCATTAGTAACATCCAGATCCACCCAGCTTAATCCAAACTGTGGATCAAGCATTGTTGTCATGGCGGCCTCTGGGCCGTCATTAGCATCATTAACTCCAGCTGCGCACAGATCCACAGGGGTTAATCAGCAGCTGTTAAAAGCCAGCGTTGCTGACAGCCCGGTACGGAGTCGTCTGTCCTCCTCGTCTGAGAAAGAACCAGAACTCCGTTCTCTGGCCTCGTCAAGGTATTCTCTTGTCTCGTCAGAGTCTGTCTTGTCAAGAATTGTTTTGTCAAAAACTGCCTCGTCAGAAACTGTCTCGTCAGAAGCTGTCTCGTCAGGAATTGTCTTGTCAAGAACTGCCTCGTCAGAGACTGTCTCGTCAGAAGCTGTCTCGTCAGAAGTTGTCTTGTCGGAAGCTGTCTCATCTGAAGCTGTCTCGTCAGGAACTGCCTCGTCAGAATCTTCTCTGGCCTCGTCTAGAACGTCTCTCGTCTCGTCAAGGACATCAGTTCAAAGTCAAGCACGTAAGAGAGCTGTTTGCTACTCTACTCCTAACCTCTACCCCTGTGCACAGGTGGACTCCCTTGGCGGCGGACCTGCGTCCCCAGCTGACGGGGTTACGCCAACTCGCTCACGTAGCGGCTCGCTACCACCACGACTACCGGTACGTCTGGCTCCACAAATTCCTGAATTATTACTGTATCAGTTACAGGAGTACTGGTCACCATTACCGGTGGAGTTTGTGTCATCGTCATCTGTTGTGTCCTCGTCACCACGCTCTGTGGAATCACTCACCTCGTCATCGTCTGTATTGTCATGGTCACCACGCTCTGTGGAATCACCCGCCTTGTCATCGTCTGGATTATCATCGTCACCACGTTCTGTGGAATCACTCGTCTTGTCATCAGCTGGTTTGTCATCGCCCCGGTCTGTGGTGTCACAGCCGGAGTCACTGGAAGACCTGTCCTCGTCTCAGTCACAGGTGGAAGCCCCAGCTCGTTACCGGACGCCTTCACCTCCACGTTGCACGGCCGCTGGTTCTCAGCAGGACGTAACCTGCACTTCTCCCAAGTAAGCCTCACTACTGATAGCTTGTCATTAGCGTGGGACAAAAGTAATGGTCTGTGCTTATATGTTCCAGGGTTGCCGGGTCTCCGTCCAGAGTGCTCAGTTCCAGTGACCAGGATACTATCCACACGCTCACGCTTGCACTACACACCCTTTCACTCTAATAAAGATTACTGTTCACTAATTTGCCCGTGTCAGTGTCTGTCTCCTGGGTCCCGAAACATGTCAGTACGACTCCGTCACGTTGACCCAGCGGACAGCTCACTGTCGCGCTTAATTAACACTCTTAGCGCCCGGGTAGATTTGCTTGCCCATCAGCAGACAGTAATCTTGAACCAATTAACTCAAATTAATGGTCGGCTGGATCGTTTGGAGGGACACCAAACGTTTCCCCCGACCGCAAATACCTCAACCCCTGCAGGCTTAGCGTCAGGACTAGCTAACACCTCCTTGTCCTCTCACCTCACTCCTATTCCAACACCTGCCCGGTTCAGCGGAAAACTCAGTGAAGCTCGAGGATTCATTTTACAGTGTGAATCAGTTTTTCTGCGTGTGCCGGGGGATTTTTCTCTCGACTCTAGCCGGATAGGCTATGTCATAAATTTGCTGGCAGGTAGAGCCTTGGACTGGGCATATTTGATCATGGCTAGACCTAGCTATTCTCAGCTTACCTACCAGGAGTTTGTGTCAGAATTTCTGTCTGTATTTGATCATACGGATAGGGGAGAGGTGTTGACAGAACGTTTTTTAAGCCTACAGCAGGGAAAGAGATCAGCTGCAGATTACGCCATCGACTTCCGGGTTTTGGCCGCAGAGATTGGGTGGGGGGAGCCATCTCTTTGTGGCATTTTTCTACGCAGCCTTAGCGACGAGCTAAAGGATGAGTTAGCGGCACGGGATAAACCAGATAACTTGCAAGATTTAATTGCTTTAGCAGTTAGTATCGATAGTAGGTTAAGGGAACGGGCGGCTGGTCGGCGAGTTACTTCCCGTCCAGTTAAACCCCGCCCTCGTGTCCCTGTCTCACTTCCTCTCGCTTTACCCGCGTCAGAGAAGGCCCCGGATCAGGAAGCCATGATTGTTGGTCATTCTAAGGTGTCTGCAGCTGAGAAACAGCACCGTAGGGATCAAGGCCTGTGTTTCTATTGTGGGAAGGAGTCACATGGGGTTTCTGAATGTCCTAGTAAGTTAAAAGGGAAGGCCCGTGGATCGCAGTAGGGGGATTCACGGGCAAGAACACAGCGGAACCCCTTACTTGTTGTCATTTACCCCTCAGACTCATTCATACTCACACTGAACACTCAACACTAGCGTTAATTGATTCTGGAGCTGAGCAAAATTTCATTTCTAGAGACCTGGCAACCTGGATGGGCCTCAGTTGTCAGTCTTTAGAACCCCCTGTTAGATTGATTACCCTGTCGAAGGCGTCGTTGACTACCATTAACCTTCAGACAGCACCTGTGTCTATAATTGTCTCAGGAAATCACAGGGAGGAGATTCAGTTCCTAGTGCTGCCCGTTTCCTCTTCGCCCGTTATTCTGGGATATCCCTGGCTGCGCCTACATAACCCCACTATTGACTGGCAAGCTGGGAGAATAACGGCATGGAGTACGTTTTGCCTTAGTGCCTGTCTCCAATCAGCGGCGTGCGCCCCATCTGTGAAGATGCCTCTGCCCGATTCATCTCCACCGGATTTATCTAAGGTACCAGAGGTTTATCACGATTTGGGGCAAGTGTTCAGCAAATCTCGGGTGTTGTCCTTACCCCCCCCATCGTCCGTATGACTGCGCCATTAATCTGAAGGCTGGGGCCCCTCTACCTGCTAGCCGCCTTTACAGCCTATCAGCCCCGGAGCGCGAGGCCATGGACACTTACATTAAGGAATCTTTGGCCTCTGGTATTATTCGCCCGTCGTCGTCGGCCGTGGGGGCCGGATTTTTTTTTGTTGGAAAGAAGGACGGTTCACTATGCCCCTGTATTGATTTCCGGGGGCTGAATGAAATAACGGTCAAGGATAAATATACACTGCCCTTGATGAACACTGTGTTTGACTCCCTCCAGGGGGCATCATGGTTTACTAAATTGGACCTCAGGAATGCTTATCATCTTGTGCGCATTAGAGAAGGTGATGAGTGGAAAACGGCTTTCCGGACCCCCAGCGGTCACTTTGAATACCTGGTAATGCCGTTTGGGTTAACTAACGCCCCAGCCGTTTTCCAGCGTTTAATCAACGATGTACTACGGGATTTCTTGAACTCATTTGTTTTCGTTTATCTCGATGATATCCTCATCTTCTCCCGCACACTAGAGGAGCATCGGGTGCATGTCCGCAGAGTATTACAGCGCCTCCTGGAGAACCAGCTGTTCGTCAAGGCCGAGAAATGCGAATTTCATACTGATCAGACTTCTTTCCTTGGATTTATTATTGCTCGGAACCAGGTGCTTCCTGACCCTGCCAAAGTCAAGGCAGTGGTGGAATGGCCTGCACCCACCTCCAGAAAGCAGCTTCAAGGGTTCCTGGGGTTTGCAAATTTTTATAGGAGGTTCGTGCCTAACTTTGGTAATATTGCCCGTCCTTTGACTGCTCTCACCTCCCCTAAGATTTCATTTTGCTGGAGTAAGGAAGCAGCCGATGCATTTGAGAAGCTCAAGAGGGAGTTCGCCTCGGCCCGAGTCCTTACCCAGGTGGACCCGAAGCTTCAATGTTTGGTGGAGGTGGATGCGTCTGATGCGGGAGTCGGAGCAGTACTCTCCCAACGATCTCCCATGGATGGTAAGATTCGCCCTTGTGCTTTTTTCTCTCATCGTCTCTCCCCTGCAGAGAGAAACTACAGCATCGGGGACAGGGAGTTACTGGCTGTGAAATTGGCCTTGGAGGAATGGAGACATTGGCTGGAGGGGGCTGCTCAGCCGTTCGTGGTTTGGACTGATCACCGTAACCTGGAGTACCTCAGGACGGCTAAGCGCCTGAATGCACACCAGGCTCGCTGGTCCCTCTTCTTCGGCCGGTTTAATTTTACTATCACGTACCGGCCGGGAAGCAAGAATGGTAAGCCGGACACTCTCTCCCGGCAGTTTGACCCCCCATCCTCCGAGGATCAGGAGACCCCTATCCTGCCGCCTTCCTGCGTCGTGGGCGTCCTGTCCTGGGGAATCTGCAAGACGGTTCGCCAGGCCCAGAAGACTGAGCCGGACCCTGGGGGGGGCCCCCGGGCCGCTTGTTTGTTCCACGCGCTGTCCGAGGCAAGGTGATTGAGTGGGGTCACACTTCCAAGTTGGCTTGTCATCCTGGAGTGGGTCGGACTGTGGATCTTCTTCAAAGGACCTTCTGGTGGCCAGGGTTGCGGAAGGACGTTGTTGGCTACATCCGGGCCTGCGCTCAGTGCGCCACCGGGAAGACGTCGTCATCTCCCCCGGCAGGCTTACTACATCCGTTACCTGTTCCTTCACGCCCCTGGTCTCATGTAGCAATGGACTTTGTGACTGGGTTACCCACTTCAGATGACTACACCACAGTATTAACCATTGTGGACCGGTTTTCGAAGGCGGCCCATTTTGTGCCACTTCGGGGTCTGCCTTCGGCCCAGGAGACTGCGGACCTCCTGGTGCAACACGTGGTACGTCTTCATGGCATCCCTGCGGATATTGTGTCCGATCGAGGACCCCAGTTTGTATCTCAAGTTTGGAAGGCCTTCTGCACGGCACTAGGAGCCACTGCCAGCTTCTCTTCTGGCTATCACCCCCAAAGTAATGGTCAGTGTGAGAGGGCTAATCAGGAGCTGGAAGCCGCCCTCCGTTGTGTCATCTCCTCCTGCTCATCTTCCTGGAGCAAGTTCCTGCCCTGGATTGAGTACGCTCACAACGCTACGATCTCCACGGCCACGGGCGTCTCCCCATTTAAAGCCTCTTGTGGATTTGATCCTCCGTTGTTTCCTGAGGAGGAGAAGGAGGTAGCGGTTCCTTCTGTCCAGGCACATATTAAACGCTGCCGGCGAGTGTGGCTCCTCGCTCGCAAAGCTTTGTTGAAAACTACTGAACGTAATATCCAGGTGGCCAACCGGCATAGGAGACCCGCCCCGGAGTATAAGGTGGGTCAGAAGGTTTGGTTATCTACCCGGAATATTGGTGTGCCGGCTGAAAAGCGTAAGCTGACTAAACGCTTTATTGGTCCCTACACCATTAATCGTATTGTTAACCCTGTGTCTGTGCACTTGTCTCTCCCCTCTTTGATGCGTATCTGCCCCACCTTTCATGTCTCCCAGGTCAAGCCGTACGTCTCTGACCCCCTGTGCCCTGCTCCCGCGGCACCCCCACCCCCGAGGATGATCGATGGCCATCCGGCCTGGGGGGTGACTGCCATCTTGGATGTTCGTAGGCGGGGTCGTGGCCTTCAGTATCTGGTGGACTGGGAGGGCTTTGGACCGGAGGATCGGTCTTGGATTCGCCCAACGTTGATCTTGGATAAGCAGCTGATTCGCGACTTTCACCGGGCGAATCCAGGTAGGATTGGGCAGGTGCCTGGAGGCACTGCTAGAGGGGGGAGTACTGTCATGGCGGCCTCTGGGCCGTCATTAGCATCATTAACTCCAGCTGCGCACAGATCCACAGGAGTTAATCAGCAGCTGTTAAAAGCCAGCATTGCTGACAGCCCGGTACGGAGTCGTCTGTCCTCCTCGTCTGAGAAAGAACCAGAACTCCGTTCTCTGGCCTCGTCAAGGTATTCTCTTGTCTCGTCAGAGTCTGTCTCGTCAAGAATTGTTTTGTCAAAAACTGCCTCGTCAGAAACTGTCTCGTCAGAAGCTGTCTCGTCAGGAATTGTCTTGTCAAGAACTGCCTCATCAGAGACTGTCTCGTCAGAAGCTGTCTCGTCAGAAGCTGTCTCGTCAGAAGTTGTCTTGTCGGAAGCTGTCTCGTCTGAAGCTGTCTCGTCAGGAACTGCCTCGTCAGAATCTTCTCTGGCCTCGTCTAGAACGTCTCTCGTCTCGTCAAGGACATCAGTTCAAAGTCAAGCACGTAAGAGAGCTGTTTGCTACTCTACTCCTAACCTCTACCCCTGTGCACAGGTGGACTCCCTTGGCAGCGGACCTGCGTCCCCAGCTGACGGGGTTACGCCAACTCGCTCACGTAGCGGCTCGCTACCACCACGACTACCGGTACGTCTGGCTCCACAAATTCCTGAATTATTACTGTATCAGTTACAGGAGTACTGGCCATCGTTACCGGTGGAGTTTGTGTCATCGTCATCTGTTGTGTCCTCGTCACCACGCTCTGTGGAATCACTCACCTCGTCGTCGTCTGTATTGTCATGGTCACCACGCTCTGTGGAATCACCCGCCTTGTCATCGTCTGGATTATCATCGTCACCACGTTCTGTGGAATCACTCGTCTTGTCATCAGCTGGTTTGTCATCGCCCCGGTCTGTGGTGTCACAGCCGGAGTCACTGGAAGACCTGTCCTCGTCTCAGTCACAGGTGGAAGCCCCAGCTCGTTACCGGACGCCTTCACCTCCACGTTGCACGGCCGCTGGTTCTCAGCAGGACGTAACCTGCACTTCTCCCAAGTAAGCCTCACTACTGATAGCTTGTCATTAGCGTGGGACAAAAGTAATGGTCTGTGCTTATATGTTCCAGGGTTGCCGGGTCTCCGTCCAGAGTGCTCAGTTCCAGTGACCAGGATACTATCCACACGCTCACGCTTGCACTACACACCCTTTCACTCTAATAAAGATTACTGTTCACTAATTTGCCCGTGTCAGTGTCTGTCTCCTGGGTCCCGAAACATGTCAATTGTAGCTAAAAAATACACATTAGGCGCTTTTCCACTTGGAACCCAAAGGCCCCGTTTGGCCCCGATCGGCCTCCATTGTCCGGTTTCCCACTCGGAACCCAAAGGCCTCACAGTTCCCTTTTTCGGAACAGTTCCAGTTTAACTGACACTTTTTTCGGCACTGTAGAAAGCAGGTCCGAAGGCTCCCGGCCCCGTTTCGTCACGCCACTGCTGGCCATTCATTGGTCTGTGCGTAGCGTCATGAGAGTGGGCGTTACGTGGGCGTTATACTGACTTTCCAGAATCGCTTGCTGGCCGCCATTTGCAATTTTTCGTCAGTGAGCCCGCGAACAAGTGATATTATAAACCACAACGAGAGAATGGCTTCACAGAAATCAGCAGAAATCCAACACCGCAGTCCAGCAGAGTTTCCTGTGCGTTTCAGCTGATGAGAGAATGCAGAGGGAAGCAGACTGAGCCTGCAGTGGTGCGCACAAACAGACGCACCAGAAATTACACGGAGACACACCGGGAATTAGACCCAGCCACCCGAATTGAATTGAATGTGCAGCCACGACACACCCAACTTCAGCAGTTGAAGCCGTGATATTGTGATATACAGGACGGTAAGTGATCTGATATTCATGCTTTGTTATTTTTTCCAACAGTGGAAAGTTCACTTAGGACAGACGAAAACTTAATCGTGTTTAAACGATGACCTAGCTTAATGCTATGTCCGTCCTTGTATGTTGTTTTTTGTGTTGACAATATCTGATGAAATAGTTAGTTGTATTCCTGGTTAAAATTTTATTTATTTTTTTTTTTTTACATGTTGCACTTTCGTACCGATCCATAAAGGATCATAACAGTATTAGCTGGGCGAACCGCAGCATTGGAAGTGGTTCGATCTCATGGACCAAATTTATGGAAACCGGAGCTGGGAGTGGACCCCCTCGGCGACAATTACGTTAACCACAGACGGTGAGTGTTTTTTTTCTTGACATTAATGTTTTTACCTTATCCAGCCTGTTTCGTGCTAACTATAATTATGTAGAATGTGGGGAGACTTGAATAACGAAACCGAATTGTCTTTCATTTCAGTTTATTCAAGAAATCATTCCACTGTCTGCTCTTATTCTTGAGCAGCGAACAAAGAGAGTGAACACACCAAAGTTCTCTCATTTAAACCTTCTCACATCAAACCATTTCCCTCGCGGGGGAAATCACACATCTATATCAAAGTCTCTTTATTCACATTCATTAGCCTTTTATTTACATAACTCCCCCTTCTCTCTTCCCGAGCCTCAGTGGTCAGGAAGTCTTCTGTCCCCTGTCCTCCGCAGGGGGTCCAGGCTCTGTGGCTCCGCACCGCAGGGGGCTGGCTCTCCTTCATCGTGGTTAAATCACATATGCAGTGTCCAACATATACATGTCTCACAACACAGCCATATAACCCCCCCCCAAACGATGAAGAACAGACTAATTCCCAAAATTTAATAGCACCTTACTCACTACTGAATAATCAACACCAACATTCAGTCTGTGCGCCGCTTGGGCTTCAGCCGTCTGCCGAATCTGCTGTGCGTTGGCCCCGCCTTGCCTGCGGTGCTGTTCTGCTTCGGGTCTGTTGACTGAGGAAGAGAGTGGTTAATTGCCCTCTGCGGGGGCCTGCCTCGTCGAGGCGCCACCGCGACCGGTACAGACACGTCCTTCATGACAAAAGCAGGTTTTAGTCTGTCAATACTGACTGTCTCTTTTCTGTCCCCAAAATCTAGCACAAATTGCTTATCACCTGCCTCCAGCACTCGAAATGGCCCTTCGTAAGGTGGTTTGAGCGTTGCTTTAAGGGCTTCGCGCCTGACAAAAACGAAATCGGCATTTTTCAAAGCCTTGGGGACGAAAACTCGTGGAAAAGCGTGATGAACCGGACCCGGGAGCGTGTCTGCCCCCGTGCCAACTAACGGTCCCAGAGCAGAGAGAGGTGGGGGCTCTGGGTGCTCTGGTAAAAACTCGCCCGGCAGCCTCAGAGTTTGTGCGAATACCAGCTCCGCTGGGGAGGCGTCTAAGTCCTCTTTAGGCGCAGAACGCAACCCTAATAAAACCCATGGGAGTTTATTTACCCAATCTGCATCCGTGAGCGACGCTCTGAGTGCTGCCTTCAAAGACCTATGAAAACGCTCGCATAAACCATTAGCCTGAGGGTGGTAAGCCGTAGTGCGGTGAATTTTGGCTCCTAAGCCGTTGGCCATCGCTGACCACAGCTCAGAGATGAATTGCGGTCCTCTATCGGACGTAATGTCCGACGGAACCCCGAAGCGCGCCACCCAAGCCGTTAAAAAAACGCGAGCCACCTCCGCGGCCGTGGTCGTCGCAAGTGGGACCACTTCCGGCCAACGTGTGGTGCGGTCCACCATTGTCAAAAGATACGTGAACCCCTGCGATGCCGGTAGGGGGCCCACAAGGTCGACGTGCACATGGTCGAACCTTCTGGCCGGAATGCGGAACGGTTCTAACGGGGCTCTTGTGTGCCTGTGAATTTTGGCCCGTTGACAGGAAATGCAGGTTTTTGCCCATTCCTTCACGTGCTTGCGCAGGCACGGCCAAACAAACTTTTCCGCCACTAGTTTCACCGACGCGCGCACCCCCGGGTGCGCCAGTGAGTGGACCGAGTCAAAAACACGGCGGCGCCACGTGGCCGGAACCACCGGACGCGGGCGCCCCGTCGACATGTCGCAGATCAGGGGGGGCATACCGGTTTGTAAACACTTGCTCTCCAGCCTCAACCCTGTTGGTCCAGACTGGAGCGCGCGCACGTCTGCGTCCGCCCCCTGGTCCGCTGCCATGGCTGCGTAATCTATACCCACGTGCACCGGGGCTGCGCGCGCCACCGTGCCGCTCTCCTGCGGCGCGGTCACGGTGGCCCGTTCTGCCTCTGCGCGTGTCGGGGTCGTGAACGCGCGTGAGAGACAATCCGCTACTACATTGAATTTGCCCGCGACGTGCCTAATGTCAGTGGTAAATTCCGAGATTGCGGCCAGCTGCCTCTGCTGCCTGCCGGACCACGGATCTGAAATTTTGGCCATGGCGTATGTGAGCGGCTTGTGGTCCACATAAGCGGTGAAGCACCGTCCTTCCAGCCAGAACTGGAAATGACGAATAGCCAAATGCAGCGCCAACAGTTCTCTGTCAAACGCGCTGTATTTTCGCTCAGCCGCGCTTAAAGATTTGCTAAAGAAAGCCAAAGGCTGCCAAACTCCGGCTACCTGTTGCTCAATAACGGCCCCTATGGCTAAATCTGAAGCGTCTGTCGTCAGCGCGATACGTGCTGCAGGGTCTGGGTGGGCCAGGAGCGCAGCGTCAGCCAAGGCTTTTTTAACCTCTGTGAACGCGCGCTCCCGCTCCGGGGACCATTCGACCGCCTGGGTCGGCTTTTGTTTTTTGAGCGCGGCGTATAACGGTTGCATGATTTGAGCTGCGTGGGGCAGGAACCGGTTATAAAAATTCACCATCCCCAAGAATTCCTGTAGTGATTTGACCGTTTGTGGACGGGGAAAATCCGCTACCGCGCGTACTTTCTCTGGTAACGGAACCGCTCCCTCCGGGGAGACGCGGTGACCCAAAAAATCAATCCGCTCAACGCCGAACTGGCACTTGGCTGGGTTAACTATTAAGCCGTGCTCTCCCAGCCTCCTAAAAACTGCTGTGAGGTGCGTTTCGTGTTCGTCCTCTGAAGTACTCGCGACCAAAATGTCGTCGAGGTACACAAACACGAAAGGGAGATCGCGTAACACGGCATCCATCATCCGCTGAAATGTTTGCGCCGCCCCTTTGAGACCAAACGGCATGCGTAAAAATTCGAAAAGTCCGAACGGGGTTATTACCGCTGTTTTAGGAATGTCCTCCGGTTGGACCGGGACTTGGTGATAGCCGCGAACTAGATCAATCTTTGAAAAAATGCGCGCCCCCGCCAGGTGCACCGAAAAATCCTGAATGTGCGGGATGGGATAACGATCGTGTGCCGTAGCGTTGTTTAGCCTGCGGTAATCCCCGCACGGTCTCCAGGAGCCATCGGCTTTCGGTACCATGTGCAGCGGCGAAGCCCACGGGCTCTTCGACCTACGAACGATGCCCAGCCTCTCCAGGCTGGCGAACTCCTCGCGCGCAATGGCGAGCTTAACTGCATCCAAGCGCCGAGCTTTTGCAAACACGGGAGGACCAGAAGTGGGGATGAAGTGTTTCACCCCGTGCTTCGCGACCGTCGCTGAAAAAGTGGGCACAGTGAGCGCTGGAAATTGGGTGAGGAGTGTGTGAAACTTACCACCTGCTGTAGCGACGTGGGTCTGTACTGGTGGCGGGGACACTCGAGCTGAACAGGGGAGAGAGTAAAAAGAGAGTGCATTTACCAGCCGTCTATTAGCAAGATCAACTAACAGATTGTGTGAACACAAAAAATCCGCGCCCAACATGTTGAAACTCACCGCCGCTACTACAAAAGTCCATTCATATGTGCGGCCATGTAAGCATAAAGGCAAGGTCCTTCTCCCGTAGGTGTTGATGTTCGAGCCGTTTGCCGCTGTAGCTCCGTCACCGTGGGGTCCAGCTACCCGGTCCGCGTATGTTGGGGTGATGAAGCTCACTTGTGCTCCGGTGTCAATGAGGAACACTCGTCCGGAGCGCGCATCCGTGATGTAGAGCAGCTTGTTGCGTTCTCCGAGGGTCGAAGCTGCTAGCGACCCCCGGTCTTGCCGTTTCCCGAACTCCTGAAGATGCAGGGCGGCACACACCTGCGTGCCTTCTCTGCGAACCTCCGATGGTAAAAGCAGAGATCTTCTCCTCCGCTGTGTCGTGCCCGCGCCTCTGTCGCCGGGCTATTGGCTCCCCCTCGTCGCGGCCGTGTTGCCGCCATCGTCGGCCAGTCTGGTTCTGCCGCCTCTGGCTCCCCGCTGTCTCGGGTCGCTGCTGTGGTTGCTTGCCCGCCGCAGGCGTCCAGGATCCCATCTGCCTCCTGGGCCAGCTCCCGGAACTCCTCCAGGGTGTGACACTTTTTGCCGGCCAGCGTGCTTCTCGCATGCGCCGGGAGGTTGGAGAGGAAGATGAACTGAAAAATGAAATCATCGTTGTCCAACCCTCTCAGCTGTATCATCTCCTCCATCAGGGCGCTCGGCCTGTGTCCACCTTGGTCTAGCAAAGACAGGATCCTCCTCGCCCTCACTTCAGCCGAGGGGGTGAAAAACTTGATGAGGGTGGATTTCAGCTTGCTGTACCTGTCGGTCGCGGGTGGCTGCTCCACCAAGCTTTGCACGCACCGAGCTGTGCTGTTGTCCAGTTTAGCGATGACATGGTGGAACTTAGTGTCATCCACCGTTACTCCTGCGAGCGCGAACTGCGACTCTGCTTGCAGAAACCACGACCGTGGGTTATCCTGCCAGAAATCAGGCAGCTTAACGGCCACTGCGCTCGCCAGCTCTGAGCGCTGTGAGTCCGGGACCCTGAGAATTTCTTCGTTCATTCTCAACGTCGGGGTCACCAATGTGGGGAGACTTGAATAACGAAACCGAATTGTCTTTCATTTCAGTTTATTCAAGAAATCATTCCACTGTCTGCTCTTATTCTTGAGCAGCGAACAAAGAGAGTGAACACACCAAAGTTCTCTCATTTAAACCTTCTCACATCAAACCATTTCCCTCGCGGGGGAAATCACACATCTATATCAAAGTCTCTTTATTCACATTCATTAGCCTTTTATTTACATAACTCCCCCTTCTCTCTTCCCGAGCCTCAGTGGTCAGGAAGTCTTCTGTCCCCTGTCCTCCGCAGGGGGTCCAGGCTCTGTGGCTCCGCACCGCAGGGGGCTGGCTCTCCTTCATCGTGGTTAAATCACATATGCAGTGTCCAACATATACATGTCTCACAACACAGCCATATAGAACAATAAATAAATAACAAATCCCACGCCGTTATCATGGCTCACGAGTGGATCGTAGCTGTCGCCGCCCTAGATAGCTCGCCATCACGGTTTTTAAAAAAAAAAAAAAATGCAATTGCATATTTAATCACAGGCATGGAAAAGCTAATGAGCTGTTGTAGCACAAAACTCATTATTTGAAAGTCAGCGTGCTTCATTTTCATGATTCAGTTGAGCCTACTGTATAAATGCATTCAGAATTTTTTCCATCCATCCATCTTCTACCGCTTCTCCGCATCACGGAGGCAGCAGTTCAAGCAGAGAAGCCCAGACTTCCCTCTCCCCAGCCACCTGCTACAGCTCTTCAGAGATGATTGACCAGCTGGGTCTCTCCACCATAGAATTTGGGTCACCTCTAGAATTTTTTGACCACCATAAAAAGCTAGGCATTTGAAACATAAACCCAGCTTTTACTAAATGTATTGTACAAATACACAGTTGTGATACTCATAAAAAAAAGTAATTTTTTCAAACCCAGCACTTGACTTTCACCAGTGTGTGTCCCTTGTACAGGTACATCTCAAAATAACTGCAATGTCATGGTACAGTGTGTTTTTTGTGACTCACAAAAGACAGTGAAAGTCATATAAGATGGTCTCTGTCATAATCTTGACAATCCATATGGGTTTTATGTCAGGAGAGTTTCCTGGCCAAATCAAACACAGTGATGCCTTGTCCATTACACCAGGTTTTGATTGTTTAGGCACTGTGGGGCGATGGTCACTCCAGCTGGAAAATGAAATCCGTTTCTCCATAAATCCTCATACTTTTGAGAACACTCCTCTTTTTTTAATATCTATTTTTAACATAACCATTGATTTTTCGAGAAAAGTAATTTTGGATATTCATGCGCTGTGAGCCAATAAATGATTAAAATGTAACAATACTTCACTGTCTGATTAATGATTCTGTATAATATATGGGTCTCACTTTCTGACATGTGTCCAAAAATATTTAACTTTTGTATTCATTTTTGGGGATGTACTGCTACATGTTTTGGGGTTGATTTTACTGACACCAGCTCACATTTCTGTCTTGTAGGTAAGAGGAAGCGGAGCAACACAAAACAAGACCTTTCAACTATTTTTGCATCGATGCAAGAAGCAGAAAGGGAACAGCACCGTGAACAGATGGAGCTGCAGAGGGAGCTCCAGCGGCAACAGTTGGAACTCAATTCACTGCTTGTGGATGAGGTCCGTCAGTCCAGGGAAGCTGAAGTTGCTGTACGAAGGGAGGAAATATGCGCAGAATGCTGCCCTCAATAACACTCTCATGGCAGTCTTTGAAACCCTCGCACGGCGTGTGTGACCCGTTTTCCCAACCATTATTATGTATATACTGTACATTAATCAATGACCAGTGTTAATAACGTTGAATAAACCCGTGACTGTTGACATCATGTGTTGTCTGTTACTACTAAGTTTTACACTGTCTTAAAATCCTTAAAAAGGTTGGGAAAAATTTGTCATTGCAGTGTGTTATGGAGTCCAATAACTGCCGACACATACATTAAAAGCCAGCCACTACTGACCAAGCTTTATATCCATGTGCAACAACAGGGACACCTAATATTTTAAGTTCTGTATTTGGAAATGTTCATATTGCCAACCCAGGTAATGATTTTATCTGCACAAAATATTCAACTTAGCCATTGTAAGGACGGGTGAGTGTGGGGTGTACAGCAACAACTGTTTTGGTGCGCCTCACCCAATTCTGTACTCAGCATTAACAAGTACACTTTAAAGAAAATGTGGACTTGTAATTTTGTAAGATATTTTTTCTTAGATGGCTGTCCCAGTACTTGTAACTGTGATATTTTAAAGATCCACACGTCCACATTAGATATACAAAAAAATTCCGTCATTGCAATGGCACAAGGTTACATGAGATGAGTAATGCATAATAATACACAGCAGCCTCACCACCAAAATGATATTAAATAGCTGTTGGACTACTAATTGGTCCATGGAAAATGGCGCAGCCTCAAGGGGAGTGTAGCACCGCCTCCAACTCCCTCAAAACACCGCCTCCAACTCTCTCCTTCTCCCACCCATACTACAGTGAGCCTTGTGCTGTGGAAAACCACCAGTGCCGGAACAGGACTGTTCGGTCCAAGGCCAAACGAGGCCTTTGGGTTCCAAGTGGAAAAGTGCCTATTATGGCTAAAAGGTTCCTGTCTCCCACTGTCTTTAGTCATATTTGTTTTGCCAAAGATTCCACCGAATCTTGTAATCAGAAACTGACGGAGGGCCTTTACTAATGGCCGACACTGTATTCGTGTCTCCATCTTCACAAGGTGTGTATGCAGGTCCAGAACAGTCGGAACGACCATGCTAATGGTAACTGATTTCTCTCCCTCTGTCAGGTCTGTTGCCTCTGAGAATGGCGCGAGAACTGAAGTCAGTTCTTTAAGCTGGTTCCACTCACGAGTGCTGAATACCACTTCTTCATAGTCCTTGCTGCACATTTCAGTCAGAGCTTTATGGTCCAGAGCTGTGAGGGCCTTCACTTGTTTGAAAATGCTGTTCCAGCGAGTGTTGTTTGCAGCTGGAATAGTCTTAGTAGAGTCAAATGTACTGCCTCTGCTGATTGGACAGTCAGCTAAACTCCTTCCTCACATCAAGACTCTGAAGACACAGCTCTCAGTCCACAGGTTTAATGACACAAGGAAAGTGTGAAACTGTAACACATAATACAAGGCACAATCACTCCTTGACCTTCATACAGACATTACAATGAAAATACATAAATTGCTTACTTTTAACTTAAATACGATATAAAACTATATTTACAACAACTCCCGCCGCCATAATAAATTGTTTCCCTCCAAATTACCTATCAACGTCCTCCGACCAATACAACGGCCGTTGCTAGCGTAAATCGCGGGAAAACCACTTTAGCGTCTAAAGTTATTAAACCCAACGTAACCTTAATAAACCGTCTAGGAATGCACACAAACAACAACAGTAAATACATACCCACGATGCTACCAAAGGCAGAGGATGTATGTGACTGCTGCTGGAGTTGACTGAGGCGGTAAAACACACACAACGGACTTTTCCTCAATACTCCGACTGACTTCCTGTTTACAGTTAGTCGGAGCCGAAGGTGACGTCACCTTCGGCTACGAACTATGCCGATTCCAAGGTGAACCCAACACAACATTACAACGGGTCATTCTAAATTAATTAAGAACATAAATAATATTCCACTTTAACTTTAACATTAAATAGTTAACAGAACACTCCCCGCCTGGCGTGATTCTACGCCACCTCACTTAGTCCGTCTAGCCCAGGCATGGGCAAACTACGGCCCGGGGGCCATATGCGGCCCGTTAAGCTTTTTAATCCGGCCCGCCGAACTTGAAGAAATTATATTAATAAACCTTGTTAATGTTTTATTTTCCTTGCAATTCTCACGCTTTTCCACTAGATGGCGCACTCTAGATACATTGACCCTTGTTGAGGTGCAGTGTATTACTCCACATTTGCGCTTTACTCTTTGACCCCAAAGTCCTTCTGTAAAGATGAGCGGACCTAAGGGTCAGTTTGTGCATGACATGAACACAAACGTGAAAACCTTTAAATCCAAGCTGGCTTTATTCTCCAGACAAAGTTTAAATAAGTCATTCCCTCATTTTCCCACACGAGCCACGGTGAAAGAGACGCAAAAGTGAAGAAGCACAGCGAGTCGCTGGATGTGCTGCACGGAGAATTCTGCTGTTGGTTTTCTGATTGTGAACAAACTGGCAAGTGACTTCAGCTGGTGGCCTGTCCACTGTCACAAGAGCCTGAAAGAGAACCAGAGGAGCTGCAGCTGGAACTGATGGCTCTTCAGTCTGACCCCGTCTTAAAAGAGAAGTTCAGCTCTGAAACTGAAGGACTTTTATGCTTCACTTAATGAAGCCTCGTTTCCAAACCTCCGGAGGACGGAACAGAAGATGGTGGCGCTGTTCGGCTCCACCTACGTGTGTGAACAGACGTTCAGCGTCATGAACATGAACAAAGGCAGCCGCAGGTCCAAGTTCACAGACCAACACCTCAGATCCATCCTGAGAATCGCCACAACTAAACTAAGTCCAGACTTTGATGCTCTGGATAAAAATGGAGACCAGCAACACTGTTGCCACTGAAACTGAAAGTAAGTTTCTCCCTTCTGTTATGGGAAAAATGCATTTGAAAAATAATTTGTTCAATAAGCCTTACATGTTGCACATCATTTCTGTTAAGGGGTGCATATAAGAGGTGCACAGGTGCACGTACGTTCTCCAAATAAACAGTGTGCACCAGATCAAATATAACGCGCTCCGCATACTGGCGCGCTGTGACTCTGTTCCGTCTGCGCTGGTTGTTGTTGAGTTTTGGAGCTGGGGACGAACATTGAATAGAAGAAGAAGGACAAGAGCATATGCATCTCCTACCGTTTAGAAATAAAGACTGTCAGGAGGAGAGAAATGATGATGAGATCCTGACAGATAACAGAACTTTAAGTGCTTTTAAATAGTAACTGTTCCATTTCAACAAAGAGCTGAGTACTGTAGGGCTTCAAAGACAGATATTTTGTTGTAATGCCTTTGTTCATTTTCAGTTGATATTAAAGCACATGTTTTCTACATATCCCATGATATATTTTGTTCTCCTATGAGGCGGGTCACCAAAATACTCCATCCATCTGCTCCTGGTGTGGCCCCCCTGTCAAATTCTAGAACCCGTTGTGGCCCACTAGTCAAAAAGTTTGCCCACCCCTGGTCTAGCCCATCTAGTCCACTTAGGCATCTGGGGGAAGAAGAAGTACTATTTCTGTAACAGGTCTCACAAACAAAGTTTCTTTTCCTGGCTTGATGACCTTTACTTCCACCTGACGGACTTTCCCATCTTCGCTATGGAAGGCCTGTGTTACCAGACCAAGTGGCCATTCATTCCTTGGTACTTGGCTGTCCTTGAGGAGAACAACGCTCTTTGGTTCAATGTTTGGATGAGGTGACTGCCACTTCCTACGTGCTTGAAGTGTTGGAAGGAATTGCTTACGCCATCTATCCCAGAAGGTGTTGGACAGGTGCTGAACCTGTCTCCACTGGCGCTTGTAGAGGTCTGAAGGCCCAAACTCTCCTGCAGGAGCGGGAACAGAGTTCACCTTTTGTGTTAGAAGAGCAGCTGGTGAGAGTATGAATGATTCGTCAGGGTCGGTTGTCACAGGAACAAGAGGCCGAGCATTAATGATGGCTGCTACTTCTGCCATGAAGGTTACCAAAACTTCATGGGTAAGTTTGTCCTTCAGCTGGAGGAACATGGAGTCCAGAATCTTCCTAGCGAGACCAATCATTCTTTCCCACGCTCCACCGAAATGGGAGGCATGTGGAGGATTGAAAGTCCAAGAACATCCTTGGTCCGACAGGTAAGATTTCACACTTTTGTAGTTGATGTTAGAAGGTATCTTCAAAGCCTTACATGCACCTACAAGGTTTGTGCCTCTGTCTGAACGAATGCTTTTGGCCGGTCCTCTCACAGCTAGAAACCGTCTTAATGCATTGATGAAGCTGGATGTGTCGAGGGATTCTATGACTTCAATATGAACGGCTCTTACGCTCATACATGTAAAAATCACAGCCCACCGTTTGCTTTGTGAGAGGCTTCCTCTAGTCCAGCGTGAAGAAACGCTCCAAGGGCCAAATACGTCGAGCCCGACGTTTGTGAAGGGAGGATCTGATGAAAGGCGGTCTGGTGGGAGACTGGCCATCTTTTGGCTACTAGTTGGGGCTCTGAGCCGTCTGCATGTTACACATCAGTGAATGATGCTGCTCACCTTCCTCTTGCCGCCGACTATCCAAAAGCCAGCTGAACGGACAGCTCCTTCCGTAAAGAAATGCCCTTGATGGTGGACCTGTTCATGATACTGTCGAATGAGTAAGGTTGCAACATGATGGTTGCCTGGAATGATCAAAGGAGTCTTCTCGCTCTGATCAAGACCTGAATGGTGAAGACGACCTCCAACTCTTAGCAGGCCGTGTGTGTTGACAAACGGATCCAGATTTTTGAGGGGACTGTTTTTAGGGATCTTTTTGTGCATTCTGATACATTTGATTTCCTCATTGTAAACCTCTTCCTGCACCGTTTGAATGATGATAGCTGAGGCTTGGTTGAGTTCCTCAACACTAAATTCTGCCTTGCAGAGATGCCAGCCTTTACAAGAGTTGTTCATCATGGCTGTGTTGAAACAATGGGCTATGTGTTTCAGGTGTGCGATGGCACAAGTCAGTGACTTCCATGAAGAAAACTTGGCAAATCTTTGGGAACCAAGCCGCTTGGATGCAGTTGCAGTGCTTAAAGTGGACACTAGAGGACGGATGTCTGGATCTGAACTTGAGTCCACAAGGTCATAGGTACTTTCGGGGACATCTTGCTCTGGCTTGTACAAAAAACTAGGTCCACTAAACCAGTTAGTGTTGCTTAACAGGCCTGCAGCAACAGAACGCGTTGCATGATCTGCAGGGTTCTGGTTCGTGGCCTGGACGGTGCTGTACTTTTCCTTAACATAGAACACATTAGGGCATGGTTCGAAGAGAGATGGCCGACGTAGCTCTGTGGTGTTTGTGTAGAAGGCGTTGATTACTGATGGTCTATGGACGCTGCCGAGACACACATTGCCTACAACAACCCACCCTAGATCTAATTTCTGTGCATAGGGCTGGTTGTGTGAGCCGTTCACCTGTTTGCGAACTTTATGCACTCTGATAATGTCCCGACCGAGGAGAAGCATGATCTGGGCATTTGGGTCCATATCTGGGATGAAGTGCGCCATTGTCTTTAGATGTCTATGATGAAGAGCAACCTCAGGGGTTGGAATCTCGTCTCTGTTGTCGGGAATGTCGTTGCACTCTATGAGGCTGGGTAATGGAATGCGGACTGTCCCATCCAGAGATTCCACTTCATAGCCGCTTGCCCTCCTTCCTGATGATTCCTTCCTTCCTGCGCATGTTCTCAGTGTGTAAGGAGCACTTGGACTTCTG
Organism: Pholidichthys leucotaenia; assembly: GCA_020510985.1. Lineage (NCBI taxonomy): Eukaryota > Metazoa > Chordata > Actinopteri > Cichliformes > Pholidichthyidae > Pholidichthys > Pholidichthys leucotaenia. The sequence continues at coordinate 388,458,534 of CM035844.1, read as the reverse complement.
TCGCCAAACACGTCGAAGAACTGTGAACGAACCAGTGACCTGTTGCTCTGCTCGTCCAGAATTGCATAGAGCTTCACTGCTTTGTCTCTGTGACCGGCTGGATATACTTTCACGAGGCATATTTTGGAACAGGATCTGTCTGTCAGATCTCCACCGCAGACCTTTGTGCATTTGTTCGTAATATCAGATTGAGGTTGAGGCACAGTTTCGACCTCCTCCCTGCCATGCTCTGGATCGGGATCCTTCACTTCTGTCCAGGGTGCGGGTCCTGGATGTAGGGCTGAGTTATGTTTTTTGCTCTTGCACTCAGAACACTGAACTTTGGCTTTGCAGTTTTTAGCGATGTGTGATGAAGATGAACAACATTTAAAACACAGATTGTTCTCTTTCAAAAACATCTTACGATCTTCAATGGATTTTTCTCTGAAAGCACGACATTTACTTAAAGGGTGTGGTTTCCCATGAATAGGACACATTTTATCACAGCCATCAGATTTTAATGAGGAGTCAATAGAATCAGAACTACCTCTGTTGAATATCTCGGTTTTGCAGACTGAGACTCTTTGATGTTTGTTTGGCTGCCATGCTAACTTTCCAGCCCTGGGAACAGTGTCTGTCTGAGTGATGAAGTTGAAGCTTGGGTCATTGGCAATGCTAGCTTCCTGGCTAATGAATTTTACAAAAAAGGCAAAGGGAGTGGCGGGGTGGTGGCTGCACGGTGGCGTAGTGGTTTAGCACTGTGGCAGCACAGTTTTACCCTCGGCCGGGGGATCGCGGGTTCGATCCCAGCCCCCGACCAACAGTGAGCTGTGTGGAGTTTGCATGTTCTCCCCGTGTTGCGTGGGTTTACTCCGGGATTTCTCCGGTTTCCTCCCGCACACCAAAAACATGTAGGTTTAGGGCGCTCGCGCACGCAGCGACCAGCAGCCGGTGGCTTGTCACCAGACTGCAAACCAAGTCTACCTACGGGTACAAATAAGTAACAAAAAAAAAAAAAGGGAGGATAAGGCACATGCTTTTGTCGCTTATAAGATGCACCAGCTGAAGCCCACTTTTCCTGCAGACGAAAGGGGAGTTTCTGCACAATTGGGTTGACACCTCTTGCCGTGTCGAGGAAGGAGAGACCAGGTAAGTCTCCTTCATCCTTTGCTGATAGAAGTTCCATCAAAAGATCACTCAACTTAATCAGTTTGGCATAATCTCGGTTTCCTATCTTTGGAAAAGTGTCGATGCATTTGAAAAGAGCGTCCTCTACTGCCTCTGGCGAGCCGTAAGTTTGCTCGAGTCTATCCCAAATCATATTCAGGCCTGCTTCCGGATGATTGATGTGAATTACTCTGAGCTGCTCAACATGTTCTTTTGACTCCTTGCCGAGCCACTTTAAAAGAAGGTCCATCTCCTCACTTGCTGTTAGATCTAAGCCACTGATTGCAGACAGAAATGAGCGTTTCCAAGCTCTGTAATTCTCAGGCTTATCACTAAATTGAAGTAAGCCTGTAGACACAAGCTCACGGCGTGCAAGGTACCTCACAAAGTCATTTGGAGGGGAGCTGTTATGGTTGGAATTAGGAGGTACAGGATAAGATGGGGGAAATGTACCACAATAGTCATTTTGAAATCTGGAGTGCTGTGTTGGAGTAATATTGCTGCTTTCAAATTTCACTTGTCGTGGGTCACAAACATTTTCATCCTTATATATCTGAACCCGCTGTGGGCTGGGGTGTGAGTCTGATTTTATTGAGGCATCATCTACACATAGCTGGTGTTCTGCCTCCAACACTTTGGCTTGGTCAGCAACATACTGTTGAGTGCGTTGTGTGGCTGTCAAGGAGGCAGAATCTAATAATACAAACTCTCGACTTCGTCTTTCACCACTGACAACTGCACCTTCCAGCACTTCTGCTTCAGCAACAGCTGCAGCAGTCTCTTTCTTATATTGTAGAATTTGCATTGATGCTTCCAACTTAGCTTTTTCTAGTTTTAGGCTTATTTCTTCTTCAGCATAGGAAAGGCGAGCTTTTGCTTCTTCCGCTCGTGCTCTTGCTTTGGCTGCAGTAGACTCTGTAGATGACACACTGGAGTGCGCAGAAGGAGCGTGTGAGTGTGTCTTTGACATGGCTCTTTTTTCTGACTAGCACAGTTGTGAGCGTACTTCTGAATAGACACTGATGTGTTGACCGTTTACTGGTCGAGTGTGACGATGATCTACTCACTATCTGCCAGCACATTCACGTTATCATGCCCGCTAGGAAGCCGTGGTTTCACTATACTGCCTCTGCTGATTGGACAGTCAGCTAAACTCCTTCCTCACATCAAGACTCTGAAGACACAGCTCTCAGTCCACAGGTTTAATGACACAAGGAAAGTGTGAAACTGTAACACATAATACAAGGCACAATCACTCCTTGACCTTCATACAGACATTACAATGAAAATATATAAATTGCTTACTTTTAACTTAAATACGATATAAAACTATATTTACAACAACTCCCGCCGCCATAATAAATTGTTTCCCTCCAAATTACCTATCAACGTCCTCCGACCAATACAACGGCCGTTGCTAGCGTAAATCGCAGGAAAACCACTTTAGCGTCTAAAGTTATTAAACCCAGCGTAACCTTAATAAACCGTCTAGGAATGCACATAAACAACAACAGTAAATACATACCCACGATGCTACCAAAGGCAGAGGATGTATGTGACTGCTGCAGGAGTTGACTGAGGCGGTAAAACACACACAATGGACTTTTCCTCAATACTCCGACTGACTTCCTGTTTACAGTTAGTCGGAGCCGAAGGTGACGTCACCTTCGGCTACGAACTATGCCGATTCCAAGGTGAACCCAACACAACATTACAACGGGTCATTCTAAATTAATTAAGAACATAAATAATATTCCACTTTAACTTTAACATTGAATAGTTAACAGAACAGTCAAATGCAGCCTCAAATTTGTCTTTGAACTGTGAGCTGCTGTGTAACAGAGTTGAGAAGCGTGATGTTTTGGCAATACTGCGAGACATGGCTTTAACTTCCTTCATGCCGTCATTCACAACTAACTGCAGGGAGTGAGCAAAACAAGAAAGACGCTCACCTGATGACCAAAGTGGCTCTGTGTCCTCCACAGAATTCATGTCCTCCCACAGGTTCTCATCTAGATTCTCTTCCTCACTCTCACTGCCATCTGACTGCTGTTGTGGCATCTGAACTTTAAAAGCACACTTCATATTGGCAGCATTGTCTGTGACAATATAACTTATCTTCTGACGGACACCATATTCGTCGGTGATCTCCTCAAAGGCAGAAGAAATTCGCTGTCCACTATGTTTGCCTGTGAAACGTCTACAGTCCAGCAAGTAGGATTCAAGGGCATAGGATTCCTTTGACTTGTTGCACACATGAGCAGTTACTCCGAGGAAGGAACGCAGTCTACGATCAGACCAGATATCAGTAGTTAAGGACACTGTTGAGCTTTTCTCCAACTTCTCAAGAACAGTCTCCTTAACTTTCTTTACCAAAACTAGAATGTGTTTCTCACCAATTGTTCTCCTAGAGATTGGTGTGTACTTGTTATCTACAATCTCAAGAAAGTGTTTAAAATGTTCATTTTCCACAAAGGACAGTGGCAGGCAACACCCAATTATCAAATCTTTGACAATGGCATCGCTGATGGCTTGCTGTCTTGGGGAATGGAGACTATAGATCTGCACTTTCTGGGCAAAGGATGCTATAGTTGGCTGTGTAGCATCTACCTGTTGTCCAGCCTTGTACTCCAGGAACCTGAAATTGAGGAGGATTTACAATTTACCAATACCAAGAGAGAATTCTCAGAAGATGCAAACGTTACATCTAACAAATATGTGCTTAGTGCAAACAAGCAACAAATTATAGAAGCCAGAGAAACACATCATGCATCACTACATAGTTCATATATATTCACTTTTTTAAAATGAATGAAGTCAAATTTCACTTTGAATTACTGCTTTTAAACAATCTTTAATTTTTAGCATTACCTTTTTCGGAGTCTTTATTGTCTTAAAATATGCTTTTTAACTTTTTTTCTTTTACAATATATTTTTTCAAACAAATTTGATGAACGTACTCATTCAGTGTTATTGACTTTGAACTAGCTAGCACAGCATTAGCTTTCTAGCTCATGGCTGAGCCAAACGATCAACTTTCTGCAGCTGAAGACACTGTTGACCAGAAATATGTCCTGTTGGTCCCAACTAAAGTTCAGCCCTTTTACTGGTGCAGTGAACAACGTTTCCATTGCATAAGAACCTCCCAAGTAACGCCAGTGGCCTCGACTAATACCTGGCGTGTTCATTGTTTGTTATTCTGTTATCTTGCTTTTGACAATGCTACGCAAGCTAACTTGGCTATAATATAAAGTCGGTGCTCTGAACGTTAGCAAAAAACGATCGTGGGAAGAAAAGAGCTTATTTTCGCTCAGTGTTTTAAGATGGGGTGTTGAAATTTTTTGATTTTAACTTTCCCAGTGTAGCTAATTTAACGGTTAATTTACCTGTCTTTATGCTTCCTCTCATTGTGACGATAAAAGTTTGACGTTGTCCCAGCGGTTTCTGTGAGTTGAGCACCGCAGAATTTACACACTGCAGAGTGTTTTCGCTTGCATGTCGTTTTGCAGATAAAGTCCTTATGGTTTTGGAAACCAAACTTAATGACTGATGAGTTTGCCGACATTTTTAACGGCTAGTTTCCCCGGAGGCGCAGCGTCTCCAGTCGTCTTCATCCACTCTCTGTGTACAGGGGGCGTGTCACTCCGCGTGTCACACTGCGTGACTGGGAAGGCACCAGCCTGCATTCTACTTTTCTCACTTATCACAGATCACTTATCCCTGGCCTGGTCTCGACCAGTCTTGATCAAAAATCCCGAGTCCACCCTGTCCGAGACCGAGACAAGACCGAGTAAAAATGCCTTCGATTCCGAGACGAGACCGAGACCCTTAAAAAGTGGTCTCAAGACCGGTCTCGAGACCAAGACCGATCTCGAGTACTACAACACTACTTGGTAGCAGTCTTCTGTCATGAATGGCCCCTCCGGGGCAGAAGAACAGGCCCACGCGCGGAACCATAGTGTGACATTTATTCAACAAAAAGACAAACAGGAATCCAAACAGTGCATAGTGAACAAAAATACAAATAAAGGTAACTCACAAGGAAAAGTGCCCCAGAGCCGAAATCGCTCTGCAGACACTGGGAGATGAGGAGAAGTAAACCAGTCTGCATTCATCTAAGACTGCCACTAGGAAACAATGAGCAGACAGTGCTTAAATACCAAACAGTCAAATGAGGCACAGGTGTGGGGAACTGAGTGAGCAGGTAACCTGTTTAATCAACTACTCACAGCTTGAGATGACAGGTAGACAGCGTGAGTAGTTGGTGGGAGTGTCTGGGCAAGAGGAAGGGCTCTGAGTGTAAACAAACCAAAAAATATACAAAGAGCTAACAATATAATAATAACAGACACACAGAACTCAGAAAATAAATTGAGTGTGAGCTCAGAGGGAAAATTAAAGCTCAGACTCATGACAGAGCCCCCCTCCTCAAAGGGTGGATTCCAGACATCCCCAGGCAATGCCAAAAGGATCCCCACCCCACCCCAAGAAAAGGGAACAGAAAAAAATCACCCCGGGAGGGAGGTGGGGGAGACAGGCTACGGAGGGAAAATACAAACTCCGCTCAAGATCTGCACCTGCGCAACACCGGGCCCCTAGGCCCCCTAGGCCAAAGAACCCAGCTGTTCAGGTGGCCGACCGAAGTCTCAGGTCAGGCAGATGGCATGGTGGAATGAGTCGGGCAGCCTGCCGGAGAATATGGGCCACCCAACCCTGCAGCTCAGTCTGTCGGGAGGCCGGCCTGAGTTCTTTAGCCAGCAGGACCAGAGGAGTGAGCCAGGAGGTGGCTCCCCCATGGGGAGGCCCAGTGAGGGGATGTAGGGCCAACAGGGGAAAACCATGATGGTGTCTGGTGGTGGGGGAGGACCTCCAACAGCGTCTGGCAGTGGCAAGGAAACCCTGACGGTGTCAGGCAGAGGAGAGGAGGTCTTGACGCCCTCAGTGGTCTTGGGCTGAAAGACGGCAGCACCCACGGAAGTTCTGGGCTGGAGCACAGCAGCACCCGCGGTGGCTCCGGGCTGGAGCACTGCAGCAGTCTCGGAGGGCCCGAACTGGGCCAATGCTGCACCCTCGGTCTACCCAGACTGGGCCAACGCTGCACCCATGGTGGACCCTGGGCTGGGTCATAGCACCCATGGTGGGCCCATACTGGAGCGCAGCACCAACATCGGGTTAAAGCTGGGGTGCAGCACCCACGGAAGCTTGGACCGTTGAGGAGGAACCCAGATGATGGCCTCAGGCAGAGGGGAAGCTGCACCCACAGAAGTCCCAGGCTGGGACGGGACACCCGCGACGACCTCAGCGGGAGGAGCTGGACCCACGTCATCATCCAGTGGTGAACCTGGATCCACGGAGGCATCTGGCAGTGGTGGATCTTCTCCGGCGACCCTGGGAGAAGGCTCAGGCAAGACAGGTAGAAAAATGTGATTAGGGTTGCCGGTAGTGGCGGAGCCTGGCGAGGTGAGCTCAGGTGCAGATGATGGCTGCACCCGACTCTCCTCACCAAGAGCCAGGCAAGATTTCTCCAACACAGACATGAGAAAAACAAAGGAGATCACTTGCCTGAGCTCAAGCTCCACCACCGTCCAGGATTCCGTCGATCCAAATGACGATGACACCTTGGGCCGGGTCTCTAGGAGATCCAGCTCTGGTTCCCACTCTGCTGCGCCGGCCTCCGCAGCAGGCATGATGATGATTGCAGTCCATGTCTCCCCAGTTGAAATGAACCACGATTGTGCCTCTTCTGGCATGACAGCTGGGGGTTGACTCACCGCTGGCGCTGGATCAGGGTCCTCCAGGGCCACAAGCTCCTCTATCGTAGGGCGGTTCTTCTTCGGGGCCGGTGGACACTCAGGGACCACAGGAGAGAACACAGAGAGGGCTGGTGAGCAATTTATAACAGCAGCAGGTGGGGAGGGCTCAGGGGACTGCTTTTCCTGAGCCTCCCTACTGGGAATCAGGCAAGACATTTCATCATAAATAGGAGTAAAAAAATCCAAGATGGCGCCGCGGATGGCAGCCACTGGCTTCTGCTCTCTGATGTTTTTGATAATTTTGAGTGTTTTTTTGGACTTCTGCTCTTCTGTCCGAGTCACCTATTCAAGGGAGGAACTACTTTCACTCAGACTACCTCCCAATGCAACTTCTCCGCCAGTTGCTGCTGCTGATCTGAAGTTTTTTCAGTCGATCTTAGCTGTGGGAGCAGCGGCTATTGGCGCTGGCCGGAAACGAAGGCGGCGTGGTAAACGTGCCAGTGCACTAGTCAGGTTGAAGAAACGAGGATTTCGCACGCCGCTCCCATCAATCCATCTGGCAAATATCCGCAGTTTGGCGAACAAAATGGATGAACTGCTGCTCCTGACTCACAAAAACCGGGATTTTAGCAGATCTGGCGCCCTTTGTTTCACGGAGTCCTGGCTGAGTGAACACATCCCGGACAGCGCGGTGCGTCTGGACGGATTCCAACTGTTCCGCGCTGATCGCGGCCGAGAATTCTCTGGAAAGACTAAGGGTGGTGGAATCTGCTTCTACATAAACGAAGGTTGGTGTACTGATGTCACAGTGTTGAAGAAGTTTTGTAGCCCTAACCTAGAGTCACTGTTCATAAACTGTAAACCCTTTTATTCACCGCGAGAGTTCTCCTCGTTTATTCTGGTCGGAATTTATATCCCGCCTGCTGCTTGTACAACGGAGGCACTGCAGCACCTCGCTGACCAGATAGCAGACGTGGAGGAAAAACATCCAGACTCTCTGCTTATCATTCTGGGTGATTTCAATAGAGCTAATATCACAAATGAGCTTCCTAAATACAGACAGCATATTAAATGTCCCACCAGGGACACAAATACACTTGACCACTGTTACACAGTTTTAAGAAACGCCTATCATGCTGTCCCCCGTGCAGCTCTGGGTTTTTCTGACCACTGTCTGCTCCATCTTATTCCAACATACAGACAGAAACTAAAAACTTCCAAGTCTGTTGTAAGGACTGTGAAGAAATGGACTGAGGAATCAAAGCTGAAGTTACAAGCCTGCTTTGACTGCACAGATTGGAGTGTTTTTGAAGATGCAGCCATTAACCTAAATGAACTCACTGACACTGTGACGTCATACATCTGTTTCTGCGAGGACATGTGTGTGCAGACCAAGACCTTCTGCATATACAACAACAATAAACCCCGGTTCATTCCTAAACTGAAGCAGCTACGTCAGACCAAGGAGGAGGCCTACAGGACTGGTGACTGGACTCTGTACAAGCGGGCCAGAAACATGCTGACGAAGGAGATCAGGCTTGCTAAGAGGAGCTACAGTGAGAAGTTACAAAAAAACTTCTCAGCCAACAGCTCTGCTTCTGTCTGGAGAGGCCTACAGAATATCACCAACTACAGGAGACCATCCCCCCACCCTGTGGAAAACCTCCAGCTGGCTAATGACCTAAACAGCTTTTACTGCAGGTTTGAAAAGAACCTACAGTTCTCACCTCCCACCCACACAAAAGGATTATCTGCAGCCCCAGGAACTCCATCCCTCCTCCACTCTGACCTCCCACCAACACTAATGATCTGCGAAGAGGAGGTGCGCCGGGTCTTTCAGAGACAAAAGATCAAGAAGGCTGCAGGACCTGATGGTGTGTCTCCGTCCTGCCTGAGAGTCTGCTCCAACGAGTTGGCCCCCATCTTCACCCAGATCTTTAACAGATCACTGGAGCTGCGTGAAGTGCCTTCCTGCTTCAAACGCTCCATCATCATTCCAGTTCCCAAGAAACCCTCTATTACAGGATTAAACGACTACAAACCTGTTGCCCTGACCTCTGTGGTCATGAAATCCTTGGAGAGATTGGTGCTGAACCACCTGAAGGTCATCACAGGCCCCCTGATGGACCCACTGCAGTTTGCCTACCGGTCAAACAGGTCAGTGGATGATGCAGTGAATATGGGACTACATTACATCCTGCAACACCTCGACTCCCCAGGGACGTACGCCAGGATCCTGTTTGTCGACTTCAGCTCAGCGTTCAACACCATCATCCCAGGCATTCTTCATCAGAAACTCCTCCAGCTCAAGGTGCCCCCCTCCACCTGCCAGTGGATCTCCAACTTTCTGACTGACAGGTGGCAACAGGTGAAGCTAGGGAGATTTACATCCAGCTCCCGAAAAATTAGTACTGGCGCCCCCCAAGGATGTGTCCTTTCCCCACTGCTCTTCTCCCTCTACTCCAACGACTGCACCTCAGAGGACCCTTCGGTGAAGCTCCTGAAGTTTGCGGACGACACCACAGTCATCGGTTTGATCCGGGATGATGATGAGTCTGCATACAGGCGGGAGGTGGAGCAGCTGATCCTCTGGTGCAGCCAGAACCATCTTGAACTTAACCCAGCCAAAACGGTGGAGATGACTGTGGATTTCAGGCGACACCCCCCTTCATTCCCCCCACTCACCATCCTCAACAGCACAGTGTCCACTGTGGACTCCTTCAAGTTTCTGGGTACCACAATCTCCCGGAACCAGAAGTGGTCCTCCCATATAGACACTGTCCGGAAAAAGGCCCAGCAGAGGTTGTTTTTTCTGCGTCAGCTCAAGAAGTTTGATTTGCCTCAGGAGCTGCTGGTTGTCTTCTATACCGCCATCATCCAATCTGTCCTCTGCTTTTCCATCACTGTCTGGTTTGGATCTGCCACTAAACAGGACAAGACCAGACTGCAGCGGATCATTAAGTCTGCGGAGAGGATCATTGGTACCGACCTACCCTCCATTGAGAACTTATATCGGTCCATATCCAGGAAACGGGCGGGAAACATCTGTGCTGACCCATCACACCCCGGCCACAAACTGTTTGAACTTCTATCTTCTGGTTGTCGTTACAGATCACTGAAGGTCAAAACCACCCGTCACAGGAACAGTTTCTTTCCTCAAGCCATCACTCTGATGAACTCCTAACATTCACCTAGTCCTACCTGTTGCTGTACTCATGACTTTTCATCCATTATTACATTGCACATAACCCTCACACTGCTTTTTACTTCATTCACATTATATCACTGAATCTGAGTCCACATTGAAATACTGTGTGATTGTATATTTTTTCATATATTTCTGCAAAGTGTGGTTAGTCTGAGTAAATAACTGCATATATTCCTGTATATATTTGCATCCTTTTATAGAAACGTGGACAGACTGTAATTTACTGTACATACTCTGTTGTCATTGAATCTTTATTTAAATCCTCCACCTGAACAACGAGAGCAAGTTTTTAGCCAAAGTCAAATTCCTTGTATGTGTTGTGCATACTTGGCCAATAAAGCTGATTCTGATTCTGATTCTGATTCTGATTCTGAGTAGAATGAAATAAAACTTGCCTGTTTTCACGGATCTGGATGTTGCCTGCTGTTGAAAATGGAGCGTCATCCTTCTCTGTGGCTAAGGTGATCTTGGGCCCCTGTGGATTGTTGAGGATCCCCCCCTGTTGTCACTGGGACGGACGTAGCTGGTGGAAAAATGGAGCACCTCTTGGCAGCAGGGAGAGACACTGAGGGGATGGACATCGCAGCAGTAATGGAGGAAGGTTGGGCTGATGGGACAGCCAGCGAAGAAGAAGAAAAAGAATGTAGATCTGCTGCGGGGATTGTCAGGCTCGGTGTCCAGGGAGAGGCTGTCAAGGAGGCGGGATTATTCCTCCGGCGGTCCGGGGCAGGACGATGCTGTCACCATGAATCTGTTGGGGAAGGCGAGGAGGAGGCAGATGACATAGGTGGAAGTGGAGGGAGGGAGAGTCTAATTACCCGAGGGTGGAAGTGCACGCTGGGCTTAGCCTCCAACAAGTTTGCGACACCACCCCAGTACAGCTTCTCATCCCTACGGGATGAGGAGCTCCCAACCCCAATCACCATGTCCTCAATCATGGAAACATACTCCAGCTCATCCCAGCTCTGCCTCCTCCGGTCAGCTTTGCCTGATGGAGGCATCACAGCTTTGCTTGGCAGGTGAGTAAAAAGGCAAAAAGTTAAAAATGCACACTACAGCAGCTGGACCCTAACTTGGTAGTAGTGTTGTAGTCAAGACCACACCAACTGAGACCAAGACATTGTCGAGACTAGAGAGTATCGAGACCAAGACAAGACCAAGACATTTGGAGGCCGACACCGAGACAAGACCAAGACATTTGGAGGTCGACACCGAAACAAGACCAAGACTGTATATATCAAAGAAAAATCATAACAAAACAGAACAAAATGCCCAGTATCTTTTTTTTTTAATTTAAGTTTGCTTTTACATAAATGCAACAGCAACAAAAAAAAATTCTGCTATGTTGTTTTCAAACCAGCAAAATGAAACAAATCTCAAATCTAAGCAAATTTGTTTTTTCACTTTTACAAATTACGCAATTGTACTCATTAAAACTGCATTGTCCTGACAAGCCACGATAAATATGTCATTTCAGAAAGAAAAATTAAGAAAAAGTAAGGAATAACGCCTAAATTAAATTAAATGAGTGAAAAAATAACCCTGACATTTCTTTTCAGCAAGGTATTTTTTAAAATAATTTTCTTGAACATGGGTCCCTTTGACATTTTGTATTTTGGTGCTTTGCCAGCCAACTTAGGTGCACAGCCATGAAGAACATTCACAGTAACAGAACTTTCACAACAACAAAGAAAGCCAGATAATGTTCTTTTTAGAAGTATTAATTCTCCTAGGCAGCCACAACAAGTTTCCTTCATAAAATTACAGCATAAATTAACTAGGAGTAATTTAACTGAAAATTATGGCATGCCAAGCATGAACAAAATGTGTTTTAAAAAACACCCTTAAAAGTCTGAGCTGAACACTAAGAATACACTCACAAAAGGGTGGTTGTAAAAAACCTCAAAGGTCCCATTTCTGGGCCAGGGTTAGGGTGAGGTGGATGGTCCTGCCTGGCTCTAGGGATGAGGAGGTTAAACAAAAGCTTGGTTGCATTTCAGAAAAATTAGAGACTGAAGCATTTTGTGACCTAAACGGGCTCGGTGGGGCCTCATGATGATGTCTCCTCTACTAAATACCCTCTCACCTGGTGCAGAGGATGCAGGGACTGACAACACCTTCAGTGCCAAATTGTGGAGTTGTGGGAATCTGTGATGGTTTTTGTGCCATAAGACAAGTGCATTGTCAGTGTCAGTGTCCTGTATGGCATCAAAGTATTTGCTTATCTGTGACCTGACACTTGAATCCTGGCCTGTGCTGTGCTTTTTGTGAGCCTTGTAGTGAGAAAGAAGGCGTGGGCATTTGACTGGAGGTGAATCCCCAGGTGACTCTCCATTTCTTGGTCCGTAGTCCATTGCAGTACCTTCACAATCCATCAAGTTCTCAACCTCAGAGATCAAAGTGTCTGAAAAACACCAGCACATGGAAAAAAAGACCAGATTAGATTAAAGGATATACAGTGTCAGCAGGTATCAAATAATAAACTGCTCTCACAATATTTTTCTCTTGATGTAAAATGTATGTGTGTATACCTGTCAGTGTTTTCTTCAGCTCATCTCTAAACTTCTTGAGTGGCGTTGCATTTAGCCCATTAGTAACATCCAGATCCACCCAGCTTAATCCAAACTGTGGACCAAGCATTGTAGCTAAAAAATACACATTATGGCTAAAAGGTTCCTGTCTCCCACTGTCTTTAGTCATATTTGTTTTGCCAAAGATTCCACCGAATCTTGTAATCAGAGACTGATGGAGGGCCTTTACTAATGGCTGACACTGTATTCGTGTCTCCATCTTCACAAAGTGTGTATGCAGGTCCAGAACAGTCGGAACGACCATGCTAATGGTAACTGATTTCTCTCCCTCTGTCAGGTCTGTTGCCTCTGAGAATGGTGCGAGAACTGAAGTCAGTTCTTTAAGCTGGTTCCACTCACGAGTGCTGAATACCACTTCTTCATAGTCCTTGCTGCATATTTCAGTCAGAGCTTTATGGTCCAGAGCTGTGAGGGCCTTCACTTGTTTGAAAATGCTGTTCCAGCGAGTGTTGTTTGCAGCTGGAATAGTCTTAGTAGAGTCAAATGCAGCCTCAAATTTGTCTTTGAACTGTGAGCTGCTGTGTAACAGAGTTGAGAAGCGTGATGTTTTGGCAATACTGCGAGACATGGCTTTAACTTCCTTCATGCCGTCATTCACAACTAACTGCAGGGAGTGAGCAAAACAAGAAAGACGCTCACCTGATGACCAGAGTGGCTCTGTGTCCTCCACAGAATTCATGTCCTCCCACAGGTTCTCATCATCTAGATTCTCCTCCTCACTCTCACTGCCATCTGACTGCTGTTGTGGCATCTGAACTTTAAAAGCACACTTCATATTGGCAGCATTGTCTGTGGCAATATAACTTATCTTCTGACGGACACCATATTCGTTGGTGATCTCCTCAAAGGCAGAAGAAATTCGCTGTCCACGATGTTTGCTTGTGAAACGTCTACAGTCCGGCAAGTAGGATTCAAGGGCATAGGATTCCTTTGACTTGTTGCACACATGAGCAGTTACTCTGAGGAAGGAACGCAGTCTACGATCAGACCAGATATCAGTAGTTAAGGACACTGTTGAGCTTTTCTCCAACTTCTCAAGAACAGTCTCCTTAACTTTCTTTACCAAAACTGGAATGTGTTTCTCACCAATTGTTCTCCTAGAGATTGGTGTGTACTTGTTATCTACAATCTCAAGAAAGTTTTTAAAATGTTCATTTTCCACAAAGGACAGTGGCAGGCAACACCCAATTATCAAATCTTTGACAATGGCATCGCTGATGGCTTGCTGTCTTGGGGAATGGAGACTGTAGATCTGCACTTTCTGGGCAAAGGATGCTATAGTTGGCTGTGTAGCATCTACCTGTTGTCCAGCCTTGTACTCCAGGAACCTGAAATTGAGGAGGATTTACAATTTACCAATACCAAGAGAGAATTCTCAGAAGATGCAAACGTTACATCTAACAAATATGTGCTTAGTGCAAACAAGCAACAAATTATAGAAGCCAGAGAAACACATCATGCATCACTACATAGTTCATATATATTCACTTTTTTAAAATGAATGAAGTCAAATTTCACTTTGAATTACTGCTTTTAAACAATCTTTAATTTTTAGCATTACCTTTTTCGGAGTCTTTATTGTCTTAAAATATGCTTTTTAACTTTTTTCTTTTACAATATATTTTTTCAAACAAATTTGATGAACGTACTCATTCAGTGTTATTGACTTTGAACTAGCTAGCACAGCATTAGCTTTCTAGCTCATGGCTGAGCCAAACGATCAACTTTCTGCAGCTGAAGACACTGTTGACCAGAAATATGTCCTGTTGGTCCCAACTAAAGTTCAGCCCATTTACTGGTGCAGTGAACAACGTTTCCATTGCATAAGAACCTCCCAAGTAACGCCAGTGGCCTCGACTAATACCTGGCGTGTTCATTGTTTGTTATTCTGTTATCTTGCTTTTGACAATGCTACGCAAGCTAACTTGGCTATAATATAAAGTCGGTGCTCTGAACGTTAGCAAAAAACGATCGTGGGAAGAAAAGAGCTTATTTTCGCTCAGTGTTTTAAGATGGGGTGTTGAAATTTTTTGATTTTAACTTTCCCAGTGTAGCTAATTTAACGGTTAATTTACCTGTCTTTATGCTTCCTCTCAATGTGACGATAAAAGTTTGACGTTGTCCCAGCGGTTTCTGTGAGTTGAGCACCGCAGAATTTACACACTGCAGAGTGTTTTCGCTTGCATGTCATTTTGCAGATAAAGTCCTTATGGTTTTGGAAACCAAACTTAATGACTGATGAGTTTGCCGACATTTTTAACAGCTAGTTTCCCCGGAGGCGCAGCGTCTCCAGTCGTCTTCATCCACTGTCTGTGTACAGGGGACGTGTCACTCCGCGTGTCACTCCGCGTGTCACACTGCGTGACTGGGAAGACACCAGCCTGCATTCTACTTTTCTCACTTATCACAGATCACTTATCACTGGCCTGGTCTCGACCAGTCTTGATCAAAAATCTCGAGTCCACCCTGTCCAAGACCAAGACAAGACCGAGTAAAAATGCCTTTGATTCCGAGACGAGACCGAGACCCTTAAAAAGTGGTCTCAAGACCGGTCTCGAGACCAAGACCGATCTCGAGTACTACAACACTACTTGGTAGCAGTCTTCTGTCATGAATGGCCCCTCCGGGGCAGAAGAACAGGCCCACGCGCGGAACCATAGTGTGACATTTATTCAACAAAAAGACAAACAGGAATCCAAACAGTGCATAGTAAACAAAAATACAAATAAAGGTAACTCACAAGGAAAAGTGCCCCAGAGCCGAAATCGCTCTGCAGACACTGGGAGATGAGGAGAAGTAAACCAGTCTGCATTCATCTAAGACTGCCACTAGGAAACAATGAGCAGACAGTGCTTAAATACCAAACAGTCAAATGAGGCACAGGTGTGGGGAGCTGAGTGAGCAGGTAACCTGTTTAATCAACTACTCACAGCTTGAGATGACAGGTAGACAGCATGAGTAGTTGGTGGGAGTGTCTGGGCAAGAGGAAGGGCTCTGAGTGTAAACAAACCAAAAAATATACCAAGAGCTAACAATATAATAATAACAGACACACAGAACTCAGAAAATAAATTGAGTGTGAGCTCAGAGGGAAAATTAAAGCTCAGACTCATGACAGAGCCCCCCTCCTCAAAGGGTGGATTCCAGACATCCCCAGGCAACGCCAAAAGGATCCCCCCCCCCCCCAAGAAAAGGGAACAGAAAAAAATCACCCCGGGAGGGAGGTGGGGGAAACAGGCTACGGAGGGAAAATACAAACTCTGCTCAAGATCTGCACCTGCGCAACACCGGGCCCCTAGGCCCCCTAGGCCAAAGAACCCAGCTGTTCAGGTGGCCGACCGAAGTCTCAGGTCAGGCAGATGGCATGGTGGAATGAGTCGGGCAGCCTGCCGGAGAATATGGGCCACCCAGCCCAGCAGCTCAGTCTGTCGGGAGGCCGGCCTGAGTTCTTTAGCCAGCAGGACCAGAGGAGTGAGCCAGGAGGTGGCTCCCCCATGGCGAGGCCCAGTGAGGGGATGTAGGGCCAACAGGGGAAAACCATGACGGTTTCTGGTGGTGGGGGAGGACCTCCAACAGCGTCTGGCAGTGGCAAGGAAACCCTGACGGTGTCAGGCAGAGGAGAGGAGGTCTTGACGCCCTCAGTGGTCTTGGGCTGAAAGATGGCAGCACCCACGGAAGTTCTGGGCTGGAGCACAGCAGCACCCGCGGTGGCTCCGGGCTGGAGCAATGCAGCACCCTCGGTGGCTCCGGGCTGGAGCACTGCAGCACTCTCGGAGGGCCCGAACTGGGCCAATGCTGCACCCTCGGTCTGCCCGGACTGGGCCAACGCTGCACCCATGGTGGACCCTGGGCTGGGTCATAGCACCCATGGTGGGCCCATACTGGAGCGCAGCACCAACATCGGGTTAAAGCTGGGGTGCAGCACCCACAGAAGCTTGGACCGTTGAGGAGGAACCCAGATGATGGCCTCAGGCAGAGGGGAAGCTGCACCCACAGAAGTCCCAGGCTGGGACGGGACACCCGCGACGACCTCAGCGGGAGGAGCTGGACCCACGTCATCATCCGGTGGTGAACCTGGATCCACGGAGGAATCTGGCAGTGGTGGATCTTCTCCGGCGACCCTGGGAGAAGGCTCAGGCAAGACAGGTAGAAAAATGTGATTAGGGTTGCTGGTAGTGGCGGAGCCTGGCGAGGTGAGCTCAGGTGCAGATGATGGCTGCACCCGACTCTCCTCACCAAGAGCCAGGCAAGATTTCTCCAACACAGACATGAGAAAAACAAAGGAGATCACTTGCCTGAGCTCAAGCTCCACCACCGTCCAGGATTCTGTCGATCCAAATGATGATGACGCCTTGGGCCGGGTCTCTAGGAGGTCCAGCTCTGGTTACCACTCTGCTGTGGCGGCCTCCGCAGCAGGCATGATGATGATTGCAGTCCATGTCTCCCCAGTTGAAATGAACCACGATTGTGCCTCTTCCAGGGTGACAACTGGGGATTGACTCACCGCTGGCGCTGGATCAGGGTCCTCCAGGGCCACGAGCTCCTCTATCGTAGGGCGGTTCTTCTTCAGGGCCGGTGGACACTCAGGGACCACAGGAGAGAACACAGAGAGGGCTGGTGAGCAATTTATAACAGCAGCAGATGGGGAGGGCTCAGGGGACTGCTTTTCCTGAGCTTCCCTACTGGGAATCAGGCAAGACATTTCATCATAAATAAGAGTAGAATGAATTAAAACTTGCCTGTTTTCCCGGATCTGGATGTTGCCTGCTGCTGAAAATGGAGCATCATCTTTCTCTGTGGCTAAGGTGATCTTAGGCCCCTGTGGATTGTTGAGGAGCCCCCCCTGTTGTCACTGGGACGGACGTAGCTGGTGGAAAAATGGAGCACCTCTTGGCAGCAGGGAGAGACACTGAGGGGATGGACATCGCAGCAGTAATGGAGAAAGGTTGAGCTGATGGGACAGCCAGCGAAGAAGAAGAAAAAGAGCAAAGATCTGCTGTGGGGATTGTCGGGCTCGGTGTCCAGGGAGAGGCTGTCAAGGAGGCGGGATTATTCCTCCGGCGGTCCGGGGCAGGATGATGCTGTCGCCATGAATATGTTGGGGAAGGTGAGGAGGAGGCGGATGACATAGGTGGAAGTGGAGGGAGGGAGAGTCTAATTACCCGAGGGTGGAAGTGCACGCTGGGCTTAGCCTCCAACAAGTTTGCGACACCACCCCAGCACAGCTTCTCATCCCTACGGGATGAGCATTTCCCAACCCCAATTGCCATGTCCTCAATCATGGAAACATACTCCAGCTCATCCCAGCTCTGCCTCCTCCGGTCAGCTTTGCCTGATGGAGGCATCACAGCTTCGCTTGGCAGGTGAGTAAAAAGGCAAAAAGTTAAAAATGCACACTACAGCAGCTGGACCCTAACTTGGTAGCAGTCTTCTGTCATGAATGGCCCCTCCGGGGCAGAAGAACAGGCCCACGCGCTGAACCATAGTGTGACATTTATTCAACAAAAAGACAAACAGGAATCCAAACAGTGCATAGTGAACAAAAATACAAATAAAGGTAACTCACAAGGAAAAGTGCCCCAGAGCCGAAATCGCTCTGCAGACACTGGGAGATGAGGAGAAGTAAAACAGTCTGCATTCATCTTAGACTGCCACAAGGAAACAAAGAGCAGACAGTGCTTAAATAACAAACAGTCAAATGAGGCACAGGTGCGGGGAGCTGAGTGAGCAGGTAACCTGATTAATCAACTACTCACAGCTTGAGATGACAGGAAGACAGCGTGAGTAGTTGGTGGGAGTGTCTGGGCAAGAGGAAGGGCTCTGAGTTTACACAAACCAAAGTATACTGCTCAAAAAAATAAAGGGAACACTTTGAAAACACAACAGATTTTAATGGGAAACAATAAGCTGGATATCGAAATTGTGGCAGGCCTGCCACAATTCGAGACGTTTTGAATTGGCCCATGCAGTATGTGAATCAGTTCCGACTCCAGGGGGTCTCGATTGCCGTTCAGAGTGGGGTTAGGTATGGCCCGGGACAGGAGGTCCCCCAGAACGCTTTCTCTGCCCAGCGTGAACTGAGTGTTAAAGTCATATGCTTGTAGTCTTTCTGTCCACCTATAGATGAGTAGATGCTTGTGCCCCAACACCGATGTTTCCAGCAGTGCTGTGAGGGCTCTGGGGTCTGTTCACAATGTGAAGTGTCATCCATATACATACATGTGCCAGTGTTCACATGCCCAAATGCATGCTAGTGCCTCCCTTTCCCCCACTGAGTACTTCTGCTCGGCTGAAGTAAGTGACCTTAAGGCGAACGCCACTGGGCGCTCCATTCCTCCTTGCAGTTGTGACAAAACAGCTCCTACTGACGTGTTGGAGGCATTGCACGTCACGATCGTGGGGCTTTATGGGTCAAAATGGGCAAGTACTGGTGGAGAAGTGAGCTGTATCTTCAATCAGCTGATGGCAGCTGAGCCCGCTGGGGTCCATATCGAGGGTGCATCCTGCTTTAGAAGGGTTCATAGCGGCTCTATCATCTCCGAGTAATGGGAAATGAAGCACCCATAAAAATTTGCCATGCCCAAAAAAGATGAGTTGTGTGGGGCATGATGGTTCGGGTAGCTGCAGGACCACCTCAGCATTTGAGTGCAGGGGGCTCAGGCCCTCAGCAGACAAGCGGAAACCCACAGACTCGATGATCATTGCTCCGAAAATGCACTTCTCCCCGTTGAGCGTGAGGTCATGTTTCGCTAGCACCTCTATGACCTTGTCAAGGCAGGAGTCGTGGAAGGCTGATGTTGCACCGTGCACCACGATGTCATCCAAATACACCACCACCCCTGGGAGACCGGCAAAGATGGTAGCCATGATCTTTTGAAAGCAGCTCGAGGCAGAACTCAGGCCAAAAGGCATGCGGGTATACCTGAATATCCCCATGTGGGTGATGAAGGTTGTTAGATTGCGGCTCTCTGGGTGAAGGGGAACCTGCAGGTAGCCCTGGCGGAGGTCCAGTTTGGAAAAGACCTTCGACTCGTGGAACGTGAGCTCTTCCGTTGTGGGCAGGGGATATTTATCGGGGATCACCACCTCGTTCACCATTCTGAGATCAACACACGGTCACAGGTCACTCATCTTCTTTTTCGCCACCACCAAGTTGGAGATCCAAGGGGATGCGTCGAGCCGTTCAATGATGCCGGCATCTAGCAGTTTCCGCAGTTCTGCCGTGACATCATCCCATAATGCGAGGGGTAACTGATGGAGAGGTTGAATTTTTGGGGAGACGTTCATGTCAATGAGTGATCAGTGGTTGAAAGAAGTAAAACAGCCACATCCTGTGAAGAGCGCTGCTGCCAGGATGAAGTGACTGCCAGAACAGTGGCACCCATTGGATCGGTGATGGAGAAAACCAGCTCGCTGATCAAATGAATGCCTAGCAGGTCTGCCCCTTGCACGTCATATGGAAAGTGAACAAAGGAACGGCCTTGGAGCCTTATTGCACAGCAAAACTGACCGACCCCACTATACCTATTTTGGGGTGGCCGTAACCAAAACCTCCTTCGTGTCAGCTGTGATAGTCTTCCTAGGGAACAGTTTACTGACCGTAGACATGGTCAGGAGGGACCTTGAGGCTGTTTTGTCCAACAGCAGTGACACGTTGACGCCGTCCAGTTCCACTGTGCAGCACCTGATTGGCCAGTTTTTCATGCCAACTGAGTAAATGGCAGCTGAGTCGGGTGAGCAGGTCGTGGTGGCTGTGATGGTTGAGCAACAGACTCTTGCAAAGTAGTTCATTTCCTTACAGTGGTAGCATTTCATCCCTTTAGCTGGACAGGTGGTAGATTGGGTTTAATGCCTAGCTGAACCACAGCCATTGCAGGGTGGGCTCTCCTCCGTGTCGTCCTGCTTCCTACCCTTCTTTTCCCGGCTGTGGTGGGAAAAAGTGGGGCTGGTGCATCATGTGACGGCGGCAATGACCTGTGTTCGTGGGGTCGGACAAGGCACTTGTTGCCTAGGTGGCGCTAGCTGCGATAATAGCTCGTCCTCTGCCTCCATTTGGGATGCCAATCTCACAGTCTCATTTAGTGTTAGCTTGTCTGCTGTCAAAAACAGCTTACTCCGCAGCCTCATGTTATTGGTATTCTCCACTAGCCTGTCACCTATTATCTTTTCCACCAACCCTCCATAATCACAGGTGCTTGCTAGGTCTCGGAGGTCTGCTACAAAATGCCGGACTGACTCACCCTCACGTTGGCGGTGCCGGTTGAAAACTGCTCTCTGTGCCATTACACTGCTTTTGTCAGCGTAGAGTGTGTCCATTACGGCCACACACTCTTTGTATGTGTCCGTAGGACCCAGGGAGTGAAGTATACACTGTCCTTTGGCGCCAAGATTGGTGACTAGCATCCCTTTTAGCTTCCCGTCGCTAGCATTGTTCGCCCCAGCAGAGGCGATAAAGCCCTGGAATATCTTGTGTCAGCGGGGCCAGGGGATCGGGGGCTCATCTGGCAGAGTGAGAAACAGCTGTGGGGGTGCCAAGCATGCTTTCATGTCGGAGTTATATGAGTTTATCCTTGTTGCCATCTGTTATGTTTAAGAATGAGGCACGGACAGCAGATATGGACCATACTCTCCTTTATTCAACACACAACTTAACTCTATGCAAAGGGTGGTGCCATATGGCCTACAGTGAGGTCGCCACATCATCACGCCACCTACAGCGAGTCACCAAGTCCAAACACCACAAGTTTGTGGGGAAACAAAATCACTCTTCAACAATGCCTGTGCCTAGTTTCTCCATACAGGAGGCATCTGGAAGCTGTTATTACAACAAAAGCTTTTCTACTAAATATTAAATGAATTTCACCAAGTATGTTCAGTACTTACTCCCTGTGTCATTCCACTGTATTAAATATAACTTGTTTTGTGAACACAGTTGCCTTGATTTCTTTGTATGTATGAATTACTTGGGTTGTTACTGATATCTGGTAAAAATCTCAGGTCAATGGGCAGCACGGTGGTGCAGTGGTTAGCACTGTTGCCTTACAGCTAGAAGGTTCCTGGTTCGAATCCCCAGGTTGGCAGGGGTTGGAACCTTTCTGTGTGGAGTTTGCATGTTCTCCCTGTGCTGCGTGGGTTTACTCCGGGGGCTCCGGTTTCCTCCCACAATCCAAAGACATGCATGTTAGGTTAATTGGCTGTTCTAAATTGTCCCTAGATATCTGTTTCCTATAGGCCCTTAGAATAGAGGGTTAGTATTAGTGAAAGCGCTTTGAGTGGTCTATGTGACTAGAAAAGCGCTATATAAGTGCAGGTTAGTTAGTTAGTTAGTTAGTCAATGGCTCCATCAGAAATATGTTTAATGAGAAAAGTGTTGACGTGTTCAATACTTATTTTCCCCACTGTATATCTTGTTTGAACTGCCAGCTGCCTGTATTAAAGGTGCTGTGGAGGAAGGAAGCAGACAAGGCGGCAAGCTGGACAACACATGAACTTTATTCCTCCTCCAACATCAAGTACAGTACAGCTCTGACTGGGTCTCTGAGCACCTTCTTTTTATAACCTTTAATTTTGTGCCTTGAGACCCAGGGAGCCCACCAACAATACATTCAGTGGAACAAAGACATGCATGGCACATTAACATCACATAACGCCAGTACCGCTTCTCACACCCTCTCCTCCTCCAGCGGCTCTGGCACCTCCTGAACTCCCCGGGGGGCAAATAGTCCTTTCTGTCCCATCTGAGACCCCCTGGTGCCACTTCCTCCTTCAGTCCATTGTTCCCTCTTCCCCCCAGCTCCCAACTCTGGGTGAAGAATCCCCCACACCGTGCCACCACACAGCACCCCCCCAAACACCCAGAAAGGGCACTAACCCCCTGTCCTTTGGGCTTGAGCCGGCGCCCATAGCGGCTGTACCAGGGGGTCGCCAATCCTGTCGAAACACCCTGCTGGTGAGGTGTACAGGAGGGCACGTCAGTCTGTGGAGGGAAAAAGGGTGGGGGGGGATATGTAAGCTTTGCGAGCACAGGTATCTACTGAGAGAACACCAACTTGCAGAGCTACCAACAGTGGGCATCCGCACCGGGGAGCTTGGGCCAACACCACCTGCTTGTCTGCCAACAGAAAAACGGGCTTCAGCCTGTCGATGCAGGTGGTCCTCCCCCACCCGCCAAGTCTAACACAAATTGCTTTGCCCCAGGTTCCAGCACCCTGAACGTTCCGTTGTATGGCAGGCCCAGCGGGGTCCAGTGCACATCGTGCCTGACAAAAACAAAACTGGAATTCTGTAAGCTTTTCGGGACGAAGGTGCAGGGAAAACAATGGTGGGCCGGGCCCTGCACGTTAAAAGCCTCCATACTGTGCAAAAATTGCGCAGCGGCTGTGAAAAAACAAGTTCTGCTGGGGAGGCTGCCAGATCCTCCTTAGATGCGGAGTGCAACCCTAAAAGAACTCAGGGCAGGCAGTCGACCCAATTTGTATCCGTGAGCGAAGCTCTGAGTGCTGCCTTAAGCGACCTATGAAAACGCTCGCATCACCCATTAGCCTGGGGGTTGTACGGGGTAGTGCAGTGAATTTTGACCCCCAGGCTCTGAGCCCACACCAGTTTAACCAAAGCGTGCACTCCTCGATGCAAACGGGAGTGGGCTGACTCAAAAATGCGGTGGCGCCAAGAGCTTGGAACTACCTGGCGCGGGCGATCGTTGGAGACGTCGCAGAGCAAGAGAGGGCACCCTTCTAGCACCACCCTGCTTTCCAGCTTTAACCCAGTCGGTGCAGACTGGAGCGCATAAATGTCTGTGTCCCTGGCTTGCTCCACGGCCATGGCAGGGAAATCTATTCCCATGTAGACCGGGGAGACTAACGCGTGCGACAGGCAATTGGCCACAACGTTGAGCTTACCGACAACGTGTTGAATGTCGATCATAAACTCTGAGATCGCGGCCAAATGCCGTTGCTGTCGGGCCGACCACTGTTCCGAGACCTTGGAAATCGTGTACGTCAGCAGCTTATGGTCAACGAATGCGGTGAACTTGCGCCCCTCTAGCCAAAACTGGAAATGCCACGTCGCCAGGTGGAGAGCTAACAATTCTCTGTCAAAGTGCTGTATTTGCATTCGTTGTCGTGCAAAGTTCAACTGAAAAATGCCAGCGGCTGCCACGAACTGGAGATGTACTGCTCCACCACTGCGCTTATGGCAACGTCAGATGCATCTGTGGTGAGCGCTATCTGCGCCTATGGGTCAGGGTGGGATAGCATAGCGACATCAGCGAGTGCTGTTTTGGCATCTGTGAAAGCCTGGACTCACTCGGGGGTCCACTCAATATTTTCTGCGGGCTTCTTTTTCTTAAGCGCAGTGTACAATGGCTGCATCAGCTGGGCTGCCCGGGGGAGGAAACGGTTATAAAAGTTGACCATTCCCAAAAACTCCTGTAGTGCTCTCACGGTCTACAGGCACGGAAAGTCCGCCACAGCGCACACCTTATCCAGTAATGGAATCGCGCCCTCTAGTGAAATGCGGTGGCCCAAAAAGTCAATCATTGGCACACTGAACTGGAGGTGGTGGACGAACAGGAAAGATTTGTCGTTCTTCCCCCTCAGCGCCAACATGCTCTCCATAAGCTCCACGGCTGATCTTTCACCTAATTCTGAACATGTTAGGATTCTCTCTGCCCTCTCACTGTCAGAAAGGATGTAACACTGGAGAAGCATCCTCTTGAGCGCTTTATATTTTCCTTGGGCTGGTGGCTCCTGTAGCAGGCTTGTCACCTGTTGCGTGGTGCGCACATTCAGCGCAGCGACCATGTAGTAATATCTTGTGTCATCCGTTGTTATCCCGCGGAGTGCAAACTGGGCTTCTATGTGCAAAAATCACGCAGTCAGGTTGTGAAGCCAAAAGTCTGGGAGCTTGACTGAGCTGGCGCACATGGCGCCATTGCTCTCCCTCCAGGTAGTCTCCGGGGCGACGCTCGGCTCGCTTTCCGTGGCACGTATTAGGGTCACCACTGTGGAGAAAGGAGGCAGGCGAGGCAACGAGCCGGACGACACAGAAACTTTATTCCTTCTCCAACATAATTTATAGCAAAAGAGAATCCCGGGTCTCTGTGCATTTAACTTTTATCACTGTATTCCCATGCATCAAGACCCAGAACTTCCGACCATAACACATTGTAGTATGAACAAAGAATTATGTGGTACATTAACATAACAAAATGCCGGTGCCGCTCCTTCACCTTTCTTCTCTCCGCAGCTCCGGCATCTCTTACTCTCCCCGGGGGGCACATAGAACCAACAGTCCTGTCTGATGCCCCCCGGTGGCACCTCCTCCTTTGGTCCATTGTCCTCCTCTCCCCTTGCCCTCTCTAGGTGGAGAAACCCCCACCCCATGCCCCCACACCGTGTTTTTTCCTTGTCCCTGTCAGCACGGATGATGTTAAAACCTTCCAAATCAAAGTCTATATCCCCAGAAAACCATGTTGCTGTGAAACAGAAGAGACTGATTTGGCGATAATCCCGATCATACCTGATCAGTGTGGTGAGTTCTTCACTTTTGTTCTTTAGCGAACACACGTTTGACAAGGTTATGGCAGGTAAAGGTAAGCGGCTGCCTCTCCTCCTCAGTCTGTTCCTTATTCCTCCTCTCGACCCTCTTTTCCTTCGTATTCCCTTCTTCTTGTATCCACGGATTAACTCCACAGGTATGTTGTCATTGTGGAGAGATGTCAGTGTGGACTCTGGCGCCGAGCGGCTCAATTCCAACAGATAGTCCCGTGAATAAGCGAGCCTACCTGGGATGGTGGTGAATGGCTGTGCTGGTTGTAAACAAAGCCCATTTGAGCACCATTTTGAAAATGTTCAAAAAATTTTGTGACAAGAAAAACTGGTTCAGACCATAAAAACATCTGGGAAACATCAGCAAACGATTGCACAACCCCCACACAAACCCCGACAAACCAACTGTCTGCACGGCCCCCAGCACCTGCTGCACTGCAAGACATGGGGGTAAATGTATTTTTAAAGCACAGTTATTAAATACAGTAAATACCGTGACATTTCAGTGTGTGCTGGATTCGGCATCCATAAAGACTTGTTGCATATTTTTAGTGATCTGTTATGGTGGAGAATGGATAACAGGCTGCAAGTGGAGTCAGTGGAAATCGGGGGTCAGTTTTTATATGTGCTACTCTTGTGTGACCCTAAATGGGCAGGTTGGGAATAACAGTTGCTTTATTGAAAAATTGCTGCTCGTGTGTTCTATTGTTTAATTTTCACACTTTGCAAATGCATCCCGTGGGCCGGTTTGGTCTCTCTGGTGGACTGGCTTTGGCCCACGGGCCATAACTTTGACACCTCTGCTTTAGGGCATCAATTATGCCAGTATATTCAATACTTGTGGAGGCATGCTCACTTAAACACAGGTGAAATTTGCCATTTTTCCGTGGACTGTTGACACACTTTTGTAGGACATAAGAGTGTTTGTTGAAACTGGAGTGGTCGATTTGTTCTAATGCCTCTTACTAACAACTCCAACAGTACATATACACTACCGTTCAAAAGTTTGGGGTCACTTAGAAATTTCCTTATTTTTGAAAGAAAAGCACTTTTTTTCAATGAAGATAACTTTAAACTAATCAGAAATACACTCTATACATTGCTAATGTGGTAAATGACTATTCTAGCTGCAAATGTCTGGTTTTTGGTGCAATATCTACATAGGTGTATAGAGGCCCATTTCCAGCAACTATCACTCCAGTGTTCTAATGGTACAATGTGTTTGCTCATTGCGTCAGAAGGCTAATGGATGATTAGAAAACCCTTGTGCAATCATGTTAGGTCTGCAATGCTGTAATTGCTGCAAATGGAGGATTCTTTGACTAAAGCAAAGTTTGAAGGAAAAAATTATTATTTCAAATACAAATCATTATTTCTAACCTTGTCAATGTCTTGACTATATTTTCTATTCATTTTACAACTCATGGTGGTAAATAAGTGTGACTTTTCATGGAAAACACAAAATAATTGTCTGAGTGACCCCAAACTTTTGAACGGTAGTGTACGTCGGTCCAACGTCAGAAGTTTTGTATCAGTAATACATCTTATTTGTTTGCACATTGGCAAGACATTGGCTAGACGTCGGCCAAATGCCAAATGCAGACGTCAAGCCAATGTCTTGCCAGTGTGCATACACCCAATTCCCAATGTATTCCCAATGTAAACTTGGCACGTCAGGCCAATGCTGCTATGAAGTGTGCTGCTGGGGAAAGTATGCAGGATTTACACATACTATAGCTGCTAACATGTTCTTGGATGAGGCCAATTATCTTTCATGTGGAGAAAAGGTTAATTTTATTAACATTGCTCTCACAAAGGTCCAGCAACTGGTCTCTTAAATTCCCAGATTTCTCACTTTCAGCATTTGATATACTTTCTCTGTTGTGAATAAAATAGTGGTTTATGAGGTTTGTCAATCATTACATTCTGTTTTCATTTAGATTTTACAGTGTTCTAACATTCTTGGAAATTCATGTTGTATATGCATCATCATCATCATAACAGTCCTCCACGCAGCTCTGTCCTTTGCCTTCTGCTGTTCAGTGAACTTTCACACATGGCAAATGTACTATCAGACAAATGAGTATCAAGTTTATTTTCCAATTTGTATAATTTTTAAGTTATCACAGAATGATTCAAGTTTATCCAGCACCGCATTTGTCTTCTAGTGTGTTTGCAGTGTATGAACAGTCAAGTTTCACCACTTAACATGTCATAACTAGTCTTATTCATAATAGATATTTAATTACATAATACAGTATTATTATATATTATGACTTTATTTTTATTATATATTATTTATATATTATACATTCTTATTACCATACTGTTTCACCATTTTATCAAATAATTACTATATTAATATTAAAATAGTTACTACTTAATTACATAGTGTGGCAACCTGGGGAGAGCCTAATTGTTTACCACCTTAGACAGGAACAAAGGACGATGTGGCGGTTCGGTTAACCCCCACAACAGACTAAGGACAGTCAGCTCACTTCTCTTGGTTTTTTCCGCTGCACTACTGAGATGTAATGTGCCATTCATGTATAGTGTTCATGTGTCCTGTCCTTACTGTGACCTAGAGACTGAGATCAATATGTAGATGTCCCTTGTAACCTCTTTGTCCTGCAAGCTGGAGCAGAGGCCAGCAATCTGCCTATTCAGAATCAGAATCAGAATCAGCTTTATTGGCCAAGTATGCACAACACATACAAGGAATTTGACTTTGGCTAAAAACTTGCTCTCGTTGTTCAGGTGGAGGATTTAAATAAGGATTCAATGACAACAGAGTATGTACAGTAAATTACAGTCTGTCCACGTTTCTATAAAAGGATGCAAATATATACAGCAATATATGCAGTTATTTACTCAGACTAACCACACTTTGCAGAAATATATGAAAAAATATACTGTACAGTCACACAGTATTTCAATGTGAACTCAGATTCAGCGATATAATGTGAATGAAGTAAAAAGCAGTGTGAGAGTTATGTGCAATGTAATAATGGATGAAAAGTCATGAGTACAGCAACAGGTAGGACTAGGTGAATGTTAGGAGTTCATCAGAGTGATGGCTTGAGGAAAGAAACTGTTCCTGTGACGGGTGGTTTTGACCTTCAGTGATCTGTAACGACGACCAGAAGATAGAAGTTCAAACAGTTTGTGGCCGGGGTGTGATGGGTCAGCACAGATGTTTCCCGCCCGTTTCCTGGTTATGGACCGATATAAGTTCTCAATGGAGTTATTGTTATTGTTATGTATGTCTCTTAAATGCAAATGTCTCAACTGCTGTGAATACCCTTTGATGTATTGTCTGAGTTGGGTATAAGTACTGCACTGAAATCCATGTTCTCTCTCTCATTCTCACTTCTGCAACTGCTGCTGCCGGACACACCCACTTTGTGTCCCTCTGCCGAGAGCCGCTGGGCTCGCTCCCGGAGCGCATGCACGGCGCCGGGAGCGGAGCTCGTGACGGCAGTATGATTTAATAAACTTGACTTAAAACTCTCATAGCTGCCTTTATTTTATCATCCGCCGCACTGGTGACCCCGAGAATGCACACGCTTTGTGCATCGCAACCTTCTGGTCTGGACATCCACGCTGAACCGGTCGAGGGACACAAGACGTCTCCTCCCTCTCACCACTCCAACGCACCATGACCTGAAGG
This sequence comes from Pholidichthys leucotaenia, assembly GCA_020510985.1. Taxonomy (NCBI): domain Eukaryota; kingdom Metazoa; phylum Chordata; class Actinopteri; order Cichliformes; family Pholidichthyidae; genus Pholidichthys; species Pholidichthys leucotaenia. The sequence continues at coordinate 388,429,618 of CM035844.1, read as the reverse complement.
CAGAAAAGAACACGCTGACAAGGAACGCAGCACCCGGCGGTGATGCTCCGACGACAAGTGAATGCAGCAGCTCCCTTCTGCTTCAGGGAACTCTCCGGACATCACTCACGACCGGGTAAGCCGCAGCAACTTCATGGTGAGATCTGCACGCCTAGACCGGCACATCCACGCTTGGACCGGCTGCTCTCACAGCTTCTGACACACGATTCTGTGTCTCCTTACGAGAGCGCACGCACTTCGTCCTTTCTCCACAACGGTGACCTCCACGGCCGACGGAGCACACGTGGACCTGAACGCACCATGACCCATCTGCTGCAACTACAACAGGGATGATTAAGCTCCCTGACCCTGGCTTTTCCTTTCCAGCTGGCCCACCCACGCACGGAGCCCCGGCACACGCACCGGGGAGTTACGAGGACGGCGCACCACGCACGGGACACATACGGCTCCACTGACCGCCTTCCTTCTGCTGCACATTGGCCCTTCAGGCTTGCTCGTTCACCTGAGGCACGCAGCTTGCTCACTGGATTTTATGGTCTTAGCCACGGCACACAAGGGGAATTCAGCTGTCTGCGGTTCCCGAGGCTTTAGGGTTGCGCCTACACCTAAAGCCAACAAGCCAAGTCCCTCTGCTTCTATTTTTTTCTTACAGCTGCTACGCAGCCTCGCCTCTCCTGTTTTCTTCATGGCCACGAGAGGAGTCAGAGACTAATTTTTCTTCTTGTGATCTCCGCATGTGCAACGGGACAGCCCCTCGACGCGCGGAGCAACAAGCAATTTTTGCACGGCTTGGACGATTTCACCGTCCCCTGCCGGCACTTACTACCCCCCTCCTCCCTCCCCCTCCGCCTGCAGCGAGCTTCTCCCACAGCTCGCTCCCATAGATGGATTATCGAGGTCTCGGCCCCCTGCCGTGCCCTCTGGGGGGGGAGCGTGTGGCGGTTCGGTTAACCCCCACAACAGACTAAGGACAGTCAGCTCGCTTCTCTTGGTTTTTTCAGCTGCACTACTGAGATGTAATGTGCCATTCATGCTTTGAGATGTTAATGTGCCATTCATGTATAGTGTTCATGCGTCCTGTCCTTACTGTGACCAAGAGACTGAGATCAATATGTAGATGTGCCTTGTAACCTCTTTGTCCTGCAAGCTGGAGCAGAGGCCAGCAATCTGCCTATTGTTATGTATGTCTCTTAAATGCAAATGTCTCAACTGCTGTGAATACCCTTTGATGTATTGTCTGAGTTGGGTATAAGTACTGCACTGAAATCCATGTTCTCTCTCTCATTCTCACTTCTGCAACTGCTGCTGCCGGACACACCCACTTTGTGTCCCTCTGCCGAGAGCCGCTGGGCTTGCTCCCGGAGCGCATGCACGGCGCCGGGAGCGGAGCTCGTGACGGCAGTATGATTTAATAAACTCGACTTAAAACTCTCATAGCTGCCTTTATTTTATCATCCGCCGCAGACGAGAAGATTATCTTTTGTGTGTGAGAAGTTTCTAGATACCCTAGTAAGATAACAGGGAGGTGTTGCAGTTGAATGGAAGATCATCTTTTGTGTGTGAGAAGAGTCTAGAAGAATGTCATGGTATTTAAGAGAAGAGCCTCTACTTGAATGTCATTCTGTCTATGCTTGCTGTGTGAGATGTGTAATAAATCGCCTGAGCCAAATCCGCCTCTTCATTTACACGCTCCACAATAGTAACTATTTATATTACAATTGTTACATTCTTATTACCATGATATTACTATGCAGTAATGTAAAAAGCTACCGCATTTCGAATGCGTGCTTCAGTTTGTTAAAAAATGAAAGAAAAAACAGTAATGTCTGCAACTGATATCATTTCACATTCATGTTGCATCAGATATCTTCCCACTTCTGATGTGACACACTCCAAGACTCCCAGAGACAGAGAGGCAGCTATTCTTTAATTCAGTGGCAACGTTTCTGGATAGATTCACACACAGTTACAGAATCACACATGGGCCAGAATTATTTTTTTAAAAGAGCTTTGAGAGTTTATCCATTGTGACAAAAAAAAAAAAAAAAACCATGCCGGTCTCATTGTTTGACACCACTGACCCCTGAATATGTTCAGGTTAAGGAGTGCAGTACACATGAAAGAAACTGTTTAGTTTTCGCTCCTTTCTTTTAATCTGTTGAACAAAGCAGCAGCGGATATAGTGTTCTATACATAGCTAAGACGGGGGCGGGGGGGGACTCTTTCCACATACAGTAAGACTATTACAAGAAGCGCTTTGCAAACGTTGTATTGTGTCATATTCGGTCAGGTTTCTTAAAACTCTCATTCTGTGTATGACGCTTACGTTTATGCCTGTCCCAATGCCATCTTCCATTCATGGGTGGAAAGCTCCACCCCACGCTTCTTACGTCACACGCCCACACGTTTTTTTTTTTCTTGTAAAAGCGAGCACGCCGTGTATCTCCAAGGTATTTCGTCAGTTACTGGACCAGTTGAGCAGCTCGTTGTTTCTGTGCTATTTTGTCAAAAAGAAGACATTACAGGTAATCATAATCTTTTTCCGTTGATACAATGATGTATATTTGTGTTTTATGTAAAGTCGTGTTTTGTTTTTTTTTACGTTTTCAACCGTTTATTACTCGGTACTAGTTTGACTGATGCAATTCTCACGTGTTGCCAGTTGATTTGGCGCCCTGTTGAAAAAGGAAAAAAACAAACTATAGTTACTCTTTAAAAATTAAACTACAAAAATGTTTTCCCCAGCTTTACGTGATAGCATTTTTGAGTTTATTCTCTGGTTTGGACGCATTGTAAGTAGGCTTAATTTTGTAATTTGAGCGCGGAGTGAGCTGATGTAGTAGCCTGCGGCGGTAACGCTACCCCGGGAAAACGGGGTGGAAACTGGAAACTTAATGAGAAGTGACCATTTTGGGGGGAAAATGTACTGGGTTTTCTGGTTTTTAAAGTGCTTGGTGTGACCGCCGTGGCTTGTGTGATAAGTGCGAGACGACCGTTAAAGTTGCTTTTAATTTAAGATAAAAATGTGAAATAGTGAAACTCCGCCTGAAATAATCAATACTTATTGCTATATTATATTTTTTATGTTGTTTTTTTTTGTAGTAGCAAATGCGTGTGTATTGTGAAAAAGTCACAGGAAGTAAACACGGATTTTTTTTTTTGTCACCATATACTACAGAGACATTTAAATGTAATCTAGACAGACAAATTAGTCAGATTTGGGTCAGACAAAAACAAGTAAAATACTCGTGATCGCCGTCTATATATTAAAAAAAAAAACGGCATTTGCCTCTTCTGTTGTCGAAAGTATCAATTTGTAATCGACGATTACTACGTTTCCGGCGTGTGTGCTAAGGCAGCTCCACCGAGCTACGTAGCTCTGACTGAGAACCAGTCTCTTTCATCCAGATAGAAGCCTGAGCGACGCCCGCATGGCCACCATCACAGCGTGTGAGTAATGATAATTTACCCCTCGGCTATTCTGTATTTTTCGGTACCCCAGCCCTGAGTGCCAACAACGTGGTTTCACCTTTCCGGGTACTGTCAGCCAGCTGGGTCCTTTCAAGTCGGTAGAAGGTGTTAAGCATGCTTGTGCTGTTGCATCAGCCGGGTGGAAAGCCACACCACAGTTAAAGGTGTAGCTGTAGCATAATTACTGATTGCATGCCACCTTACCCATCCATTCAATCATTTTCCAACAGAAAACCCTGTTAAAATGCTCAACATTAGTGTTTGTTTAAGATAAGATAAACTTCATTGTCCCGCAAGGGGAAATTTGTCTTGGGCTTGTCACCCGTGCTGCAACCACACGATCCACACATACACAATGGATGTAGTACATAATAAATGAAATAAAACCCAATAAATAATACAAGTACATACATACATAAATATATAACAGCAGCAGTCATTAAGAAGAGGAGTTATAAGTGTCCCTGACCTATTTATCTGAGTTTAAAAGTTTTACTGACGTCGGGATAAATGAGTTCTTGTATCTATTGAAGCTGCACTTGGGGACTCTGTATCTCCTCCCTGAGGGCAGCCGCACATATTCACTGTTTAGTACATGGCTCATGTCACTGATTATTTTTTGAGCTTGTCTACAGGCTGCCTGGTCGTGTAACATCTGCATGGGTAAATACTCTAACTCCAATAATTTTCCATGCTGTATGAATTAAACACAACACTCTGTTCTTTAGTTTCACAGAGAGGTTGCCAAACCAAGCTGTAATGCTGTATCTAATACAGCTCTCCAACACAGCCTGGTAAAATATTAACATAATCCTTTTATCAACACCATGTATTCTTAATCTACGCAAGAAATGCAGCCGCTGTTGTAGTCTACTACAGAGGTAATCAATATGTGTGCTCCAGGTTAATGAATTGTCAATAAATACTCCCAAATATTTATAGGAACTAACCTGTGTTATAGTTTCCTTTGATGAAGGCAGCATGCATACACAGTTGCCTACCAGCCTCTTGTGTACACACAGCAAACAATACTAAAACAAAAAAGTGTATGGTAAGGCTGTAATAGGTTCTCTAAGGGATTTGTTTTGGGGTATCAAAATTCTTATAGTCAGAAAATAATTGAGAAAATATTGTTTTGGGGGGTTTTGTCTGTGGGGCATTTCACAGTGCAAAAATTAGGCCTCTTTCATTGCCCTGCATAGATTCAAGATTCATTTCTACTGAGCGTTTATGTTGTTGGCACCAGTCATGGGAAAACCAGCAGGTTTGTGATATGTCTCATTCCATTTCACAGCAAGAACAGTTCTTGGCAGGAGGGGCAGTGTCCATCCAGGTGAATTAAAGGGTCTTTCAGTTCAGTCTCTGTGGTTGGTCTGTGTATACTTGCATGTGTAGTTTCACACAAACATACCAGCCTATTTTCCTGCTTCTGAAAATGTACTGTTTGCAACTTCAAACACCCGAAAAGCCATTGTGTGACTAGCAAAGAATTGTTCATGGAGACCATTCGTGACCAGCCATGGTGTAACTTCCGAGGTTAAGCAAGGTCACACTTATTTTCTTCTTGCAGATGTGTAGTCCATAAGGGTATGGACCATGGTCCCATTTTTTTTTAGCTGATCTGACCCCAAAATCACAAGTTTAGTTGTTAGTGAAATGTTAATGCACACTGACAAGAAATCATTTTACATGCATACTAAGGCGTTGCTGATGCATAGTGATTGGAACCAGAGGATATGTAAAAGAATAAAAATGTCTGAATATATTTTCTATATATGACTTTTTGTTTTTAAAAACAGATGTGACTTGCAGTATATTTGACACATATCAGGATTGTACATCACAGAATTTATTGAATAATTCATGTTCTTTTTTTTTTTTTAAAACCAGTTGATGCCATTGACATAGTTGACAGTATGCAGTATTTTCCAGAATCTAATTTGAGTAATATCGTTGTTGTCAACAGTGGCCATCACAACAAAGTCATGTGTTGCATATGGAATAAGGAGCAGTGACACCTTATAATAAGGTTAGCAGGTTTGTTGCTTCTCCAAATAATCCGCTTAGTCCTTGGCAGCAGTTGCACCAATGCTAAGTCAAGTAACAGAACCATTATCCCTGAAGCCTGTTGTAACCAGAATGCTGTTGGTCGGAGTCCACCAAGATAAAGGGCCTTTTAGTTTGCTCCATGAGAGCCTAAGTCATGCTCCCTCTACTTCCATATCCATCCATCCATCCATCCATCTTCTACCGCTTTTCCGGAGGTCCGGGTCGCGGAGGCAGCAGTTCAAGCAGAGAAGCCCAGACTTCCCTCTCCCCAGCCACCTGCTCCAGCTCTTCAGAGGGGATACCAAGGCGTTCCCAGACTAGCTGGGAGACATAGTCTCTCCACCGAGTCCTGGGTCTGCCCCGGGGTCTCCTCCCAGTGGGACGTGCCTGAAACACCTCAAGTGGGAGGCGTCCAGGAGGCATCCTAATCAGATGCCCATACCACCTCAACTGACTCCTTTCAATGTGGAGGAGCAGCGGTTCTACTCTGAGCCTCTCCCGGATGACTGAGCTCCTCACCCTATCTCTGAGGGTGAGTCCAGCAATCCTACGGAGAAAGCTCATTTCAGCCGCTTGTATCCGCGATCTCGTTCTTTCGGTCATTACCCAAAGCTCGTGACCATAGGTGAGAGTAGGAACGTAGATTGACTGGTAAATCGACAGCTTTGCCTTAGAACTAAGCTCCCTCTTCACCACAACAGACCGGTACAACGTCCGCATCACTGCAGATGCTGCTCCAATCCGTCTGTCGATCTCTCGCTCCATTTTCCCCTCACTCGTGAACAAGACCCCAAGATACTTAAACTCCTCCACTTGGGGCAGGAGCCTGTCCCCAACCCGGAGAGGACAATCCACCTTTTTCCGGCTGAGGACCATGGACTCGGACTTGGAGGTGCTGATTCTCATCCCAGCCGCTTCACACTCAGCGGCAAACCGTCCCAGCAAGAGCTGTAGGTCATTGCTGGATGAAGCCAACAGGACAACATCATCTGCAAACAACAGAGATGAGATCCTGTGGTCACCAAGCATGACACCCTCCATTCCCTGGCTGCGCCTAGAAATCCTGTCCATAAAAATTATGAACAGGACCGGTGACAAAGGGCAGCCCTGGCGGAGTCCAACTCTCACTGGGAATGACTCCGACCGAGTGTTGGCAATGCGAACTAAACTCTCGCAACGGTCGTACAGAGACCGAATAGCTCGTAACAACAAGCCCGATACCCCATACTCCCGAAGCACCCCCCACAAAAATCCACGAGGGACGCGGTCAAATGCCTTCTCCAAGTCCACAAAACACATGTAAACTGGTTGGGCAAACTCCCACGAACCCTCAAGAATTCTCGAGAGGGTAAAGAGCTGGTCCGATGTGCCACGGCCAGGACGAAAACCACATTGCTCCTCCTGAATCCGAGGTTCGACCAACGGCCGGACTCTCCTCTCCAGTACCTTGGCATAGACCTTCCCTACTTCCTAGGGAAGTTCCCTACTTCCTACTTCCATATATGGGGCCTTAAATCAGAAAACTCCATTGAAGTGAATGGCAAGAGAGAAATTATCTTTTGATCCCGATCAAATTTTGCCATAAGTTGCACATATGTTTGTCAATTTAAAATATAATTTTTTTTCCACATAACTAAAGTTATAGGTTGTTGTATAATAACAGTAATATTTAGTTTTTGTGAAACCGTTTAGTGGACTGCATCCCCAATTGTCTTTGACTATATACATCACCAAACATGATTATGGCGGTTCCCCTCTCAAACCTCACTTCCTGTTTTCTGACCGATGAAAGAAAAATCTAAAGAGGAGAAAAAAACACACAAATGTATTATATTGTATTTTGAGAGCTGGAGCTAATCCATGGGAATGTTGGTTACTTTGCCCTGGGCTCTCTGAAAATGATGATGTAACTTACATGCGTCTGTTTGTAGTCTTTCAGTTTACGTATTTTCACAATCTTGTACCTTAACAGTTAGACAACAACCTACACCGTTATTTACATGGAAATTAACTTCAATGGAGATTTTTTTCCAATTTAAGGTCCCATATGTAGAAGTAGAGGGGGGCGTTACTTAAGGTGCATTCACACCAAACGCGAATGATCAGCGAAAATCCATACAAAGTGAAAGGAAAGAGGAGAGTACATGCAAAATTGTGCATTTGAATCCGAGGATAGCTAGCTAGCTAGCTGCTAGCTTTGAGATTCTGCCATCATCGGAGTAAAAGTATCACCATTGCAGAGTAAACTAGCTTGAAAATGAGACTCACTCACCTGGAGACAGGAAGACCGGGATATCTTCAGCTGAATTGGGATTTCAGTTATTTACGCACTGTTTCCTGCCACAGACGTGCTAACAAGGCTAGCGAACTAGCAACGGAAACACTCATCATCTTATGAAGTTTTGGAGACAAGGACAACTTTTTCAGGTGAGCCCTCCATCAGATAATGTAAACCTAAAGCATGACGTTATTTTGGGGATTTCCACAGTAGGCTGAACACTGTTGTAGAAGTTATAAAAGGCAACTTCGCCTGTCTGCATCTCACTCAGATGGTGAATTGATGTCTATTCACGCATTTACATTGAGTTATGATGTATTCGCGCTGCCCGAAAAATTTGCCCGTTTGCGTTTGGTGCAAACGCACCTTTAGGCTCTCTATTAGTAAAATGAATACTGTATGCTTGGGCTGTGCGATATGACCAGAATTTCATATCATGATATAAGTAATCTTATTTGACGATAACAATATATATCGCAATATACGTTTTCTGTAAATTCTGTAGTTTATATACTGTATAATGACTAATAAAAAGGACCATCTCTTTTTCTACATTTTAAATTACACACTGAAAAAAATCATCATCATAGCAGTCTGTCGGGGGCGCCAATGACTTTTTCATTTAGGTCTGATCAGATTCCCCCACGCAGCTCTGTCCTTCCCCCCCCGCTGCCAGGAACTCCTGGCCTTGTTAACCCAGGCGACGTCCGAGCCGGTATGAGTTGCTTTCTGACTGACCATTTCATGAAACTGGTTGCAAAGTATTTGAGTACCGCTAGCTTTTGCTGGACTAGTGGCACATTCTTGGCAGATAGTGGTATTATCAGTGGCAAGGACAGGCCAAGACAAACTGACTACAGTATCTGTCGCAGTGACTGACCAGATGATAGGTTTGTTTATCTCTGCTCTTTGTGTAGTGCATGTCACGATACACCAACTGGCAAAAGTCCACCACAGACATTGCGACAGATGTGCTTATCTGCAATTGTGTAAATTCATGTCATTAATTTTATGAACCTTTTTCCTGTCTTAGTTTTGCGTTATAAAATTGTTTTTTAATGTGCTTTTGAGATGACTTCAACTATTCATCATCACTACTTGACTAATTAAAAGTGATTAGAATTCAAGTTACATTAAGAGCCAGTTTGTTCCTCTGACACATTTTAATTAATTTTTTATTTGTTTAGTGTGTATGTGGCTGCTGTCGCACACTTTTGCAGCTTTAGTAATATTTTTTTTTCAGACAAAATTAAGAAACTCGGCAGTAATTTAAAACAAAGAAACGATGGTCTGATACACTGTTTCCTATTAGCGATAAGTTAGCATAGACATTTAGCATTTACTGTTTTATAATTAGAGAGAGATGGTGTTAACGTTACTTACCTCCAATTAAAACAAGGTTAGAGAACTATCTTCTCTGACACAGCACGGTGGGAAAAAGTCCCACATCTCTGGCAAACAGAAGTAGTGACTATATGACCAAAACATTAGCTTGCATTTAGCTGCTAACCACCGGAACCCACTACTGCACACTGCGGAGAAGAGGTGGGCAGTATCGGGTAGAAAAGGGGTGTGTGTCTTTTAAATCCTGATATAAATGATATAGTTTTACAAGAAATGGTAGAGGCTTTTTTATTGTGTCACCAATATACTGTATATTGTAATATCACACAGCCATGCTGTGTGCTCTAAAATCACAAATAAACTTGACTCCATTGTCCATTCTGGATGAATGTCTTGTTTCTTTATGTCAACAAGAGAAACCTCAAATGGCTTGTAGATATCACAGGGATGGATCCAATTGGATGTGAAGGTCTTGTGGAGTTTGCAGACGTTATTTTTGTGAGCTGCATCTGGTGTAAACCTCTCCACTTACGTGAACAGGGAACCTCGTGCAAACCACAAGGGAAAGATTAGTGACTAGCTGTCATGACAGGCCATATTTAACGAGACCACCCTTGGTTGAGGTTGTGCTGCAGCAACATTAGCAATTTAGCATTTTTGTAAACTTTAAATGTACAGGTGAACTAGGGCTATTTATACCACTGTTTTTCATTCTTTTTTGGTTGAACAGTTGTTATCCCCACTGAAGGATTGTACAGTGATTTGGTATTAAATGCTTATAAACACAACATCCTTAGATCTAAGTTTCTGGTGTGTGTGTGTGTGTGTGTGTGTGTGTGTGTGTGTGTGTGTGTGTGTGTGTGTGTGTGTGTGTGTGTGTGTGTGTGTGTGAGTGAAATGTTAATGGAATGTCACATTAAGCTGGGAGTGGAAGCTTTTTCACCATGTACCAGTTTCCCATGACCCTTCAGAGGGCTGGATGTTTATTATTATGGTGGTCGTCAGGTGCTCTGTTTTGTTTTTATTCCATTGTTTGAATGGTTTGAGTTTCTTCTCTAAATACTCAAATGTGCTTGGCAGGATATTGTCTTTTGATATAATAAGCCGAGAAAGACTTTGATAGCTTGGTTCTGTTGATGTTTGTTGTATTATAGAATATTTTCATTGTACTGTAACATTGTGAGAGTGTGTATCCCGTGTGTTACGAAAAAGGCCAAAATTAGACACTACAGAATTCCCCTTGTGCAACTGAAACCCTGTATGAAAATTCAATTCAGTTCAATTTGTTTATATAGCACCAAATCTCAACACAGGTAGTCTCAAGGCACTTTACAGAAAAGAGTGGGTTTAGGTTCATTAGTATTGTGGATTCATATATTACCCCGACACCACCACCTCAGCCAGTGTTTCTAGGAATATGAATATTACCATAGCTGGGGGACGGGTGGCCTCATTGATACTAACAAAATCATCGGGGCGTAGCCATGTTTCTGTGAGACAGAGTATATTTTTTATTGTAATCCGTGATCATATCATTAATTAAGGTCGTTTTATCTGACAGAGATCTTGTATTCAGCAGTCCACATTTAATTATTTTATTTAACTGTGGTAAATTAGTGGTTTTAATCTTTATTAAGTTATGTTGTATTTGTCTTGGGTTATAATGTTTTGGGTAACGGGAGACAGACACAATCTCTATGGGGTTATGAATTGAAGACTGATCTAAACTGAGAATTATTTGGATTAATAGGATTAATATTAGAAGTGGAAGCAAAGAAGGGCTGGCTGGCAGACCCAGGTACTTTGGGGCGAATTAACACACCAGCTTTCAGTCACTGTACTAAAAAATGCTGAATGGAATGGAACAGATTGTCCCTTAGAACACGTGCACCGAGTCTATTTGGATGGATGCCATCTGGCCTCATAGATGATGGGCAGTTCCAGAACAGGTTGAAATTGTCTATAAAACCAATTTTAAAAGTAGGACATGTTGAATACAACCAGGCATTAAGGCCAAGAGTTCTGCTAAAATAATTGCAACCTCTTCTGAATGAAGCAAGTGGTCCAGGAATAAACACATCTGCCACAGTTCTTAAGAGTGGACAGAAGGCTCCTGAAGTCTCTATTTAAGATCTCATATGCTTTATCTGGGATGTTGTTGCATCCAACATGCACAATAGCAGTTTTAGCGTGGGGGTATTCATTTAATAGGTCAGGGGTGGACTTCCGGTTATGGCTGCCACGTAGGACGGACGTGTCTCGCTCTGCTCTGCTCCTGGAGAAAAAAATCGGCAAATAACTCTCTCATTTGGGACAGAACGTATCCCAGCATTTGGGCGAGGATATGTCGGCGAAGCCTAAGGCTGGAAAACCAGGAAAAGGAAAAAGCGAGCCGCCGAAACAGTCCAAATTAACGGACTTTCAGGTCTGTGACGCAGCAAACAAGGCTCCATATATGGCGGAGGAGGCTGGCGGCGGTGCGATTTCTGCGGGGAATGGCGCAGATGCGCTGATGGCTGCCATGAGTTCAATGAGAGCGGACTTTTCCTCTAGATTTGATGGGATTATGACAGCGTTGGAAGGAATAAGAAAGGAATTGGGTGACTGTGTAGAACGAACGGCGCAGATGGAGCTCCGTCTCGCTAGTGCTGAAGATGACGTCACCCGTCTTCAATTAAAGGTGCGCACTTTGGAAAAAAAAATAAATCTCTGGAAGATAATATTTTGGATTTGGAATCTCGGTCGAGACAGAATAATTTGAGGCTGGTGGGTCTTCCAGAGGAATCAGAAGGTCGGGACGTATGTTCCTTTCTGGAAAAGTGGATTCCGGAGGTGCTGGGCAGCGAGGAGTTGCAATCAGCAGTGATTCTGGAAAAAGCACATCGTATTGGCCCACGGAGAGATAAGGGACCGCCGAGGACCTTAATTATGAAGTTTCTTAGCAACAGAGACAGGATGAAGATCTTCAACGCTGCACGTGCTAAAGGAGAGATTAAACACCAGGACCAGCAGGTGCGGTTCTACCCAGATTTGGCCACAGGAATCCAACAATTGAGGAAGCAGTTTGATCCCGTACGTAAGGAGCTGCGCAACCTTGGGATTCGTCATGGTGTAATCTATCCTGCGAGACTGCTGACCACGTATGAGGGCAGAACCCACATCTTCAAGACCCCAGAGGAGGCGCAGGAGTTCATCAAGAAGATCAAAGAAGAAGAAGAGACTGGTGGGAGCTAAGCATGAACAAAATATAAGGTAGAATAATTAAGCATTTGCACAGGCATCTGACTGACTTGAAGTAAATAGTAAGTTTACAAAATATAGATTGTATTATATATTAAAAAAACAAAACAAAAACAAAACAAACAAAAAAAAAAACTATGATGTACAAAGTTGTTAAAAATTTTGGAGTTAAGTTGGAAAACTACAGAGGAGAGTTAATGTTACGTCATTAAAAGCAGTAGAGTTAGGGTGATTGGGAGGATGAAGAAGGAGTGGCTTAGGCTGTTCCCCGTGGGTGTGGAACGGTCGATGGCTATATCGGGAGACAGAATTTTTCTTTTGATTTTGGGGGGTTTGCCACAAGTGTGGGAAGGGGAAATTTGTTTGTGTGTAGTTTGTAGGATGAATGTTCAACCACTCATGTTTTTGCTTCTCTGTATGAGCATGTTTACACTGCAAGGTAATCCTAAACTCTCTATTGATCATGGACCAAAGTGTTAATCTTAATTTAACTTCATGGAATTGCAGAGGTCTACAAAATTTAAAAAAACTTAAACAAGTTATGAATAAAATAAAGGACATGGGTTCAAGAATTGTGTTTTTACAAGAAACTCATCTGATAGAGGAGGATGTTAAAAGAATTAGGAGTAGATGGCAGGGAAGTGTATTCACCTCTTCATTTTCAGCCCGAGCCAGGGGAGTTATGACTCTCATACATAAATCAGTTCCTTTTCAAGTGAAAAATGTAATTGGAGACAAATTTGGAAGATATGTAATCATTCAAGGTTCTTTGCTATTAGAAAATATAAATCTTGTGAACTTATATGGTCCCAATATAGATGATCAGAAGTTCTTTGCTAATTTATTTCTCATCTTATCATCACTTACAGGGCAACATATAATAGCAGGGGATTTTAATTGTACATTGAATCCAGGTGTGGATAGATCAACAGGACTGGATTGTACGCACATTGGATGTAGGATGACTATTAATCATTTTATGAAAGAATTGAGATTGTTAGATATATGGAGAGAAATGAAACCACAAGTTAAAGCCTATTCTTGTTATTCCAGTACCTACAAGACATTCTCACGTATTGATTATTTTTTGATTTCCACAGAATTAAGGTCCAAGATTCAAAACTGCTTTTATGATAACATCGTGATCTCTGATCATGCACCCTGTTGTCTAATATATGTAGATAAAAAATTGACAAAGGAATCAGGTAGATGGCAATTTCAGCATAAATGGCTTCAGGATGAGGAATTTGTCAAGTATATAGAAAAACAGATAGACGAGTTCTTTGACATCAATACTACACAAACATCAGCATGTGTAAAGTGGGAGGCTTTCAAAGCTTTTATTAGGGGACATATTATTAGTTATACAGGATCAAAATCTAAGAAGACTCGAGAGGAGAGAGCTAAATTGGAACATAAAATAAAAAATCTTCAGGAAAAAGTGTATGCAGGAAGTGACCCAAGGTTGGAGAATGAATTACTGATTTTGAGAGCTGAATACGACAAAAAATCAGCGAATAGAGCTGCCTCGAGTCTTCTAAGATTGAAACAATCTTTTTATGAACAAGGTGAAAAATCAGGAAAATTATTAGCATGGCAGATTAAACAATTGGAAATTAAAACACCAATTACCAGTATTATAAGTAATGGACAGGTAGTTATAGATCCTTTAGAAATTAATAGAGCCTTTAGAGATTACTATGAAAAATTATATGATACCAAAAATGAACCTGATTTAACAAAACTAAATGGGTTTTTGAACGAACTATCTATACCGTGTATTCCAAATGAAAACAGGGAGATATTGGAGTCTAAAATTAGTCAAGAAGAAGTTGGGCTAGCCATTGATAATATGAAATCAGGAAAAAGTGCAGGACCAGATGGTCTTCCAGTTGACCTTTATAAAAAATTTAAGAATAAATTAATAAAACCTTTTTTGGAAATGGTTTTAGAAGCATTTCAAAATAATAATTTACCATCATACATAAATAATGCCTTAATTATACTGCTGCCAAAACCAGGTAAGCCCTCTAATAAATGTGAAAATATGAGACCAATAAGCCTATTAAACGCCGACCTTAAGATAATCTGTAAAATTTTAGCAAGACGAATACAAGAAATTTTACCAAATATTATTAATCGAGATCAGAATGGCTTTATAAAGGGTAGACAAGGCTTCCATAATGTAAGAAGACTATTTAATATTATTTATTTTAATAAAGAAGCACCGGATACAGCTCTCCTATCATTGGACGCCGAAAAGGCCTTTGATAGAGTTGAATGGCCCTTTCTTTTTGAAGTCCTACAAAGGTTTGGACTTGGAAATAATTTCATAAAATGGGTTCAAATAATATACAATAATGCTACAGCAGAAATCCTAACAAATAACAATATTTCAAAACCAATAAAAATCAATAGAGGATGTCGACAAGGCTGTCCACTTTCACCTTTACTGTTTACTATGGCAATTGAACCTTTAGCGATAGCGATACGTTTACATTCACAAATATATGGAATTAAAGTTGGACCAACAGAACATAAAATCTCCCTGTACGCCGATGATATAATTTTGTTTATGTCGAATCTAAAAAAATCAATTCTAACCTTGTTGAATTTAATAAAGAATTTTGGGGAAATATCAGGATATAAAATAAATAAAACTAAATCTTCAATATTAATGCTAAATGAGACCCAGAGAAATTACCCAGCCCCTGAGGTAAATCAATTCAATGTTGTAAATCAGTTTAAATATTTAGGAATCCAAATTATGCCTAAGCTAGAATCAGTCGCCAGTGTCAACTATGAAGCCTTAATGTCAGATATCAGTGAGTTAACTCAGAGATGGATGTCACTACCAATGTCGATGATCGGGAGAATCAATATACTTAAAAGTAATATTTTACCTAAAATACTTTATTTATTTCAATACATTCCCTTATCACCACCTTTAGATCTATTCTCAAGAATAAAAAAAAAGTTAGTGGAATTTATATGGAACAACAGGAGGGCTAGATTACGTTTGTCTTTATTATATTTACCATTTGATCGTGGAGGTCTGAAATGTCCAAATTTTATGTTGTATTATTGGTCGGCACAACTGAGGTCTATGACATATTATTTTTCATCAAATGATCTCCCTCACTGGACTGAAATGGAATCATACAATTTACCTTTACCTCTTCCCATATTCATATACTCAGATTCGGCAAAAAAATTACAAAAACAAGTTAAAAATCCATTTGTAAAGCATATGATCAAAATATGGTGTGAAGCTAAAAACTATTTAAAAGAACCACAGTTATTGTCACAATTTAGTCCAATATGGGGTAATCAATATTTTAAACCAGGGAGAGCGGACGCTGTATTTAAAGTATGGAATTTAAAAGGGATACAAAAGATTCAGGATTTATATTTGCCAGGTGCAGACAACATAATGTCTTTTGAAGAGCTGAGGATCAAATTTAATCTCAATAGAACACATTTTTTTAAATATCTTCAACTTAGAAACTTTATTCGATCAAATCAAAATAAAGCTCTCACTCGACCTATTTATTCATCCTTGGAAAAAATGATGATGAAAGATAGTAAAAGAAAGGGTATTATTTCAGAGTTTTATAACTCATTGACACTATCTTCAAGTGAAAATTCACTGAAAAGATTAAACTACTGGAAAGAAGATCTGCAAATTGAAATTTCAGAGGAACAATGGGAATTGGCTTGTACAGAAGCTCAAACCAAATCAATAAATGCACGCCTTAAATTGATACATTTCAAATGGTTAATGCGGATGTATGTTACACCGGAGGAGTTAAATAGATATAACAAAAATATACCAGATACATGCACAAAATGCATGGAAAGTAAAGGAACCCTATTTCATTGTTTATGGGAATGTAGATTAATAAGAATGTTTTGGGAAGAGGTGAGGGTAACAATTGAAAAAATAATCTCAAAACAAATCATATTGAATCCTAAACTGTTTTTGTTGGGTCTGTACCCAGAAAAGCATAATTTTAATAAAAGTGAAAGAACATTCATAGACCTCAGTTTGCTTAATGCCAAAAAATGTATTGCACTATTATGGAAAAAGACTCATAGACCAGATGTGACTCAGTGGTTAAGACAGATGTTAACAAACCTTCCATTAGAAAGAATAACATATATACTAAAATCAAAGGAAATTGTGTTTGAGAATATATGGAGACCTTTTATTGATTATGTAAAAAATTTAAACATAACTCTTGAAGAAGAAGGTGAATGATGTGTGTGGACCTTGTAAATTCCAAACTGGTGAACATAATATGTATACTTATGTATTGGATTGTCTAGACTAAACAGAGGAGCATTGTTGAAGACTTGATTTTGTTGGTGGTTGTTGGTGTTTTTAGTGCATTTTTTTTTTTTTTTGTAGTACTTTAGTGTTAGTGTTTGATTGTTTGTATCATGTTTGTTAAAAAAAAAAAAAGGTTCAATAAAGATATTGTGGAAAAAAAAATAGGTCAGGGGTAAGAGCCTCAATGTCTGACACTTTAGCCCCAGGAAAAAATTTTGTAACGCAGTGCCTGCTTCTGACGTTCCTCATTATTGAATCACCAATTACCAGCATCGTCTGGGGGAACTTTGTCGGTGGCTTCTTTAAATTAAATCACCCTTTATTGTCATTCAACTGTACAACCAATCATGTACAGTAGAACGAGATTGTGTAATTACCTATCTACTGTGTTAATCACACACCCCCCAAGTGTAGAATCAGAGGGCCGCTGCCATGCAAGGCGCCACCACAAATTTCCCTCCTCCATTCCATTATTGCTGAGCACCAAGCTGGACAGCAGGAAGTTCCACTTTTATATGGTCTTCGGCATGACCCGGCCGGGATTTAAACCCCTGCCTTCCGGGTGTGGGGCGGATGCTCTACCAACTAAGCCACCACTCCGGTAAATGGTGGATAGTTTTGCCGTTGTTGCTGCTGCTGTGGCGGCAAGGTGCCGGTGCGGGGGGTTGCGCTGTCTTCTTTTTGAAGCTGGTGTAAAGTTTGGCACACCTAAGGTAGTTTTGATCCAGGGCTTGCGGGTTTGGGCCGCTGCTGAAGGAGGAGGGGCGGCCATGGGAGGAAGATCAACGTCCAGGTAGGGGAAATCTTCCAGGGAAAGGATGTCGAATCTGTTTTCCAGCAAAAGGGGAAGGGAGGAGGTGCAGCCACGTCTGGTCAATCCCCAACGTTTGCTATTGGGCCCAACCATGGTCCAGAGTGCGCATTGAGGCTGTGAAGAACCACCCGGGGCTTTGGGTTTAGCTCCGAGCTGAAGCCAGTGTTTGGTGCTGGAGTCCTGGACAGCTGAGGTGACCAGAGCAGGTGTGGAGGTGGATGGCAATATGCTAATTTCACCCAGGTAAGTAGCCATCTCTGCTAGCTGCGAGTCCGTCGCTGGTGCCGATGTTCGTCCAAAAATGATCGTATCCAGATGATTTTCAGCCTCCCGAATCTTATAGCGGTTAGAGAGTCTCAGTTCCAACTCAAAAACCTTCTTAGAGAGGGAAACACAGCTGACACAGGTTGGAGAGGGAGCCATGGCTTTCTGGGCCAGGAGTGGCTAACTAAAACAGATAGGTTAGCCTAACCCGGTAAACGGCCCTGATCAGGGTCTGATTCACCTGTGAGCCAATACGGGCTTTTTTTTTTTTTTTTTTTTTAACTTATTTTGTACCCGTAGGTAGATTTGTTTTGCAGTTTGGTGACAAGCCACCAGCTGCCGGTCGCTGCATGCGCAAGCGCCCCTTATCCCTAACCTGCATGTTTTTGGCATGTGGGAGGAAACCGGAGAAATCCCGGAGTAAACCCACGCAACACGGGGAGAACACGCAAACGGCACACAGGTCACTGTTGGTCGGGGGCAGGGATCGAACCCACGATCTCACGATCCCCGTGATCCCCCGGCCGAGGGTAAACTGTGCTGCCACAGTGCTAACCACTGCGCCACCGTGCAGGGCTGTTGTATTTACTGAGCTAACACTAAGTAAAAAAGTTAATATCAATAAAAGAGATAAAAATTTAAAACAGGGTTAATACAGTAAACAAAAATAGATAAGATAACCAGTACGTGTAGAAGTAACAGAGTTTTCAAACAGACGGCGACACATGCGCATTGCTAACCACTGCGCCACCGTGCAGGGCTGTTGTATTTACTGAGCTAACACTAAGTAAAAAAGTTAATATCAATAAAAGAGATAAAAATTTAAAACAGGGTTAATACAATAAACAAAAATAGATAAGATAACCAGTACGTGTAGAAGTAACAGAGTTTTCAAACAGACGGCGACACATGCGCAGTGTCACTGACAAACTGAACACTAGCCAAAACTGCAAAATAGCCTTCAAATCCATCCAAGCTCTTAATATTAATGCTCACTCTAACGCAACACACAGTTGTCACATAAAGCAGCAAAAATAGTCTGGGTGTCCATGGACCCTTAAAAAGCTTTAAAGGTGGACTATGTAGAAATTGTAGGTAATTAATGGCAACACCAGATGGCAGTACTGAATGAAAATCAACCCCTCCATCATCCATGTTTTGTTTTTTGTTTTTTGTGTTTTTAGTGGTGTTGGACGATTAATATGTTTGATTGTGATTAATCTTTTGGAATGTTGAGTTAATCACAATTAATAATGCATTAATCACATGTTTTTCCATACAGATACAGTGTACCTTAAGTTGGTAATTTTTCAGGTTTGTCATACTGTTATGAACATGGGAGTGGGCAAATATGCTTGCTGTCTTCACCAGCAGGTTTATTAAAGCTCTCAACATATCCAAAATGACAAAAACTATCCAGAATATTCTCCAGAAAATTCTCAAAAGTATTACCGCATGTGCAAACGGCAGAATGTCAGGGCTCAATAATGTCACTGAACAACAACCAGCCAACAGCCACAAAAGGAGCTTGCTCTTTCTCCCATAACAAACATCCACCGCTTTTAAGCAGATCAACACAAAACCATGGCCCTTGTGTGTCACAACAGACACAGTTTCCCTTTTAGCTGAAAAATTGCAAACATAAACAAACAATTATCTCATCATGGTGACAGCCCACCATGCTGCAAAAACAGCGGGGGAGTGAATGGACATTACGAGCACAGCTTGAGAGTTTTTTAGACTGATACTCACCAACAGTTGGACCCAAAGCTATGAGGATGAAAACAGGCAAATTTCTGTCTGTCAGCTGCTGGAGGTCAGCTACAACCTAGCATGTAGCTTCTAGCCAGCTTCCACAGAAGAAGAACAACCTAACATCCAGGTGAAGTTTTGGAGGAGGCTGTTACAATTATCCAGGTGAGAGCTCTGACGGATAACGTGGTAAACTTAAACATGACAGCACTTTGGGGATTTCCATGGCTATGATCCAGCTTGTTTGACTTTGCAATGTCTGCATGGTGCGCAGTGTCTGTGGCCAGAACTGCTTTGGTACGGAGAGCCGCCCTGAGCAGGTGCCCTTAGGGTTACTCATAGGTCTGCACAGAGGACGGGACAACGTGGCACACGAAGCGGGTCCAGATCTCCACTGAAATCTGGCCCTGAACCCTGGAAGACAGAGGAGGATGCTGACACTGCCCCAGCAGTAAGCAGGTTCCAGCCACGGAGAACACCAGGAGTAGAGACACTGTCCCCCCCATAGTAGAAAAGAGCTATTTCTGTTGTTTTTTTGCCACTGACACAGTCTGGAAAATTTGCTTTTTATATTGGCTGAATCAAGCAGTGGCTACACCATCAGGGTCAGCATATACACTGGCAAGACTGTGACTGAGTGTGCATGGGCTGCCGTATGATGTGGTCATGAACCTCATCCAGCCATCCTTTCTGGGCGCTGGGTACCACATCTACATGGACAGTTTTTACACCAGTTCCAAGCTGTTCATGGACCTGGCCAGCATGGTTTGGAGCATGTGGCACCTACAGGGAAAACAGGAAAGGAGTCCCCACAGGGAGCGTGAATGCGCTAACCAAAAATTGTGGAAGAGGATCAGTGAGGTGGATCAGGGAGGGCCCACTGGTTTTTGTGAAATGGATGGACACAAGGGAGGTGTCTGTGTGTTCCACCATCCATCCTGCATTTTCTGGTCAGACGGTGCAGAGGAGGGTGAAGAATGGAGATGGATGCTGGGCTGTGAGGGACGTTCCCTGTCCCACACCAATCATGGCATACAATAAGTATGTGGGGGGTGGGGAGACCTGTCAGATCAGCTCATCCAGTATTATCCACTCACAGAAAAACTGCTCGGTGGTACAAGACCATGTTGCTGCACTTCCTGGACATTGCAACGACAAATGTCTGCATTTTACACCATGAGATGAGCAGTGCAAAACAGGTGCAGCCCATGGCACACAAGGATTTCATGGTGGAGTTGGTGTGTCAGTTTTGTGGGGTGAACAAGGCAGGTGTTCCCCAACACAGGAAAGCCGATTACGCTCCTGTGCCCATCACTACAGCCATAGATCCGGTTACTCTTTCTCTGAATAGTTCTGTGAGGAACCTTGGAGTTATTTTTGATCAAGATCTGTTTTTCAATTCACATATTATACTTGTTTCTAAGGCTGCCTTCTATCATTTGCGTAATATTGCCAAGATTAGGAGCATCTTGTCTCAGTGATGCTGAGAAACTGATCCAAGCTTTTGTTAGCTCTAGATTAGATTATTGTAACTCTTTATAATAAGTTTGTCCTAAAACATCTTTAAAAAGTCTTCAGCTGATCCAAAATGCTGCAGCAAGAGTTTTAACAGGTACTAGAAAAAGAGATCATATCTCTCCGGTTCTGGCCTCCCTTCACTGGCTTCCCATAGGGTTTAGAATTAAGATTAAAATCCTTCTTCTCACTTACAAAGCTCTAAATAATCAGGCCCCTTCTTATTTAAAGATAAGATAAGCCTTTATTAGTCCCACAATGGGGAAATTCCAGGATTGCAACAGCACAGGGATAGCAACACACAGAGCAACAATCAGAAGGCAAGAAAAAACAAGAACAGCTAGTAAACATATGTACATATTACTATAAATATATATATATAGACACACAGTGCGGAGCGTTATGGTTGGTGAATGTGCAGCAGAAAGTCCAAGCTCTCTCTCCGCGGATGCGGCGGGCCAGCTGGAAGTCTTTGGGCATGATGGCGACCCCCTTAGCGAAGAAGAGACCACCAGGTAGGCCTCGCTGGCCTCCTGCAGAGCCACGACGGCGAAGCTCAGGAAGCGCAGGTCGGTCTTGGAAGTCCTGAGCGATCTCCCTCACCAGGCGCTGGATGGGCAGCTTACGGATGAGCAGCTCCGTGGATTCCTGGCAGCGACGGATCTCTCTCGGAGACACGGGCCTGTAACGGTGAGGCTTCTTCACTCCGCCGGTGGCCGGAGCGCTTCTCCGAGCAGCCTTGGTGGCCAGCTGCCTCCCGGGGGGCCCCCCTCCTCCAGTAGATTTTACGGGCGGTCTGCCTGGTTCTTGCCATCACTCTTTATCATTCCGTCTTATATTTCCCGCACGCCGCCCAAACTCCAGCCCGGCACCCGCGTCGTTTTCGCTACAGTTCCTGGTATATCGAGTCTCTCCACTAGCATCGGGTGGCGGCCGAGTGCTAGCTAGCACTAGCTCTTCCTGCTGTATCGTCTCCTGCTGTAAACAGAGGCTCCGTCCGCCGAATCGGGAGACCTTTGGGCGATCTGTGCGTCCGTGATATCTATATAGAGTGAAAGGTGTAGAAAGAAGAAGGAAGATTAAAAAAAAAAAAAAAAGGCTGTTGCAACGGGCAGCCAACTCGTGTGGCGCCGCCGGTCCGGCGGAACCGGAACCGAAGATTCTGATACTACCGTATTATCCTAACAGAGCACTGCGCTCCCAAAATGCAGGATTACTTGTAATATCTAGAATCTCCAGAAGTACAATGGGAGGCAGAGCCTTCAGTTATCAAGCTCCTCTCCTGTGAAACCAGCTGCCAATCTGGATTCGGGAGTCAGACTTGATCTCTGTTTTTAAGAATAGGGTTAAAACCTTCCTTTTTGATATAGCCTATATTTAGGGAGGGATCATGTGCCCCTAAACCCTCCCTTAGTTATGCTGCTAATAGGTTTAGACAGCCGGGGGACCTCCAACAATGCACTGGGTTTCACTCCTTTCTTCACCCTCAATGAAATATTTTTGCTGGTCATTAACATCTGTTTGTTCTCGCCCATAGATTAAGTCCCCGTTGTGCTGTTTGCTCTCTACATGTCTGTTCTTTTCGTTTTCTCTATCCCCTCACCCCCCCCAGCCAGTCACAGCAGATGACTGCCCCTCCCTGAGCCTGGTTCTGCTGGAGGTTTTTTCCTGTTAAAAGGGAGTTTTTCCTCTCCACCGTCGCCAAACATTTGCTCACAGGGGATCGCCTGATTGCTGGGTTTTTTCTGCAATTGTGGGGTTTTCCCCCACAGTTCAAAGTGCTATGCACTATATAAACAACATTGAACTGAATAGAATATTCATTGAATTGAGCATTGAATTGAATAGATCCTGAGGAAAAAATCTGCTAAAGGCAGACTGAGATGTAAACGCTGCATGCAGGGATGGCAATTTTCCGCCAATCCGCGGATTTCCGCCGATTTATTTTCAAATTGATCATTTCTGTGAATCATCTCGTTGTATGCTTTGTCAAAAATTCATGGCGGCTTGTTCTCAGAGATGTGATTTTTCCGGTAATTCGCCGAATTCCGCTTTATTTTATCTTCCAGGAAGATAAAGTACGTTAAGTACGTTAGCGGCTTGTGGTCCATGAACGCAGTGAAGGTGCGCCCTTTCAGGCAGAACTGGAAGTGGCGTATGGCCAGGTGAAGAGCCATTAACTCTCTGTCGAACATGCTGTATTTACGCTCACTGTCGTGCAAAGACCTGCTGGAAAAAAAAAAAAAAAAGGTGAGCGGCTGCCAAGAACCGGCAACGCATTGCTCCACGACGGCCGCTATGCCCATGTCCGAGGCGTCAGTAGTGAGCGCTATCCGAGCCGCCGGGTCTGGGTGCGCCAGTGTTTGCCAGAGCTGTTTTAACCTCAGAACGCCTGCTGCCGTTCAGAAGTCCAGTCGACTCTGTCCGCCAGTTTCCGTTTCTTGAGTGCGGCGTACAACGGCTGTATGAGCTGGGCTGCTCGGGGGAGGAAACGGTTATAAAAGTTAACCATCCCCCAAAACTCATGCAGCGCCCTGACACTGATGGTGAGGAGAAAAAAATAGCAAAACAATTTAGTTACATTACCTTTATGATTCCAAACAGTTTGAAATTGACAGTGCACAGTGGATATTGACTCATAACTTTTGAATATTTCTAAGACTTGGCTGCATCAGTGATTGTGCAAAATGAACTGCTCAAGACTCAATGGAGATTGAAACTGGTGATCTGAAATGAATGCTGAAATTATAAAAAGTAATGGTATGTTGGAATTTTATTTCTATTATGGAATAGATAAAATTAACTGATTTTGATTTGATCAAGTGTTAAAGCATGTGATGGATAATGCTTGTTGGAATATTTTAGGAATGCTATCTTCTTGGAACATAAGTCAATATTATACAGTAATAAGTGGCATTCAGCTGTTTGTTTTGTCATTTAAGCACAGTTCTGGTACTTAAAAATCATAAAAACCCAGGAGCTTTGGGGGGCTTTGCCCCCCCTTGCCCTTGACCCCACTGGGGGACTGCGTCCCCCAGACCCCCTGCTAAATTTTCAGATAATTTCCCCAACCCCAAATCATATCCCTGGTTCGTGTTAGAATTCTGAGCTTTCGGTATTGTTTTCAGCGGAATTATGAGATTTTTTTATCGAAGGATCAGGAGTCATCAGTGCTAGAAATAGACAAAAGTGTCAAAAATAAGTTCCAATGGAATTGGCTTGAGAGAAAAGTGACGGTAAAGGTGAAAATTGGCTCAAAGTTCGACGAGGTAACAGAAACACTCGGACAGTTTCTGAAGAAACCAGAAAAGGAGATGAAGTTCAAAGTTCAGAGACTGACACAGCTTGCTGCCAAAAGGAAGAAAGTTTCACATTAGAAGTGACTTGGTGACCAGTGTAAATAGTGTAATAAACTCTTATAGAACTGTTAAATATGTTGGACTAAAGACAGTGAGACAACATTGAAGAAAAAGTAAGTTAACTTTTCATTAAATTTAATGATTTATCTAAGTCTAGTATTTCATTTTTTTTTATAATTTTTTTCAGTCTAAATTACTTCTGTTTTACTGAAAACCTCCCAGCTTCAGGGGGGCTGCGCCCCCCCCCCCCCCCCCCCCATAAGTCAATCGACCAAATTAGATTTCAGCTGAAATCAGAATTTCCTGTTGCCATCCCTGTGCATGGAGGTGGACAACAAGAGGAGTGACACACCCTGGAAGTGTTTGGCCTATTATGTGCCCCTCTGTTGTTGTGGACAGGATCTGTTTTTCTGAGTGGCACAAATAATTTGTGTCATTTCTTTGGGACACATAATTGTTCTGTAAATAGTTGTACAAAAAATGCATGAGCACTGCAAGTTTTTGAAATTTATACTTTAAATTTGCATGCCAATTTATACAAAAGGTTCATTGGACATGTTTGTGGGTTTTACATTAAAAAAATCAACCTTTTTCCTACTCGAACTTTGTTTTTGTGTGATTTCAGGTCCAGTGTGTTAATACAGTATGCAAAAATGAAAAAAATAACTGCATTCACACATCAGGTTGTGCTGAAAAAACACCAAACAAAGCAAGGTAAACAGTTTTTAATGTGAAATATAAAGGTAAAATCAAAGTAGTAAAAAACACCCAATTACACCCTGGACCCACAAGGGTTTAAAGCAGTGCTTCTCAATTATTTTTTGCAAAGCCCCCCCTAGGAAAGAGAAAATATTTCGCGCCCCCCCAACTCGCCGCAGTGACTATAAATAAGATCATTATCTATAAAAATTGTATAAGTATACCTAAAATTGTATCCTTTTTAACATTAACAAAAGAAAAAAGCAATATAAATCAACTTTCAACAAATATTAACTTTATTTTGCCACACAGAAACCCTGTTATAGTCTAAAACAGAAAAAAAAAACTTAAAGTGCATCAAAGTGCCTGAAATAAAAAATATGTCAATCCTTATTTAAACTAGAAACATTTTTGACCAACTGAACCATTTGATGCTGAGAAAAATAATTCAATCAATAAATAATATTAAATGTAAATTGATCTGGAACATTAACACAGGAGTACCAATATATTTAACATTTTAGTCTGAAGAAAAAGGTAGAAAAAGGCAGTATCAACTCCTCTGCAATTGTGTGGGGTTTTTTGCACTGCGCAGTTTGGTGCGCCACTTTAAATGATGCTGAAAGTGCTCGCTGGTTTACTGATGTAGCGTTCACAAAGCGGGATGATTGTTGGCCGTACTCCACACGTTTTCGCTGAAAAAAATCAAGCGGCTTATCAACGTGTTGAGGATGTAATGTCTGTAGGTGACGTCTTAATTTATTTGGCTTCATGCTGTCCGCTGCCAACACTTTCAGACACAGTGAACACACCGGTCTTTCCTCGTCTCCCACCGTAGTCAGAGTGAAGCCAAGCGCTAGATAAGCTTCGTCATATTTCCTCGTCTTAGCTTTTGGGAGACTTTCATTTGTCTCTTTACCTGTGTCTCTCTCCACCTTTCTTTTCGTTACTGTTAAATATTTCTCCATGGTGTCTCTCGAGGGGTTTGTTGACAGCAATTTAAAAAGTTTTAAACTCCCACACAGACTTTGACAAAGAGAGCGCCACTGCACCACCTGCTGCCGTGGATGTGCAATTACACTTTACACGGCAAAAGCAAAGCCTGTTCCCCGGGGTCACACGCGCCCCCACCCCGGCATCGCATCGCGCCCGCCCCACTATTTGAGAAGGACTGGTTTAAAGTTACAACACAGGATTTTTGATTCTGAGCTGAAAACTGGCTTATACTCACCCTGCTGATGTAACGTGGTATTTATCACTTTATCAGCCCAGCAAACATCATAAATGAATTCATAGCACTGCAATATCATAGATGATCAAATTTGGCTTGACAGCAAAAGAAATGGTTCTTTACAATCTAATTATATTTTTTAGGTCTTTTGGGAATATTTGAAAGTAAAAAATACTGCATATTCTGCCTTTAAAAAGTCTTACATTTAAAAAAAAAAAAAAAAATTCAAATTAAGGCTATAATTACAGTGATCCCTCACTTATCGCGTTTAATGGGGACCAGAACCGACCGCGAAAAGTGAAAAACCGCGAAGTAGCATCAACCCCCCCCCCCCCCCCCCCAAGGGCGTCACAAGCACTATTTTGCACAAAAAGGCACAAGAGAACAGCGAAAATTGCCACTAAGCAACACGAGCGATAAAGAACAATGAATGCGGTCTTCCTTCGCTGGGTATGGGCACTCGGCAGGGAGAGAAGCTGGGTAAAACGTCTCAGCCAATCAGCTTGCGAGATTCCCGAGCGGTGAAGAGGTGGACGGAGAGGAGTGGAGCGGTGGTCAGAGAGGTGGATTTTGAGTTGTGCGGGCTCTCCATGTTGATGCCTGATGTTCTAATGTAGTCTCCCTGCCTTCTGCTAGCGCCCGGGCAACTTTTGTGCCATTTTTTTCTCAATTTTGAATTTTTGATGAATATTTTTGAAAAATCCGCGATGCACTGAGGGCGCGAAAGGTGAAACGCGAAGTAGCGAGGGATCACTGTATCCCTAAAAATCAGTTGGTGCCTGGATTTCTCCATTAAAGGTGCAATAAAGGATTCTGACCTCCTGGCCAGTAGGTGTCACACGCACTGTTGACTCACTATAATCTTGTACCGGTTGCCAGGTAGAGATAAACAGCACTTCCTGGAGGCTAACACTGCAGACTCCTAACATCTCAAACTTTTGGTTATTATGAGGCAGACAGCGTGTCAAGCGAGGACTCTTGTGGTATAGAATCGTTTATTTAATATCTTCTTCTTCTTTTAGATTTGATTGGCGGTTGGCAACCAGCTAACATAATCATCACTTCACTCTATATACAATTCAAGAAATCTCTGTGTGTCTGTCACGACCATCATCATCATCATAGCAGTCTGTCGGGGGCGACAATGACTGTTTCATTTAGGTCTGATCAGATTCCTCCACACAACTCTGTAATTCGCCGCCTTCTGCCAGGAACTCCTGACCTTGTTAACCTGGGCGACGTCCGAGCCGGTATGAGTTGCTTTCTGACTGACCATTTCATCAAACTGGTTGCAAAGTTTTTGAGTACCGCTAGCTTTTGCTGGACTAGCGGCACATTCTTGGCAGACAGTGGTATTATCAGTGGCAAGGACAGGCCAAGACAAACCGATTCCGGTATCTGTTGCAGTGACTGACCAGATGATAGGTTTTTTTTTATCTCTGCTCTTTGTGTAGTGCATGTCACGATACACCGACTGGCAAAAGTCCACCACAGACCTTGCGACATATGTGCTTATCTGCCAGGATGTCCAGTCTCACCCTGTGTAACTGGGAGTGGTCCACCACAGACCTGTGACAGATATTGTTTTTAGTTCTGCCAGGATGCCCAGTTTCACCCTCCACGCTCTCGGAAGGGCGGGGTTGCCGGTTGAGTTGCCAGAAAAGCTGTAGAAGATGGATGGATGGCTGTGTTGTATATTCATTCCTGCTGCAAGACTGGACCTGATTAAAGAAGAGGAACAACATCATCCATCCATCCATCTTCTTCCGCTTAATCCTTTTCAGGTCGTGGGGGGCTGGAGCCTACCCCAGCATCTTTGGGCGAGAGCGAGGAGAACATGCAAACTCCATACAGATCACTGTTGGATGGGTGCTGGAATTGAACCCAGGATCCCCCGTCCTATTTATAATTCAAGAAATCTCTGTGTGTCTGTCATGATCCTAGGACTTTGTGTTGCCATGGCAACCATGTCAAAGATCAAAGGCAGGCATCACTGAACAAGTGGTGATGTCAAAGATCAAAGGCAGGCATCACTGAACGAGTGGTGACATTAAAGATCAAAGGCAGGTTTCACCATGGTTGCTGTTGCCATGGTAACCATGTGACAGATCAAAGGCAGGCATGCAGCAGAAATGCTTATACTTGGTTTCTACGGGCATGCACGGGTATGTATGAGTGACCATAAAAGGAGTTCACATGTAACCATGTCAGAGATCAAAGGTAGGCATGGTTACTGTTGCCTGTAGAAAGAGTGTTCTGACCTCACAATGTGCCTATGTGGTCTATATGACATCATAGGAGTTGTTCAAAGGAGTTGTTCAGAACTCCTTATATGGTCATGTGACATCATAGGAACACAGTGTGCGCCTGTGACACAGACACACACAGAGCCAGATAGCAATTTATGAACAATATACTGTATACTGTAGAGTGATGATGTACTGTGTGCTGTGTTTTTATGCATGCACATATTTACATAAATATGTAAAATATTTAAATATGTAAATGTTTGTAAATGAATCATAAAGCTGGTCACCATGGTTACTGTTGCTTTGGAATAGTAAAGATTCCATTTCAGTTCATAGAATACCTTTGTGGCATCATCAGTGACAACATCACAAAGGCTCCTCTGATCTGACACATTTAGTTTTAGAATAGTTGGTGGCAGTAGGACCTGTAGGCTGGTTGCCAACTGCCAATCAAATCTAAAAGAAGAAAAAGAACGACCGCCAATCAAATCTAAGAGAAGAAGGACACTTTTAAGCAGACTTGCTGAATACCACACCTCTCCTTACAACCAATTACAAGGTAAAAAAAAACAAACAATTTTTCTCTTTTGTTGTATGTGGGATTTGTCTTGAGAACTCAGTCCACACTGACTGTCTATACATTTCAGCACAAGTCAAGGTTCATTTTTGAATAACTTACTGTTTGTTTAAAACACAGTCATTGTGCATTACAACTTACACATCACAGTGGATCTAGGAAGGCACAAAACATTAAGTCACAGGTATCCGGAAACTCAAAAACATAGTACTTCACTTATGATAAAAACACCTTGTCAAGATCTATAAATTATATTTCCACATCCGTCATCAATCCTAATCAGTCCTAACTACCTGAACTGATACCATACAGACTAAAGTGGGAGCTATTAAGGAATAATCCCCCTGACTTTTAAATGTATAAAATTTATACATAAAAATACATAAAAGTTGTGTGCATTAGGACATACACATTGCTGTCATCTGCCATGTAGTTCTGGGTCTCAGTGTTGTCTGCTATTCTTAATACAACAGTGAAACTCCCTGTGTACAAATTGGAAATGGCAGTTACTTTATTGAAAAATGGCGGCCTATGTCTTCTGTTTTTCCATCCATCCATCTTCTTCCACTTAATCCTTTTTTCGGGTCGGGGGGGGGGGGGGCTGAAGCCCCAGCATCATTGGGCAAGAGGCAGGTACACCCTGGACAGATCGCCAGTCCTTAACCTAGACTTTGCAAATTCATCCCACGAGCCAATTTGGACCCTCTGGCGGGCTGGTGTTGGCCCACAGGCTTTTTAACTGCTGAGTGAAAGCATTTTTTTTTTTTTTTTTTAAGAAATTAAAATGAGGTTCACTTCAACACGAGTAGTAGTTTTGGAAATCCCCACCTGTACAAATGTTTTAGTGTTTTATATGAGGCTGCGGTCACACTGCAGGTTTTAATGCTCAATTCTGATTTTTTTTTTTTTTTTTTTTTTTTTTTTGCGCAAATGTGACCCATATCTGATCCGTTTTTTTTTTTTGTTTTTTTTTTCCCCACACCAGACCCAGGCCACTTTCATATGTGGTCCTAATGTGGATACGTATCTGATATTTTCCAAAGCGACCTCCTTCTGAATGGTCATGCCACATTTCATCCCACTTTTTCCTCATTGAAGTGAGACAGATGCTACAATTCTGAGGTGGAGGATGCAGCCAGCATGGGAGACGCAGCTGATTTGTGCTTTCTTTTTAATCAATTTCCTTCCCTTTATCACTAGATTGTAATTTTGTTGGCTCCGACTGCACAATTACTTTAACATTTCGCGGGGTGGGGGGTGGGGTTTCAGGGCTTAAACCGTCAGGCATTACAGGTGCACAGTAAAGGCACATTTAAGGGCTGTTTAATCGATCAGTTCTGTTAAAGCAGAGCTTATCATAGCGGTCATCTGGCCTGCAGAGGAATGAAGCTGGTCTCATATTTATGATTTTAACATTTTATTTTGTTGCACTGCATCAGGGTTAAGAAGTTCTGTCCTCCCCTTCCTCAATGGTTCTACAATGCAGTGCCTGACGTTACGTTTTTTTTCTGTGCGTGCGAGTCACTTCATAGC
The DNA here is from genome assembly GCA_020510985.1 of Pholidichthys leucotaenia. Taxonomy (NCBI): domain Eukaryota; kingdom Metazoa; phylum Chordata; class Actinopteri; order Cichliformes; family Pholidichthyidae; genus Pholidichthys; species Pholidichthys leucotaenia. Next base: position 388,398,910 of record CM035844.1, on the reverse strand, counting down.
TGTAGACTGTTCACACTGGAGTCTGATGGGGTCGCATTTAAGTCGTAATGTGAATGTCCACACAAAAAAATCGGATCTCAGCAAAAAAATCGGGATTGAACATCAAGACCTGCAGTGTGACCATAGCCTTAGTTTGCTGGGGCGGGGTTAAGTTGTGTCCTAATTAGAGTTTGACTAGCCACAGCCTGATTAAAAACATGACTGCACAATAAAAAAGTTGAATGTGCTGGAAATTCTGTCTTCATTTTCACACACATTTGAACATATCTCACAACTTTTGATCCTTTTAGACAACCAGACAGAGACTGCGACGCTGTCAGCCATGTCCGCAGTGCTAGGTTTCTACTTCACTTCTCTTCTCTCCCTGAACTGTGAAGTGACTGATTGGCCTGGAAAGAAAGAATCAGGTGTTGCTGCATTAATAGCTTCAGACATGGTGCTATATGACTGCGAACAATGCTCCACCCCTTAGGGCAGGGGTGTCCAATCATGTGCCATGGAGGGCCAAGACCCTGCAGGTTTTCACTTTACCCAGTCTCTTTAGCAGGTGTTTCCACTAATCAGCAATTAGTGGGAAGAAGTTCAGTGAAATCTGCTGTTGAAGACGATGGTTGGAGGTAAAGGCTGCAGGGTCTTGGCCCTCCATGGCACATGATTGGACATCCCTGCCTTAGGGTAAAGCCTTAAGCCTAAAAAAAGCTAAATACTGTAAATGTCATGATGCTGAGCACGGTGGGAGAACCCTGCTCATGCTTTCAGTTATCTCCAGTTATTTTCTGTACTTTTCCACCTCGGTTTTATTATTGTATTGTGTATGGTTTTGTCAGTATGATATCATCTGAGTTTGCGCTTTGTTTTTGTTTGTTTTGAGTAGTCCTGTTATCATATCTTAGTTTGGCCATTATAATCGTGTTTATTATTATCATGTCTTTTTGGATCACCTTGTGTTTGTATTATATCCTCCTGTGTTTATATTTGAGCCTTCTCCACACTTGCCTTCAGTTCTCCTTTTGCAACTTCGGTTTTTATTAGTACTGTATTATTAGCAGCTCTTGGGTTCTGTATTCTATCCTGTTCTTGCCTGGATGGGTTATTAATATTTTCTCCTTGTGTATTACTTTATCTGATCCCATTTTGTATTCATGTACTTCTGTGATTTTATTTTGACGGTCGCCTTTGTTTACTTCTGTTTCTTTCCTAGCTAGTTTTGTGGTTTGTCCCAGCTGTGTATTATCCTGATTAATTATCCTTGCTCCTGGTTCCCACACCTGTTATTCATATGTTTAATTTCTCTTCGTCCTATTTAAAGCTGGATTAATGCTGCACCTCCACTGTCCACGTACATGCAACCAGAAACCTTGTGTGACGAAATTTTTGTTGTTTCCACTCCGCTAGTGTGCGCAGGGCTGTACTGCGGACAACTGCGTGCAGCCCAAATTTTACAACCGCACGGCCTGCCCACGATCTGAACATGTTGACAGAGCATGCACAAAACTGAACATCCCATTCACGAGATGGCTCTACCAACACAGCATACAAAGACAAAGTAGACGAGGAGGCAGAAGACGAGAATAAACATACATGAATCCTTTTGCAGCAACAGCAGCTTGAGTGGAGAAGAGCACTGGAAAATGGTAATTCCTGCTTTTCTTCTTCTTCTTTTAGATTTGATTGGCGGTTGGCAACCAGCTTACAGGTGCCTTACCGCCACTGACTTGATTATCATCACTCTTCAGCTTTGTATAAGGAGTTCTGAACAACTCCTTACAGGTGAAAAAATTATCCGCCCTTGGACTGTGTCCTCCTTGAAATGACGCCATTGTTGTTGCTACAAAAAATGTGTCACTCTCGTGTTTTATAGCCCGTGAACAAATTGGTGTGTTAGCGCATTTGCCCTACCCATAGGGCTGGGGTGAAACTACAAATAACAGTTGTGCGTGTCATGAGCATGTACAATGCCACGTGCACTCCAGGCTCGTCCAAAGTGCATGCAGACCAGAGGGGAAGTGCAGCATGAATAAGATTTTAGGCATGCCTCACCACAGTTCGGTGCAACCGTAATTCTGAATCCAGACATGAGTCCCACATCTTTTCCAGCATTTTCACACGCCACAGCCTTCTGAGTTTTCCTACCTGTTCCTGTGTCTGTAAGTTTTGTTGGACTTTGTTTTTTCATTAAATTTTGGCAACTCACAGTTCAGCGCCTGGGTCTCTATTCCTGCCCTGCCCTGCCCCTGGGCGATTTATGACAATAAATGTATAATTTTAAAACACTGATTTGCTTAAACAGGTGAACATAGAGAAAAGACCTAACAAGGATGATCTGTTTAGAAAGAAAGAGTTAGTAGATTAAAGTCTTGTCACTGAATAGTGTAGTATTTGTGGTTAAGATAAACTTGCCACACCTGTGTCATTCCAACCATGATTTTAAGACTAGCTTATCCCAACAAGAGTATTGGCATAAATGAAATTGAATTGTTGCAGAATGTATTTACCTTTCTTTGCACCCATGTGCTGTGTATAAATTTGAATTAGCTGCCCTGTAACAAACAGAAGGAAGAAGAACATGCAAAATAATAAGATAACACAATGCTGTGTGCCATTTCACCTCACACAAAAGTTGACTTGTTACATCCTGAAAGTCACACTCACTCATCCACTCACACATCTTAATTTGCAGAGCCTTGGCCTCAATGTTGCTTTTCACGGACATCTGAAATGCTAAAAAGTTATGAAGTCAACTTCATCTAGTGACATTTGCAACTTCACAAAGGATTGTCTTGCTTCAAAATAAGTTGATGCATGATAGGTTTTGGCTTAAAAGTATATCTTTGAGTTGTGTTAATTTTTACAGTGACTAAGAAAAAGTGTTATATACGGACATGGACAAAATTGTTGGTACCCCTCTGTTAATGAAAGAAAAACCCACAATGGTCACAGAAATAACTTGAATCTGACAAAAGTGGTAATAAATAAAAATTCTATGAAAATTAACCAATGAAAATCAGACAATGCTTTTGAATTGTGGTTCAACAGAATTATTTTAAAAAACAAACTCATGAAACAGGCCTGGACAAAAATGATGGTACCCCTAGAAAAGATTGAAAATAATGTGACCATAGGGACATGTTCCACCAAGATGTGTCCTCTAATTAAGATCACAGGTGTCTACAAACTTGTAATCAGTCAGTCGGCCTATTTAAAGGGTGACAAGTAGTCACTGTGCTGTTTGTTGACATGGTGTGTACCACACTAAACATGGACCAGAGGAAGCAAAGGAGAGAGTTGTCTCAGGAGATTAGAAAGAAAATTTTAGACAAGCATGTTAAAGGTAAAGGCTATAAGACCATCTCCAAGCAGCTTGATGTTCCTGTGACTAAAGTTGCACATATTATTCAGAAATTTAAGATCCATGGGACTGTAGCCAACCTCCCTGGACGTGGCCACAGGAGGAGACGGATAATACGAATGGTAACAAAAGAGCCCAGAACAACCTCTAAATACATTCATGGTGAACTCCAAGGTCAAGGTACATCCGTGTCAGATCGCACCATCCGTCGTTGTTTGAGCCAAAGTGGACTTCATGGGAGACGACCAAGGAGGACACCACTGTTGAAAACAAATCATAAAAAGCCAGACTGGAATTTGCCAAACTGCATGTTGACAAGCCACAAAGCTTCTGGGAGAATGTTCTATAGACAGACGAGACAAAACTGGAACTTTTTGGCAAGGCACATCAGCTCTGTGTTCACAGACGCAAAAATGAAGCATACCAAGAAAAGAACACTGTCCCTACTGTGAAACATGGAGGAGGTTCTGTTATGTTCTGGGGCTGCTTTGCTGCATCTGGCACAGGGTGTCTGGAATGTCTGCAGGGTACAATGAAATCTCAAGACTATCAAGGTATTCTAGAGAGAAATGTGCTGCCCAGTGTCAGACAGCTTGGTCTCAGTCGCAGGCCATGGGTCTTGCAACAGGATAATGACCCAAAACACACAGCTAAAAACACCCAAGAATGGCTAAGAGCCAAACATTGGACTATTCTAAAGTGGCCTTCTATGAGCCCTGATCTAAATCCTATTGAACATCTGTGGAAGGAGCTGAAACATGCCGTCTGGAGAAGGCACCCTTCAAACCTGAGACAACTGGAGCAGTTTGCTCATGAGGAGTGGGCCAAAATACCAGCTGAGAGGTGCAGAAGTCTCATTGACAGTTACAGAAATCGTTTGATTGCAGTGATTGCCTCAAAAGGTTGTGCAACAAAATATTAAGTTCAGGGTATCATCATTTTTGTCCAGGCCTGTTTCATGAGTTTGTTTTTTAAAATAACTCTGTTGAACCACAACTCAAAAGCATTGTCTGATTTTCATTGGTTAATTTTCATAGAATTTTTATTTATTACCACTTTTGTCAGATTCAAGTTATTTCTGTGACCACTGTGGGTTTTTCTTTCATTAACAGAGGGGTACCAACAATTTTGTCCACGTCTGTAAGTACAGGTCCTTATCCCTTATCTATAAGCACTATTTAGGGTGTGGCATTTTATTAACTAGTGCATACCCGTCCATGCCCGTCGAAACCAAGTATAAGCAAGTATTTCTGCATGCCTGTTACTGAAGGGACTCCTCCTGTCTGAGACGGTTGTGTTGTTTACGGTCATCCCTGCGGTGTACTGCTCAAACCTGAGGTGTTTCATCTTCATGGCATCTTTTCTGACCTGCAGCCGTTCTCTTCGCTCTATTGCTCTCCATCTGGTGGGTCTTCTTCTTCTTCTTCTTTTTTGTTCAGACCACTGGTTGAGGGATAGGTGCATTGTAATTCCAGTTCATGGGCAGGATCATGAAAATAGATATGAGCAAAAAGTGGCTTTCGACCCTGTTCAGGAATGCCCGTGCATGCCCGTAGAAACCAAGAAACTGGAGCACCCGGAGAAAATCAACGCTTTGCTTTGCATTTTATACATTTGTAGTGTAGACTGGTATTCTTCAAGGTTACACATTTTTACTGTGTCAGCACCTCTTTTAAAACAACATTGCTGAGAAAGCGATGCTTTTGCTTAGTTTCTTCATCTTGAGCAACAATACGAAGATTGCCTGATCTGGCAACTCTGCTCATGGCAACGTAGAATTGGCCATGGCTGCAGAAATCTGTTGTGCAGAAAACACGAACGCGCTGTGAAGACTGGCCCAGTGACTTATTCACCTTGCCAATTTTGAGCCATATGACATAAAGACACATTAGTCTAGGCATCGTGAGTGATGGTCTATATGACATCATAAAGACACATTTGTCTATGTGCCGTCATATAGACATCATATCTTTATGATGGCATTGCGAGTCCTATGATGCATGAGTTCATAGGCCGTCCTATGAACGTGACAGACAAGACACACACACACAGATTTCTTGCTTTAACAGAGTGATAGAGTGATGGGTAGTACATTCACTGCCCTGACCTGTTTTTGAATTTCTGCAACTTCCTCCTTAGGACCAAGCCTAGCACCAGGAGTAAAAGGAATTTTATATAAAAGCATTTACATTAGAAATTGCATATCACATGCCCACATCACTATAACAGCATCAAACCTTTTAAGGCTTAAATGACATTACATCAGTGCACTTGAATTTCTTAAAAAGCCCACTCTCTCCAATAAACAAATGTTGCTCATGCTGACCCTTATACAGAAAATACAGTATATTTCTGTGGGATGTGTTTGTTTCTGCTGGCTTCAATTTGTAAGGCCACAACATGCTAAATGGGACATTAACCTGTGGACTTGGGAAGCTTTACTCAGAAACATTGTTTGACGCACACAGCCATGTCAAAGACCTTCATTTCAAAGTTGCATTACATTAAAGTCATCCCTGTTTGAGAATTTGACCACCTTTAGACACACACAAACATGCTGTATCTGCCCAGGTCATATGTACTCTGTTGAGTGTCCTTGGCCTGTTGTGAGCTGCTCTTTGCGTGTGTACATGTGTTTTACAGAAATCAGTCATCCTTCACTGACCTTGACAAGCCCCTTACTGACAAGTGTTGTACTGTTGCCCTTGAGAGTGCTTGTTATTTAATCACTCATAATGAATGCTGTGATAATCAAAACTAATTAATAAATTGTAATGTAATGACAGGAAAATTTTGTTGGCGGTCTCTTTGAGTTCACTCTGTATTTTTATCTTGCAAGCTCAAAAAGATTTTAGTATCAAAGGTTACCTAAACCTGCAGTATATTTCATCGTAAACCAGTGCAGCTGCTTTTTCCTTATCAGGCTCCTGTTGGGTCATGCTGTTCGTCCTCACTTCCCTTGTTGATATAAGCTTGATTTCAACCAACCATGGACCCTTCACAGCCTCTAGCTTTCCCAGGCATCTCCCTATCTGCTTGGAAAACATAACACTTGCAGTAGAATGCCCTTCTTCACAGTTGAGGAGTGGTGAGGAGCTTGGCAAGGTATTTTTTTTTTTTTTTTTTTTTTGTTTAAGGTTGTAGTCTGTGGCAGGTTCATTTTTCAAGGCAAAATATGGTTGGTGTTAAGTATAGCAGGATAGCATCGGGACGTCTTTTGTCTTTATAAGATCCCTCTGTGTCCTACTCTCTCATGGTGTGTAACTAAGCTGTTAAAGGTGGAGATATGCATTCCTTGAAGTTGTCACGAGTTTTAACGTGGATTCTTTACGCCTGTTTATTTAAACCTCCTGACTGACTGGTGATCTTAAAACTTTTTTTAAGGCGCAGACAAAAATTGTTTCTATTGTCCTTTGGGTGTTACCTGTGTTCAGGCAAGTGACTTGCCCTGCAACCTGAGAGAGTGTATGAAATGTTTGTGTGTGTAGCTAGGCTGGAAAAGATTTGTGTTTTAGAGGAAATATGTACTTTGAGGATTTTTTTGGTGTTTTTGTTGTTAAAACCTGCCATAGATTCTCTTCAACTTGAACACCTTTCTTGGTAGAAAAGAAATCCCCTGTTGGAAAGAAAGGGTGTCATAATCTCAATGCCAAGATGAAAGCCATTAGAAATATAAGTGTTGGCAGTTGCTGAATAACACTCTGTTTTCTTGTTGTTTCCTCACAGGTCCTAATCTGCTGCTTCAAAATACTGGCACCAGACCTGCGGATTTCTGTTCTGTGCACTCCAGTTGCTGTTACCTGAATATATCTACTCTTAAGAACCAGTACTGAACAATTTACCTATCCCATCTGTCCAAAGTACTTCTGCATAGTGCAGTCACAGGTGTTGTGCTTTAAGCTGTGTTAATCACACACACCCACACAAGAAGGATTTAAAACACAGACTGGTTGTACGCCCACACACAGTCACAGCAAACATGTCCAACAAGCTGTCCAGCTTTGGCAAAAGCCTGCTGCGTCGCCGGGTGTTAGACTACTCCAATGAAGAGACTCAGTTTGCCCGCTGCTTGTCCACCTTGGACCTTATTGCCTTGGGAGTGGGTGCCACGCTGGGTGCTGGTGTCTATGTCCTCGCTGGCGAGGTCGCCCGAGACAAAGCAGGGCCCGCTATTGTCCTTTGTTTTCTCATAGCTGCTTTATCATCAATGTTGGCTGGATTGTGCTACGCAGAATTTGGCGCCCGTGTCCCCAAGACGGGCTCTGCTTACCTCTACAGCTATGTAACGGTTGGAGAAATCTGGGCCTTTATCACGGGATGGAACCTCATCCTTTCCTATATGATAGGTGAGCTTCAGTGTGAATTGACTTGTTTTCTCTTAATGCCACAGCCCCAATTTCCAGTCACTACATGGTGATTAACGTTGCTTCTCCATTTTAGGCACAGCTAGCGTTGCCAGGGCTTGGAGTTCAACCTTTGACAACCTGGTTGAACAAAAGATCTCTGGCTTCTTAAAGACCTGCATGGAGATGAAAGTGCCAGGGAATGTGCTGGCAGAGTACCCTGACCTGTTCGCCCTCACTCTGGTACTACTGCTTACTGGTGAGTTGTCTGTCATCATTTACTGACAATATTCACTGGCATTAACAGTGGCTAAAAACAGAAATCCCCTTGATTAATGAGAATGAAACAGCAGGTTTTTAAAAGTGTCCACGGTTTTTAATGTCTAACACCCCTTTGGGCAAAAACCAACGGGGGATTGTTGTGGGGCAGTCCGTCCATCCGTCTGTCCCACTTTTGTGAAATCAACTTGTCCCTACAATTTTATTCTGATTGTTTTGAAACTTAGTACCAGGTAACTAATGAAAGAAATGATGTCGGCTTTTCAGATCAATACAATAGTTGTATCTAAGGCTATGGTCACACTGCAGGTTTTAATACTCAATTACGATTTTTTTGCACAAATGTGACCCATATCTGATTTATTTATTTATTGTTTTTAGTGACAGTCTGAATGGCACAGAGCCAATTTTTTTTCACACCAGATCCAGGCCACTTTCATATGTGGTCCTAATTTGGATACGTATCTGATATTTTCCAAAGTGACCTCAGTCTGAACGGTCATGGTAAATTGTAAATGGCATTCACTTATATAGCGCTTTTATTCTCATCTCTTGATGACCAAGGCACTTTACAGATCCTGCTATCCACCCATTCACACACACATTCACACACTGATGGTGGCATGCTGCCTAACATGGCGCTTCCAGACCCACCAGGAGCAACTGGGGGTGAAGTGTCTTGCCCAGGGACACAACGGCAGGATATCTGGGGAGAGCGGGATTCGAACCGCCAACCATGTGGTTATTGGACAACCTGCTCTACCTCCTGAGCCACTGCCGTCCCCATGTCATGTCGCATGTCATCTGACTTTTTCCTCATTGAAGTGAGACAGATGCTGCAATTCTGCTGTGGAGGATGCCGCAGGCATGGCAGACAGCTGATTTGTGTTCTCTTTTTTTAATCAATCTTCTTCCCTTTATTACTGGATCATAATTTTGTTGGCTCCCACGACACAACTTCAAAACGGGGGGGGGGGGTTCGGGGCTGAAACCGTCAGGCATTACAGTAACGGCACATTTTTTATTTTTTATTTATTTATTTTTTTTGATTTTGTATACTTTATTGATCCCCAGAGGGGAAATTGAGGGCATCCACCTGGATTGATGAAGCAGCCACGGTACGGCGCTATCCCTTAACCATTCACACACACACTCACACCTAGGGCCACTTTAGAGTCTCCAGTTAACCTAACCTGCATGTTTTTGGCCTGTGGGAGGAAACCGGAGAAATCCCGGAGTAAACCCACACAGATATGGGGAGAACATGCAAACTCCACACAGATCACTGTTGGTCAGGGGCTGGGATCAAACCAGGGATCCCATGACCAAGGGTGAGTTGCTGTGTTGCCGCAGTGCTAACCACTGCGCCACCGCACTGCCCATTTATTTATTTATTTATTTATTTATTTTTTTTTTTTTTACTGGATGCTGTAATATGTAAATGACTGTGGAGTGGAATGGCCAGATAGGGGCATACGAAAACACAGTCCAGGAGAGGGGAGTTTCTGGCGGCTCCTATGCAGCATCGGTGTTATGCCGCTGGTATGATCCGTGCTGTTTATTAGGGTGAGAGCCCTATTGTAATCACTGGAATTATTTATTATTAACCTTATTTATACAGGTAATCCCATTGAGACACGGGGTCTCATTTTCAAGACGGCTGTTTAATGGAACAGTTCTGTTAAAGCAGAGCTGATCACAGCGGTCATCTGGCCTGTAGAGGAATGAAGCTGGTCTCATTTATTTTGTACATAAACATTTCTAGAGATCGACCGATATGGGTTTTTCAGGACCGATACCAATTATTAGTAGTTAAGGAGGCCGATAATCAATACTTGGAGCCGATATTCATTTGCAGTAAAAGTGTAAAAATTGGCGTAAAAATGTTGAATAATACAAACACTTAACTTCGTTTAACTGCCTAAAGCATGTTTATTTAACCAAACAAATAGAAAAATAGCTCCAAAAGTTGAATAAAAACTTAAATAGCTCCCTGAAATGTTTCCACAGTAAATAAAGTAACATTTAAATATAACTTATCTTTGTTTTAAGTTCAAACACAACAAAAAAAAGGTACAGGGAGTTAACAAGCTCAGCAGCAACTCTTGTAAAGTTGATGAATAACAACATATATTTTTTACAGTAAAAAAAGTAAAATTTCACAATAACTGAAATGACTTTGAACTTTGTTTATTACAATTTTGAGAGAGTTTTCTGCGTTTACCTTGACATGTGTGCTTGCTCTCCGTATGTTCTCCACACGAAAAAACTTTCCTTTCCGCCGTGTGTGTGAGGACAGCTTCCGCTTCAGATTGGCTCTGCCACTTACGCATGCTGTGGCTTGCTTAACCAATCAGATGGCGCAGTGGGTGGTGGCTGGAGACAGAAGTGGCAGGAGAGAGAGAGGCGCGGCTGCATCTGAGCCAAAATAACCCAGTTTTAAATTGATTTCTTGATATCGGCCCGTCGGATTTAAAAAAAAGGCCGATGCCGATATTCGTCAAAATTCCAAATATCGGCCCGGCCGATAATCGGTCGACCACTAAACATTTCTGAATGTTTTTAACATTTATTTTGCTGTGCTGCATCAAGGTGAAGATGTTCTGTCCCCACCAATCGTTGGGGGCTCATATTTACTTTCTCAATCACAACGGTGTGTCTGACATTATGTTTTCTTCTGCGCGTGCAGGTCACTTCACAGCTGGAGACCATTCATACTCCAGTCTGATGGGGGTCGCATTTAAATTATAATGTGAACACCCACACAAAAAAAATTGTATCTCAGCAAAAAATTGGAATTGAGCATCAAGACCTGCAGTGTGACCGTAGCCTAAGGCACATCTTGGACAGTTTACACCCTGACCTGACTATGGTTCAGGGTCCAAAGGTCAAAGTTGACATTCCATTTGCACTATTACTATACAACGAGTAAAGCTAGAGTTACCAAACTTGGTACACAGGTTCACCTTAGGATCCTGAACTACAGCTGTGGGTTGTATACAACTATATTTGTTGTATACTCGCGGATTATAGGTTTATCATAATTTGGTTCTGCCTGAATAAATACATGGAAAACTTGAAACCTGCTCTCCTTTAGTGACATATTGGGATCTTCAAAGAAAACAGAGCTGGGGGATATTGCACTTACCTTAGAGTACTCTTGTTTGTGAAATACTGTGAAGCTTTAATGCTAATATTTATAATTAAACAGACAAATGGAAATATGAATTAAGTTTAGTTAATGTTTGGCTGCCACAAATAAACACTTAAGTGTGGCTGTTATTATACTGTGATACCGCTGATCCTCACTATAATCATTTTAATTTGGATTAGGTGAAGAGTTTAACTAATTACAAATTAATAACTTCTCAAATTCTGTTAATTAATACAGTTTGATCGGTATAATCAGTGGTATTGTGGCCACTGCATCCAAATGATTGCACAACAGACTGAACAGTTGTCAGAGTATTATTGCAACTATCATGCCATGCCAAAGATTGTGTTAAAAAGAACTTGCGGATTGGTTGACTGATGGTTTGTTGAAAATGATAAAGTATGAAAATGTTCACCCACTTTGCAGACCATGTCGTTATTGATCCTGAAATTAAATCCAATCCTCCTCTCTTCTCTCTCACTCCCCGTCCCCTCCTTTCTTCTGCCGTTCTTCCAAATCAGGGCTTCTGGCCTTTGGTGTGAGTGAGTCAGCGCTGGTGAATAAGATCTTCACCGGCATCAATCTGGTGGTTCTCGGTTTCATTACAATCTCTGGCTTCGTCAAGGGGGACACCAAAAACTGGAACCTCACAAAGGAAGACTATATCCGCTATATAAACGACAGCAACAGCAGCATAACATTGAAGTTAGTGTCTGTCGGCTACTAAAAACCACCAGGTTACCTCATGGTTTTACTGTTTGATTGTTAAATTATCTTTCTCTGTATCTGCCTGTCAGTGTGGAAGAACACTTTGGCGTGGGTGGTTTTGCTCCGTTTGGACTCAGTGGAGTCTTGACTGGTGCGGCCACCTGCTTCTACGCCTTCGTGGGCTTTGACTGCATCGCCACAACAAGTGAGTGATTAGAGATGTTAGTAATTAATGAAGTAGCAAAGGGCTATTTAGGATTTTAAGATTATGATTACATAAATTCAATTCAACTTTATTTATATAGCGCCATTTCACAACAACAGTCATCTCATAGCACTATCAACTGTAGGGGGAACTCCCACAGTTGCAGAAAGACCCCAGCAATCAGGCGATCCCCTGTGAGCAAGCACTTGGCGACGGTGGAGAGGAAAAACTCCCTTTTAACAGGAAGAAACCTCCAGCAGAACCAGGCTCAGGGAGGGGCAGTCATCTGCTGCGACTGGCTGGGGGGTGAGGGGATAGAGAAGAAGAAAAGAACAGACATGTAGAGAGCAAACAGCACGATGGGGACTCAATCTATGGGAGAGAACAAACAAATGTTAATGACCAGCAAAAAAAAATATTTCATTGAGAGTGAGGAAAGGAGTGAGGCCCAGTGCATTACTGGAGGTCCCCCGGCTGACTAAACCTATTAGCAGCATAACTAAGGGAGGGTTCAGAAACACATGATTCCTCCCTAATTGTAGGCTATATCAAAAAGGTAGGTTTTAGCCCTATTCTTAAAAACAGAGATCGAGTCTGACTCCCGAATCCAGATTGGCAGCTGATTCCACAGGAGAGGAGCTTGATAACTGAAGGCTCTGCCTCCCATTGTACTTTTGGAGATTCTAGGTATTACAAGTAATCCTGCATTTTGGGAGCGTAGTGCTCTGTTAGGATAATACGGTAGTATCAGATCTTTTAAATAAAAAGGAGCCTGATTGTTTAGAGCTTTGTAAGTAAGAAGAAGGATTTTAAACTTAATTCTAAACTCTATAGGAAGCCAATGAAGGGAGGCCAGAACCGGAGAGATATGATCTCTCTTTCTAGTACCTGTTAAAACTCTTGCTGCAGCATTTTGGATCAGCTGAAGACTTTTTGTTTTAGGACAGCCTGATAATTAAGAATTACAATAATCTAATCTCGAGCTAACAAAAGCGTGGATCAGTTTCTCAGCATCACTCTGAGACAAGATGCTCCTAATCTTGGCAATATTACGCAAATGATAGAAGGCAGTCTTAGAAACAAATTTAATATGTGAATTGAAGGACAAATCCTGATCAAAAATAACTCCAAGGTTCCTCAGAGCTATTAAGAGAAAGAGTAACCGCATCCAAACTGAAAGTTTGATTTGGAAAGGAATTTCTAAGGTTTTTTGGACCAACAAGAATGACTTCAGTCTTATCTGAATTTAATAGCAGGAAATTACAAGTCATCCAAGCTTTGATTTCCTTAAGACAGGCTTCTAACTTGGCTAATTGATTACTATCATCTGGCTTCATTGACAGGTATAATTGTGTGTCATCAGCATAACAATGAAAATGTATACAGTGCTTTCTAATAATGTTGCCTAACGGAAGCATATATAAACTAAAAAGAGTAGGGCCTAGCACAGATCCCTGTGGAACTCCATGACTGAGCTTTGAGTTGAAAGAAAACTCATTATTTACATGAACAAACTGGAACCTATCAGATAAATAAGATCTAAACCACTGCAACGAAGTTCCATTAAGTCCAACATAGTGTTCTAATCTATCAAGTAGAATATTATGATCGATGGTATCAAAAGCTGCACTAAGGTCTAAAAGGACAAGTACAGAAACTAGTCCATTATCAGATGCAATGAGGAGGTCGTTAGTGACCTTCGCTAAGGCTGTTTCAGTACTATGATGGATTCTAAACCCAGATTGAAACTCTTCAAGTAAACCATTTCCCTGCAGGTGGTCAAATAATTGCGTAGCAACAACTCTAAGATTTTTGAAATGAAAGGGAGATTAGAGATTGGTCTATAGTTAGCTAAAGCTCCTGGATCTAGCGTTGGCTTTTTGAGTAAGGGTTTAATTACAGCCGTTTTAAAAGCCTGCGGTACATGGCCTAAAGTTAATGAAGAATTGATTATATGAAGAATAAAGCTACCAATAAGTGGGAAGACTTCTTTAAATAACCTGGTAGGAATAGGGTCTAAAAGACAAGTTGAAGGTTTGGATGAGGAAACTATTTTGTCTAACTCACAAAGGTCGATTGGAGTAAACTCATCAAGACAGACATCAATAGAAGGAGTTGTAGTAGTTACAGTATTTAAGTTAACTGTGGGAAGAATCTGATTGATTTTATGTTTGATGGATAAAATTTTATTATTGAAAAAGTTCATAAAGTCCTGACTAGTAAGCTCTAAGGGAATGCTAGGATTGACAGAGTCCTGACTCTTTGTCAACCTGGCTACAGTACTGAAAAGAAACCTGGGATTATTCTTGTTCTCTTCTATTAATGCAGAGTAATAACTCGTTCTAGCTTTTCTAAGAGATTTTTTATAAATTAAAAGATGATTTCTCCAAGCTAAATAGATTTCATCTAAATTAGTAGAGCGCCATTTTCTTTCTAATTGACAAGTCTTCTGTTTTAAGCTACGAGTTTCTGTGTTGAACCAAGGAGTTAGAAATCTCTGATTAGACTTTTTCTTTTTTAAGGGGGCCACCAAGTCTAGAGTCTGATGCAGAGAAGCTGAAACACTATCCACCATGTTATCAATTACAGAAGGAGCAAGCTGTCTATAGCTTATTTCCGTTGTGTTGACACATGGCATAGAGGAAACAATCTGCATAAATTTGGTAACAGCATCATCTGAGAGGCATCTACTGTAAAAATATTTATGTATAAATCTTTCTTGGTTTGAGAAAAACAGTCATTAACACCACATAGCTGCTCCTCGAGAGTTCTCGGTCTAAAATACTACAAAAAATGTGCTTCTCATGGCCATGAATAATCTTTGTTGTTTTCTGTAAATTAAATGAGGCTTATTTTAGAATACAGTACATTACCCAGTGTCTTTCTTCCAGTGTCAATCATTTGCTGCATTGACCACTGAATTTTCTGTTTTATTAAACTAAACACTAAACATATGTATTAGCAATACTGACATGTAATTAGTTATGACAGCAGTGCAACAGTAGTGGAAACATTTTTTTTAAAAATTATGGGCTTTTGTTCTTTCAGTATTATGTAAGTGCACCTGAGAGAGAATTCTTCAACAGTGCTGGCCTGATGCAAATTTATTATGCAATTTTGAGTGAATAATGAAAATATATATATATATATATACTGTATATCAGTGATGAATTAATGATTGTTCAGGTGCAGCACAGCAATGTGAAACACTCACTCTCTTCTCACTGTGCTTTTTCTTGTCCTCAGGCGAAGAGGCGAAAAATCCCAAGCGGTCCATACCTGTCGGCATCGTGGCCTCACTGCTCATCTGTTTCTTCGCCTACTTTGGTGTGTCTGCCGCTCTGACCTTGATGATGCCATACTACCAGCTGGATGACCAGAGTCCTTTGCCCGAGGCCTTCACCTATGTTGGCTGGGCTCCTGCCAGATACATCGTGGCTGTGGGTTCTCTGTGTGCTCTGTCCACTAGGTGAGGAGGAAGACCCTAAGATTATTATCCACCACGTTTCACTTGACCCAACACAACATATTTTTAAGATGTTAAAGTGTCATGATAATTGTGGGTCTGCTTCCAGCCTCCTGGGGTCTATGTTCCCTATGCCCCGTGTTATTTACGCCATGGCGGAGGACGGGCTGCTATTCCGTGCCCTGTCCAGGATGAACTCCCGCACAAAAACCCCTCTCCTGGCTACCGTTGTTTCTGGGATCATTGCAGGTAAGGGCTCTGAAGGTTAGATGTTTATATTTGTGTCTTGTCTAGATTGGGGCAGTTTTTGCAGTGTCAGACCTGCTAAGGTTCAGCTCTGAACGACAAGCCGTCATTCAGGATCAGTAACGCTCCCACTACAAAGCTGCAGCTCTTAATGGCAATTTCCTAAAATGTGCTTTTGCCTTTCCTTACAGCTCTGATGGCTTTCTTCTTTGATCTGGCAGCTCTTGTTGATCTTATGTCCATTGGGACACTGTTGGCATACTCTTTAGTGGCGATCTGTGTCCTCATTCTCAGGTAAGCACCTTTATTCTGTACTAGCACCTTCTCAAAGTCTGTGGTCACAGACATTTTACATATACAGTATAAGGCCTTAAATTTGATCAAGTGGCCTTAAAAAAGTTCTTAAAAAGTCTTAAACGCAATTTCCTCGTAGCCGCAGATACCTTAGTTTAACAGAATGACAGCTGATGTTCGAATGTTGTCAAGCACCCAAGGGTTTAATAGCACAGCTTTCCATCATTTGTGACCAGGTAAAACTTCAGACTAGCACACACACGTTTTCCTGTTCGTGCAGGGACGGTGTACTTACGTGCCTTTAAATGACGACTTCTCCTTTCCACTGCAGGTATCAGCCAGGTAACCTGAATTCCTCCAGCCAGACAGAGAAGCTGGTGGAGATGGTTGAAGGGGAGAAGGTGGCCGTAAACGGAGGGGACAGCGGTGACGAGTATGACATGGAGATGGACAAGGGGCGGCTCAGAGAGGCCTTCACCGTCAAGCTGCTGCTCTATCCGAGTGGAAACACGCCAACACAGACCTCTGGGATCATTGTCTACACCACCACTGCAATCATATGTAAGTGTGCCACAGAGAAGACTTGAGTCTCTAGGTTGTGTTTATGAATTAGAGCTGTTCAGTGGAAGTGATTTTTTCCTCTCATTACCTGTCCTCAGCTGGTTTCATCACTGCACTCTGTGTCATCCTGGCCAACTGTCTGATGGAGGTGCTCGCTCTGAATCCCATCGTGGTCGTGCCCTGCGTCATTTTGACTCTGCTCTGTGTTGTCTGCGTTGTCATCATCTGCAGGCAGCCTCAAAGCAAAGAGGCTTTAACTTTCAAGGTAGTTTTTAAAGTCTGTCAACTTCCTGGGCAGTTTAGTAGCCACTTCAGTTTATTTGATGAGCAAGCACTAAATGATAGAAGGAAAAAGGGTTCTTATATTTGTGAGGGGAAAAAATGAAAAAAGCTCAGAGGCCTTTAACACGCAGTAGGTACAAGATTAAACTGTGTTTTGTTTTGTTTTTTTCTATATACTATATTTGGTTTCTGCTGTAATGTAAATCAAGATAAGATAAGATAAGCCTTTATTAGTCCTGAGGTAGCCCGTGAAGGTGTGAATGAGGCCATCGATGTCCTCACCATGTGGATCGCAGAGCTGCTTCCAGGCGGTGGCTTCAAAACAGTCCTTTAGAGTGTCCATTGTCTCCTCAGACCATAACTCCACAGTGTGCATGGCCGGAGGTTGTCTGTGCACTAGGGGTTTGTACACCGGCCGGAGATGAACCAAGTTGTGATCCGATCTCCCGAGTGGGGGGAGTTGTGATGAGGTGTACGCCTCCTTAGTGTTTGCATAGAATAAATCCAGTGTTTTATTGTCTCTAGTGTGGCATGTGACATACTGGGTGAACGTGGGTAGAATGGGAGACAGTGAAACGTGGTTGAAATCGCCTGAGATGAGGAGAAGAGCATCTGGGTGTTCTGTCTGCAGCCTGCTGGTTACTGAATGGATGACGTCACGCGCTGTCCCAGCGTTCGCCGTCGGATTTGCATAAACAACAATGCAGATCACGTGTGAGTGTTCTCTCGGGAGAAATGTAGGCCTCATGCTAACAGCTAGCAACTCAAAGTCTTTGCTGCAGTGTCGTTGTTTAACAGTGATATGTCCCAGTCTGCACCAGTTGTTGTTAACATACATTATCACTCCACCGCCCCTAGCTTTGCCACTGTCTGGTGTTCGGTCAGCTCGTATCGTGTGAAAACCCTCCAGCTCAATGTTAGCATCTGCTGCTAGTTCAGTTAGCCACGTCTCAGTAAACAAAAGGAGAGAGCACTCCCGGTAAGTGCTATCATAACGGGAGATAGCCGCTACCTCATCTAACTTTCCCAGTATCGACCGTACATTTCCCATGACAACAGATGGAAGGGAGGGTCTGTACCTTATATTTTTTGTCCTCCGCCTTACTCCAGCCCGGCAGCCGCGATGCTTTCGCCTCAATTCTCTCGGTATGTCGAGTTTTTCCAATGGGACCGGGTGGCGGTTAAATGCTAGCAGCTCTTCCCTGTTGTATCGTATCCTGCTATAAACAGTGGCTCCGTCCACCGGCTCAGGAGACATTTGGGACGATCTGTGTGTCCGTGATATAAGTGGGGTGAAAAAAAAAGACTGGTCAAAAAAGAGAGGAAGGGAAAAAAAACTCGGAATCGAGCCGCTGTTGCAAAAGGCAGCCTACTCGTGTGGCGCCAAGAGGTAAGAAATGCGATGTAAGAAATGCGAGGGACTGTATGTTCATATTTGGTAATATTTTCCAGATAAGATGCAAGATGTCCCTATTTTTCCTCAGTGACGCTCTGGTAAATGTTGCGATGCAGATTGTGAAAATGTGTCTTCTTTCTCAAGGTCCCCCTGCTTCCCTGGCTGCCTCTGTTCAGTGTTTTCGTCAACGTCTACCTCATGATGCAGCTGGACTGGGGTACATGGGTCCGCTTCACCGTCTGGATGATATTAGGTACATTTCAACAAAAACAGTAACATGGAGCACGAGAAATGAAAGCCATTTCTTTACAGACTCAAGATTGGTGTTTAACAGTCTTAAATTTGTTTATTCAAAATTAAAACATTGATTATCCTTAAAAATGACAATCGTTACATCTTAATTTCAAAGGACATAAAACACCACAGAAAAAATGCAATTGTTTTGTTTTCCTCTCTTCTAAGTTGACGATCTGTTATTCAGTGTTGTGACTAGTAATTGAAAGTGAAATGACAAATAGCAAACATTTCTCTTAAATTTTCCACTTTGTTCTGGTAAATTTGTGATTTTATTTTTATTTTTATTTTTTTTGTAAATCTGACTTTTTGTCCTCAAATTTGTGACTTTTTCACATTAAGTTGTGATCTTTGGTTGTGGCAGTAGGGCTAATTTCAGATATTTCTGCTTGAATAATAAAGTGTCTAATGACAAATGTGAGGTGTACTGATGATCACCAATTTGCAGTAATTTCAGTTGTGCTAAATAATTGGACAAGCCTAATTGTAATGTAGTCAAATAGTTTTTGCCATTTTGCAAAATATAAAGTCTTTAATTTGATCAAGTGTCCTTAAAAATGTCTTCAATCCTTATATTTAAATTTCTTGTATCTGCAGAAACCATCATGCTAATAACATGCTGCCTCTCCTCCACTTCCAGGTTTTCTCATCTACTTCTTCTATGGAATTAGAAACAGCAGCGAAGCTGGCAGGTCATCCCCACGCAAATATAACTCAGCGCTCAGCGTGACGGTGCACCACGACAGTGACGAGGAAGAAGGCAGCAGCCCCTGATGAAGACTACACTCACATTTGACTGTTAGTGGCCAGACGCTGTAGTGTGGACAGCTTGGAGCACTTGCCTCAGTTTTAAATTGGGGAGAGGCAAGAAAAACACAGGCATTACCCATTACTTGGAGGTCAGTTGTCTTGATAGGTTGACACTGTGACAAAACCACTTTGTTGTGTGCTTGTCCACTATAACCTATAGTTTAGCCTTAGTCCTTTGGAGACATTTCCCTGCCTATAACTCCTGCTCAGTTTAAGCCCAGGTCACAACAGTTCCGCTGTGTTTATGCTCCACCTCTGCTCTGCGTGTCTATGATGTGCGTACCCTCTGGATAAGGCTGCTGCACATGCAGCTGTATATATGTTTCATTTTTTGTGTCTGGGAGGCTAAGCGTTTGACACATGTGCATAATCATCATTTATAGTTTCACCCCAGCCCTATAGGTAGTGCTTATGCACCGACGCACTAGTTTGTTCACCAGCTGTGTAAAAGAGAAGGAAAAAAAACAAGAGCTACGCACATTTTAGCAACAACAATAATGACTCCACCACCACATCTTTGTATGCTGTGTTGGTCGCACCACCTCTTGAAGGGGGAGGTTGGCTCATGGGCATGCGTAGTCAACACGCACAGGCAGTACAGTCAGAAAATTTGGGCTGCAGGTGCTCTGCTGCGGAGGGGCACCACGGAGCCTAGCAGAGTGGAGACCATTACATAATTTATATCACACAAGCCTTGCGCTCGAGCATAAACCCAGCTTAAGTTCTTACGAAGGGTTCTGTTATTGAAGTTGTAAACTGGAAAAAATGTTACATTTTAGTCAGGGGTTGTGCTAGCCTTTTTTATTGTCTTATCATTTTAACAGGGTTGTAAAAATTCTGTCATAATCTATTGTGACCTGTCATTCCAATTGGTTTTAATTAGATCACCCTCAGTGTAATCTGTCAAAACAATAGGCAGCTTTCAGATTTTTCTCTCAGTGCTGAAAGAATCTGTCAATGAAGGACAATTTTCAGTTAGCACAGCCTCTGATTTTAGTAAATCTTATGTCTTGTCTACCCTCCGTTATCAGTCTGCTGTGGCTCTATGGGGAGTGTCATGAACCACAATGCAGATCACAATGAATTTTGACCTAAGCCAGAGAGTTTACATACAGTATGTTAAGAAACTTGGACCATCCGGTTTCAAAGCCCTACAAAGATGAATTCTAGTGACCTCATGATTGTATTTGTGTAGTTTTGATATGCCTGGTTTTAGTGTACCTGTCTGTGTGATAACGGGCTAACACTAAGCCCTGTGTGGTTTACAGTGCAGTCTGGGCTTCGGTGCACATATGTAGGTCAGTGAGCACACAGTCGACGTTGAGGCTCTCTTCACACAGCATGAGTGGATGGTTTAAGAAACAAAAACAAATGCTCTTGTGAACTCAGAGTCCAAAATGTTCTTGGAACATTAAGATGCTGTAGAAGAAGACATTTTGGGGCATTGTGTTTCAGCTTGAACTGGTTAAATAGTTTTTGAAGACTTGAAAGAAAGCAGGAGCTACGAGATTTCAAAAGTTCCTGCAAACATCCTTCATCCATTTTTTTAACTTGCAATTTTTTTCCCATTTTATATAAGAGTCCTTGACACAGGCACAGAAAAGTCTGTATCAATTTAAAATGCTTTTTACCTTCTTCATCAGGATTTTATTTCTCCACCTGCACCTGTGTGCCTCCTATTTTTTCACATGGCTTTAGACGGATGTTTCTGCTGGGCTGATGGGGAGCACAGTAGTTATTTACTGAGTATCACACAATTTGGCTAAGAGACAGTTATATCAGATAGAAGCACTTGTGACTCGGGGTTAGGATTCCATTAAAAACGCCCGTCTTTAATTTTCACAAAAATATCTTTTTATCACCTTTATTTTGTTTCCTTGTGGAAAAAAGATGTTTTTTCCACAAAGGTTCTTGTTTAGTTTCAATTGAAACTTATTCTTGGCAGCTTTGTCTGTTGAGTTCCCATCACTTTTTATTTTATTCAGTTTTCATTTTTACAACTTTTTTGATAGAACTGTTAATATTTACATGTTTATAGTATTGTTTATTTGAAGGTGGCTTTGTTTTCTTTGTTTTGCCTTTTCATATCTATTTTAATCTATCAAAATGCTTTTAGATGCTATTGTGATTTAATCATTACATGTACAGTTTTTATTAGATTGCTATTCTTTTTGGTCCGTTAACAAAAACAGATTTTTTTTTTTAAGAATACTCAATGAGGTGCTGTTGTGCTTCAGATCTGAGTTTAAATGTTAATGTACATTTCACTGCCACACTGAGCTCATTATCAGCCTCAGCCCTTTTTAAAAAGCCATCTGATTGCACCCCTTCTCATTGCTCTTAATAGCAGCAATCTATGTTTGCCTTTGTTATATATCCTGGACATACTGCTGCCATGTATAAATGTATTTTTTTTTTAAATAAAACAGTGATTCATGCTTTACAGAAGTTACCTGTGTGTTATGTCCGTAATCAGCGACTGGAGTCGGTCTTATGCCATGCAGTAAACTCTCCTTTATTATGAGAAACACCGAACTATATACAGTCTGGCCGTAGCCCGCCTGACGTCACCACACGGCGGGTACGGCAAGCCCCACGGGCCACACACATACATTCTACACATTCCCCTCTCCCTTACAAAAGTGCAAAATTCATACACACAATCCAGACCCACCCCAATTTAGGACCCAAATCATGCACTAAGAAAACAACAGGGAACAATGAACTATAATGGCCTAACAGTCAAACAAAAAACTAAGATAGGACTGTGTCTCTATACCAAAATCCCGTACCACAGCATACACACATGCAACCATATAAACTATTATTTACACCATATCAACATATTCACATTAAGTGTCTTCAGGTTATTCCACGGGCAGCCAAAGATAAAGCCGGCTCGAGGGCCCAGGGCAGCCCCATGGCATGCACACCCCTAGCAGCCACCTGCCCCCAGAATCAAAGCTGACCGCCCCGGCGAGAATGTCCCTTCTCACCACCGACTGCTTCTCTCATCTGGACGCACAGTGCTGCTGCCCGGCATGCAGTCCCTCCGTGCTCGTCGGTCCGCCTTCAGAACTGCTGCAGCTGCCACCATTGTAGCCCCAGACATGCTGAGCTCCGGGGAAAACTGAAGCTTGCTCATCGGTGTCATCCGTCGACTTGGGCACCTCACTAACATCCAGCACCCTCGTCATAGGCTCTCTGTCGTCTGAGGCGCTCCGCTCCGCTGCCTCTGTGCACAGCTGCTGTTGCTCACTCCCGGGGTTCACAGCATCACTTTTGCCGGCGTCGTTTGCCAAACCAGGCACCTCGCCACTGCTCCCAGTACCCTCGTCCCAGGTGCTCTGCTGCGCTGTCTCCGTGCCTGGTCATAGCTGCTTTCTCCCGGGGCTCCCAGTGTCCCTCTCGTCGGCATCACTCTCCAACCCAGGCGCTTCGTTGCTGCTCCCAACACCCTCGTCCCAGGCGCTCCACTGCACTGTATCCATGCCCAGCTGTTGCTGCTCTCTCCCAGGGCTCTCAGCTTCGCTCTCGTCGGCATCACTCTCTGACCCAGGTGCTTCATCGCTGCTCTCAGCACCCTCGTCCCAGGCGCTCTGCTGCGTCGTCTCCATGCCCGGCTGCAAGTGCTCTCCTCTGGGGCTCTCGGCGTCACTCCCGTTGGTGTCACTCTCCGACCCAGGGGTCTCGTCGCTACTCTCAGCACCCTCGTCCCAGGCGCTCCGCTGTGTCGCCTCCATGCCCAGCTGTCGCTGCTCTCCCCCGGGGTTCTCAGCCTGCATGTTCCCGCTCTCCCGCTGCCCAGCCTCCAGCTGCAGGGATGACTCCTGTCGCTGCTCTTCCCCCTCTCCACTATTGTCACACACCGCGCAGTCAAACTCACCAGTGCTACGGTCCTGTACCGTTCTGCGCTCCTTGGCTGGCCCGCTGTCTGCAGTGACCGGGAACTCCACCACTCACGGCCCCAGTCCCACCTCGATGCCTATCTGGTAGCCTGGTACTTGCTTTTGGCGCAGCTAGCTTAGTGGCTAACTTGCCCATAGACAATGAGTGGGCCGTTGGCTTCTCTGAGCTAACTAGCCTAGCTCCATTTGGCGCCAACACTCCCGCCACTCACAGCTTTGTGGGCCTTGTCTGCTCAGCGAAGTGCTCAGCCAGCCGCTTGACAGCATCCTCATAACACTCCGGTTCACCCAACGTATGAGAATTCTTCGGCCTTCCGCGCCAAGATGGTGGGCCAGAAATGCTCGTCTTCGTCTCCCGTCGAGTCTTAGACCCAGCACCCTGATGTAATCCTCAAACATGGCCCGCCACTTTGGCCACAGGATCACTGGCTCTCCTGTGTACTCCAGAAACGGTAGCAGGGATGGAGGTAGCCCATACGCTCCCATAATTTTTCTTCTCGTTGCCAAAATGTTATGTATGAAGACAGGAGTTGGAGTCGCTCTTGATGCAGCAACCAACCCTTTATTAAGAACACAGAACTATATATATACACGTGGCCATGCCTGCCTTCCGTCACACTGTGGGCGGATACAGCAGCACACATACACACTACACAACAGGCGGGTACGGCAAGCCCCACAGGCTACACACACACATTCTACACACAACACTTTGTCATACTTCCTTTATTTTTTGCATTTTTCTCTATTGTTGTGTTGGAGCGCATTAAAACTCCATGCAGGTTTTTTCAGGTGTCACCAGTGACTCACTGTCTTACAATGGCTGCACGGTGGCGCAGTGGTTTAGCACTGTGGCAGCACAGTTTACCCTCGGCCGGGGGATCGCGGGGATCATGAGATTGTGGGTTCGATCCCAGCCCCCGTCCAACAGTGAGCTGTGTGGAGTTTGCATGTTCTCCCCGTGTTGCGCGGGTTTACTCCGGGATTTCTCCGGTTTCCTCCCGCATACCAAAAACATGTAGGTTTAGGGCGCTCGCGCACGCAGCGACCAGCAGCCGGTGGCTTGTCACCAGACTGCAAACCAAATCTACCTACGGGTACAAATAAGTAACAAAAAAAAAAAAAAAAAAAAAAAAATGTTGTTAGAGTTGCACCATCTAATACCTGCTTTGTTGTAGTCATTATAAAATACATTCATCTAAAGACAAAATGTTCAGTACTGGAAGTTTACTGGTGTCTGTAATCCACCTTTAGAACAAATGAGTTTCACCTTTAGTCACATCCAGATGAGTTTTTAGAAATTAATTGGTTGAAAATCAATTATCATCAAATGATACTTAAGCCTTTTATTTAGTATTTATAGATTTTCTGCATTTCTTAGCTCTGGTAGAAACTGAGTCCTCGGTTTTAGAATTTATCCAAGGGTTTTTGAGATTTTTGTTCCCAGAAACTCATTTATGTCTCAGATGGTCTGCTCTTGAATTAAAAAAATAGACCCTCAATGAAGGAATAGCTCATTCCAGCCTGATGAAATCACCACAAGAGTGCTTAAATCTCCTGACCACTGACCTTGCCCTTGAGCACAGCCTAGATGCAGACCCAATTGAGGATCATTGTCTATGAGATTGCCAAACATTGGGGCAATTGCCTAGGATGAGAAACGATTTTCATGAAATCTTTAATGTCCAGATCTCCTGACCCTTGACCTTGAGTACACCATGGATGCAGGTTGTGCTCAAGGATCATTATGAGTGAGTTTGGTGAGCATTGAGGCAATTGCCTAGGAGTAGCAATTCCTGTGAAATGTGAATTGATGGAAGGAGCTAAAAATTGCATGATAACCGCTTTAACAGGGATGCGACTGCTAGACTGTAGAGGTGAAAGATTTACATAAAAATTACCACCCTTTCCTGGTTATGGAGCCACAAATACATTTTAAAGCCTTAAAGGGAAATGTAAAATAGTCCATCAGGATCAGTAATAGGAGATTTGTTTTCTTAAATAATATAACCTTTCATAAACGCGTGCCCTTTTTTCTTGCAAATTAGCTTTTTTCTTGTACATTTATGACCCTTGTTACCAAAATTTACAGCTTTTCCTGTAAAATTAAAAAAAAATTAAAATTATTTATTGTGCAAATTTATATTGATATATGGATGAAAAAGAGGGTGCTGAAGGATAAATGATTATTTATGTAATACTAAAGAGGGAAAACATACACTTACAACATAAAAGGTGTTTTTGTCTCTATGATAAGACTGCCCTCTAGTGGTCGCCCACACAAACACATGATAAGATGTTAAATGCATCATGTTTGAAATATGTGCATCATTTCCACTATCTACCACACTAATCCCATTTGAAATATGTTTCTCATTTTGATAACTGATGTTAATAAAACAAATACAGAACACCACTTTTCTGTCTGCTTTGATTATCTAAAGATCGAAAATCATTTTTGAAACTTCTGACTGACATAAAGATAGAGACATAAAAATGCTAATGCTGGCAAATCTTTTGCTTCAAGTTTGTTCTTGCTTTTTGTGCTAAAATCTTATTCATTCTGTATTTACTGTGTAAATAATTTGTCAGGATATCGCTGTCTAAATCAAGGTCAGTCCCTGAACAAACGTTGAGTCCATTTAGCCTTTAGACTGGGTTCAGATTTTAGTTTTGTCCCCCTTTTAGAGTTTGACACCTATGGTCTAGACCTTGATGGATGTAGACACTACCTGCAGAAAAAGCCGGTGTGCTTTCATAGGCCTACATATATACTGTAATTACTGTTAAGTAACATGTAATAAGACTAAACCTGGATTTAAGTATGGTGTATGTGTGATGTTGTGGTGACCCACCACACTCTGCACGGACATTTCTCACACTCAGCAGGTCTGGAGGAAGCAGAGGACAATTTACATACAGAGGGCAATTCACATAGGGACAGAGAGCCCCTGGGGGCAACCAGAACAATGGACTGTTGTGTATACATCCCGGGATGAGGGAGAGGACATCTGGGCACCAGCTGGTCATGCTAATCATGGGTATTGACTGATATGCTAATGTGCCATGCATTCTCTCTGTCTGTATCACTGTATAAAAGAGCTTGTGTGACATGTCTCAGCAGCACAGTAGCGCACTGAGCTACAAAGTGTGTGTCATTATGTTGGAGGAAATAAAACCTTGCAACCTTCCAGCTCGTCGCATCTCGCCTGATCATTTTCCTCCACAATGTAATCATGGTGTAAGTACAATCTAAATATTGCATAGGTATGATGGAAGTATGATGCAATTACAGTATCAGTACCAAATAAGTGTTATGTCTTAATAACATGAGGCAGGAGCCATGTCAGACCGAGCAACGAACTGAACTTTATTAAGACAGGCACAGATTATACATACTGGCTGTAGCCCACCTGACGTCACCACATCCGCACCCTGGCATTGGCTACGGCAAGGCCCAAGGGCCAAATCCCCACATCACCCCCCTTTACAAAACATGAAAGCACCACAGAAAACAACCCCCACCCTCATTAACATTAGCATGGAAGAACCCCACAGAATATTTGCAGTATGTGCGCGCACACACACACACACACACACACATGTACAGTGGGGCAAAAAAGTATTTAGTCTGCCACCAATTGTGCAAGTTCTCCCACAGATGAGCGAGGTCTCCAATTTTCATCATAGGTATACCTCAACTATGAGAGACAAAATGAGAAAAAAAAAATCCAGAAAATCACACTGAACGATTTTTAATGAATTAATTGGTAAATTCCTCAGTAAAATAAGTCTTTGGTCACCTACAAACAAGCAAGATTTCTGGCTCTCACAGACCTGTAACTTCTTCTTTAAGAGGCTCCTCTGTCATCCACTCGTTACCTGTATTAATGGCATCTGTTTGAACTCGTTATCAGTATAAAAGACACCTGTCCACAACCTCAAACAGTCAGACTCCAAACTCCACTATGGCCAAGATCAAAGAGCTGTCAAAGGACACCAGAAACAAAGTTGTAGACCTGCACCAGGCTGGGAAGACTGAATCTGCAATAGGTAAGCAGCTTGGTGTGAAGAAATCAACTGTGGGAGCAATTATTAGAAAATGGAAGACATACAAGACCACTGATAATCTCCCTCGATCTGGGGCTCCACACAAGATCTCACCCCGTGGGGTCAAAATGATCACGAGAACGGTGAGCAAAAATCCCAGAACCACACGGGGGGACCTAATGAATGATCTGCAGAGAGCTGGGACCAAAGTAACAAAGGCTACCATCAGTAACACACTACGCCACCAGGGACTCAAATCCTGCAGTGCCAGACGTGTCCCCCTGCTTAAGCCAGTACATGTCCAGGCCCGTCTGAAGTTTGCTAGAGAGCATTTGGATGATCCAGAAGAGGATTGGGAGAATGTCATATGGTCAGATGAAACCAAAATAGAACTTTATTGTAAAAACTCAACTTGTCGTATTTGGAGGAGAAAGAACACCATACCTACTGTGAAGCATGGGGGTGGAAACATCATGCTTTGGGGCTGTTTTTCTGCAAAGGGACCAGGACGACTGATCCGTGTAAAGGAAAGAATGAATGGGGCTATGTATCGTGAGATTTTGAGTGAAAACCTCCTTCCATCAGCAAGGGCATTGAAGATGAAACGTGGCTGGGTCTTTCAGCATGACAATGATCCCAAACACACCGCCCGGGCAATGAAGGAGTGGCTTCGTAAGAAGCATTTCAAGGTCCTGGAGTGGCCTAGCCAGTCTCCAGATCTCAACCCCATAGAAAATCTTTGGAGGGACTTGAAAGTCCGTGTTGCCCAGCGACAGCCCCAAAACATCACTGCTCTAGAGGAGATCTGCATGGAGGAATGGGCCAAAATACCAGCAACAGTGTGTGAAAACCTTGTGAATACTTACAGAAAACGTTGGACTTCTGTCATTGCCAACAAAGGGTATATAACAAAGTATTGAGATGAACTTTTGTTATTGACCAAATACTTATTTTACCGAGGAATTTACCAATTAAGTCATTAAAAATCCTTCAATGTGATTTTCTGGATTTTTTCTCATTTTGTCTCTCATAGTTGAGGTATACCTATGATGAAAATTGGAGACCTCTCTCATCTTTTAAGTGGGAGAACTTGCACAATTGGTGGCTGACTAAATACTTTTTTGCCCCACTGTATATGTATATATACTGTATGTGTCTGTGTCTATATATATACATACATAAACTATATACACTACCGTTCAAAAGTTTGGGGTCACCCAGACAATTTTGTGTTTTCCATGAAAAGTCACACTGTTATTTACCACCATGAGTTGTAAAATGAATAGAAAATATAGTCAAGACATTGACAAGTTTAGAAATAATGATTTGTATTTGAAATAATTTTTTCCTTCAAACTTTGCTTTCATCAAAGAATCCTCCATTTGCAGCAATTACAGCATTGCAGACCTTTGGCATTCTAGCTGTTAATTTGTTGAGGTAATCTGGAGAAATTTCACCCCACGCTTCTAGAAGCCCCTCCTACAAGTTGGATTGGCTGGATGGGCACTTCTTGCGTACCATACGGTCAAGCTGCTCCCACAACAGCTCAATGGGGTTTAGATCTGGTGACTGCGCTGGCCACTCCATTACAGATAGAATACCAGCTGCCTGCTTCTTCTCTAAATAGTTCTTGCACAATTTGGAGGTGTGCTTTGGGTCCTTGTCCTGTTGTAGGATGAAATTGGCTCCAATCAAGCACTGTCCACAGGGTATGGCATGGCGTTGCAAAATGGAGTGATAGCCTTCCTTATTCAAAATCCCTTTTACCCTGAACAAATCTCCCACCTTACCAGCACCAAAGCAACCCCAGACCATCACGTTACCCCCACCTTGCTTGACAGATGGCGTC
The DNA here is from genome assembly GCA_020510985.1 of Pholidichthys leucotaenia. Lineage (NCBI taxonomy): Eukaryota > Metazoa > Chordata > Actinopteri > Cichliformes > Pholidichthyidae > Pholidichthys > Pholidichthys leucotaenia. The sequence continues at coordinate 388,369,716 of CM035844.1, read as the reverse complement.
AGGCACTCTTCCAGCATCTTTTCAGTTGTTCTGCGTCACAAATGTTCTTCTGTGTGATCCAAACACCTCAAACTTCGATTCGTCCGTCCATAACACTTTTTTCCAATCTTCCTCTGTCCAATGTCTGTGTTCTTTTGCCTGTATTAATCTTTTATTGGCCAGTCTCAGATATGGCTTTTTCTTTGCCGCTCTGCCCTGAAGGCCAGCATCCCGGAGTTGCCTCTTCACTGTAGATGTTGACACTGGCATTTTGCGGGTATTATTTAATGAAGCTGCCAGTTGAGGACCTGTGAGGCGTCTATTTCTCAAAGTAGAGACTCCAATGTATTTATCTTCTTGCTCAGTTGTGCAGCGGGGCCTCCCACTTCTCTTTCTACTCTGGTTAGAGACTGTTTGTGCTGTTCTCTGAAGGGAGTAGTACACACCGTTGTAGGAAATCTTCAGTTTCTTGGCAATTTCTCGCATGGAATAGCCTTCATTTCTAAGAACAAGAATAGACTGTCGAGTTTCACATGAAAGTTCTCTTTCTGGCCATTTTGAGCGTTTAATCAACCCCACAAATGTGATGCTCCAGATACTCAACCTGCTCAAAGGAAGGTCAGTTTTATAGCTTCTCTATCCAGCTAAACTGTTTTCAGCTGTGCTAACATGATTGCACAAGGGTTTTCTAATCATCCATTAGCCTTCTGACACAATGAGCAAACACATTGTACCATTAGAACACTGGAGTGATAGTTGCTGGAAATGGGCCTCTATACACCTATGTAGATATTGCACCAAAAACCAGACATTTGCAGCTAGAATAGTCATTTACCACATTAGCTGTCATGCGGTGGCCCTCGCGAGCCATCATAAAACGCCACACCGTCACCAGAGAGTTGTGTTATAGTCTTTATTTACGGTGAGAATTACAATAATACAGGCCGCTGAGGCAATGACGCCAACAAGTCTACACACACAGGGAGGTGTAAGGCTAAAAAGCTCACTCACGGGTCCACAGGATGAGATGGTCACACCATAGACAGGCAATGTAGTATTAGTCCAAAGCATACGATCGCTCCGACGATCAGCAACAGATACTGCTGCAAGGATGCAGCCGCTAGCGTTGGTTTAAGAAGCCGGCCGCTAACGACCGCAAATGCAGAACAGCTGTTCAGGTCTTGACAGCTGAGCGGAAGCCTCCCCGAGCGCTGTCACAATAAGAGGTCGGAGAGCCGGAATAACAACGCCGCTGTCAAGACCTGACAGGAAAAGCCCGAGCACAAATAGCATTGGCACTCGGGTCATAACAGTACCCCTCCCTCAAAGGCAGGCTCCGAACGCCTTGTAACACCCACCCACCCACCCCCACCCACAGGGCGAGTGAACGGAGGAACAGGCAAGGAGGGAGCGAAACAAATGCCAACAAGGCCCCCCCTCCCTCCCAAAAAAAACAAAACAAAAAAAACCACATCCCCTGACATACCCATAACATCCCCACAGAAACAACGAAACAAATAGGACAAGAGTTACAATACATGGGGCACAAACCATACAGAGCATAATTTACCCGACACGGAAAGTTTTCCCAAAGTGACCACAGACAAACTGTTTAACTCTAGAGTACATGACTTCATGTGGTCTAAACTCATCTGAGTGAAGGTCTTTCCACACTGTTCACACACACAAACTCTTAAATGTCACAATGGATCAATTTATGCTCCCAAGTCACCCAAGTGCATGAAACCTCAGCCACATTCACAAAAGAACTGTTTATCCCAAAAACATCAGCCTCAAACGCCAGGGTACCTACGAAAAACCACAAAATACATGCTATAACCCCTCAGGTAGGAGAGGGGGGGGGGGAAAACATGCTACAAACATACATGAGGCAATATAATCGTTCCAAATGACCTTACACCGTATGGTCCAAACAGAGGATGACAGGCGGAGACCAAACGCCCCAGGCATAGTTCCGGCGGCCTCCCTGCGTCCGATGGCCCACGGGTAGTCACGGGGAACAGTACGTGGTCGGGCGGCCTGCCCCAGTCCCAGGCCCCGAGAGTCAAATCCTCCGGCGGCCGAACCAGGCCACCCAGTAACAAACACAGTTTATCGGGTGACCGACCCAAGGCGCTGAACCGGCGAAGCAGTTCCTCAGGTGGCCAACCCGCATCCCTCAGCCACCAGAACTGTGGAGGAATAGCGTGCGGCGACCTCCCTGACAGCGAGACTACATGGGAACGCCAGCCTGCAAGAAGAAAACCTCCAACGGCCCCCAGCGCTGACGACCCCAGCTGGTGGCTCCTGAGAGGGGAATAATCGTGATGACCAGCCCAAATCACGTCAGGCGGCGAAGGGTCTGCAGCTCCTCCACCGACCTTGACCCACACCGATGCGGCCGTTGTAGCTCCGCCTGCGTTGAACCCCGATTGGGTCACCGCTGCACCCGCGTCGCACCCCCGCTGGGTCACAGCTGCCCCTGCGTCGGACCCCCACTGGGCCTCAATGGACCCCGACTGGGTCGGTACCGCATCGGCAACGACCTCCACCCCCGAACTTGGGACCTCCTGCACCGTGACCTCGACAAATTCCAAGCCGGCGACACTGTGAAGAGGCTCAGAGGAACAGAGAGGACCGGGATCAGTATCCCCGGCAGGGCCAGAGCCCAGCGAGACGAGTTTGGGCGCAGCAGACGGCTGCCCCTCGCTCACCTCCCCGCGAGGCAGGCAAAAATGCTCTAACACACCACAAAGGAAAACAAAGAAGAGCACTTGCCTGCACACGGGCTCTGGGGCTGTCCAGGACTCCGTCGATCCAGGTTCGGGTAGAAGCTCGTCGTCGGGCTCCCACTCAGCTGCGTCGGGCTCCGCAGCCGGCATGATGGTCTTTGCAGCTGGATCCTCTCGCGCTGATGTCCACACCGATAACCCGCACGGCATGGCAGCAGGGGACCCTCGACCCGCTGGCTCGGGCTGCTCCTCCGTGGAGACCCGGGGACGCTTCCTCGTCAGCTCAGGCTCCACACCGCAGTCCGCTCTTCTCCTCTGTCCAAAACGTGGCTGCGGGGCCGGGATTATTCCCAGAGCCGCAGGCCTCCTCCTCGCTCGACGACGTAGGCCTAACACCGAGGACCGCTCAGCGGAGGAAAACACAGAGGCAGCAGTGTACTGTCATGCGGTGGCCCTCGCGAGCCACCATAAGACGCCACACCGTCACCAGAGAGTTGTGTTTATTTACGGTGAAAGTCACAATAATACAGGCCGCTGAGGCAATGACACCAACAAGTCTAAACACACAGGGAGGTGTAAGGCTAAAAAGCTCACTCACAGGTCCACAGGATGAGACGGTCACACCACAGACAGGCAATGTAGTATTAGTCCAAAGCATACGATCGCTCTGACAATCAGCGACGGACACTGCTGCAAGGATGCAGCCGTTAGCGTCGGTTTAAGAAGCCGGCCGCTAATGACTGCAAATGCAGAACAGCTGTTCAGGTCTTGACAGCTGAGCGGAAGCCTCCCCGAGCGCTGTCACAGTAAGAGCTCGGAGAGCCGGAATAACAACGCCGCTGCCAAGACCATCTTCTGCGTGTGTCCTGAGGTTCAATGCCATAGGCAGAGGACGCCATGACAACTGGCTTGTTGTCCAACCATTTTATGACAGCAAGTTCAGGAGGGCTTCGTCTGACTACCATCTCCGAAGCCCCTCTTCCTTTCTTTTTCAAGGGCTTATCCCCTATGATCTTGCACTCCTTTGGAACCCTGTTATTCATCAGGGTTCCAGTCCCTGCCAGCCCTTTTGTCATCAGGGTGTCGAGGAGTTTGACAGTTGTAAAGAACCTGTCAAAGAACAGGTGGGTTCCTTGGGGAACAGACTCGACCAAATGACGAACAGCTTGTTCTCCAATGCCCTGTCCTCCTGTAACTCTGAAGGTAGTCTTGCCTTGGTAGACCATAAAGTCTAAGACTAGACCAGTTGGTGTGGCATTTGAAAAAACACATAACAAAATGGAGGAAATAACTACAAATGTCCACTATGGAGGACATTTTTTAAACACTTGAAAATTATGGTAAAATATAGTTAAAGTAATTCAGAAAATAGTTTAATGTGTTCTTAAGAGATTTATATAAAATATGCCAACAACATTTCAAGACAAAATTTGCCCAATAAAAAGTATTATGTACTTACTTTTCCTCTTTCCATAAAATGTGCTCATACTAATGGACGCCATCTTCCTTGTTGAGAAAAAAAAGGTACCAAAGCCCCACCCCTTCACATTTGGTATCATTGAAAAGCCCTAAATGTCCTCTTTAGATGACAAAATGAGTTAATTCAGTAGCATGTAGTGGGTGGGAGATATTCAGGATTACAAATGTCCTCCACAGAGGACAAATTTGAACTACTGGTAGTCAGGAGGATATATACTGCTCAAAAAAATAAAGGGAACACTAAACAACACAATGTCACTCCAAGTCAATCACACTTCTGTGAAATCAAACTGTCCACTTAGGAAGCAACACTGATTGACTGAGCACATATGACAGACGTGACAGAGTCTGGAGACGCCGTGGAGAACGTTCTGCTGCCTGCAACATCCTCCAGCATGACCGGTTTGGCAGTGGATCAGTAATGGTGTGGGGTGGTATTTCTTTGGGGGGCCGCACAGCCCTCCATGTGCTTGCCAGAGGTAGCCTGACAGCCAATAGGTACCGAGATGAGATCCTCAGACCCCTTGTGAGACCATATGCTGGTATGGTTGGCCCTGGGTTCCTCCTAATGCAAGACAATGCTAGACCTCATGTGGCTGGAGTGTGTCAGCAGTTCCTGCAAGACGAAAGCATTGATGCTATGGACGGGCCCGCCCGTTCCCCAGACCTGAATCCAATTGAGCACATCTGGGACATCATGTCTCGCTCCATCCACCAACGCCACGTTGCACCACAAACTGTCCAGGAGTTGGCGGATGCTTTAGTCCAGGTCTGAGAGGAGATCCCTCAGGAAACCATCCGCCACCTCATCAGGAGCATGCCCAGGCTTTGTAGGGAGGTCATACAGGCACGTGGAGGCCACACACACTACTGAGCCTCATTTTGACTTGTTTTAAGGACATTACATCAAAGTTGGATCAGCCTGTAGTGTGTTTTTCCACTTTAATTTTGAGTGTGACTCCAAATCCAGACCTCCATGGTTTAATAAAATTGATTTCCATTGATAATTTTTGTGTGATTTTGTTGTCAGCACATTCAATTATGTAAAGAACAAAGTATTTAATAAGAATATTTCATTCATTCAGATCTAGGATGTGTTATTTTAGTGTTCCCTTTATTTTTTTTTGAGCAGTATATACACTACCGTTCAAAAGTTTGGGGTCACTTAGAAATTTCCTTATTTTTGAAAGAAAAGCACTTTTTTTCAATGAAGATAACTTTAAACTAATCAGAAATACACTCTATACATTGCTAATGTGGTAAATGACTATTCTAGCTGCAAATGTCTGGTTTTTGGTGCAATATCTACATAGGTGTATAGAGGCCCATTTCCAGCAACTACCACTCCAGTGTTCTAATGGTACAATGTGTTTGCTCATTGCGTCAGAAGGCTAATGGATGATTAGAAGACCCTTGTGCAATCATGTTAGGTCTGCAATGCTGTAATTGCTGCAAATGGAGGATTCTTTGACGAAAGCAAAGTTTGAAGGAAAAAATTATTATTTCAAATACAAATCATTATTTCTAACCTTGTCAATGTCTTGACTATATTTTCTATTCATTTTACAACTCATGGTGGTAAATAAGTGTGACTTTTCATGGAAAACACAAAATAATTGTCTGGGTGACCCCAAACTTTTGAACGGTAGTGTGGTAGTGTGTATATATATATATACACACACACACACACACACACACACACACACACATACATTCGTATATATGTATATATACGAATGAATATATATACGTATATACGTACGAATGAATGTATATATACATATACGAACAAATATATACAGTATATGTGTATATACTGTACATATATATGTACGTTTCCTGCTACAATGCTGGGAAGAGGGCACCATTCCCCAAGACATGCGGGACGCAAAGATCATCACTCTCTACAAAAATAAAGGCGACCGTTGTGACTGCAATAACTATCGCGGAATTTCCCTCCTAAATATTGTGGGGAAAGCTTTCGCTCGTGTCATCCTCAATCGTCTCCAATTATTGGCCGAGTGTGTGTACCCAGAGTCCCAATGCGGGTTTCGAGCAAAGCGGTCGACGATCGACATGGTGTTCTCCCTCAGGCAGTTGCAGAAGAAGTGCCGTGAAAAGAGACGCCCCTTGTATCTGGTCTTCATCGACCTGACCAAGGCCTTCGACCTGGTCAGTCGGTTGGGCCACTTCACCCTCTTACACAGGATTGGTTGCACCCCCCCCCCCACCCAAGCTCCTAAGGATGATCACTTCCTTCCATAACAACATGACTGGCACAGTTCAGCATGACGGATCATCTTCAGACCCCTTCCCAATCAAAAGCGGTGTGAAACAAGGCTGTGTCCTGGCCCCAACACTCTTTGGCATCTTCTTCTCCCTGCTCTTGCGCTACGCCTTCCGCGAGTCAGACGATGGTCTCTTCCTCCACACCCGGAGCGATGGGAACTTGTTTAACTTCGCCCGCCTCAAAGCCAAGACAAAGGTGCGTAGAGTCCTGATCAGGGAGATGCTCTTTGCAGATGACGCCGCTCTCATCGCTCACACTGAGAATGCCCTGCAGCGACTCATTACCAGCTTCGTGGAGGCATGCAATGAGTTTGGCCTCACCATCAGCCTCAAAAAGACAAACATCATGGGACAGGATGTCAGCATCATCCCTGCAATCACCATCGGTGACCACACTCTGGAGGTGGTTGAAAACTTTACTTACTTGGGCTCCACCATCTACAGCAATCTTTCTTGGATGCCGAACTTAACACAAGGATAGGCAAAGCAGCAACCACCATGGCTCGCCTTGCAAAGAGAGTGTGGGACAACCACTTGCTGACACTCAACACCAAAATAAAGGTGTACCAAGCATGTGTGCTGAGTACCTTACTGTACGGCAGTGAAGCCTGGACTCTTTACTCCCGCCAAGAGCAAAGACTGAACGTCTTTCACCTGTGCTGCCTCAGACAACTCTTGGGCATTACTTGGCGTGATCGCGTTACAAACAAAAGCGTGCTCTCCCAGGCAGAGGTGCCAAGTATGTTCACCACTCTCACTCAGAGACGCCTGTGATGGATTGGCCACGTGTGCAGGATGGATGATGGTCGCATCCCCAAAGACGTTCTATATGGGGATCTCGCCACAGGAAAGCGACCGACCGGAAGGCCGGTTCTGCGCTTCAAGAACACCTGCAAACGTGACCTGAAGGCCTGTGGCATCAATCCAGCAAACCTCGAACAAGCGACCTCAAACCGCACACAGTGGCATTCCACTATCAAGGCTGGAGTCCAGTGGGCAGAGGAGGAGAGAGAGATTCTACATGAGGAGAAGAGGACCCGCCGGCAGCAGAAGCTCTAGTCCGTCCCCACTGTCCCCATTGTCCCCATTGTCCCCGATACCCCTACTGCCCTCACTTCCGACTACATTTGTAGCAAGTGTTAGCGAAGCTGCCGTTCCCGCATCGGACTTTATAGCCACAGCCGGCGCTGCAAAGCAACTACTGATTGACATGTGTGCAGATTCAATTGTCTCCCGAGACAAAAGGATGCCAACCACACACACACACACACACACACACACACACACACACACACACACACACACACACATACATATATATACACTACCGTTCAAAAGTTTGGGGTCACTTAGAAATTTCCTTATTTTTGAAAGAAAAGCACTATTTTTTTCAATGAAGATAACTTTAAACTAATCAGAAATACACTCTAATATCTAATATACATTGCTAATGTGGTAAATGACTATTCTAGCTGCAAATGTCTGTTTTTTGGTGCAATATCGACATAGGTGTATAGAGGCCCATTTCCAGCAACTATCACTCCAGTTATTTATTTAGCGAATGCAAAGTCCTTAAGCCAAGCAGTTGCCTCCTGGTTTGCTGTATGGAGGGTGTGTAATCCTCCTTCCAGTCTTTGGAGCGGGCAAACCTCTATGATGTGTTCCATTGTTTGCTCCTCTCCACATGCGCACAGTGGGCTAGGGCTACTGCCCCATCTGTAAAGGCTGGCCAAGCAGGGGCCATGTCCAGTCCTGAAGCGATTGAGTGTAGACCACTGTCTCCTTGGGAGGTTGGTGCCCGGGACCTGTTGGTTGGGGTTTATCACCAGCTGTTTGTTTGGGACCTCCTTGGTCTCCCATTCCTCTTGCCAAGCTGTCTGGATGGTAAAGTCAGCTGGGGGAGGGTTTTTCCAAATCGGCCGTCTGGATGAAAGTCGGGCAGTGGGTGGAGTGTAGATATCTGCATGGATTGGTAAGTGAGGAGAATCTTTAACTTTTTGGAGCATCCTTTGAGTTAATGCTGCTCGCCGGATGTGTGGAGGGGCTATGTTTGACAGTACAGAGAGCCAGGGGAGTGGTGTTGAGCGGATTGTTCCAGTTATAGTTCTCATGGTTGTGTTGAGCTGGGTGTCTACATGGTGTGTGTAAGATGACCTGGACCAGACAGGGGCACAATATTCTGCTACAGAGTATGAAAGGGCCAGTGCTGAGGTGCGCAGGGTGGAGACTGCCGCCCCCCATTTTGCACCAGCGAGCTTGCAGAGCAGGTTGTTTCGTACCTTCACCTTAGCAGCCGTCCCCTTTAGATGTTCCTTGAAGGATAAGGTCCTATCAAGGGTCACTCCAAGATAAGTTGGATTTGGGGCATGCTTAAGCTTGAGTCCGCTCAGGTGGATGTTTAGTTCTCTGGCAGCTTTTGCATTGTGGAGATGGAATACACTGGAGACGGTTTTTGCTGGGCTTGGTTTTAGGCGCCAGATTTTGCAGAACTGGTCCAGTTTGGCAAGATCTTCCGTGAGCACCCGTTCCAGTGGTTCAAAGTCTGGTGCTTGGAATGCCAAACAGATGTCGTCTGCATAGGTGAATTTGCGGGATTTTGTAGTAGGCAGGTCGTTTATGTAGAGGTTGAACAGAGTTGGAGCTAGAACTGAGCCTTGTGGGAGTCCGTTTTTCTGCATTCTCCATGCACTTGTCTTCTGACTGAGGTGGACTCTGAACCTTCGGTTGGTCAGCAGGGTTTTTATAATTTCTGTTGCCCAAGCAGGGATCGCCTTTATAAGTTTCAGGAGGAGGCCTTTGTGCCAGACCGTATCACTCCAGTGTTCTAATGGTACAATGTGTTTGCTCATTGCGTCAGAAGGCTAATGGATGATTAGAAAACCCTTGTGCAATCATGTTAGCGCAGCTGAAAACAGTTTAGCTGGTTAGAGAAGCTATAAAACTGACCTTCCTTTGAGCAGGTTGAGTATCTGGAAAAAATTATTATTTCAAATACAAATCATTATTTCTAACCTTGTCAATGTCTTGACTATATTTTCTATTCATTTTACAACTCATGGTGGTAAATAAGTGTGACTTTTCATGGAAAACACAAAATAATTGTCTGGGTGACCCCAAACTTTTGAATGGTAGTGTATATATATATATACGTATATATACAGTATATATATATATATATATATATACAGTATATATATATATATATATATATATATATATATATATACACTGAATGTAATCTTTCTCTTTTTAACACACATAGAACAACAAGGCTAACCAGCTAAATGGGCACCTGGGTAGACAGCCAGGGTACCCTTCCATGTTGGGGTGGATTATTCTGCCGCCCAGGCCCAACACGCTTCAGCTAAAGCTACTTTAACCACAAAGTCATTGAGGTGTTTGGGCCTCTGATGCGTCCTAACTGAGCGCCTCACCGGAGGAGGACTTGCTCCAGGCTCCATCGGCCGAACCTGAGAGTCCTCAACACCCCCATCAGATGAGTCCCAACCCTCATCAGTCCAATCTGCCGCATCTCCCGGACCCTGAGCTGGCAACGACTTCCTGAATCGGCTGGAATGTCACCGTGACCCGTCTGAGAGCTTGATCGTGTCCTGGCCCAGCCGCCGCATGATCTGTAGGAGCCCTGTCCAGAAAGGCTGCAGTTTATGCGTGCGGTTGGGATGCTTAATCCAGACCCGGTCCAACACATCAAGTCCGTGGGCCTTTGCCCTGTGCTTTCTGTCAAAACATCATTTCATTTTCTACTGTTGGGCGACGACCTGGTCTCGTGGGGGTATGTGTTCCCCAGATGGGAAGTTGCGGGGGGCCTCAGTCGGTCCAGGGTTAGGAGGAATTCATGCCCCAGCATGAGCTTCACTGGGGAGCACCCTGTCATGGCATGGGCTGTTGCTCTGTAGTGGAGGAGTGTGTTCTGGAGTGCGTCAGGGAACGTGAAGCCAACCGCTAAATGGGCTCTCAGACCATTTTTCAGTCTTGTTGAAATGTTCCATGCCCCTATTGGCTTGGGGGTGGTAGAACCGCAGTTTTGATGTGCTCCCCGCCCCTAACACCCAAAAACTCCTCAAACCTCCCAGAGGTGAACTGTGGGCCATTGTCTGTAGTGATGGCATCCGGGACCCCCCCCCCCCCATCTGGTGAACAGTGACGAGAGGAAACCCGTGATCACATCCGTCATGATTGAATTAGTAGGTAACACCTTGGGCCATTTGGAGAACAGATCGTAGACCACTAGCAAAAAACAGCTGTTTGGGGGTGTCGTATGTAGTTCACCGCAAATGTCCAATTAGATGTGCTTCCAAGGGCCCTCTGGGTACAGTAATGGTCACAGGAGCGGGAAGGGGGGGAGGCAGTCTTTCCACTCTCCAAACATGGAACACAGTTCTTTACTATAGTTTTAATGTCCTTATCGATACCAGGAAACCAAACTGAATCCCTGCAACGCTGCTTTACCCTGACCACACCCAGATGACCCTCATGGAGCATTGCCAGAACTCGCGATCTCAGAGACACTGGGATTAATGTGCAGTGTCCCCTTGCCACACACACCCCTTTTCAGCAACCCAGTTCATCTCTGAACCGGTGAAAAGGCGCCAGATCGCCCTGTACTTTTGTGGGCTAACCCTCCCTGATGACCGAACATCGTCGTGACAATGTGGGGTCCTTTTCTGACTCCCCCTGGAGCTCCTGGAGGGACACCATGTCCCGGAGGGGTCTGTGCAGCACATTGACCAGATCAATCTCCGAGGGGTCATCGTCGTCATCTGGTTCTGCGGTGTTGGCCGAGGCACGGGACAGGAGATCCACCTCTACATTCTTTTTTCCAGGGGTGAACTGGGTAGTGAAATTGTAGGCCTGCAGCCTCTCAGTTCACCTGTGGATCCGTAGGGGCCTGTGTCCCAACCCTGTCATCTCCAGCAGTGTTGTCAGCGCCCGGTGGTCCGTTCACAGGGTGAAATGGCGTCCGTAGAGGTAAATGTGCTACTGTTCACACGCCCAGACACAAGCAAACGCCTCCCTCTCACCCACAGTGTATTTCTGTTCAGCCGCTGAAAGGGACCTTGACGCCACTGCCACTGGGCGCTTGGTATCGTTTTGCACTTGAGACATAACCGCCCCCACCGCCGAGCCAGACGCATCACAAGTCACAAAAGTTGGCCATTTTGGATCAAAATGGGCCAACACTGGAGGGAAGGTGAGTTGGGACTTCAGCCTAGCAACGGCCACTGAGCAGGGCGGAGTCCACTGCCATGGCACGTCCTGCTTTAGAAGGGCCCGGAGGGGTTCGATAGTCTCTGAATAATGGGGAATAAAACACCCGTAGAAGTTCACTATGCCCAGGAACGAGGAGATTTGTGCGGGTGTTGTGGGATCGGGGAGACACAGGACCACCTCCACGTTTGAGTGTAGGGGGCTCAGGCCCTTGGCCGCCAGCCAGAATCCCACAAACTCAATGGAATCCACCACGAAAATACACTTTTCCCCATTCAACGTGATTCCGTGCTCCAGCAGCACCTCCTCGTGTTCCCCTCGTGACACGCTGTTGACCACGATGTCATCCAGATACACCACTAACACCCCTGAGGCCGGCCAGAATTGTGGACATAATCTGAAAGCAGCTTGGTGCTGAGCTCAGACCAAAAGGCATGCAGGTGCACCTGAAAATGCCCATGTGGGTCACGAACGCCATCAGGTCCCTCCTGGCTGGGTGGAGGCACACCTGCAGATAACCGTGGCAGAAATCCAACTTCGTGAACACCCTTGAGCAGCTGAACATTGGGGTGAGGTCCTCCATCGTGGGGAGTGGGTACTCGTCTGGGATGATCGCTTTATTAACCATCCTGAGGTCAATGCATGGCCGAATGCTGCCCGTTCTTCCTCTTGGCCACCATGATGTTCAAAATCCACGGCGAAGCATCCACTTTCTCAATGACTTTGCTTTGAACAGTTTATTCAATTCCACTGTGATGTCGTCCCGCAAGGCAAGGGGAAGCCGCTGTAATGGTTGGATCTTGGGTGTCATGCCTGGGTCGATGAGCGGGCAGTGGTTGAACGCTCTAATACACCCCAGGACCACGAACAATGCCGGCCAGCAGGCATGCCACTCGGGGGACACTGTCAGCACCATTGAGCCCACTGGGTCCATGATGGAGAATTCTAACTCGCCCAACAGATCAATTTTATGTCTGAGTTTAGGCTGGTATTAGTGGCGGCCGGGTTGGTCATGGGACAGACTGAGGTCTGTTCTATACCCATGGTATAAAAGAGTGGGTGGAAAAGGCTCTGCCTCTTTCGTCATGAAGCCACCTGGCATGCAGGCGAGTGCCGTAAGCCTTTATAGTAAATAGTTATTATCCTGAATAAACCCTGTTAACTGAGTTCAGCTTGACTCGTCATTCCCAGCATTATGGACACAACAATCAATTCCCAACAAGTCGGCCCCCTGATGTGAAACCTGGAAGGTAAATGTGGGAATAGTCTTTGACCCATATATCACCAAGAAGCTGACTGTGCCCGCCATGTCAATTTTAGCGTGACCGTACCTTAACATGTTCACCGCCCCTGCTTTAATGGCTTTGCCCAGGAAAAGTCTTTTCAGTGTGGCCATGCTCGGTATGGATTTACCAGCGTCCAAATCCACCATAAATGGCACATTGATCCCGTCAAGCTGCAAGACATACCACTTTAATGGCCCCTTCTTAGTGCCCGCCACACACACCAAAGTCATGCTTTCGAACTCCGAAGCTGTTGGTTTACTAGTGGTGGTGCAGACTCTGGCCCAGTGATTAGAATGGCCGCAATTGTAGCACTTCTTTCCTCTGGTGGGGCAAGTGGACGTGCCCGCCCGGTGACGAGGATAGCCACAGCCACCACATAGACCTCAAGATCCTGCTCCTGCCCGTGCCACGATCTGCCGCCTTTTGGGTCTGTCCCAAGGAATTAGCTGTGCTGCTAGTGGCCTGATGTGGAGGGGAAACTTGGGTGGCTAGGTTCTCTTTAGGTAGCACTTGTAAACGTAGCTGGGTAGCAGACTCAATCTGGCTGGTCAGTTCAAACACTTGCTTCAGCGTGAAGATATCCATAGTTAGCATTAGTTTTTCTTTGAGCCACTCAATGCTCACACCATGTGCTAGCTTGTCACAGACTAGCAAATCCTCAATTGGCCCAAAGATGCACTTGCTTGCTAGGCTACGGGTTCCATTAAGAAACACTGGGTGGACTCACCAGCTTGTTGTCGACGGTCGAAGAACTTGTCTTCGCGCTGTAGTGTTGTTCTGGTCCATAAAGAAATTGTCCATTATGTCCAAACACTCATTCAATGAGCCTTTGCCACCCGGCGCGTGAAACACTCATTGGCCTTCCATACCGAGGCAGTGAACAAGCAGGCTCCTCCATCTCTTTTTGTCGGCGCCGCCCAGACCAGCCATGACAATGTACTTCTCGAATGCTTCCAACCAGTGGCGCCATGGTGTAGTTGGCACACCCAGAGACTGTAAGAATGGAGGTGGCAGTTTTATGCACACTCCCATGGCTTAATCCAACGTAGCCAAATGTTATGTCTATAAATACCTGGATATAATGATGAGACTGGATGCACAGTCGAAGTCAGCTTCATTGGTCGTTGGACACACAACACAGCCACCAGGCAGGGGCATCAGCCAAGAGACAGAATAGAGATGCCCGCTGGTATTTATAGGGCGGTGCAGTGGCGGAAGAGGAAGTGGCCGCCTCTACACCGCAATTCACAATAAAGGCCTCAATAATATAACATCACAATAAGTAAGACGTAAGTATGATCTAAGTACATAATTACAATATAAATACAAAGGGCACTGGCTGTATTCTTCCTAGACTTTAATCAATGAGATTACAGTGCAACTACAATGCTAAGGAAAGGGTAAGTACAGCTAAAGCATAGAATAAATATGAACTGTGATCTAAGTATGATTTAAGTACACTGAAATTACAGTATAAGTGGAGGGGCTGTTTTCTTCAGTTTAAATCAATGTCATTGTCGTATAAATATGGCATAAATACAACATAACTATACTGTAAGTATGGCATCAGTATGGTGTAAGTATGATGTAAGTACAGGGGTGCAGGTTGTATTTTTTTCTCAACTTCAATCACCAGTATAAGTAAATGTAAACATCGAATAAGTACGGTGTAAGTACACTGTAATTACAGTATAGGTTGGGGACTCATGCTGTATATTCTTCCTGGACTTCAATCAGTGTGATTACAGTATAAATACAGTGTTAAGGACAACATAATTATGGGGCTGGAAGGGCACTTTGGACACTGTGGCAAATGGGTAGGGGCTCAAGCCCCTAAAGCTCCCCCCTCTGCATGTGCATGGTTGGTAAGATCAGGTTGGTTATACACACACAGAGCAGAGCAGGAGAATGTGGGGGAACAGATGAACATGGCTATGATTCTAAATGCTTCAGTGTAGGGCTGGGCAATATAGCTCACAAAATGTATCCCGATATAATTTCTCTATATCGTGCTACATGATACATATCACAGTATGTATTTTGTGTACTTAATGTCCTTTAAAAATTTGGTTGTACTTACATTTTTATTACATTATATATGTGTGTGTGTGTGTTGTTGTTGTTGTTGTTGTTGTTGTTGTTGTTGTTGTTGTTGTTGTTGAGTTATCCCACTGGGCTTATTGATGCGTCTAGTGCAGTAGTGTAATGGCAGTGCTTTACAACTCTGCTTTCAGCTGCTGCCACGGTGAAAAGGGAAGCACTTTAGGTAAGCCTTCCCCTGCTAGTACATAGCCTCTCCTAAATCAAGATTCCCATTGCGCCTCCTTGTGGCAACATACGGAGACTGGGCACCTTGCGGCCCCAGGCTAAGATAATGGGGTATCTTGGAGCAGCATGAGCCCTAATGGTGCGGTGTGCAGGCCCACCGGTGTGTGGACATGCCCTGGCACCCGCCAATCATGCCCCAGCTATGGGTGAATAGTGAAACAAAGACTACTTTCGTCAGCAGATGAGAGTTCACAACTCCAACAGCAAAAGAGCGGATGAAGATATCCAATACCACAACAGCCAAGTAGTCAACAAGGGTAGGGGAGACCCTCAGCTTTTTAGCAGCTCATCCAGGAGAAGGACAACTCCAAACTCAAACCTGCATCCAGCACAGTGCTAAGCTTGTGGCACTTAGTGCACCAGCTGTGCAATTACTGTATTCTGGACAAGTGAGTGGGGATGGTTCAGCACAAGCTTCACCTGCTTAAATATATTCAGTGTGCAGGTAGTTCAGCAGACAACTACACACCTTCTACATTCATATACAGTGCAATCAATCAAGTCCTATGGCGATGGAGAAGTGGTGTCGGGGATAGGCAGAGGATGCTGCTGGAAGTCTTTAGTCACAACTCTACACACAGGCGGCCTTAGGGTGATGGTTGTTCTGCACAGACCAGGATAGATATGCAGTCCGTATCCTCTTAGGGTGTCAGAGCAGTCCTTTTTAGGTGTGGCACTGCTCTCCCAAATCCAGGGAAAGGGGACTGAAAAGGAACCATAAACAAAGCCTACCCTCCCAGTACCTGTCAGGTTACCTCGCCTGGCTGGTCATCCAAATATGTGGTCGAAAAACACAGACAAACTCAAGAAATCATCACACAGATAATGTTAGGATCATGGAATGTTAGAACCCTTCTGCATGATGACAAAAGACCTGAGCACCATACAGGATCATGGAATGTTGGAACCCTTCTGCATGATGACAAAAGACCTGAGCACCTTACAGCACTCCTGGCAAAGATTCTTGGCAAGTACAACACCGATATAGCTGCCTTAAGTGAAACAAGGTTGGCTGATGAATCACATCTCGAAGAGGTAGGGGCAGGCCACACCTTCTACTGGATAGGCAAACCAAAGGACCAACCCAGACAACATGGTGTTGGCTTTACCATCAGAAACGAAATAGTACACAAGCTTGACTCACCTTCAAAAGACATCAATGACTGCCTAATGGTGCTTCGTGTCAACCTTTCCAGAAATCAGCATGCTACCATCATATAGTGGATATAAAAAGTCTACACACCCCTGTTCAAATGCCAGGTTTTTGTAATGTAAAAAAAATGAGACCAACATAAATCATTTCAAAACTTTCTCCACCATTAATGTGACCTATAACCTGTACAACGCAACTGAAAAACAAACTGAAATCTTTTAAGGGGAAAAATAAAAAATAAATACTTTCTATAACCTGGTTGCATAAATATGTACACCCTTAAATTAATACTTTGTTGCAGCACCTTTGGCTTTTATTACAGCACTCAGTCTTTTTGGGTAGGAGTCTATCAATGTGGCACATCTTGATGTGGAAATATTTGCCCACTCTTCAATGCAAAAAATGCTCCAAATCTATCAGATTGCAAGGGTATCTCCTGTGCACAGCCCTCTTCAGATCACCCACCAGATGTTAGATCGGATTCAGGTCTTCCAAAACCTTAATCTTCTTCAAGTGAAGCCATTCTTTTGTTGATTTGGATGTGTGTTTTGGGTCATTGTCATGCTGAATGATGACATTTCTCTTCATCTAAAGCTTTCTAGTAGAAGCCTGAAGATTTTGTGCCAACACTGACTGGTATTTGGAACTGTTCACAATTCCCTCCACCTTGACTAAGGCCCCGGTTTCGGTTGAAGAAAAACAGCCCCAGGGCATAATGCTGCCACCACCATGCTTCACTGTAGGTATGGTGTTCTTTTGGTGATAAGCAGTGTTGTGTTTGCGCCAAATATACCTTTAGGAATTGTGGCCAAAAAGTTCAACCTTGGTTTCATCGGACCATAAATTTTCCCACATGCATTTGGGAGATTTCAAATGTGTTTTTGCAAAATGTAGCCGGGCTTGGATGGTTTTGTTCGTAAGCTAAGGCTTCCATCTTGCCACCTTACCCCATTGCCCAGATATAGGAAGAAGGCAGGAGATTGTTGTCACATGTACTAAACAGCCAGTACTTGCCAGAAATTCCTGCAGCTCCTTCAGTGTTGCTGTCGGCCTCTTGGCAGCCTACCTGGCCAGTTTTTGTTATGTATGGGAGTTGTATGAGTTGTATGAGTTTCATTTGCATATGCCACCCCATTGGTGGGCGCTGTATTCTGTGGCATCGCCAATAGTATAAGAGTGTGCTCACTGAACTGAACTAAAACGTGTATGTGTGCGTATGCCTGAGTAAAAGAGCAAGCTAATGACCTGCAGCCGTGTGTGTCTTTGTGTTTGTTCCTCCGAGTGGTAATCTAAAGTAGAAACCCACGGACATAACATCATTGGTGACGAGGATGGGATGTCGCCATTGTTCCTCCGAGTGGTAATCTAAAGTAGAAATCCACGGACATAACATCTTTGGCGACGAGGATAACTTTAGGTTTCCAAGTCTCGCCGCGGTATTGACTGCGAGTGACGGAGGAAGAGGAACGTTTGTCCTGGTGGGAGTTTGGCTGGGCGCGGCACGCCAGGTGACAGGACGCCAGGTGACAGTGCGCCAGGTGACAGGACACCAGGTGACAGTGCGCCAGGTGACAGGACGCCAGGTGACAGGATGGCAGGTGACAGGACGCCGGGTGACAGGACGCCAGGTGACAGGACGCCGGGTGATAGGACACCAGGTGACAGGACGCCAGGCGACAAGATTGCTAAACGCTAGCTAACTGCACGCCATGGCTGGAGTTATTGGACACATTAACCCATTCAACGAGTCGGTGGAGCAGTGGACAACATACGTTGAGAGGTTTGAGTATTTTGTTACGGCAAATGGTATTGCATAGGAGAAAAAGCTTGCTGTTTTCTTAAGTGTAATTGGTGCGTCAACATATGGACTTTTACGTAGTCTCGTAGCTCCAGATAAGCCAGGGGCTAAGACATATGTTCAACTCACGGAAGTTTTGAAAGACCATTTTTCCCCAAAGCAAACTGTGATTGCTGAAAGATTTCGCTTTCATAAACGGAACCAACAAGAGGGAGAAACTGTGACGCAATATATAGCAGTCATTAAAAAGCTTTCTGAACACTGCGAGTTTGGTATGCACCTGCAGGATGCATTGAGGGATAGGCTCGTTTGTGGACTGAATATAGAAGCTATCCAGAAAAAATTGCTGACGGAGGAGAAGCTTACTTTTTCCAAAGCAGTGGAACTAGCCGTGTCAATGGAGACAGTAGCTCGCGAGACACATCAGCTGAGCAACGCGCTGGAAGTGCATGTGTGACAGAGATCATCCTGCGCAGTTCGCCCCACACGGGACACGAACCCGCGACCTCTCAGTCAACTAACACAGTTCGAGCATGGGAGACACAGCACGATCGCGCTGAGCTAAAGGTCCGACCGATAGCTCAGCGCTACCGATACTGTATGAGGCTTTGGGAGGGAGGTTTACTAACGTTCTACGCCGAACAGTACTAGTTGGCATCCGTTACACTCTCCCCCTTAAACCTCACTCCCATGCCGGGTTCACGGCACCAGTGTGACAGAGATCATCCTGCGCAGTTCGCCCCACACGGGACACGAACCCGCGACCTCTCAGTCAACTAACACAGTTCGAGCATGGGAGACACAGCACGATCGCACTGAGCTAAAGGTCCGACCGATAGCTCAGCGCTACCGATACTGTATGAGGCTTTGGGAGGGAGGTTTACTAACGTTCTACGCCGAACAGTACTAGTTGGCATCCGTTACACTCGTACTGTCACCACATGACAAACAACACGTGAAATGTTCGCGCTGTGGAAAAATGAACCACAAAGAGAGCGATTGTTTTTATAAGGAGCAAAAATGCCATAAATGTGGTAAGAGAGGACATATCTCGAAAATGTGCAGGAACAAAGAGACTGTAAATAAGGAGAAACCAGTGGAGTATAAAGCTAAAAAGAAAAAAAGGGTGCACCAACTGGATGTAAAAGAAATATCTAGTGATGGTAGCACTACAGACACTGAAGTGAGCCTGCATATGGTGTCTCAGCAGAGTAATTTGTCATACATGAGTGTTAAACCAAAAATTGAAGGTAAAAGGATTATTATGGAATTAGATACCGGTGCTGCCGTTTCTCTGATTTCAAGAAAACTGTATGATGCACACTTTAAGGACTTGCCCTTGCGCCAAACCCATATAATGCTGAAAACATACATGGGCGAGGTGATTCCAGCAGAGGGTGTCATCACCGTTTCAGTGAGGATGAATAAACAGAGGGCTAGACTACCACTGTATGTGGTTCGGGGAAGTTCACCCCCACTTTTTGGTCGGGAGTGGCTGCGGAGGATTCGAACTGACTGGCGAGAAATAAAGACGGTCCGGGAGGAGACGCTAGAGGGCGTGCTACAAAGACATGCAGAGGTCTTTAAAAAAAAAGAATTAGGCACTCGGAAAGGCATGGAAGTAGCCATAGCGCTGAAGCCGGATCATGTGCCGCGGTTCTGTCAAGCAAGAGTCGTTCCCTATGCCCTTAGGCCAGACATGCCCAAAGTCCGGCCCCCGGGCCAAATCCGGCCCGTGTCCAAATTTCCACCGGCCCGAAGCGTCCTGTCATAAAATCAATAATATGTGGCCCGCCAGCACAGTTTCCCACAATACACACATACCAAAAACAACAATTTTATATTTCACCAGAGGGTGGCAGTAGACCTGTGGCCGCATTCTCGTCGCGTGACCCCTGTGTGAACTTTTACCCCTGTGGTATGTTTTTAGCTCATTTCTAAAATGGCAACTGGAAATAAAAAGAGGAAAGTTGATAGCGAGGGCCGCCGTTTCCAGGACAAGTGGAAATCGGAGTATTTTTTCACTGACATACGAAACAACTGTGTCTGCCTAATTTGCCAAGAGACTGTGGCTGTTTTCAAAGAGTTCAATATTAAGAGGCACTACCAGACGAAACATGCTAACGGCGAACGAACGCGCCGAAAAACTGAAGCAACTGGAAGCTGTTTTGACAGCACAGCAGCGTTTGTTCACAAGAGCCCGTGACACAAATGAAAATTCTACAAAGGCAAGCTATGAAGTGGCAATGCTGATTGCCAAGCACTGTAAACCTTTTACTGAGGGTGAATTCATTAAAGACTGCGTGATGAAAATGGTGGAGAAAATTTGTCCTGAGAAAAAGCAAGAGTTTGCCAATGTCTGCCTGGGTCGTAGCACTGTGGCACGGAGGACTGAAGAAATTTCATCTAACATCAAGGGACAGTTAGAGGCAAAAGGAGTGGAGTTTGACATTTTTTCGGTAGCCTGCGACGAAAGCGCGGATGCATCTGACACTGCTCAGTTACTGATTTTTTTGAGAGGAGTGGACAATGAAATGAACGTGAGTGAAGAGCTCCTTGACCTTCAGAGCCTTAAGGATCAAACCAGAGGAACAGATTTGTTTGCTGCTGTTTGTTCCACCGTGAATGACATGAAACTGCAATGGAATAAAATCACTGGGATTATTACGGACGGCGCACCAGCCATGGTTGGTGAGCAAAGTGGGCCATTAACGCTAGTCTGTAAAAAAGTCAGTGAAGAAGGCGGCAAAGCTATAAAACTCCACTGTATTATTCACCAACAAGTTCTATGTGCCAAACATCTGAAATATGATCACGTTATGAAACCGGTGATAAAGGCTATTAATTATATTCGCTCCACAGCCCTGTGCCACTGCAGTTTCAACAGTTTCTACTCGACATCCACGCTGAATATGGAGATGTTGTGTATCACAATGACATAAGATGGCTCAGTCGGGGATCTGCACTGCAGCGATTCTTCTCTCTCAGAAAGGAAATTGGACTATTCTTGGCACAAAAGGGACAACCGATGCCGGAACTCTGCGATCCTGTTTGGCTGGCTGATTTTGGATTTTTAGTTGACATAACACGACATCTGAACGCGCTGAACACGAGCCTTCAGGGGCAAAATGCAGTGGTGAGCCAACTATATTCATACATAAAAGCTTTTCGGACAAAGCTGCTACTTTTCCAAAGGCACCTGTCACAAACGCAGCCCAATACCACACATTTCCCATCACTGCAGGAAATGATGACCAGTTTTCCAGAAAACAATATCAGTGCGCAAATGAGGAGGTATGCAGAAAACATCTCATCTCTGACTGAGGAGTTTCAACAGCGTTTCAGGGATTTTGCAGCTATTGAAAAGGAGATCACACTTTTTTCCACTCCTTTTTCCGTGGATCCTAATGACGCTCCAGACCACCTGCAGCTGGAGCTTATTGAGCTGCAGTGTGACGCGGAGTGTCACGGTCGCCACCAACAACTGCCTCTCGTCGACTTTTACCGCCAGCTGGACAAAGACAGGTTCCAAGAGATTCCAACATTTGCTAAGAAAATGCTGAGCTTGTTTGGCTCGACATACTTGTGCGAGAAGACGTTCTCGGTTATGAACATTAACAAGAACCGTGTGAGGACAAGACTAAGTGACTCTCACCTGCGTGACGTCTTGCGCATCAAAACCACTGCTTTTGAGCCAGACCTGGCAACCTTACTGCAGTCGAAACACCAGTGTCACCCTTCACATTAATGCAGGTACATTTTTTTATTCTTCTGAGGAGAATAAATTCCAAAGTCTCAGTGAATTGATTTTTTTGTGATGATCAAACCAGTTTTGTCAGATTTCTGTCATTTAATTTGACTATACTATTCTTTGTCAAAATGCACTGGGATGTGATTTGTTGAAACAAAATCAATAAATACACGTTTCTAAAAATATTCAGTCAAATTTATTTGTATGTAATTTATTATTATTTTAACCTTTAACTATCCTGGTGGTAATGCAGTCGACAACAGATTCTCATTTGCAATGTCAACCTAGCTGCAGACAGCAAAGTGATATATATATACTGTATATCACGGTATATATATCACTGTTGCATGGTGGCGCAGTGGTTAGCACCGCGGCAGCACAGTTTACTCTCAGCCGGGGGATCGCGGGGATCATGAGATCGTGGGCTCGATCCCTGCCCCCGGCCAACAGTGATCTGTGTGGAGTTTGCATGTTCTCCCCGTGTTTGCGTGGGTTTACTCCGGGATTTCTCCGGTTTCCTCCCACATGCCAAAACATACAGGTTAGGGAGTTAAGGGGCGCTTGCGCACGCAGCGACTGGCAGCTGGTGGCTTGTCACCGGACTGCAGAACAACTCTACCTACGGGTACAAAATAAGTCAAAAAAAAAAAAAAATATATATATATATATACAGTATATAGTGTAGCGAACTCAATATGAGCACCCTACTTGGCTTGCCAAGTGGGTTGACCCTATTGGCGACACAGGTAGGGTGCGGGACTCCGGAGCGGGAGGCGTGAGTTCGAATCTCCCGGTGGGACGTCGCCATGTCGAGCAGCACGTTACACTGGTGTCAGAAGTGGGATCTCCTGTCCAAAGCAGTAATGGGGCGCTGACATCGGGACGATGTCGAGAACCAGAGGGGAGTAGTGTAGCGAACTCAATATGAGCACCCTACTTGGCTTGCCAAGTGGGTTGACCCTATTGGCGACACAGGTAGGGTGCGGGACTCCGGAGCGGGAGGCGTGAGTTCGAATCTCCCGGTGGGACGTCGCCATGTCGAGCAGCACGTTACACTGGTGTCAGAAGTGGGATCTCCTGTCCAAAGCAGTAATGGGGCGCTGACATCGGGACGATGTCGAGAACCAGAGGGGAGTAGTGTAGCGAACTCAATATGAGCACCCTACTTGGCTTGCCAAGTGGGTTGACCCTATTGGCGACACAGGTAGGGTGCGGGACTCCGGAGCGGGAGGCGTGAGTTCGAATCTCCTGGTGGGACGTCGCCATGTCGAGCAGCACGTTACATTGGTGTCAGAAGTGGGATCTCCTGTCCAAAGCAGTAATGGGGCGCTGACATCGGGACGATGTCGAGAACCAGAGGGGAGTAGTGTAGCGAACTCAATATGAGCACCCTACTTGGCTTGCCAAGTGGGTTGACCCTATTGGCGACACAGGTAGGGTGCGGGACTCCGGAGCGGGAGGCGTGAGTTCAAATCTCCCGGTGGGACGTCGCCATGTCGAGCAGCACGTTACACTGGTGTCAGAAGTGGGATCTCCTGTCCAAAGCAGTAATGGGGCGCTGACATCGGGACGATGTCGAGAACCAGAGGGGAGTAGTGTAGCGAACTCAATATGAGCACCCTACTTGGCTTGCCAAGTGGGTTGACCCTATTGGCGACACAGGTAGGGTGCGGGACTCCGGAGCGGGAGGCGTGAGTTCGAATCTCCCGGTGGGACGTCGCCATGTCGAGCAGCACGTTACAATATATATATATATATATATATATATATATATATATATATATACAGTATATATATATGGTAATTTACAATGGTAATTGTTTGAGGAATGTCAGGCTGAATGGTCGTCCCCCATACATTTTCACCTGACCAAATCTAGCCCTCTTTGCAAAAAGTTTGGACACCCCTGCCTTAGGCCAAAAGTGGAGGCTGAAATTGACCGATTGTGTGAGCAGGGCATTATATCCCCTGTCAAATTCAGTGAATGGGCAACATCCATTGTGCCCGTTGTGAAAAAGAACGGAGATGTTAGGATATGTGGGGATTTTAAAGTCACAGTTAATCCTGCCCTGTGTGTGGAGAAATACCCAATTCCACGCATTGAAGATCTATTCGCATCACTTTCGGGGGGGCAACATTTTAGTAAACTGGACTTATCTCATGCCTATTTGCAAATGGTGATAGAGGGAAATTCCAGAAAATATCTCACAATAACCACATCCAAGGGTCTGTTTTGTTACAACAGGCTGGCATTTGGAATTACCTCAGCACCAGTGATATTCCAGCGTGCCATGGACCAAGTCCTCCATGGTCTGCCGAACGTTCACTGTTACCTGGACGATATATTGGTCAGTGGACAGGATCGTGTGCAGCATCTGAAAAATCTGAATGCAGTCCTAGGGCGCTTGGAAGAATTCGGTTTGCGAGTACGGAAGGAAAAATGTGAATTTTTTAAGGATTCACTGGAATATCTGGGTCACGTCATTGATGCCCAGGGTCTACACAAGGCACCAGAGAAAGTCAGGGCAATTGTGGAGGCTCCTGCACCTACAGACGTGAGTCAGTTACGTTCTTTCTTGGGGCTAATTAATTATTACAGCAGATTTATCCACAATTTGTCATCTATCCTAAGCCCACTGAATACGCTGCTGTGCAAAGGAAAACAATGGCAATGGACATCTGAATGTGCTGCATCTTTCAAAGAGGCAAAAGAGCAGTTACTCTCTCAAAGCGTGTTAACCCATTATGATCCACAACTTCCCATTCGGCTGGCGTGTGATGCATCACCTTATGGTGTAGGTAGTGTCATCTCACATATTTTCCCAAATGGACAAGAGAGGCCCATAGCTTTTGCATCAAGGACTCTGAATAAGGCAGAACGCAATTATGCCCACATTGAGCGCGAAGCTCTTGGCATTATATTTGGAGTTCGTAAATTCCATCATTATCTGTATGGCAGGCAGTTTACACTCCTTACAGATCATCGCCTATTGACCACTATTCTGAGTCCGTGCAAAGCCACACCATCTATGGCTGCTGCTAGAATGCAGCGGTGGGCTCTCCTGTTAGCTGCCCATAATAACACCATACAGTACCGAGAGGCAGCTCGTCATGGAAATGCGAATGGGCTTTCACGCCTTCCATTACCAACATCATCAAGAGAGAGAATCAGTACTGTGGACAGTTTTCACATTAAACACCTAGAAGCCTTACCTGTGAACTGTCGAGAAATCTGTCGAGAGAGCAGGGGTGATTCTGTCCTTGCTCAAGTCCTGGAGATGGTCTCCACAGGTTGCTTTCCGAGGGTCCAGGATGTGGCCAGCACATTGGCGCCATTCATCAGCTGGAGGGATGAGTTGACACTCCAGCAAGGTTGCCTTATGTGGGGTGTGCGCGTCGTCATTCCCTCAAAATTGAGATCACGACTGCTGTCGGAACTGCATACTGGACACCCAGGGGTTGTTAAAATGAAAGCTGTCGCCCGCAGTTACATGTGGTGGCCCGGAATTGACGCTCAAATTGAACAGGTCTCAAAAACATGCCAGTCCTGTCAATTTACACAGAAAGCATCGGGACCAGCACCACTCCACCCATGGACCTGGCCTGGATCCCCATGGCAGAGAATTCATGTTGACTTTGCTGGGCCGTTCCAAGGCCAAATGTTTATGGTGGTTGTAGACGCCCATTCAAAATGGCCTGAGGTACACCTTATGAGTTCCACTACAACGGCTAATACCATCCAGGTGCTCCGAGGGTTATTTAGTCGCTATGGGCTCCCTGAGGTGTTAGTGAGCAATAATGGTCCTCAGTTTACCTCACACAAGTTTGACACTTTTATGAAAGGCAATGGAGTAAAGCACATTCGCTCTGCACCATTTCATCCATCAACAAATGGTCTTGCAGAACGTTTTGTACAGACATTCAAGCAGTCACTGAAGCGTTCCACTGGAACCACTTCCATACAACACCGACTGGACGCCTTTCTACTCACGTACCGTAACACTCCACACTCTACAGCGAAGGAGTCCCTGTCTATGCTTTTCATGCATCGCAAGCTGCGATCTTGATTGGACCTGCTGAAGCCTAGCGTGACATCAGAGGTAGAGAAAGCACAAGAGGCACAGTGTGCGTATCGAGGAATGCATGCAAAAACCAGAACGTTCAAGGTGGGAGATCCAGTTCTTGTTCGGAATTACGGGAGAGGAGAGAAGAAGTGGATACCAGGGGTTGTTTCAGCTGAGACTGGCCCTGTATCCTACACCGTCGACATCGGCGCATCGCAGCACTGAAGGCGACACGCGGACCAGATGCTGGCCAGGGTTGTTGAATTGGATACCTCTACAGACGACGGCGGAGCTGCATCGTCGTGCATCTCAGCAGACCTGCCTGTGCTGGAAAAGACTGTTCCAGAACCAGCTGCTCCGGTTCCTGTGAGTGAACCCTCACCATTACCCCAGGTAACCTCAGAGGGAAACACCACATCACCTCCAGAGACTGGTAAGAGATATCCTTCTCGTATTACTAGACCACCAGAGCGTTATGTTCCATAAACTTTGTTTAAGATACTTTTAAGAGACATATATTGGACATTTTTGAATAAGAGACCTTTTTTATGTGTTAGATGAGAGAGTCACGTCTCACCAAAAGGGCAGAATAAACCCTTGACTGACGCAGGGGTTTGGGATCGTCTACTCCCAGCCTCAAGGCTAGTGTGTGTTTTTAAAATAATAAAAGTTGTTTGTTTTGTGTATCTTGGGGGTGGGTACAACATTTAGTGGGGAGGAGATGTGATGTATGGGAGTTGTATGAGTTGTATGAGTTGCATTTGCATATGCCACCCCATTGGTGGGCGTTGTATTCTGTGGCATCGCCAATAGTATAAGAGTGTGCTCATTGACCTGAACTAAAACGTGTATGTGTGCGTATGCCTGAGTAAACGAGCAAGCTAATGACCTGCAGCCGTATGTGTCTTTGTGTTTGTTCCTCCGAGTGGTAATCTAAAGTAGAAACCCACGGACATAACAGTTTTCTTCTCGTCTTTTCATCAATTTTGGAGGGACGTCCAGTCCTTGGTAATGCCACTGTTGTGCTACATTTTCTCCACTTGAAAATATACTATATGGAGAATATAGTAATATATGGAGAATATTTTATCCATGGAGCACTGTCTTCACTGTGCTCCATGGTATATTTAATGCCTTGGAAATTCTTTTGTACCCTTCTCCTGGCTGATACCTTTGAACAATGAGATCCCTCTGATGCTTTGGAAGCTCTCTGTGGACCATGGCCTGTGCTGTAAGATGTGACTACAAAAATGTCAGGAAAAGCCTAATAGAACAGCTGAACTTTATTTGGGGTTAATCAGAGGCAGTTTAAATGGTGTCAGGTGTGTGCTGACTCCCATTTAACATGAGTTTGAATGTGATTGGTTAATTCTGGACACAGCCACATCCCCAGTTATAACAGAGTGTGCATATTTATGCAGACAGGTTATTGTAAGTTTTTTTTAGTTTTAATTTTCCTCCTTAAAAGATTTCAGTTTGCTTTTCAAATGGGTTGTACAGGTTATAGGTCATATTAATGGTAGAAAAAGTTTTGAAATGATTTATCTTGGTCTCATTTTTTACATCACAAAAATCTGACATTTGAACAGGGGTGTGTAGACTTTTTATACCCACTGTAAGTGCCTATGCACATACCATGACCTACACAGATGATACTAAAGAAGCTTTCTATGAAGATCTTAACATAATCATTAACCAGGTTCCTCATCAGGACACGCTCACACTACTGGGAGACTTCAGTGCACGTGTTGGCAAGGACTCCAACACATGGCAGGGAGTATTGGGCCATCATGGCATTGGAACAGCAAACTCCAATGGCCGGCTTCTCCTGTCCAAGTGCACTGAGCATCAACTAACTGTTACAAATGCAATCTTCCAACAAGCAGAAAAATACAAAACCACATGGATGCACCCCAGATCTAAGCACTGGCATTTGCTATACTACGTCACTGTATACCAGAAAGACAATAAAGAAGTCAAGATCACTCACACCATGCGGGGAGCTGGCTGGTTTTCTGACCACAGACTAGTCAGAAGCTCCACGTCTCTCCAATTCCCACCAAGGAACCAAAGACAAAGACCAAAACCACCAAAGAAGATCAATGTCACTACTCTTAAAGATCATAATAAGCAGGCAGCATTACAACAAGCCTTAAGCAAAATCCTACAGGATATAGATATACTGAGGGCATTGAAGAAGCCTGGCAGAAATTGAGTAACGCCGCCTACAGCACTGCAGCTGATGTCAGAATCAGAATCAGAATCAGAACCAACTTTATTGCCAAGTATGCTTACACAAACAAGGAATTTTACTTATCACTAAGGTGCGCTCATTGTTAAGCGCTCCCTAATGACGCGGCAGGCATACAGGCACCTCATGCAGTGGGGGGTAAAGAGGGGGAGGGGGGAAGGGGGTGACACATTGGGCAGAGAGAAAAAACATAGTTATCAAAATAAGGCTCGAGTGAGCAAGATTGTGATCACATAGAAAAAAC
This sequence comes from Pholidichthys leucotaenia, assembly GCA_020510985.1. Lineage (NCBI taxonomy): Eukaryota > Metazoa > Chordata > Actinopteri > Cichliformes > Pholidichthyidae > Pholidichthys > Pholidichthys leucotaenia. The sequence goes on along the minus strand of CM035844.1, from coordinate 388,341,133 downwards.
CCTCTAAGCACACTTAGCAGACAATACAGATCCACACATTAACAAAGCAAGAGAGAGACCAGTGTGTGTATGTCAGTCATATGATATCAGTGTGAGTGCAGTGTGTGAAGTATCAGTTACTGGTGGACAACAAAAATCGTCTCTTAGGCAACGGCTAGATGTTATGTCCTTAGTGTCCTAAAACATAGATAACTTGTCCACAGAGTTCATCTCTCTTCAGTTCATGCCAGATGGTAAAATTCCATGTTAGTCACATGGCTGTCCTTGGAGAGTTCAGATTGTTGCACATCAGCAATTGTTTGGGTTAAAGAGAAGCCAAAACTCCCTTCTGCCTTATCTTTTCTCCTGGAGGAATGATTCTCAAGGACGCCGAATCAAGGCCTGATAGGCACAGTTCACTTAGAGCATAGAAATTTTACCTCTCATGCGATTCTGTGCATCACAATTTACATTCACAGGCTTTAAAATCATTCCCTGGAGAGCACCCAGTGACTCCGAGATGTTTCCCACCTTCCGGCCGCTATCAGTGCTCCCCAGCTGGTCAAATTGTTGAAGGAGCTTCGCCGGGTCCGCATTTTGACCAGCTCTTCCAACTTCTTTAATTTCCGATACACCAGGAAAACTCCAAAGCCAAACAACAGAAATCCTGTGATCATAAGCCAAACGGGTAGATGTCTTCCACATCTTCAATCGAATCACACAGACACATGAGTTCCAATTGTTCCATGAGTCTCTCCACTTGGGCTCCCCCTGGCCCGATTTTCTTTTAAAAAAAAGTGGTGTCAATTGCATTTAAAGCCCAGCTCAATTCCATAATTTCCATAATTTCCATTTGGGTCGAGATGCAGAGGAAGAAGAGCGAGACACAGACAGAACACAGCAAGCTGGGATCAGTAAGGGAGGAGGAGAAGGGAGAGGAGAAGAAATGCGTCTGCTCTCTCTGATAGCCGGAAGGGGTTTGTAAAAGGGAAATGTGGTAGAAATTTATTAATTTAGGTGATGTGCAGTTATGATCAAATGTCTTTCTTCTTCTGTACAATTGCCGTTAATACATGCCCTGAGTGTGACCATAGTCAGTGGGAAGTTTCTGCTAGAATGTTCTCGTACTTGCTCGGCTTGAGAGCTACTACCAGAATGTTCTCGTACTTGCTCGGCCAGTTCCTATGTATCCATATAAGGTAATGGGGGAGGGGCTCTGGGGGAGCCTTTAAAACCAGATGCCTCCTTTGTTTGAGCAGAGCAGTGCAGAAACCTCAGGCTTGCTGTTTCTTCGCTCCTCTCCTGCCGGCAGTAATAAAGGGAATTCAACATGGCAGATTTGCCTGATTATTTTCTCCAGGACCTTATAAGTGGGTTAGAAAATATTCGGTTACATTTCTTGGTGTCAGGAAGTGGGATAGTTGATCGCCAATCTTCGCCTGTCAACACAAGCTGATCACCCCAAACGGAGCTTCCCGAACAGAGTTCGGGTCTTTCTGCCAAGGAGTTTGGCTCTTTCCGCCCAGTTGGCGATGGGAGTGGGGAGGCGGCGAAGGGGTGTCACGCTATCCAGAAGAATCCATTTTACAAGTCTCCTAAAGTTAAAGTAAGTAAAATTTATTGTGCCCTTTATGCAAATTGTATTGGTAAATTGTCAGTTATGTAGTTCACCTCACTGGACCAATATCTGTGGACAAATTCTGGAGTCCGGCGAGTCGATCTCGTGGCAGGACTAAATTGAAGGCGGTGTACAGTACCTGTTATAAACAGGTTTGGGGACATAGCTAAACTGAAGGCGGTGTACAGTACCTATTATAAATAGGTTTGGGGACATAGCTAAAAGTAGACGGTGTACAGTACCTGTTATAAGCAGGTTTGGGGACATAGTCTGAATTCACAGTGAGATGCATTGGGGCATGCCTGGGGACGCCTGGGGTGACCAGCGGTCAAGATAAGAACGCGTTAGCATGCACTTAAGACGTTTAGTGGTGACTAACGGTCATACTGGTCAGTAATGGGGTCTTGCAAGACGAGACCTAAATGGTGTCCATCCAACGTGAGCGGCCCGAAGGTGAAATTTATGACTGACAGTTATGGTCCTGAGAGTGTGGAATTTATTGAAAAATAGATCTGCCAAGCTGAATTTCCTCCGGGAAGGGGGGGGGGTGGTCCTTCTCACTTGAAACAATAAGGCGTAAGCTGTGTGTGGTTTGGTCAAACTTATAATTTTTAAAACAACAGTGGTGCGTTTCTCGGTGCAGGGCTGTGACTCCTGTAGCCATTGTCTGTGTGTGTTTCTGTGGAGCACGAGGGGGAGGAGGGAATTCAGCCACTCTTCCCCCGCTCTCTGGGCAGTACATTGTGTGTGTGTGTGTGTATGTATGCGCGCTAATAGGGAGAGGGAAGAGGAAGCGCCCCCACCTCACTCTGCACAGTCATTTCTGTTTGTTGTTTAATGCATGCTTAAGAAGCGTGATTACACGCTGAATAATTAAAATAGGCCTGGGAACAAATAGCGAAGCAATCGTATTTATTTTCCATTGGTTTAAATCCACAGGCGAAGGAACCCCTGTGTAAATCAATTGAACTGACCACTGTGTAAACCAGTCTTCAATGAATAAAGTTTTAAGGAGATTTAAGCCCTCCCGCTTTTGAAGAACAAGGCGTGCTTCATTGTCGCGAGGACAAACACGCCCACATCTGTGTGTCACTAAACGGCTTTACACTGCGCATGTGTAGGATCAGCCGAGCCATGCCATCTTAAGTCCACTTAAAGCAAGTGCCTCTTAGTCGCCATCTTAGAGTAGAGACCCTGGGCCCTTAGTGACGTCACTGGGTTTCCTCTTCTGGGAGTGCAGACAAAAACTGCCTCCATCTTGTGGTCAAACATAGGGACTGCATCTTTAATTTAAACTTTCATTTTTAAAGCTGGTTTATAACCAAATTAAGTCTTCAAAGTAACTTCAAAGCAATCCATAACCACATATTGTAATCTTTTAAGTTAAAAGCAAACATATTTACACATTTTTAAGCAAAATTGCAAACTTTGAAGCTATATGTGTGTTTATTTTGACGTTTTTAAATGTGACATGGTGTGATTCCCTCCTACAGAATATCCATTTTAGCTTAAGGATTCTATCAAATGCTGATGTTTACCCCCTCATGGATCGTCACCTTATCGTGGTGGGGGGGTTTGCGTGCCCCAGTGATCCCAGGAGCTATGTTGTCCGGGGCAATTTGCCTCTGATAGGGTCTCCCAAGACAAACTGGTCCTGGGTGAAGGGCCAGACTAAGAACGATCCAACAGACTCTCATGATAAATTGTATATCAAGGATTCAGTGTACCCCGCCCGGTATGGGGTTACCGGGGCCCCACCCTGGAGCCAGGCCTGGGGGAGGGGCTCGAAGGCTAGCGTCTGGTGGCTGGGTTTCTACCCATGGGACCTGGCCGGGCTCAGCCCGAAGGAGTTACATGGGTCCGCCCTCCAGTGGGCTCACCACCTACAGGAGGGATCATGGGGGTCCGGTGCTATGTGGATTAGGTGGCGGTCAAAGGCGGAGACCTTGGCGGACTGATCCCAAGTTTTCTAAACTGGCTTTTGGTACGTGGAATGTCACCTCTCTGGTGGGGAAGGAGCCTGAGCTGGTGTACGAGGTTGAGAGATACCGGCTAGATATAATCGGCCTCACCTCAACACACAGCTCCGGTTCCGGAACCAGTCTCCTGGAGAGGGGCTGGAGCTTGGCCTTTTCTGGAGTTGCCCCGGGCGAGAGACGACGAGCAGGGGTGGGTATTCTTGTATCGCCCCACCTTGCTGCCTCTATATTGGAGTTTTTCCCGGTGGACGAAAGGGTTGCTTCCCTATGCCTTCGGGTTGGGAAACGGGTCCTGACCATCATTTGTGCCTATGCACCAAATGATGTTTCAGACTACCCACCCTTTTTGGAGTCTGTAACTGGGGTGCTGGAGGGTGCTCCTCTTGGAGACTCCATTGTCCTACTGGGGGACTTCAATGCGCACGACAGTGAAACCTGGAGGGGGGTGATTGGGAGGAACGGCCTGCCCGATCTGAACCCGAGTGGTGTTCAGTTATTGGACTTCTGTGCTAACCACAGTCTGTCCATAACGAACACCATGTTCAAGCATAAGGGTGTCCATATGTGCACCTGGCACCAGGACACCCTAGGTCGCAGGTCGATGATCGATTTTGTTATCGTATCATCAGACCTGCAACCGTATGTCTTGGACACCCGAGTAAAGAGAGGTGCAGAGCTGTCAACTGATCACCACCTGGTGGTGAGTTGGATCCGATGGCAGGGGAGGAAGCCATTCAGACCTGGTAGACCCAAACGTATAGTGAGGGTGTGCTGGGAGCGTCTGGCTGAGGCCCCTGTCCGGGAGGTCTTCAACTCCCACCTCCGGAAGAACTTCAACCACATTCCGAGGGAGCCTGGAGACATGGAGTCTGAATGGGCCATGTTCTCCACCTCTGTTGTTGAAGCGGCGGCCCAGAGCTGCGGCCGCAAGATGGTCGGTGCATCTCGTGGTGGCAACCCCCGAACCAAGTGGTGGACACCAGTGGTGGACACCAGTGGTGAGGGGGGCCATTAAGCTGAAGAAGGAGTCCTATCAAGCTTGGTTGGCTTGTGGGACTCCCGAAGCAGCTGAGGTGTACCGGCAGGCCAAGTGGAGTGCAGCTCGGGTGGTTGCTGAAGAAAAAACCCGGGTATGGGAGGAGTTCAGTGAGGCCATGGAACAAGACTTTCGGTCGGCCTCAAAGAGATTCTGGCAAACTGTCCGGTGGCTCAGGAGGGGAAAGCAGCTCCCCGTCCACACTGTGTATGGTGCGGATGGGACACTGTTGACTTCGACTGGGGATATCGTCGGGCGGTGGAAGGAATACTTCGAGGATCTCCTCAATCCCACTGATACGCCTTCCACAGAGGAAGCAGGGTTTGGGGACGAGGGGGATGACTCGCCTATCACAGGGGCTGAGGTCGCCAAGGTGGTTAAAAATCTCCTTGGTGGCCGGGCCCCAGGGGTGGACGAGATTCGCCTTGAGTACCTCAAGGCCCTGGATGTTGTTGGGTTGTCATGGTTGACATGCCTCTGCAACATTGCGTGGAGGTCGGGGGCAGTGCCTTTGGCATGGCAAACCGGGGTGGTGGTTCCTCTCTTCAAAAAAGGGGACCGGAGGGTGTGCTCCAACTTTAGAGGGATCACACTCCTCAGCCTCCCTGGGAAGGTCTATGCCAAGGTACTGGAGAGGAGAGTCCGGCCATTGGTTGAACCTCGGATTCAGGAGGAGCAATGTGGTTTTCGTCCTGGCCGTGGCACATTGGACCAGCTCTTTACCCTCTCGAGAATTCTTGAGGGTTCGTGGGAGTTTGCCCAACCAGTTTACATGTGTTTTGTGGACTTGGAGAAGGCATTTGACCGCGTCCCTCGTGGATTTTTGTGGGGGGTGCTTCGGGAGTATGGGGTATCGGGCTTGTTGTTACGAGCTATTCGGTCTCTGTATGACCGTTGTGAGAGTTTGGTTCGTATTGCCAACACTCGGTCGGAGTCATTCCCAGTGAGAGTTGGACTCCGCCAGGGCTGCCCTTTGTCACCGATCCTGTTCATAATTTTTATGGACAGGATTTCTAGGCGCAGCCAGGGAATGGAGGGTGTCATGCTTGGTGACCACAGGATCTCATCTCTGTTGTTTGCAGATGATGTTGTCCTGTTGGCTTCATCCAGCAATGACCTACAGCTCTTGCTGGGACGGTTTGCCGCTGAGTGTGAAGCGGCTGGGATGAGAATCAGCACCTCCAAGTCCGAGTCCATGGTCCTCAGCCGGAAAAAGGTGGATTGTCCTCTCCGGGTTGGGGACAGGCTCCTGCCCCAAGTGGAGGAGTTTAAGTATCTTGGGGTCTTGTTCACGAGTGAGGGGAAAATGGAGCGAGAGATCGACAGAACGAAAGAACGAGATCGCGGATACAAGCGGCTGAAATGAGCTTTCTCCGTAGGATTGCTGGACTCACCCTCAGAGATAGGGTGAGGAGCTCAGTCATCCAGGAGAGGCTCAGAGTAGAACCGCTGTTCCTCCACATTGAAAGGAGTCAGTTGAGGTGGTATGGGCATCTGATTAGGATGCCTCCTGGACGCCTCCCACTTGAGGTGTTTCAGGCACGTCCCACTGGGAGGAGACCCTGGGGCAGACCCAGGACTCGGTGGAGAGACTATGTCTCCCAGCTGGTCTGGGAACGCCTTAGTATCCCCTCTGAAGAGCTGGAGCAGGTGGCTGGGGAGAGGGAAGTCTGGGCTTCTCTGCTTGAACTGCTGCCTCCGCAACCCGGACCTCCGGAAAAGCGGTAGAAGATGGATGGATAGATGAATGGATGGATGGCTGATGTTTATCAAGAGTGATCTTAAAGTAGGATCAAACCTGTGCATTTTTAACAAATAGATTTAGTGATTCACTGAATATTTATCAAAAAAAATGTTGATGAAGTTGCAGTTAGAAAACTGCTGTGGAAATGTGGTTAACTGAAGCAAAGACACAGAGAGATAAGCAGGAAATGGGTGGAGAAAAGAGAAAATAAAAAAATAAAATAAAAAATGAACAGGCAAAGAAAGACAGACAATATAAAGCACACACACCACACAAAAGCAATTTTCACACTCTGCTGGGGAGCCTACTCCCCCACCCTGTGGGCGCAATCGTCCCCAACCCCCCGCCCCCCATCCTACTAATCCTTCACTGCGGCATTGTATCCAGCTCTGCCTGGGCCACATTCATTCACACCTGAAGATGACATGCCCCCTTCTGAGCGTAAACATAACCGCTGACCCTGCAGACTGCTTTGAAACACAAGGGTAGCAAGGAACTTGATGGATTGATGAAAGTCTCAATTCATGGGCCACCACCAGCGGCCAGTAGGCGGGAAACCGTTAAACCTAAACTGGACCTGTCTACCACTCTGCCTATGGCAGAAGTCATGGGCCCCGATGGACCCCAAGTGGTGTTTAGGCCGTGGGCACCGGAGGATATTCCAAAGTTTGCTGCCACGCTGCCCCAATTGGAGAATGATCCAGTGTATTTCGGCGAGCAGCTCGAGGCGTTCTGCCAGACATATCGCCCCACGTTCCATGAGCTGTGCCATATAATGGTCCAAAAGTGCACTCCCACCAATATGGCAAAATTAATGTCACACTTTGAAGAGGACATCAGGCCAGATCATAAGGATTGGGGCACCACAGAGGACGAGCACAATAAGGACTACAAGGGTGCTATTAACAGGCTCATGGAGGTCATCGTTGAACATTGTAGAAAGACCTCAGACCTGACCAAGTTAGCACAGAGTAAGCAGAAAGATGATGAGACCCCTGGCAATTATTTTCATCGGATGAGGAAAGTATTCAATGGGGCAGCGGCCATGAAATGCCCGACAGACTACATGACGGACAAAGGGGCCTATGGTACTCATCTGAGCATGTGGTTCATGGCGGGACTTCTTCCCAACTTGGCAGCAGACGTGAAACAAACCTGTATTGGATGGGAGTCTCAAGCCCTGTAAGAGGTACTCCATCATGCTGAATATCATTACAGAAAGCATGAGACAGTTACAAAGAAGAAAGTAAGGGCAAAGGAAGATCACCTGGAAAAGGCCCTGCTCACAATGGCTCAGTGGGTCCCCACTCCAAATCAGCCACACCCAGGCTCTTCTGCTGGCCCTAATCAGTGTCGCTACTGTGACCAAGATGGACACTGGATGCGACGGTGCCCACAACTGTCAACCTGCAGCTACTGCAAGCAAGCTGGACACTGGGCTACAGTATGCCCCGTAAGACCAAGGTCCGGGCCCCGTGGAAGGGGAAGAGGCAGAGGTAATTTCCAGCAAGGCAGCCGTGGACCCTGGGCCTGACAAAACCCTGGCCAGTCACCACACCCTTTCCCTCAGCCACCACCACCGCAACTCCAGCCTCAACAGCCACAGCAGTGACGCCAGGCAGATAAGACTGGAACATGTGCGCTCTCTCTATCTTCACCCCCAGCAGACGCCACACATATGCTTGCTAACAAAAAAATCACGCTACAGCCACACACCCCATACTGATAACATGCCAGCAATGACATTTGCATCATATTCTACTTCTCATTTCAGAGATTTACCAATTCTGCCTGTTAAGGTTTCAGGGAAAATGATAGATTTTATGGTAGACTCCAGGGCTACTAATTTAGTGTTGTCATCAGCCTCTGGGTTAAAGCCCCCTCTCACCTCTCACTCACTCACATCACAAGTGGCAAGTGGAGGTTTCGCACGAGTTTTTCACTGAACCATTGTCATGTACGGTGGATGGGAAAACATTTACTCATAACTTCCTGTTTTCACCTCAGTGCCCTTTCAGCCTGTTAGGAAGAGATTTAATGTGCAGTTTGTCACTCTCTCTCCTGCACACCGCAGGGGACTCACAATGAAACTCCCAGTTTAACCTTTGCCAAAATAACATCTTTGCTGTACATTTATGAATAGGCACTGACAGATGAAGGGCGAAGTTCCCATTTGATTGAAATGGGAAAGAAGCTTTTGCCACCTGCCACAGTTTCCATGCCACCGCACAGGATGCATTGCACATCACACCTCTCACAGGGCCCTGACATAGCATATGAAAAACAATGGTTACAAGTTAAACCCACACCACTGCAAACAACACATATCATATGGGTGGCTGACGTCTGCTTTACTTTGATTGCACTTACACCTCCCATGTCAGACACATTCTCCGTTCCACACAGTCACCCACATGTTTCTCTTACAAAACCTCATCCTCAGCATGGTGTGAAATGGGTCCTCGTGCCCTGGCTGCATACTGCGCAGATGATTGGGTTCCATCTACACCACTTCCTCATCTACAGTTTACTGCTGTCCCATTCCCTCCCTCTCTCCAGACGTACAGAGCGGAGTACACAGTTTCACTTCCTTGTGAACATTTCATACAACTTTTGGATGTGGACGGACAGTATAGATGGGTACGCCCATTTACTCTGTCTGCTACATCTGAAGGGGAGGATCACATGCTATCACGTGTCCCTTCATCTTTGTGGGTAAAGCACAAATATGATGTTGGTCTCATAAAGAACTGCTCCCCAGTGGTAATCACACCAAAATCTGATTTCAGACCCAAATGCTCGCAATACCCACTCAGACCAGAGGCATGTGACAGCATCACTCCAGGGTTTCTTCTGGGTTTACATTCCAGTTCAATAGGGTGCTCTACACTTTCACCAGGTTAGCTCAAGGATATTATTATGAAAGCCCTACTATCTATAATGCTGCTTTAAAAGACTCAGTAAGCTCATTAACACTCACAGAGGGTTCTGTCCTGATCCAGTATGTTGATGACCTCTTGCTGTGTGCACCTAATGAATCACAGTGTCAAACAGACTCCATCAAACTTCTTTGCCATTTGGCTGATGAAGGCCATAAAGCCTCCAAGCCCAAACTACAGTTTTGTAAACCTGCAGTAGCCTCTTTGGGTCATCAAATATCGGCTCAGGGCAAATCTCTCTCCCAAATGCGTGGATGCTATTTGTCACATGGCCAGCCCTAAAACTAAAAGGAGCTCCTTTCTTTTCTTGGCATGGCTTCCTATTGCCACTCTTTTATCCCTGATTTTTCATGCATTGAGAGACCAATGCGTGAAATGTGAAATCATTCCATCAAAGGGTCCCTCACACTTCCCTCTTGAGTGGACACTTGCTGCCAATGACTCCTTTGAAAACATGAAGAAAGCTCTTTTGGCTCCTCCAACATTTTCACTTCCTGATCCATCTAAACTTTTTGTTCAGTATGTTGATGAGAAATCCGGATGCATGACCCCCGTTCTCCTGCAGCCCCACGGTGTCAGACTTCGGCCAGTTGCGTATTACTCCTGCAAATTGGACACTGTAGTGGCAGGACTTCCTCTCTGTCTCCGGGCCATGGCTGCGGCAGAATGTACTGTAGAGGTATTCCGTGACATTGTTCTGTATTTTCCATTCACTCTGTATGTTCCTTATGCTGTTGCACTGCTTCTGAATGAGTAGAAGTCGTCACATCTCTCCCACGCAAGATGGCTTAGATATCATTCTACTCTCCTTGGATCACCAAACGTTATTGTCAAATGCTGTGCACAGTCAATTAATCCAGCCACCAATCTCCCCCCACCTTCTTGTGACAATGACACAGACTGTGACCATGACTGCTTGTCCTTGCTAGACTTTGTCACGTCTCCCAGACCTGACCTCTCCGACACTCCACTGCCGAACCCAGACCTTGTCCTGTATGTTGACGGCTCTGCCTCTGTTGACCTCTCTGTAGGCCGCAACAAAGTGGGTTGGGCAGTATGTGATGACCACTGTACATTGCTCTCTGGCTCCTTGCCATCTCATCTTTCTGCACAGGCTGCAGAACTAGCTGCCTTGGCAGAGGCATGCACTTATGCTACGGGGCAATCACTATTTATCACTATTTACACTGACTCTCGTTACACTTCTGAAGTGGTGCATGACTTTGGTGCCCTTTGGCATGAATGTAACTTCCTTACTTCTGCAAGCTCACCGGTGAAGAATTCTGTACATGTGTCATGCCTGCTGGAAGCTATTCTCCTTCCTTTATCTGTGGCGGTGTGCAAATGCACAGCCCACACTTCATCTTCTGACCTTGCATCTAAGGGTAACGCACGTGCTGATGCTGCGCTAAAACTGCAGCCCTGTCTCTTGCTGCAGCCCATGTCATGATCCCTTCTTCCCCTTCGTGTGTCTGCCCTCCTACTAACCAACCCCCCTCTCCTGTTGACTCACTTCTTACCATGCAGTCTTTTTTCTCCCCACAGGAATGTCAGAAATAGGCCAAGAAAGGATGTCACAAAGACCAGGATTTCTTCCATCATTTTGCTAAATTGACACATGGGAAAGACCATGTGTCAAGAGAAGGGATGATATGCAAACTGGTTCTGTTTATGCTGACAATTTTTGCAAAAATGTCTAATCTGTGCCACTAACAATGCTCACAGGGTCCCCAAACTGGTTCCAGCAGCTCACCCGGCCCCTGCAGGAGGACAACTTACTAAAAAGCGACTACAGTATTTTGGGGGAGTCGATATTGACAAATCAAATTTTATTATCCCCAAATCAAAAAATGAGGAGTTTGAACATTACTTAGAGAATCAAAATTGGGAGCAGCTCATGTCAACATGTGAAGTAGATGATTGTTGTAATTTTATAACTGCAACAATCACAAAGTCTATAGAAAAATTTTCAAAGCAAATTAAAAGTAGACAACAGAAGATTAGCCTACCATGGTTAAATAATGAAATAAGAAAACTTATGAAGAGGCGAGACTATGCACTGAAAACATCACTAACCTCCAAACTACAAAATGATCACCTTGTGTACAAAAGTTTAAGAAATAAAGTGGTACATGAGCTGCGAAAATCAAAAATATCTTATTACAATAAACTAATAGATCATGCAAAGGGTAACAACAGTTCCCTATGGAGGCATTTAAATAACTTAACTAATAAAAAAAACGATCAGAAGGGGGTAAAGGAACTTAGAATCAATGGCAAGACCGTCAGTGACAAGGCTACTTTGGCAAATGAATTTAATTCACACTTTGTGGGCTCTGTGGAAGACTTAACAAAAAATTTTGTGCTGCCAAATGTGCTCAACAACACAAATTCCATACTTCCAACAGATACTTTTCACATCGATGAGGTAAATGAGAAGTTAATTGCTGGTATTGTTAAAACACTGTCAAACTCAAAAACTAATGATATCTACAATATGAGCACCTCCTTTCTCAAAATGCACAGCAAAATATTAATCAAACCACTGACTCATCTCATTAATCTCTCCATTAGGTCTAGTACATTTCCATCTGGCTGGAAAAAAGCTGTCGTCATACCAGTTCATAAATCAGGCAGTAAAGACGATATATGCAATTACCGCCCAATCTCTATTTTACCAGTCCTATCTAAGGTTCTTGAAAAAGTTGTAGCTACACAGCTGATAGACTACTTACAAGACAGTCAACTTCTTCATCCACATCAATTTGGTTTTAGACCAGGATACTCAACAGAAACAGCAAATTGTTGCCTTATTGAAAACGTCAAACAGTCCTTGGACAGGGGTAATGTGGTAGGAGCTGTTTTTCTAGATCTCAAAAAGGCTTTCGATACTGTAAACCACAGTTTGCTTTTATCCAAAATGGTATCTTTTAACTTCTCCCCAAATACATTAGAATGGTTTGCATCTTATCTCCAGAATAGAGAACAGTGTGTAAAAGTTCACCAGGATAAATCCTCATTTTTAAACAACCGCATGGGTATCCCACAAGGGTCCATTCTTGGTCCTTTACTTTTCAGCATTTTTATTAATGACTTGCCGTTACACTGCTCAGCTGCAACATGCCAACTTTATGCAGATGATGCAGTTATTTACACAGCTGCCAAGACTCCAGCACAGGCTGCAGATGTACTGTCTACAAGTATGGTTGATGTCCAAGAGTGGCTCCTCAAGAACCATCTATTGCTGAACCTTCAGAAAACAGTCTCAATGTGCTTTTCAATCAAAAAATGTAACCTGCAACATTTTAAAGTTAATATACATGATCATGACATCAGTTTAGCTACAGAATTCAAATACCTTGGCATTGTACTAGATCCTCAACTCAAATTTAATCTTCATATAAAGAAAATTTCAAAAACAGTAAAAAAAATCTGAACTGCTTTAAATTAATTAGATATTACATACCTTACGAAGCAGCTGCACTGTATATGCATTCTATGGTTTTTTCTCATATATCATACTGTTTGACAGTCTGGGCTCAAGCAGCCCCTTCCACAATAAGACATATAGGTTCATTATATAATCAAACCCTAAAAATCTTGGACAAAAAGCCCATTAGGTGGCATCACTGTAATGTTTTAAAAAAATACAACCTATTGAGTTTTGAGAGCTTCATTGACCTCTGTCTTCTGAAATTAACGTTCAAATGTTTCCATAAATCAGCACCCGAGCCACTTGCTGGTTTCGTCCAAAGACAGGACAGCAGCAGAGCCACCAGGAGTTCTGTTAACAATAACTGTAAAATATTCCACCGCAGAACCACATTTGGACAAACAGCTTTCTCTATAAAGGGCAGTCACATCTGGAACACAATGCCAAATGAAATTAAAATAATAACGGACTTTAAAACATTCACTAAAAATGTTAAAAACTGGCTGAAAAATAAACAAGAATGTACTCATGTATGAATTAATTGTCTGCAAAGTGAGAGTGAATGAAGGGAAGGAATAAATGTGTTTGTTTATAGTGAGTGACGGAGGGAGGAAGGCCTGAAATAGGCAAATGTGAGTTATGTTATATGTGTTAAATGTGAGTCAGGCTGTTATATTTGTGTATTTATAATATTTATAATATTTATGTTAAATGTGAGTCAGGCTGTTATATTTGTGTATTTATAATATTTATAATATTTATAATTGTGTATTTATAATTTTTCTGCATTGATGTATGTGGTTATTGTGTATATTTTTTTATCTTGATTCTTTTTTCTAAAGCCCATCCAGGGACAAGAGTTGCAAATTAGCTAATAGCTATACACTCTATGTGCAACACATCAGATTGATTGTCTTTGATTAATTGTCTATGTTTATTGCACTGTCCCTGTCAAATAAACTAATCTACTACTACAAAAAATACTGTTTGGTAATGGTTGGCATGTGGCCCAAATGGGTAGAAGCCTTTCCAGCTAAGCATGCAACAAGCACTGTTATGACCAGAGCATTACTGTCAGAAATTACTCCCAGATGTGGAATACCAGAGAAAATCTCCAGTGATTATGTTAGACAATTTGTAAATGAAGCACTGACCAATTTGAGTATTACATTGGGCTTTGATTTGAGAAAACATTGTGCCTACCACCCACAATCAGGTGGCGCCATCGAGCGGGAAAATAGTACTTTGAAAAACAAACTTGCCAAACTTGGAGATGAAATTGGCGTACTCTGGACTAGGTGCCTCCCATTAGCACTCAAGTACATGCGCATGCAAGTTAGAAAGAAATATAACATGTTGTGGGGGACCCATGCTGTAGAGTTCAGTAGTTTTCCTCTCAGACTGAGAGAGCATGGAGATCAAAGGGCTGGGGGGTAAGGGGAATTGTCTGGGGAGAGTGAACGGTGAATGCAGGACCTCAGGTAGCAGGGAGGTGTGAGTTTTGGGATATAAACGAGAGAGTCCCTGCTTCACGAGTTTAATGTTCTGATTCTGGAAGATGTGAGAATGAAATAAAGTTCATCTGCTGGGAAAGTTTGGTCTGGTTATTTCATCTCCACAATGTCACCCTTTGAGATTTTGTTTGCTCGCGCTCCCTTTCTAGGTTTCTCTGCGGAGTAGAAGACACCACCTCCTCTAACCAATTCACATTTTGAAAATGCCATGTTATCATATTGCTCTGCATTGTCCTGCCAACTTCAAAACATTTCACAGCAGGTAAAGGCTGCCCTGCCCAGGCCAGCAGAGGGAGTCCCCCACAATATAAGACCAGGTGACTGGGTGGTGGTCAAGAGTTTCAAATGGAAAAACTGGCACAGCAAATGGTGGCTGGGTCCATACCAAGTTCTTTTGACGACGTTTACGGCTGTGAAAATCGCTGAGAGGGCAACGTGGATTCACGCAGCACATTGCAGAAAGGTCCCAGGAGTCAAGCCAGAAGAATCCAGACCAGATGAGGAATAGAAGCAGATGTGAGTGATTAGCCACAATCACCACCCCACGTTGTAGACTAGGACGAGAAGAAGCTGAGCCGTGTGAAGATACAAGACCACGCACTGTTGCACCTGACAGCCGACACAAAACAACCTGAGTGTACGCCGAACACTGGTCAGCAGAAACACACAGCATACATCCCATTTACACTGATACTGATATGATGGACAACATGGACTTGTTGCAGCACCAGGCTGCTGAAGAGGAGCGCCGCCGAGGACATCGGGGGTCTCGTCAAGCTTGGACCACGACAGACATGATATGTGTGGGTGGCCCTGTCGTTTTCCTGCTTGGACTGATCATATACTCATCGGTTCACCACTCTGCCCCATCAACCAATTTCCTCCAAACAAGACGCGAAGTGCACGATTCCAATAATTACTCTATTGACACATTGTGGCACACATATATGCACATATGTTGGTTTCAGATGCTCCACAGATATATCACTGTATGCTTATTGTATACTTCACGTCTCAGGGGAACAAAGGGACTGAGCCTTCCAGCGGTAACGGGAGGGTGTGAGATCTGGCCTTTTGTTTCAAGGAGATGGCCTTGAGAGATTTCCTGACCACCGGAGACTAGGAGGTGGATGGTGTTAAGATCGGGGGAAGTTACATCGTGACTGGGATTAAGTACCATGTGACTGTATGTTTGATTAAGCACCATGTGATTGTATGTTTGATGTCCTGGTATAAAAGGACAGATGTGAGAAGACTCATCCTCTGAATTTTGAATGTTGGAGAATGTCATTGTGAATAAAGCTGAACCTGAGGAATACACTCAGTCTCGTCCTTCACAACTCTCCACAACATATGATAACAACAACTGTGATGACTGTGTCAGTAAAGACTAATTAGGGTGTACTTTCATTTAGGTGATGTGCAGTTATGATCAACTGTCTTTCTTCTTCTGTACAATTGCCGTTAATACATGCCCTGATTGTGACCATAGTCAGTGGGAAGTTTCTGCTAGAATGTTCTCGTACTTGCTCGGCTTGAGAGCTACCACCAGAATGTTCTCGTACTTGCTCGGCCAGTTCCTGTGTATCCATATAAGGTAATGGGGGGAGGGGCTCTGGGGGAGCCTTTAAAACCAGATGCCTCCTTTGTTTGAGCAGAGCAGTGCAGAAACCTCAGACTCGCTGTTTCTTTGCTCCTCTCCTGCCGGCAGTAATAAAGGGAATTCAACATGACAGATTTGTCTTATTATTTTCTCCAGGACCTTATAAGTGGGTTAGAAAATATTCGGCTACAGAAACATCAAGATTGGTTTGATGAAAATGACAGCCAGACCACTCAGCTGTTAGACAATATGCATAACACCCATCAAACCTATATTATGGATAAAAACAACCCATCAAAGGTATCAAAGTATCACCAAGCCAAAAACATGCTGCCAATCAAGCTTAGAGAAATGAAGAACAACTGGTGAGAGCAAAAAGCCACTGAACTGCAAGAGGCAGCTGACAGACATGACACAAAAGCACTTCATGAAGGACTTTGCTCCATCTATGGTCCCAGAACTAGTGGTACATTACCAGTCCTGGCAGTAGATGACAAACAGCTTCTTAGAGATAAGGCTGACATCTCGCTGGGCTGAATATTTCAATAATCTGCTAAATTAGCCTTCAACAGTTGTTGATGATATCATTGACTCACTACCACAACATCTAGTCATGGAACAACTTAGTAACCAGCCTTGCCAAGCTGAGGTTATGAGGGCTATCAAATAGTTGTCCTCAGGCAAGTCACTTGGTCAAGATGGTATTCCACCTTAAGTTTACAAGTAGGGAGGTCGTCACATGGTTAGGAAGCTCACTAGCCTTTTTGGTAGCCCTGGAAACAGGGCTCGGTCCCTCAAGAATTCAAGGATGTGTCAATAATCCACCTACAGGTGCATCTCAATAAATTAGAATGTCATCAAAAAGTTAATTAAATTCAGTAATTCAATTCAGAAAATGAAACTCCTATATTATATATATTAATTACACACATAGTGATGTAGTTCAAGTGTTTATTTATTTTAATTTTGATTATTATGGCTTACAGCTCAAGAAAACCCAAATTCAGTTTCTCAAAAAATTAGAATATTACATAAAATTAATTTTAAAAAATGTTTTTTTAATAGAAATGTTGGCCGACTGAAAAGTATGTCCATGTACATACTCAATACTTGGTTGGGGCTCCTTTTGCATGAATTACTGCATCAATGCAGCGTAGCATGGAGGTGATCAGCCTGTGATACTGCCGAGGTGTTATGGAGGCCCAGATTGCTTTGATAGTAGCCTTCAGCTCATCTGCATTGTTGGGTTTGGTGTCTCTCATCTTCCTCTTGACAATACTCCATAAATTCTCTATGGAGTTGAAGTCAGGATAGTTTTCTGGTCAGTCAAACACAGTGATACCATGGTCATTTAACCAGGTTTTGGTACTTTTGGCAGTGTGGACAGGCACCAAGTCCTCCTGGAAAATGAAAGCAGCATCTCCATAAAGCTTGTCAGCACAGGGAAGCATAAAGTGCTCTAAAATTTTCTGGTAGATGGCTGCACTGACTTTGGACTTGATAAAACACAGTGGACCAACAACAGCAGATAACATGGCTCCTCAAATCATCACTGACTGTAGAAAATTCACACTGGACATCAAGTAGCTTAGATTATGTGCCTCTCCACTCTTCCTCCAGATTCTGGGACCTTGATTTCCAAATGAAATGCAAAATTTACTTTCATCTGAAAAGAGGTCATCTGTTAGTGTCGGTCCACTGTGTTTTATCAAGTCCAAAGTCAGCACAGCCGTCTACCAGCAAATTTTAGAGCGCCATGCTTCCCTCTGTTGACAAGTTTTATGGAGATGCTGATTTCATTTTCCAGCAGGACTTGGCACCTGCCCACACTGCCAAACGTGCCAAAACCTGGTTTAATGACCATGGTATCACTATGCTTTATTGGCCATAAAACTAGCCTGACTTCAACTATATAGAGAATTTATGGAGTATTTTCAAGAGGAAGATGAGAGACACCAGACCCAACAATGAAGATGAGCTGAAAGCCGCTATCAAAGCAACGTGGGCCTTTTTAACACCTCAGCAGTACCACAGGCTGGTCACCTCCATGCCATGCCACAGTGATGCAGAAATTCATCCAAAAGGAGCCCCAACCAAGTATTGAGTGTGTACATGGACATACTTTTCAGTAGGCCAACATTTCTATTAAAAATCCATTTTTTTAAATTAATTTTATGTAATATTCTAATTTTTTGAGAAACTGAATTTGGGTTTTCTTGAGCTGTAAGCCATAATCATCAAAATTAAAAGAAATAAACACTTGAAATATATCACTCTGTGTGTAATTAATCTATATAATATAGGAGTTTCATTTTCTGAATTGAATTACTGAATTTAATTAACTTTTTGATGACATTCTAATTTATTGAGATGCACCTGTATATAAAAGGAAAGGCAATTGTTCCAGCTGTGACAACCACTGTAGTATATCACTCTTATCCATCGCTGGAAAAATATTGGCAAGAACCATCCTAAGCAGAACTGTTCATCACCTAATTCCACTAGTGTATCCTGAATCACAATGTGGCTTTCGTGCAGGATGAGGGACAGTGGATATGATCTTCTCACTAAGGCAAAATCCAGGAAAAGGCTAAAGAACAGAATAAAGTCCTATACATTGTGTTTGTTGATCTCACAAAGACTTTTGACACTGTGAATCCGGAATTCCTATGGAAAGTTCTACACAAATTTTGCTGTCCAGAGAAGTTGATTAATATCATATGCTCATTTCATGATAGAATGATGGCCAAAGTGATGGAGAGTGAAGAGTCTTCGGATGAATTTCCAGTAACAAATGGCACTAAACAAGGCTGTGTCTTGGCTCCTGTGCTCTTTGCTATCTACTTTTCAGCAATGCTCCAGATAGCCTTTCAAAATCTAGACAAAGAAGTTCACCTTCAGTTTCGCACAGATGGTAATCTTTTTGACATCCAGGGCCTGAAGGCCCACACAAAGGTAGCAGAAGTACTCTTGAGAGATCTCCTATTTGCTGATGACTGTGCTCTCATAGCACACACTTTTGAAGACATCCAAACAATTGTGGACCACTTCTCACATGCAGCAGAGTGCTTTGGTCTTACAATCAGCATTAAAAAAATGAGGTTATGTATCAATCACCACCTGGTCAACCATGACAGGAACCAATAGTCAAAATCAAGGACACACCATTGAACTCCGTGCAGAAATTTTGCTGTCTAGGGAGTACAATATCAAACAGTACACTAGTTGATGATGAGATCACTCAACGCATAGCAAAGGCCAGTGCAGCATTTGGATGCCTGGCACATAGACTCCAGAGGGAAGATTGGATTTGCCTTGGAACCAAAGTTATGGTCTATCAAGCGGTTGTAATCACCTTACTCCTCTATGGTTGTGAGTATGGACCCTTTATCAGCACCACATAGAGCAGCTTGAGGCTTTACATCAACGGTGTCTGCTCTCCATATACAAAATCAAGTGGCAGGATAAGATAACAAATAATGCAGTCTTGGAAAGATGTAAAATTACCAGCACTGAATGTATGCTCATCAGAGCCCAGTTCCGCTGGTCTGGACATGTTATCCGCATGGATGATGCATGCGTACCAAAACAGATATTTTGTGGCCAGCTTTCCACGGGCATCAGGTCCAAGGGTCGACCCACACTGAGATATAAGGACACCTTGAAGAGCAATCTCAAAGCATGTCACATAAGTCTCAAGGACTGGCAGACTCAGGCAACAGACAGACTTAAGTGGTGGGAACTATGTCATCAAGCTGCCTTCTGCTTTGAAGAAGAGAGAATTAAGAAGCTGACAGCCAAGCAGGCAGAGTACAAAGCAAGAGCCCTACTACCTCCAGCAGCTGACATCCATACATGTCATATCTGCAGCCGACCATGCAGATCCAGGATAGGTCTAACTTCCCATTTGCGAACACACCAACCAAGAGTCACACAAACACGACCTGCTGAACCCTCATTGATCAGTTGGCGATGAGAGAATCCATATATACAATACATGCATGTGTGTGTGTGTGTGTGAGAGTGAGTGAGTGAGTGAGTGAGAAAAAGATTGAAGACACTTGCGGTACAAGTAAGGGAAATGACAAGTCCCCCACTGGATCTGAGCCTTATATAAGGGATAAGGACCTGTGCTTATATAACACTTTTTCTAGTCTCAAAGACCACTCAAAGTGCTTTACTAGTACAAACCCTCTATTCTAAGGGCCTATAGGAGACAGATATCTAGGGACAATTTAGAACAACCAATTAACCTAACATGCATGTCTTTGGATTGTGGGAGGAAACCGAAGCCCCTGGAGTAAACCCACGCAGCACAAGGAGAACATGCAAACTCCACACAGAAAGGTTCCTACCCCTGCCAGCCTGGGGATTCGAACGTGGAACTTTCTAGCTGTTAGGCAACAGTGCTAACCACTGCACCACCGAAGACAGTCCTACCTTCCTGGGTGGGGAACTCTGTGCATCTTGTTCTGCATTTGTCTGGCACAATACTTAATAAGTGCACGTTTGCAAGGAATTCTGCTGCCTCTTGGATTATTTTTCAAGATGTTTTTGGGAGCCTTATCTTAAGACCT
Organism: Pholidichthys leucotaenia; assembly: GCA_020510985.1. NCBI lineage: Eukaryota > Metazoa > Chordata > Actinopteri > Cichliformes > Pholidichthyidae > Pholidichthys > Pholidichthys leucotaenia. Next base: position 388,320,711 of record CM035844.1, on the reverse strand, counting down.
CTGGAATTATAAATTGTGTGTGGATATAGTTCATCTAGCCCAAACTTTTTTTACCACGACAGTACACAATAAGTATGACATGATTACACTCTACCTACCACATAAGTAGAAGGATGCAGGCTGTCTTATTCATCAACCTAATTACAGTACAATGTAAGTTAGGTTTAAGTAAGGGGTAAGTACGGCATGGTGACAGAATGACTACAATGAAAGTACAGGGGTGCAGGCTGCATTTCTCCTCCACTTAAACCAGATGTAGTCTAATTACAGTTTAAATAACACCATACTCACACCATATTTGTCTTACTTTCTTGTTCTTATACCATATTTAGTCCATAATTATGGAATAATTTGTGGACTATATTTTATTGAATGCTACTATTTATTTTACATTTGATATTACTGCTACCAAGCTGGGGAGACAGCTACCTACCTAAACATGTTAGATGTTGATGTGAAAAGAGACATTGTGAAATAAAAACTGAGAATAAAACACATCCCAAACTACTGGCTAATTTTTGCATTTTACACAATTTATTTGAATGAGTTAATTTCTTAACACTACAGGGTTCTATACAAAAGGCTTTAAGATTGTGTCTTCTTGTCACGCGTAAACCAACACAGGGTAGTAAACATAAAAAATTACTATGTTAATTTTTAAAAATGCTATAATCAAGTCATAAAGGCTATAGTCAGCTACAGTAGCTTTCCCAACCATCAGTGAACATTTTCATAGTGCAAACTCTTTCCTCGGCAGTCAGACAGACAAACATGGCAGCAGCTCAAACTTTGGTCCATTCGGAGCGCATCATCCTCCACTCACTGTATGCCCTCAGCAGCCAGTTTCGCAGTGCAGACTTACAGTCGATCTTTGAGGCTGTGGTGACCTTTTATCACTCTTCATGGTGCCAGAATATCCAGATCTTACATCAAAATAAGGAGCTATGGCTCAGTCAGCCTTGACATATGAAAAGCACATTTGCCCATATTTACACACAGCACTTAACTGACACCATCAGGCATTCAGAGATATGATGGGAGAAAAAACCTCCATGACTAGCCTCTAGAGTATTAACTGTACAAATCATCAAAGGCCAAAGGTGGAGTAAAGCTAAAGTGTTGGTAACAGTTGGATTATTAGTTACACACATGCACACAGAAGAAAGAGGACTTGGGATGTTTTGTGCTTCTTGCCTGTTACAAACATTAATAAATTGTGCCATGTTTGCACAGAGCACTAAACAGGCAATTGAATAGCTAAACAGTGTCTTATACAGAAGTGTAATTAAACAGGTAAACATTAGTAGTCCTGGCACTGAGGGCAGCCACGGCAAAAGATGGCGCTCACTAAGCTCCATTCAGCAGAGGCATTGCCGGCTTCCCTTAGTGACCTCCTCAGAGGAGTGGACGGTGTTGGGAACAAATCCACTCTTGACACCCTCCCAGCCATCCTGGATCTTGATGTCCCCGCTCCGTACCAGCTCAAAGATGTCCCGCGTCAGATCCACAAATGCCTGGAGGAGGAAGAAAAAACATTTTCAGTTCATTATTTCACAATTTTTTTCTTTCTTTTTCAGGACTGTCCTCCAACAGAAAACAACCAAATAAAGTGTTTCCACCAGTGCGAATTGTGATGACCTCTAGTGGTTGTGAAAGTAACTACATGCATTGAGATGGTAGAGGGTGAGAGACATGATCTATTGAGAATAGGTACTCCCTCTCTTAACCTTGTCCCTAACCTTAACCAAAAAGTTCTAGTTCTTGACTACACTACTGTTGTTTTAAGCACCTATAAATGTGCATTTAATCAATAAAATAAGGAAATAAGGAACCTAGCAGGATATTGTGGATCTGGGTGAGTGCAGCACGATCTTGTTTTGTCCTACTCTTTGGCTGATGCATGACTCTTTCATCAGGAGGTGGGAGGTTAACTGTCCGCAGGTGGTGCACTCCTGCTGCCTTTTAAGCTCCAGTCAGAGAGTGGACCATCATCTTGGTAAACCTACTCCTCGTGACCTCAAGGACTGTAGTCAACCGCTGCCACCGTGCTCTGATTCCTGCTTACCTCTCACTCTCTTCCTCATTCCCCCAGGTCAAACCTACTTCCACCTGTTTCTCCCTGGCTCGCTCACCCAGAAAGCTGCCCCGCTTCTGGCTGCCCGTCCTCCTCAGCTGCACACCCTCACCTGGATTCATTCTCCTGGGGACCTCCCAAGTAAGAACTCTGAACAATTCCCATAAATCCATTAACCTCTGTTGCTCAGGGTCTCTGTCGTTCTAATCTCTGCGGACACTCTTCACCTTGGACTCCAAGCTTCAGGACCCTCCGGACCTTTTGATACCTACCCTACCCACCCTACCTCTATCGTAGCTAGATTTTAGAGCTTTTGAAATGGGGAAACACTGTGACATCAACAAATTCAAGGTGGTACACATGGCCTTACTTTGAGGAGAGAAACAACTATCTCTTTTAACATACTACTTGGAGTTGTTGCTTTTTCTCAGTTTCCTGGCAACAAATGGCTATAAACAGCATTATCAATTAGAAGATTCTTTTTCAATGTCTGATGCTGTTTTTTTTTCCAAGAGCTGTGCATTTTGTCACTTATTCCACACTCTGCCATAGTCTACATTTCCAAAATATCCAAAAGATAGGCATTAGACTAAGCTGAAACACTACAGGTTTTCTTTCCAATCAGTCTCTTCAACAGGTGATTTCAGTGAATACCTTCCCACTGATTCCTGATCAGTGAAAACACCTGTTTTAGTAGCTAGAAAGAAACCCAGCAGGGTCTTAGCCCTCTGTGGCACATAGATTGATATCCATGCACTAGATATTTAAACTGTGCATGATTAATAAGTGTTTTTAAACTATAATTACAAATAATAATTGTGTCAGCAAGTAATGTGAAAAGGAAAATCAGGTCCGGACCTTCTCCACGTTGATAGCATCCCGCGCCGACGTCTCGACGTAGCGCATGCCATAGGCTCCGGCCAGCTTCTCCGCCTCCTGCTGGGTGACCTGACGCTGGGCCTCCAGGTCGCACTTGTGCCCGACCAGCAGGAAGACGATGCTGTGCGGCTGGACGTGGGTCTGGGCCTCCTCCAGCCAGTTGTGTACGTTTTGGAAGGACCGGCGGTTTGTGATGTCAAAGAGCAGGAGGCCCCCCACGGAGTTGCGGTAGTAGGCTCTGGTGATTGACCTGGACACAACATGAATGTGGGTTTGCTGCTGAGAGATGATCACAGTGCTCTATTGTTACTAATGCTACCAAACTCAGCTTCGACTACGTGTGTTATTAATAAAAACAAACACCGTTTCTATAACCGACAAATGGCAAAACTCATAAAACAGTATGTTCATTTAAGTGAGGATTATTCTGTGTATTTGTCATTAAAACTTTCAGTGTAATAATAATCAATCTTAAAAGTGCCTTAGAAATTACTTTCAGGAAAACAAATATTTTAAAAAATAATACATCAACAAAATGTTTACGAAGTAGCATTTTTAGTCGACACTTTCTTAGTTGTACTGAAGTAATTTTTGGTTAGCTTATTACTGATACTTTGGTATAATTTCTGGCTACTCTTTATGTAACAGAGGGTTTGTTTTTGTTTCTACCTGAACCTCTCCTGTCCCGCAGTGTCCCAGATCTGAAGCTTGATCCTCTTCCCCGGTTCAATCTCCACCAGGCGGGAGAAGAAGTCCACTCCCACGGTGGGGTCTGACACCTGGGCGAAGCGGCCCTCAGTGAACCTCCGGATCAGACACGACTTCCCGACCGTGGAGTCTCCGATGACAATCAGACGAAACTGGTAAAGCCATATCGTCTCCATGTCTCAAAGGGTTTGATCTATTAACGAAAAAAATATATATTAAAAAAAACTTGTCACTCATTTATTGTGAGGAGAAAAACTAAAATGACAGTAAAACGAGTGAAAACATTCAAAAACATCAAACATCCAAAAAACATTCAATGAATGTTCTCTGCCCGACAAAACTAAACAAACTGTAGCCTACAATGGCAGAATCTGGTTTATATAAAATCTAATGTGGCTCAAATTTAAAGTTCAAATATTGCTAAATATACTGTGTATTTTTTTTTCTATCCGTGCATACACACACACACAAAAAGAAAAACATCAAAATGATCTATAACATTCAGACACAGAGGATGAAGGCTGAAGCTATGTTTATGGACCCTTTATGTTTTAATAAAAATGTGATTGGCAACTCAACAATAACACAATAACAGAAAATTCCATTTAATTGCATTTTTTTTTAATTAATTACAAACGAGTTTTAACTGTCTTTATCTTGGACTCTTTATTGAACTTGCTGCTTTTCATGAGGCCTTTGAGTTGTACCATTGCTGCTCTTGTCACGTCGAGCTTTCTCTTGATTCCTTCCGAGGACGAGCCGTTATTGGTACCCAAACTGCTGAAAAAGTTGAAAGCTTGGACCACCTCCATGTTCTCCCCATTCACCTGGAGGTCGCGTGTGTCATCTGTCATCATCACTTTGGTTTAGGTTGTTGGTGAGAGTAAATTTTGAAAAAGTTGCAGATGAAAAATAGCAGTTTCTTGGTAAATAATCACAAATTTATACAAAAATACATTAATTGGGAAAAACATCACAAATTTAAGAGAAAACCATCACAAATTTGTGAGAGTAAAGTTGCTACTCACTATTCATATAACCTTTCTAGCTGATTCTTTAAAAAATTCTTACTGAAGTAATGTTTTGGTGACTACTTGCATTTATACTTCAAGTAATTCATGTCACAAATGAACAATACTTTAACTTGAGTACCATTTCAGTGTACTCCAGAGGTTGTGTTAACTGAAAACTGTCCAACATTGACAGATTCTTTTTTTTTGCAGGGACAGAAAAATCCGAAAGTTGTCTGTCATTTTGACAGATCACACTGAGAGTGATCTATTGTAACCCTGACTTCTAACTCCCACCTGTTCACTTTATAGCACATATTAATAGTGATTATCTAGTATCCCCTCCGTGGATTGCCACCTTATTGTAGTGGAGGAGCTTTGATCCCAGGAGCTGTGTTGTTGGGGGCAACTTGCCCATGATAGGGTCTCTCATGGCAAACAGGTCCTGGGTCATGGGCCAGACCAAGACCAGTCCAGTGAATCTCCATGAAAAAAGTTACAACAGGGACCCGGTGTACCCAAAGGATCCATCCAATGGACTCACCTGCAGGAGGGATCATGGGGACTATGGTGCTATGTGAATCAAGCGACAGTCTGGGCTACTCTACTTGGACTGCTGCTCCCATGACCTGGACCCCCGGATTATTACCTCCGCCAAGGAGGTAATGTTTTTACCGGGGTTTGTCTGTTTGTCTGTCTGTCTGTTACCAACATAACTCAAAAAGTTATGAACAGATTTTGATGAAATTTTCAGGAAAGGTGTGTAATGGAACGGGGAACCGATGATTAGATTTTGGTGATGATCTGAGAGCGCATACCTCCACCAAGGGCTTTGTTTGTATTTGTGCAGCAGCATTACACAAAAACTACTGGATGGATTTGGATGAAATTTTCACCAGAGGTGGTTCTTGGGCTAGAGAGGAACCCATTATATTTTGGTGATGATCTGAGAATGCATACCTCAGCCAAGGCTCTTATCTTCTCACAGTATGTTAGCAACAACACTCCAAAACTGATGGCCAGACTTTGATGCAATTTTCACCACAAGTGGCTATAGGCCTACACACAAACCCATTACATTTTGGAGGTGATCCATGAGAAACAGAAGGAGCCTTGGTGGAGGTATGCGCTCTATGAGTGCTTTTCTAGTTATTATTATTATTACTATTATTATTATTATTATAAGAAGTTGTAGAAGATGTATGGATGTATGGATAAAGGTATTTTGGACTTCAGGTTCCATTGCGATGTGGGAATAATAGGCTCATATTATGTCAGCAGTGTCCATGTGATTTACAGTTGGCTGATCTAATTTGAGGTGAGGGAGGGGGAGCCACTCCTCTCCATTTCAACAACAGTAGTCAGCCCCCATGTGTATAACAGATGTTACGGGGGAATAATACTTTCAAGCTTTAAAGACAGACATCGCAATCATCACAACAGAAGAACACGACACTGTTGTTTATAGAAAACCTCCAGTCACACCAATACTTCAATCAGACAATAGCACATATGGTTTTAGTCCAGAGGCCCAGCCCGCTCAGCCCAGGTGGCATCCCTCACAAATTCACACGTATTGCAAATTGCAAAATAATAATAATAATTATTATTATTATTATTTAAAAAATGTAAGTATAGAAATGTCTGCCTACCTTCAATTCAGAGGTCAGCATCGGTGAAAAACAAACCCCATGTTGATGCCTCTGTCCCCTCTAACCGACAGGCCCAGCCGCGGTTGTTTTTGTCGCTCACAGGATGAATCAGCCAATCACACGCAGCCCATCAGCGGTCCAGCATCACCAGTCCGACCAGTTTCAACGGGAAAACGCGAGCTGCTGCGTCCACAGAGCAACGCCTGTTGTTTCCGCGATGATCTGCAGGTGAAATGGCAGCAGCAGCGCACAACAGCATCACGATACACACAGGAGGGCACCTCAGCGGCATCATTACCGTAAATGCGCACAGAGGCGCACCTGGAAATGCCCAGGATGATACGTTCAAATGCTGTAGGAACTAAATGCATATTTCTTCATCAGGTTGGAAAAACTGCACTAGGTTTACAGTACAAAATTGTGCTGTACATCAATAAAGTTTTAAATCGTCACATTAAAAATTGATACATATTCACTTATTTATTTACTTATTTATTTATTTATTTAAATATACAGGTACTGATGATTAGGTCATTCACTTTTGGTTTTGTACAGTTTGTTTGAGAAGATATTCAACAAGGTCACCTTGATCTCTGGGATATTGTGATGGACAGTTTTCACTGTTTTGTAAAATATTTTATAGACCAAATGATTAGCTGAGTGATAAAAAAAAAACCTAGCTGATTAATCTATAACAAAAACAATGTTTAGTTGCAGCCCAGCCCAGTGATCCAATTTTGATGGAGGCTGTAATGATTTTTCATCCTAGATTCAGGATGAAAAATCCTGAATAAAATATCTATGTTAACAGATAAGAAAATGGATTTTTTTTAAAAAAAAAAATGCACACTTTTGATTTATCAGAAAGGAACAGTATCTGTGATGCTGTTTATTATATTAATATGTTGTATTATTGTATGATATGGGTGGTGGCTCCACCTTTCCAGTTCTGCTGCCACCTGGGGTATTAATGGCTGATGTGGAAGAGGCACAGTCTCTTTGACCACCTCTCTGCCTAGCAGGAGCGTCTGTCTGAATACTGTGAGTCATACAATAAAGTCCTGTTTAGTTCACCACTCGCCTCATTATTGTGCCATGTTTTGCGGACATAACATTTGGTGACAAGAATAAAGTATGGATGCAAGCGTGTCGTCTTTTTGGCCATTTTTGGAGACTCCAAGGGAGCCTTTGGTGCCTTGGACGAGGTGGTTCGCGTTTCAGAACTATCTGGTGGCACTAAACATCAGCGAACTGAAGAAGGTACGCGCAAGGGCAATTTTGGTTCATAAGTTGGGTATGGAAGGACAATGTATCCTTTCGATTATGGGAGCTAGCGATAGCTTTTTTTTTTTTTTTTTTTTGTTACTTATTTGTACCCGTAGGTAGATTTGGTTTGCAGTCTGGTGACAAGCCACCGGCTGCCGGTCGCTGCGTGTGCGAGCGCCCTAAACCTACATGTTTTTGGTATGTGGGAGGAAACCGGAGAAATCCCGGAGTAAACCCACGCAACACGGGGAGAACATGCAAACTCCACACAGCTCACTGTTGGTCGGGGGCTGGGATCGAACCCACGATCACATGATCCCCGCGATCCCCCAGCCGAGGGTAAACTGTGCTGCTGCAGTGCTAAACCACTGCGCCACCGTGCAGCCCGTGCAGCTTTGATGATGTGGTTGAGCAAATGGTGTGACATTTTCACACACCTACAAACATCATTGTCAGGAGGGTCCAGTTTCGGTTGCACCTCCAGCGGGCCGGCGAGTCGGTGCAGCATTACATTGCAGACCTACGGCAGCTGGCTGGTGACTGCCAGTTTGGAGAGTTGGAGGAAGAAATGGTCTGCAACAAGCTGGCGGAGAACACGCTGTGTTCATCAGTTCGTTCAAGATTGCTTACAGACGCCGGCGAATTAACTTTAGCCATGGCTGAGGAGATAGCCCAGCAGTGTGAAGCGGTGGACAAGTTACCACATGACCTTGGTGAGAGAGCTACGCTACACCGCCATGACTCACAATCGATGACGCAGGCTGTGGATCCGGACAGTGAAGACAGCAAGCAAGAGGAATGCACTGCAGCTGCAAAGATGAGGTCCGCCCCGGGATCACCCAAAAGTTCGGGTTATGGGTCCACTGAGCACCGGTACAAGGCTAGAGAGTGTCCAGCAAGACGTAAATGCTGTGGCAAGTGTGGACTCCTGCATCACTTTGCCAAGGCCTGTAAGAAGTTCGAGCGAGGGGAACGGCGACACAAAGCGGACACCCCTGCTCCAACTCCCATGGTTAACCACACAGTTTCCCCAGACGCCGACGGCCATACGTACTGTATGGTGGAGGTACCATTACTGGTGGACACGGGCGCAGTGTGGTTGGTGGTGAGTTGGCCCACCATGAGGAGCTTCTTCCCATATCATCAGTTGAGAGGTCATTTGAAATCTGTATGCGGCTATGGAGGACGGAGGCTGCCCATTGTGGGTTCGGTGGAGCTGACAGCCCGTTATAAATCATCGGTGGTCGCTAGCCTGACATTTTTGGTGACTGGCATGGGCAAAAATGTGATGGGCTGCGATCTCTTCTATGGGCTGGGGTTTTCCATCAGCAGCAGCGTGGGTGAGAAGTGGTCAGGCTGTGGTTTATGGGACTGACCAATCCCGGCAGTGGTGGATGATGTATAATGGGACGAACCTTGGCCTAGTAGTCTGGAAAGTGAACAGGACCAACCCCATCCAGGACCATCGCAGGAGAGTTCCTGCACCAGAGCCCAAGTTACCCTAGCTGAGGGAACTGAGGGGGGTGCCGTGGGACGCCCGTGATGGCTGATGGAGCCAAGTGGCTCACTCATTCTGCTTTCGGAGTTCGGCTGGGAGGTACCGAGAAGCAGGGGGTCACAACGGCTTCGCCGGCATCTAAAATGAAAGTGATTGGGGCAGGACCGGCTGGCAAGGTTAAACGATGGGCCACACAGGAACACTGGAAGCCGAGCAGAGCTCCTCTGGGGGCCACTGATTTTGTTCGACCCAGAGCAGAGGACCAATTGAGAGGGGCCCACAGGAAGTGGAGGAGACAAGAAGACCAGGGGCGGCTACAGGTGGTGGCTGTCTGGGAGAATGGCTATCTGCAGCTGACAGATGGTATGGAGAGACACCCCAATGAGCTGCGGCATGTTTATGAGAAAAGTGAGGCGCTTCAGTACCGGCGTGGGTCATCCCTGGGTGCCAAGAAAAGACGATGCTCTGGTTGGGACCCGCCTGACGGGTCCCCGTGGGGAGGGGGGGCTCTCCATGTGACTGATGAGTTAAAGGGGGCAATGTGTTTACGAAGTGTTATTATTAATCGCCCATGTGGAAAAGAAAGTGTTTTTGTTTGCATATTTGGGGGTTTGTTTTACCGTGTGAATTGCTAAATATTAATGTGTACCTTGTTCTGATTATGTAGGCAGTGTGTCAATGTGGTTAATACATAAAATTGCTCTGTGAGCTGTCCATGGTGCTGAGTGATTGTTTGACGTGTTTAGCACATGGGGCTGTGGTGTGGGCTGCACAGGTTGTGGGGTTGATGTGTATATTGACATCTTCTTGGTTGTCCATCGATCTGATGATGACCGTCCCTCATGTGTTAAGTCTTCTTCTGGAGTGTGCATGGAGATGGCTGTTTAGGCCGATCCTTGATCAGCACACATGGCTGCAGTAGGGGCAAGGAAACTGCCCAGATAACGACACCTTTCTTTGTGCCCGTGCTTCAGCTACATCGGCTTGCCTCTTCTCTTCAAAGTAGTCTCACGCCTGGGTAGTGAGGGCGCCCCAGCCTGAACTGTCCATAGCCCACAGCTCTAATTGTTTGGGAAGGATGCCAGTGTGTCTGATGTTGAGCTTCACACAGTCTTTGAATCTTTTGCGTGGTCTGCCTTGGTTCCGCTTTCCAGAGCAGAGTTCGCTGTACATAAGCTGCTTGGGCAGCCTGTGGCCATCCATCCGGATCATATGACCAACCCGTCGGAGCTGGGCTTTTAGAATCATGGCCTCGATGCTGGTCATCTCAGCTCTGTCCAGGACCTCAAGGTTTGTGACCCGGTCTTGCCACTGAATGTTCATGATCATCCATAGACTTCTCATGTGGAATTTCTCCATCTGCTTCAGGTGTTTTTTGTACACGGTCCATGTCTCACATCCGTAGAGAAGGCTGGTTAGGACAACTGCCCTTTACACTTTGAGCTTCGTGAACAGCTGGATGTTGTGCTGGTTCAGGACGCAAGCTCGGAGACAACCGAGAGCTTGCAGATTCTGGCGTTTATCTCCTTATCCAGGCTGCCGTCATTGCTGATAGTGCTGTTGAGGTACTTAAAGTGATCTATCATCTTCAGTTGGGTACCCTCGATGAAGATGGAGGGGGGAGGGATGATGGAGGCGGGTGCTGGTTGGAACAGAACCTCTGTCTTGCCGAGGCTGATGGTGAGACCAAAAAGGTGGGAGGTTTCTGCAAACTTATTCACAATGATCTGGAGGTCAAACTCCGTGTGGGCCATGAGGGCACAGTCGTCAGTAAAAAGCGCTTCCAGGACAATCTTTTCTGTGACCTTAGTCTTAGCCTTCAGTCAGCGGAGGTCGAACAGTGAGCCATCAAGTGTACATCGCAGGTATACCCCAAGGTCCAAGTCCCTGATGGCATGGTTGAGGACGCAAGAGAAAAAGAGGTTGAAGAGGACCGGGCCAGAACACACCCCTGCTTGACGCCGTTGCTGATGTTGAATGGCTCCAATACCTCTCCACCTGAGAGAATCTGCCCAGTCATGTTGTTGTGAAACTGGCGTATGAGGTTTACAAACTTGTCTGGGCATCCAAGCTTGGATAGGATGATCCAAATGGCCTCCCTGTTGACCGTGTTGAAGGCCTTATTCAGGTCGATAAAGACCGCATATAAGTCCATGTTTTATTCTAGACATTTCTCCTGCACTTGGCAGATGGAGAAGATCATGTCTACGGTGCTGCAGTTTGGGCGGAATCCACACTGTGTTTCTGGCAGGTTCCCTTCAGAGATGTTGTTAATCAGTCGGTTGAGAAGGACCTGGGCCAGTATTTTTCTGGCAATAGATAGAAGGGAGATACCTCGGTAACTGCTGCAGTCAGACTTGCTACCCTTATTCTTGAACAGGGAGACAACAGTGGCATCCTTGAAGTCTTTGGGCAGTTGTTCTTCATCCCAGATGCTGGTGAGGAGGGAATGGAAGGTTTCAAGGGCCACAGGACCAGCTGATTTGAATATTTCCTCCGGGATTTCATCAATCCCAGGTGCTTTGCCTGAATTGGTCTTCCTAATCGCGTTCAAGATTTCATCCATTGTAGGGGGGAGAGCGAGGCAGTGGACGGTGGGTTTTAGTGGGATCAGATCGAGGGCATGGGAGTCTACAGTGGAGGGCCTGTTGAGCAGGTAGCTGAACCATATGGACCTGTCAAACCATGTACTTCCTTGATGACGCTGAAGAACATCTTGGAATTCTGCGTGTCGACATATCTCTGCACCTCATCTGCCTTCTCCTCCCACCATTCATTCTGTATCTTTCGCAGCGCTGCTTGTGCCTGTCTCTGGAGGTGCTTGAAGCGATCACACTTGGAAATGGAAGCAGGGTCATTCTGCCACTCAACAAAGGCCCTCTGCTTGTCATCCAGGAGTTTCTTGATGTTCTCGTCATTCTCGTCAAACCAGTCCTGGTGCACTCGTTTCCTGGGGCTGATGGTGGTTTTTGGTGACTCTGTCACTAGTGCTCTAAACTGTTCCCACCTTTTTGTTGGACAGCCAGTCAGGGGTCCATGGGCAATCAGTTGGCCATCCAGATATTCTGCAAATTCACTACGTCGCTGAGGTTGTTCAAGTTTGGCAACATTGAACACTGGCCTGATGATTTCCGGCATCTTGCGGTGTGTTGGAGAAATATGCAGGGATAGGATGGATCTGACTAGACAGTGGTCCGTCCAACACTCTGCTCCGCGCATGGCCCTGGTGATCCTGAAGTCACGGATGTCTCTTTGATGGCAAATGGCAAAGTCTATCAAATGCCACTACTTGGATCTTGGGTGCATCCATGTTGTCTTATATTTGTCTGCTTGCCGGAACAGTGTGTTTGTGATAGTGAGGTGGTTTTCAGCACAAAGGTTCAAGAGCATCAAACCGTTGGAGTTCAATTTTCCAGTGCCGTGTGGTCCCAGCACGCCTTTCCAGTTACAACAGTTTGTTCTGACTCTGACGTTGAAATTGCCTAGCAGAATGAGGTTGTCATTGGGAGGAGTGTCCCTCATGAGGGTACTGAGCTCCTCATAAAAGGCTTCCTTCACTTCATCGCTGCCAGTGAGAATTGGGGTGTACACGCTGATGAGGGTAACGTGCCGGTTACAGTTGAGGGGGAAATGGAATTTCATCAGCTGTTCATTAACTGACGTTGGTAGGTCAGGAAGTTGCTTGAGAACTGATGTCTTGATGGCCAGTCCTACTCCATGGATCCTCTCTTTGTCGTTGGCCTTGCCTTTCCAGAAGAAGGTGTTGCCACCTTTTAGTTCGGCCACAGATCCTTCTTCGGCTAGTCTGGTCTTGCTGAGGGCCGTGATGTCAATGCAGTAGTGGGCCAGTTCCCTTGCAATGAGGGCTGTTCTTCTCTCAGGCCTCGAGGAGGCCTCTCTGTCGATGAGCATGCGTACATTCCACGCACCAAGAATTAGTTTCTTTCTTCTTTGGTTTCGACCGCTTGGGGGGTAAAATTGCTAGCTGCGGTATGCTGGACAGTTGAAAGGGACACGCATTTGTTTGGGACACATTTTCTCGTCCCCTCCCTCATGTGAGGGTGAGCAGTGCTGTCCTAAAGAGGCTGCTCAGTCACCTGGGGGAACACTGAACTCCACTGTTGTCCCGGGGTCAGAAGGAGAGTGACTATTGCCGACAAACCGCCTGCATGCAGGGTTCAAGCTACAACTGCCAGTGGTCACCTCCACCTGTTGCTTTACTCATTCCCCATCGCCGCAGGACTGTTGTATGGTTGTGAGGACTAACACACATGAGGAGAACCTGTGTGGGAAAGATTTTTTAAAAGTGGGAAAGTCGATGCACAGGGGCAATCCCACTCGCTCAGCCTCAAAAGCCAGGATCTGGTGGTACGAAAAGAGCTGTCATGACCAGGGACTTCCTCGGCTGCAGTGGATGACCATGACGTCTATAGTGCCTTGCCATGCCCTTGCGTTCCACAACGTCTGCTGTCGCCGCCTTCATGACCGTTGGAATAAAAAGATGACATCATCCACTCAATCCGCCAACTACAGTCTTCACATGCTTGGGTAGGCATACCCTGTTTAACTCACCGGAGGGTTTGAGGCCCGACTGGCTACCCTCACCTGGTTCAGCCCACCTGCCAAAGTGGTTTACCGGGGTGTGGCTGCTGCTCATGCTACAGCTTTGAGGAGCCACAGGTGAGAGTTGGGTGCTAGATGGGAACCAATGTAGAATGAGCTGTCCTAAAAGGACATGGCAAGCCCCCCCTACAAAGGTACTATCCCTCCCCAGACACGCCAGACACAAAATTGCTCTGTGAGCTGTCCATGGTGCTGAGTGATTGTTTGACGTGTTTAGCACATGGGGCTGTGGTGCGGGCTGCACAGGTTGTGGGGTTGATGTGTATATTGACATATATGGTAATTAAGTAGTGTATTGAATTCAAGTTTGAGGGTATAACCTCTGTGTATATATGTTTGTGGGATTATTTATTTTTGTTTACAGTAGGAACACGGCAATCTTTCTTCTTCTTTCTTTTATGGACTATGGTATAACAAAGATAGCAGAATAATCCGTCTGGCCGTGTGGGGGTGGGACAGTAGTCCACCTGTCCCCCTCTAGTTTTAGTTGTTTGTGTGTGCATGGATAGACCTACTTATCTTGTTTACTGCTAGAGTGTGATTTGGACACTATAATTGGGAGGTCCTAATTAGTGTGCATGTGTTTTGGACTTTTGAAGGAGGGTGGTGGAATGTGATGTTGTTTATTATATTAATTTGTTGTATTATTGCATGATATGGGTGGTGGCTCCACCTTTCCGGTTCCACCGCCACCCGGCGTAAAGGCTGATGCGGAAGAGTCTCTTTGACCACCTCTCTGCCTAGCGGGAGCGTCTGTCTGAACACTCTCAGTCATATAATAAAGTCCTGTTCAGTTCACCACTCACCTCATTACTGTGCCACATTTTGCGGACATAACAGAATTCACCTTATTCCTAGCCCCCATGATGCCTTGCATGAATTATGGGCGTAGCTTCCAGGATTAGTTTAGAACTGAAGCGGCATGAAATAAAGCAGCATTGTGGATGTTTTAAGCAGGTTTATTAAATCATACCGCCTTCACGGGAACTCGGCTCCAGCCCATAGTGTGAGCAGGCTGAAGCTGAATTCCTCAGGCTCTCAGAGAGGAGACACAGTGTGTGTCAGCAGCAGTTGCAGGAATCAGATTGAGAGAATGAGAGGATGAGCATGGATTACAGTGCAGTATATGTACCCAACTACAACAATACATAAAAGAGCATTCCCAGCAGTGGGTATGATCAAAGAGACTGTAGAACTGGCATGAGACATTTGCATTTGAGAGACATACATCACAATAGGCAGATTGCTGGCCTCTGCTCCAGCTGCAGGACAAAAAGGTTACAAGGCACATCTACATATTGATCTCAGTCTCTAGGTCACAGTAAGGACAGGACGCATGAACACAATGAATGAATGGCACATTAACATCAAAATGCATGTATGGCACATTACATCTCAGTAGTGCAGCGGAAAAAACCAGGAGTAGCGAGCTGTCTGTCCTTAGTCTGTTGTGGGGGTTACACCAACCCGCCACAAGAACATGTGATTGTCACTGAAATGGGACACTTTTCCTTGTTAAAAAAACAATGACTTCAGCATCAACAATGCGGGAACGCGGCCTTTTGCACCTCAAAAACAGTAATATAATCATACCACTTCCCACAAATATGGAGGGATGAGAAGATGACCTTAAAAAGTGGCCTGGCAGACTGTAGCTCCATTTGTTAGCACCGCTGCTAAGATGCTAACGCTGCAAACAAATAAAAGCGCTGAGATATAACAATATCTCTGTTACGTCTGGAAATGACGAAGAGCCGAGGTGATATTTTGTAGTTTTATTAACACTTGAACAGGAACACACAGATGTCACTCCAACAAGCCTGAGTCCACAGTGAAGAGACAGAGTCCCTTCCACTGGACCCTCTTATACTCCCGTGATGCCACCACCGGAAAGTCGTGGCGTCACCTCCCACTACACCCAGGGCACCGCCATATTGGTACACCCTAACTATATACAGCATATTCATATCCAACAGTCTCCACCGCAATAAAGTTGGATGCAATTTGTTAAAAGATGTTGAACATAATCAGATTTACCTCAGAGCAGACATAGAATCTAGTCAGAGCCACAAAGAACCACAACACTGTGCTTGGGTGTTATAATGTCGGGGTAAAGTTTTACCCCGAAATTAAAATGCTCATGCTGCTGTCATGCCCCGAATGCTTGCACAGACAAGACATGTACAGACTTTTTCTGGCAATTGTTCAAAATTTTATTGAGCTATATTGTGTGATAGTTTAAAAATCAATGATGCAAAAAAACCCCAAAAAACTATTTGATATCTTTCTTAAATTGTTAAGCCTTAGGAAGAAAAATGTTACTATTTTTAATTTATTATTTTACTTCATGCAGCCTTCATTTTGGTCATATATAACAGATAAATGTCAGATATGTGACATCCATACAAATGAAAACATCAGAATCAGAATCAGAATCAGAATCAGAATCAGGTTTATTGCCATTGTTCATGTAGTACACAAACTAGGAATTTGTCTCGGTACAATGCTGCAACATTAAACATGATAAGATAAGAGAAATAAACTATACATGTAATAAAGTGTAGGATAAGATTAAGTGATACATACCTGCTGTGCTCCTGTGTCTGTACCACCGATCACAAGAACAGTCCTTTTTCATTTTCTGTGCATGATCTGCGCATTGCCGGTGAGAAGCCGCCATTCATACAGTCTATGGCACAACCACAAACACCAGCAACAAGTTCCAGAACTATGACAAAACACTCAAAAAATACAAAAAATACAAGTGCTGAAATTAGCTGCCACTTGACTGCAAATCGTGTATGTGGACTGTACATTAAAATGAATTTGAAAAACTTTTAAAAACGCTATTTTAAATTCCCCTGCTACTCCACTCTTACTAATATAATAATACTTTAGCCAGAACCGGAAGTTCCGCCCATAATTGTTCCTACGGCGGTGCTTCCAGGAATAGGGTGGATACATTAAAAAAAAAAAGTGAAATCTCAAATCATTCAAAATATATGCAAATTGAAGGTGGAAGAAAGGTGAAAATATTTTGACACAAAATTGTAAGACAATGAAAGTTTTTTTTGCAGAAAAAAGGGCGTAAAATACCATTTTAGACAATGTAGATTTGTTTTTATAGGGGCCTTATATCCACCAGAGTGCATCTTTGAATGAACCTGACCCGGGTTATTCAGATAAGCCCTGAACGCAGCATTAATTTTTTGCTGAAGTTGTGGCCCCTCCGAAGGGAAGGATTCTCACACCCTCCTCACATGACACATGCGGATGGGTGGGTCAGTGCGTGCTGGCTGCTTCTTCCGCTGTGATTTAAACCCAGGACAGCTTGGACTGAGTCTTCAACTGTCTTCCCAAACTCCCAAGACTCTGCCGAGGACCTTTAACGGGATTTAATTCCCCTCCTCCGGGCTGCAGCCATGCAGCAGGAGTTTCTCTTTAAAATCCTGGTCATCGGTGATCTGGGGGTCGGGAAAACCTCCATCATTAAGCGCTACGTGCATCAGATCTTCTCCCAGCACTACCGGGCCACCATCGGGGTGGACTTCGCCCTGAAGGTGCTGCAGTGGGACAGTGGCACGGTGGTCCGGCTGCAGCTGTGGGACATAGCAGGTGTGTAACCCTACGGCTATAAACAACAGACATAATAGTTCATAGAACTCTGTGTGTGTGTGTGTGTGTGTGTGTGTGTGTGTGTGTGTGTGTGTGTGTTTTGAATACACAGACTGTTTTGGGGCAGAAAACAAATTTGGCCAAAATCAGCGATAAAAAGCTAAAGCCACTGGTTGGGATTTAAAGATTTTATTTGAAAGTTTTATTTTACTTTTTTCCACTATTTTTTTTTCTAGTTTTATATTTATATTTGATTTTATTATTGTTTTATATATATATATATATATTTCGTACTACTTGTTTTTACTGTTTTTATGTTTCTTTTTATTTCTTTTTATCTTTTTTATATACTGTATATATTTTACAATTTCATGCAATTTTTAAACAGTTCTTATGTTTCATTTTGTTAATTTAAATTTTTAATTTGACTCTTTCCAGTAACTTTTTGAAAATGTTACATTTTATTTCATTTTTGTTTATTTTGGGTCTGCCCCAGGGTCTCCTCCCAGTGGGACATGCCCAAAACACCTCAAGGGGGAGTCGATTTTACTGTATATTTTACTTTATTTTATTTATATGCTTTATTATTTGCTATTTTCTGTTACTTTTTTGCAATTTGTATATTTTGTATTTCATTTTATCTATTTTTAAATGCATTTTTTGCCCTTTTCTGCTAGCTTTCCTGCTGTTTACTCTTATTTTTTTATTGTTTTTATTTCATATTTAATTTTATCTATTTTT
The DNA here is from genome assembly GCA_020510985.1 of Pholidichthys leucotaenia. Lineage (NCBI taxonomy): Eukaryota > Metazoa > Chordata > Actinopteri > Cichliformes > Pholidichthyidae > Pholidichthys > Pholidichthys leucotaenia. Next base: position 388,302,645 of record CM035844.1, on the reverse strand, counting down.
ATGTTATTTTATAATTCACTAATAATTGTTTTAAAAATATCCCAGCAGATTTAAAAAACAATTACTTTTAATTTTGTTCCCAGTGGTTGTGTGTCTCTGGGAGTCTCCCCTGTCATTTGATGCCTGGTTGAGGAATGTAGATTTTGTGCCTGGCTGTGTGTGACTCAGCTCAACCCCGTGCTCATAATATCAATCACATGGTGGCAGCACACGCACACAAGCACGCACGCACACACCCACTCACATACACCTTCCGAGTCCATAAAATTCAATTAACTTACATTATGGTGTCTGTGTGTGATGTCTCAGGACAGGAGCGCTATGGGAACATGACTCGTGTCTATTATCGGGAAGCGGTTGGAGCTCTGGTGGTGTTTGACGTGACCAGGGCGTCCACGTTCGACGCCGTGCTGAAGTGGAAGAATGACCTGGACTCAAAGGTCAGACAGCTGAACTTCTGCAGGTCAACATTTGACACAAAACCCCACAAATACCCTGCAACTTTTTACAGGTGTTAAAGGTCATATAAAAAGCTGACGTTTCAAATGTTGGTAATGCGTTGTTTTTGTGTAGTATTCAAGGAGAGTTATTGCTCCAGCATTCCTTTGTTCTCCAGGGTAAAGCAATAAACTTGTATTAATTTTTTCATAATAGGTTTTTATTGCACTAAATAAATTGCAACACAGGCTGATAAAAGCATGTAAGCTTTAAACACATAATTTACATTTATTTACCTCATTTAGGTAATTTGTCACTTTATTCTTCAGTCATGATCAGTGTTGGGCAAGTTACTAAAAATAGTAACTAGTTACAGTTACTAGTTACTTCTTTTCAAAAGTAACTGAGTTACACTACCGTTCAAAAGTTGGGGGTCACTTAGAAATTTCCTTATTTTTGAAAGAAAAGCACTGTTTTTTTTCAATGAAGATAACTTTAAACTAATCAGAAATACCCTCTAATATCTAATATACATTGCTAATGTGGTAAATGACTATTCTAGCTGCAAATGTCTGGTTTTTGGTGCAATATCTACATAGGTGTATAGAGGCCCATTTCCAGCAACTATCACTCCAGTGTTCTAATGGTACAATGTGTTTGCTCATTAGAAAGTTTTGACATTGACGAGCTCAGCTGCGGTCTGAAAAGTTGACATTTTTTCAACTCTGAGCACCGTGAGCGACGCGACAAAAAGCGGCCACCACCGAGAGTGTTTCAGCGCCAAGAGCGCTCAGCGCTGTAGACGCTGAGCTACATATGAAATGAACAGAAAATGGTCGCCCACAGTGGAAAAAACGCGTTTGGTGGACACGCAGCCCTAGCCATGTTTTGGTACTTGTACATAAGTTTCTGTACAGTTTCTCTTCACACCATCTGATGCCGCACACATCTTTCTGAGCAGGAGTGTTGGCAGGATGCTTACATGCTAAACCTCCCAGTGTGCTTCATGAACGTAAGCCTACTTGACAAACTGGAGAAGAGCAAGAATCAAGCTAACACACTGAGGCAAGCAGCATGGGCTTTAAACTGCTTCCAGACAACATAAAACTAAAGAACTGTTTTTCTGTACTGTAGTTTTTCTTGGTCGGGTAAAATAATTGTTCTAAAAATCAAACACAAACCATAATCTGCTGTCTATTACTGTCAACTAATAAATTATGTTTTAGTTGTATATAAAAGGGGATGGAAGTGCTGTTGTACTAAATATCAGCATAGCTGTGATGTGTCATAGGCACAACTATATTCCTATACTTCAATTTTCTCCTGTTGATTTAGTGGTGCAGCACAATATGACCTGTCTTTCTTCTTTTCCTAAGGTAACTCTGAACCATGGAAAGCCTGTTCCAGCTGTACTCTTGGCAAACAAATCAGACCAACTGGCTTCTCAGCAGCCAAAACTTGACTCTTTCTGCAGGGAGAACGGCTTTGTCGGCTGGTTTGAGACCTCTGCGAAGGTATGCGAGGGAACTTTCGGTGTAGGAGGCCGTTACTTAAAAGTTAGTTATACTGATGTGTTCAGAAACTTTTTTTTTTAAACCACAGATCATTTATTATGCAGTACTAGTGACTTTATGTAATTGTGGGCCACCATTATTAAAAGTTCAAAGCTTTATTTGATTAACTTTCAAATAAAAAGGGGCAGTGTGTGTCATAAATTAGACTTGAGGCAAACTCTTAGTATTTAGGTCAGTTATCGGCTACATGAATTATTCATATGTTCCGGTTTGCTACATATTTGGGGTTAAAACAGCAGCACAATTATTATAAACAGTGGGGCCCAGTAAAAACAAATGATTCTTGAAAATGTCTGCAGGGTGTTTCACGGCAGACATTAAATGTTTGCAAAGATTTTATGCTGTGTCCTCAAGAGGCAAACAGAAGGATGCCTGCAGTCTGGTGTGAATTAGACTTTTGTTTCTTCCCTTTTGTGCAAAGTCTGTCTAATGAGTTACACACTCCAGTGCTATACTGAGAGACAGTGAACTATAGAGTGAACATAAAGATTCAGCTGACAGGATTAATAAATGACTCTGGGACTATCAGTGCAAAAAAAAGTGTGCAACGTGCAACACTCTTCCCATAACCAGTGGCTCCCTGTGTTTTTGTAAAAAAAAAAATTATATATACTGTTTATATATATATATAAAATTTGTGAGAGTGAAAAAGTCATAAATTTATGAGGGGCTGCCAATTTAATATGAAAAAAAAAACTTGCAAAAGTTGTTTAAAAATCCTGCAAGGTGAGAAAAAGTTGTATATTTTCAAGAAAATAACTCATAAATCTAGAAGAAAATTACATGCACATTTAAGGGAACAACCTGTTACAGACTGGCTTTTTACCCACATTTTAGCCACAAATTTGTTTTGCGGTCCATTCATTGCTTTTTTTTGTTTGTTTTTTTGGGTTTTTTTTGCATTGGCTCATCATAGTAGGGGCTGCCACTTCCTGAAATAAGTTTAAAGAAAATGAGAAATTTCTGTCATTATTATGGTTCAAATTTACAATGTAAGTTGTAAATTCAAGTGAGAAACTTCCCCATTTTGCAAGAAAAATCTAGTAATTTTATCAGAACAAAGTCAAAAATGTATGAAAACAAAATTCTAAATTCATGACAAAGTCTCACATTTAAAGATGCACTCCAGTGGATATAAATCCCTTTAAAAATAAATCTAAATGGTCTAAAATGGTATCTTATTTCCACAAAAAAAAACCTTTCAGTCTTACAGTTGCTGGCAATTTTTTTCCCTTTTTCTCTTCCTTCAGAAGCCAGGATCTAATTAGACCCACCCACCAAGACACAGAAATCTACAAACTGCCAAATTTGAACAGCCAGCTCTTTGCCCTGATTGGCTCAACACTACAAACCTATTATAGTGACATCACCAAACATGTTTTGTCTAAACTTGTCTTTTTCTAAGTGGAGGAGCTGATCTGAAGTTTCACAGAAAAAAAAACCCCAGTGACATGGCACATAAGAGTGATTTAGCTCTTAATATGTCTTGTAAGTTATAAAAACATGTTATAGACATGTTCATCACATCATCATCATAGCAGTCTGTCAGGGGCAACAGTGACTGTTTCATTTAGGTCTGATCAGATTCCTCCATGCAGCTCTGTCCTTCGCCTTCCACTGCCAGAAACTCCTGTGTATATCCAACTTCTTCAGGTTTCTTTTTACAGTGTCTTTAAATCTGAGGCTTGGTCTATTTTGACTGCGTTTGCCCTCACATAACTGTGTACAGTAACTGCCGAGAGAGACAATGATGATCCATCTTCTCAATATGTCTGAGCCATCTCAGGTTTATCTGTATTAGCATGTACTCCATTGATGGTAGACCAGCTCGTTTCATCACTTCTGTGTTGGTTATCTTGTCTTTCCGTGAGATGTTCATTATGGCTCGAAGATGTCTCATCATGTATGTGTGGAGTTTCTTTACCTGCACCCTGTAGACAGTCCAAGTTTCAGCACTGTACAATAGAGTAGCCAGTACTGTCTCTCTGTACACTTTGCATTTCACACAGATAGACGCATGTCGATTGTTCCACAGTCTCTCCGTCAAGTTTCCAAACACAACACTCACTCTTCCCATTCTGAGAGATAGTTCATTCTCCAGCCTAGCATTCTCTGAAACAGCACTCCCAAGATACTTGAAAGTCTTACACTTGACTTGTGGTTCTGTATCAATGCTGATCTCTTCTGGTAGTGATGTTGATAATTGGAACTTTGGCGGTTAATAGAGGCACTCTGTCTTCTTGATGTTGATTTTGAGGCTGAATTGGCTAGCTGCTTTTGCTAATGTCTCCACTCAAGATTGCATATCTTCCGCACTGTGTGCAACTAGAGCACTGTCATATTTCTCTTACTACCTTTATCGATGTCTTACTCTTAGCTTTAAACTGTGCCACATTGAACAAGTCTGCTTCTTTCCTTGTTTGAATGTATACTCTTTCTGAAGTGTCTTTGAAGGCCACCTCAAGCATGACTGACAGATATAGCAAGAAGAGTGTAGGCACAAGCACACGCCCTTGTTTCACCCCATTGCTTTACTGAAAAGTCTTTCGACACTGAACCACTCATTGCCACGTTTGCTTGCATACCTGTATGGAGTGCCTTGCTCAGGTTGACAAACTTCTTTGTACAGCCATATTTCTTGAGTACCTGCCAAAGTCCTTGTCGCGATACAGTATTGAAGGTTTTACTGAAGTCAATGAAGACTACATAAAGCAGTATGTTCTGTTCGATACACTTTTCTTGGACCTGTTTCAAGCAGAAAAACATGTCCATTGTGCTTCTTCCACTTCTAAAGACACACTGGGTTTCCAGTAGTACATTCTGCGAGATGTGTTCATTGCGTCTGTTCAGTAGTATACATGAGAGAATCTTACCAACAGTGGCTAGCAGTGATATACCTTGGTAATTTCCACAATTTTTCCTGTCGCCTTTCTTGAACAAAGGCGCAATACTTGCGTCCTTCCAGTCTTGAGGTACTTTCTGGGCGTCCCATATCTCTTGGATGAGCTTGTGCAGGCATTTGGTCAGCTGAATACCAACAAATTTCCACACTTCTGCTGGAATTCCATCCCTTCCTGGAGCTTTGACATCCTGTGTTGTTCTGATAGCTGCCATTAGTTCATCAAGATTTGGTGGTTCATCCAGACTTGATTCACATTATATCACTGAATCTGAGTCCACATTGAAATACTGTGTGATTGTATATTTTTTCATATATTTCTGCAAAGTGTGGTTAGTCCGAGTAAATAACTGCATATATTCCTGTATATATTTGCATCCTTTTATAGAAACGTGGACAGACTGTAATTTACTGTACATACTCTGGTTGTCATTGAATCCTTATTTAAATCCTTCACCTGAACAACGAGAGCAAGTTTTTAGCCAAAGTCAAATTCCTTGTATGTGTTGTGCATACTTGGCCAATAAAGCTGATTCTGATTCTGATACAACTGGTTGCTGCACGAGAGCTTCTTTAGCCTCTTCAGCAATATCTCCAGGGTTGTTTAGTAGTTGGTCAAAGTGGTCTGCAAATCTGTCCAGGATCTTGTCTTTCTCCTGCAAAACCGTTTCACTATCCGTAGCCCTTAGTTGGATCAGTCCTCTTGGTTTAGGGCCGTAGATTTCTCTCAAACCTGTGAAGAATGTTTTCATGTATGCTGCAGTTTGAAGTTCCTCCGCTTTTTCATCCAACCAGTTGGACTTCTATAGACATGTTAACAAGAAAAAAAAAAAAAATTGGTGGCATATCACTTTAAAAGAAAAACAACACGTTTACAAGAAAAAGCTGCAAAGTTACAAAATGATGTTGAAATTTAAAGGTTATAAAAATGACTTTTTACTAATGCTGGAAAGCAAGCGTATGCTTACAGTTGCAATAAAATTACTCAACCCCCACTGCAAGTTAAGTTTATTGGCAAACTGTGGAAACTAGCAGCTGTTTGCAATAAACAAATTACACAAGAACAGTATAAATACATTGGTGTGAAAAAGTGATTGCCCCCTAAACCTAATAACTGGATGGTGTCATAGTGATAGAAAGGTCAGTTCACGTGCAGGGTGCCACACCAGAGAATACTCACACAACACGGACAAGCTACGTTTAAACAATTTATGAATTTCAAAATATGGAGCACTGTGATGGAAAACGTCACTCGCCAGAGGAAGACTCAGCCTGTGGGGAGAGATGAGAGTTGATTAATAAGAGGTGGGAGGTAGGGAAGTGGTGAAGACAAATCTGCCACTTACGTGTGCTGAGCAGAGAGCCCGACAGAAAGACCCAGCAGGAATAGACGAACCAGCAGGATGGAGCTGGAAGGGAGTAGGAAAGGGAAGGAGCTGAGTGGTGTCTGACCGGGTGGAGACAGGTAGCTGAGGCGGGTTGAGGATGATGGAGCAGGTGAGTGCCCATTGATCCCTGAAGAGGCACCGCACTGACGGCAGCAACCTGGGAAGAAGAGAGAGGAGAGGAATTAGGCAAAATCCTCTCAGTATAATTTTAATTCACTTGCTAGTTACACAGGCAGTATACCCAACGAGCCAGCGCTGAAACCTTCGCTTGATGGTCCTTTTATGCGCTGGCGAGGCAGAAGCGGCAGGTGCGCCCACTCATGCAGGTGTAATGATTGCCTGTGGAGTCGGGGAGTCTTTAACAGGAAGGAGGGGCGCGCGCTCACCTCAACATGACAGATGGGCCACCCTTAGCAGCAACAACTGCAATTAAGCGTTTGCAATAACTGGCAGTGAGTCTTTTACAGGACTGTGGAGGAATTTTGGCCCACTCATCTTTACAGAATTGTTGCAATTCAGCCACATTGGAGGGTTTTCAAGCTTGAACTGCCTTTTTAAGGTCATGCCACAGCATCTCAATTGGATTCAGGTCAGGACTTTGACTAGGCCACTCCAAAGTCTTCATTTTATTTTTCTTAAGCCATTCAGAGGAGGACTTGCTGTTGTGTTTTGTGTTTTTGTTTTTGTTTTGTGTTTCATTGTCCTGCTGCAGAAAAGAAATGCGCTTCAGCTTGAGGTCACGAACAGATTACCCCAAGAGCACAGCGACGACTCATCCAAGAGGTCACAAAAGACCCCACAACAACATCCAAAGAAGTGCAGGCCTCACTTGCCTCAGTTAAGGTCAGTGTTCATGACACCATCATAAGAAAGAGACTGGGCAAAAATGGCCTGCATGGCAGAGTTCCAAGACGAAAACCACTGCTGAGCAAAAAGAACATAAAGGCTTGTCTCAGTTTTGCCAGAATATATCTTGACAAAGTCAAGACTTTTGGAAAAATACTGTGTGGACTGATGAGACAAAAGTTGAACTTTTTGGAAGGTGTGTGTCCCATTACATCCGGTGTAAAAGTAACACAGCATTTCAGAAAAGGAACATCATACCAACAGTAAAATATGGTGGTGGTCGTGTGATTATCTGGGGCTGTTTTGCTGCTTCAGGACCTGGACTTGCTGTAGTAAATGGAACCATGAATTCTGCTGTCTACCAAAAAATCCTGAAGGAGAATATCTGGCCATCTGTTTGTGACCTCAAGCTGAAGCCCACTTGGGTTCTGCAGCAGGACAATGATCCAAAACGCACCAGCAAGTCCACCTCTGAATAGCTTAAGAAAAACAAAATGAAGACTTTGGAGTGGCCTAGTGAAAGTCCTGACCTGAATCTGATTGAGATGCTGTGGCATGACCTTAAAAATGTGGTTCATGCTCAAAAACCCTCCAATGTGGCTGAATTACAACAATTCTGGAAAGATGAGTGGGCCAAAATTCCTCCACAGCGCTGTAAAAGACTCATTGCCAGTTATCATAAACGCTTGATTGCAGGTGTTGCTGCTGAGGGTGACCTAATCAGTTATTAGGTTTAGGGGGCAATCACTTTTTCACACAGGTCCATGTAGCTTTGGATTTTTTCCCCTATAATAAACACCTTCATTTAAAAACTGCATTTTGTGTTTACTTGTGTTATCTTTGTCTAATATTTAAATGTGTTTGATGATCTGAAACATTTAAGTGTGACAGACATATAAAAAAATGAGAAATCAGGAAGGGGCAAACACTTTTTCACACCACTGTAGTTAAATAAAACTAATATTACAAGGATTTTATCCAAATTCAGCTCTAAATCCTACTTTCAATGACTACTACAGTCTCAAAATTATTCAACCCCCTGAACAGAATTCCTCATAAGTGTCATGTAACCCTCTGACAGGCAGGCGGGAATAATTGGACTCTTAAGCGCAGCAGGACTATGGTCTTAACTCGGTTTATTTTCAAACTTAAAACACAGAAATAAACGACTGCTCGAGGACTGAACACAAAATGAACCGTGGAAGGCAAAACACACTTACTTGTACTGGGCTGGGATACAGACTGGGACGATTGCCAGAGGGAATATCACAGTACAACATAATGATGCCACACCAGATTGACACAGAATGCCGACATATATAGACAGAGGAGTGATCACAGAACACAGGACAGGTGGGAACAATTAAGGGCAGCAGGGAAGTGGCTACAGGTGAGGAGGATGGGCGGGGCTGTACAGATAATCATAGACAGGGGAAGCACATGAAACATAACAATGACACTAAAGGGTAGAACCAGGGAGTGCTAAGGCAAAACTGAGAGCATAATAATAATCGTAATAAACATACATGTAGGGCAGGAACCAAAATTGCAGAACATAATTGGAGACGTGATAGTGAAAATAAACACAGTGATCAAACTAAGGCTGAGGTAGGGAAATACAGAACAGCTGGGATAACAGTCAGGGGCTAAACAAGAATACACATGAGGAAATGACTATCGGTAGGGAAACATGAGGAGCCGGGGACACTAGGGAGACAGATATACACACAAGACCACCAAAATTATACCAAAGACAAACAGACACACAAAAGTATAGACGAGGATACCAATCCAGATCACTGTACCAACCATCATGATGCGCTGAGCAAGGCGTGTGGGGGCCAGGGAATAAACCACATGCAGCCTCTTTGGGAGCCTCAGATTTCTGAAGGCTGGGGTCTGCAAGGTAATCATGTGGGGGGAGGGTCGTGGTGGAGCGTTGCTGACTTTGACTGGGGATATTGTCAAGCATTGGAAGGAATACTTCGAGGATCTCCTCAATCCCACCAACACACCTTCCATAGAGGAAGCAGGGCTTGGGGACGAGGGGGATAACTCGCCCATCACAGGGATTAAGGTCTCCAAAGTGGTTAAAAAACTCTTTGGTGGCCGGGCCCCAGGGGTGGAAAAGATTTGCCCTGAGTACCTCAAGGCCCTGGATGTTGCAGAGCTGTTATGGTTGACATGCCTCTGCAATGTTGCATGGAAGTCGGGACAGTGCCTTTGGCATGGTAAACCGGGGTGGTGGTTCCTCTTTTTAAAAAGGGGGACCGGAGGGTGTATTCCAACTTTAGGGGAATCACACTTCTCAGCCTCCCTGGGAAGGTTTATGCCAGGGTACTGGAGAGGAGAGTGCGACCGCTGGTCAAACCTCGGATTCAGGAGGAGCAATGTGGTTTTCGTCCTGGCCGTGGCACATCAGACCAGCACTTTACCCTCTTGAGAATCCTCGAGGGTTCGTGGGAGTTTGCCTAACCAGTCCACATGTGTTTTGTGGACTTGGAGAAAGCATTCGACCACATCCCTCGTGGTCTCTTGTGGGGGTTGCTGTGGGAGTATGGGGTATCGGGCTCATTGTTACAACTTTCTGGTCCCTATATGACCGTTGCAAGAATTTGGTTCGTATTGCCAACTCCCAGTCAAACATGTTTCCAGTGAGAGTTGGACTCCGCCAGGGCTGCCCTTTGTCACGGATCCTGTTCATAATTTTTATGGACAGGATATCTAGGCGCAGCCAAAGATTGGAGGGTATCATGCTCGGTGACCACAGGATTTCATCTCTGTTGTTTGCGGATGATGTTGTTTTGCTGGCTTCATCAAGCAATAACCTACAGGTCTTACTGGGATGGTTTGCTATTGAGTGTGAAGTGGCTGAGATGAGAATCAGCACCTCCAAGTCCGAGTCCTCAGCTGGAAAAAGGTGGATTGTCCTCTCCGGGTTGGAGACAAGCTCCTGCCCCAAGTGGAGGAGTTTAAGTATCTCGGGGTCTTATTCACGAGTGAGGGGAGAATGGAGTAGGAGACTGACAGACGGATTGGAGCAGTAGCTGCAGTGATGCGGACATTGTACCTGTCTGTTGTGGTGAAGAGGGAGCTGAGCTCTAAAGCAAAGCTGTCGATTTACTGGTCAATCTACGTTCCCATCCTCACCTATGGTCATGAGCTTTGGGTAATGACCGAAAGAATGAGATTGTGGATACAAGCGGCTGAAATGAGCTTTCTCCACAGGATTGCTGGACTCGCCCTTAGAGATAGGGTGAGGAGCTCAGTCATCCGGGAGAGGCTCAGAGTAGAACCGCTGCTCCTCCACATTGAAAGGAGCCAGTTGAGGTGGTTTGGGCATCTGATCAGGATGCCTCCTGGACGCCTCCCACTTGAGGTGTTTCAGGCACATCCAATGGGGAGGAGACCCCGGGGCAGACCCAGGACATGCTGGAGAGACTACGTCTCCCAGCTGGCCTGGGAATGTCTTGGTGTCCTCTCTGAAGAGCTGGAGCAGGTGGCTGGGGAGAGGGAAGTTTGAGCTTCTCTGATTGACCTGCTGCCTCCACGACCCGGATCTCCAGAAAAGCAGTAGAAAATGGATGGATAGATGGACAAACAGGGAATGAACACAGTGGACCAGAGGAAACTCAAGAGACATGTAATGCAAATAATCAAATAACCACAATAAACCAAATCAGGGGAGCACTCAGAAAACACAAATGAACATAAAGCATGGGCATGATCCTATGATCTTGCTCAGATTCATGACAATAAGAGCACAAATTTGCAAATCACATCTGGTCTCAAGCACAGCTGATGCAACCAATCAAAAGCTTCATTAGTTGCATCAGGTATGCTTGAGACCACACATGGTTTGCAAATATGTGCTCTTATTGTCATGAATCTGAGCATGATCATAGATCATGCTCAGATTCATGGGTGGTGCGCTGGTGCAGTGGTTAGCACTGTGCCAGCACAGCAACTCACCCTTGGCCATGGGATCCCTGGTTCGATCCCAGCCCCTGACCAACCGTGATCTGTGTGGAGTTTGCATGTTCTCCCCGTATCTGCGTGGGTTTACTCCGGGATTTCTCCAGTTTCCTCCCACAGGCCAAAAACATGCAGGTTAGGTTAACTGGAGACTCTAAAGTGGCCCTAGATGTGAATGTGTGTGTGAATGGTTAAGGGATAGCGCCGTACCGTGGCTGCTTCATCCATCCAGGTGGATGCCCTCAATTTCCCCTCTGGGGATCAATAAAGTATACAAAATCAAAATCAAAAAAAAAAAAAATCAGATTCAAGGGCTTCATTAGTTGCATCAGGTATGCTTGAGGTAGAACACCTCAAATAGCTGGACTGCTGACAGTGACGTTTGATTGCATGTTAGAAATATGGCCAAGCCAAGAGAATTGTCCAAAAAGTTCAGAGAAGAGACCATTGCCTTGCACAAACAAGGAAAAGGATATATAAAGATAGCAAAGAATGTTCCAAGAGATACAGTTGAAAGCATAGTTTGAAAGTTTAATGTTAAAGGAACAGTGGCTACATTACCTGGACGTGGAAGAAAGAGGAAGCTATCAACAGCTGCCGCTAGAGTCCTGAAAAGGACAATGGTCAAAAACCCTCAACTAACTGCAAAAGACCTGCAGCAAGACTTGGTGGCAGCAAGCACTAAGGTTTCAGTTTCCACAGTAAGGCGCATACTAAATGCTGAAGGGCTCCATGCCCAAACTTCAAGACGTACACCACTACTGACCCAAAAGCACAAGAAAAATGCTTTGCCAATTTGCTCAAAACTATATTAATAAGCCAAAGAGGTTTTGGGATTCTGTTCTGTGGAGTGATGAAACAAAACTGGAACTTTTCGGGCCTATGAATCAGTGGTACTGTATGTCTTGAGGAGGAAGAATGAAGCATACGCTGAAGAGAACACCCTGCCTACAGTGAAATATGGTGGCGGCTCAGTGATGCTGTGGGGCTGCTTCGCTTCCTCTGGCACTGGAAACCTGCAGCGTGTGGAGAGCAAGATTGATTCAATTAAGTATCAGGAAATCCTGGGAGAAAATGTCATGCCGTTCCTCAGGAATTCTGCTGGAAACTGGTGTCTGGCTATGCATCATGTTTGTAGCAAGTCATAACACCAAAAGGGTGCTCTACAAAGGACTAAAGATGCTTGTCATCAAGGGGGTGGATAATTTTCCATCATTTATCCATTCTAAATAACAATGCAGGGGCTCCAATGAACCTGTGAAACAAATCAAAATATATGTCTTAGTCCCAGTGGTTATGTGACTTATTTTGTTATTAACCTACAGTAGTTGCACAGCATCCATTAGTTGTTGCTTGTTAGCTTTCCATCCCCTGACAGCTACCTGTCAGCACCTCGGGAGGTTCTGCTGCTAGCAAGCTGGCTTGCTCTTTTCGGTCCTCTGCCATCTCCCGTTTTCAGATCATGGGTGGCTCAAAGTTCCTTTCCGGCATCTGTCGCACACATGTCTCTGAGGTTAGGAGCAGGCCTCTGTGCTACAGTGAGGCCAAGCCCAAGCTATACCACACCCGCGCCCCCAGGAGCGTGAGCTGGTTGGAAGGTGGGCACAGGCTGCCACGAGGTTGCTCTCAGGGGCCTTTCCACCCACCCTATTGGAGGCCAGAAAGGAAATATGGAAAAACTAGCCGGCTGGAATGGGAGACCCTCAATCAGCAAAAGGTAACAGAAAAGTGCTGGAAACCAGACTGTCACAGACAGATACTATTGCAGTTATCCTTTAGCATGGAGTTAGCAGAGAATTGAAAGGTGAACGAGGATGCGGTGATGGCTGGTGTTAGGAGGTGTGGCCAAGCTACAGCTTTGGTTTGCTTTGAGTGCAGAATTCTAGTACAACATTCATCAGTGGAGAAAAATCCTGACCGCTCCCTTTACAGCTGGAATATGTCATGCGATTCAGTGCAGATTTTTTGGGGCCAAAAATTGCTCAAAATGACTCTTTCCATAGCGGAGGATGCTGATAAAGGAACTTGCATAAAATACATGGTTGCAAGAGATGAAAAGTCACAAGGTCAAGAGGCATTAATTTCTGGATGTAAGGTGACTCTAAAATATTTGTTTTATTTTCACTTCCATTTGTCTCCCTCAGGAGAACACACACATTGAAGAGGCGGGGCGATGCTTGGTGGAGCACATCCTGAGCAATGAGAATCCAGTGATAGAGCGAGACCCTGGTTCTCTTGTCCTGTCTGGATACACCAACACGGCCAAGGATCATCTCAACTGCTTATCATGTGTGAAGTCATGACTTCTAGCCAGTCACTGATTAGATCATGGACTGTTTAAAAAAATACCTTAGTGGTGAATATATGACAGAAAATAGGACTGAAAGCCAACATGAATGAATTATTATAATTAATTTATTTAAATTGTCAAAGGTTTTTTTAGTCATCTTTTACTCACCCATAACCCCAATCATTATATTTTGTATTTAGGTATTATAAAGAAAACTAAAAAGTTCTTATTTAGAGCAGATCTCTGCCAAGACTTACAATAAGTACTAGATTCAGATTTTTATTTTAAACTGTACCATATACTGTATGCCCATAGATCCACATCCCATGTACACCTGAATTTTTTTTTCATGAAGTTCCACGCAAAATTCCAAAAGAAGTTAAATGAGATATTCATACAATAATTTATGTATAAAGCATAAAAATAACCATGAGGTGTCAAAGATTAATTAAACATTTAAGTTGAAAATTGGCTTCTCCAACAACAATGTTACAGCCCAGAAGATATTCCAATATGCATAGTTACAATCCATCCTGGAAATGTTTGCTTATCCTTTGTGCTGGCTAGACTACTTCCTATAACCGGCATTTTAATCCCCTCAGATGCCACATAAAACACCGATAAACTTTTGTGGTAGAAAACAGTGTGCTGCTGTCTTGGAGACAAGCAATAGAATGGGACAAGGGATCATTTCTACAAGTTATACCGTACATTCAGCATTGTACTGTGTAAGAGTCATTGCCACTTGCCAGTGTGTGCTATAACTCTCTTTGTCTCTCCGTCACTTGTGTGACTCTGGTCAGGAGAAGAGGAGGGACAACCCTCTTCACCATTTTGAATTTAGACTGCAGTACCACTTTAAAACACTATTTGTCAAGAATATATTATGTTATTTTAATGAAAGTGATTTGTGAGGACTTCGACTACAGCTCCTGACCAGATAGAGTGATGATATAGAGTGAAGTACATGGCGGTAATGGACCTGTAAGCTGGTTGCCAACCGCCAATTAAATCTAAAAGAAGAAGAAAGTGATTTGTCCCTTGATTCAGATCCAGTCCAAAATCTAATGTTGTCTTCTGTGGCCGTAGCTCCACCCCTGCATCAAATTTCTTTGGAAAAAAAAAGATTAGTCATTCTGTGTAAACCTACTAACACACAAACAGGCCAACTCTACCAAAAACATAGCCTCCTTGGCAAAGGCAAAAACAAGTAATGCATTAGACAGGGAGTTTAATATGTGATTATCTACATACATTTGTGTTTTGCATCATATCAAACATTTGAATGCTCTTGGTGATATTCTTTTACCCAAAGTGTGAACAGACATAAAACAGTAATTTTTGTTGCATTAACTGCATATTCATTTCAGCCCATCTTCTTTAGTCTCTCCTAGACTTGCATTAAATCATTGAAAATGTTTGTAAAATTAATTGTGGGGCCCATTTAAGTATCCACAATGAAGAACGTTTGTGATGTGTCTTCTTTTGTAAATCAGAACTGATAAATTTGGTGAGCCAGTTTAAGTCAGTGGCCTCAGGGCTGTGGAAATACTTCTGCCTCTTTTTAATACAATCAAAATATTCATATGAGAGGAACTATAAAGTTTTTTCCAAGTCTAAGTCAGCTTGGGTTTTAATTTAACCTTGAGTCACAAAACAGAACTGTTTCCATAATTTTATTCTCATGAACACATTTTGATCTTTTCACAACAAATTCAAACTTCCCTACTCAAATTTATCATTTGTCTCACCAATGACAGGACATAAGGAACCATATTTTAAAATGAGGTCGATAAATTGAAGCCCTGTGCACACAAAAATGTTTTTACCCCAAAGTGGCAAACTTCTTTTACAGTTTGGCTGTCCATGCGTATGATGCCGAGATTTTGGAAGTATGAATATGTAAAGGTTTGATACAAGTCTCCAGAGTGGAAAGGTTTTGTTGACACTTTTTTCTCTTCTGTGTGCACGGGAGAAAATGGGTGAAATGGCCAGCATCACATACATACATATGTCAATCATTTCTTGTGGCTGTGGTAGTCATATCCCATTCGCCGCTTATGATGCTGATGTCACCGTTACATAACACATGAGCTGCACCTTATTGGTTGACGCTCCCTGGTGGGTGGTCTGTTCAAGTCTGTTCATCCCCATCCAAGCTGGCACTGGGACATTAAACTTTCTCCTGTATCCTCAAAACTTAACAGTGAAACATGTGTCTGTTTTGATGGAAACTAATGAACAGAAAAGTAATCTGTGATAAGTGGGTATTAGAAAGTAAACAATAACTAAATTATATTGTTTGTGGTTTAGTCAAATCAACAGCAATAAAGATTTTTAGTGAAAATAATGTCTCGCATACAGAAATGGGAATTTTTTAAGTTTGTGATAAATTTGGCAATCAGACGGAGCAAAGAAACTAAGGAAAATATAATAACTGAATATTATGGACTAATTAAACACATTAAACATGAATATGATCTTCAGAATATACACAAATTGTACCAATAAGCAACGGCAGCAGTTTTTGACAACGTAGCATACATTGATGGACTCTGCTGTCGATTGGCACTACTGGTAGCATTTTTTGATAGGGCAGCACAAATTGACAGAACACCAGCAGATGTACGTTCTGCAGCCCTGTGCTGCTTTTTTGCTTATTTTGCTAATAAATCATTTCTTGCACTGAAACCCTGGCCGCCTAAAGGAGTCATTTCTTCCTGCCAGCTGGAGGTGACCCTGACAGTATGACCAAGCCATACAAAGACTCTGCGGGCACAGACTATTTACTTTGGTCTGGATGGGGATGAATGTTGGGCAGCTCAGTTGATTGAGGATTTTGTCTCCAATGCCCGGGCTTCACACACTCCAGAGGCAGTCCTCAAATTTCTGGATGCCGCAGCCAGGGTAATCGAGGTGTACCCCAGCCTGCGGAGCTACCCTGAGCTCATTGGTCTGCTCATTTCTGTTCCCAACCTGCAAAGGACACTCTCTGGACTGGTGAGAGGTTGTCCCCCCTTACTTGAACCTGCAACGATGAAAAAGTGTCCTCGGGTTCTTACTTCTCCTGTTCCCTTTCACTCACCAGTCCCAGAATCCCTCTGTGGGCTTGTGTCGATACAAAGCATCCTCTGGCTTCGACGTCTCCCTCTGCTCACTCTCCAGTCCCAGATCCCTCCCCATGCCACCCTCCAGCTCCGGTTCCACCTTATCTCTTCCACTCAAACCCCAGCTCCTCGCCACTTCTCAGCTGCTCCCTGCCAGGTGGTCTCTGCAGCCACCCGGAGTGACTCACCTGGGTCTCCAGCGGCAGCAAACCGGGAATCAAGGCAAGTACTATCTTCTCATTTTTTTTAACACCTATGAGGAAGAAATCTTTATCTTGTCCCTAGTCTTAATCCTGGTGACAGGCCTCAGTGGCTGCCTCCTACCACTGCTGAGCCCTCACCATCTGTCTCTGCTGCTGCCTCTGCTCACCTACTCTCACTGGCTTCTTCCCTCTCTTTTCCTCCGAGCTCTACTCCTCCTGCAGCTGCGTCTCCACCACTCCAGCAGGCTCCAGCAGCTGCAGCTTCACTGTTCCAGAGGGTTCTAGCAGCAGCCTCTCCTTACCTATGCTCCACCACACCTCCCCTTCCTCTCCTGAACTCTTCACCAGCTGTCCCACCAGCCTCTTCACTCCCGAGCTCCACATCTGCTGTTCCATCAGCCTCCTCGTTTCCAAGCTCCATGTCTGCTGTTCCATCAACCTCCTTGCTTCCAAGCTCCATGTCTGCTGTTCCATCAGCCTCATCCTTCCCAATCTCCACATCTGCTGCTGCCTCACCATCACCTCTTCAGTATTCCTCATCTTCTGCTCAGCTCCAGTCTTCCTCATCTGCTGCTTGGCCTCAGTCCGCCTTGCCCGCTGTTCCGCCAGAGTCTTCTGAGGTCATCGTCATCCCAGCAGCGTCTTCTGATGTTGCCATCGTCCCGGCAGCAGAGCTGCCTGGGTCCTCACCAGCAGTAGAGCAGGAGTTAAGGCAAGGCCTCTTCTTTGTATTTTTAACATCTTTATTAGCGAGGTCTTGCCTGACTCTTGGTGTGGAGACCCAGTTGCAGTTCCCATCTGCTTCTGGGCTCTCCCGCCAGGCTCTGCTGCTGGTAGTTGTGGTGCTACCATTCCCAACCAACCCTTCTCCCTTGTTCGAGATGACTAAGTCAGGGGAGGAGTCACCTAAGGCCCACGCACTCCAGCCTTCATCCCCTGAGGTCCTCGCTCTCCAACCTTTGTCCCCCGGGGTGTATGCTCCACTGCCATCACTCCCTGAAGCCTTTGGCTCTGCATCCTCACTAAAGTCATTCCATGGCCAGCTACCTGGGTGTCCCTCTGTGGCCACCCGGCCAACTGTGAATTCTGGTTAGCCTCTTGGAGGTGCCTGCTCCCTGGCTGGGTGGGCTGTGGACTCCCAGGCCGGCCGCCTGACAAACTATTTTCTTGTCTGGTGGCCCCGGGGCCGCCCGACGGTTTTTCTTCATCATCTGGTGGCCTGTGGACTCTGGGCATCCACCCGACAAACTGTTTCACCCCGTAGAGTGGTGCATGGACCTTGGTCAGCCACCCGACAGACTGTGTTTCATTTTGTTTTGTTTTTGCAGTTTCTTTCACTCCACTCCTGCCCCCCCTTTCTGTTCTGAGGGTGTCTGGAATCCACCCTTAAAGTGGGGGCCCTGTCATGATCTGGACGTGGTTGTTGACCATGTCCATGCTTTCTGTTGTGTTTTTGGACTATTTGCACTATTATTGTCATTTCTGTTGTCATTAGTATTCTTTGTTTATCCTTAGATCCTAGGCCATCTCTTATTTTGAAAGGTTCCTCTGTTTTTTCCAGTCTGTTTGTAGTTTCATTTCCTGTTTTCTGTTTCTCTCCTTTATGTTATCATTTAGTCCTTAATTAGTTCCCAGCTGTCTGTCTTGTGTTAGTTAATTATTTTGTTCGTCATTGCAGCATTTTCCCTCCGACTCCCATTCTTATGCAACTCGGTTAGCCTCCCATGTCTAGCCTGCACATGTACCAGCTCCCGAGCTGTCTTTTGTTTGTTTAATAAACGTTCTTGCATTAATGTCCTGCCTGCCTTAAGGAGTCGATTTTTCCTGTCTGTTGGAGGTGGACCCTGACAAGAAAAGCTACACATTTATGAGAAGTGCACAATTTTTACAAAAAACAAAAAAATTGCAAATTCATAAGAAAAAAGAACAAATTTACAAGAAAAGGTTATAAATGTATATAATAATAACGCTTAAAATTTATGAGAAAAAAGTTACAAATTTATAACAAAGGCTGCAAACTTGAGAAAAAATCCTTGCAATGATTTTAAAAGCACATTTTAAGCAGAAGAGCCACAAATTTATGAGTAAAAAAAGTTTAAAACAAAATCGGCAGAAATTTATAAGAAAAAAAGTGCAGAACATACAGAAGTATAGCTGCAATTTTATGACAGTAATGGTGCAAGTTTTTGAGAATAAAGCTGAGAGAAAATTTCATATTTAAGAGAACAAAAACTTGCCTCTTAATGAACACACCAAGGTGTTGCTGCCTCGGTGCCTGTGGCACAGTATCATGGGGGGTTGTAAAAAAGTCACACTGCCACTTCTAGTGGGCAGCCATAGTTATTATACCTTATTTCGCAGCTGCATTGATGATAAAGGGGAGTTAAATTTGTGTTTATTTTGAAAACAAGCCCTTATCTGGAAATAGTGGCAAATTAAACGTCTAGAGAATGAATAGAAAATAGTCGTTCACAGCAGAAAAAAACCTGTTTGGTAGGCACGCCCCCTTATGCTTCTGCATCAAAACAGTGGTGTACCCAATGCAGTAGCTACATCGTACCCCACTACTTGCAGAAATGTAACTACACATTACGGCGATGCAAATTGCAAGAGCTGTGATTGGCCCACTCTGCCTCGTCCTACACATTTCCTGGTTCATGCTTTAAAATTTTGTTTTACTTACATTTCTATTAGAAAATTATGTATATATTAATTTCACTTGTGAAAAAGCTGAATCAATCAATCAATCAATCAATCAAAAATAAGTTAACATATATAATAAGATGTAGTAAAAGAGACTATTACAGTAAAGAACTGGAAAAAAACAAAGACAATATTAAAAATACATGGACAATAATCAACAGTATCCTTGGAAATAAAAGCAGAAATACCAGCTACCCAACTAACACTCCAAAAAATAATAAATCGACTCCGAATGTGAATATAGCTTCACCTGCAGATGAATTTAATAATTTTTTTGTTAACATTGGACCTAAACTGGCCCGAGAAATACCCACTACGGTGCCAACAGGTGATTCAATATGCAATAACACTGCTGTAAAAGACACCATCTTCATAAAGAACACAGACGAAAGAGAGGTCATTGAAATTGTTAAATCGTTCAAAAGTAAAACATCTACTGACTGCGATGGTATTGATATGCTACTAGTCAAAACTGTTATCGAATGCATAGTGAAACCACTGACGTATATCTGTAACCTGTCTCTCCAATCAGGTATATTTCCCAATGCAATGAAAATAGCTAAAGTAATTCCAATTTACAAGACAGGCGACAGAGGGGAACTCTCCAACTACAGACCAATTTCACTATTACCGCAATTTTCCAAGATACTTGAAA
The DNA here is from genome assembly GCA_020510985.1 of Pholidichthys leucotaenia. Classification (NCBI taxonomy): domain Eukaryota; kingdom Metazoa; phylum Chordata; class Actinopteri; order Cichliformes; family Pholidichthyidae; genus Pholidichthys; species Pholidichthys leucotaenia. The sequence goes on along the minus strand of CM035844.1, from coordinate 388,282,567 downwards.
AAATATTCTATGAGAGAATTGACAACTTCATACTGAAGAATGATTTATTGTGTGAGCAGCAATATGGGTTCAGACACAAAAGGACAACAGCATATGCCTTAATGGAATTTACAGAAAAAATATCAACAGCCATTGAAAATAAAGAGTATTCAGTTGGAGTATTCCTGGATCTTAAAAAAGCATTTGATACAGTAGATCACAATCTATTATTAAAGAAACTACAAAATTGTGGTATCAGAGGGGTAGCACTGTCCTGGTTAAGAAGTTACTTAAAGAATAGATATCAGTTTGTATGTGTTAACAACAAAAACTCAGAGCTACTGAAGGTCACCTGTGGAGTCCCACAGGGTTCAGTTTTGGGACCATTATTATTCAATATGTATATAAATGATATATGTAAAGTTTCAGAAAAAATGGACTTAATATTGTTTGCTGATGACACTAACCTGCTATGCAGTGGAAACAACTTGGAACAACTTCTGGATACACTCGGAAAGGAATTAGGAAAGCTGAAACTGTGGTTTGATTCAAACAAATTAACGCTCAATTTAAGCAAGACAAAATTTATAGTCTTTAACAACCATCACAACTACCCAGTACCCAAACTCAGTGTAAATGGTGTAGAGATTGAAAGGGTATCCGAAACTAAATTCCTTGGAGTAATAATTGATAACAAACTGTGTTGGAAGCCACATATTAATTATATAAAAGGTAAAGTATCCAAATCAATTGCAATATTACACAGAGTGAAAAATTTGCTGAATCAACCCACACTATACACCTTGTATCATTCATTAATACTCCCATACATGACATATTGTAATGAAGTATGGGGAAATACATATAAAACAAACATATATCCACTCTTTATGCTTCAAAAGAGAGCTATTAGAATAATCAACAAAGCAGCTTACAGGGAACCAACAAACCCACTTTTTCTTAAACAAAAAACTCTCAAGTTGAAAGATCTGATCGACTTTAAAACCGCAATAATAATGTTCAAAGTGAAGAATCTATCACTGCCCGCAAATATCCAAAAGTTGTTCCAAACAAGGGAGAAACGATATCACTTCAGAGGAACATGTACTGTATATTTCAAAAGCCTACAGTGAGAACAACCACCAAGCAACACTGTATTTCAGTGCAAGGTGTCAGATTATGGAACGATTTTGGACCTGAATTAAAATCATGTACAAAGCTTGGACAATTTAAACAAAAACTAAAGGAAGAAATACTCCAAACATATTTACAAGACGACATGTAAACTCACATAAGGATTGACATTTCCAGCCTGTGTTGTGTTATAGCTTAGTTTTTCTTTTTTCTCTGTGACACTATGTCTTAGATTTGTTTTTGAATAGTAACCGCTTAACTTAGACTAGCTCAGTTTTCTTTTTCTCTCAGTCATATTTTGTCTTAGCCTTGTTTTGAATTGTAATCGCTCTTGTCTTGTTTTCTCTTTTTTCTCCTTTGAATTCTTGGATGGAATATGGGTGGGCAATATAAGCTGCGGCTTCAGCCATCACCCATTTCGGATAACTCACGTGGAATTGTATAGTAGAAGGAGTCTTTGTCTAATTTGACCTTGTTGTTATATTATACAGTTTCTTTTAACCTGTAATGTACTATCCGAAATAAATTCATTCATTCATTCATTCATTCATTCATTCATTCATTCATCAATCAACTTTATTCCAGACTGAGAGTCCAACATAATAAAAACAAAACAATTAAATAAAAAGAAAGAAATACAGATACAGTACAAACTTTAAAAAGACTTAAAACAACAACTGTACCAATTCCTTCTAAACTGTGACTGATAGCAGACAGAACTGAGTTTGATGTTGGACATAACTTGGATGATTTCATTTCCAGATACATCAAGACAACAGATGAATTTATACATAAGATTCCTTATTACAGCTTGCAGTGTATTAACACGTGATGACACAAATAACTCAGAAGCATTGCACCATTGAGGCTTTTTAAGTAAAATTCTTAAGGCATCATTGTATGCAACCTGTAATCTCTGAATGCTTTGTTTCCTATAATTTGTCCATAAAGGAGCAGTGTATAGAGGTGTACAGTAGGTTTTAAAAAGAACTAACTTCACCTCATCTGAACAAAAGCTAAATCTACGTGCAAGGATTTGCTTGAGTGTAAATCTTGCAGCACTGTCTGAGAATATCATCATCATCAGTCATTCTATCATTAATAAAACTAGTGCATACCTGTGCATGCCAGTAGAAACCAAGTATTAGCATGTATTTCTGCACGCCCATAGAAAGCAAGTGTAAGCAAGCACGTCAGCACTCGTTCAGTGATGCCTGCCTTTGATCTTTGATGGTGTCATAGTGAGTCCTATGATCTTCGATGATGTCATAGCAAGTCCTATGATTGTGAGTGATGACTGCCTTTGATCTTTGACGATGTCGTTGCAAGTCCTATGATCGGTGATGATGTCATAGTGAATCCTTTGATTGTGAGTGATGGCTGCCTTTGATCTTTGATGATGTCATCGCGAGTCCTATGATCTTTTAGCGAGTCCTATGATCGTGACAGTGATTTTGTACATCATCAGAGGTCCTATGATCTTTTAGCGAGTCCTACAGTCTATATGACGTCACATAGACGTCATGTACAGATCATAGGAACATCAGCCTTATGGCTTATCTGATGTCATATAGCCATCATGTAGACATCATAGGAGCGTCATAGGCAGTCCTATGATCGTGACACACTGACAGAGATTTCTTGAATTTATAGATATTTGACTTTATCCGTGACATTTAATTCCCTGCCTGCCAAATCAAAAACAGGAAATTTCATTATCATGTCTTCTCTAGTGTGACAAATCAGCACAAAACTCTTACTTGTGTTATATTTTATGTTATTTTCATCCTCATAAGCAGTACACACTCTTAATAACTCCTGAAGACCAGCACTGCGTGGACTGAGGACAACAAGATCGTCAGCATACATAAAATGATTCACTTGTAGAGGGTAAAAAGGAAGGATATGGAGGCGAGGCACGAGCGTAGGTTGACACCGAATCTTTATTCACCCTCAAACATATATGTACAGCCTATGGCCCCCAGTGTGGGTGCTGGGGCCGTGTGTCTGTAGAAGAGACCCCCCTAGTTTCTCTGTGCTCTCTTTATATAACTTTATTGACTTTGCATAGAAACTGGGGCTGGCACATTATGCATTGGGTTTTACAAAGGCAATGTGTGGCATGATTATCATAACACGTTACATTTATCACAATACATTCACCTCCCTGTGCTGCAGCTTGGAGCAGCAGGTGGCGAAGGCGCCTCATTGTCTGGTCTATTTACTCCTGGAGGGGGCTACCCCCTTCAGTCCATTGTCCTGCCTTTCCTCCTGCCCTTCTGGGTGTGAGAGAATGCTAGACCCGTGTATTGTGTCTCATTGTGTCCAGTGTCACCACACACTAACCTATTCCCAGTTAAATACCCAGTATTACAGGCATTCAGTTGCTTTGACAAATCATCCATATAAAAATTAAACAGGACAGGGGACAGTATACTATCCTGCCTAACACCATTGCTCACACCAAACGAGGATGAATGACTCTTACCCCATTTCACCTGCATCTTCTGATGTTCATACCAGTAAACCAGGATATGTACTAAATGTTTAGGAACCCCCCATCAATCATTTTACTAAAAACAATTTTCTGTGGTTAACGTGATCAAATGCCTTGGAGGCGTCAATAAAACACAAAAATACTGATGAATTTTGACTTCTATATTTACTTACAGTTTCTTTTAAAGCATATATGCACACATCTGTTCCTTGATGCGGTTTAAATCCAAACTGATGATCAGTAGGTTGAGCAATAAAGTGAAAACTTAGTAAGAGAAAATTCTTCACAATATGTAACTGAGCAGTCTTTTTTTCCTCCTTTGTTTAACACAACTCTCATTATCAAACTAGAAAAGCACTCATAGAGCGCATACCTCTGCCAAGGCTCCTTCCGTTTCTCATGGATCACCTCCAAAATGTAATGGGTTTGTGTGTAGGCCTATAGACACTTGTGGTGAAAATTGCATCAAAGTCTGTCCATCAGTTTTGGAGTATTGTTGCTAACACACTGTGAGAAGATAAGAGCCTTGACTGAGGTATGCATTCTCAGATCATCACCAAAATGTAATGGGTTCCTCTCTAGGCCAAGAACCACCTCTGGTGAAAATTTCATCCAAATCCATCCTGTAGTTTTTGTGTAATCCTGCAGCACAAATACAAACAAAGCCCTTGGTGGAGGTATGCACTCTCAGATCATCACCAAAATGTAATCATCTGTTCCCCGTGCCATTACACACCTTTCCTGAAAATTTCGTCAAAATTTATTCATAATTTTTTGAGTTATGTTGGTAACAGACAGACAGACAGACAAACCCCGGTAAAAACATTACCTCCTTGGCGGAGGTAATAATCAAGTGTATCCACACAGGCAGGAATTTTCAGTTTACCACAGATACTTGGCCATCTGATAAGTGACAGAAGTATAGCTTATAGCTTTTTTTTTTTTTTTTTTTTTTTTTACATTCCATCAGTTGTTTATTTGGCAAGTCACTCGGTCTTATTTTGAGGGGTTGCAAGTCTGGATAGGAGCTCTTATTTTGAAAGTTCATTTGCTAAGTTCATGGCGAACAAACATGCAGAGTTCAGACTTGAAATGTTTATACCCCCCCCCCCCGTTTCCTCTGCTTAAGGTGAGCCTGTGGCTTATATTAATCATATATTCCATACCTACATATGTATAGACATATTAGAATGTTTAGTGATTACATATGTGGAACGACCTCACGCCTCAGAACAGGACAAGAGGTCTCAACCGCCAGCGAGGATCAAAGAACAGACCGAGTCGCAGCGGTGGAGACCGGATCGAACTTCCTGACCACCCAGGGTCAGGTGGAGGAGATGGAGGACAATGGAGGGGGATTATGTTAATGCGGGATGTCAGCTTTGATATGCAATGTCTTTTGTTGAGTGTGGGTATAAGTACGAAGGTCTGACTGCGCTCGACCTCTTATTCTGCTTCTGCATCGAGATGAGACATGTTAGGGAGGTGAAGCTGATAATAAACTTTGATTTATAAAATCACATCGCTTCTTCATTCCAAGCTCCCTACACTGGTGACCAGACATGAGGATGGAACAGAGACGTTCTCCCGCGACGAGCTCTTTGGAGGCGACCCAGGCAAACGCCGTCGCCCATGCAGACAGGGGAACGGATGGAAGATGTTCCCCCACGGCAGAATCCACAGAGAGGGCTCAACCGAGCACCATCCCCAACTCCGCCGTGAGGACAGAAGAAAGGCGTTCTCACCCGGCGGACACATCAGAGACGGCCCACACAAGCGCCGTCACCGTCAAGCTGCCAGAGTTCTGGCAAAACGACCCGAGCTCGTGGTTCCAGCAAGCTGAGGCTCAGTTTGCACTGGCGGGCATAATGGCGAACGAGACGAAATTTTACCACATCGTCGCCAAACTCGACGCTGCCACGTCAAGATGCGCGCGGAGCATAATTCAACAACCGCCTGCCCACGACAAATACAGAGAACTAAAGGCGACCATCATTGAGAACTTCGTCCCCTCAGCCGAGGAGAGAGCAGAGAGGATTCTGGCAATCCATGGCCACAGAGGATGCAGACCCAAGGCCCTCATGGAGGACATGCTGCAGCTTAAGGAAGAGGACAACGACAACTTCCTTTTCCAACATATCTTCCTCAGCACTCTGCCGCCACACATGAGAGGGACGCTGGTCAACATGCGGTGCAACACCCAGCAGGACTTCCGCGCGCTGGCCCGAGAAGCACAGCGGCTCATCAACGCCTGCGGCGAACAGATGGCCACAGCAGCATCTGCAGATCTCAGCGCAGAAGCCCAGAGCAGCAGAGAACCGCAGACAACGGAGCAGAGCCCGCCCACCATGGCAGTGACATGACCAAGGTGCAGCAGGCGGAACGACCTCTGCTATTATCATCAGCGTTTCGCCGAGAGGGCGTACAAATGCGTGCCCCCCTGCAATTTCAAAAACTTGGGAAACGCCAAAGCCCGGAAAACGTTGGCAGCTACGGCTCTCGGCGAGACGAATAAGCTGCTTTATGTGACTGACGGACACACCAGGAGACAGTTCCTTATCGACACCGGAGCTCAGGTGAGCTTCATCACCCCTTCCAACGCAGACTGGGCCATGGGACCACTACCTTCGTCTCAAGGTTTCACACACCTGTTAACAATGATAGACCGTACTACGCGCTGGCCGGAGGCGGTCCCTTTGGCGTAAACCACAGCCGCGGAAGTTGCTCGCGTTTTTTTAACAAACTGGGTGGCACGTTTCGGTGTCCCATCAGACATCACGTCCGATAGGGGGCCTCAATTTGTCTCAGAACTGTGATCAGCCATGGCCAGCAGCTTAGGAGCGACAATTCACCGCACCACCGCGTATCACCCTCAGGCTAATGGGTTATGCGAGCGTTTTCACAGATCTTTAAAGGCCGCCCTCAGGGCCTCACTAACAGATACAGATTGGGTGAATAAACTTCCCTGGGTTTTATTAGGGTTGCGTTCTGCGCCTAAGGAGGATCTAGACGCCTTCCCAGCAGAATTAGTTTTTGCACAACCTCTCAGACTCCCAGGTGAATTCTTACCAGAGCATCCAGAGCCTGGGCATCTTCCAGCCCTGAGGCCCTTAAGCAGCACCGGACTGGACACGCTCCCCGGACCGGCACATCACTCTTTTCCACGGGTTTTTGTCCCCCAAGCTTTAAAAAATGCAGAGTTCGTTTTTGTTAGACATGAAGCTTTAAAATCAACCCTCCGTCCACCATATGACGGACCATTCAGAGTGCTGGAACCTGGTGATAAGCATTTTGTGCTTGATTTAGGGGACAGAAAAGAAACAGTCAGCATTGACAGACTTAAACCTGCCTTCTTGTTGAGCGACGAGCCTGCACGGGTGGCGAGAGCACCTCGACGGGGTAGACCCCCCAAGAAAAAAAACTCAGCCCCCCTGCAGGGAACAAATAACCACTCTCCTCCCCAAGCTGCAGATTCCTTACAGGAGGGTCCTACCAGGACACCAAAGCGGACCTACAGCAGATTCGGGAGAAGATTAAAACCCAGACGGCACAGGGACTGATGCAAAATTGACAAAGAGTTGTTAACTATGTTATCAGATTGTGCCGTGACAGTTTTAAGGCTGATTTGTGACATTACTATACTGTTGTTGTTACCACTGAAATTTCTACAGGATCATGACTGCTGGAAAGATTTTTTTCCTTGTTTTCCCTGTCAAGATGTTTAACAGTATAATATGTCATAGAGATTATCTTAAACTGTAAACTTAATTTGATTGTCCTTTTCTTAGTCGTTTGGGGGGGGCTGTGGCTTATATTAATCATATATTCCATACCTACATATGTATAGACATATTAGAATGTTTAGTGATTACATATGTGGAATGACCTCACGCCTCAGAACAGGACAAGAGATCTCAACCACCGGCGAGGATCAAAGAACAGACCGAGTCGCAGCGGTGGAGACCGGATCGAACTTCCTGACCACCCAGGGTCAGGTGGAGGAGATGGAGGACAATGGAGGGGGATTATGTTAATGCGGGATGTCAGCTTTGATATGCAATGTCTTTTGTTGAGTGTGGGTATAAGTACGAAGGTCTGACTGCGCTCGACCTCTTATTCTGCTTCTGCACCGAGATGAGACATGTTAGGGAGGTGAAGCTGATAATAAACTTTGAGTTATAAAATCACATCGCTTCTTCATTCCAAGCTCCCTACAAGCCTACATTTATTCTGTTATCTTCCTTTTCATCTCTGCTCGCTGCAGTTTAGATTTCTCTGTGAGCATGCAGACTTCAGTGGCCAAGCTGCAGACAAACCTGTCTTGCAGCAGCAGCAGCTCATTTTAACGTTATAAATATTTGAGTATCTGCGAGATAATGATTTATGTATCGCGGGCGGCCAAATGTACTGATACAATGAATATATTCGGTACATTGCCCAGCTCTAATCAATTGTGACAGGAAGTCATTCGTGTGCTGTAAAAAAGTCGGACTGCCACCCCTAGTGGCCCGGAATAGTTATTACAATACATTTTTCCCGGCTCCATTGACGATAAAGGTGAGTTAAATTTGTGTTTATTTTGAAAAAGCCTTTTCTGGAAGTTCTGGCAAATTAAAAGTTGAGAAAATATGGCGATACAATGATACAAGCCTTTAGTTCCACTTAATTTTGACTGGACGAGCTGAAACAGACAGGCGGACAGAGCCACACACAGACGCAATGAGTGGACAGATCCACACACAGACGCATTGAGTGATTACCATATGCCTTGGTTCATGAGGCATAATAACTACATAAACAGGCCAGTTCACACATTTTACTCAATTGTTCTCATTTTATTTCAGGCTCAAGTATGTTTTGTGATTTTTTTTTTTTTTTTTTTTTGCTAGAAATTGCTCAAATTATGTCCTACATAGAGGCTGCCATAGTGCACTTCATTAGTTTCTCATGGTAATCATCAGACTCTACCAATCTTTAAATTTACTTTATTTTGTTGTGTGACCATGTTTTTATCTTTGAATCACAAATGAAATGAGAAAAACTATCACATCTCATGACTTTATGGTGTTTAGACTGAAGTCTGTTCACTGACTATGATGATCAGGTGAGCGTGCTCCCCCTCCCCTCTGTGCTTTTTCCTCCTGCCTGTCTCTCAGCTCTGGAGTTGATTAAGTTCATCTGGGTGATTGCGCACACCTGCTGCTGCCTCATCTACCAGCTATAAAAGAGCCAGTCTGTGAAAGCCACTTCGCTGGACCATTGGGTATTGCTGCCATCCTTAAGAGTCAAGTTAAATTGTACTTTTGTCCTTACTTGTTGGTTGACTCTCTTTTCTTATCGTCTCCAGGTTGCTGCCATCTTAGCAGTGTGAATCACTCCGGGGCTGTGCACGCTCACTTGAACCTCCACCTACTCGTCTGGACAACTCCTTCTCCACCCGGTTATCCAACTGTACCTTCTCCCTTCAGTCATTGTTCCTGTCCACCTGTTTGTCCCGCTGGTCCTACCCCCGCCAGCTCCTTCTCCACTGCATGCTGGGTTTCACAGCCAGGCTCTCTGCTCATAATAGTAAGCCTCTCCTCTTCTCTCTTTCTCTTCTCTCATCCTCAAAATATCCTTTATTGTTTCCCCTTTTCCCCCTCTTTCCACAGGCTGTGTGCTCCCGTCAGCGTGCTTATTGATTTTTGTTGTTGTTACAATAAATTGTGTTAAACGTTTTCATCTGTCTCTGTTTGTTCCTCCGGTGCATGACGCTCTGCGTTTGAGTCTCTGGCAAAGTAAATCATGACACTGACTGAGCCATCATTTTTAAAAGCTGTGCTATCCAACTTTTATTTTGTGTCATCTGAAGGACACATTTCATGTATTCATGCTGTGCCTATTTACATGTAAAAATGTCTTCCATGCTATCTTGTGACCCGATGAAACAGAAAATCTATTTTTGCATTCTAATGATTAAAAAAACCCACAAGAACCCACTGCAGTTGGAGTTAAATATCCTCAAGCATATCCATGTGAAGATACGGAGAAGATGCAGTTTAGCAGATATGTCCATTAAGCAGGCCATTCAATTAGCTCATAAAACCTTGAGGCTATTGCAGGAGTGAGAGTTTCTGTAATTAGGAATAGCAGTAAAGCGTAAAACAATTCAGACACATGGCTCCTCCACTGATTTTCACAAAATACATTTGGAACTTCAGTTAAACATTTAATTTTGCAGCTAAGCGTATTGTGTATAAGATAAGATAAGATAAGCCTTTATTAGTCCCACAACGGGGAAATTCCAGGATTGCAACAGCACAGGGATAGCAACACTCAGAGCAACAATCAGAAGGCAAGAAAAAAAACAAGCAAGCAAGAGCAGCTAATAAACATATGTACGTATTACTATAAAATATATATATATACACACACACACAGACACACAGTGCAGAGCATTGTAGCTGGATGGAATAAATATATGAATATATGAACACACAGTGCAGAGCATTGTAGCTAGATGGAATAAATATGTAAATATATAAACACCCACAGTACGGAGCATTGCAGCTAGGTGGAATAAATATGCAAGTATATAAACACACACAGTGCGGAGCAATGTAGCTAGATGGAATAATATGTAGATATATAAATATATAAACACACCCAGTGCTGAGCATTGTAGCTAGATGGAATAAATATGCAAATATATAAACACACACAGTGCAGAGCATTGTTGCTAGATGGAATGAAACAGCATAACCGTCTACTTAGTTATCCTACATGGTATGATTATGTGCCCATACATATTCTCACCCTCCATAGCGACCGGTATGTTCCTAGTTGTATGCCGGAGGGGACCATTGTGTAAGTCTATTGCATCTTTTGCATTCAAAAAACTATTAGTTTGTTACGTCTTTTTGCTATCTCTGCGAGCAGCCCTGCTTAGGTTGTACAGTCTGACAGCCGTTGGTAGGAAGGACCTACGAAACCTCTCGGTTGTGCACCTGGGATGATGTAGTCTGTTGCTAAATGAGCTCCTCAGTGCATTCAGTATGTCCTGCATAGGGTGGAACTCGGACTCCAGCAGAGATGACAGTTTAGCCACCGTCCTTCTCTCTCCTATCTCCTCCATCGGATCAAGGCGCTGCCCCAGGACAGAGCTAGCTTTCTTAATCAGTTTGTTCAGTCTCTTCCTATCGGCTGCAGTAATGCCACTGCCCCAGCAGACCACTCCAAAAGTGATGGCTGATGCCACCACCGTGTCATAGAATGACTTCAGCAGCGCCCCTTGTACACCAAAAGACCTGAGTCTCCTCAGCAGGAACAGCCTGCGCTGTCCCTTCTTGTAGAGTGCATCAGTATTGTGTGACCAGTCTAGTTTATTGTTCAGATGAATACCCAGGTACTTATAGGATGTCACCATCTCGATGTCTGTTCCCTGTATATTTACTGGTACTGTGAGGGGCTGCCCATGCCTGCGGCAGTCCACCACCAGCTCCTTAGTTTTCCTCGCGTTGATCTGGAGGCAGTTCCGATGGCACCAGTCCACGAAGTCCTGGATAAGCCCTCTGTACTCAGCTTCATCTCCATTGGAGATGAGGCCAACGATCGCAGAGTCATCAGAGAACTTCTGTAGATGGCAGTGTGTTGTGTTGTGTGAGAAGTCCGCAGTATAAAGAGTGAACAGGAAGGGAGCCAGCACCGTTCCCTGGGGGGCCCCCGTGCTACTGATGATCGTGTCGGACACACAGTCCCGGGTTCTCACAAACTGAGGCCGGTTCGTGAGGTAGTCCAGGATCCATGATGACAGGTGCTGGTCCACCCCTGCGCGCAGCAGCTTGTCCTTCAGGATCATCGGTTGGATGGTGTTGAAAGCACTGGAGAAGTCAAAGAACATGATCCTCACCATATTCCCGGGCTTCTCCAGGTGGGACAGAGAACGGTGAAGGAGGAAGATCACCGCATCCTCCACCCCAATGCCATGCTGGTAGGCGAACTGGAGTGGATCCATCGCTGGTTCCACCAGGGGGCGGAGGTGAGCAAGGAGCAGTCTCTCCAGGGTCTTCATCAAGTGGGACGTCAAGGCCACCGGTCTGTAGCTGTTCAGGTCTTTGGGGTGGGAAGTTTTTGGTACAGGTACCACACAAGATGTTTTCCACAGCTGTGGTACCCTCCCCAGTTTCAGGCTCATGTTGAAGATATACGTCACAATCCCACACAGCTGGTCTGCACAGGACTTGAGGAGCTTTGCGCTGATGCCGTCCGGTCCCGGCGCCTTCCTCGCCTTGATCTTCCTCAGCTCCGTCCTCACCTGGGTCCTGGTCAGGGTCAGGATGGGGGGCTGTGTGTTGGGAGTGGGGGGGTGTTGGTGGAGTGGGGAGTGGGCAGCAGGACTTGATTTCTTTAGAGGCAGCAGTGGTTGTTGTGCAGTCAGGGGGGAGGGCGGTTGGTCAAATCTATTGAAAAACAGATTCAGGTTGTTCGCCCACTCCCTGCCCCCTGTGGCCTGGGGGGAGGTATTCTGGAGCCCCGAGATGGTTTTGAGGTTTCTCCAGACCCCGCTGATGTCGCTCTGTTGCAGCTTGTCCTCCATCTTCTTCCTGAAGCTGTCCTTGCCTTCTCTGATCTTTCTCCTCAGCTCCCTCTGTACGGACTTCAGCATCTCCCTGTTCCCTGACCTGAAGATCCTCTTCTTCTCTCTCAGAAGTGTTTTTATCTCAGGGTTGATCCAGGGTTTGTTGTTTGAGTGACGCCGTATGGTCTTGGTGGGAACGGATTTGTCCACACAGAAGCTGAGGTAGCCCGTGAAGGTGTGAATGAGGCCATCGATGTCCTCACCATGTGGATCGCAGAGCTGCTTCCAGGCGGTGGCTTCAAAACAGCCCTTTAGGGTGTCCATTGTCTCCTCAGACCATAACTCCACAGTGTGCATGGCCGGAGGTTGTCTGTGCACTAGGGGTTTGTACACCGGCCGGAGATGAACCAAGTTGTGATCCGATCTCCCGAGTGGGGGGAGTTGTGATGAGGTGTACGCCTCCTTAGTGTTTGCGTAGAATAAATCCAGTGTTTTATTGTCTCTAGTGTGGCATGTGACATACTGGGTGAACGTGGGTAGAATGGGAGACAGTGAAACATGGTTGAAATCGCCTGAGATGAGGAGAAGAGCATCTGGGTGTTCTGTCTGCAGCCTGCTGGTTACTGAATGGATGACGTCACGTGCTGTCCCAGCGTTCGCCGTCGGATTTGCATAAACAACAATGCAGATCACGTGTGAGTGTTCTCTCGGGAGATATGTAGGCCTCATGCTAACAGCTAGCAACTCAATGTCTTTGCTGCAGTGTCGTTGTTTAACAGTGATATGTCCCGGTCTGCACCAGTTGTTGTTAACATACATTATCACTCCACCGCCCCTAGTTTTGCCACTCTCTGGTGTTCGGTCAGCTCGTATCATGTGAAAACCCTCCAGCTCAATGTTAGCATCTGCTGCTAGTTCAGTTAGCCACGTCTCAGTAAACAAAAGGAGAGAGCACTCCCGGTATGTGCTATCATAACGGGAGATAGCCGCTAGCTCATCTAACTTTCCCAGTATCGACCGTACATTTCCCATGACAACAGATGGAAGGGAGGGTCTGTACCTTATATTTTTTGTCCTCCGCCTTACTCCAGCCCGGCAGCCGCGGCGTTTTCGCCTCAGTTCTCTCGGTATGTCGAGTTTTTCCAATGGGACCGGGTGGCGGTTGAATGCTAGCAGCTGTTCTCTGCTGTATCGTATCCTGCTATAGACAGTGGCTCCGTCCACCGGCTCAGGAGACATTTAGGACGATCTGTGTGTCCGTGATATAAGTGGGGTGAAAAAAAAAGACGGATCAAAAGAGAGAGGAAGGGAAAAAGACTCGGAATCGAGCCGCTGTTGCAAAAGGCAGCCGACTGGTGTGGCGCCGAGAGATAAAAAAAAAAAAGAAAAAAAAAAAAGAAAAAAGAAAAAGTATGTGTATGTATGTAAGTATGTATGTGTCTCAGTCTGCAATGAGAGGTATTTCATTTGCTGGAGGTGGAGATTTAACTCATAACTCTGACAGCAAACCTGTCAGACTGCTGGCTCTATTGTTAGGATTAGATATTTTCTCCAGGCCTAAAATCAATTTCTTGCCAGTTGAAATAGTGGTGTGCTGCTCTTCTTCTGCATGCCTTCTTTTGTCACTCAGCCTCCAATGTTGCTTGAAATTCCATGTTTTCAAATTAGCAGTCTTCTTTATGTTTTTTTTTCACTCCCTTTGATGTGTAATAGCTTGGCCTTGTAAAGCAACACATTTGTAACTGTATTCTCTCTGGATCAGACTACATTCAATTTAAAAAAAAAAAAAAGCTCTGAAGGCTTGTCACGCAGATACAGTTGTCAGAGAGCTCCAATTATTAATCTTTCAACCATTTTAACTCTTGATTATTCTTTAATTGATATTTACAAGAACAAAAAGTCAATCATTTCACTCTATTTGCGCTTGTATGGATTTGTAGCTTTTCTTTATTAGATTTTAGCAAAACAAGAAGTATGAAAATGTTAACAGAAAATGGGAATACAGTATACTATACAGAAAACAATCAGATCAGAAAATACAGAACAATATTAATTTTAGCCCTTCAAAGCAACATACTGTGTTGTGATAAATGAACAGCTTTCCTATGAGGGGCCTATCATTGGTGATAGGATTTCAATCATCACAGCTAGATCAGCTTTTGCTTGTGTGACAATAGGTGAAAATAAGAAGGAACAACAATGACTCAGTTTGAGAGCAACCTTTTTGTGCACACCCTAAAATCAGTGAGAACAAGCAGTTTATATAACCACTGAAGCTTTTGTTGGAAAATCATCTTTTCACTGTGACACATACACCAGGCATGCAGCTATAGGGATACTTTCCCACTAAAGGCTTTATGAGCATTAGCACGGGCTGATATTTCATTTCTATGTTGGGGGACACAATAAACAGAACATTTTCTCCAGAGTAAATATTGAGGGGACACCATAAGTATTAGTCAGTCACAAATCTGAGAAAAAAATACACTTCTTTGAAAAAAATAACAAGAAAAAGTTGCAAATTTATGAGAAAAATATATAAATTTTCAAGTAAAACTCTGAAATTTATTCGAAAAAAGTGGCAAATTTACAAGAAAAAAATTGCAGATTTAAGATCCAAAAAGAAGTGGATTTGTGAGGAAAAAAATTGCAAATTTATAGGAAAAAGTAGCAAATTCATGGAAAGAAAGTGACAGATTTACAAGAAAAAGGCCAAGAACTTACGTTTTGTTTAAGTTTCAAATTTAAGATGTGAAGTTGTTAATTAAGAAGAAAAATGTTGTAAACTTGCAAATGTATTATTCACATATCAGGTGCACATCATGTCTAGCATATAACAATGTCATTTGTATATGGTGACAGCAGGTAAAAGAAAGTTGCAAAAAAAAACAACTTAGAAATGTATTTAATGAGAAACAGTTACAAATTTATTCAATTCAATTCAGCTTTATTTATAATGTGCCACATCACAACAAAAGCCATCTCGTGGCGCCACAGTGCAGATAAAAAAAATCACACAGTCACAGAAAGACCCAGCAATCAGACGATCCCTTATGAGCAAGCACTAGGCGACAGTTGAGAGGAAAAACTCCCATTTGGAAGGAAGAAACCTCTAGCAGAACCAGGCTCAGGGAGGGGCAGTCGTCTGCTGCGACTGGCTGGGGATGAGGAGATAGGGAGGATGGAAAGGACAGACATAAAGAACATAGCAGTAAGATGCCAAGTACAATACTGGAGATCAACCAGCAGTATGGATCAGATAACAATAGAACAAGAGTGGGGTTAAAAGACACAAATACCCTCCTTAAACGAAAGTTATATTAGATTAGATTAGATTAGATTCAACTTTATTGTCATTACACATGTATGAATACAAGGTAAGGAAACACAGTTTAGCATCCAATCAGAAGTGCAAAGGACAGCAGTGCAGTATATACAGTAACTGACAGTATTTGTAGCACCTTGGGAGAGCCAGGTTTCTAGCATCTCAGACAAGAGACAGTGAATAAGCATGGGAGATCAAAGAGCTGGAGGCTCCTGGTGAGATAGCAGGAAGGAGTAAAAGATGTAGGGGGTTGAATGCAGTGTGATGCAAATGCCCTGTTGTGTGTGATGTAAGCCATGAAACTTAAGAGGAGAGTTTCTGATAAAAAGTTCATTCTGTCCTGTGCTCGTGAGATGTGAGTGTGCAATAAATCATTTGAAATGAATCTGCCTGTGATTTCACACACTCCACACTGGTGACCCAAGACGTATTATGGAACACGAGGCAAGATCCCCGGAGCCAGCCTGGTCAGGAAGCTACAGCAAGGCAGCAGCCATCCCACAGACAGCCCGGACTGGAACCTCCAGCCACGCGTGTGCAGTTTCAGTCAAGCTACCGGATTTCTGGCAGCACAACCCGCGCTCTTGGCTCCACCTCACCGAGGCCCAGTTCGCCCTCCGGGTAGTAACGGCAGATGACACCAGATTCTACCATGTGGTCGCAGCGCTCGACGCCCGCACAGCTCAACAGGTAGCGAGCCTGCTCGATCAGCCACCAGCCAGCAACAGATACGAGGCGCTCAAGGCTGCGCTCATCCAGCACTACACACTCTCGGACTGTGAGAGAGCGGAGAGGCTCCTGACGCGGACCGAGCTAGGAGATGGTTCGGCCGTAGACCTGATGGAGAAGATGCTGGCGTTAAAGGCCAAATGTCACGTAATTTTTTTTTCTAAATGACAACGAATTTTGATAAAATACACATAGCTTAAACCAAATATTCATACCGGAGACCATATCACCCACCCGTATTTACATAATTGCACAAAATACACCAGGCGAAGGCCCCGCCTTGCTCGCTGGCTTGTGACAGCCAATCCAGACCGCGGCCATGATTTTGACGTCACAGATTTCACCCTGGCTGCCCTGCCTATCCACATTCACACTTATCAACATTGGACAATCATGACAGAAAGTGACAGCGATTGTGAACAAATTAGTTTAGTTTTGTCTTTTTTTTTGTCTTTTCTTTTTGTCTTTTTTTTGTCAGTGGTTCAGACAGTGACAGAGGCATAGAACCTTACAGGTTCGAGCCATCCGAGACGGAATCAGATGCTTTGTCTGATGACAACAGTTCCGACGATGACCAGAGAGCAGAACCAGTGGAAAATGTCATTGAATTGGACATTAATCGCCTCCAGAATTGGGAAGCCGAAGGGGGTCTGTCGAGGGCGCCCCATAAATATTGATTTTTCGGAAGCCATTATTATTACAGTGGAGGAGAGCTGCTGCTGTCAAGAAATTTGCCAGATCAGAATGAGAATGGAGGCGCATACCTGTCAAGAGAGACGTTTTCGCCGTATTTTAATACGGGGAAAATGCAATTTTAGCAAATACGGGCGTATTGCCATTTCTGTACGCCCAAAAGAAAAATATACGGGAAAAAAAAATTATTGAGTGTGTTGAGGAACACGTCGTGTGTGTGAGACCCCAACAGCTAGGGTGCTGGCAGATCGCTCAGCCTGAGCTATTCTCACTACTGTTAGAAGTGTGGACTCAATCATTAGGCTGATGGCCGCCCCGGGCAGATCACTCAGCGGGAGCTATTCTCACTACTGTTAGAAGTGTGGACTCAATCATTAGGCTGATGGCCGGGGCGGGCAGATCGCTCAGCGTGAGCTATTATCACTACAGTTAGAAGTCATTAGGCATTAGGCCTCACGCTTTCAACTGTCCTGCGGCTGCGGAACAGAAAGGAATTGCCTTCCAAATCCAGAATTCTGCTTTTTTTATTTTGAGCCGGACGCTGAGTTGTGTTGTTATTGTCAAATATCCATGAATCCTTAAAATATCTGACAACAACAACACGAATTACATTTAAAACATTTCCCAGAAAAGTGTCCCTTATTACTCCGCCGTCCCTTATAGCCCCGTTTTACGGTATTAAAATACGGCGAAAACGTATCACTTGACAGGTATGAAAACATTTCCCAGAAAAGTGCCCCTTATTACCCAGCTGTCCCTTATAGCCCCGTTTTAAGGTATGGGTGAAATATCCAATTTTTTCTTTCTTGTTGCTCACTTCAATCTTCCAGTCTCCATATAAACAATCAATCGGGATACCCCAAGCATCAAACTAAGGTACAATCTATTTCGTCACTTCCGCCTTCTTCCCCAGGCGATTCCAGGGGCCGTGAGTAGGAACGTCAGGCCAAGCGCGGCAGTTTTAAATTAACGAATATTCCGGCGTTACTGAAGCATATGCACCAAGACCCGAACCGATTGGTTCCCTTTTATATCTAGTTTCAAGACATTTTAAGGACCCTGTTACGTGACATTTGGCCTTTAATGGGCACAGACGACGAGCACTTTCTGTTTGCCCACCTCTTCCTCCGGAACCTTCCAACAGTAGCGAGAGTGGTTCTGGCCAATTCACCACGGCTGGCCACGCGAGACTACCGTGCGCTAGCCCAGGAGGCAGACCGGATCATCATCACCACCAGGGTGATCACAGTCAACGCGGCAGCGGCGGAGCCCAGCGAGACGACCAGAGGAGGCGAGGAGCCACCGACGGTAGCAGCAGCGGGGACCAAGGAGCGCCAGAGAGACACGCTCTGTTCCTACCACTGCCGCTTCGGAGAGAACGCACGCAGATGTGCGCCACCGTGCCAATTCCAGCGCTCGGGAAAACGCCAAGGCCGGGGGTCGGTAGCAGCAGCGACCCTCGGTGAAGAGAACAAGCTGCTCTACCTAACGGACGCACGCTCGGGGAGGCATTTCCTCGTGGACACTGGAGCCCAGAAGAGCTTCATCCGGCCGACCTACGATGACCGGCTGGCAAGATCTAGCGGCCCCGGGATGTTGGCAGCAAACGGCTCGGATATTAAGACCTTTGGTGAGAGGACTCTGCTCTTATCTCTACACGGCTGTACATATGAGTGGACTTTTGTCATAGCAGCACTGAATTACCATATACTGGGGGCTGATTTTCTGTGTGCACATGGTTTATTGGTTGATGTTGCTAACAGGCGCCTGGTTAATGCACTGTCCTTTGATTCTCTCCCCTGCATAGCTCGAATGACCCAGCCAACAGCACAAGCCAACGTCACAACTACAGGCGGTAAGTTCCACACACTGCTCACTCAGTTCCCAGCACTCACAGTCCCGACGTTTTCCGCGGCCATCGCTAAACACGGGGTGGAGCACTTTATCACCACCACCGGGCCGCCCGTTTTTGCAAGACCTCGGCGTTTGGACGCAGCTAAACTGGCCATAGCGCGCGAGGAGTTCGCCAACCTGGAAAGGTTGGGCATCATCAGGTGCTCGAACAGCCCATGGGCATCCCCGCTACACATGGTCCCTAAGGCTGAGGGATCGTGGTGACCGTGCGGTGATTTCCGTAGGTTGAACAACGCCACGGCGCACGACCGCTACCCGATTCCCCACATACAGGATTTTTCCATTCACCTCGCCGGAGCATGCATTTTTTCCAAAATAGATCTGGCCTGCGGTTACCACCAAGTCCCGGTGTGCGCTGAGGACGTACCCAAAACAGCGGTAATAACTCCGTTCGGTCTATTCGAGTTCCTGCGCGTGCCATTCAGGTTAAAAGGAGCGGCACAGACGTTCCAGCGCATGATGGATGCAGTGCTGCGCGATCTCCCGTTCGTGTTCGTCTACCTGGACGATATCCTGGTAGCCAGCGCGTCCGAAGACGAACACGAAACCCACCTCACGATGGTTTTCCAGAGGTTGGAGGAGCACGGGTTAATAATCAACCCGGCGAAATGCCAGTTTGGCGTAACGGAGATTGATTTTTTGGGGCACCGCGTCTCTCCAGAAGGAGCGATCCCGCTGCCTGACAAAGTGCGCGCCGTGGCGGATTTTCCCCGGCCTCAAACGGTCAGGGTGCTGCAAGAATTTTTGGGAACGGTGAACTTTTATAACCGTTTCCTTCCCCGCGCGGTGCAGCTCATGCAACCATTGTACGCCGCGGTCAAAAAACAGAAACCCGCGGATAGGGTCGAATGGACCCCGGAGCGAGAGCGGGCGTTCTCGGAAGTTAAAGCAGCCCTGGCAAACGCCGCACTGCTGGCACATCCAGACCCGACGGCCCGCATAGCGCTCACCACCGACGCTTCAGACGTGGCCATAGGGGCTGTCGTGGAGCAGTGCGTCGCCGGGGCTTGGCAGCCGCTCGCCTTTTTCAGCAGAACTTTGCGCGACAGTGAACGTAAATACAGCGCGTTCGACAGAGAGTTGCTGGCTCTCCACCTGGCCATTCGCCACTTCCAGTTCTGGCTGGAAGCTTCACCGCGTTCGTGGACCACAAGCCGCTAACATTCGCAATGGACAAGGTTTCAGAACCGTGGTCGGGCCGGCAGCAGAGACAGCTGGCCGTGATCTCAGAGTTTACTACCGATATTCAGCATGTGTCGGGTAAACTGAATGTAGTGGCGGACTGCCTCTCGCGCGTCGTGGTGGCCCCGGTCTGCGTGGGGATAGATTACGCAGCCATGGCCGCGGAGCAGATTAGCGATGCAGACGTGCGCGTGCTCCAGTCTGGACCAACAGGGTTAAGGCTGGAGAGCAGGGTGCTGCAAGACGGCATGCCCCCCCCTAATCTGTGATGTCTCCACGGGTCACCCGCGTCCCGTGGTCCCGGCCGCGTGGCGCCGCCGCGTGTTTGAGTCGGTTCACACTCTGGCGCACCCAGGAGTGCGCACGTCGGTCAAAATGGTGGGAGAGAAGTTTGTGTGGCCGAGCCTACGCAAACAAGTGAAAGAGTGGGCTGCAGCCTGCGTGGCGTGCCAACGAGCCAAGGTACACAGACACACGAAGGCTCCCTTGGAGCCATTTCGTATTCCAGCTAAGAGGTTCGACCATGTTCACGTGGACCTCGTGGGCCCCCTCCCGCCATCACAGGGGTGCTCGCACCTCCTGACAATGGTGGACCGCACCACGCGCTGGCCAGAAGTGGTTCCGCTGGCGGCAACCACGTCCGCAGACGTAGCGCGCGCTTTTTTAACAGCATGGGTGGCGCGTTTTGGAGTCCCGTCGGACATTACGTCCGACAGGGGCCCTCAATTTGTTTCCGAACTCTGGTCTGCGATGGCCCGCAGCCTGGGTGTTACAATTCACCGCACAACTGCGTACAACCCACAGGCCAATGGGTTATGCGAGCGTTTTCATAGATCACTGAAAGCAGTAATCAGGGCTTCATTGACGGATGTAAATTGGGTAGACAGGCTGCCGTGGGTTTTATTGGGGTTGCGCTCCGCGCCAAAAGAGGATCTGGAAGCTTCCCCGGCAGAGCTCGTTTTTACGCAGCCACTATGGCTGCCCAGGGAATTTCTACCAGATAATCCCGCTCCGGGCAGCTCCTCGTCTCAGCTTTTGCAGCGTAGCGCAAACACAGGCACGCTGCCGGGCCCTGCCCACCACAGTTTTCCACGTGTTTTTGTGCCTAAAACTTTGAAGAGCGCGGAGTTCGTGTTTGTCAGACACGATGCCCACCGTCCCCCATTGCGCCCACCCTATGATGGACCGTTCAGAGTGTTGGAAACAGGGGATAAGCATTTTTTGCTAGACTTGGGGGGTAGGAGGGAAAAAATTGGCATAGACAGACTCAAACCCACTTTCGTTGTGGTGGACGAGCAAGTGCTGTTGGTTAGGGCCCCTCGGCGTGGAAGACCCCCACGGAGAGCTCCCCAGGGAAGCAATTCGCCAGAGCAGCCACACGGACAGACCGAAGTGGCCCCCCTCCCAGCAACCTCCCACTGGCACAACAGCGCCACGGAGGCGGTAAAACCCAGTTACAGCAGATAAGGGAGGAGACAGAAGCCCAAACAGCATGTGGACTGATGTTCTGTTGTTCTATCACAGCATGTGGACTGTTATTCTATTGTCCTATCTAAGATGCTGGGGGGGGGGGCGGGTATTTGTAGCACCTTGGGAGAGCCAGATTTCTAGCATCTCAGACAAGAGACAGTGAATAAGCATGGGAGATCAAAGAGCTGGAGGCTCCTGGTGAGATAGCAGGAAGGAGTAAAGGATGTAGGGGGTTGAATGCAGTGTGATGCAAATGTCCTGTTGTGTGTGATGTAAGCCATGAAACTTAAGAGGAGAGTCTCTGATAAAAAGTTCATTCTGTTCTGTGCTCGTGAGATGTGAGTCTGCAATAAATCATTTGAAATGAATCTGCCTGTGATTTCACACACTCCACAGTATGTGCAATTTAAGCAAATATATCCAAATATATGTAGCAGTGCAGAAAGTTAAGAGTACTGTTATGTGCAAATAATGTACAATAAGTTAGATGGGCAGTTATGTACAGGTGAGGATGGTAAGAGATGATGGTAAGAGAGTCAGCGGGGAACTAAGTTCAATAACGTGACAGCTATTGGAAAGAAACTGTTCCTAAACCTGCTGGTTCTAGTCCGAAGGCTTCTGAAACGCCTTCTGGAGGGGAGAAGCTGGAACAGTCCATGAGCAGGATGGTTGGAGTCCCTAAGAATGCTGCGTGCCCGGCGCAGATATCTTTTCCTGTAGACGTCCTCTATAACTGGAAGTGGAGTCCCTGTGATGCGTTGGGTGGTTTTCACCACCCACTGCAGCGCCTTACGGTCAGCGACAGAGCAGCTCCTATACCAGACTGTGACACAGTTGGTCAGGGTGCTCTCTATCACACAGCGGTAGAAGTTGCCCAGGATGTCAGTTGACAGATGGTTCTTCTTCAGTGTCCTCAAGAAGAAGAGGCGCTGATGGGCCTTCTTGATCAGGCTGGTGGTGTTAACTGACCAGGACAGGTCCTCCGAGATGTGGGTCCCCAGGAATTTGAAGCTGGGGACACGTTCAACAGCTATGCCATTGATATGGATGGGGTCATGTGTCTCTCCCCTCTCCTTCCTGTAGTCCACTATGAGCTCCTTGGTTTTGCTGGTGTTAAGGAGCAGGTTATTGTCAGCGCACCAAGTAGCCAAGTGCTCAACCTCTGCCCTGTAATCTGACTCATCGTTGTCCCTGATGAGTCCGATCACCGTGGTGTCATCTGCGAACTTTATGATGGAATTGGATCCATACATAGGCCTGCAGTCATGGGTGAAGAGGGAGTAGAGGAATGGGCTGAGCACACAGCCCTGTGGTACACCAGTGTTGAGCGTGATGAAGGAAGAACGGTTGGGGCCTGACCTAACATGCTGGGGTCTGTTGGTCAGAAAATCCATGATCCAGTTGCAGGTGGATGTACTGATTTCCAGGTCCCCAAGTTTAGTGATCAACTTGGAGGGGATAACTGTGTTGAATGCTGAGCTGAAGTCAACAAACAGCATTCTTGCGTAGGTGTTCTTGTCATCCAGGTGTGAGAGTACATAGTGCAGCGCTGTAGAAACCGCATCCTCTGTACTCCTGTTGCTCCGGTAGGCAAACTGGTGAGGGTCCAGTGTAGGGGGCAGGCATTTTTTGAGCTGTGCCAAGACCAGTTACTCAAAGCACTTCATGACTATGGGCGTCAGTGCCACAGGGCGATAGTCATTTAGGCACGATGGTGTTGAATGTTTCGGCACTGGTACTATAGAAGTGGTCTTGAAGCACGCTGGTACCACGGCCTGGGCCAGGGACAGGTTGAAGATGTCTGTGAAGACCCCTGCCAGCTGCTCAGCGCATGCCCTCAGCACACGCCCAGGAATGCCGTCAGGGCCAGCAGCCTTACGTATGTTGACATGACTCAGTGCGTTACGGACGTCGGTGGGTGAGTGTGAGGTGGTGGAGGTCGTCAGAGGGTGGGAAATTGATGTTCTTTTCGTTATTGTCCTTGTCAAAACGAGCATATAAGTCATTTAGCTCATTGAGAAAGGACACAGTCATGGCTATAGGTACGGAGTTACTGGGCTTATAATCAGAGATAGCTTGAATGCCCTGCCACATGCGTCGGGGGTCAGAGTCCCCAAAATGTTCCTCCACCTTCAGCTTGTAGCTGTGCTTGGCCTTCTTGATGCCCCTCTTCAGATCTGCCCTGGATGAACTGTAGGCCTGTGCGTCACCAGATCTAAAGGCATTGTTACGTGCCTTTAGCAGAAGCCACACTTCTCTGTTCATCCACGGCTTCTGATTTGGGTACGTGGTGATCTGTCTTTCCGTGCTGACACTGTCAATAGTGGTGTTGATATGGTCCAGGACTGAGTGGGTGTAAGAGTCATTGTTTATGTGGGAGCCACAGGTAGCCTGAGAGGTGAACATACTCCAGTCTGTGTTCCTAAACTTTTCCTGGAGTACAGAGTCAACCCCCTCTGGCCACAACTTTGATGGTCTTCACTGATGGCTTCACCCAGTTGATGAGCGGTACATACTTGGGGGTAAGGAACAAAGATAAGTGGTCAGACTGACCTAGGTGGGGGAGGGGAGTTGCTGTGTAGGCTCCCACAATATTGGTGTAAACATGGTCCAATGTTTTGTCCCCTCTTGTGTGACAGGAGACATGCTGGTAGAATTTAGGAAGCACTGTCTTGAGGTTAGAGTGGTTAAAATCACCCGCCACAATAAATGCTGCCTCTGGGTGTGCAGTTTGTTGTTTGCTAATAGCTGCATGCAGTTCTTTCATAGCAAACTTAGCATTAGCATCAGGAGAAATGTAAGCAGCTGTTATGATGGTACAAGTGAACTCGCGTGGCAGATAGAAAGGTCTACATTTAACCATGAGAAACTCCAGGTTAGCTGAGCAGTGTCTCTCAACAGTGACAGAGTTCGTGCACCAAGCCTTGTTAATATAAATGCACACTCCCCCACCTCTGGTCTTACCGGAGTCATCTGCTGCTCTGTCTGCCCGGAGCGTGTGTAGGCCAGCTAGCTCAATAGCATTGTCGGGTATTCCACTGTGTAGCCATGTTTCCGTGAAAATCATGATATTGCAGTTCATAAGTCTCTTATTGTTGGTGTCACGCCGCGCCATTCATCAGCGGCGCCACCTGCTCACGCACCTGACAATCATCAGCGGCGAGGGATAAAGGCCGTCTCGCCCGGAGGCACGGCCTGAAGCCGTCAGACTTCGTCCCTCACCGTTGTGAGCATACTTCTCTTCAGCGTCAACATTTTGGTAAGAAGATCGCTTACCTCTCTTCTTCAGTCTTCTCCCCTGTGCACAGGTGGATTCCCCAGCGGCGGACATCTCCTCTCCATCGCCCAATCCTCGCTGCTGTACGGAGCTCTCCAGGTGGCTGTCTTCCGGGCTTCGCCCCCTTGTTGTGCCAGCTGTCCTGACCCACCAAGTAAGTCCTTCTCTCGCCATAAATCCCTCCTGTGTTGGTGTATGCCCGTCACCCTCTCCCTGTGCTCTCTCCATAGGATTGCTCGGCTGTACGGTCACCTGCCTCTGTGCCTGGAGCAGACACCATCACCAACACATTTACTCCCCGCAGACACGCACTCATTCACCCCTGCTGTTAATAAACTCTTTGAACTACTCTAAGCCTGTGTGTGTGCGTCTCCTGAGCCGTGCAATATGTCAGTTGGTGATCCGAAGCCGTAGCTCATTCATTTTGTTCGCCAGTGACCGTACATTAGCGAGGAAAATACTGGGTAGAGAAAGCCAGTGCGGTGTTAGCTTTAGCTTAGCTCTTAGCCCACCGCGCTTCCCCCGCCTTTGTTTACGGTCTCTACGCCGCCTGCGAGCACTTCCGGTTGGCCGGGAAGCTTGCCAAGCGTCGGGTGTTCTTCGGAGCTCAGGGACGAGACGTAGGTTGCTGATAAAAAGATCGTTATCGTTATTTTGTAATCCAATGTCCAAAAGCTCATTTCGGGTGTAAGATGTGAAAGCGAAGCTGTTCTGAACGAACAGACCCGAAATGAGCAGAAATAACACTGCTAATCCACAAAATCTGAAGAGACGCTGAGCCTCGCGTTGTGCACGCGCCGCCATCTTGTTACTACTAAAAAAGGAAGGATTTTACCCTGTTCTTAAAGACAGAGACCCAGAGTGGTAACTGGTTCCAGACAGAAAGGGCTTGGTAGCAGAAGGCTCTGCCTCCCACCGTACTTTTGGAGATTATGGGCACCACAAGTAAGCCAGCATTTTGGGAGCGTAATGCTCTGTTAGGATGGTAAGGTAATATCAGATCTTTTATATATTGGGGGGCCAGATTGTTAAGAGCTTTGAAAGTAAGAAGAAGGATTTTAAACTTGATTCTGAATTCAATGGGAAGCCAATGGAGGGAGGACAGAACCGGGGAAATATGATCTCTTTTTCTAGAACCAGTTAAAACTCTAGCAGCAGCATTTTGAAACAATTGAAGACTTTTTAAAGATACTCTAGGACAACCAGATAATAGCGAATTACAATAATCTAATCGCGAACTGACAAAGGCGTGAATCAGTTTCTCAGCATCACCCAGAGACAAGATGCTCCTGATCTTAGCAATATTGCGCAGATGATATAAGGCGGTCCTAGAAACAGTTTTAATATGTGAATTAAAGGACAAATCCTGGTCAAAAATCACTCCAAGGTTCCTCACACAACTGTTCAGAGTGAGAGTGGCAGCCACTATATTAAGGGCATAATCTGAAAGGAATTTCTAAGATGTTTTGGGCCAACAACAATGACTTCAGTCTTATCAGAGTTCAAGAGTAAAAAAATACAAGTCATCCAACCTTTGATGTCCTTAAGACAGGCATCTAGCTTGGACAACTGATCACAATCATCAGGCTTCATTGACAGGTATAGTTGTGTGTCATCAGCGTAACAATGAAAATGTATACAGTGCTTTCTGATGATATTGCCCAGCGGGAGCATATATAGACTAAAAAGAGTAGGGCCCAACACAGATCCCTGTGGAACTCCGTGAGTGTAAACGTCTGGAAGATAACGTCCTGGACTTAGAATCCCGCTCGCGACGGAATAATTTGAGGCTGGTGGGCCTCCCGGAGGGAGCGGAGGGACGGGACCCATGTTCCTTTTTGGAAAAGTGGATTCCAGAAGCGCTGAACAACGCGGACCTGCAGTCATCGGTCGTTTTAGAGAGAGCTCACCGAATCGGCCCACCGAGAGATAATAAGACACCACCGAGGACGCTGATTATGAAGTTCCTCAACTACAGAGACAAGATGACAGTCACCAATGCTGCGCAAGCTAAAGGGGAAATTAAATACCAGGACCAACAGGTGCGGTTCTATCCGGATTTGGCTGCAGGAATACAACAATTAAGGAGGCAGTTCGACCCCGCCCACAAAGAGCTGCGCAACCTCGGGATTCGTCACGGAGTGATTCATCCGGCAAGACTGCTGGTCACATATAAGGGGAGAACCCACACCTTCAAGACTCCTCAAGAGGCGCAGGAGCTCATCAAGCAAATCCAAAAGGAGACTGGTGGAAGCTAAGCATGAACATGACAAAGGTAGAACATTTAAGCGTATGTACAGACATCTGATTGATCTGAAACATATAATAAGTCTACAAAATACAGACTGTATTTAAAAAAAAAGCTATGATGTACAAAGTTGCTATAAAACTTTGAAGTTATGCTGAAAAAACTACAGAAGAGAGTTAATGTCATAAGAATAATAGTAGAGTCAGGGTGATTGACAGGAGAAGGAGAGAGTGGTTTGACTGATCCTCGCAGGGGTGGAACAGTCACTAGCTATAACGGGAGACAGAATTTTTTTGATTTTGGGGGATTACCACAAATGTGGGGAAAGGGAATATGTTTTTGTTTAGTTCGTAGGATGAATGTTCCATCATCCATGTTTTTGCTTCTCTGTAAGAGTATGTTCATATTGCAAGGTAATCTCAAACTCCTTATTGATCATAGATCAAAGCGTTAATCTTAATTTAACTTCATGGAATTGCAGAGGTCTACAAAATCTAAAAAAAACTTAAACAAGTTATGAATAAAATAAAAGACATAGATTCAAAAATTGTATTTTTACAAGAAACTCATCTAATAGAGGAGGATGTAAAAAGAATTAGGAGAAGATGGCAAGGTAACGTGTTCACCTCATCATTTTCATCCCAAGCTAGGGGAGTTATGACTCTCATACACAAAACAGGCCCATTTCAAGTGAAAAATGTAATTGGAGACAAATTTGAAAGATATCTAATCATCCAAGGATCTTTGTTATTAGAAAATATAAATCTGGTGAACTTATACGGCCCCAATATTGATGATCAAAACTTCTTTGTTAATTTATTCCTCACTTTATCATCACTTACAGGGCAACATATAATAGCAGGGGATATTAATTGTACATTGAATCCCAGTATAGACAGATCAACAGGACTGGACTGTACGCACAATGGATGTAGGATGACTATTAATCATTTTATGAAAGAATTGAGATTGCTAGATATATGGAGCGAAATGAAACCACAAGTCAAAGCTTATTCTTGTTATTCTAATACCTATAAGACATTCTCACGTATAGACTACTTTTTGATCTCTACAGAATTAAGGCCCAAGATTAAAAACTGTTTCTATGATAACATTGTGATCTCTGATCATGCACCCTGCTGTCTAATATATGTAGATAAGAAATTGACAAAGGATCCAGGTAGGTGGCATTTTCAGCATAAATGGCTTCAGGATGAGGAATTGGTTAAGTACATAGAAAAACAGATAGATGAGTTCTTTGATATTAATACTACACAAACAACGGCATTTATAAAGTGGGAGGCTTTCAAAGCTTTTATTAGGGGGCATATTATTAGTTATACAGGTTCAAAATCTAAGAAGACTCGAGAGGAGAGAGTCCAATTGGAACGTAAAGTAAAAATTCTTCAAGAAAAGGTGTATGCAGGAAGTAACCCACACTTAGAGGATGAATTACTGATTCTGAGAGCTGAATATGACAAAAAATCAGCGAATAGAGCTGCCTCGAGTCTTTTAAGATTGAAGCAAACTTTTTATGAACAAGGTGAAAAATCAGGAAAATTATTGGCATGGCAGATTAAACAATTAGAATTTAAAACACCAATTACCAGTATTATAAGTAACGGACAGGTAGTTATAGATCCTTTAGAAATTAATAGTGCCTTTAGAGATTATTATGAAAAACTATATGATACAAAAAATGAAACTGACTTAACAAAACTAAATGGGTTTTTGGGTGGATTATCTATACCGTGTATTCCAAATGAAAACAGGGAGATACTGGAGTCTAAAATTAGTCAAGAAGAAGTTGGGCAAGCTATTGATAATATGAAATCAGGAAAAAGAGCAGGACCAGATGGTCTTCCAGTTGACCTCTATAAAAAATTTAAGAATAAATTAATAAAACCACATTTGGAAATGGTTTTAGAAGCATTTCAAAATGGTAATTTACCACCATACATGAATAATGCCTTAATTATACTGTTGCCAAAACCAGGTAAACCCCCTAATAAATGTGAAAACATGAGACCAATAAGTCTATTAAATGCTGATCTTAAAATAATCTGTAAAATTTTAGCAAAACGACTACAAGAAATATTACCAAATATTATTAACCGAGATCAGAATGGCTTTATAATGGGAAGACAAGGCTTCCATAATGTAAGAAGACTATTTAATATTATTTATTCCAATAAAGAAGCACCGGATACAGCGCTCCTATCATTGGACGCCGAAAAGGCCTTTGATAGGGTCGAATGGCCCTATCTTTTTGAAGTCCTACAAAGGTTTGGACTTGGAAATAATTTCATAAAATGGGTCCAGATAATATACAATAATGCTACAGCAGAAATCCTAACAAACAGCAATATCTCAAAATCAATAAAAATCAATAGAGGATGTCGACAAGGCTGTCCACTTTCACCTTTACTGTTTACTATGGCAATTGAACCTTTAGCGATGGCAGTACGTTTACATCCACAAATATATGGAATTAAAGTAGGACCAACAGAACATAAAATCTCCCTGTATGCCGATGACATAATTTTGTTTATGTCAAATTTTAAAAAATCAATTCTGACCTTGTTAAATTTAATAAAGAACTTCGGGGAAATATCAGGATATAAAATAAATAAAACAAAATCTTCAATATTAATGCTAAATGAGACCCACAAAAATCACCTAGCTCCTGAGGTGAACCAATTCAATGTTGTAAATCAGTTTAAATATTTAGGAATTCAAATTTTGCCTAAGCTAGAATCAGTCGCCAGTGCCAACTATGAAGCCTTAATGACAGATATTAATGAGTTACTTCAGAGATGGATGTCACTACCAATGTCGATGATTGGGAGAATTAATATACTTGAAAGTAATATCTTACCAAAAATACTTTATTTATTTCAAAACATTCCTTTACCACCACCTTCAGATCTATTCTCAAGAATTAAAAAAAAAGTTAGTGGAATTTATATGGAACAATAGGAAGGCTAGATTACGTTTGTCCTTACTATATTTACCATTTGATCGTGGAGGTCTGAAATGTCCAAACTTTATGTTGTATTACTGGTCAGCACAACTGAGGTCTATGACATATTATTTTTCATCAAATAATCTCCCTCACTGGACTGAAATGGAATCATACAATTTACCTTTACCTCTTCCCTTATTCATATACTCAGACTCGGCTAAAAAATTACAGAAACAAGTTAAAAATCCAATTGTAAAGCACATGATCAAAATATGGTGTGAAACCAAAAAATATTTAAAAGAACCACACTTACTGTCACAATTTAGCCCAATATGGGGTAATCAATATTTTACACCAGGGAGAGTGGATGCTGTATTTAAAGTATGGAATTTAAAAGGGATTCAAAAGATTCAAGACTTATATTTGTCACGTTCAGATTACATAATGTCTTTTGAAGAACTGAGGATTAAATTCAATCTTAATAGAACACATTATTTTAAATATCTTCAGCTTAGAAATTTTATTCGATCAAATCAAAATAATGCTCTCACCCGACCTACTTATTCATCCTTGGAAAAAATTTTGACGAAAGATAGTAAGAGAAAGGGTATTATTTCAGAGTTTTATAACTCATTGACACTATTCTCAAGTGAAAACTCACAGAAAAGACTGAATTATTGGAAAGAAGACCTGCAAATTGAAATTTCAGAGGAACAATGGGAAATGGCTTGTGCAGAAGCTCAAACCAAATCAATAAATGTACGTCTTAAGCTGATACATTTTAAATGGTTAATGCGGATGTATGTTACACCAGTGGAGTTAAATGGATATAACAAAAACATACCAGATACATGCACAAAATTTATGGAAAGTAAAGGAACCCTGTTTCACTGTTTAAGGGAATGTAGAAAAATCAGAATGTTTTGGGAAGAGGTGAGGGTAACAATTGAAAAAATATTTTCAAAACAATTCACATTGAACCCTAAACTGTTTTTGTTGGGTCTGTATCCAGAAAAACATAACTTTAATAAGAGTGAAAGAGCATTCATAGACCTTGGTTTGCTTAATGCCAAAAAATGTATTGCACTACTGTGGAAAAAGACTCATAGACCAGATGTGACTCAGTGGTTAAGACAGATGTTAACAAACCTTCCACTAGAAAGAATAACATATATACTGAAATTAAAGGAAAATGTGTTTGAGAATATATGGAGACCTTTCATTGATTATGTAAAGAAATTAAACATAACTTCTGAAGAAGAAGGTGAATGATATGTGTGGACCTTGCAAATTCCAAACTGGTGAATGTACAGTATATTATGTATACTTATGTAATAGATTACCTAGACTAAACAGAGGAGCATTGTTGTTGACTTGCTTTTGTTAATGGTTGTTGTTGTTTTTAGTACATTTTTTTGTTGTTGTTGTTAGTGTTTTTTTTAATTTTTAAATTACTTTAGTGTTAGTGTTTGACTGTTTGTGCCATGTTTGTAAAAAAAAGGTTCAATAAAAAATATTGTGGAAAAAAAATAGGACAAGTAAAACACAGCCAAGAACTAAGGCTGAGAGAATTTAGAGAAAAGCTGCAGTTTGTTGTCTAGTTCACACCTTATTTGCTAGTTGATGAGTGTATTTAACTGTTTTGACTTGTATTTTAGTAACACCTTGTGGTTACTAAGGGTGCTTTCACACCTGAAAGTCCACACCAAGGTCTGGAACAAGGCTCATGTTTTTGTTCCATTGCCTACATTTAGTCTGGTTAGGTTCTGTCATGGTTTTAATAAGCTGACAGCTCATGTGCACGATGCAACAGCATCATCATCATCATCATCGTAGCAGTCTGTCGTGGGCGACAATGACTGTTTCATTTAGGCCTGATCAGATTCCTCCACGCAGCTCTGTCCTTAGCCTTCTGCTGCTAGGAACTCCTGTCTATATCCAGCTTCTTCAGGTTTCTTTTTACAGTGTCTTTAAATCTGAGCCTTGGTCTACCCTGATTGCGTTTGCCCTCACATAACTGTGAGTAGAGTAACTGCCGAGGGAGACGTTGGTGATCCATCCTCTCAACATGTCCGAGCCATCTCAGGTTCATCTGTATTAGCATGTCCTCCATTGATGGTAGACCAGCTCATTTCAACACTTCTATGTTGGTTATCTTGTCTTTCCCTGAGATGTTCATTATGGCTCGAAGGTGTGTCATCATGTACGCGTGGAGTTTCTTTACCTGCACTCTGTAGACACTCTGTAGACAGTCCAAGTTTCAGCACCGTGCAATAGAGTAGCCAGTACTGTCCCTCTGTACACTTTGCATTTCACACGGATAGACGCATGTTGATTGTTCCACAGTCTCTCCCTCAAGTTTCCAAACACAGCACTCGCTCTTCCCATTCTGAGAGATAGTTCATCCTCCAGCCTAGCATTCTCTGAAACAGTACTCCCTAGATACTTGAAAGTCTTGCACTTGACTAGTGGCTCTGTACCAATGCTGATCTCTTCTGGTAGTGATGTTGATAACTGGATCTTTGGTGGTTGATAAAGGCACTCATCTTCCGCACTGTGTGCAACTAGAGCACTGTCATCGGCAAAGAGCATTTCTCTTACTACCTTTATCGATGTCTTACTCTTGGCTTTAAATTATGCCACATTGAACAAATCTGCTTCTTTCCTTGTTTGAATGTATACTCCTTCTGAAGTGTCTTTGAAGGCCACCTCAAGCATGGCTGCTAGATATAGCGAGAAGAGTGTAGGCGCCAGCACACACCCTTGTTTCACCCTGTTGCTTACTGAAAAGTCTTTAGATACTGAACCACTCATTGCCATGTTCGCTTGCATACCTGTATGGAGTGCCTCGATCAGGCTGGCAAACTTCTCTGTACAGCCATATTTCTTGAGTACCTGCCAAAGTCCTTGTCGTGAAACAGTATCGAAGGCTTTACTGAAGTCTATGAAGACTACATAAAGCGGCATGTTCTGTTCGATACACTTTTCTTGAACCTGTTTCAAGCAGAAAATCATGTCCATTGTGCTTCTTCCACTTCTAAAGCCACACTGGGTTTCTGGTAATACATTCTGCGAGATGTGTTCATTGAGTCTGTTCAGTAGTACACATGAGAGAATCTTACCACCAGTGGCTAGCAGTGATATACCTCAGTAATTTCCACAATCTTTCCTGTCACCTTTCTTGAACAAAGGCACAATACTTGCATCCTTCCAGTCTTGAGGTACTTTCTGGGTATCCCATATCCCTTGGATGAGCTTGTGCAGAGTTAGTCAGCTGAACACCACCAAATTTCCACACTTCTGCTGGAATTCCATCCCTTCCTGGAGCTTTACCATCCTGTGTTGTCCTGATAGCTGCCATTAGTTCATCAAGATTTGGTGGTTCATCCAGACTTAATACAGCTGGTCGCTGCACTAGAGCTTCTTTAGCCTCTTCAGTGAGATCTCCAGGGTTGTTTAGTAGTTGGTCAAAGTGGTCTGCAAATCTGTCCAAGATCTTGTCTTTCTCCTGCCAAACTGTTTCACCATCTATAGCCTTTAGTTGGATTAATCCTCTTGATTTAGGGCCATAGATTTTTCTCAAACCTGTGAAGAATGTTTTCATGTCCTTTCTGTCTGCTGCAGTTTGAAGTTCCTCTGCTTTTTCATCCCACCAGTTGGACTTCATTGCTCCGGTGTACTTCTGTAGCTCACGCTGATCCTTTGAGTATTTCTTCTTCTTCGACCTTGTGTTACACTGTAGGTTTTTCTGCCTAGCTGTATTCCTAGCTTCTAGTAGTTTCTTCAGATGTTCATCATGCTCATCAAACCAATCTTGATGTTTCCTCTCAAGGTGGCCTAAAACGTCACTCACAGTCTGATACACCGTATCCTTCAGTGTTGCCCATTTCTCTTCTATGTCATTCCGTGAGTTGTTGCTGTCCCAGTCTTTCAAGTTTTCATCCATTTCCTGTGTAAGTTCTTCTTGCTTCTTTTGGC
Organism: Pholidichthys leucotaenia; assembly: GCA_020510985.1. NCBI lineage: Eukaryota > Metazoa > Chordata > Actinopteri > Cichliformes > Pholidichthyidae > Pholidichthys > Pholidichthys leucotaenia. The sequence continues at coordinate 388,248,619 of CM035844.1, read as the reverse complement.
CTTTCAGTGCACTAGTGTTTAGCTTCCGTGGTGGCTTCGCACCCGTCCTGCAGTGCTGTTTTCGTCTGCAAATCCTTAATCTAGATCTCAGCATAACATGATCAGTACCACAGTCCGCACCTCTCATTGCTCTGGTGTCCAATACATCCCTTATGTCTCTCTGCCTTACTATGATGTAGTCTAACAGATGCCAGTGCTTGGATCTTGGGTGCATCCGTGTCTTCTTGTGTGTGTCCTTGTGCTTAAATAGAGTGTTGGTTATCACAAGGTTGTACTCTGAACATAGTGCAAGTAGAAGTTCTCCATTAGCATTGCACTTGCCTACTTCATGACTGCCTAGCACTCCTTTCCATTTCTCAGTGCCCGAACCAACTGTGGCATTAAAATCTCCAACGAGTATCAGCCTGTCATCAGTCGGTACATGCCTGATAGTCTCACGTTGTAGAGGATGCCTTCACAGACGAGACTGAGTTTATTTCTCAGGAAAGGTTTATTTGCAGTCTCATCCTCTAACAGCAAGTATCTCAACAAAAGAGACAGGACAATCTTTCCTCACAGCTCTTATACCCCCAGAGACGCAAAACCCCCCACATCAAATATCACACCCTCAACCCACAGTCCTTCAGTAAACATATAGCCTCCGAGGCTCGTTGGCGTCTCTATTGTCTCTTCCGCCTCGGGGGCTCCTGCTGGGACATTCTCTCTGACTTCCCGTCTCTCCAGAAACCACTTCACACCTGCCGAGGTCTCTGCCGGGTCAGGTCCTTTTGGACGTTTGAAGTCTGTAGAGTGTGCACCGTCATGCCTACTAAATACATGTGAGAGAAAATGCGTACCATACAAGCATGCCATATATGCGCCCTAAATGTGCGCTATATAACCCCCCCAAACGTCCAAATAAGGACAAGTTACACTTCAAATGCATAGAATCATGACATATCACACAGAACGAGAAAAAAAAAATTGGCACAACAGATCATACATCCAACTGCCTGGGCTTCAACTCCCTGCCATATCTGCTGTGAGCAGGTCTCGCTCTGCCTGTGGCTGTCTCTTGCATCTGTGGATCAGAGTCATTAGCACATCATTGTGAAAGCTTAGCAGAATGTCTCCCCGGCGGCCTGCCGCGGCGGGGGGCCCTGGCCAACTGTACCTGTTCATCAGCTAACACAAAAGCAGGTTTGAGTCTGTTAATGCAGACTAATTCCCTCCAGTCTCCCAAATCGAGCAAAAAATGCTTTTCCCCGGTTTCTAACACTCTAAACGGTCCATCATAAGGTGGTCTTAAACCTAACCTCTGCGCGTCGTGTCTAACAAAGACAAATTCTGCATTCTTTAAGGCTTTAGGCACAAAAACGCGTGGAAAACTGTGATGAACTGGGCCGGGAAGGGTGTGCGATCCCGCGTCGCTCTGCAGCAGCTGAGCGGGGGGGTGATCTGGTGCGGGGTTCTCAGGAAGGAATTCTTCCGGTAACCGGAGAGGTTGGGTGAAGACAAGTTCGGCCCGAGAGGCCTGCAAATCTTCTTTAGGTGCTGAACGCAACCCTAATAAAACCCATGGAAGCTTATCAACCCAATTTGTGTCCGTGAGAGCCACTCTGAGGGCTGCTTTCAATGACCGGTGAAAGCGTTCGCACAAACCGTTGGCCTGGGGGTTATACGCAGTTGTGCAATGAATTTTCACTCCCAGGCTGAGTGCCATGGATGACCAGAGCTCGGAAACAAATTGGGGTCGTCTGTCAGACGCTATGTCTGACGGGACTCCAAAGCGCGCGACCCAAGCCATTAAAAAAGCGCGCGCAACGTCTGCTGCTGTGGTTGACGCCAGGGGAATCGCCTCTGGCCAGCGCGTAGTGCGGTCTACCATAGTTAGAAGGTGTGTGAACCCCTGTGACAGCGGGAGGGGTCCTACCAAGTCGACATGCACGTGGTCGAAGCGTTTGGCTGGGATGTGAAAAGGTTCTAGAGGGGCCCGCGTGTGCTTGTGTACCTTTGCTCTTTGACACGCTGCGCAGGCTGCGCAGGCAGCCCGGGGGCGCCCCGTGGAGATATCGCAGATTAGGGGGGGCATACCTCTTTGATGCACCCTGTGCTCCAGCCTTAGCCCTGTTGGCCCAGACTGGAGCGTGCGCACGTCCGCATCGTTAACCTGCTCGGCGGCCATGGCTGCATAATCTAACCCAACGCAGACCGGGGCTGTGAGCGCTTCCGCACCGCAAGCCTGGCCCGAGTCTACAGCCGCTGAGTCTGCCCCCTGGGGGCCTGGTATTGCAACTGCACGCGAGAGACAATCTGCCACTACATTGTGTTTACCTACCACGTGTTGAATGTCGGTGGTAAACTCCGAAATTGCGGCCAGCTGTCTCTGTTGTCGGCCCGACCAAGGCTCTGAAATTTTAGCCATTGCAAAAGTTAATGGTTTATGGTCTACAAATGCGGTGAAACGGCGCCCTTCCAACCAGAACTGGAAGTGGCGGATGGCCAAATGCAGGGCTAAAAGCTCCCTATCAAACGCGCTGTATTTACGTTCGTTATCGCGCAATGTTTTGCTGAAAAACGCAAGTGGTTGCCAGCTCCCTGCTACCAATTGCTCGACAACCGCTCCCACTGCCACGTCGGAAGCGTCCGTGGTTAGCGCCATGCGAGCTGCTGGCACCGGGTGTGCCAATAACGCAGCGTTCGCGAGGGCCGATTTGACTTGTGAGAAAGCGCGCTCCTGGTCCGGGGACCACTCGACCTTAGATGCAGGTTTTTGTTTCTTTAATGCCGCGTACAATGGGTGCATGAGTCGTGCTGCGTTGGGGAGGAAATGGTTATAAAAACTGACCATCCCCAAAAATTCTTGCAGTGCCTTAACTGTCTGTGGTTGGGGGAAATCCGTTATCGCGTGCACTTTATCCGGCAGCGGGACCGCGCCCTCTGGAGACACGCGGTGTCCCAAAAAATCAATTTGCACTACCCCGAATTGGCACTTTGCTGGGTTAATGATCAGCCCGTGCTCTGTCAGCCTCTGAAAAACGGCTGTGAGGTGGCCTTCGTGCTCGGCTTCGGATGCGCTGGCTACCAAAATATCATCCAAATAAGCGAACACGAAAGGGAGTCCGCGCAGCACTGCATCCATCATGCGTTGGAACGTCTGCGCGGCGCCTTTGAGGCCGAAAGGCATGCGCAAAAACTCGAAAAGCCCGAAAGGGGTTATAACTGCCGTTTTGGGTATGTCTTGCGCGCGGACTGGAACTTGGTGATAACCGCGCACCAAATCTATTTTGGAAAAGATGCGCGCCCCCGCCAAATGTGCCGAAAAATCCTGGATGTGCGGAATCGGGTAGCGGTCGTGTGCTGAAGCATTATTTAATCTGCGGAAATCACCGCAAGGGCGCCACGAGCCGTCAGCCTTGGGCACCATGTGCAGGGGTGATGACCAAGAGCTGTTCGAGCGCCTAACAATGCCCAGTTTTTCCAAGTTGGCGAATTCCTCGCGCGCGATGGCCAGTTTAGCTGGGTCCAAGTGCTGAGCTTTTGCAAAAACAGGGGGGCCAGAGGTAGTTATGAAATGCTCGACCCCGTGTTTGGCAACTGACGCTGAAAATGTTGGGGCCGTGAGTGTTGGGAACTGGTTGAGTAGTGCATGAAACTTACCACCCGCAGCTGTGACATTGGGATGTGCAGAAGGCAGGGCCACCCGAGCTGTGCAGGAGATAGAGTAGAAAGACATTTCTACTCTATCTCCCCTTGCTAATAGTTGATCTATTAGCAAGATCAACTAACAAACTGTTTGAGCATAAAAAGTCAGCACCTAGCATGTTGTTGTTAACTGCAGCTACAACGAAGGTCCACTCAAAGGTGCGCCCGTGGAGGGACAGGAGGAGCGTCTTCTCCCCATAGGTTTTGATCGTGGAGCCGTTCGCCGCTAACACCAGGGGTCCGCTGGCAGGCGTCAGCATGTCCGCGTAGGCAGGCTTGACAAAACTTAGCTGGGAGCCTGTGTCCACCAGGAATTCTTTCCCTGAATTCGCGTCTGTCACGAAAAGCATCTTGTTCTTCGTGCCGAGAGTCGCAGCTGCTACCGGCTCTCGGTCTTGGCGTTTCCCTGGCGCTGGTATCGGCACAGTGGGACGCATCTGCGCGCTCTCTCGGCGAAGCGCCGATGGTAGAAACAGAGGGTGTTGTCAGCTCCGCTTCTCCTGGCCTCTGCCGCTGCTGCCGTCAGTGGATCTGGTGCCGCAGCCTCTGGTCTCCCCTCGTCTCGCGGGGGGGCGTTCAGCTCTGCCGCTGCCGTTGTGGCTGCGTGCCGTCTATGGGCGTCGACAAGCCGCTGCGCCTCCTGGCCCAGCTCATGGTAGTCACGGTTGTTGAGTGGCTGCGAGCTGGCCAGGGTGACTCTCACTGCTGGCGGGAGCGTTCTGAGGAAGAGGTGGGCGAAGATAAAGCTGTCGTCATCCTCGCCTCTCAGGCTCATCATCTTCGCCATCAGATCTGCCGGCCTGTCTGCTTCCCTTTCTGTCAGCGCCAGGAGCTTCTCTGCTCGCTCTCCCAGCGAGGGAGTGAAAGCTCGAATGAGGGCGGCTTTCAGCGCGCCATACTTGTCGTCTCGGGGCGGGTGGTTGGTCAGGCTCTCCACCCGCTGCACTGTGAGGCTGTCCAGCTTCGCGACGACATGGTAGAACCTCGTTGCGTCCGCTGAGATTCCCCGAAGGTGGAACTGCGCCTCCACAGTGGTAAACCAGGAGCGCGGGTTATGTTGCCAGAAATCGGGCAGCTGTAGTGCGGTAGCTGCGTTAACCCGGTTGGCTCCTGAAGAGTCCGGTGCGGCAAGCTCGCCGTCACCGGCCATGGTTTGTCGTAGGTCACCAGTGTAGAGGATGCCTTCACAAACGAGACTGAGTTTATTTCTCAGGAAAGGTTTATTTGCAGTCTCATCCTCTAACAGCAAGTATCTCAACAAAAGAGACAGGACAATCTTTCCTCACAGCTCTTATACCCCCAGAGACGCAAAACCCCCCACATCAAATATCACACCCTCAACCCACAGTCCTTCAGTAAACATATAGCCTCCGAGGCTCGTTGGCGTCTCTATTGTCTCTTCCGCCTCGGGGGCTCCTGCTGGGACATTCTCTCTGACTTCCCGTCTCTCCAGAAACCACTTCACACCTGCCGAGGTCTCTGCCGGGTCAGGTCCTTTTGGACGTTTGAAGTCTGTAGAGTGTGCACCGTCATGCCTACTAAATACATGTGAGAGAAAATGCGTACCATACAAGCATGCCATATATGCGCCCTAAATGTGCGCTATAACGTAGATCATTGTAGAACTCTTCCTTCGCCTCCTCTGTGTTGGCCATTGTTGGGGCATATACACTGATGAGTGTGGCATACATCTTCCGCTGTAGTGGGAGTCTCATAGTCATTATCCTGTCATTGATTGGCACCGGTTCCTCATCAAGCATTGCTGCTATCTCCTTTCTAACTGCAAAACACACTCCCACTTCTCTCCTTTCTTGAGTTGATTTTCCACTCCAAAAGAAGATGTACCCATGGTCTTCCAAGCTGTCATATCCAGGCAATCTTGTTTCACTAAGTGCAGCTATGTCTACATTGTACCTGTTCATTTCCAGGGCCACAAGCGCGGTCTGTCTTTCTGGGCACTGTGATGTTGTTCTGTCCAACAGAGTGCGTACATTCCATTCTGCTACACACAAGGCTGCTGTTTTCCTCTTCTTTTGTCTTCCTGCTCCTAGGTTACTTTTCGCTGAGTGTGAACAGATCAGCGCGGACCTTGTTAACCCAGGCGACGTCTGAGATGGTATGAGTTGCTTTCTGACTGACCATTTCATGAAACTGCTTGCAAAGTATTTGAGTACCGCTAGCTGGACTAGCGGCACATTCTTGGCAGATATAGGTATTATCAGTGGCAAGGACAAGCCAAGACAAACTGACTCCAGTATCTGTTGCAGTGACTGACCAGATGATAGGTTTGTTTATCTCTGCTCTTTGTGTAGTGCATGTCATGATGCACCGACTGGCACAGTCCACCACAGACCCTGCGACAGATGTGTTTATCTGCCAGGATGTCCAGTCTCACCCTCTGTAACTGGGAGTGATCCACCACAGACCTGTGGCATATATGGTTTTTAGTTCTGCCAGGATGCCCTGTTTCACCCTCCACACCCTCGGAAGGATGGGGATACCGGTTGAGTCACCGACGGCCCGACCCATGAGACAGGTAGTACCGGTTTTCATGGTTTTCCAGTAGCAAGCAAGCCAATGCCTGACCTGACAAAAAAAAGGGAGGAGGGTGTAAGTCTCAGTTAAAAGCTGCCAATTTCTGACCAAAAAAGTGGAATTTTATGGGTAAAAAATCTGCAATTTTAGCAAAAAGACAAAAAAGGTGTAAATTACTGATAGAAAAATTCTATATTATCTACACTATTATTGATATTAATAATGTATTATTAATATCAATCATAGGTAGGTTAAATAAATGTACACTACCGTTCAAAAGTGTCACTTAGAAATTTCCTTATTTTTGAAAGAAAAGCACTTTTTTTCAATGAAGATAACTTTAAACTAATCAGAAATACACGCTATACATTGCTAATGTGGTAAATGACTATTCTAGCTGAAATGTCTGGTTTTTGGTGCAATATCTACATAGGTGTATAGAGGCCCATTTCCAGCAACTATCACTCCAGTGTTCTAATGGTACAGTGTGTTTGCTCATTGCATCAGAAGGCTAATGGACGATTAGAAAACCCTTGTGCAATCATGTTAGGTCTGCAATGCTGTAATTGCTGCAAATGGAGGATTCTTTGACGAAAGCAAAGTTTGAAGGAAAAAATTATTATTTCAAATACAAATCATTATTTCTAACCTTGTCAATGTCTTGACTATATTTTCTATTCATTTTACAACTCATGGTGGTAAATAAGTTTGACTTTTCATGGAAAACACAAAATAATTGTCTGGGTGACCCCAAACTTTTGAACAGTAGTGTACATAAATTCAATTTTCTGCCTGATTATTTGACTTTGAATAATTTAAACTCAAAATTATTCTAACAATTACCAACTGTTTACCACCTAAAATGCTGCAAATTTACGAACAAAAACACTGCAAATATAAGATTTGAGTAAAATGCTGCAAATTTAAGCGTTTTTTTTTTTTAAACTGCAAATTCAAGAGTAAGAAAAGTTCTAAATTCATGAGGAAAAAGCTGCAAAATTATGAATAATAAAAAGTTACAAATTTTCAAGTAAGAAGCTGCACATTTCCGAGTAAAATGGCTGTAATGCTGCAGGAAAACCCTGCAAATTTATGAGAAAAATCCTCACATTTACAACAGAATGTTTCTAAATTACATGAAAAAGGATATGATAAATTGGCATGTGTTGGCCATTTTTAAATGACAGCCGTGAGGAGGAACTAAACGGTGGTGTTTGTTGGTGTTAAATCCTGCAGATCTTCACTAATCAGCAGGGAAAAGGAGTAGAAGAAGAGGATTAGATGATCCACAGCAGCAGAAATAATCCAGTTAACCCAGAAGGAGTAAACACATGACACTCCATGCCACTCAACAGATTACCCCCCCCCCCCCCCCCCATGACATCAGTAAGAACAGCTGGGACAAACTTCACACCTCTGTCCATTTACATGTTCCCTTCTGAGGACAATTCAAACAGAGCTGCTACTGAGATGGAAACCAAAGGGTTAAAGGGTGACATGGCTTTAACAGCAACACTGATACCCCTTCCCCCCCGAAACTGGCCTGCTGGACAGGAACTAACAACTCCTCAGACCTGTTAACATAATTTTAACAACAAAAGAACATGCAAAAGAACCAAGATTCCCTTTGATTTAACAGGATAACAGTTTGAATATTCTGGTCTGTGAATGAACAGAGCAGCCATGAGTGTTTCACGGAGTCACTTATTGAATTATCATGGTTAATCTAAGTCACAATTTCAGGAAACAAACTTCAGAGGACACTTAAACCCATGACATATTGTTTTAAATTTTGCTGATTTTTTTTTTTTTTCCGCTTCTCTTCCAGTCCTTATGGCCACTTTCTGATTGGTTTGAGTTTTTAAAACATCATTTTAAGAATAATGTTAACTGACTTAAAGTATATTTCTAACTACACTATATCATGCAATATGCCGTTTAGCATACAATTTCATTTGATCACATTTAGATCTTAATTCAAACAAGCAGAGTATTTGCAACCAACTTAATTAAGACTTGAACTAAAAACAATCAATCTGAATACAACTGGGAGCATTTAAGAACAAAAATCTTTGGATTCCTTAATGAAGTTCTGCCTGCGAGATCACCTGCATTCAAACAATCCAAGTACCATTCATGGGACGGACCAGATTCCATACAAAAATGTTAAAATTTTGCTTAGGCTTCGTCTTTAAGAGGTTGTTGTTCCAGTTAAAAGTCTCAAGTGTTGAAGAGTCCACCTTTGTATAAAATGGCCAAGTCAGTTAATATAATAAGTCAGACAATTCAAAGGTTAAAACCGGCTGTTGGTGTCATTTAAACCCTGCATGGCTTCGACAACATGGAGCCGGCATTTCACTTTGAAACGGATAGCAGCGACTTATTGCAAATGAGCAACTTTAAAACACACATAATAAAGTTGAGTATTGCAAGAAGGAAAATAGTTCAATATAAAACAGCTGTCTTACCTTGAAATGTCCTTTACAAATGAAGATATTCAAACTCAAGAACGGAGTAACAACGTAAAAACTGTCCAAAATATCTAGTAGATTCCACAGATGCATTACAATATATACGATGCAACAGAAACAGGAGAACAACCACATGAGGAGGCACGTTTGAGAGTTTATTAAATTTCAAGATAAATGCACAGCTATGGAAACAGTCGCTCGCCAGAGGAATCAACCTGCAGAAAGAAGACAAGAGCTGTGAGAGGAGGAACAGAGTAAGGGGAAATGGGCAAGCCAAATTGCCACTTACTTGGGTTCCAAGGGAGAACCGGCAGGGCCCCAGCGGGAAATAGACGAACCAGTAGGGTAAAGGGGAAGAGCTGTTGGTGCCTGACCAGGTGGAGACTGGAAGCCGCGGGATGGTGGAGATGTGGCAGGAGAGCGCGCGCAGTCCCAGAGACACACCTGCACGGTGGCAGCAACCTGAGGAAGAGAGGAAAACAAAGTTAACGACGTGTCTAAATTTGTCAAACTATACTTGCTTGTCCTTAAACGGGGCAGTACATCCAGATGGGCCAGCATTGAGTGCACGGAGAGAGCCTCCTTAAGTATGCTGGCTGATGAGCGGGAGCAGGTGCGTCTTCTGTCTCAGGTGTAGTGATGAGTTGGTGAAGGTGAGACGGGACGGAAGGGACGCGCTCACGCTGCCCGTGACAGGGCCCCCCTTCTAGAAGTGCCTCCTGACAGTCCAGAGAGCTTCTCCGGGTGAGCTTGGTGGAAAGCCCGGAGAATTTCTTTGTCCAGGACCCGTGCAGAAGGGACCCAGGAGCATTACTCTGAACCGTAGCCCTTCCAATCTACCAGGTACTGATGGCCCCGGCCACGACGGCGAACATCTAAGATCCGGTAGACCGTGTGCGCGGGGTGACCATCAATGATCCGGGTAGGAGGAGGCGGCTTTGGGGGGGGGGGCAGAGAGGACTGGCCAAGAGGGGCTTGTTTTGAGAAATGTGGAAAGTCGGGTTCACCCGCAGGGTCGGCGGCAATTTTAGCTGAACCAACACGTCGTTAACCACACGGGAGACGGAGAAAGAGCCCAGGAAGCAGGGGGACAGCTTCTTGGACCTCTCCCTGAGAGGGATCTGGCTCGTTGCTAGCAAGACCTGCTGCCCCATGACGTACTTGGGGGCGGGCACCAGCCTGTCTGCTGAAGCCTGGATGCGTTCAGTGGAGCAGGTGAGGGCGGCCCGGGTGGCTCTCCAGACGCGCTGGCAGCAATGGGCATGGACCCCCACGGATGGAAACGCGACCTCCCTCTCGGCCATGGGAAGGAGTGGTGGCGTGTACCCCAGGGATGCCTCAAATGGGGTGAGTCCGGTAGCGGTAGAGACGGCCAAGTTTATCGAGTATTCCACCCAAGTCAGGTGTAATCTCCATGAAAACGGGTTGTTGGCTGCTACGCACCGCAGGGTGGCCTCCAAGGACTGGTTGGCGTGCCCCGCCTGCCCGTTGCTCTTAGGATGGTTACCTGAAGAGAGACTCACTGTCGTGCCCAGAGTCCGGCAGAAGGCCCTCAAGACTTGAGACGTAAATTGCGGACCCCGGTCAGACACAATGTCTATGGGGATGCCGTGGATAATGATGACAAGGTCGGTGAGGAGGACTGCCGTCTCCAAGGCCGAGGGGAGCTTCGGGAGAGCAACCAGATGCACAGCCTTAGAGAAGCAATCCACTATGGTCAGGGTTACTGTCTTGCCACGGGAGGAGGGGAGTCCAGTAATGAAGTCTACAGCAATGTGGGACCATGGACGGCCATGGGTGGGGAGGGGATGGAGGAGACCCAATGGGGTGGAAGAGTCTGACTTTCCCCGGACGCAGGTCTGACAATCCTTCATGTATTCCCGTACATCCTGCCACAGCATGGGCCACCAGAACGCTCACCGGACGAGGTCCACAGTCCGAGTGATTCCGGGATGGCACGCGAAGTGACTGGTGTTGCCCCACTGGATGACATTGCTGTGGAGGGCGGCCGGGATGTACAGATGGTTCCGGGGGCACCCTACTGGCTCCTGGGACTGGGTCTGGCGGACCCTTCGTCAACTTGAGCCCAAACGATGGGGAGGGGGGGGCACAGCCCTTTCTGGGTGTTTGGGGGGGGGCCTGGTGTGGTGACACTAAACACAGCAGGGAGACATTCCTCTGCGACAATTCTCTGAAGCATTCCTCACACCCAGCAGTCACCCAACAGGGGCTCGGAGGAAGCAGAGGACAATTGACACACAACCAAAAGAACCACAGGAGACAATCAGATGGGACTGAATGCATACATCTTTGTGCCAACCAATGTCATGCTAATCATGTGTATTGACCAATGGTAGTAGATGACAATTGATATGCTAATGTGCCATGCATTCTCTCTGTATGATAACAGTATAAAAGAGCTGCTCTCCCTCATCTCTTAGCTTTTAGCTCTTACACTCTACTCTCATCACGACTAACCGGGCTCCAGCCGCTGGGGCCAGCAGGCTGTACTCATGTTAGAGGGTAAATAAAGAATCTGTGCTGACCTACACTCGTGCCTCGCCTCCACATCCTTTCCTTCACACCCTCTACATACCTGCTGTTATCGCAATATTGATCATGTGAAGTCCAGTCTGTCACTGTCTGCACCTACACTACCACATCGAACTTGCAACTATGAGTATTACTGCTTTACCTTTTCTGTATATAGGATTGCTGAGTTTTATCATTTATCTTTATTTGCACTGTTACGCCCCACTTTCTGGGCCAAGGCCAGAACTGCCTTTCTCCCAGCCTGGGAACACCAAGTCCACCTCGACCCCACATCATGGTGGACCAATTCACTGTCCCCCTTACCCACTAGCAACAGGGTCTCTTTCACACACAGCAGGCAGACCTACACCTACATCCCAGGCTGGAATTCAAACCCATGACACCATGATCTAAATCCTCCATCTCCTACCACTGAGCCAAAGAGGAATTCCTCCTTAGTACCTTGGCTAGAAGTGGAGGTGTACCCTGATGGTGTCATGAACTGCACCACTGACTAATTCCCCATGAAGGGGTGCATAACAGCACTATGGGATGTCTGGGTTTTATCATTTACCGTTATTTGCACTACCGGTAGCATTACTGTACATAGACTGCTGTTGTTGTTTTCCAGCCTTATTCCTTTTTTTATATTGCCCACACCACTGAACAGAGAAACGGCATTTCAATTCTCCTGTATGTCCTGTGCATACAGTCGTATTAAAAAATAAAATCTTTGAATCTTAAAACATCAAACTGCACAATTCAGTAAAATGATGCAGAAAAAAAACTTTGAATCATATCCAATGTCTTTCAATCTATTCCCCCCACACAGTAATCTGTGACTTGATAGTTTTTAAACTGCTCTGCAATACAGATAAAAGTGCTGCCTTGCTCATTTTCAGTCACTGTTACTAAAATCATGAGTTTTCATTAAAAATACAGCATAAACTCTTCTAATGACATGTCCACAATGACATGTCCCCACATTTTGATGGTCTTGTTCATAAAACTGTAAAAAGGACTCTTCCTTCTGATGGTAGTGACAATTCCATTGACATAAATATTTGATTTTGACGCACAGACTAAACATTTTGAGAAAATTACACACTTTTGCAGGCCATCTACTGTGTTTTGCAGTTTGCACACCTTGTTTTGAGAAATGCACATGATGAGCAAACTTCAATTCTGTTGTGAGAAAAGCACCAAAGCAACTGAGAAAAACTGCAAAAACTGTGTCTTTGCTCTCCCTGTGTACTACTGTGATTATTTCCCCTCTCTTTGGCTGCCTTAATTTCCTGTGTTTGGCTACAAAGTCAGAGCCTTTCTGAAATTTGCTTTCACATTTGAAACTAACCGGACCAAGAGTCAGTTTAGTCTGGACCATGGTTCGGGAAAGGATTCACACCAAATATTTTGGTCTGGATCAAACTGAAAAGTCTGACAGTCTGGACTGAGTTAGCTATGAAAGCACCCATAGTGACCTATAACCCCATTCATGCCTGTAAATGGTTTGGACATGACTGTGCTCATGTCCTCACTTTATGTTCATATTTATTTTCCCATTATCTTCAGGACAGGAGTTCAGCCATGTCCTCGCCTTTTGTTATTATGTTTCTCTGTGCTGTGATTATTATTTGTATTTTTGGTCCCGGTGTGCTCTGTCTGTTCAGCCTCGCCCATCCTGTGCTTCTGCGTTGCCCTTGATTATTTCCCACCTGTCATGTCTTACCTTGATTACTCCCCTGTCTACATAGGTTTCAGTCTGTGTCAGGTGTGGCGTCATTATCAGTTCTACCATGTTCTCCGTTACTCTGTCAGCCCGGTTTGGTTTTGTGCTGCTGTTCTTTTGTCACAGTTTTGGTCAATAAATCATCATTTTTGCACTGTATTCCTGTTTGCGTTTGAGCCCTGTGTTACTCACCTTGACAATGCCTTTCATTTCTGATTCTGCAAATGTGAAAACACAGCAGTGACAGAAAGTCAAACACAAATTTGGGGCTCCAGGAAAACGCTGTGGAAGGCGGCAATGCCACAATATTCGAGATGCCATCTACAGTTTATTCCAAGGCTAGGAACTTATGGTTTATTTTTACATATTAGTTGGGGAACTTAAAATCATATTTGATTCTATACCAAGCTTAGGGTGTATGAATGGACTGAAAAAGGCTGCATTTCACTTAGTGACCACTAGATATCATTAAAACCCACATTTCCACAAGTTTAACATCTTAAAAAAAATATAATATTCATGGTAGGTTAATAAAATGGACACATGATTGTTTTGCTTTTCGGGGGTTAATATATAGCAGTCAACGCGGTCTCACAAAAAAAACATACTAAATGAACGTTTTCTTAAGTGTTTGACCACTTAAAATGCTAAAAATAAGTTTTTTATTGTAGTAGATATTTTTCCATTCATTCAAGATTTTGACTTAAAGCACTTTCATACTGCAATCTTAACTATTCTTTTTGAACTGATTGTAGCACGGAGGTGAGATTCCCAACAGTGGTTTCTGTTCTTGTTGTGTAAAAGGAAAGCTCACATATTTCTGATAAAAATAACTGTCAAACTAACTTTCACAGCAAAAGAAAGAGAATTCTGTTTTCTTGTCATAAATACACTAACATGCAGCCTTTTTCTCAGAATTGCTCAGCTGCCTGAGCAGTTCAGTTGTAACGATAGATAGATGTAACAATGGATAAAAACATCCATCCATCCATCTTCTACCGCTTAATCCTTTTCAGGTTGGGGGGCTGGAGCCTATCCCAACATCTTTGAGCGAGAGGCAGGGTACGCCCTGGACAGATTGCCAGCCCATCACAAAGAGACAGACAACCATTCACACTCACATTCATGACTAAGGACAATTTGGAATCCTCAGTTGATGCCAATTAACCTAACCTGTATGTCTTTGGCAAGTGGGAGGAACCCGGAGTACCCAAAGAAAACCCACGCAGTCATGGGGAGCACATGCAAACTCCACACAGAAGGGTGACCGATGGTCAGGTGACGAGATTGAACCCACGATGGTCAAGGGTGGGATGGAATCCATGACCTTCTTGCTGTGCTGCCACAATGCTAACCACTGCTCCACTGAACTGCCATAAAAAAAGAAATACTCAAAGTGGAAGTGGAAACAGTAGCATCTGTTACGACCCGAGCACCGGTTCTGATCACGCTCGGGCTAAGTTCAACTCGCTGCCGGCCTTGACAGCTGTGGGTTGTATTCTGGCCTCACCGGGCTCTTATTGTGAAGGTGCTCGGTGGGGCTTCCGCCTGTCAAGGCTGGTCAGCTGTGCGTCATTACTGCTCGTTAGTGTTCGCCTTTAAAAGCAAGCGCTGGCGACGGTAATGTCGCAGGAGTATTGGTCAACATCTTGTCAGATTGTCTACGTCTTGTCAAGTTATGGTCTACGCCTCGTCAAGCTTTGTCGGAGTATCGTAGGACCTTCATGTCAGGTTCGTGTTCCATAGTTATGTCACAGTTTAGCTCGTAGTGGCTGGGGGCAGCCCTGCGAGCCCAAGTATTAATTTGTGTGTGTTTGTGCCAAGTACGGCTCACAGTCTTGTCCTGTCTCGTCTTGTATAAATAAAACATCATCGCAAAACTCACTGGTGGACTCTTGGTGTCTCATGGTGATCCGCGAGGATCACCGCATGACAGTATACTCCTGCCAGGACATCTGAACGGAGACACCGCACCGAGACGCCCTTCACCATGAGTTTGTGCCTTAATTAGGCTGTTGTTCTTTCCTGTTTGGGTGTCAACGTCTGGGAGAATGCCGTCATCCAGGGGCCGCGGTCAGCGCCTGGGCAAGAAGCTAGCGAGCGCGCTGGAGTACGCCGACGGGGCGCTCCTCGCCGCTACTTTCGACGACACCTCCAGCGACATGTGCTGGCATCTGAACTGCGCTGAGGAATTCCTGGACAACCTCCCCCTCGTTTATGACGATCACCCGGAAGTGATAATGAGGAGGGAGGAACTCGCTGTGCAGCGCGAGATACTTTGTGGGCTGGAGGAGGAAGAGAGCAGGAAGCAGAGGAGGAGGCATCCTCGCTCCCCGCGTTGGAGTCCCGTTCCCGTCCTGGAGCTGGTCCAGGAGTGCGCGCCGTCTGGGGGCCGACGACGACGTCGGCGCAACGGCGCAGGCAACCCTCAGCAGAATCCCCGGCTGGACTCGCTGCCGGCAAATCCCGTCAGCGAACCTCTGAGAGCGGCTCTACCTCGTCTTTCCAGGGGGCCCTCTGTTGCCATCCAGCGGGGAGGGGGAGGAACAACGTCCCCTACAGCAGGAACCATCTCGGGCCTGGGAGGAAGGCAAGTGCATGATTATTTGTCACATCTTAATAATGATCTGCCTTGTCTGACTCCTGGGGTTGGAGTTGGGGGTTCGCAGCCCCCCGAGCTTCCTCCACCTGCTGTGGAAAAAATTATTAAACCTGCCGCCTCTGTGTTCTCCCCCGTTGAGCGGTCCGCGACGCCACGCCAGCGTCGTCGGATGAAGAGGGCCCCTGCAGTGCTGGAAAGCCTGGATCCGGCCCTGCAGCCATGTCTTGGACGGAGGAGAAGAGTGGACTGTGGCCCGGAGCCTGAGCCGACGAAAAAGCGTCCCCGGGTCTCCTCGCTAGAGCGGTCCGAGCCAGTGGGTCGAGGGTCCCCTGCCCCCACGCCATACGGGTCATCGGCGTGGACAGCAGTGTGGGAGGAACCTCAGGCTGCAGATGACATCTTGCCAGCTGCGGAGCCCGACGCAGCTGAGTCCGAGCCAGCTGACGAGAGTCGCCGTCCTGAACCTGGATCGTTGGAGTCCTGGGTGGCAACGGAACCCGAGTGCAGGCAAGTGTTCCCTCTCTTGTCTCTGTCCCCTGTTTTGGAGCATTTTTGCCTGCCTCTCGGGGAGGCGAGTGAGGAGCAGCCGTCTGCTGCGCCCGAGCTCGTCTCGCTGGGTTCCGTTGCTATCAGTGATTCTGATCCCGGTTTTCCTGTCCCTGAGCTTTGTTGCAGTGTCGCCGGCGTGGAACCGGTCGGAGTCACTGGGTTGGAGGTCCCAGGTTCGGGGGTGGAGATCGTCAGCGGAGCTGCACCGACCCAGTCGGGTTCCGTCGTGGAGGCTGCTCTGGCCCAATCGGGGTCCGACGTGGGTGCACCGGAGGCCCAATCGAGGTCCACCACGGGTACGGTTCCGGCCCAATCGGGGTCCAACGTGGGTGCACCAGAGGCTCAATCAGGGTCCACCGCGGGTGCGGTACTCGCCCAATTGGGGTCCGATGTGGGTGCATCGGAGGCCCAACCGGGGTCCACCGCGGGTGCGGATCTGGCCCAATCGGGGTCCAACGTGGGTGCACCGGAAGCTCGATCGGGTCCCACCGCGGGTGCGGTTCTGGCCCAATCGGGGCCCGACGTGGGTGCAGCTGGGACCCAATCGGGGTCCAGCGGAGATGCAGCGCCAGCGTGGTCCACGGATGGAGGAGGAGCTGCAGACCTTTCTCCGTCGAGCGGATTTCAGGCTCGCCCTGCTCATCTGTCCCCTCAGAGTCACCGCCCCTATGCATCATCGCCGGGGGCCATGGGGGCTCCTGTTTGCTCGCCCCGGCTCTCCTGAGTTTTGTCCTCGTTAGGGAGGCCGCCGCGGGTTGTTGTTGCCCAGGACTGGTGGCTGAGGGACACGGGTCAGCCGCCGGAGGAACTGTTTTGCCGGTTCGGCACCTCGGGTCGGCCACCCGACCTGTTGTGTGTGCCTTCGGGCGACCTGGTTCGACCACCGGAGGAGCGGACGTGCTGGGCATTGGACTCTGGTGAGCCGCCTGGTCATGTTCCGCCTCCTGTGACCACCCGCCGGCTGTTGGACGCGGGGAGACCACCTGAACTGTTCCTGTGGCACTTGGTCTCCGCCGGTCGGCATAAACTGTCGGGGGGGTAGTGGTCTCTGGGTTAATCCGTCAGTGATTGTTCTGGTTTTTTTTTTTCCCTGTCCTGGCTGTTCTATGTATTTTGTGTTTTATGACTTGCAGTTGCCTTGGATTGTATTGTGTTTAGTCAGGTATGAGCTAGCAAGTGCTCTGTGTTCTGTATTTGGGTTTTTTGGAAACTCTCATGAGAATTCACACAGGTGGGAAGTCATTTTGTGTAACATGTGGGCCAAGACTTTTTCTTTTTTTCGTACTGTCCTGTGTTCTCTGAAACTTAGTTGGGGATTTTTGGCAAATTGTGTTATGTTCTAATGTTGCCTTATTCTCCTCTGAGTTTTTTTTTTCTGATTTGAATACTTGGTGTTTTGTCATAGTCCTATGTTTAATATTTCTGGCCCAGTGGTTCTGTTTTTTGTCCTTTCCCTTGTGCATTTTCTTGAGTTAATCTTGGTAATTTTTCTGGTCATTGTCCTGTTTTGAATATTTGGTATGTTGTCATAGCCTTGTGTTTTAGTATTTCTGATCCGATAGTCTGGGTTTTTGTTTCCTCCATGTGTATTTTTCGATTTTGTCTGAGTTGTTGCTCTTGTCATTGTCCTGTATGTTTTTTTTTCCTGTCTCTGTTTTGTCTTTGGGTTTGGTCTCTCTCCCTCTGTTCCTACCCCCGGCCACCCGCCCTGGGGGGTGGGGGGCAGGGTGGGTCCTTGGGGCGTTCTGAGCCCGCCCGTGCTGTTACGATCCGAGCGCCGGTTCTGATCACGCTCGGGCTAAGTTCAACTCGCTGCCGGCCTTGACAGCTGTGGGTTGTATTCTGGCCTCACCGGGCTCTTATTGTGAAGGTGCTCGGTGGGGCTTCCGCCTGTCAAGGCTGGTCAGCTGTGCGTCATTACTGCTCGTTAGTGTTTGCCTTTAAAAGCGAGCGCTGGCGACGGTAATGTCGCAGGAGTATTGGTCAACATCTTGTCAGATTGTCTACGTCTTGTCAAGTTATGGTCTACGCCTCGTCAAGCTTTGTCGGAGTATTGTAGGACCTTCATGTCAGGTTCGTGTTCCATAGTTATGTCACAGTTTAGCTCGTAGTGGCTGGGGGCAGCCCTGCGAGCCCAAGTATTAATTTGTGTGTGTTTGTGCCAAGTACGGCTCACAGTCTTGTCCTGTCTCGTCTTGTATAAATAAAACATCATCACAAAACTCACTGGTGGACTCTTGGCGTCTCATGGTGATCCGCGAGGATCACCGCATGACAGCATCCTGTACAATAACAATAGCAATGTGGTCTAACAGTCCAGAACATCCGCTTAAAAGAGACAGCAAAAAAGACACAGATGGCATGCTTATAAAGCTTTAAATTCTTTTGTTCTTAGATGATCTTAGATGTATCTTTAATGATTGCAAAAAAAAAAAAATCCAATATTCTGTGTATTAGAGCCATTTTATAGGATCTATCCTATAACATCCGTGAATCACCACCTCGTGGTGGAGGGGCTTGCATGCCCCCATAATCCCAGTGTCAATACGTGGATTGGACCCACTCACCTTGAGTTAATTTTTGTATTATTTTCTGTGTTTTGGTCCTCCTTATTATCTTAGTTCTGTGTTTTCCCTGTCTATGCTCTAATTTATATGGTCATTGGGTTCATTATTTATATCTGGTAAAGGTCCCTGTTTCGTCTTGTGCTCTGTATGTTCATTGTCATTGTCTGTGTCATGACGGCCGCAGGGCCTTCATCAGTCCCGGCTGCGTGCACACCTGTCATCAATCCCCTGCAGACTATAAGAGCCAGACCTGCCAGCAACTCAGCACGGAGCCGTCTGTCAGCATCACAGAGACTCGTCCCACGTTCGCAGCCACAGTCTGACGCTACACCTGACCAAGCTCTTCACGCCACGCCACGTAAGCAACCTTCGTTCTTGCCTTGCCAAGCTGTTCTCCCCTGTGCACAGGTGGATCCTCCAGGCGGCGGATCAACTCTTCCCGGCGGCGGCTCAGCTCCTTCCCGGCACCGGAGTCGTCCCTCCGCCTCACAACGCCGAGCAGCACACTCCCCTCTTGGGAGTCGCTTGCAGAGCAAGCAGAGGCTCAGCCTCACCACCTGCAAGTAAGCAGCAGTCACTATTACATCCCCCGCTGCGGTGCAGTATTAATCCTTCTGCTTTGTCTCCCTAGGGTTGCCAGGCAGCAGCGAGACCTGCTCAGCTCCAGCACGCATTCAGCACAGCACACAATTGTACATACACGCACTCACACATCACACTTGGGTGAAATAAAAGGTTGACTGTACTTCTCGAGTCTGTCTTCTGTCCCCTGGGTCCAACCATCATGTCACTACGGCTCTGTCAAAGTGACCCAGTGGACAGCGCGCTAGCGCGCCGTCTTAACATCTTAGACGCTCGAGTAGAGCAGTTAACTTATCAGCAGAACATCATCCTTACTCAATTAACTCAGATTAACAGCCGGTTGGATCACCTGGAAGGACAGCAGGCATTTCCTCCGGCCACCGGGGCGCCGCCAGGCCCTGCTAGCTCCCCGCCTAGCCAGGTTAGCCAGGCTCCCCCAACCCATCTCATTCCTGTGCCTACACCCGCTCGCTTCAGTGGGGAGCTCGGGGAGGCTCGGGGTTTTCTGTTGCAATGTGAGACAGTTTTCCATCGGGTTCCGGGGGACTTTCCCACCGACCATAGCAAGATAGGTTATGTAACCTAGCTAACCTGCTCGAGGGTAGAGTGTTAGCTTGGGCCTACGCGGTAATGGCTAAGCCCAGCTACGCCAATTTGACTTACCGGCAATTCCTAGCGGATTTCACCGAAGTGTTTGACCACACCGATCAGGACTCTGTGCTCTCTACCTGGTTATTAAACCTTCGACAGGACAGCAGGGCTACTGCCGATTATGCTGTCAACTTCTGGGTAGTGGCGGCGGAGGTCGGGTGGGAAGACGCTTCGTTATGTAGTATATTTATCTGTAGCCTAAGCCCTGAACTGAGGGATGAAGTAGCTACCCGGGACGAGCCTGACCACCTAAATGAGCTAATCTCCCTTACCATCAGTTTGGATAACAGGCTGAAGGAGCATGCCGCCGAGCGAAGAGCCTCTAGCCGCTCGAGTGCGCAACGCCTTCGCTCCTCTCGGCCACCCCAGTTAGCCCTGCCCCCTCCGGAGGAACTTCCGGGGCAGGAGGATATGATAATCGGGCGCTCTGGGATTTCGGCCGCTGAGAGACAGCGCCGTAGAGACTTGGGGTTGTGCTTTTACTGTGGTAGTGCTTCCCATGAAGTGGCTGAATGTACAAATCGGGTAAAAAGAGGAGGTCCGTGGGTCACAGTAGGGGGACTCACGGACACAGCCCAGTCAAAGCCCCTCACCTGCTGCCTCGTTCCCATTTGGCTCATTTCCAGACACATTGAACACTCCACTCAAGCACTCATTGATTCAGGGGCTGAGCAGAGTTTCATTTCAGGAGACCTGGCAACCCGGTTGGGCCTCCCGTGTCAAACCCTCCAGCCCCCTGTCAACTTGATCACCCTGTCAAAAGCCCCTCTAACGGCCGTTTCACAACAGACAGACCCTGTGTCAGTAATTGTCTCAGGAAATCATCGGGAGGATCTCCGCTTCCTGGTGCTGCCCTCCTCCACCTCTCCAGTCATCTTGGGCTACCCCTGGTTACGGCTGCATAACCCCACATTTGATTGGCAGTCTGGGAGCATCACTTCATGGAGCCCGTTTTGCCTCAGCGCATGTCTGCAGTTGGCGGCATGTGCGCCATCGATGTCTGTGACTCCACCGGTGTCGCCCCCCCTGACCTGTCCAAGGTACCGGAGGTATATCACAATTTGGGGGCTGCCTTCAGTAAGTCACGGGCGCTGTCCCTCCCCTCCTCCCCCACCGCCCCTATGACTGCGCCATCAATCTCCGGGCTGGTGCCCCGCTTCCGTCGAGCCGTTTATACAGCCTGTCTGCTCCGGAACGGGAGGCGATGGACACCTATATCAAAGAATCGCTCAGCTCTGGGATCATCCGCCCGTCTTTGTCAGCGGTGGGGGCGGGATTTTTCTTTGTGGGCAAAAAGGGTGGCTCCCTGCGCCCATGCATTGACTTCAGGGGTCTCAATTATATCACGATAAAAGACAAGTACACGCTGCCCCGCATGAACTTGGCCTTCGACTCTCTCCAGGGGGCCTTTTGGTTCACGAAGTTGGATCTCCGGAACGCGTACCACCTTGTACAGATCAAGGAAGACGATGAATGGAAGACGGGCTTCCGGACCCCAAGCGGCCATTTTGAATATCTGGTGATGCCGTTTGGGTTGACCAACGCTCCGACCGTCTTCCAGCGTCTCATCAACGACGTCCTCCGGGACTTCCTGGGCGCCTTCGTTTTCGTGTACCTTGATGACATTCTCATCTTCTCCCGGTCCCTGGAGGAACATCAGGTACATGTGAGGCGGGTCCTTCAGCAGCTCCTGGAGAATCAGCTGTATGTCAAGGCCAAGAAGTGCGAGTTCCACGTCAGGGAGACGTCCTTTTTGGGGTTCGTGGTCTCGCACAATCAGGTGCTCCCCGACCCAGCCAAGGTCAAGGCGGTGGTGGACTGGCCCACCCCCTCATCCAGGAAGCGACTGCAGGGATTTCTGGGGTTTGCTAACTTTTATCGTCGCTTTGTGCCCAAGTTTGGGATAATTGCTCGCCCGCTGACCAGTCTCACGTCCCCCAAGATCCCCTTCTGCTGGACCGAGGAGGCTGCTGCGGCATTCAAGAGACTCAAGGAGGAGTTTGCTTTGCCCTGTGTCCTGACGCAGGTGGATCCAAGTCTCCAGTGCCTGGTGGAGGTGGACGCTTCGGACTCCGGGGTGGGGGCAGTGTTCTCCCAATGCTCTCCAGTCGATGGTGTGATTCGGCCCTGCGCCTTCTTCTCTCGCCGCCTGCAGCCCGCTGAGAGGAACTACAGTATCGGTGACAGAGAATTGCTGGCGGTTAAGCTCGCCTTGGAGGAGTGGCGGTATTAGTTGGAGGGTGCTGCTCAGCCGTTTGTCGTATGGACCGACCATAAAAACCTGGAATATCTGAGGACGGCAAAGCGATTGAATTCTCGTCAGGCCTGCTGGTCCCTCTTCTTTGGTCGTTTCAATTTCAATATCACCTACCGTCCCGGGAGCAAGAATCTGAAGCCAGATGCCCTCTCCAGGCAGTTCTCGGCGGAGACATCCGAGGATCCGGTGGAGACCATCCTCCCTCCGTCCTGCATTGTGGGCGCCCTCGTGTGGGACATCCAGGATAAGGTGATGAAGGCACAGGAAGTAGAGCCCGATCAGGGAGGTGGCTCTCCGGGGCGATTGTTTGTTCCCACGCCAGTCCGGGGCAAAGTCATCCAGTGGGCCCATGCCTCGAAATTGCCATGCCATCCCGGGATTTCTCGCACCGTCACACTTCTCCAAAGGGCGTTCTGGTGGCCAGGGCTGAGGAGGAATGTGAACAACTACATCCGGGCCTGCGCTCAGTGCGCCACCAGGAAGTCTTCCTCTTCTCCTCCGGCCGGACTGCTCCATCCCTTGCCGGATCCTACCCGCCCGTGGTCACACGTCACCTCGGACTTCGTGACAGGCCTTCCTCCATCCAACCAGTTCACCATGATCCTGACCACCATTGATCGCTTCTCCAAGGCGTCCCACTTCGCTCCCCTTTGGGGGTTGCCGACGGCGCGGGAAACGGCGGACCTGCTGGTGCAGCATGTGGTCCGCCTCCACGGAATCCCCATGGACGTCGTCTCGGATCGGGGCCCCCAGTTTGTGTCCCAGGTTTGGAGGGTGTTCTGCCAGGCGTTGGGGTCGACGGCAAGCCTGTCATCAGGTTACCATCTCCAAAGTAATGGACAGTGCAAATGGGCGAATCAGGAGCTGGAGGCCACCCTTCGCTGCGTCATTTCGTCCAGTTCCTCTTCTTGGAGCAGCTTCTTGCCTTGGATCGAATACGCCCACAACTCCACGGTGTCCTCGGCGACTGGGATGTCCCCCTTCAGGGCATCGTTGGGGTACGACCCACCACTGTTCCCTGAGGAGGAGAAGGAGGTGGCAGTGCCTTCTGTCCAAGCCCATGTCAGGCGCTGCCGCCGGCTCTGGACCATCACCCGCAGGGCCCTCCTCAGGACCACGGAGCGCAACATTAGGATGGCCAACTGCCACAGGAGACCGGCACCCGAGTACAAGGTGGGTCAGCAGGTTTGGCTCTCCACTCGTAACATTAATGTACCGGCCGAGAAACGCAAACTGACTAAGCGTTTCATTGGGCCTTTCCCCATTGTCCGCATAATTAACCCTGTGGCTGTGCGCTTAGCTCTCCCCCCTTCCATGCGCATCTGTCCTACCTTTCATGTTTCCCAGGTGAAGCCCATCACTACCGATCCCCTCTGCCCGCCCCCTGCGGCATCCCCCCCCTCCGAGGATGATCGATGACCACCTGGCTTGGGGGGTTACTGCCATCTTGGACGTCCGCTGGCGGGGTCGGGGCTTACAATATTTGGTGGCTTGGGAAGGATTCGGCCCCGAACACAGGTCCTGGATTCGCCCAGAGCTGATTCTTGATAAGCAGCTCATCCGTGACTTCCATCGGGCACATCCAGGTAGGATAGGACAGGTGCCTGGAGGCACCTCTAGAGGGGGGAGTACTGTCATGACGGCCGCGGGGCCTTCATCAGTCCCGGCTGCGTGCACACCTGTCATCAATCCCCTGCGAACTATAAGAGCCAGACTTGCCAGCAACTCAGCACGGAGCCATCTGTCAGCATCACAGAGACTCGTCCCGCGTTCGCAGCCACAGTCTGATGCTATGCATGACCAAGCTCTTCACGCCACGCCACGTAAGCAACCTTCGTTCTTACCTTGCCAAGCTGTTCTCCCCTGTGCACAGGTGGATCCAGCGGCGCCTCAGCTCCTTCCAGGCACCGGAGTCGTCCCTCCGCCTCACGACGCTGAGCAGCACACTCCCCTCCTGGCAGTCGCTCGCAGAGCAAGCAGAGGCTCAGCATCGCCACCTGCAAGAAAGCAGCAGTCACTATTACATCCCCCGCTGCGGTGCAGTATTAATCCTTCTGCTTTGTCTCCCTAGGGTTGCCAGGCAGCAGCGAGACCTGCTCAGCTCCAGCACGCATTCAGCACAGCACACAATTGTACATACACGCACTCACACATCACACTTGGGTGAAGTAAAAGGTTGATTGTGCTTCTCGAATCTGTCTTCTGTCCCCTGGGTCCAACCATCATGTCAGTCTGGGGTTTCGTCATAAACACTGTCTAAGTTGTGTTTCCCCTGGTCCTGTATTCACATCTCGTTTACCTTTTGTCTCTGTCCCTCATGTTTTCCATACATATTGCCATTCCTTGCATCTCTGATTGCCCTTAATTGTGCCCAGCTGTTCCTTGTTGTCTTGATTGCCCCTTTGTCAGTGTGAGTCTCTGTCCAGTGTGGTGTCCTGCAGTCATGCTGCATGATCAACACATACCCTGTCTAGTCTGCCTATATCCTTCCGTGTTTTTGCCTACCAAGTTTGCGTTTGCTGTGCCTGCCTGCCAGCTTGGTTGTTTTCTGTTTTGGCCCTCGAGCTGTGCTTGGGTAACCAGCTCAAATAAAACTTTTTGGACTTGAGTCCTGCGAGTGGATCCTGTTTTCAACATTTGTGACACCCAGGAGCTATATTGTTGGGTGTAACTCACCCCTGGTAGGGCCTTCCAAGGCAAATTAGTCCTGAAAGAAGGGCCAGACCAAGAGTGGTAAAGCATATCCCCATGAAAAGGTTAGAGCAAGGGCCTAGTGCACCTAAAGGAACCATATGGGTCCACCCTCCAGTGGGCTCACCACCTGCAGGAAGGATCATGGAGATCATGGTGCTGTGTGAACTGGGCAGCAGTCTGGGCTTCTCTGCTTAGACTTCTGCCCCCGTGACCCCAACCCCCGGATGAGCAGTAAAGGATGGATGGATATCCTATAACATCAGTCCAAGTCACATCTGTGCAATAGTCTTGTTTACTCAGAGTTACAATATGACAATTCCCGGGCTGCACGGTGGCGCAGTGGTTTAGCACTGTGGCAGCACAGTTTACCCTCGGCCAGGGGATCGCGGGGATCATGAGATCGTGAGTTCGATCCCAGCCCCCGACCAACAGTGAGCTGTGTGGAGTTTGCATGTTCTCCCCGTGTTGCACGGGTTTACTCCGGGATTTCTCCGGTTTCCTCCCGCACACCAAAAACATGTAGGTTTAGGGCGCTCGCGCACGCAGCGACCAGCAGCCGGTGGCTTGTCACCAGACTGCAAACCAAGTCTACCTACGGGTACAAATAAGTAACAAAAAAAAAAAAAAAAAAAAAAAAAAAAAAAAAAAAGCTAACACATTAAGGTACACGGTGTATTCTGTTGTAAACATCATCAGCCAGATGACCTGGTTCAGCCATTTTAAATGTTTGAAAAACTGCTTGGCTTATTTTACTTTACACCATTTACAGTAATCATGGTAATAAGCCATGAAGTTATTTTTTTAAAGTATATGACCTAAAATCCTAAATTCACACCCTCCTGAACTTCAAGATAAAAGTCATTTGACCTTCACTGGGTGTCAAAGACCCAATTCTAACTTGCATTAAAATATCTTGCCTCTAGTTGCAATGATGAAGTCACTATGGGCCAAAATGGATTTTGAGCTTTTTTAACTCTGTGATGTTGACATGTTGACCCCAAAACTATAGCCACAGGCGCTAGTCCCAAGGTCAACCTATGTACCAAATTTGGTGCCCATAGCCTCACACCCTGTCGAGTTAGAGCATGGACATGATAGCCCACAGCACCGACCACTCTACCCACGCCACCTCTACAGTGTGGGTAATAACCACTCATCACAACCTAGGTATAGAGAAAAGCATCTCTGAAGGAGAACACATTGACCCCTGGAGCTGATGGGCCACAGCAGCAGAGGACCTCATATCGTGCCACTTCTGTCAGGTAAGAACAGGAGACTAAGGCCACAGTTCAAACAGGCTCACCAAAATCTGCTAACAGAAGACTGGAAAAAAATGTTTCCTGATCCGAGTCTCAATTTTTGCTGGAACATTTGGACAGTAAGGTCAGTCTTTGACTTAGAAAATGTGAAAGAGTGAATGCATGCTGTTTTGTCGGAAAAACATGAGACCAGAGCCGCATTCAACTGAGCACTGAACTAACTTTATTATAGAAACACAGCTCAACATATTCCCAGCCATAGCCCACCTGATGTCATCACCCACAATCCCCCAGCCAGGCTTCGGCAAGTCCCAAATGCCAAAATCCCCACACAACATTCGCAACATGAAGTCTGCTGCAAAAATGTATTTTTCCCCGTTCAGTGTGACTCTGTGCTCCTGTAGCACCTCTATCAAGCGTCCCAAACGACCATTGTGCTCCTCCCGCGATGCACCGTGGACCACGATGTCATCCAGGTACGCCACTACACACTTGAGAACTGTGGACATGACCTCCTGAAAGCAGCTAGGCACTGAGCTCAGACCAAAACGCATGCAGGTGTACCTGAAAATGCCCATGTGGGTCACGAACGCTGTCAGGTTCCTGCTGGCTAGGTGAAGAGGCACCTGCAGGTAACCCTGGCAGAGATCCAGTTTTGTGAATACTCTTAAGCCACTGAATGTTACAATGAGTTCTTTCATCGTAGGGAGCGGGTATGGGTATTTGTCCAGCACAATCGCCTTATTCACCATCCTAAGGTCAATACATGGCCGGATGCCGCCCGTCTTCTGCCTGGCCACCACGATGTTTGATATCCAGGGTGAAGCGTCCACCCTCTCGATAATGCTAGCTTTGAGCAGTCTGTTCAGTTTTGCCGTGACATCGTTCCACAGAGTGAGGGGAAGCCACCGTAATGGTTGGACTTTCGGTGTCATGCTTGGGTCGATGAGTGGGCAGTGGTAGAACGCCTTGTTGCATCCAAGGCCCACAAACAACGCCAACCAGCGAACATGCCATTCGGGGAACACCGTCAGCACCACTGAGCCCTCTGGGTCCGTGATGGAGAATCCCAGTTCACTCAGCAGGTTGATTCCCAGCAAGTCGGTCCCCAGTGCAAAACCTGGAAGGTGAACACAGGAATGATCTTTAACCCTCATTTCACCAAGAAGCTGACTGTGCCCGCTATTTCAATTTCAACATGACCATACCCAAACATTTTCACCGCCCCTGAATTGATGGTTTTGCCCAGGAAAAGTCTTTTCAATGTAGCCATACTTAATATAAACTTACAGGTTCCTGAGTCCACCATAAGCGGCACATCAACTCTGTCCAGCTGCAGGACGTACCACTTTAACGGTCCTTTCTTTGTGCCCGCTACATACACTTGCATCATGCTCTCGGGCTCCGCTACCGATGGTTTACGCCGCCTTTTGGGGGTCCGCCCCAAAGAGTTAGCTACGTTGTTAACGGCCAGACTTGGAGGGAAAACTTGAGTAGCTACGTTCTCTTTAGCTAGCACTGGCAGGCCCAGCTGGGCGGTGGACTCAATCCACCTAGTCAGTTCAACCACCTTCTCTAGCGTGAGGACATCCGCAGTCAGTGTCAGGTTGTCTTTCAGCTACTCATTGTTCGTATTGTGAGCTAGCTTGTCCCAGACTAGCTCCTCCTCGATAGGCCCAAAGGCGCACTCTCTTGCTAAGCTACGGCGTTCCACAATGAAGGATTGGGTGGACTCACCAGCTCGCTGTCGGCGGTCAAAAAATTTATATTGTGACCCACCACAATCTACATGGACATTCAACCTTGACACTCAGCTAGCCGGCAGGAAGCAGAGGACAATTTGCATACGGACAGAGAGCCCCTAGAAGACAATCAGAACAATGGACTATTGTTATACATCCCCGGATTAAGGAGAGGAAGTCCGAGCGCAGTAGCTCACTCGAGCTATGAAGCGTGTTTCAATATGTTGGAGGAATAAAACCTTGTACCCTTCCAGCTCGTTGCCTCTCGCCTGCTCTATTCCCTCCACATTGGTGACCCTGAACGTGCATGGTGTGTCTCTCAACTATGCCATTTTCTCCACACTGGTGACCCTTGATGAAGAATGGAACACGAGGTGAACACCCCGGAGATGACCCCAACCGGGAAAGCCCCAGCACGCGTCATGGTGTGACCCTCGCCTGATCTCTTCCCTCCACACTTTTGACATGACGGGAGAGAATGACCGTCTGCTCCCTCTCACCACGCTGTGGACACAGAGGACTAGAGAATGCCTGCAACCTCTTCATCCTCATTGGAGCGCGCGCTCCGCAGCGCAGCGCTGGGACCAAAACGCATCATGAACGACACGAGCAAACGAAGGAAGCAGCCTGAACGGGGACAATCATCGACGCCGATTGCGTTGATTTCCACTGAGCCCCCCGACTCTGACTAAACTCCGGACAACGGACCTCCCGCGCACAGAAGCCCCGCACGCACACTGCAGGATTACGAGGACAGCGCAACTCCCTGTATGTGATCATGGCGCCAAGCACGCACCACGCACAGAGACAAACCGGCTCCACAGACTGATACATCGTCCGCCACTGCACATGCCCAAGAAAAATGGCCGATTGCCACCCTCGGAACCTTCAGGGCTGCTCATGCACCTGGAGCAGACGTGCAGCCCGCACACAGGACTTTGTATGGGTTTTCAGCCACGGCGCACAAGGGGAATTTAGCCGAATGCTTTCCCCGATGATTTTAGGGCTGCTTCTCGCACCTAAAAGCCAAACCGCCTCACACCCTCACACGGCTGCAGTCGTTTCACAGCTGCTACGCATCCTCGGTGAATTTGGCCGCTTGCCTTCCCCACATCCTAGCTGGATTGAGCTGCGAGAGGAGTCAGATAAAATGTTTTTTTCACAGCCGCTGTGGATCTCCGCCAGGTTTACCGGGAAAGTCCTTCACCATCACGGATCCACACGCAATTTTTGTGCGGCCCAGACACCTTTGACATCCCAGGCCGGCACTCACTTACTCCCACCCCCCTCCCCCTCCTCCTCCACAGCGCTTTTCCTGCACCTCACTCCCTAAAGCCGGACGATCGCAGTCTTGTTCCATTACGCACGAAACACACCGGCCCGTGCGCCCACGATCCACGGCCGTTCAACGTGCTGGAATCCGGAGCTGGAGCCAAACAATGGGGGGGAGGGGTGTCACAACCCCTGCTGAGTGTTCTGGGGGGAGCCCTGTGGTGACCCACCACAATCTACATGGACATTCAACCTTCACACTCAGCTAGCCGGCAGGAAGCAGAGGACAATTTGCATATGGACAGAGAGCCCCTAGGAGACAATCGGAACAATGAACTATTGTTATACATCCCCGGATTAAGGAGAGGAAGTCCGGGCGCCAGTTGGTCACGCGATTAACACTGTATGTATTGGCTGATATGTATATCAATATGCAAATGTTCCATGCATTCTATCTCTTTGTATAACATGTATAAAAGAGTTTGCTATACATGCCTCAAGAGCACGCGCAACACAACACAGCACACACAGCACAACACAGCGCACAGCACTACAGGGTGTCTCATGATGTTGGAGGAAAATAAAACTGCAACCTTTCAGCTCGTCGTACCTCGCCTGAACTTATTTGTTCCTCCACAATATCGTCGTGCCGTGATGTTGGAATGGTCCCTGAAGAAATAGTCCATTAAGTCCAAATCTTCCTTCAGTGAGCCATTGCCACCCAGCTCAAAAAATATCTGTTGGCCCTCCTCACCGAGGCAGTGAACGAGTAGGTTCCTCCGTCTCTTCATCGGCGCCACTCAGACTGGCCGCAGCCACATACACTTCGAATGTCTCCCCCCGGCGGCCCCATGGTATTGCCTACATGCCCGGAGACTGTAAAAATAGAGGTGACGGTCTAATGCACGCTCCCATGGTTTATTCTTGTGGCCAAAATGTTATGTCGGAATAACATGAGACCAGAGCTGCGTTCAACTGAGCATTGAACTAACTTTATTATAGAAATACAGCTCAATATATTCCCAGCCGTAGCCCGCCTGATGTCATCACGCACAACCCCCCGGCCAGGCTTCGGCAAGCCCCAAATGCCAAAATCCCGACACAACATTCGCCCCTCACAAAAAACATGAAGAACCTCCAGAACATGAGTAACAAATGTTGTTTTCCTTTTTTTTTTCTTTCAACTGAACAGCCAAAACTCAGTCAACTACAGACGTGGACAAAATTGTTGGTACCCCTCTGTTAATGAAAGAAAAACCCACAATGGTCACAGAAATAACTTCAATCTGACAAAAGTGGTAATAAATAAAAATTCTATGAAAATTAACCAATGAAAATCAGACAATGCTTTTGAATTGTGGTTCAACAGAATTATTTTAAAAAACAAACTCATGAAACAGGCCTGGACAAACATGATGGTACCCTTAACTTAATATTTTGTTGCACAACCTTTTGAGGCAATCACTGCAATCAAACGATTTCTGTAACTGTCAATGAGACTTCTGCACCTCTCAGCAGGTATTTTGTCCCACTCCTCATGAGCGAACTGCTCCAGTTGTCTCAGGTTTGAAGGGTGCCTTCTCCAGACGGCATGTTTCAGCTCCTTCCACAGACGTTCAATAGGATTTAGATCAGGGCTCATAGAAGGCCACTTTAGAATAGTCCAATATTTCGCTCTTAGCCATTCTTGGGTGTTTTTAGCTGTGTGTTTTGGGTCATTATCCTGTTGCAAGACCCATGACCTGCGATTGAGACCAAGCTGTCTGACACTGGGCAGCACATTTCTCTCTAGAATACCTTGATAGTCTTGAGATTTCATTGTACCCTGCACAGATTCAAGACACCCTGTGCCAGATGCAGCAAAGCAGCCCCAGAACATAACAGAACCTCCTCCATGTTTCACAGTAGGGACAGTGTTCTTTTCTTGGTATGCTTCATTTTTGCGTCTGTGAACATAGAGCTGATGTGCCTTGCCAAAAAGTTCCAGTTTTGTCTCGTCTGTCCATAGGACATTCTCCCAGAAGCTTTGTGGCTTGTCAACATGCAGTTTGGCAAATTCAAGGCTGGCTTTTTTATCATTTGTTTTCAACAGTGGTGTCCTCCTTGGTCGTCTCCCATGAAGTCCACTTTGGCTCAAACAACGACGGATGGTGCGATCTGACACTGATGTACCTTGACCTTGGAGTTCACCATGAATGTGTTTAAAGGTTGTTCTGGGCTCTTTTGTAACTATTCGTATTATCCGTCTCCTCCTGCGGCCACGTCCAGGGAGGTTGGCTACAGTCCCGTGGAGCTTAAATTTCTGAATAATATGTGCAACTGTAGTCACAGGAACATCAAGCTGCTTGGTGATGGTCTTATAGCCTTTACCTTTAACATGCTTGTCTATAATTTTCTTTCTAATCTCCTGAGACAACTTTCTCCTTTGCTTCCTCTGGTCCATGTTTAATGTAGTACACACCATGTCACCAAACAGCACAGTGATTACTTGTCACCCTTTAAATAGGCCGACTGACTGATTACAAGTTTGTAGACACCTGTGATGTTGATTAGAGGACACATCTTGGTTGAACATGTCCCTATGGTCACATTATTTTCAATCTTTTCTAGGGGTACCATCATTTTTGTCCAGGACTGTTTCATGAGTTTGTTTTTTAAAATAATTCTGTTGAACCACAATTCAAAAGCATTGTCTGATTTTCATTGGTTAATTTTCATAGAATTTTTATTTATTACCACTTTTGTCAGATTCAAGTTATTTCTGTGACCACTGTGGGTTTTTCTTTCATTAACAGAGGGGTACCAACAATTTTGTCCATGGCTCTAAGTGGGCATCTGGGTAGACTACCAGAACGCCCCTTCGTGTTGGGGTGGATTATTCTGCTGCCCATTTCCAACACGCATTCGCCAACGCTGCCTTCAGAACATAGTCCTCCAGGTACTTGGGCCTCTGACGTGTTCTAGCCGAGTGTCCCCTAGAAGGGGAACCTGCTCCAGGCACCGTCAGCTGCACCTGTGATTCCCTAACCCCCACATCCGATGAGTCCCAACCCACACCAGTCCATTCTG
This sequence comes from Pholidichthys leucotaenia, assembly GCA_020510985.1. Classification (NCBI taxonomy): domain Eukaryota; kingdom Metazoa; phylum Chordata; class Actinopteri; order Cichliformes; family Pholidichthyidae; genus Pholidichthys; species Pholidichthys leucotaenia. The sequence goes on along the minus strand of CM035844.1, from coordinate 388,216,424 downwards.
CCATAGCTCCTGGACTCTGTGCAGGCAAGGACTTCCTGAGTCGACTGGAGTGCCACTGTGACCAGTCTGAGAGCTCGAACGTGTCCCGTCCCCGCCGCCTCACCATCTGTAGGGGCCCCGTCCAGAAAGGTTGCAGCTTATCCGTGCGGTTGAGATGTTTAATCCAAACCCAATCCGACACCTCCAGTCCGTGGGCCCTCACCCTGAACTTTCTGTCGAACTGTTGTTTCATCTTCCACTGTTGGGCAGCAACCCAGTCCCATGAAGGGTCCGTGCTCCCTGGAGAAGGTGTTGTGGGTGGTCTCAGTCGGTCCAAAGGAAGGTGGAGTTCGCGCCCCAGCATGAGTTTCGCAGGGGAGCACCCTGTTGTAGCATGGGTCATTGTCCTGTAGTGGAGGAGTGTGCTCTGGAGGGCGTCCGGAAACGTGAAGCCATCTGCCAAGTGAGCTCTCAGCCCATTTTTCAGAGTCTTGTTGAAATGCTCCATGCCTCCATTGGCTTGGGGGTGATAGAATGCGGTTTTGATGTGTTCCATGCCCCTAATGCCCCAAAACTCCTCAAATGCCCCAGAGGTGAACTGTGGGCCATTGTCTGTGTAGTGATGGCATCCAGGACCCCCCATCTGGTGAACAGCGATGAGAGGAAACCCGTAACCACATTCGGCGTGACTGAATTAGTGGGCAACACCTCCGGCCATTTAGAGAACAGATCATAGACCACAAGCAGAAACTGGCTGTTTGGGGGTGCTGCATGCAGTTCGTCGCAGATGTCTAATTGGATGTGCTTCCAAGGACCCTCCGGGTAGGGTAATGATTGCAGGGGTTGGGGGGGGGGGCGCCGGTCTATCCGCTCTCCAAGCACGGGATAAAGTTCTTTCCCATAGATTCAATGTCCTTATCAATAAAAGGCCACCAAACTGAATCCCTGCAACACTGCTTCACCCTGACCACGCCCAGGTGACCCTTGTGGAGAATCACCGGAACTTGTGATCTCAGAGACACTGGGATCAACATGTAGTGTCCCCTCACTACACACACACTGCTACAACAGCTCAATTCGTCCCTAAATTGGTGAAAAGGTGCCAGCTCGCCTTTATTTTCGCGGGCCAGTTGCAACAATGTGGGGCCCCGTTCTGATTCTGTCCAGAGCTCCTGCAGGGATACCATGTCCCATAGGGGTCCGTGCAGCGTGTTGACCAGGTCAGCCTCCGTGGGATCATCACTGTTGTCGTCTGGTTGCGCGGTGTTGGTCGTGGCATGAGACAGGAGGTCCGCCACTACATTCTCTTTTCCAGGTGGTGAACTGGGTAGTAAAGTTGTAGGCCCTCAGCCGCTCTGTCCACCTGTAGATCCGTAGGGGTCTGTGTCCTGAATCCATCGTCTCCAGTAGTGTTGTCAGTGCCCGGTGGTCCATCCGCAGTGTGAAATGGCGCCTGTAGAGGTGGATGTGCCACCGTTCACACGCCCAGACACAGGCGAGCGCCTCCCTCTCACCCACGACATATTTCTGTTCAGCCGCTGAAAGAGCCCTCGATGCAAACGCAACTGGGCCCTCAGTACCGTCTTGCACCTGAGACATAACCGCCCCCACACCGAACCAGACGCATCACAGGTCACAAAAGTCGGCCATTTTGGATCAAAGTGAGTCAACACTGGAGGAGAGTTGAGTTGAGACTTCAGCCTAGCGACTGCCACTGAGCAGGCCGGGGTCCACTGACATGGTGCATCCTGTTTCAGAAGAGCCCGGAGCGGTTTGATTGTCTCTGAATAATGGGGAATAAAACGTCAGTAAAAGTTCACCATGCCCAAAAATGAGGAAAGTTGTGTGGGTGTTGTGGGATCCGGGAGACGCAGGACTGCCTTCACGTTCGAGTGCAGGGGCCTCAGACCCTCGGCCACCAGCCGGAATCCCACAAACTCAATGGAGTCTGCTGTGAAAATGTACTTTTCCCCGTTCAGTGTGACTCTGTGCTCCTGTAGCACCTCTATCAAATGTCCCAAAAGACCATTGTGCTCCTCCCGCAATGTGCCGTGGACCACGATGTCATCCAGGTATACCACTACACCCTTGAGAATTGTGGACATGACCTTCTGAAAGCAGCTAGGCACTGAGCTCAGACCAAAAGGTATGCAGGTGTACCTGAAAATGCCCATGTGGGTCACGAACGCTGTCAGGTTCCTGCTGGCTGGGCGAAGAGGCACCTGCAGGTAACCCTGGCAGAGATCCAGTTTTGTGAATACTCTTAAGCCACTGAATGTTGTGATGAGTTCTTTCATCGTAGGGAGTGGGTATGGGTATTTGTCCGGCACAATCGCCTTATTCACCATCCTAAGGTCAATACACGGCCGGATGCTGCCCGCCTTCTGCCTGGCCACCACGATGTTTGATATCCAGGGTGAAGCATGCAGCCTCTCAATGATGCTAGCTTTGAGCAGTCTGTTCAGTTCTGCCGTGACATTGTTCCACAGAGTGAGGGGAAGCCACCATAATGGTTGGACTTTCAGTGTCATGCTTGGGTCGATGAGCGGGCAGTGGTAGAACGCCTTGTTGCATCCAAGGCCCACAAACAACGCCAACCAGCGGACATACCATTCGGGGAACACCGTCAGCACCATTGAGCCCTCTGGGTCCGTGATGGAGAATCCCAGTTCACTCAGCAGGTTGATTCCCAGCAAGTCGGTCCCCTGGTGCAAAACCTGGAAGGTGAACACGGGAATGATCTTTGACCCTCATTTCACCAAGAAGCTGACTGTGCCCGCCATTTCAATTTCAATATGACCATACCCAAACATTTTCACCGCCCCTGCATTGATGGTTTTGCCCAGGAAAAGTCTTTTCAATGTAGCCATACTTAATATGGACTTACAGGTTCCTGAGTCCACCATAAGCGGCACATCAACTCCGTCCAGCTGCAGGACGTACCACTTTAACGGTCCCTTCTTTGTGTCCGCTACACACACCTGCATCATGCTCTTGGGCTCCGCTACTGATGGTTTACGCCGCCTTTTGGGGGTCCGCCCCAAAGAGTTAGCTACGTTGCTAACGGCCAGACTTGGAGGGAAAACGTGAGTAGCTACGTTCTCTTTAGCTAGCACTGGCAGGCCCAGCTGGGCGGTGAACTCAATCCACCTAGTCAGTTCAACCACCTTCTCTAGCGTGAGGACATCCACAGTCAGCGTCAGCTTGTCTTTCAACTACTCGTTGTTCATATTGTGAGCTAGCTTGTCCCAGACTAGCTCCTCCTCGATAGGCCCAAAGGCGCACTCTCTTGCTAAGCTACAGCGTTCCACAATGAAGGATTGGGTGGACTCACCAGCTCGCTGTCGGCGGTCAAAAAATTTATATCGTTGCGTCGTGATGTTGGAATGGTCCCTGAAGAAATAGTCCATTAAGTCCAAACCTTCCTTCAGTGAGCCATTGCCACCCAGCTCAAAAAATATCCGTTGGCCCTCCTCACCGAGGCAGTGAACGAGTAGGCTCCTCCGTCTCTCTTCATCGGTGCCGCTCAAACTGGCCGCGGCCACATACACTTCGAATGTCTCCCGCCAGCGGCCCCATGGTATAGCCTACATGCCTGGATACTGTCAAAATGGAGGTAGCGGTCTAATGCACGCTCCCATGGTTTATTCTTGTCCCCAAAATGTTATGTCGGAATAACACGAGACTGGAGCTGCATTCAACTGAGCACTGAACTAACTTTATTATAGAAATACAGCTCAATATATTCCCAGCCGTAGCCCGCCTGACATCATCACCCATAACCCCCCGACCAGGTTACGGCAAGCCCCAAATGCCAAAATCCCCACACAACACGTGGATGGACCATAATGGATGTAGATTCAACAAATCTGCAGAAACTGTATGGACCAATATACCTGAGGCATGTGTCCAGCACTTTGTTAAATCTATGCCATGAAAAATGAAGGCAGTTGTGAAAGCAGCAGAGATCAGTCCAGTAATGGCAAGGTGTATCTATTAAAGTGGCCGGTGAATGTAGTGAAACACATACTGCACTTGACCCATCCATTTGTACCAAGGTGAAAACCCGGCTCCTGTCTTACCGGGGTATCCTTCTGCTTTAAGATGCCCTCCCCCTGGACCGGAGAAGTGGCCCAATCGCCCTCCATTCTCAGTCACCTGATTCATGTACTGCCATTTTACACACAACTTTGATTGACTGAGGGTGGGGGAAAAAAATCGGCATCGTCAACAGAGACATATAACACCCCCCCCCCCCATTTTTTTTTTTCCTTCAGGAAGACTGAAACACTGAGCGTTAGAAATCGAAGCGGCTGAGGCAGGGTGCAGCCAGTGCGGGGTGCTGTGTGGATCAGATCGGTCGGACCTGTGCGCACATTCTGAGGAGGAGGACCCGGCTGAGGAAGAGGGGAAAGGAGAGAGGACAATGCTGCAGCCTGTGTCTTTTAAGATCTCCAGTCATGGTGGTGCCGCATAGATTTAACAGTCGTAATAATAATAGTAACAATCAGCGACGGTCTTTTTTGTAGTGCCATCGTTATTTGGGATTCAGCGCTCGTAGTATTTAGACGCACCCCGCCGACAGCATCTGATTCAGGGATACATCACTTATATTAATACAGTGACCAGCTTTTTTGATACGATTGCTCATCTATTTTTTTTTTTAAATAGGTGGATCGTCTTGAATGTTTGACGCCTCTCTCTCTGGATGTGTGACCATCTAATGTTTTATTTGCATGAATTCTCCCACCGGATCCTCGTCGGTGTTCGCTGCTGCTGTCCTCCTCCTCCTCCTCCTCCTCCTCCTCTTACTCCTCTTCCTCCGGCCGACTCTCACAGAGGGCACTACCCTCCTCCTCCTCCCCCCTGCCGCTAAAGACATTTTTCTCGTCCTCCCCGGTTCCCCCCATCCGGACTCGACCATCACTCCTCCACTTTCTTCCTCCTCCTCCTGCTCCAGCGGAACATGTCGGGACAGTCTTTGACCGACCGGATCGCCGCCGCGCAGCACAGCATGACCGGGTCAGCCATCAGCAAAGCCGTCTGCAAGGCCACGACGCACGAAGTCAGCGGACCCAAGAAGAAACACCTTGACTGTAGGTTAAGCGTGCCATCACTGCCGTACTTACTGTATAGATGTAGCCTGCATGCATGCGCCAAGCTGCCAGCGTCTCCCTCACAAAGGACAGCTTGTATAAACAGCATTACGCTCCCCCGAGTCGCTCTCTTTCTGTTTGCTGCCTCTTTAATTAGGCACCATTGCATTCCCTCAGACTAAAATGAGATTTACGCAGCCGAGCATGGGCCACACACTACTGACCACTACTGCAAAGCAAGTGAATTTAAAAAATTTGAGACGGAGGGGGCGAACAGCCGGGCAGCCACGATCTGTGCATGTCATTGGGGGGAAATAGGCCACTCTGGTATAAGCTAATCATATTGCAACCAGTCGCTTTTACAGTGTAGGCCTATTCATTATTAATGCCACTATCAGCAGCAGCACTGTGTCCTCTGGAGACACTTCAGTGCAGAATGTGCGTTATTGTAACACCGTGCAACATCACCAACATTTTCTCTCCCTTTCTGTGATCTTCCATTCAGGTTCAGTGCCATGTCCTCTGATGCATTATCATTATTTCATGCGCTGCTGTCAGTCCTGAGGTGCTGGAGAAGCAGAGAGTCATTCTGTGTGTGTATTGCTCAGATGGTGGGGTGTTACAATGAGGCATTTAGGCAGAGCAATGCTGCTGATAACCTACTGTACAGTGTGCACTAAGATAAAGTGGATTTCTCACATGTGGATTTCATCAGTGATTATTAGGTGGCTGTTAGGTTAGGTGGCTTTTCTGCCTCACTATAATTACTTGACATGATCGATAGAGGGCATGGCCAATCAATGGTGTTGCGAGCCACACTCAGACGGACAGAATGCAGGATGGCTAATCCAGAGGAAATGTGGATAAATCAGTCTGAGAGAAACCACGGGGCAAGTAGCCAAACAGCCCCAGAGTCAGTCATCCAGCTACGCACCTGGCCAGTCAGTCAGCCGGCAAGTTTGGCAGTGGATTAGTCAGCCGTGTCCACGGTAGAGGTAACACGGGGGATTTTGGGATCCCTCACAAGATGTGCCACCGGGCGCTTCATCATAATACATCTAAATAAGGCTGCATGGCTCTGCGCCACTTAAAAGGCCACTAAAGCACAAAACACCCAGTGGGGGTTCAAAAGCAAGTTTCTAAGTGTATTTTTAATGAAGCAGCTCTTATGTGACATGTGAATTTGCAGTATTAAGTAATTACTGATTCTTTGATCCTGTACCCTACTTTTCCAGATGACGGTAAACAGTGAAAGTGAATAACTTAGATTCACTGTGGCATGATTGTGATACTTATAGTACTTTTGTCAGAGAGCAGCAGTATGGTTTCATACCAAGAAAGAGTACTACAGGTGCAATGTTTGCTTTAAGAGTGTTGATGGAGAAGTCATAGAAAAGGTCAGAAGATCAGCATATGATAGGGTGCCAAGAGAGGAAGTGTGGTACTGTATGAGGAAGTCAGGAGTGGCAGAGAAGTATGTGAAGGTGGTGCAGGACAAGTTTGAGGACAGCGAAATGTGGTCATGTGTGCTGTAGGAGTGGCATGAACTCAAGATGGGGGTGGGGTTACATCAGGGATCGGCTCTGAGCGGTCTTCTTGTTTGCCATGCTGCTAGACAGGCTGACAGATGAGGTCAAGAAGGAGTCTCAGTGGACCATGATGTTCGCAGATAATATTGTGATCTGTAGTGAGTGTAGGGAGCAGGTGGAAGAGAACCTGGAGAGGTGGCGGTATGCACTAGAGAGAAGAGGAATGAAAGTTAGTAGAAGCAAGACAGAATACATGAGTGTAAATTAAAGGGAGGCAGGTGTAACGGTAAAAATGGAAGGAGTAGAGGTAGTCAAGGTAGATAAGTTTAAACACCTGGGGTCAACCATCCAAAGCAATTGACAGTGCACAAGAGAGGTGAAGAAGAGAGTGCAGGCAGAATGGAGTGGATGGAGTTGAGTGGGGTAATTTGTGGCAGAAGGATAGCAGCTAGAGTGAAAGAGAAGATTTACAGGATGGTAGTGAGACCTGCTATGATGTATGGTTTGAAGATGGTGGCACTGATGAAAAGACAGGTGGCAGAGTTGAAGCTGCTTAGATTCTCAATGGGAGTGACTAAGAGGGGCAGCATTGGAAATGGGTATATCAGAGGGACAGCTCAGGTTGCGCAGTTTGGAGACAAAGTAAGAGAGGCAAGACTGAGAGGGTTTGGACATACAGTATGCAGAGGAGGGATAGTGGATGTATTGGACAAAGGATGTTGAAGGTGGAGCTGCCAGGCAGGAGGAAAAGAGGAAGACCATAGAGAAGATTCATGGATGTAGTGAAGGAGGACATGGAGAGAGTTGGTGTTACAGAAGAGGATCTAAGTGATAGTGTGAGATGGAGGCAGATGATCTGTGTTGACCCCTAAAGGGAGCAGCTGAAAGAAGAATAACAAGAAGAGTAGAGACAGTTCCTCTTTTTGTTGCACAGAGTGATTTTTATCTCCTAAAATCAGTTTTACTAACTAGCTCCTACTCAAGAGCAAATACTCCAAAAAAACAAATCCTTCTGGTGACACTGGTGTATTTGACTCGCCTCAAAACAAGTGACTAAAGACACTTTACTGGCAGCATCTGGACCACAACTACAAAAACTTTTGCTTATCAAAAGAAAACAGGAAGAAAATACAGATAAATGGGCCAATACCATTGTCCTCCTTCTTTCTAATGGTAGCTGTCATTTGTCAGTCATGCTACTTCGTGACACCACCATCCTTATGGGATTATGCCATCAAACTAGACGTGACTAAACTGGTCGAAACATGACAAAAAAGGTCTCTCAAGCAAGTAGCTCCGTAAAGAGTTCTTCTCCTGATAGTTCACCTTAAAGGGGTCACTGATTGCGCTTTTTCCAAATTTTAACAGCTCAAGTGTCTTAATGAAATGTCTGTGACATATTTCGGTAAAATTTTCTTTAATTATTTAATTATTGCAGTTAAATTGTTTATCATCTTTTGCAGCCTTTCTATGAATGGCTGATTTCAGTGCATGTCTCTTTAAACCTCAAAGGCCGCATTTAACTCTGCCCTCCATTTTACGTTACTATTGCTAACATTAACTGGCTAGCCCCTAGCTTGAAGACAGCTAATGTAAATTTATCTTAAAGAATTAGTGAAATAATGTATTGCTGGTGGGCAGGGTTGTGTGGTTTCAGTGGTTGATAGGATATGACTGGTCCCAGGAGTACAATAAGCACAGAAATATTCGTAAATGTGCCAAGACAAGTGACTAAACTGCTAGCCTCAGCTAACTACTTTGGTAGTACTAAAATGCTAGTGATGCCACATCAGTGTTGCCAACTCTCACTCTTTTGTCTCCTGTCTTTCACACCACAAACCCTATTTCTCACTCCAAAATGAGGAACATACTGCCAATATTGTGTTGATTTTCTTCAGATTTTTACACAATAAGAGCTCTCAAGGCAGTATACAGAGGAATGAATATGTGCAGGTTAGTTAGTTAGTTAGTTAGTTCTAAAACTTATTTAGAAGTAAAGAAGTGTGTGCATTGAAAAAAAACCTGTTTATGTGAATGCTACGTATACATTCTCACTCCACCGCTATGCCACATTCTCCCCCTTGCACAATTCCTTCTAAATCTCACTCTAAGCTTTGCTGAAAAGTTGGCAATTCTGTGTAGCATTGCAGTAAAAATTAATAAACCAGAATAATGTGAGATATATTACCGACTGTGGATTAGTGAATGAGGTGGAAATCGTAATGTCTATTCAAGTGACAGAAATCTAAAGAAAATAACAATATAAACGCGAGCTTCCAAGTATCACTGTTAGCTTTTAAGCTAACGCCTTTGGCTCCCTGCCCATCTACATGACAGCCAGCCAGGCTGGCCAACGAAAGAGCAGCAAACAGGTATTAAGGCTAGTGACGCTAACCTTTTAGTAATGTTTCCCATTTCTTGACAGACAGAAAAATACCCAGAAGTGTTGCAATGGCTTTTTGGCGAGAAAAACAAGATAAAGGCTGTGTGTTTTGTTTTGATTTTTGAAGAGAAGTAATCATGTGACCAACAGACACATTTCAGAAGGATAAAAGCTACAAAAGCACCATTGTTCTGTATATCACCGCTTTAAAAGGTTTCAGTAGTTTGTGGAGGGAACACAACTAAAATTTTTCTGCGGTGAAAAAAATATGCATGAGTGTTATGTCTGCATGCTAGCCATCATGTCTCCATAATTAAGCAACAGAAGAAAATTTTGCAAGTAAATAAAAAATCTTCATCCAGAAAAAGCATAGTTTCCCTGCCACCCCTAAGCAACTGAAAATGTGTGTCTCCACTCCGGGGTATATTGCTATAGGTGGTGGAAATAATAAGGAAAAGTGATTGGCACCATTATTGGTTTATTTTTGTGCTCACCATAGGCACCGAATTTAATAAGAACATTGTACTCCCAGAGATATTAAACGGTAGAAGGTCGTTCACCTTCAGTGCCTACATGAGTGGGAGTATCTCCGAAACTTGTAAATGTCACTTAACTCAAGGGTGAGAGTGGGAATTCTTAAAATAGAACTAGAGCATTTACATGACAAATATCCATCTGTCAAGTAGATTATAAAACAGTTTCTACCCCTGCGCTCAAGGACGAAGGAAGCTGACTTAGAATGGGTCCACTTATTTTGGTTTAGGTGGCGCTTTCAAAATGTTGGTGGAAAAAAGATCTACTGTCCTTTTTGCCCGTATTGCTCCTCTGGAAGCTTCAATAATATTTTTGGTTGAAGAAGTATTTAGCACTCAAGCCATTCAGATGCAGCTGTTCTCATAGGGTATAGTTAAATTTCACAATAAAAGCTTTTCTGCTTCCTACTAGAGAGCCTCTCTTGCTCCTCCTTTTCCAGGGCATGATATGAACTCCCTTTCTGGTATGTACTGAGCAATTAGAGTGCACTTTTAAAGTTAGGGGAAAGGATACAGGAAGGAAGTTGGTTTGGGATCAGGCGGTCAGTGGGGTTAATTCCCTCCAATGGCTTAGCAGACCTTGGTGGGGAAGTGAATAAAAAATGAAAATAAAAGCAATGCATGAACACAACTGCTATGAAGGAGCTTCTGATGAGTCAGCTGTAGATGACTGTGGAATCTCAGGTCTCTGTGCAGAGACTGTTTTCTTTTAGAACTTAGTTGTTGAACAAGGTCCTCAGAAAAGCGACAGATGCTTGATTTGCATTTTGAGAATAATGGAATGGTTATAAAAGCCCTCAGCAGGGTGGAATAAAAGTGACGTGGGCGAACAGAGTACAGAGCTGATAGGTGTAAAGGTTTTAAACCAGGAGCAGCAAAAACCTCATTCTAGTTTATATTTATCTGTTTAAATCAGTATGAAAGACAGTCTGAATCGGTCTTACCAAATCTGAGAGATACATTTGATAAGCACGAGTGACATTTCAGTTAAAATCTACTTGGCTTGATATTGATCCATCCTCAGCTGGAGAAGCGTAAAGAAAAGAAGAATCGCTGCTGGTTTCTTCAAATGCAAAACATATTAAATACCAATGGTGGTCATTCAGAGTGAGCCAATTTAGGTCTCTCCATTTCCTGGCAGTGTCATGACCTTGTCAGTATCATGGGAGGTGAATTCAGTGTTGACTGTTAAATACCCATAGCAAAGACAAGCTGGACAGTGGTCTGCGACATGTGACTATTTCGCCCATAACCAGTGGCTCCCTATGACTTTGACAGAAAGAAAGAAAAACTTTACTATTTATAAGATATAAAAAAATACAAATTGATGAATAAATATCCCAAATTGACATGAAAAAATATCAGTTTATGGAATAAAGTCAAATTTATGAGAAATAATTTTTAAATATAAAGGAAAAAGTTGAAACTTTACAATAAGATAAGATAAACCTTTATTAGTCCCACAATGGGCAAATTATTGATAAATAAAAAAAAAATGTTGCGGATTTATACACAGAGTCCCAGTTTTCAAGATTTAAAAGATGTACAAGATTTACAAGCCTAAAGTTCCAAAATTGCAAATTTAAACTTCCATATTTACAGGAACATAAGTTGCACATTTATGAGAAAATGTAGCACATTTGTAAGAATAAAGTCACAAATTTACAAGGAAAAAGTGCAGATTTTTTTTTGAAAAAATGTACAAATTTATAAAGTTGCAATTTACAAGGAAATATTGTCAAACTTACAAGAAAAAAGTTGCACATTTATGAGGAAAAAGTGGAAAATTTACAAGACAAAAATTGCAAATGTTTGAGAAAAATACACTCAACTGAGATGCAGACCCTCCTCTTTTGTATCCCTAGTTCAGCACCACACATACAGCGGGGAAAATAAGTATTGAATGCATTATTTTTCTCATTGAACATATTTCTGATGGAGCCATTGACCTAACATTTTCACCAGATACCAGTAACAACCCAAGTAATCCATCCATACAAAGAAATCAAGGCAGCTGTGTTCACAAAACAAGTTATATTTAATAAAGTGGAATGACAGAGGGAATAACTATTGAACACATGAAGAAAAAAAGGCGCAAAAAGGCACAGAAAGCAGCTGAAATCCATCAGAATTTAGGAAGCCTTCCCATCCCCCATCAGTGCAAATTAATTTCAGCTGGTTATGTCCTGACTGATAGCCTTTAAAAAGGTCTGTGAATATCAGATTGTCACACAACAAAGAACTCATGATGGGTAGAAGCAAAGAGCTCTCTCTAGAAAAGGGGTTGGCAACCCGCGGCCCCGGGGCTGCATGCGGCCCTTCAGCCCTTATGCTGCTCCCTGCAGTTATATCTCAAAACACATGGAAATTAATAAAGTTCATTTGAATTATTTTTTAAATTATTGTTTATTGCAATTGGATACATTTCTCAATGGAAACGCATACTTTTATGAATGTAAAATATATATTTTTAAAAATTATTTATTATGTTGTCAATCATGCGTGACTGCATCACATTTGACAGTGGCTGCACCGACAGCCGCTCAGCCTCTCCTCAGTGCATGTGGACAGTAGCAGCTGCCACCCTCTGAAAGATATGAACAAATCCAGAAAAAGTAAAATCACAGAGGAAAATAGAGTCTAATTCTGTGTGGACAGATTAATTTGTGTTCATGTATGGTTGTTGTGGAGAGAATTTCTCCACAAGAACACAAACAAGGAGAAAAACAGCTGCCTCAGTAGTGTCTACAGGTCCATAAAAAGTCTTAAATGTGATTATCTAAAATCAACGCCTTAATTATCCTTAAAAATGAGAAACAATCCTTGAACTCCTGCTCAATAACCTTAAAATAGCCTGCGCTATAAAGGCTGGATTCACCAGACATGACCAAAGTCTGAATTAGTGTGAATTTATTTTCACCGTCACAACTCAATACATCCTGAGTAATTAAAAATGAAAGCCCTCTACAGCGATTCAGTTTTCAGAAAGGTTGTTTCTGTTATGTGCTTTTATTGTAAAACACCGTCAACCGGATATAGTACTTGTCTGAAATCAGCAACATACAGCCGACCGATAGTAAAAGGAGTTCAAATGAGTGAAAAGAGAGGAGAGAAGAGACAGCTAGTTTATTACCTGATGTTTTAATGGGGTTTTAGACATTGAATTGTAGGTAGGTGCAGACTGTCTACCAATGCCACGCTTTTTTTAATTATAACCATCATTTAGCTCAGTGGAAGAAGGTATTTTTAAAAACTTTTTCCCCCCTCTGCTGTAATTATTTCTCCATCTATCCATCCATTTTCTACCTCTTTTCCGAAGGTCCGAATCATGAAGGCAGCAGCTCAAGCAGACTGACTTCCCTCTCCCCGGCCACCTGCTCCAGCTCTTCAGACAGGACACCAAGACGTTCCCAGACCAGCTGGGAGATGTAGTCTCTCCAGCGTGTCCTGGGTCTGCCCCGGGGTGTCCTCCCAGTGGGACGTGCCCAAAACACCTCAAGTAGGAGGTGTCCAGGAGGCATCCCGATCAGATGCCCAGACTACCTCAACTGGCTCCTTTCAATGTGGAAGAGCAGCTGTTCTTCTCTGAGCCTCTCCCGGATGACTGAGCTCCTTACCCTATCTCTGAGGGTGAGTCCAGCAATCCTACGGAGAAAGCTCATTTCAGCTGCTTGTATCCGCAATCTCATTCTTTTGGTCATTACCCAAAGCTCATGACCATAGGTGAGGGTAGGAACGTAGATTGACCGGTAAATCGACAGCTTTGCTTTAAGAGCTCAGCTCCCTCTTCACCACAACAGACCGGTACAACGTCCGCATCACTGCAGAGGCTGCTCTGATCTGTCTGTCAATCTCTCGCTCCATTCTCCCCTCACTCGTGAATGAGACTCAGAGATACTTAAACTCCTCCACTTGGGGCAGGAGCTTGTCCCCAACCCAGAGAGGACAATCCACCTTTTTCCAGCTGAGGACCATGGACTCGGACTTGGATGTGCAGATTGTCATCCCAACCGCTTCACACTCAGTAGCAAACTGTCCCAGCAAGGTCTGTAGGTCATTGTTCGATGAAGCCTACAGGACATCATCATCTGCAAACAGCAGAAATGAGATCCTGTGGTCACCGAGCATGACACCCTCCAATCCTTGGCTGCGCCTTGATATCCTGTCCATAAAAATTATGAACAGGATCCGTGACAAAGGGCAGCCCTGGCGGAGTCCAACTGTCACTGGAAATGAGTTTGACTGGGTGTTGGCAATACGAACCAAACTCTTGCAGTGGTCGTATAGGGACCGGATAGCTCGTAACAACGAGTCCCATACCCCATACTCCTACAGCACCCCCCACAAGAGACCACAAGGGGTGCGGTCAAATGCTTTCTCCAAGTCCACAAAACACATGTGGACTGATTGGGCAAACTCCCACGAACCCTTGAGGATTCTTGAGAGGGTCAAGAGCTGGTCCGATGTGCCACGGCCAGGAAAAAAACCACATTGCTCCTCCTGAATCCGAGGTTTGACCATCGGTCGGACTCTCCTCTCCAGTACCCTGGCATAGACCTTCCCAGGGAGGCTGAGAAATGTGATCCCCCTAAAGTTGGAACACACCCTCCAGTCCTCCTTTTTAAAAAGAGGAACCACCACCCCTGTTTGCCATGCCAATGGCACTGTCCCCGACCTCCACACAACATTGCAGAGGCGCGTCAACCATGACAGCCCTACAACATCCAGAGCCTTGAGGTACTCTGGGCGAATCTCATCCACCCCCGGGGCCCGGCCACCAAAGAGTTTTTTAACCACTTCACTGACCTCACTCCCTGTGATGGGCAAGTTGTCCCCCTCATCCTCAAGCCCTACTTCCTCTGTGGAAGGTGTGTCAGTAGGATTGAGGAGATCCTCAAAGCATTCCTTGCACCACCCGACAATGTCCCCAGTCGAAGTCAGCAGTACCCCATCCGCACCATGCACAGTGTGGACAGGGAGCTGCTTCCCCCTCCTGAGTCACCGAACAGTTTGCCAGAATCTCTTTGAAGCCAACTGAAAGTCTTGTTCCACGGCCTCACCAAACCCCTCCCACACCCGAGTTTTTGCTTCAGCAACCACCCGAGCTGCATTCCGCTTGGCCTGCTGGTACACCTCAGCTGTTTCAGGAGACCCACAAGCCAACCAAGCTTAAAAGGACTCCTTCTTCAGCTTGATGAACCCCTTCACCACTGGTGTCCACCACTTGGTTTGGGGGTTGCCACTACAAAATGCACCAACAACCTTGCAACCACAGCTCTAGGCAGCTGCTTCAACAGTGGAGGTGGAGAACATGATCCATTCAGACTCCATATCTCCAGACTGTCTTGGAATGTGGTCGAAGTTCTTCCGGAGGTGGGAGTTGACGACCTCCCGGATAGGGGCCTCAGCCAGACGTTCCCAGCACACCCTCACTATATGTTTGGGTCTACTGGGTCTCAGTGGCATCTGCCAATGCCATCGGCTCCAACTCACCACCAGGTGGTGATCAGTTGACAACTCTGCACCTCTCTTTACCCAAGTGTCCAAGACAAGTGGTCGCAGATCTGATGACATGATAACAAAATCGATCATCGACCTGCGACCTAGGGTGTCCTGGTGCCAGGTGCACATATGCACACCCTTATGCTTGAACATGGCATTTGTTATGGACAAACTGTGGTTGGCACAGAAGTCCAATAACTAAACACCACTTGGGTTCAGATCAGGCAGGCCGTTCCTCCCAATCACGCCCCTCCAGGTTCCACTGTCCTTGCCTACGTGTGCATTAAAGTCCCCCAGTAGGACATTGGAGTCTCCAAGAGGAGCACTCTCCAGCACGCCAGTCAGACTCCAAAAAGGGTGGATACTCTGCACCATCACCTGGTGCATAGGCACAAATGATGGTCAGGACCTGTTTCCCAACCCAAAGGCGCATGGAAACTACCCTTTTGTCCATCAGGGAGATCTCCAATGTCAAGGCAGCAAGGCGGGGAGATACAAGAATACCCACCCCTGCCTGTCGTCTCTCACCCGGGGCAACTCCAGAGTAGGCCAAGCTCCAGCCCCTCTCCAGGAAACTGGTTCTAGAACCAGAGCTGTGCACTGAGGTGAGCCCAACTATATCTAGCTGGTATCTCTCAACCACGTGCACCAGCAACAGCTCCTTCTCCACCAGAGGGGTGATGTTCCACGCCCCAAAGGCCAGTTTTGAAAGCTGGGGATCAGACCGTGAAGGTCTCTGTCTTCGCCAGCCACCTGATCCACATAGTAATTATTTCTAATTGGCTTAATTTGCATCAAATGATTTTTAAAGTTATATTATTTAAAAAGTTGTTTCAAATTCTTTTTATTTCAAAAAAAATAAAGAAGAACATCAAATAACCATTTATCAGAAAACCAATCCATTATTGTCAAATTAAGAGTCTGGCCAAGAGGTGAAGGATACAAATTTATATTATACCAATACATTTGAATAAGGAGCATTATGAGGAAACATAAAAAGGATGAAAAGTAGCTTCTTCTAAGTAAAACTTTCATCTCTAATTTATTAAAATATCAGGAACTAAAGCTGTGTGATCACTGTTGAAAGTTGGAGATGGATGATATTTTTCAGATTTAAACAATTTATGAATAAAAAAAACTATGCAAAAAATTGTGGTCAGATATTCAGAAATTTATTTTTCAGCACAAAACAATTTGTAATATATTTCTAACACTTTTATTTCATGAATGAAGCTATATAAAGCTTGAGAGTTTTTTCCACTGTTGTAGTAGGAATTCATTAATGTCACATAATATTCAGAGCTATGTACAGTATGTAAAAAACTTTATAAGCAGCATAATCTTTATTTTAAAGGTCAAATTGCCATTGTGTCCTCAGCCACTTCTATTTTAGTCAGAGATGGGCAAAACGGCTCTTCAGCTGGCAAAGGTTGCAAAGCCCTGCTCTAGACCTTCACAACCTTATTGTTGCAAAACATAATGAATGCACTGGTTACAGGCACATTTCTAAACTGCTTAATGTTCCATTGAGCACTGTTGGAGCCATTATTCAGAAGTGGAAAGAACATCATTTTACCATAAACCGACCACGACCAGGAGCTCCTCGCAAGATTTCTAACAGAGGAGTCAAAAGAAATATCAGAAGAGTTATCCAAGAGCCGAAGACCACTTGTGGAAAGCTCCAGGCTCTGACACTTTTTTTTCTTCATCCATGTCCAAGGGAGAAAACAGCCAGCAGCATATAAGTACATATGCCAATCAAGCCTCATTCACATGGCTATGATGCTAGTGTCACAGTTACAAAACACAGAAGCTGCACCTCACTGGCCAATGTTTCTGTTCAAGATTAAAGATTCAAAGATTTTATTTGTCAATACTACTATACGTACAGGACATACAGGAGAACTGAAATGGCGTTTCTTTCTGTTTTCAGTGGTGTGCACAATATAAAAAAAGAAAAAGGAATAAAGGTGCGTTCAGACCAAACGTGAATGGGCGAATTTTTCGCACGGTGTGATTACATTATAACTCAATGCAAACACGCGAATAGATGTGAATTCACGGTCTGACTGACATGCAGACAGGCAAAGTGGCCTTTATAACTTCTGCAGCAGTGTTCAACCTACTGTGGAAATCCCCAAAATAACGTCATGCTTTAGGTTTACATTATCCGACCGGGCGCTCACCTGAAAAAGTTGTCCCTGTCTCCAAAACTTTACAAGATGATGAGTGTTTCCGTTGCTAGCTTGCTAGCCTTGTTAGCATATCCATGGCAGGAAACCATGGGTAAATAACTCCGACATCCCGATTTAGCTGAAAAGCTCCCAGTCCTCCTGTTTCCAGGTGAGTGGCAGTCTCATTTTCAAACTAGTCTACTCTGCAATGGTGATACTTTTACTCTGGTGACAGCAGAATCTCAAAGCTAGCGTATTTCCTCGGATGTGAGCGCACAAATGCGCAATTTCATGTGTACTTGCCTCTTTCCATTCACTTTGTATGGATTCGCGCCACCCGTTCACGTTTGGTCTGAACGCACCTCAAGGCTGGAAAAACAACAACAGCAGTCTGTGTACAGTAATGCAACCTGTAGTGCAAATGGTGACAAAAGATAGACCCAGACCTCCCATAGTGCAAATAAAGATAACGATTAACAATGATGAAACCCAGCAATCCTATATACAGAAAAGTAGAGATGTAATACACATAGTTGCAAGTTCAATGCGGTAGTGTAGGTGCAGACAGTGACAGATAGGACAGCAACAGATATGGCATTTGTGCATATGGTTGCAGTAAGGTGCAGAGACATACAGCAGCAAATGTATGACTGTTGGTGTGTCAGTCTTTCTGTGCCAACAGCTGAGGTAGTTATTGTGTAGGTGAGTGCATTACAGTCCGGGGGGGGGGGCAGGTTCAAGGTCCTGATGGCCTGATGAACAAAGCTATTTAGCAGTCTTATGGAGCGGGTCTGGAGGCTCCGGTACCTTTTCCCTGAGGGCAGGGGGCTGAAGAGGGAGTGTGAGGGGTGAGAGATGTCGCCTGTAATGTTGATGGCTCTGCGGGTGAGGCAGGTGAAGTAGATGTCTGAGAAGGCGGGGGGGCAAAGGGGCACTGATGAGCTTGCTGGCAGCTTTCACTGTGCATTGTAGTGTCTTCCAGCAGGAGGCGGTGCAGCTTCCATACCACACCGTGATGCAGCTAGTGAGGCTGGTTTACGTGTTTACCTGGATCCAGGATGGTGCCAGGACACTAAAAACTTCCTCCTATATCTTCAAAACTAAACAGCAGACATTTTACTGAAAATAACTGAGGCAAGAAATAAATGGTGTCGCTGCTGAATGTGTTTGTGTTTCACTATCAACTGCTATTTTAGAAGTTCAGCACACACTCAACGGTTGACAGGAAGTCGTATGTAGTGCTGTAAAAAAGTCACACTGCCACCTACTGTTATTACAACATCTTTATCTACTGGAGTGGTGACCTAGTGGTAGAGCACCCGCCACTCAGCTGGGAGGTCATGGATTCAAGCCCTGGCGTGGTCATACCAATGACCATATAAAGATGGTACTTCCCGCCCTCTAGCTTGGTGCTCAGCATAATAGAATGGGAGAAGGAAAAATTGTAACCCATGGACAACAGATGGAAATTAGCCACTGGCTACAATCTGGCAAGTTTACATTGACTGATATCAATGTTCATCAACTTGCACTGTCCTTAAAAACAGCAATTTACAATTTTTTTGCACCTTGGGTAAATCAGAAGTTGCTTTCTCTTTATCTTGACAGCAAAGCCTTATCTTGAAATTCTGGCATTCTCAACTTCTTCAAATTCTCAACTTCTTCTCAAAAGTTGAGAAAAAAATGGCAATTCACTGATACAACTTCAGAAGTACTAGTACTAGAAGATGCTAGTCACAAGGTCAACCTATATACCAAGTTTGGTGGCCGTAGCCTCATTCCCTATTGAGTTAGAGCCAGAGCATGGACATAGCCAGATAGCTTAGCCAGCTGGCTGGACAGCACCGACCACTCCACCCAAGCGGCTCACGTCAGTGTGGGTAAAAATAAGAGAGAAAAAATTACAATTTTATAAGAAAGATTTAAAAGTTATGGGAGAGAAGTTGCATATTAAAGAGGAAAAAACTCAACTCTTTCTAATTATGACAGAACAGTTTGTACTTATAACTCGGCTGTGTTACCTTCCTTTCAAGACTCAAATATGTTTTGCAGCAACATGCCAATCTTTTTGGCCAAAAGTTGTTGAAAAATTGTTCTTTTTTTGCTGACCTCTGAGATAGTAAAATTATAACCTGGGAAAAAATGAGCTGTTGTGCAGTAAAAAAAAAGTTAAAAAAGTGACAATAAATATGCAGTGGAGGTCAAAGCATGTCCTTAAAAGCAGTTTTAAAGGACATGAATGGATATTGCAGTGCAGTTACACACCCTGAATATTATTCCCTTTATCTAAATTCAGGGTCTTAAAACATGTTGAATTAAGTTTTTATTGCATTTTACAGTAAGTCTCTTTATGAGCCCAAAATCCCCCTGGTCATGTAAACTTTATGACCGTGTTCTCATATGTTATAGCCCAACTGGAATTACAGATGTCTTGCACACCATGTTATCAGCTATTCATATACATTTTTTATGCTTGCTCGTTGTAAATCTCACTTCTAATTGTGTTATTGATCTATATTAATCCCTGTGTGGAGTTCAGTTTATCAATAATCCCATCTGGCAATGATACGATCAATACTTCATCATCACGATCCGCTGGCTGGCTATTTACAGTGCCACACACCGATGGTTAAAGCTGTGCTGGTGTATCACCACCCAAAGGAAAACATATAGGAGGGCTTAGTGTGGAAATGTCTGACTTGGAAAGTGCTTTCAAGTGTTTGAGTGAAAGTAAGTAGTTCAAGTACTGAGCTAAAGGATAATTACCGTGTGTTTCTATCCACAAGCAGGCACTATGAACCACGGACTTTATATAAAAGATACTTTCCTTGGTCTATGAGGTCCATAAAGATTCTAGACAGTCTATTTAGCCTGTTCTATGTGTCAGTGATTGCTGTTCCATCACAGCCTCTGTCTCCTCTAGCTGCTGTCCTTTGGCTATGTTTAGTAACGCTCCAGGTTATAGTTGCGTTGTTTAGACATTTAGACATCTCTTCCACTTTCAGCAAGGTTACTGCAGTAATGGGGCACATTTTAACCCAAATCACAATCTTTCCCTAATTTCAAATAAGTAATGCTTAAACCTACAGAAACCAGCAAGTAGAAATGATATTTTTACTGAAAACAGAAAAGGTGTTTATTTGTGTTTTCAAAGTAATTCTCATTCACACGAATCCACAATAGGTGTAGAAAATGCTGTAGTATGCATGCCGGGCCAGTAGGTGTAACTGTGATTTCTTTTAATAGCAACACTACTCACCAAATAAAGTTTTGTAACCAAGTTGCATACAACGGTCTTTCTCTACAGTACAGTGATTATATGACAAACGCATGCACCAAAACAGATCCTTTTTGTCTGAATGGGTGATGAAATGGGACTGTTACTCAGAGTGACCCTACTGTTACTCGGGGGGGGGGGGGGTATTTTTGGGGGTCTGAAGGTTAAAGGTCAAAGTCACAAGATAATCCATTCTATAGACCAGGGGTCAGCAAGCCATGACCCTGGGGCCACATGCGGCCCTTCAGCCCCCATGCTGTGGCTCCCTGCAGTTACAGTTAGGCCCAGAAATATTTGGACAGTGACACAATCTTCATGATTTGGGCTCTGCATGCCACCACATTGGATTTGAAATGAAACAATTACAACGGAATTGAAGTGCAGACTTTAAGGTTTAATTCAAGGGGTTGAACAAAAATATATAATTAAACATGTAGGAATTGTAGCTATTTTTATACAAACGCTCCTCATTTCAGGGGCTCAAAAGTAATTGGACAAATAAACATAACCCTAAGTAAAATGTTACTTTTCAATATTTTGTTGAGAATCCTTTGCAGGCAATGACTGCCTGAAGTCTGGAACCCATGGACATCACCAAACGCTGGGTTTCCTCCTTTGTGATGCTTTGCCAGGCCTTTACTGCAGCTGTCTTCAGTTGTTGCTTGTTTGTGGGTCTTTCTGCCTTAAGTTTTGTCTTGAGCAAGTGAAATGCATACTCAATTGGGTTGAGATCTGATGACTGACTCGGCCATTGCAGAATATTCCACTTCGTTGTTTTAAAAAACTCCTGGGTTTCTTTTGCAGTATGTTTTGGATTATTGGTGAAGCACCGGCCAATCAACTTTGCTGCATTTGGCTGAATCTGAGCAGAAAGTATATCCCTATACACTTCAGAATTCATCCGGTTGCTTATGTCTTTTGTCACATCATCAATAAATACAAGTGACCCAGTGCCATTGGAAGCCATGCATGCCCATGCCATCACACTGCCTCCACCATGTTTTACAGAAGATGTAGTGCTTTGGATAATGAGCTGCTCCAATTCTTCTCCAAATTTTCTTCTTCCCATCATTCTGGTACAGGTTGATCTGAGTCTCATCTGTCCAAAGAATGCTGTTCCAGAACTGGGCTGGCTTCTTCAGGTGTTTTTTGGCAGTCAATTCTGGCCTTTCTATTTTTGAGGCTGATTCATGCTTTGCACCTTGTGGTGAATCCTTTATATTTACTCTCATGAAGTCTTCTCTTTATGGTAGACTTATATACTGATACACCTACTTCCTGGAGAGTGTTCTTCACTTGAGTGAATGTTGTGAAGGGGTTGTTCTTCACCATGGAAAGGATCCTGTGATCATCCACCACTGTTGTCTTCTGTGGACGTCCAGGCCTTTTTGAGTTCCCAAGCTCACCAGTGCACTCTTTTTTTCTCAGAATGTACCAAACAGTTGATTTGGCCACTCCTAACATTTCTGCTATCTCTCTGATGGATTTTTTCTTTTTTTTCCAGCCTCAGGATGGTCTGTTTCACGTCCATTGAGAGCTCCTTTGACTGCATGTTGTGTGTTCACAGCAACAGCTTCCAAATGCAAACGCCACACCTGGAATCAACTCCAGACCTTTTAAGTGCTTAATTGATGACAGGTTAACGAGGGAAGAGCCCATGCAGCCTTGTTATTTTTTTTGCAGCCTTCTGAGTCAATTGTCCAATTACTTTTGGTCCCTTGAAAAAGAGGTGACTACATATTAAAGAACTGTAATTCCTAAACCCTTGCTCCAATTTGGATGTGAATACTCTCAAATTACAGCTGAGAGTCTGCACTTTAAGCCCATATTGATTATATAGTTGTATCCTGAATATGTTTTTGTAAACAGCTAAAATAACAAAACTTGTGTCACTGTCCAAATATTTTTGGGCCTAACTGTATATCTCGAAACACATGGAAATTAATGAAACTCATTTCAATTACTTTATTTTTTAAATTATTATTTATTGCAGTTGGATACATTTCTCAATGGAAATACATACAGGCCTCTGGGCCTGCTCCACAAGACTGCTAAACAGCTTTGTTCACCAGGCCATCAGGACCCTGAACTCTGGCCACTACCCCGCCCTCCCCTCCGGACTGTAACACACTCACCCGCACAATAACTACCTCAGCTGTTGGCACAGAAAGACTGGCACACCAACAGTAATACATATGCTGCTGTATGTCTTTGCACCTTACTGCGACCATTTGCACAAATGCCATACCTGCTGCTGTCTGTTATTGCAATACTGATCATGTGCAGTCCAATCTGTCACTGTCCGCACCTACACTACTGCAACAAACTTGCAACTACGAGTATTAGTGCTCTTGTGGAAATGTGAAAATGACGAGGCAGAGTTTATCTCACGAGTCAGGTTTATTCACATCTTCCAACATCAGCAAAGCAGAAAGAGAGATCAAACACAGATATTCGTCCTTTATATATCCAGGACCTTCAAAGCTCACAGTCGCATTGCATTTAATCACAAGTAACAATGCATCTTTCCTTAAATCCTATCACATCCTCCTCATAGCCTCTGGCAGACCAGGAAATCCCCCAAGGCCGTCTCTTGCATACCAAAGACTAAATTTTCACATCCTCCTGTTATCTCACAGGAGGCCCAGTCCTTTGTTCTACTCTGAGATGTGAAGCTTAAAGTGATACACATGTGTCCCACATGACCCCTCCCAAACATCTAAGATGGAACAACAGAATAACTGTTTGCATGTCATGATAAAATCATTACACATTAACCCACGTGCTGCTTGGGCCTCAGTCTCCTCCCGTATCTGCTGTAAGCGGGCTTCGCCACTTCTGCGGCGCCATCCTGCTGGGGAGCTGCTGTCTTGGGGTGAGAACTGTTTGTCACTCCCTGTGGGTGTTCTGGGGAATGTCCCCGGGGGGGTCTGCCGCCCTGGCCAACAGCACATCCTCGTCCGCCACCACAAAAGCGGGTTTGAGCCTGTTTATGCCAATCTTTTCCTTCCTGCCCCCCAAATCTAGCAAAAAATGTTTGTCCCCTGTTTCCAGCACTCTAAATGGTCCATCATAAGGTGGTCGCAGCGGTGGGCGATGGGCATCGTGTCTGACAAAAAAAAATCCGCGTTTTTCAAAGCCTTAGGCACAAAAACGCGCGGAAAACTGTGGTGAACGGGGCCAGGCAGCGTGCCCGATTCCGTGCCACGCTGCAACAGCTGAGGCGGGGAGCTATCTGGCGCAGGATTATCTGGGAGAAACTCCCCAGGCAGCCGAAGTGGCTGCACAAAAACTAGCTCAGCCGGGGAGGCTTCTAAGTCCTCTTTAGGTGCAGAACGCAACCCCAATAAAACCCACGGTAGCCTGTCCACCCAATTTGCATCCGTCAGCGACGCTCTGAGAGCCGCTTTCAATGACCTATGAAAACGTTCGCATAACCCATTAGCCTGCGGATTGTACGCTGTTGTGCGGTGGATCGTTACCCCCAGGCTGCGGGCCATTGCTGACCAAAGTTCGGAAACAAATTGAGGACCTCTGTCGGATGTAATGTCCGACGGGACTCCAAAGCGCGCTACCCATGCTGTTAAAAACGCGCACGCCACCTCCTCGGCTGTGGTTGACGCCAGTGGGACCACTTCCAGCCAGCGCGTGGTGCGGTCCACCATTGTCAGAAGGTGTGTGCACCCCTGTGATGGCGGGAAGGGGCCTACGAGGTCCACGTGAACATGATCGAACCTCTTAGCCGGGATGTGAAACGGCTCCAAGGGAGCTCTCGTGTGTCTGTGTACCTTGGCTCGTTGACAAGCCATGCAGGCTGCTGCCCACTCCTTAACTTGTTTGCACAGGCTCGGCCATACAAATTTCTCTCCTACCATTTTGACCGACGGGCGTACTCTCGGGTGCGCCAGAGAATGAATCGAGTCAAAAACGCAGCAGCGCCACGCGGCCGGTACCACAGGACGCGGTCACCCCGTGGAGACATCGCAGATTAGGGGGGGCATACCATCTTGCAGCACCCTGTTCTCCAGCCTTAACCCTGTTGGTCCAGACTGGAGCGCGCGCACGGCCGCGTCGCTAACCTGATCCGTGGCCATGGCTGCATAATCTATCCCTACGCGGACTAGGGCCGCCACGGCGCGCGAGAGACAGTCTGCCACTACATTCAGTTTACCCGCTACGTGCTGAATATCAGTAGTAAACTCTGAGATGGCAGCTAGCTGTCTTTGCTGCCGGCTCGACCATGGTTCTGAAACCTTGGCCATCGTGAATGTCAGTGGCTTGTGGTCAACGAACGCGGTGAAACAGCGTCCCTCCAGCCAGAACTGGAAGTGGCGAATGGCCAAGTGGAGAGCTAACAACTCCCTGTCGAATGCGCTGTATTTTCGTTTACTATCACACAAAGTCTTGCTGAAAAAGGCAAGCGGCTGCCAAGCCCCGGCTACATGCTGCTCCACGACCGCCCCTATGGCCACATCTGACGCGTCAGTAGTGAGCGCTATGCGGGCCGTTGGGTCTGGATGTGCTAACAACGCAGCGTTTGCCAGGGCTGTTTTGACCTCCAAGAATGCTCGCTCTCGCTCCGGAGACCATTCGATCTTATTTTTCAGTTTTTGTTTTTTGAGTGCGGCATACAATGGTTGCATGAGCTGCGCTGCGCGGGGGAGGAAACGGTTATAAAAATTCACAATTCCCAAAAACTCCTGTAATGCCTTGACCGTTTGTGGCTGGGGAAAATTTGCTACCGCGCGCAATTTGTCAGGCAGCGGAACCGCCCCTTCTGGAGAGACGCGATGCCCCAAAAAATCAATCTGCATCACCCCGAACTGACACTTCGCTGGGTTGATTATTAAACCGTGCTCTCCCAACCTCCGGAAAACTGCCGTGAGGTGGTTTTCGTGTTCGTCTTCGGACGTGCTGGCTACTAAGATGTCGTCCAGGTAGACGAATACGAAGGGGAGATCGCGCAACACCGCGTCCATCATGTGTTGGAACGTCTGCGCAGCGCCTTTAAGCCCAAATGGCATGCGCAAAAACTCGAATAGACCGAACGGAGTTATTACTGCTGTTTTGGGTATGTCCTCCGCGCGCACTGGGGACTTGGTGGTAACCGCGGACCAAGTCTATCTTAGAAAAAACGCATGCCCCCGCCAAATGAACGGAAAAATCTTGGATATGTGGGATTGGGTAGCGGTCGTGTGCTGTGGCGTTGTTCAACCTGCGGAAATCTCCGCAAGGTCGCCACAAGCCGTCAGCTTTCGGGACCATGTGCAGTGGGGAAGCCCATGGGGTGTTTGAACGCCTGATGATGCCCAACCTTTCCAGGTTGGCGAACTCCTCGCGCGCTATGGTCAGTTTAGCTGAATCCAAGCGCCGAGCTTTTGCAAAAACGGGCGGTCCGGTGGTAGTAATAAAATGTTCCACTCTGTGTTTAGCGATGGCTGCTGAAAATGTGGGAACCGTGAGTGCTGGGAACTGAGTGAGCAGTGTGTGGAACTTACCGCTTGCGGTTGTGACGTTGGCTTGTGCTGTTGGCGGGGTCACTCGGGCTGTACAGGGAATAGAATAAAAAGAAAGTGCATTAACCAGGCGCCTGTTAGCAAGATCAACCAACAAACCGTGTGAGCACAGAAAATCAGCCCCAAACATATTGAAATTCACTGCAGCTATGACAAAAGTCCACTCAAATGTACGGCCGTGTAGGGACAGAAGCAGAGCCCTCTCACCAAAGGTCTTAATCTCCGAGCCGTTCGCTGCTGACGCCCCGTGACCTCTGGGACCCGCCAGCCGGTCCGCGGAGGAAGGCGTGATGAAACTCACTTGGGAGCCTGTGTCCACGAGGAATTGCCTTCCCGAGTGCGCATCCTTCCAGTAGAGTAGCTTGCTCTCCTCACCGAGGGCTGCAGCTGCTACCGACCCCCGGTCTTGGCGTTTCCCGAGCGCTTGAACTGGCACAGTGGTATACATTTGCGTGCCTTCTCTGCAAAGTGGCGATGGTAGAAACAGAGGGTGTCTCCTCCACGATCCTTGGCCCCTGCCGCTGCCGTCGTCAGTGGGTCTGCTACCGCCGTCTCTGGCCCCCCGCCATCTCCGGCCGTCGCGCCGAACTCCATCGCTGCTGCCGTGGCCGCACGCTCTCTGCTGGCGTTGACAATCCGATGCGCCTCCCGGGACAGTGCACGGTAGTCCCGCTGGGCCAACAACGGCGAACTGGCCAGGGCCGCTCTCGTTGCTGACGGCAGGGTCCTGAGGAAGAGGTGGGTAAAGATGAAGTGGTCATCGTCCGAGCCTTTCAACCTCAGCATCTTCTCCATCAGGTCAATGGGCGTGCAATCTCCCAACTCGGTCAGTGCCAGGAGTCTCTCTGCTCTCTCCTCAACCGAGAGAGTGTAGTGCTGGATGAGTGCAGCCTTCAACGCGCCGTATTTGTCGCTGGCTGGTGGCTGCTCCAGGAGGCTCTCCACATGCTGAGCCGTGTGGTTGTCAAGCTTTGCGATCACATGGTAGAATTTCGTGTCATCTACCGATATTCCCCGGAGGGCGAACTGTGCCTCCACCAGGTGGAACCAGGAGCGCGGATTGTGCTGCCAAAAGTCCGGTAGCTGGACCGTAACGGCATACGCTTGGCTGGGGGCTCCCAACGAGGCTGGCCCCGGGGAATTCTCTTCTTGCTGCATGCTACGTCTTGGGTCACCAGTGTGGGGTGTGTAATTGACGAGGCAGGTTTGCCTCAAGACAGTTTATTACACGTCTCCATCATGAGCAAAGTAGAAAGAGGACATCTCAGAAAAAACTCGTCCCTTATATACCCAGGTCTCCCCCAACTCACAAGTCACATTGCATTCAAATCAAAAGTAACAATGCATTTCCTCTTTAATCCCTTAGCATCCCCCTCACAGTCTTTGGCACACAAAGGATCCTCCAAGCAGTCTCTTGCATACCAAAGATTACACTTTCACAGCTTCCTGTTATCTCCAAGGAAACTCTGCACTTTGTTCTTATCTAAGATGTGAGGCATTATGTAAGGCATTAAGTAAGTCACATGTGTGGCTACACTGGAAATGTTCCTCAAAGATATTGATCCATATCACACCCTCACACAGTTGGTGCAGGTTAGTTAGCTGCACATCCATGATGCTCCATGGACACCTCCATTCATGTTGTTTATGCCAAATTCTGACCCTACAGTTTGAATTTTGCAGCAAAAATTGGGATTCAAACCAGGCAACATGTTTTTAGCCTCTATTGTTCAGTTCTGGTGAGCCTTTATGAACTATAGTCTCAGTTTCCTGTTCTTAGCTTCTTCTGCTGTAGCCCATCTGCTGTGTCGTGCCTTTAGAGATGCTCTTCTGTGCACCTCGGTTGTTATGAGCGGTTGTTTGAGTTACTGTTTCCCTTCTGTCAGCTCAAGCCAATCTGGTTATTCTCCTCTGACCCCTGGCATCCACAAGGCATTTGGGCCCAAATAACTGCTGATATTTTCTCTTTTTCAGACCATTCTCTGTAGACCCTAGAGATGATTTTGTGTGGAAAATCCCAGCCAATCGGCAGTTTTTGAAATACTCAGACCAGTCCATCTGGCATCATCATCTGTGCCAGATTCAAAGTTACTTAAATTCCCCCTTTCCCCATTCTGATGCCCCATTTGAACTTCAGCAGCTCATTTTGACCATGTCTACATGCTTAAATGCATTGAGCTGCTGCCATGTGATAGGATGATTACACATTTACAATAACAGGCAGTTGAACAGGTGTACTTATTAAAGTAGCCACCGAGTGTATGTTTTTTCTAATCCCGCTGTCTGACAGGTATCATTTTTGGTAACAAAAGCTCTTTAGAATTTTAAACAAAACCTTTATATCCATCTCTGTATTGATTTTCCTTTGGTATTTGTACGGTTGAATTGTCTATTCATAAAGCATCTGTGGGAGTCATTTTATCTCTTCACCTGATGTATTGTTTCTTGCATGGTTCACTTTGCACTTTCAGATACTGGAAGTGTGCAGACCTTTGACTAATATTTGGCCCTAGAGCAGAAAAACCAAATGTCATGACATTAATGCAGCTGAGTGAGAGTCTGACAGCCTGACTGCGTTCATAATTCATGGCAGACAAAGCTGGATGAGGCAATGATCTATAATCAGTATTGCCTTATCACTGATTGTGTTGTTCTTGTGAAGGTGTTCACAATTAAAATGGAAAAAAAGGAAAATTAGAAAAAAGCCCAGCTCTGTAAGATTGAAGCAATTTCAGTGATGAGTTACTGGTTCTTGTTAAAGGTTTGACATGGATTCGACATCTAACTAAAGAACCAACTGGGATTCTTTTGGTGGTCACAGGAAACCTCACGGAGCTTTGATATAAACTCTGCTCCTTTGAAACACAGAGCCACGATTTGACTCAGAACCCAACCAGCTCTAGAAAGCATTGCACAAAAATGGTCTCCCCTGCTGTTGTTGATTCCTGTGGCTTTTACTGATAATTGTGTGTCATTTTGTTGTGAAATTCCACCAAAAATGCTGTCTCATCTTTGTTTTTGTGACAGATTTTGTGTGATTCACTTGTCTCTTTCATTGCGTATTTCCATTTGCTTCAGCATTTCTTCACTGAATGTGCTTTATACCAGTTTAGAGCATAGATCCTGTTAGGAGCTGTGTGGTATTACACAAGGATCTTAAGCTTGTTGATGAATGTCACTGAGCAGATTACATGATGCACATTACAGCCAATTTATATGAAGTGTTTTAATGTAAAAATAAAAGCCTAAGGTCAATTTATGCAAACAATATTTTTCACTGAATTTAAAAAAAAAATATTTACACTGAACACTGGTATCACATTCATGGCTTTGGACACTATGTGGTATGCTTGTGCCATTTTCCTACAGGAGTCACTACATTTTGGACAGTGTTTCTACCATCTACCCCTCATTTAATCAAAATATGTAGGTCCTTTTGCAGGAAAAGGTTTAGTTAGTCAATGCAAATACATTGTATTTCCTTTATACAGGGGCGGAGATCACTGAGTGATGAAAAAATGGTCAAACCTCTCAACGATCTTTCTGTGAGAACCCAGTGATCACCAAGATCTCTCAGTGATCTTCCAGTGATCTCTACGGTGTCCTCAAAATTTTGACTGAGTCCAGAACACACAAGGATCTCCCAAACATTTACATAGAAACAGCTTTTTCGAGGCTTTAGGAGATTGTTGGGAGATTGTGTCAATTTTTGACCTGATTTTGATCCCTAAGTAAGAGGCCCTTCACACAGAGATCACTGCATGATCATTGAGAGATTAAAAATTGACCAGATCTCTCAACAATCTCCTAAAGCCTAAAAAAAAGCTGTTTCTGTGTAAGTGTTTGGGAGATCATTGTATGATTTTCATGGCCATCTATAGAGATCTTTGAAAGATCCTTGACAGACAGGCAGAGCAGCCCAGATATCCACATGGTCCAGCCCCTGACCAACAGTGATCTGTGTGGAGTTTGCATGTTCTCCCTGTATCTGCGTAGGTTTACTCTGGGATTTCTCCGGTTTCCTCCCACAGGCCAAAAACATGCAGGTTAGGTTAATTGGAGACACTAAAGTGGCCCTAGGTGTGAGTGTGTGTGTGAATGGTTAAGGGATAGCGCCGTACCGTGGCTGCTTCATCCATCCAGGTGGATGCCCTCAATTTCCCCTCTGGGAATCAATAAAGTATACAAAATAAATAAAAAAATAAAATGGTTCATATAGTACTATGATCCCTCCTGCAGGTGGTGAGCCCACTGGAGGGCAGACCCATGTGGCTCTTTTGGGTACACTGGGTCCTTGATGTAACATTTTTCATGGAGATCCACTGGACCGCTCTTAGTCTGGCCCTTCACCCAAAACCAGTTTGCCTTGGGAGACTCTACCAGGAGCAAGTTGGCCCTGACAACATAGCTCTTGGGATCATTCAGACACTCAAACCCCTCCACCACGATAAGGTGCAGATCCACGGAGGGAATTGATCTTTCAATGAATGACAAATTTTTCTACTCCAAAGGTGAATGAAAGACATATATATAGAGTTCATTGAAAGATTCAATTCAATTCAATTCAATTCAATTCAACTTTATTTATATAGCGCCATTTCACAACAACAGTCATCTCATAGCACTATCAACTGTAGGGAGGACCCCCACAGTTGCAGAAAGACCCCAGCAATCAGGCGATCCCCTGTGAGCAAGCACTTGGCGACGGTGGAGAGGAAAAACTCCCTTTTAACAGGAAGAAACCTCCAGCAGAACCAGGCTCAGGGAGGGGCAGTCATCTGCTGCGACTGGCTGGGGGGTGAGGGGATAGAGAAGAAGAAAAGAACAGACATGTAGAGAGCAAACAGCACGATGGGGACTCAATCTATGGGAGAGAACAAACAAATGTTAATGACCAGCAAAAAAAAAAATATTTCATAGAGAGTGAGGAAAGGAGTGAGGCCCAGTGCATTACTGGAGGTCCCCCGGCTGACTAAACCTATTAGCAGCATAACTAAGGGAGGGTTCAGAAAACACATGATCCCTCCCTAATTGTAGGCTATATCAAAAAGGTAGGTTTTAGCCCTATTCTTAAAAACAGAGATCGAGTCTGACTCCCGAATCCAGATTGGCAGCTGATTCCACAGGAGAGGAGCTTGATAACTAAAGGCTCTGCCTCCCATTGTACTTTTGGAGATTCTAGGTATTACAAGTAAACCTGCATTTTGGGAGCGTAGTGCTCTGTTAGGATGATACGGTAGTATCAGATCTTTTAAATAAAAAGGAGCCTGATTGTTTAGAGCTTTGTAAGTAAGAAGAAGGATTTTAAACTTAATTCTAAACTCTATGGGAAGCCAATGAAGGGAGGCCAGAACCGGAGAGATATGATCTCTCTTTCTAGTACCTGTTAAAACTCTTGCTGCAGCATTTTGGATCAGCTGAAGACTTTTTAAAGATGTTTTAGGACAACCTGATAATAAAGAATTACAATAATCTAATCTCGAGCTAACAAAAGCGTGGATCAGCTTCTCAGCATCACTCTGAGACAAGATGCTCCTAATCTTGGCAATATTACGCAAATGATAGAAGGCAGTCTTAGAAACAAATTTAATATGTGAATTGAAGGACAAATCCTGATCAAAAATAACTCCAAGGTTCCTCACAGAGCTATTAAGAGAAAGAGTAACTGCATCCAAACTGAAAGTTTGATTTGGAAAGGAATTTCTAAGTTTTTTTGGACCAACAAGAATGACTTCAGTCTTATCTGAATTTAATAGCAGGAAATTACAAGTCATCCAAACTTTGATTTCCTTAAGACAGGCTTCTAACTTGGCTAATTGATTAGTATCATCTGGCTTCATTGACAGGTATAATTGTGTGTCATCTGCATAACAGTGAAAATGTATACAGTGCTTTCTAATAATGTTGCCTAACGGAAGCATATATAAACTAAAAAGAGTAGGGCCAAGCACAGATCCCTGTGGAACTCCATGACTAAGCTTTGAGCTGAGAGAAAACTCATCATTTACATGAACAAACTGGAACCTATCAGATAAATAAGATCTAAACCATTGCAACGAAGTTCCATTAAGTCCAACATAGTGTTCTAATCTATCAAGTAGAATATTATGATCAATAGTATCAAAAGCTGCACTAAGATCTAAAAGGACAAGTACAGAAACTAGTCCATTATCAGATGCAATGAGAAGGTCGTTAGTGACCTTCGCTAAGGCTGTTTCAGTGCTATGATGGATTCTAAACCCAGATTGAAACTCCTCAAATAAACCATTTCCCTGCAGGTGGTCAAATAATTGCATAGCAACAACTCTTTCTAAGATTTTTGAAATGAAAGGGAGATTAGAGATTGGTCTATAGTTAGCTAAAGCTCCTGGATCTAGCGTTGGCTTTTTGAGTAAGGGTTTAATTACAGCCGTTTTAAAAGCCTGCGGTACATGGCCTAAAGTTAATGAAGAATTGATTATATGAAGAATAAAGCTACCAATAAGTGGGAAGACTTCTTTAAATAACCTGGTAGGAATAGGGTCTAAAAGACAAGTTGAAGGTTTGGATGAGGAAACTATTTTGTCTAACTCACAAAGGTCGATTGGAGTAAACTCATCAAGACAGACATCAATAGAAGGAGTTGTAGTAGTTACAGTATTTAAGTTAACTGTGGGAAGAATCTGATTGATTTTATCTCTGATGGATGAAATTTTATTATTGAAAAAGTTCATAAAGTCCTGACTAGTAAGCTCTAAGGGGATGCTAGGATTGACAGAGTCCTGACTCTTTGTCAACCTGGCTACAGTACTGAAAAGAAACCTGGGATTATTCTTGTTCTCTTCTATTAATGCAGAGTAATAACTCGTTCTAGCTTTTCTAAGAGATTTTTTATAAATTAAAAGATGATTTCTCCAAGCTAAATAGATTTCATCTAAATTAGTAGAGCGCCATTTTCTTTCTAATTGACGAGTCTTCTGTTTTAAGCTACGAGTTTCTGTGTTGAACCAAGGAGTTAAAAATCTCTGATTAGACTTTTTCTTTTTTAAGGGGGCCACCAAGTCTAGAGCCTGATGCAGAGAAGCTGAAACACTATCCACCATGTTATCAATTACAGAAGGAGCAAGCTGTCTATAGCTTATTTCCGTTGTGTTGACACATGGCATAGAGGAAACAATCTGCATAAATTTGGAAACAGCATCATCTGAGAGGCATCTACTGTGATAATATTTTTCTTTAGGAGCCAAATAGTCAGAAATAGTAAAATCAAAGGTTAACAGACAATGGTCTGACAGTACAGGGTTATGAGGAAACACTACCAGATTTTCTATTTCTATGCCATATGTCAGAACAAGGTCCAATGTATGGTGGAGGTAATGAGTAGAATTTCCTACTTTCTGAGAAAACCCAATCGAGTCTAATATTGAATTAAAAGCCACATTAAGGCAGTCACTATCTACATCCACATGTATATTAAAGTCCCCTACTATAATTATTCTATCAGATTTCAGCACTAAATCAGCTAAGAAATCAGGAAATTCGGATAAAAATTCTGAATAGGTTGATGGGGAACGATAAACTATGGCAAATAAAATTGGGTTTAACCTGGAATTGCTAAAGTGTCCAACGCTGAGGACCAGGCCCTCAAAGGAATTATAACATGTTTTTTGCTTTACATTAACTAGTAATTTGGAATGGTAAATTGATGCTACTCCTCCTCCACGACCAGAACTTCTGGGATTTTGACAGTTTAAATAACCAGAGGGAGTTGATTCATTTAAACCAACATAATCCTCTTGTCCTAACCAAGTCTCTGTAAGGGAAATTAAATCAATCTGATGATCAATTAACAGATCATGGACTAACAGAGACTTGGGAGTTAGAGACCTAATATTTAATAAACCACATTTAATTTTTAAATTATGAGGAGGAACAGAGGCCAATTCATTCAATTTAGAGGCTTTATGTTTAATTTGAAAGATTGTTGAGAGATCATTGGGAGATTGCTGAGATTGCTGAGAAATCCCTTTGGTGATCCCTTTGGTGATCCCTTTGGTGGATCCCTTTGGTGATCATTGAGAGATTGTTTTAATAAATAAAAAACTTTGAGAACTGTGGAGAAGACTGAAGATCATTGAGAGATCTTGGCAATTGCTGAGAGATCATTAAAAGATCGTTTCAAGATCTGGACATTTTGTCATCACTCAGCGGTGTCTCAACAATCTACACCCCTGTGTAAAGGGGGTATAATTCACATTTTTGTATAGACCTTTGTCGTAAAGATCATATACCAAACTCTTAATAAAAATGTTCATTATATTTGTTAGCTTAATCTTAGTTTATAATTAAGACTGTAATTACTGTGTCTGCTTCTGAATCTTCCATTATCTCATTTTAATTATTTGTAGTAAGAAAGAAATTTAATTACACATCCCTGGTTGTGTTAAAAAAAATCACAATCCCATTGTAATCTACCATATTAATGTTTAATGCACAAACAGGAACAACACTGAGCTAATTTTCACTCCAAATATGTTCCACATTTTCTTTAAATTTTGAGTTATCTTAGTTTTTTTTTTTTTTTTTTTTTACCATCGCCATAGAGACTCTATAGAACTGCTCATCATCTGACAGTCCCTTTGTTGATTATACTGGAGAGGAATCGACCTTGTAATATACTTTTCTATCTTCAGAGGTGATTTTCTTTATTGACATCTTGCAGCGGGAGGTTGGCAGCACTGCTGAAATATAGCAGCAGAATGGATTGGAGATACAGTAGCTCTGGTCTTCATTCATCTGTCTATACTGTCTCCACCACTGAACACTGAAGATGCTGATAAATGTGTGCACTGTTATTGAGTCAGTCAGTCTGAATGCACCTGTCTGTATAACTTCTGTCATTGTGGTTGTTCAGTCATTCAGTGGATTTACAGGAACTCTTTCTCCTCTTAGAAACTTGTATAGTCTCTGCAGATATAAATATTATTAATATATTTATTATTTTGATGCATACTCCTTTAATTCTCAGTAGCCCACAGAACGAAAATGGGCACATCATTCAGATCTGCAAACAAACTCATGCATGTGTTTCTGTAGCCTAGTTAGCCATGAAATAAAAGTTGTATGATTTATTCTGTATATTTGTCTTTAAGCAGAATATCTAGAAAAAAAAACCTATACTGTAGTGTCCAAATCAATTACCACTTTGCTTAATACACATTCACTACAATCATATGTTAGCAGAGGTGAACATTTACAGTATCTCCAATTAGCAGAATGCTAAACTTGTAGCTACCTGCAAAAATAATGTTTTTGGGGGGTAATTTTAGAATCAGAATCAGAATGAGATTTATTGCCATTGTTCATGTAGTACACAAACTAGGAATTTGTCTCGGTGCAATGCTGCAACATTAAACATGGAGTAGCACTAAAGATAAAAATAAAAAAACTATGCATGCAATAAAAGGTAGAATATGAATAAGTAATACTAATCTATGCAATTTTTAAATATATTAACAAGCAGCAGATATTGTGGAGTTCCACATAGTGCAGTCGGTAGTGCAAAAAGAAAACAGTGATAATTGTCATGAGTCCGGTTGAGCTGCTGTACGTAGTGCACGAGAGTCTAATAAGTCACTTAGTGTTCAGCAGTCTGATGGCAGAGGGGAAGAAGCTGTTCATGTAGCGGGAGGTTTTAGTCTGCATGGACCGAAGTCTTCTGCCTGAGGGGAGGGGGGCAAACAGTGCGTGTCCAGGGTGTGAAGGGTCGGCTATGATCCGACCTGCACGCCTCCGGGTCCTGGAGATGTACAGGTCCTGGAGGGATGGGAGCTTGCAGCCGATCACCTTCTCAGCAGCGCGCACAACGCGCTGCAGTCTTAGTCTGTCCCTGGCGGTGGCTCCTGCGTACCACATGGTGATGGAGGTGGTGAGGATGGACTCGATGATGGCCGTGTAGAACTGCACTAACATCTTGGTGGGTAGCTTGAGCTTCCTCAGCTGCCGCAGGAAGAACATCCTCTGCTGGGCCTTTTTGATGAGGGAGCTGATGGTCGGCTCCCACTTGAGGTCCCGGGTGATGGTGGTGCCCAGGAAGCGGAAGGAATCCGCAGTGGTGATGGGAGAGTCTGTGAGGGTAAGGGGGGGCAGAGGGGCTGTGACTTTTCTGAAGTCGACGATCATCTCCACTGTCTTCAAAGCGTTCAGCTGCAGGTTGTTGTGGCTGCACCAGGACGCCAGCTGGGCCACCTCTCTCCAGTAGACGGACTCGTCGCCGTTGGAGATGAGCCCGATGAGGGTGGTGTTGTCCGCAAACTTGATCAGCTTGACAGACTGGTGGCTGGAGGTGCAGGAGTTGGTGTACAGGGAGAAGAGCAGGGGGGAAAGTACACAGCCCTGGGGTGATCCGGTGCTGACGCTAACAGAGTCTGAGACAGTCTTTCCCAGCCGCACATGCTGCCTCCGGTCCATCAGGAAGTCGGTGATCCACCTGCAGAGGGAGTCAGGCACGTTGAGCAGGGACAGCTTGTCCTGGAGCAGAGCGGGGCGGAT
Organism: Pholidichthys leucotaenia; assembly: GCA_020510985.1. Lineage (NCBI taxonomy): Eukaryota > Metazoa > Chordata > Actinopteri > Cichliformes > Pholidichthyidae > Pholidichthys > Pholidichthys leucotaenia. The sequence continues at coordinate 388,179,905 of CM035844.1, read as the reverse complement.
GGTATTGAATGCAGAGCTGAAGTCCACAAACAGGATCCTGACGTAGGTTCCCGGGGAGTCCAGGTGCTGCAGGATGGAGTGGAGGGCCAGGTTGACTGCGTTGTCCACAGACCTGTTGGCTCTGTAGGCAAACTGCAGCGGGTCCAAGAGGGGAGTGGTGATGGTCTTGAGGTGGGGCAGGACCAGGCGCTCAAAGGACTTCATGACTACAGAGGTGAGCGCTACAGGTCTGTAGTCGTTAAGTCCAGTGATCCGTGGCTTCTTGGGGATAGGGACGATGGTAGAGGTTTTGAGGCAGGCCGGCACGTGGCATGACTTCAGGGAGGTGTTAAAAATGTCTGTGAAGACAGGAGTCAGCTCCTCCGCACAGTGTCTCAGGGTGGAGGGAGACACGCCGTACGGACCGGGGGCCTTGCGCGGGTTCAGTCTGGAGAACTGTCTGTGCACGTCCTGCTCACTGATGGCAAGGGCAGGGGGGAGGAGGGGGGGCCGCCTTTGATGAAGTGGGGACCATGGAGGCAGTGGCGCTGGGGGGAGGGGGGGAGTTGGACACAGCTGACGAGGTGTCAAAACAGGCATAGTGTTGGGACAGTCTTTGATAAAGGGTTTTGTCATCCTGTCTCTTAGAAGCCTGAGGCCGATAGTTGGTGATTTGCCTCAGTCCTCTCCACACAGAAGCAGAGTCGTTAGCAGTGAACTGTTGCTGGAGTCTCTCAGAATACACAGATTTAGCTTTCCTCAGCTCTCTGCTAAACCGGTATTTGACCTCCCTGTAGCAGTCCCGGTCTCTACTTTTCAACGCTGCTTCCTTCTCCTTCCTGATCTGTCTGAGCTTAGCTTTGAACCAGGGCTTGTCATTGGAGTAACTCACCCTGATGCGCGATGGAAGAATGCTCTCCTCACAAAAGTGGATATATGAGGTCACAGTGTCCGTGTACTCATCCAGATCATGCGTGGCTCCTTTAAACATGTCCCAGTCAGTTATTTCCAAGCATGTGCTCAGCTCCTCCACAGCTTCACTGGTCCATTTCCTCGTAGTGCTCACAACAGGTTTTGTGAGCTTCAGTCTCTGTCTGTATGTGGGAATCAGGTGGACCATCACGTGATCAGATAGTCCGAGCGCAGTGCGGGGAACAGCGCGATATGCGTCCTTAACTGTAGTGTAACAGTGATCCAGCGTGTTCTCTCCTCTGGTGGGGCATTTAATAAACTGTTTGTACTGGGGGAGTTCGTGGCTCAGGTTGCTCTGGTTAAAGTCGCCAACCACAATAACCAGAGAGTCCGGGAAAGTCTGCTCCGCTTGCTGAATGTGATCCGCGGGGGCGCGCTGAGCCTCACGCACGTCCGTGTTGGGCGGGACGTAAACAGCGGCCAGGATGAATGAAGCAAACTCACGCGGGGAATAAAATGGCTTGCAGTTGATGAATAAATATTCCAGAGCGGGAGAACAGTGTTGGGAGATCACAGTTACATCGGAGCACCAGCTGCTCTTGATGTAGAAGCAGACTCCTCCGCCTGTGGTCTTGCCGGAGAGCCCCGTGTCACGGTCTGCACGAAACAGCTGAAATCCCTTGAGGAGGAGTGCGCTGTCCGGTGTCTTTTCCTTGAGCCAGGTCTCAGTGAAGCAGAGGGCACACGAGGTGGAGAGGTCCTTAAATCGCATCAGCAGTCTCAGTTCATCTGCCTTGTTATAAAGAGAATTGACATTGGACAGAAAGATCCCAGGCAAGGCCATGCGCGTGCCTCTCCTGCGAAGCCGCACGAGGGCGCCCGCTCGTCTTCCTCTTTTTCGCCGTCTCACTTTTTGGGCTAAAAAGTGAACCAGATCGGCGGCAGGAGCTAAAAAAACTGGGAGTAGGTCCGTGGGAGTGAAAGTCCTGATATTTAGTAGCTCTTCACGGGTGTAAGAGCAGGCAGACACACAATTGACGAACAAAAACAAACAAAAAAAAGCGCAGCGAAGCACCATGGCGACCACTGTGGGCGCCATCTTTTAGCCTTTATTATTCAGATACAGTGAGAATAGGTAGGACACAGGATGGAGAGCAGGGGAGAAGACATACAGGAAGGTTTACCCGGTTGGGATTCAAGCCCACATGATGCCTGTGAGCAGCATGCTCTAATGGTGTGGGGTGCACTATAGACTGCTAGGCCACGGGATGTCCAAAAAATAAAGCTATTGTTAAACATAATCTTCCTGTAAAATCTAATCAGCTTGTATAACAGTTATCGTTTCACCTGTCCAGGAGAATAACAGTAGTCTGAAACAAACTTTGACCAATGGAATCACTGGTTTCTGCTACAGATACCAGCTAACAGTGCATGCAATCTGAGGTTGGGCTGGTGTTGTGCTACTTATCAGCACTTTTGTTGTTCAAAAGTCTTCTTCTTCCGGCTTTCAGAGAGAGCAGACTCATTTCTCTCCTCTCCTCTCCTTTCCTCCTCCCTTGATACTGATCCCAGCTTGCTGTGTCCTGTCTGTGTTCGCTCTTCTTCTGCTGCATCTCGATCCAAACGGAAATTATGGAAATTATGGAATTGTGGGCTTTAATGCTATTGACACCACTTTTTAACAGTAAATCGGGCCAGGGGGAGCCCAAGTGGAGAGACTCATGGAACAATTGGAACTCATGTGTCTGCGTGATTCGACTGAAGATGTGGAAGACATCTATCTGTTTTGGCGTGATCACAGGATTTCACTGTTTGGCTCTGGAGTGTTTCCTGGTGTATCGAAAATTATGGAAGTTGGATGAGCTAATCAAAATGCGGACCCGGCGTAGCTCCCTCAACAAATTCGACCAGCTGGGGAGAGCACTGATAGCGGCGAATGTGACTAACATGGAATTCACCATCTGGCATGCACTGAAGAGAGACGGACTCTGTGGACATGTTTATCTATGTTTCGGTAGGTGGATAACATCTTGGAGTCGCTGAGTGCTCTCCAGGGAATGATTTTAAAGCCTGTATGGAAATTATGTAGCACAGAATTGCATGAGAGATGAAAATTCTATGCTCTAAGTGAACTGTGCCTATTAGACCTTGATTCGGCGCCCTGAAGATTTCATTCCTCCTCTAGGAAGATAAGGCAGAAGGGAGTTTTGGCTTGGCTTCTCTTGGCTTCTCCCTAACCCAAACAACCGGTGTGCAGTATCTGAACTCTCAAGGACAGCGTCATGTGACTAGCATGGAAATTACTATCGGACATGCACTGAGAGAATGAACTCTTGTGGACATGCTATCTATGTTTTAGGACACTAAAGACATAACATCTAAATGCTGCTCAGGGAGGATTTTGCTGTTCACCAGTAACTGATACACACACTGCATACAACATTACACGACTGATACACATACACTGACATACACACACACACACTGTCTCTCTCAACTTTTGCTACTTTGTTAATGTGTGATTTGTATTGTCTGCTAATTGTGCATTAGAGGGTTTTTTCTATGTGATCACAATTTTGCTCATACGAGCTTTATTTTGATAAACTATGTTTTTTCTCTCTGCCCAATGTGTCATCCCTTCCCCTCTTTACCCCCCACTGCATGACAAGCGCCTTGCATGGCTGCCGCGTCATTAGGAAGCGCTTATCGAGCGCACCTAATGTCAAGTCAAATTCCTCGTATGTATAAAAACATGCTTGGCAATAAAGCTTATTCTGATTCTGATTCTGATTCAGTAAATGTCTCTTCTAATCAGCTGTATATACAGTACTGCCTAACCTACTGTATATCTCTTAACATGTCACTACTGGGTTTTTTATATTAAAATTAGAAAACTACATTGTTTTTAGCTAGCTTTGATAACACTGGTTAACAAGGGTTTTCTGACTTGTACTGCAATGTGGTCAATTTGGACATGACTTCTTTCTGACATTTTTTTAATCTTAGACTTAAAAGGAATGAACCATAAACATCCATGCACTGAGGAGACTTGCATGCGCAGGCTTCATGTTTACAGGCAGGCAACCAAATTATTAGATTTTTACACAGCCTATATCCTACCCAGTGTTTCCCTACCATTATATTGGGGGCACCCCCCATGCCGGTTCCAAGGTTGTCATAGCCAGGAGCGGCACTGGGGTTAAGCTCCCAGTGCTCATAAAATGCTCCTTGTGGCGTGCGTCTCGAAAAGCCTCTGACAACTAAGTCCAACTCTTAGCCTGCCCGTGTGGTTTAGTCTCTAAGCCCGGCGGAACTGCTTTTACTAATAGGAGAAGGGGCGAGGGCGGATCTCTGGCGCCTTAAAACCAGATGCTTCGGGTAGATGGTGGCTCGTCAACCTGGGAAGGTAGCCCATCTAGGGGAAGGTAAACCCTGATTTCAAACCTCTGCTGCCTTGCGGCACACCCGGTCATGGGAAAGGCTTCGGGAGTCAACCCTGAGGAAAAATCCGGAGTCGGAGCCCCTAAGGCAGTTTTCTGTTGTTCTCAACATCGTTCTGGCAGCTCCTGCGACGGCGCTGGTGCCAAACTGTAGCAGCCCTGCTGTTCCTTTGGATTCATCAGTGACGTGGAGAGGGGGGACATGCTGCATGGGCAACATCTTGTCCTCCATATCTTCCTGCCCAGGCTTGAATCCTACCAACGCCCAACGCTGGAAGGTAGAACACTGGATCACTGGAGAGGACACTCCAGCTTCGCCTTTGGCGTAGACAAAACGCGGGGAATGACAGTTACCGGTTATAAGCCACCGCTCAATTGGCGTAGAGCGCGGCGCCAGGGGTTGTTCCCGATGGGGGGAGGGATCATCGGATTTCACTGGACAGCTACCGCCTGCCTCAAGCTGGGCAGCCCCCAGCCAATAAGGTGTTGTCCCGCCACAGCTTGCTTTCCTCATTGGGTGCATGGGGATGAGGAGAAATCCGAACAGCAGGCTGAGAACCTTCGCACCAGGCAAGACAAAAAAACAAAAGAGACCAACTCTAAAACTGGGAACTTGGAACGTCCGCACTATGATGACAGGACTCGCTGCTAACCTCAAGGACATCAACGACACTAGGAAGACTGCCATCATCAATAATGAGCTGAAGAGACTGGGAGTGGATATCGCCGCTCTCCAGGAAACACGGTTGGCTGACGCAGGCACACTGAGAGAGAAGGACTACATGTTCTACTGGCAGGGAAAGGGCAGTGACGAACACAGGGAACACGGAGTGGGCTTCACAGTGAAGAACACCTTGCTGAAGATGGTGGAACCGGGCAACAATGGCTCTGCACGACTCCTTACCCTCCGCCTGAACACCACTCAAGGCCCAGTCACCCTCGTCAGTGTGTATGCCCCAACACTGACAGCCACACCAGAGGCAAAAGACGAGTTCTACGAGAATCTCGCAACAACTGTCAGGATCATCCCCAACTCTGAACAACTCATTCTCCTTGGAGACTTCAATGCCAGAGTGGGTGCTGACCACGACTCCGGGCCCTCCTGTCTTGGACCATTTGGCGTGGGCAGAATGAACGACAACGGACAGCGGCTGCTCGAGTTCTGCACGTATCACGATCTGTGCATCACAAACTCGTTCTTCAAGACCAAGCCCCAACACAAGGTTTCCTGGCGACATCCGCGCTCAAAGCACTGGCACCAGCTGGACTTGACCCTGACCAGGAGCACCTCACTGAAGAACGTGCTAATCACCCGTTCGTTCCAGAGTGCAGATTGCGACACAGACCATTCATTGGTGTGTTGCAAGGTCAAGCTGCAGCTGAAGAAATTCCATCATGCTAGACAGCCTGGAAAGGCACGGATTGACACCAGCAAGATGGCCCAACCAGAACTTGTTGAGCAGTTTGCCTCCACCTTTGAGAAGGAACTTGGTGTACCACAAGAAGGAGAATCTGCAAAGCAGAAGTGGGAAGAGCTGCGAAACACCATCCACCGCACAGCCTTGGCTACCTTTGGGAGGAAGACCTCGAAGTCACAGGACTGGTTTGATGCCAAGTTGACCAAGATGACCCCCGTCATTGAAGCCAAGCGCTCAGCACTTGCTGAGTACAAGAAGTACCCAAACGAGAAGAATCTCCAGATTCTCAGGGCTGCGAGAAGCAAAGTTCAGCAGACTGCTCGGCGCTGTGCCAACGAGTACTGGACTCAGCTCAGCCAAGACATTCAAACCGCTGCCATAACAGGGAACATCCGTGGTATGTACAATGGCATCAAGAAAGCACTTGGTCCGGCTCAGAGCAAGATGGCTCCCCTCAAATCCTCCACTGGGGAGATGATCACAGAAAAGAATAAGCAGATGGAGAGATGGGTGGAACACTACTCCGACCTCTACTCCAGACAGAACACCGTGACACCGTCAGCCCTTGATGCCATCGACTGCCTGCCATCCATGGGCGAACTTGACGCCGAGCCAACCATCGACGAACTCAGCAAGGCCATTGATAGCTTGGCCGCTGGCAAGGCACCCAGCAACGACGGCATACCCCCCGACCTGATCAAGCACTGCAAGACCGCCCTACTGCTGCCATTGCATGACATCCTCTGCCAGTGCTGGAAGGAAGGTGCCGTACCACAGGACATGAGGGATGCCAAGATCATCACCCTCTACAAAAACAAAGGGGAGAGAAGCGACTGCAACAACTACAAGGGCATCTCCCTCCTCAGCGTTGTTGGCAAAGTCTACGCACGAGTTGTTCTCGTTCGTCGACAGAAGCTTGCCGAACGTGTCTACCCCAAGTCTCAGTGTAGCTTCCGCGCTGAGCGATTGACGGTAGACATGATATTCTCCATTCGCCAACTCCAGGAGAAATGCAGAGAACAGAACATGCCCCTGTACGTCGCCTTCATCGACCTCACCAAAGCGTTTGATCTGGTCAGCAGAGAGGGCCTTTTCAAGATCCTGCCAAAGATAGGATGCCCACCAAAGTTGCAAAGCCTCATCGAATCGTTTCACACCAACATGCAGGGGATAGTGCAGCACGACGGCAACGTCTCAGAGCCATTCAACATACGCAGCGGAGTGAGACAGGGCAGTGTACTTGCGCCAACCCTCTTTGGGATTTTCTTTGCTATGCTCCTGAGGCATGCCTTCAGCACAGCAACAGAGGGAATCTACCTGCACACAAGATCTGACAGCAGGCTTTTCAACCTCGCCCGCCTGAATGCCAGAACCAAAGTACGCGAGGCTCTAATCAGAGACATGCTGTTCGCAGACGACGCTGCAGTCGCAACCCACACACAGCAGGAGCTTCAGACCCTGATGGACCGCTTCTCCCAGGCATGCAAGGACTTCGGGCTTACCATCAGCCTGAAGAAGACTAACGTCTTGGCGCAAGGCACGGAAGCACCACCAACCATCACCATCGACGACTACGAGCTGGAGGTCGTGAATCAGTTCACGTCCCTGGGGTCCACGATCAGCAACAACCTCTCCCTTGATACAGAGATCGACAAGAGGATTGGAAAATCAGCCTTCACACTCACTTGCCTTACCACACGAGTGTGGAAGAATCCCAAACTCTCTGTCAAGACGAAGATGGCAGTGTACAACGCCTGCGTCATCAGCACACTGCTCTATGGGAGTGAGACGTGGACAACATACACCCGGCAGGAAAAGAGACTGAACTCCTTCCACTTGCGCTGCATTCGCCACATCCTGGACATATCCTGGCAGGACAAAGTGCCCAACACAGAAGTTCTGTCCCGCGCCGGCCTTCCCTCCATGTTCACTCTACTCAGGCAGCGCAGGTTCCGCTGGCTAGGCCACGTTCACCGTATGGAGGATGGCAGAATCCCCAAAGATGTCCTCTACGGAGAACTCGCGACTGGCAGGAGAGACGTTGGCCGCCCACAGCTGCGCTTTAGAGATGTCTGCAAGAGGGACATGAAGACCCTGGAGATCAACACAGAGTGCTGGGAGGACCTTGCAACGGACCGCTCCAAATGGAGAGGCACCCTGACCAGACAGCTCAAGGCGGGTGAAGAGAGACTGACTGCTGCAGCAGATGAAAAAAGGACCCGCAGGAAGAACCGCCACAGACCCAGCAGCACGGAGACCACCTACAAGTGCGACCTGTGTGACAGGGACTGCCATTCGCACATCGGCCTGTTCAGCCACAGGCGGTGCTGTTCCAGCAGAGTAGACGTTTAGGATTCTCTTCCATGGTCATCATAGACCGACGGAGGCCGCCGCCGACCCCCCCATGCCCCTCCCCTCCAGAATGTCAAGTTAATCTTCTATCTATCTACAGTGAGGTAAAAAAGTATTTAGTCAGCCACCAATTGTGCAAGTTCTCCAACTTAAAAGATGAAAGAGATCTCCAATTTTCATCATTGGTATACTTCAACTATGAGAGACAAAATAAGAAAAAAAAAATCCAGAAAATCACATTGAAGGATTTTTAATGAATTAATTGGTAAATTCCTCGGTAAAATAAGTATTTGGTCAATAACAAAAGTTAATCTCAGTACTTTATTATTTACCCTTTGTTGGCAATGACAGAGGTCGAACGTTTTCTGTAAGTCTTCACAAGGTTTTCACACACTGTTGCTGGTATTTTGGCCCATTCCTCCATGCAGATCTCCTCTAGAGCAGTGATGTTTTGGGGCTGTCGCTGGGCAACACAGACTTTCAACTCCCTCCCAAGATTTTCTATGGGGTTGAGATCTGGAGACTGGCTAGGCCACTCCAGGACCTTGAAATGCTTCTTACGAAGCCACTCCTTCGTTGCCCAGGCGGTGTGTTTGGGATCATTGTCATGCTGAAAGACCCAGCCACGTTTCATCGTCAATGCCCTTGCTGGTGGAAGGAGGTTTTCACTCAAAATCTCACGATACATGGCCCCATTCATTCTTTCCTTTACACGGATCAGTCGTCCTGGTCCCTTTGCAGAAAAACAGCCCTAAAGTATGATGTTTCCACCCCCATGCTTCACAGTAGGTATGGTGTTCTTTCTCCTCCAAACACAACAAGTTGAGTTTTTACCAAAAAGTTCTATTTTGGTTTCATCTGACCATATGACATTTTCCCAATCCTCTTGTGGATCATCCAAATGCTCTCTAGCAAACTTCAGACGGGCCTGGACATGTACTGGCTTAAGCAGGGGGACACATCTGGCACTGCAGGATTTGAGTCCCTGGCGGCGTAGTGTGTTTCTGATGTAGCCTTTGTTACTTTGGTCCCAGCTCTCTGCAGGTCATTCACTAGGTCCCCCCATGTGGTTCTGGGATTTTTGCTCACCGTTCTTGTGATAATTTTGACCCCACGGGGTGAGATCTTGCGTGGAGCCCCAGATGGAGGGAGATTATCAGTGATCTTGTATGTCTTCCATTTTCTAATAATTGCTCCCACAGTTGATTTCTTCACACCAAGCTGCTTACCTATTGCAGATTCAGTCTTCCCAGCCTGGTGCAAGTCTACAATTTTGTTTCTGGTGTCCTTGACAGCTCTTTGGTCTTGGCCATAGTGGAGTTTGGAGTCTGACTGTTTGAGGTTGTGGACAGATGTCTTTTATACTGATAACGAGTTCAAGCAGGTGCCATTAATACAGGTAACGAGTGGAGGACAGAGGAGCCTCTTAAAGAAGAAGTTACAGGTCTGTGAGAGCCAGAAATCTTGCTTGGTTGTAGGTGACCAAATACTTTAATTTACCAATTAATTCATTAAAAACCCTTCAATGTGATTTTCTGGATTTTTTTTTCTCATTTTGTCTCTAATAGTTGAGGTATACCTATGATGAAAATTGGAGACCTCTCATCTTTTAAGAGGGAGAACTTGCACAATTGGTGGCTGACTAAATACTTTTTTGCCCCACTGTAAATGCAAGGAATCTCTGTAGAAAGGGTAGTCCCCACAAGTGATGATCAGAAAATTGGTCCCCATCAAACATGAAAACCAGTATAAGTATGTATATGCGTGTGTGTATGGACTCCTGTCTCTCTATTCTTGTGTGGACCACTCCTTGACAAACCACCTGATATTGTGAGGACATTTGGCCTGGTCCTCATGAGCACAAATGCTAAAAATGCTAGGATCCATTCCCCAAAGTGCAAGATACACTATTATGAATATAAATCATAAAAGATCACACAAATATGTGATCTGACAAACAAATAAACAAAGGTTCCAAAACAGTCACAAATATTGGATGTCTCATTTGTTTTCAGTAATTAGGAATTCCTTGATTTTTCTATATTTATTTTTCTAGAGAGAGCCAGAGCATCATGATTCCTTTAAGAGTTTGTTGCTGTCCACCTTCGTGCTGCCCCCCCCCCACAAAAAAAAAGGCTGCAAACCTAGGGGAAGCACTACTACGTATTGTATAGGTTGTCAATTGGGAATATCTTTGAAAAAAGTTATGAATGTTATGTACTGTTAAAAGTGTTATGTTTTTTTGTCCAAATATCAGTTATCTGGCTGCTTTGTCGCCATAACAAGATTGGTAATTCCTCTGAAAAAAAAAAATCAGTAATGGCAGAATTGCATTTCAGGACTAATTGTGTAAATCCTGTCCATTCAGAGTTCTTCATGGTGTCTTTTTTTTTTTTTGGCTCCTTTAGACCTGATCCACTGCACCAATGAGCTGAACGTCAGCATCCCCCACCTGGCAGACACGCTGCTGGAGCGCACAGCGACCAACAGCTGGATTGTGGTTTTCAAAGCGCTCATCACCACACACCACCTCATGATGTACGGCAATGAGGTGAGCGGAATGCAGTGATGGTGTACGGACACCCAGATAGGACAAAAGTAGTGTGTCACCTTGGCATAGCAAGCTTATTTTAATTAATGAGTGCATCTGCCACTGTAGTTATATGTATGGTAGTGTCTGTCAATTTGTTTTTTGGTAGATGGATTAATCTAAAACTACTGGACAGATACTGATTAGAGTTTTGGAGGGGTAGGCTGTGATACAAGGAATACTCCATTAAATTTTGATAGTGATTCATGTCCAGGATTTTTATTTAAAAATTCTAGTTGTTAAAGATACCTTGGTCAAAGTATGTTCTCTGTGAGTGCTTCTATTTAAAATTCATTACTCATAGGGGGTTCATACATTAAAACAATGAAAGAGAAAAATGGCTTGTTCACTTGGATCATGTGTCACAAACAGCTTCAAGGCATTATTTCCTCAGTGTTTTGTTACTCACTTGTTAGTGCATTCATATATTGAATAGAGCTATTGCACAATGTAGAGTGATGTACTTCCGCTTTCCGATCTCCCTGGGAGTTCACTTAGAGGGAGTTGTGCACAGAGGAAACTGTGGGATGGGGTAGAATGAGCATGCATGTGGGCAATACACATAAAGTTATTATTTTCAACGCATACACTTCTTTACCTCAGAATACATTTTACAACATGTTGAGTCTGCTTTGTGCTGCCTTGAGAGCCCTTATTGTGTAAAAATGTGAAGAAAATCAACAAGATATTGGCAGTATTTTCCTAATTTTGGAGTGAGAAATAAGGTTTGCAGTGTGAGAGAGAAGGGTTAAAAAGTGAGACTCACTCCAAAACAGTGAGAGTTGGCAACACCAACTTATTCTCTTATTAAACTTTGACTCACTCCTAATAGCACGGCACGGACTCAAGTGAATGTGGGTAATAAAGTCAGCAATAGTTGGTATGGTAAAGACTCTCATTTAACTTAATAAGAGAATCATCAGACTATACTGGAAGCTAACTAGGCTAATGACTATAACAGTAGTGCTAACGGCAATAAGGAAGGGATGCTGCATACACAAAGTAATATTAAAGGGGTTATTGACTGAAAAATGGTGTGTTTGTAGGTTTTAACTGTCTCAGTCACCTAATTATCCCAAAATGTTCAAAACAGTTAATTCTCTAAAAAAAAACAAAAAAAAAAAAACACAGCCTTTATCTCATTTTTCTCTCTCAGAAATGTTTTTTGACTTTTCTGTCTAAATCATTAATGACACGAATAGAAAAAGCCAACCCACCGCCATCCTTGAGACCAGCCTATTGCTCTATTATTGGCCCGCCTAGCTGTCTGCCATGTAGATGGAAGGGGTGCTAAAGGTAGCCCCTGAGCTATTACAGTGGATATAAAAAGTCTATCCAACCCTGCTCAAATGCCAGGTTTTTGTGATGTAAAAAAAATGAGAATAAGATAAATCATTTCAAAACTTTTTCCACCATTAATGTGACCTATAGCCTGTACAACCTAAATGAAAAACAAACAAATCTTTTAAGGGGAAAAATAAAAAATAAAAAACTTACAATAACCTGGTTGCATAAATATGCACAGCCTGTTATAACTGGGGATGTGGCTATGTTCAGAATTAACCAGTCACATTCAAACTGATTTGAAGAGGCCTGTGCACAGGAGATGCCCTCACAATCTGACAGATTTGGAGCGTTTTTGCAAAGAAGAGTGGGCAAATATTGCTACATCAAGATGTGCCACGCTGATAGACTCCTACCCAAAAAGACTGAGTGCTGTAATAAAAGCCAAAGGTGCTGCACAAAGTATTAGTTTAAGGGTGTGCATATTTATGCAACCAGGTTATTGTAAGTTTTTTATTTTTTATTTTTCCCCTTAAAAGATTTCAGTTTGTTTTTCAATTTCGTTGTACAGGTTATAGGTCACATTAATGGTGGAAAAAGTTTTGAAATGATTTATCTTCCTCTCATTTTTTTACATCACAAAAACCTAGCATTTGAACAGCGGTGTGTAGACTTTTTATATCCACTGTAGCTCCCAAGCTAATGCCAGGAATATTGTTATTTTCTTCAGCTCTTAGTCACCCTAATAACCATCCTTGTTACCACACGGTTTACCAGTCCACAGTCCATCTCCCAGTGGTTTTGCCGTGATTCTGCAGCTGGCGCCAGTATGCCAGTCATGGCAACTGCCTATGGTGCAACCCGAAACTACTCCCCCGAGCTCCCCCACCATCCTCTGGGGCTCCACGTGACTCTGCTCTACTCTTACAGGCAACACAGGGGAGAAGCTTCGTGACAGCACATTCCCTAGCTGGCTGTGGGAGAGGACCGAAGTCCCACGGAGCAAGACACTGCACTTTGAAATCCCATGGTTTGGCAGCTGTGCTCAGTCGGTGGCCTTGAGTTGCAGTGATCGGTAGGGCTCATGGAGCTGGCAATTTTTTGTGGCATCCCTGCAAGGTTGTTGGGAGATGGGCCGGAATGACGTGAGATACACAATCGACTGGATCAGTGACCCAGCGCTGCTCATCCAAGTTAGAAGGAGGCTAGAAGCTAATGGCTAACTGACATAAGAAGGAGGGCGGTTTTGAACAGGCGAAAGATGTTTCTTAAAGTGATAGGCTTTAAATGAGAGAGTTTCAAGAAAGCCAGAAAAAATAAAGTAAATTTGCTTCAATAATTAAAAAAATTAAAGAAAATGTGAACAAAATGTGTCACAAACACTTCATAAAGAATGTGTGACCTATTGAAGTGTGGAAAAAGTGCAGTCAGTGAACCTTTTGAAAGAAGTCAGGTAACAACATGGAGTCAGACTTAAGTTTTGGTAAGTTTCACAGGTCCATTACAGCCCATGGAGTGGTATTTGGAATGTGAGAGACATAAACAGTATGATAGCAGCACTATGCTAAGCTAACTAGGCTAACAATGAAACAGCATAGTACGATTAGAAAATGATCAAAATGCAAAACAGTAATTGTATAAAGAAAAAACGATCTGTCAATATATCACTTCCAATATGTACAATGATAAGTGAAAGTGATAAAAATTGATTTATTGACAAGAAAGCACTATGACGTGGGCAAATATATTGGAACCGGAAGTGGATGACCGGAGAGCCCTGAAAGCAGAAGTACATCACTGATCAAAAGGTCTATTGTGAATATATTGCTTTTAAAATTCCATGTGTTTTTGCTTGGTTCATTTTATTATAAAGCAAAAAGTACCACTACTATCATTATATTCTAAATTTTTTTAGGGAATGTTTATAAGGAGTGTTCTTCTTTTATTAGTGGATTAGACAACGGGCAGAAATATAAAACAGTGAAATTTCTGTTAAAGTCTCACACACGAGCATAAGGCAAAGACAAGCGAGGCAGATGTGGAGGTTTGCCAATCAGCCGGCTAATCATCTGTCACATAAGCCTGCCGTGCTGCACACCAGGTTGTAGCAATTTCTCTCCGACTCTCTCACTGTGAGATTCTTTGAAGCCGCATCTTGCACGTGTTCAACGCGGACTGATGAAGTATCCTGCTGACATTTCAATGGCCGGTATGACAAATCACCTCGCTCCACTGCTCACCCCTTCGAGAGTAGCGGCCGAAACATCAAAGATGTTAAATGATGGGGCCCTGAGAGTACAAAAAAAAAAAGAGGCTGCGGCAACGATTACTGCAGGGGATGATGACCCTCTCAGAGCATGAGGACAACAAAGCTTTTAGTGACTTGCCTAGTGACATGATGTTTTGGAAATATGTCAGAGTTGTTTAAATTGGCCGTGTGTTTGGCCTGTGTTTTCCCACTGGTTTTTGTCTGACCATGAAATGTTGGCTTAATGTTGTGTGGTAATTTTTAAAACTGGGCTGGAATGGGCTTGGATGAATGGAATATCATTTAAGTAAATGCTGGGTGGTTGTGGGAGTAGGGACAGATTGTGAGTGATGTGTATCAAGTAAATGTTGGATGAGTATTAATTGCGTTCACGATGCTGAAAATTTACATACTGAACTGCTCCTCCCTCACAACATATCTCATGTAAACCATTCCAAACAAAATATCTTTCTAGCTAATAGGCACCACAAGTCCATAGATGTTTGCTGGGCTTAATCTGGTCACACAGTCTTAGCATTTATTTTATCCAAAAATTTAAACAAAATTGTATATACTGGCCCAAATTTAGCCCACAATAAATAATGTAAGTGGATGTAGCCATGACAGAGGATCATTTACCATTCAGCAGAGAAACTGTTGTAACAATATTGAAAATGTAACTTTGTGAAATGTCTTCAATAATCCTACTTTTGTTTCCATATCTACCTTCATGGCATTGTCCATGTTTGCTGAACTGGCCACCACTTTTGTCTGCTTCTTGCATCATTCCAAACATGCCTCAACAGGACCAAGGTTGAAGTTGCTGAGGAAGGTTTTCCTCTGCCCGCCGGGGGCATGTTTTTTATTGAAATTCCCACTTAGGCTATTGGGCCACCATTTACTCATTCAAGAATCTGCTTTTAATGTACTCCATAGAGGTCAGTATATCGGGATACATTGTGGTGGTGATACTGTATGGATCCAGACACACAGTATCGTGATACTTTATTAAAGATGATTAAAGATGTACTCTGGTGGATATACAGTGGATATAAAAAGTCTACACACCCCAGTTCAAATGCAAGGTTTTTGTGATGTAAATAAATGATACCAAGATAAATGATTTCAAAACTTTTTCCACCATTAATGGGACCTATAACCTGTACAACCCAACTGAAAAACAAACTGAAATCTTTTAAGGGGAAAAATAAAAAAAACATAAAATAACCTGGTTGCAAAATGTGCACAGCCTGTTATAACTGGGGATGTGGCTGTGCTCAGAATTAACCAATTACTTTCAAACTCATGTTAAATGGGAGTCAGCACACACCTGCCACCATTTAAAGGGTCTGTGACAAGATCTTGGAACTATGCATAAGTATTCAGTATGAATTTATCTTATATGGTCCACATAGTTAGATCTGTTGAATTAGAATGCTAAATAAGTGGAAAAATATTTCTAAGTGAACTCAAATTTAGCGCCGTGTTGCACTAACATGATATCCTGAGATGCGCCTCGTTTCGGGGTATGATGTCATGAGGTGAGTTTCCTCTCGGCTGAGCGCTGTACTGTCAGTGCAAACAAGCTGTTTAGCTTCTATATCAGCGAAGACATGCCGAAACGTTGCGTGGCGGCTGGGTGTTCTAATTGCTCCAGTGAACGTATAAGTGTTACGACCCGAGCGCCGGTCCTGTCCACGCTCGGGCTATGTATATTCGCTGCCGGCTTTGACAGCTGTGGGTTATATTCTGGCTTCACCGGGCTCTTATTGTGAAGGCACTCGGTGGGGTTTCCGGCTGTCAAAATCGGTCAGCTGTCTGTCATCACTGCTCGTTAGTGTTCGCCTTTATAAGGCGGGCACTGACAGCAGTTAAATTGCAGGAGTATCGTCAAACAATCCTCGTGAGGCCTCGTTAGACCTTCATGTCAGGTTCGTGTTCTTCTGCGTCCCCGGGTCTCCTCGCCGGAGCGGTCCGAGCCAGTGGGTCGAGGGTCCCCTGCCCCCACGCCATACGGGTCATCGGCGTGGACAGCAGCGCGGGAGGAACCTCAGGCTGCAGACGACATCTTGCCAGCTGCGGAGCCCAACGCAGCTGAGTTGGAGCCTGCTGACGAGAGTCGCCGCCCTGAACCTGGATCGTCGAAGTCCTGGGTGGCAACAGAACCCGAGTGCTGGGCTGCACGGTGGCGCAGTGGTTAGCACTGCGGCAGCATAGTTTACCCTTGGCCGGGGGATTGTGGGGATCGTGGGATCGTGGGTTCGATCCCAGCCCCCGACCAACAGTGATCTGTGTGGAGTTTGCATGTTCTCCCCGTGTTGCGTGGGTTTACTCCGGGATTTCTCCGGTTTCCTCCCACATGCCAAAAAACATGCATGTTAGGTTAATTGGCTGTTCTAAATTGTCCCTAGATATTTGTTTCCTATAGGCCCTTAGAATAGAGGGTTAGTATTAATGAAAGCGCTTTGAGTGGTCTTTGTGACTAGAAAAGCGCTATATAAGTGCAGGTTAGTTAGTTAGTTAGTAGAGTGCAGGCAAGTGCTCCCTCTTGTGTCTCTGTCCCCTGTTTTGGAGCATTTTTGCCTGCCTCTCGGGGAAGCGAGTGAGGAGCAGCCGCCTGCTGCACCCGAGCTCGTCTCGCTGGGTTCTGTTGCTACCGGTGATTCTGATCCCAGTTTTCTTCTTGTTTGTGAGCCTCTTTGCAGTGTCACCGGCATGGAACCAGTCGGAGTCACTGGGTTGGAGGTCCCAGGTTCGGGAGTGGAGATCGTCAGCGGAGCTGCACCGACCCAGTCGGGGTCCGTTGTGGAGGCTGCTGTGGCCCAATCAGGGTCCAACGTGGGTGCGCCAGAGGCCCAATCGGGGTCCACCGCAGGTGCAGTTCTGGCCCAATCGGGGTCCGACGTGGGTGCGCCAGAGGCCCAATCGGGGTCCACCGCAGGCGCGGTTCTGGCTCAATCGGGGTCCGACGTGGGTGCGCCAGAGGCTCAATTGGGGTCCATCGCAGGTGCGGTTCTGGCCCAATCGGGGCCCGACGTGGGTGCAGCTGGGACCCAATCGGGGTCCAGCGGAGGTGCAGCGCCGGTGTGGTCCGCGGACGGGGGAGGAGCTGCAGACCTTTCGCCGTCGGACAGATTACAGGCTCATTCTTGCCTTCTTTCCCCTCTACTGAGTCACCGCCCTGCGCATCATCGTCGGGGGCCGTGGGGGTTCCTGTTTGCTCGCCCCAGCTCTCCCAAGTTTTGTCCTCGTCAGGGAGGCCGCCGCGGGCTGTTTTTCCCCGGGACTGGTGGCTGAGGGACATGGGTCGGCCGCCTGAGGGACTGCTTCGCCGGTTCGGCGCCCCGGGTCGGCCACCTGACGTGCTATGTGTTTCGTTGGGCGACCTGGTTCGGCCACCAGAGGAGCGGACGTGCTGGGCGTTGGACTGTGGTGAGCCGCCTGGTCATGTTCCACCTCCCATGACCACCCGCTGGCCGTTGGACGCGGGGAGACCACCTGAACTGTTCCTATGGCGCCTGGTCTCCGCCGGTCGGCATAAACTGTCGGCGGGGGGGGGGGGGGTAGTGGTCATTTTCTGGTGATGATCTGTCCCAGTGATTGTTTTGGGGTTTTTTCCCCTTGCTATCCTGTGTGCTTTGTGTTATGGCCATTTGGGTGTCTGCGGGTATTTGTTATGTCTTGCAGTTGCCCTAGTTTGTTTTGTGTGTAGTTAGGTATGAGCTAGTAATTGCTCTGTTTTTCTGTATTTGGTTATTTGAAAATTCACATGAGAATTCACACAGGTGGGAAGCCATTTTCTTGTGTAACATGTGGGCAAAGATTTAATTTTCTCTTGCTGTCCTGTGCTGTTTCTGTAACTGTTATTTGGGGATCCTTGGCAATTTGTGTTATGTCCTACAGTTGCCTCATTTTCCTCCGTGTGTATTTTATCTGATTTGAATATTTGGTATTTTTTGTCATTGTACTGTGTTTAGTTTTTTTTGCCCTGTCTGATCTGGATTTTGTCTTTTTCCTGTACTGATTCTGTGTTGGTCTTTTTCTCCCTCCGGACCTACCCTCATCCGCCCACCCTGGAGGGGGTGGGGGGGCAGGGTGGTCTATGGGCATTCTGGAAGCCCGCCCTCGGAGGGAGGGTACTGTTACGACCCGAGCGCCGGTCCTATCTGCGCTCGGGCTATGTATATTCGCTGCTGGCTATGACAGCTGTGGGTTATATTCTGGCTTCACCGGGCTCTTATTGTGAAGGCGCTCGGTGGGGTTTCCGGCTGTCAAAATCGGTCAGCTGTCTGTCATCACTGCTCGTTAGTGTTCGCCTTTATGAGGCGGGCACTGATGGCAGTTAAATTGCAGGAGTATCGTCAAACAATCCTCGTGAGGCCTCGTTAGACCTTCATGTCAGGTTCGTGTTCTTTCTTGTCTTGTCATAGTTTAGCTCGTAGTGGCTGGGGTTAGCCCTACGAGCCCTTGTATCGCTTAGTGTGTGTTTTTGCCCTTAGCAGCTCATAGCCTTGTGTCTTGTCTTGTTTTATTAATAAATTACCATCATTGCAAAACTCACCGGTGGACTCTTGGCGTCTTATGGTGATCCGCGAGGGTCACCGCATGACAATAAGCCTGTTCTCATTCCCAAAAGATCCAGATCTTCTTAAAAAATGGGCAAAGCAAGTACAGAGAACAAGGGACAAATGACAACCAACACCATCTTCTGTACTCTGTAGCGATCATTTCACTGCAGACAGTTTTTGAGGAGGCGCCTGCTATACAGGAAAGTTCGTTACAAACGGGTTCTAAAACCGATTGCCATGCCTACGGTTTTCAAACAAAAACCCACAGCTCAAGACGATATCAACATATCAAAACATCGCAGAGAAGCAACAGTGTCAAAACTCGCCCCGAAAAGAGTTTGTGTAATTAATTTTTTTTCCACATAAGGCGATCGTGATTTTATTATATTTTTTCCGCCGAAAGTAAAATCCTTCCCTATGAATTTTGAAGCCGAGTGTTGACTTTACTCCAAATGGAACGACTTTGTGTTAAAAAACATAATACTTTTTCATTTTTCATTTTTATAAACCTCATTGCCTACTGAAACTGAACATCTGGCCTTTTTTTTTTATTTTCTTGACCACCCGATCGGGGAAATAAAAAAAAAAAATTGAAGGCAAAATTTCTGTAAACCAAACGATTAAATAACGATTGCCCATATCAAAACAGCACAGAGAAGCAACAGTGTCAAAACTCGCCCCAAAAAGAGTTTGTGTAATTGATTTTTTTTCCACATAAGGTGATCGTTATTTAATCGTTTGGTTTACAGAAATTTTGGCTTCAATTTTTTTTTATTTCCCCGATCGGGTGGTTGAGAAATAAAAAAAAAAAAAAAAAAAATGTTCAGATATTCAGTTTCAGTAGGCAATGAGATGTATAAAAATTAAAAATGAAAAAAGTAATATAACGTTTTTTAACACAAAGTCGTTCCATTTGGAGTAAAGTCAACACTCGGCTTCAAAATTTATAGGAGAGGATTTTACTTTCGGCGGAAAAAATAAAATCAAGTGTGCTAATTTTTTTTTCTCTTGGCAGGGAAATTGTGGTCACATCGGCGGGTTGGTAAACCAGACAATTAAATAACAATTGCCTAATTGTTAAAAGTCTTGAATCACATATTATACGAGATTATTTATGGGTCTTTACCTTCAAAATGTGCAGATATGTAGGTTGAAAAATGTCACTTTTTTTTTTTGTTACTTATTTGTACCCGTAGGTAGATTTGGTTTGCAGTCTGGTGACAAGCCACCGGCTGCCGGTCGCTGCGTGCGCGAGCGCCCTAAACCTACATGTTTTTGGTATGCGGGAGGAAACCGGAGAAATCCCGGAGTAAACCCACGCAACACGGGGAGAACATGCAAACTCCACACAGCTCACTGTTGGTCGGGGGCTGGGATCGAACCCACGATCTCATGATCCCCGCGATCCCCCGGTCGAGGGTAAAACTGTGCTGCCACAGTGCTAAATCACTGCGCCACCGTGCACAAATGAAATAATTAATATTAAAATGAAATAATTAATTGCAATGTCCCTGCTTAAGAGTGTGTAATATTGCAATTAATTATTTCATTTAGGAAGTCTCAGAACTGCTGACAAAAATGCCAGAAGCAACGATCACTAGTGAAAGAACTTCAAGAAGAACATGAAGAAGCAGGCTTACCTTCAAGCAACATTTTTCAACCTACATATCTGCACATTATGAAGGTAAAGACCCATAAATAATCTCGTATAACATATAATTCAAGACTTTTAACAATTAGGCGATTATTATTTAATAGTTTGGTTTACAGAAATTTTGGCTTCAATTTTTTTTTTTTATTTCCCCGATTGGGTGGTCGGGGAAATAAAAAAAAATGCTCAGATGTTCAGTTTCGGTAGGCAATGAGATTTATAAAAATGAAAAATGAAAAAGTAATATAATGTTTTTTAACACAAAGTGGTTCCATTTGGAGTAAAGTCAACACTCGGCTTCAAAATTCATAGGGGAGGATTTTAGTTTTGGCAGAAAAAATATACTAAAATCACGATTGCCTTATGTGGAAAAAAAAAATCAATTACACAAACTCTTTTCCAGGTGAGTTTTGACACTGTTGCTTCTCTGCGCTGTTTTGATATGTTGATATCGTCTTGAGCTGTGGGTTTTTGTTTGAAAACCATAGGTATGGCAATCGGTTTTAGAACCCGTTTGTAACGAACTTTCAAGCCTAAAGATTCCTGTATAGCAGGCGCCTCCTCAAAACTGTCAGCAGTGAAATGATCTCTACAGAGTACAGAAGATGGTGTTGGTTGCCATTTGTCCCTTGTTCTCTGTACTTGCTTTGCCCATTTTTTAAGAAGATATGGATCTTTGGGAATGAGAACAGGCTTATACGTTCACTGGAGCAATTAGAACACCCAGCCGCCACGCAATGTTTCGGCATTTCTTCGCTGATATAGAAGCAAAACAGCTTGTTTACATTGACAGCACATGGATCAACCAAGAGGAAACTCACCTCATGACGTCATATCCCGAAACAAGGCGTGTCTCAGGATATCGTGTTAGTGCAACACGGCGCTAAATTTGAATTCACTTAGAAATATTTTTCCACTTATTTAGCATTCTAATCAACAGAACCAACTATGTGGACTATATAAGATAAATTCATACTGAATACTTATGCATAGTTCCAAGATCTTGTCATGGACCCTTTAAAGTGCCTCTGATTAACCCCAAATAAAGTTCAGCTGTTCTAGTAGGCTTTTCCTCACATTTTTGTAGTCACATCTTACAGCACAAGCCATGGTCCGCAGAGAGCCTCCAAAGCATCAGAGGGATTTCATTGTTCAAAGGTATCAGTCAGGAGAAGGGTACAAAAGAATTTCCACTTCTTCATAGCAGTCTGTCGGGGCAAGGCATTAAATATACCATGGAACACAGTGAAGACAATCATCATCAAGTGGAAAAAATAGGGCACAACAGTGACATTACCAAGAACTGGACGTCCCTCTAAAATTGATGAAAAGATGAGAAGAATACTGGTTGGGCAGGCTACCAAGAGGCCGACAGCAACATTGAAGGAGCTGCAGGAATTTCTAGCAAGTACTAGCTGTTTAGTACATGTGACAACAATCTCCCATCTTCTTCATATGTCTGGACTATGGGGTAGGGTGGCAAGACGGAAGCCTTATCTTAGGCTATATTCACACCAGGCTAGTCCGGAAGTCTCGATTTGACTCGGCAGGAGATAGCGAGAATTTTCACACCTTCATTTGGTTCGGTTTGCTTTCACACAGCACTTCACTCAAGCGGACCAAACTGCTTGGACAACATCACGCAGTTACAACAGCTGCTCGTTGGTGGCGCTGTAGCCGAAGCCACCACTGACCAGGAAGAAAAAATCTCGGCGAAGAAGAGAAATCCAGTTCATCGATTGGCCAGGACTATGGCTGTGTTGTGAGACATGTATATGTTGGACACTGCATATGTGATTTAACCACAATGAAGGAGAGCCAGCCCCCTGCGGTGCGGAGCCACAGAGCCTGGACCCCCTGCGGAGGACAGGGGACAGAAGACTTCCTGACCACTGAGGCTCGGGAAGAGAGAAGGGGGAGTTATGTAAATAAAAGGCTAATGAATGTGAATAAAGAGATTTTGAGAGAAATGTGTGATTTCCCCCGCGAGGGAAATGGTTTGATGTCAGAATGTTTAAATGAGAGAACTTTGGTGTGTTCACTCTCTTTGTTCGCTGCTCAAGAATAAGAGCAGACAGTGGAATGATTTCTTGAATAAACTGGAATGGAAGACAATTCGGTTTCGTTATTCAAGTCTCCCCACATTGGTGACTGACGACGTTGAGAATGAACGAAGAAATTCTCAGGGTCCCGGACTCACAGCGCTCAGAGCTGGCGAGCGCAGTGGCCGTTAAGCTGCCTGATTTCTGGCAGGATAACCCACGGTCGTGGTTTCTGCAAGCAGAGTCGCAGTTCGCGCTCGCAGGAGTAACGGTGGATGACACTAAGTTCCACCATGTCATCGCTAAACTGGACAACAGCACAGCTCGGTGCGTGCAAAGCTTGGTGGAGCAGCCACCCGCGACCGACAGGTACGGCAAGCTGAAATCCACCCTCATCAAGTTTTTCACCCCCTCGGCTGAAGTGAGGGCGAGGAGGATCCTGTCTTTGCTAGACCAAGGTGGACACAGGCCGAGCGCCCTGATGGAGGAGATGATACAGCTGAGAGGGTTGGACAACGATGATTTCATTTTTCAGTTCATCTTCCTCTCCAACCTCCCGGCGCATGCGAGAAGCACGCTGGCCGGCAAAAAGTGTCACACCCTGGAGGAGTTCCGGGAGCTGGCCCAGGAGGCAGATGGGATCCTGGACGCCTGCGGCGGGCAAGCAACCACAGCGGCGACCCGAGACAGCGGGGAGCCAGAGGCGGCAGAACCAGACTGGCCGACGACGGCGGCAACACGACCGCGACGAGGGGGAGCCAATAGCCCGGCGGCAGAGGCGCGGGCACGACACAGCGGAGGAGAAGATCTCTGCTTTTACCATCGGAGGTTCGCAGAGAAGGCACGCAAGTGTGTGCCGCCCTGCATCTTCAGGAGTTCGGGAAACGGCAAGACCGGGGGTCTTGACCCTCGGAGAACGCAACAAGCTGCTCTACATCACGGATGCGCGCTCCGGACGAGTGTTCCTCATCGACACCGGAGCACAAGTGAGCTTCATCACCCCAACATACGCGGACCGGGTGGCTGGACCCCACGGTAACGGAGCTACAGCGGCAAATGGCTCGAACATCAACACCTACGGGAGAAGGACCTTGCCTTTATGCTTACATGGCCGCACATATGAATGGACTTTTGTAATAGCGGCGGTGAGTTTCAACATGTTGGGCGCGGATTTTTTGTGTTCACACAATCTGTTAGTTGATCTTGCTAATAGACGGCTGGTAAATGCACTCTCTTTTTACTCTCTCCCCTGTTCAGCTCGAGTGTCCCCGCCACCAGTACAGACCCACGTCGCTACAGCAGGTGGTAAGTTTCACACACTCCTCACCCAATTTCCAGCGCTCACTGTGCCCACTTTTTCAGCGACGGTCGCGAAGCACGGGGTGAAACACTTTATCCCCACTTCTGGTCCTCCCGTGTGTGCAAAAGCTCGGCGCTTGGAGGCAGTTAAGCTCGCCATTGCGCGCGAGGAGTTCGCCAGCCTGGAGAGGCTGGGCATCGTTCGTAGGTCGAAGAGCCCGTGGGCTTCGCCGCTGCACATGGTACCGAAAGCCGATGGCTCCTGGAGACCGTGCGGGGATTACCGCAGGCTAAACAACGCTACGGCGCACGATCGTTATCCCATCCCGCACATTCAGGATTTTTCGGTGCACCTGGCGGGGGCGCGCATTTTTTCAAAGATTGATCTAGTTCGCGGCTATCACCAAGTCCCGGTCCAACCGGAGGACATTCCTAAAACAGCGGTAATAACCCCGTTCGGACTTTTCGAATTTTTACGCATGCCGTTTGGTCTCAAAGGGGCGGCGCAAACATTTCAGCGGATGATGGATGCCGTGTTACGCGATCTCCCTTTCGTGTTTGTGTACCTCGACGACATTTTGGTCGCGAGTACTTCAGAGGACGAACACGAAACGCACCTCACAGCAGTTTTTAGGAGGCTGGGAGAGCACGGCTTAATAGTTAACCCAGCCAAGTGCCAGTTCGGCGTCGAGCGGATCGATTTTTTGGGTCACCGCGTCTCCCCGGAGGGAGCGGTTCCGTTACCAGAGAAAGTACGCGCGGTAGCGGATTTTCCCCGTCCACAAACGGTCAAATCACTACAGGAATTCTTGGGGATGGTGAATTTTTATAACCGATTCCTGCCCCACGCAGCTCAAATCATGCAACCGTTATATGCCGCGCTCAAAAAACAAAAACCGACCCAGGCGGTCGAATGGTCCCCGGAGCGGGAGCGCGCGTTCACAGAGGTTAAAAAAGCCTTGGCTGACGCTGCGCTCCTGGCCCACCCAGACCCTGCAGCACGTATCGCGCTGACGACAGACGCTTCAGACTTAGCCATAGGGGCCGTTATTGAGCAACAGGTAGCCAGAGTTTGGCAGCCTTTGGCTTTCTTTAGCAAATCTTTAAGCGCGGCTGAACGAAAATACAGCGCGTTTGACAGAGAACTGTTGGCGCTGCATTTGGCTATTCGTCATTTCCAGTTCTGGCTGGAAGGACGGTGCTTCACCGCTTATGTGGACCACAAGCCGCTCACATACGCCATGGCCAAAATTTCAGACCCGTGGTCCGGCAGACAGCAGAGGCAGCTGGCCGCAATCTCGGAATTTACCACTGACATTAGGCACGTTGCGGGCAAATTCAATGTAGTAGCGGATTGTCTCTCACGCGCGTTCACGACCCCAACACGCGCAGAGGCAGAATGGGCCACCGTGACCGCGCCGCAGGAGAGCGGCACGGTGGCGCGCGCAGCCCCGGTGCACGTGGGTATAGATTACGCAGCCATGGCAGCGGACCAGGGGGCGGACGCAGACGTGCGCGCGCTCCAGTCTGGACCAACAGGGTTGAGGCTGGAGAGCAAGTGTTTACAAACCGGTATGCCCCCCCGATCTGCGACGTGTCGACGGGGCGCCCGCGTCCGGTGGTTCCGGCCACGTGGCGCCGCCATGTTTTTGACTCGGTCCACTCACTGGCGCACCCGGGGGTGCGCGCGTCGGTGAAACTAGTGGCGGAAAAGTTTGTTTGGCCGTGCCTGCGCAAGCACGTGAAGGAATGGGCAAAAACCTGCATTTCCTGTCAACGGGCCAAAATTCACAGGCACACAAGAGCCCCGTTAGAACCGTTCCGCATTCCGGCCAGAAGGTTCGACCATGTGCACGTCGACCTTGTGGGCCCCCTACCGGCATCACAGGGGTTCACGTATCTTTTGACAATGGTGGACCGCACCACACGTTGGCCGGAAGTGGTCCCACTTGCGACGACCACGGCCGCGGAGGTGGCTCGCGTTTTTTTAACGGCTTGGGTGGCGCGTTTCGGGGTTCCGTCGGACATTACGTCCGATAGAGGACCGCAATTCATCTCTGAGCTGTGGTCAGCGATGGCCAACGGCTTAGGAGCCAAAATTCACCACACTACGGCTTACCACCCTCAGGCCAATGGTTTATGCGAGCGTTTTCATAGGTCTTTGAAGGCAGCACTCAGAGCGTCGCTCACGGATGCAGATTGGGTAAATAAACTGCCATGGGTTTTATTAGGGTTGCGTTCTGCGCCCAAAGAGGACTTAGACGCCTCCCCAGCGGAGCTGGTATTCGCACAAACTCTTAGGCTGCCAGGCGAGTTTTTACCAGAGCCCCCAGAGCCCCCACCTCTCTCGGCTCTGGGACCGTTAGTCGGCACGGGGGCAGACACGCTCCCGGGTCCGGTTCATCACGCTTTTCCACGAGTTTTCGTCCCCAAGGCTTTGAAAAATGCCGATTTCGTTTTTGTCAGGCGCGAAGCCCTAAAAGCAACGCTCAAACCGCCTTACGAAGGGCCATTTCGAGTGCTGGAGGCAGGTGATAAGCAATTTGTGCTGGATTTTGGAGACAGAAAAGAGACAGTCAGTATTGACAGACTAAAACCTGCTTTTGTCATGAAGGACGTGTCTGTACCGGTCGCGGTGGTGCCTCGACGAGGCAGGCCCCCGCAGAAGGCAATTAATCACTCTCTTCCTCAGTCAACAGACCCGAAGCAGAAAAGCACCGCAGGCAAGGCGGGGCCAACGCACAGCAGATTCGGCAGACGGCTGAAGCCCAAGCGGCGCACAGACTGAATGTTGGTGTTGATTATTCAGTAGTGAGTAAGGTGCTATTTAATTTTAGGAATTAGTCTGTTCTTCATCGCTTGGGGGGGGGTTATATGGCTGTGTTGTGAGACATGTATATGTTGGACACTGCATATGTGATTTAACCACGATGAAGGAGAGCCAGCCCCCTGCGGTGCGGAGCCACAGAGCCTGGACCCCCTGCGGAGGACAGGGGACAGAAGACTTCCTGACCACTGAGGCTCGGGAAGAGAGAAGGGGGAGTTATGTAAATAAAAGGCTAATGAATGTGAATAAAGAGATTTTGAGAGAAATGTGTGATTTCCCCCGCGAGGGAAATGGTTTGATGTCAGAATGTTTAAATGAGAGAACTTTGGTGTGTTCACTCTCTTTGTTCGCTGCTCAAGAATAAGAGCAGACAGTGGAATGATTTCTTGAATAAACTGGAATGGAAGACAATTCGGTTTCGTTATTCAAGTCTCCCCACAAGGACTGGTGTTATGCCAAAAATTGCTTGCTTGCCAAGAATTGCATCCCATGCACCAAAACTATAAAATATAACACTACAGCCAGGCTTGTAACCATTTGTGCATTTTTGGAAGTATCCATTATACATTTTTAGAAGTAAAAATTGTTATTACCTCTTGTAAATTATCTTTAAATTATGCTTATTCGATGATGGGATGCAATTCTCAGCATAACACCGTTCCCTTCAGTAAGGTGTTTATGCGCCACAAACTAATAAAAATGAAAAGCTCCGTTGTCTGTATAAACCCCCCGTGCTGCCATCATGTCGCTAAACGTTTTAAAAACATCGGTATTCTTGTGTGTAGCCAAAAGCAGCTGAGAAATCTGGTACTCGGATCAAATATCTATCACAGCCTGCATCTCACGCCTCACTTGTCACTACTCCAAGTCCAAGAAACATTTTTCTAAAGTTTTCTCCTCAGTTTTCTCTGGTAAAAGTATTTCTTGGATCCGTGCGGTTGACTTTATTGTTATTTTCTACCCAAAATGGAGGCTGAAGAACCAGGAGCTCTTCAGCTAAATCGGGTTGTTGGATTTATTTACTCATGGATTCCTACCATGGACGTGCTGCCAGGAAACACACATCAGGTTTTCAACAGGAACAACTTTTTCAGGTGAGCGGGAACTCCACCTGTCTGCATCTCACCCAGACGGTGAATTAATGTCTTTTCATGTATTTACATTGCGTTATAATGTAATCGTGCTGGGCGAAAAATTCGCCTGTTCATGTTTGATGTGAAGGCACCTTTACAGTAAACACCACTTTCTCTTCTCACTGTATGTTGGTGTGGTTACACAAACGCCGAGGGGCACGTCCGCCCTTTGGTCCCCTGGATAGTCCGTTTGCATTCACATGGCAAGTGAAGCGCACCAGACTGCGTTTGCAAGCAAACCGAGACCACCCCTTTTTTTCAGGGGGACCAGAGTTTGCTTGTTTGGTGCTGCACCAGAGTTCTAGGTGCATTCAGATGGCGCCAAACGAACCAAACTATCCACGGAATACACACTTTGGTCCTTTAGTCCAGACCAAACAGGGGCCATGTGAATGCGCCCTTACAAAGAAAAACATCCAAGTGTTACGTAGCTGGACGAGGCGGCTGTCAATCATCAATTTTTCATTTTATTCCAAAAAACTTCACAGATAACAACTTCAGCGTACATACCAAATCTTCACACCGACACGACACTCTTCCCAATAACCAACACCTGTTATATTAAGTGAGACAATTAGGGCTAATTAGCCCCTACCATAACCCCAGGTAAAACGATAAACATTTTCCATTTTTCACACATACCCAATAGCATCTAAAAGTCCATAACAATTTCCCACCTATTTACAAAATACATATAAATAACACAGAATAAATAAGACACCATAAATAATTCAATAAATAATTTAAACCCCTATTTACAAAATCTAAATCACCCCTAAACTTACCATCACATGCTCCCTTCCTGCTGGTATCCTTTAAAAAGCATTCAACCCCTAAAGAGTCTTTTGCCCGGACACCATCAGGGAGCATGCTGGCAAAGGTATGTGGATAATGATCACCACTTGTTTTACCCAAATAATTAAACATAACAATTATCTCACAAAGGCATTCCAATTAGTCAAAAGCAGATCTTAAAGTAATATGTGCAAACTTAACAATAATTAACATTTACAAATATTACCCAAACAATATAATTAAACATACAATAAACCATAACAGTGGTGACACTCCGTCGTCACATTTCCTCCCCCCTTTTCCCAAGAGTACAGTACTCTAAGAGTCATGTACTCTTGAGAGACCATCTGCCACAAGGTTAGTTTTCCCTGCCACATACCGAACAGTAAAGTTATATGGTTGAAGGGACACATACCACCCTGTGAGATGACTGTTCATGTCCTTCATCCTGTTCAGCCACTGTAGGGCCCGATGATCTGTTTCCAACATAAAATGACGCCCCAGTAAATAGTACTTCAGAGACCCTATTGCCCATTTCATGGCAAGACATTCCTTCTCTACCGTAGAGTATCTCGTCTCCCGGTCCAACAACTTACGGCTCAAGAACAGTACTGGGTGTCTCTTTCCCCTCTCCTCCTGGAGAAGTACTGCTCCAATGCCAACTCCTGAAGCATCTGTCTGTAGAATTGAACGGGCGAGCAAAGTCTGGACTGTAGAGAACATTCTCACCAGAGATAGCACTCTTCAGATCCTCAAAAGCTCTGTCACACTCCTCTGTCCATTTTACCCTATTTGGTGCTGAAGCCTTAGTGAGGTCAGTCAAAACTGCTGCTCTTTCAGCAAAGTGGGGAATAAACTTACTGTACCATCCTACCATTCCCATGAATGATCGTACCTTCTTTTTAGTAGTGGGCACAGGATAGGTCCGGATGGCATCCACTTTACCTACTCGTGGTCTAATGACCCCCTGACCAACCATATGTCCCAGGTACTCCACCTGCTGCTGTCCAAATGCACATTTGCGTGGATTAATCGTCAGTCCTGCCCTCTTAATCAACTGAAGGACCTGCCCAAGGTGTACCAAATGCTCTTCCCAAGTCTGACTATAGATGACTACGTCATCCAAATAGGCAGCTGCAAAGTTCGATACCCTTCTCAATACTTGGTCCATGAGCTGCTGAAAAGTTGCAGGTGCCCCCTGAAGGCCAAGTGGCATAACCCTAAATTGGAAACTGCCATAAGGTGTTTTAAAGGCTGTAAGTTCTTTTGTTTCCGGTGCCAATGCCACCTGCCAATACCCCTTGCATAGGTCCAGTGTAGAAATAAACCTAGCCCTGCCCACTTTCTCTAACAGTTCATCAATCCAGGGCATGGGGTATGACTCAAACTTAGACACTGAATTGAGATATCTGAAGTCAATACAGAATCTCAAAGAGCCATCCTTTTTGGGTACCAGCACAATCAGGCTACACCACTCACTGACTGACTCCTCGATCACTCCCAGCTGCAACATCAAATCAATCTCCTGCTTCATCTTTGGAACCAATCGCTCCGGGATCCTGTAAGATTTCCTACGTGGAACAGCTTCTTCTTTCAAATAGACTTTATGATGCACCAGTGTGGTGAAACCAGGTCTCTCCTGAAACAATTCTGGATCTAACAGTGCCTCTAATTCTCTCTGCTGATCAACCTGCAAATGAGACACTTGAAACAAACACGGCTCTGACACATTTGTGGGAAAAGACTGTTCTCTCTCCTCATCCACTTCCGTCGCACAAATGAAGAGCTGATGTGTCTCCTGAAGAACAGGCTGCTGCTGATGACCAGGCTGCTGAAACTCTTTCAACAAGTTAATATGGAAGGTCTGATGTTTTACCTTCCTGTCAGGCATATATAGTTCATATGTCACTGCACTTAGTATTTTAGAGATTTCATACAGCCCCTGCCATTGAGCCAACAGCTTACTGTCACGCGAGGGCAGCAATAACAAAACCTGCTGACCTGGGTGAAAAACCCTTTTTTTGGCCTTCTTATCATACCAAGTTTTTTGTTTGGCCTGCGCCGTCCTCATGTGCTCCTGAACCAAAACAGTCATTCGATCCAGTTTCTCTCTCATCTTAATAATATATGAGACCACATTATCCTGATCACTCAGTGGGCTCTCCCAGTGCTCCTTTAATAAGTCCAGCGGGCCCCTCACCTGACGACCATACAGTAGTTCAAAAGGTGAGAACCCTGTTGAAGCCTGGGGCACCTCCCGATAAGCAAATAATAAATATGGTACCCATTGGTCCCAATCCGAGCCCGTTTCAGAAACAAATTTCCGCAGCATGTTTTTCAGAGTCTGATTGAATCGCTCAACTAGTCCATCTGTCTGAGGGTGATATGGGGTGGTCTTAATACCCTTAATACCCAACAGCTTATATACCTGCTGCAACAGTTTTGACAAGAAATTTGTTCCACAGTCTGTTAGAATCTCTCTGGGTATGCCTACCCTTGAAAATAACTGGATAAGGCAGTTGGCAACCTGCCTAGCCTTGATAGATTTCAGGGGGAAGGCTTCTGGGTACCGAGTAGCATAGTTACAAATCACCAGAATGTATTTATTACCAGAGGAGCTTCTCTCTAGGGGGCCAACTACATCCATCCCTATTCTGTCAAATGGTGTTCCAATAATTGGTAATGGGTGCAGTTGGGCACGGGCTACTCCCCTAGGTGATGTAATCTGACATATTGAACATGACATGCAGAACTCCTTTATCTGGGTATACATTCCCGGCCACACAAACCTTCTAGCAATTCTTTGTAAAGTCTTTTGAAATGCTAGATGACCTGCCCAAAGGATAACATGTCCCAGTTCCATAATCTGTGGTGTGAGGTCCTGTGGCAAAGCAATGGCCATAACTTCACCTTGTTGCTGGTACAAAATGCCCTTTTTAATGATATACATGGCCTCAGCCAAACAATCCGTTCTGCCCTGTTTCACACCCTCAATCTCCGAAACTTTATCAAACCATGGTCCAAGTGCTGGGTCAGCTTTCTGCAATGCAGCTATGTCAGGAGGGATGTCAAACTCTACTGACTGACTTAGCTGTGGTGTTCCTTCACCCAAGTTCTTTACTGAAGCTAACACCTTATCTCTTCTCCTCTGAGCCTTGGATTTAGATTGTTTTCTAGGGCCTGCCTCTATCTCAGAATCATAAAATGGCAGCACCTGAAGAACATTGGCAGCCCTCTGCGCCCTGGTTGTCACCATATTACAAATTTTCCCAACAGGTGCATCAAGCCTCTGCTCAATAGCACCACCTGCCTGTCCCTCAGTTTGTTCGTCTCTAACCTGTTGTATAATGTCCAACAAAATTGGAACATCATTGCCAAGAATAACTGAATAAGGCAAATCAGGCACAAGAGCTACAGGAAGGAGATAAGTTTGACCCCCCACTGTTTAATAAACCTCAGCGGTCGGGTACAATTTCTTATCCCCATGAACACAACTGATATTAACTGTAGTTTCACTCCATGAATCTCTAGGGACTAGACTGGGCAAAACAAGTCTGGAAACAACCGGAGTCTAACAAAGCCTCTTCACACTGACCATTAAGCAGAACGTTAGTTTTGTATATTTCACCATGAATTGGTGCTGACAGAGTAGGTCTTGGAACTGAGCATAATAGTGAAGGTTTCTCATTTTTTATGGCAGGACATGAATATTGGGTGTGACCGATTTTATTGCACTGATAACAGCGTATATCTTTATTAGACACAACACGTGACTTTTTGCTACTATTATCTCTGCCATTTGTGATCTATCTGGAACTGGAATACAGCCTATTTTGAGCTGGACCACCCCTTTCACCCTCATTAGACTTACTCCGTATGATGAAAGAACTGTCACGGCCGAGAGTAGGTCTCCTGCTCCCAGACCTGGCTGACAGAAAAACCTCCGCTAGACGAGCAGCGCCCTCTGCAGTCTTCGGGTCCCGCTCTTGTATCCAGATTCCCAGTTCCGGGTTCACCATCCGCAGAAAGTGCTCCAAAATTAACAACTCCATGATGTCTTTCACCGTTGAGGTCTCTGGTTTAATCCATTTAACACACAGGTCTTTCAAACGAACATACAGTTCACGGGGGGTTTAGTCCTGATAAAAGTCCAAAGACCGAAACCTTCTCCTGTATGTGTCGGGTGTTATTTCGTACTTATTTAAAATTGCTTCTTTCACTTTTTTATAATTGTCCGTGTCAGCAATGTCCATCAGTACATACGCACTTCGTGCTTTACCTGTGAGTAAAGGAGCCAACTGGATAGCCCACTCTTCTTCACGCCAGCGGCAGACTGTAGCAATCCTCTCAAATGTCGCCAGATAGTGCTCGATGTCATCCTCGGGAGAGAGCGGATTCAGCCTGGGCTCATGGTGCATTCGCGTTCTCGTTCTCCTCGGCTGCACCTGCAGCAGTAAATCATCCTCCTGCGGGCTGACCCGACTGGCCGTCACCCTGGGGTCTTCCCCCGAAGCGTTGTAGTCACCACTGCGTTCAGCCCGGCTCCCATACTCCTCTCTCAACTCCGCAACTTGCAACTGCACCCGACGAATTTGACTATCTACAGTCTGCCACCTTTGATGTTGAAGAGCGGCTTCTTCTTCCCTCTGATGGTCTCTGACAGTCAGCGAACGAACCAAGGACTTTACCAAGCACATTAGTTCCTCGAGCTCGCCCAGTCCGCTGGCTCCCGGCTCCTCAGCTGCCACAGCTGCGCCAGAGTCAAACTGCTCCTCTTGCCTCATTATTTTCTTTCTGGACATCGTTTCGTCCTTTGTCGTCAACCACTTCCACCAAATGTTACCTCGTCTGCCACCAAATGTTACGTCTCGTCCTGGGAACGGACCACCGCTGCCACCAAATGTAACGTAGACTGGACGAGGCGGCTGTCAATCATCAATTTTTCATTTTATTCCAAAAAACTTCACAGATAACAACTTCAGCGTACATACCAAATCTTCACATCGACACAACACCCTTCCCAATAACCAACACCTGTTATATTAAGTGAGACAATTAGGGCTAATTAGCCCCTACCATAACCCCAGGTAAAACAATAAACATTTTCCATTTTTCACACATACCCAATAGCATCTAAAAGTCCATAACAATTTCCCACCTATTTACAAAATACATATAAATAACACAGAATAAATAAGACACCATAAATAATTCAATAAATAATTTAAACCCCTATTTACAAAATCTAAATCACCCCTAAACTTACCATCACATGCTCCCTTCCTGCTGGTATCCTTTAAAAAGCATTCAACCCCTAAAGAGTCTTTTGCCCAGACACCATCAGGGAGCATGCTGGCAAAGGTATGTGGATAATGATCACCGCTTGTTTTACCCAAATAATTAAACATAACAATTATCTCACAAAGGCATTCCAATTAGTCAAAAGCAGATCTTAAAGTAATATGTGCAAACTTAACAATAATTAACATCTACAAATATTACCCAAACAATATAATTAAACATACAATAAACCATAACATTGGTGACACTCCGTCGTCACACCAAGCCTGGCTACATTTTGCAAAAACACATTTGAAATCTCCCAAAAGCATGTGGGAAAATGTGTTATGGTCCAATGAAACCAAGGTTGAACTTTTTGGCCATAATTCCAAAAGGTAGTATATTTGGCGCAAACACAACACTGCTCATCACCAAAAGAACACCATACCTACAGTGAACAACAGAGGTCATGAAAAAATCGTACATCAGTGATAATACCAGTGAAACATTCATCCAAACTTTCTCTTCCTCATCCCCTCTCTTCACCTTCAGTAAATGAGCTTGCAGAAAATTTCAATGGTAAAATTACAAATATCATCGGACTTCCGGTCTGGACACCATGGTGATAGCAGCTTAACGCTGAAGCTCCCAGACCCCATCCGTGAAAATACCATGAAAATCAGATTTAACAGATTTATGGAAGAGTGAAAATCAAAAGACAAAGTCATTATGCCTAAAGGAAAACAGAAGAGATTGACATTTACCAGGCCAAGACGCGCATCGCCCGGAGAATCTGACCTGGAGGACAACAACCACTCGGAAATAGAGGAGCAGAATGAGGCTAGCAACACGGTTACCTTAAAAACGGTACTTCAAGAATTAAGAGAATTTCGCCGAGAATGTTGGGCTGAATTTCGTGAAATTAAAGACGAAATAAAAAGGACAAACAACAGAGTGGACCAGGCTGAGGCCCGACTCATGGAATCAGAGGAAAGAATAAAAGGGCTGGAAGAAACCACGCTGGAATTACTCAAACGACAGACAAGACTGGAGGCTAAGCTAACCGACCAGGAAAGAAGACTAAGAAGGGGCAACATAAGAATTCATGGTCTGAAAGAAGGAGTCGAGGACGGTTTCACCACAATGGCTGCATGCATGGAAACCATACTGAGAGAGAAGTTGGAAATTCCCCAATCCACTGACTTGAAGATAGAAAGGGCGCACCGTTCATTAGCCCCAAGGCCGTCGGCGGAAGCTCCCCCACGATTGGTGGTGGTGAAGTTTTCCAACTTCAGAACAAAAGAAGAGGTTTTGAGACTGGCTTGGCAGAAAAAAGGATTTATGCACCAAGAAAGAAAAGTTTTTGTGGAGCATGACTACGCCCCGGAGGTCCTTAAAAAGCGTCGGGAATACAATGACGCTAAAAAGGTACTAAGAGAGAAGAAACTGTGCTTTCAAACTCCATTTCCAGCGAAGCTGAGGGTTTTTTACGGGGAAGAGACGTGTCTCTACAACTCCGCGGAAGAAGCAACCAGGGATATGGCGAGAAAAGGGCTCCCGGTAACGGTGTATAAACCTGCAGCAGACCCGATCGAAAGAATCAAGGCTCAAATGTGGTGCACACAGAGACCCTCAAAATCTGCGGGCCAGCAGCGGAAAACCCAGCGCCAGGGCTATAAGGAAAAACTGGACGCTTTCAGGAGGAAATAACGATATTTTTAATCAATCTGCGCATCCAAACCTCCTCCTACAAGGTAACAAACATTAAAGGAGATGCAGAATCAGCAAGTATGAAGTGGTAAAACATTTCATGGAACAGTCATAATATTAGAAACAAATAAGTCTAAAAAAAAAAAAATTGTTAAAATAGAAATGTGACAATGAACCACATGAACTCTCCACACTAACAAATACTGTATTAACGTGATTGTTTGCTGTGATGGTGGTGGGAGGTTGCGCACAATTTCATAGGGTATAGGCATAAAAAAAAAAAATTACAAGTTCGGATTGAGATCTGAAATTCACGTTAAAAACATGGACAACTTACAGGGGTAAGAGAGGGCCCTCAACACGTAACAAAGTTTGAGGAATTTCCCTCAGAGCCAACGCACCATCAAGGCTCTTCTAAGGTCGCTAAAAAGACCTCAGCTCAGGAAGATCTTTTGACAGTTTTTTGTTTTAAAGTTTTATATACTATGTTCTTAATGTTTTTTATGTTCTTAATGTTCTTTCAGTTTCTGTGTAGCATAAAAGAGGGCCACTACACTGTTATACTAAATAAGACAATACAATGGAGAAACAGGGTGTAACCAGAATAATCTCATATAATGTAAAAGGGATCCTGAATCCAGTTAAAAGATCCAAGATTCTAGGCAAAATGAAAAAAGACAAAGCAGGAATAATATTTTTACAGGAAACCCACCTAACAGACTTGGAGCACACTAAACTTAATAGACAAGGGTTTAAATTGATCTCTTCATCTTCATATAAGTCAGGGAGGAGGAGGGGGGGTAGCGACATTGATCTCAACCAAAATTATATTTGAAAAAAATTCAGAACACAAAGATAAAGAAGGGAGATTTAGCATGGTACTTGGTCGGCTAGAGGGAGAAGATATCAGCCTGCTGAATGTATATGCACCTCCAGGGGCTAACTGGAAATTTTATAAAAATGTATTTGACCTAATGATAACTAAATCCCAAGGTTTAGTGATATGTGGTGGAGACTTCAATCTAAGACTGAATCCATACTGGGATGCATCAGGTAATTCTCCTCATCAAAATAACACTCAAAGTAGAAAAACTCGGATGCTACTAAAAGAAATTGGAATCTGTGACATGTGGAGGGAATTCAACCTCAGTGTAAAAGATTATACATTTTACTCAGCACCACATTCATCATACTCAAGGATTGACTATTTTTTTTTTATGTTTAATAGAGACATTGGAAGAGTAAAAACATGTAAAATAGGACTGATGGATCTCTCTGACCACAGTCCGATCTATATGGACTTAAATATCCCAAAATACACAAATAATACATTTTCTTGGAGGTTAAATTCAAATGTGCTGAAAGGACCACTGAAAGATGAATTGGAATCAGATATTCTCAGATATTTGGAAGAAAATGATAATGGAGAAGTATCCCCTTTAATACTGTGGGACACATGCAAAGCTGTAATAAGGGGAAAGATTATCGCAAAACTGGCACTCCAAAAGAAACTGAGACAAGAAAAACTAATGACATTAGAGTCAGAACTTAAGAAACTAGAAAAAGAGCACAAAGACAACACTCATTCTAATGACTCGCTCAAAATTAAGGAAATTAAAAAACAAATAAGCGAGATCTACACAATAGAAATCCAGAAGAAACTTACATTTCTGAAACAAAAATACTATGAAACAGGTAGCAAATCAGCATCTGGTCTTTCCTATAGAGAATCTTATCCAGTTTCAATTTTCATAACAACTTCATTAGAACTATCCAGGCATTAAAAAACCAACAGCTAAAATAAGGATTAACGGTAAATTATCATCATCTTTTGAGCTGGAAAGAGGATGTCGTCAGGGCTGCCCCTTGTCTCCACTGCTCTTTGCAATCTT
The DNA here is from genome assembly GCA_020510985.1 of Pholidichthys leucotaenia. Classification (NCBI taxonomy): domain Eukaryota; kingdom Metazoa; phylum Chordata; class Actinopteri; order Cichliformes; family Pholidichthyidae; genus Pholidichthys; species Pholidichthys leucotaenia. The sequence goes on along the minus strand of CM035844.1, from coordinate 388,142,485 downwards.
CATAGAACCTCTGAGCCAATGGATAAGACAGAATCAAAAAATTCAAGGTATTACACTTGGTCAGAAGGAACATAAAATAGCACTCTTTGCTGATGACATTTTAATATACCTGGGGCAGCCGGACACCTCTTTTCCAGAACTAATCTCAGTTTTTTCAGAGTATGGAGAGTTATTGGGGTATGAATTAAACATACATAAAACCCAAATTTTAACATTCAACTATGACCCAAATCAATATTTACTAAGCAAATTCAAAACTAACTGGGAGATGGAATCTATGAAATATCTGGGGGTCAATATCCCGAAACAACTCAACAAAATTATAACACTAAACTATGATCCACTGGTGGCAAACATAAAATCTGATCTAGCAAGATGGAATATGATACCATTCTTGGGTACTGCACAAAGAATTGAAGCAGTCAAAATGAATATACTTCCACGTCTTCTATACCTTTTCCAAACAATACCAGTAGAACCTCCCAAAAAAACATGGCAAGAACTGGACAGAAGGATCTCAAGATTCATATGGCAGGGCAAGAGACCTAGAATCAGATATAGAACCCTACAGCTAAACAAAGACAAAGGTGGGCTTGCGCTGCCAAATATCAGGGACTTTTTTAAAGCCGCACAAATTAAAACTTTAGTAGAGATATGTAACCCAGACTACACTGCACAATGGAAGGAGATAGAATGCCAAATAACAAGTGACATTCCCCTACAGGCGATAATAGGGAACAATGCCTTACCTAAACTTCTGACTAATACTAACCCGTGGATAGAGACCCCGCTAAAAATTTGGTTTAAGATAGTCAGAGAGAATCAAACTAAAGAACCCTATCGATTATTGCAATGGATTTCCTATGATCAGGACTTTACTCCTAATAAAACAGACATTAGATTTAAAAAGTGGAAAGAGAATGGACTGATAAAATATTACGATTTTTTTAAAGGGCAAACTTTAAGAAGTTTTGAAGATTTGAAAAAACAAGGTCTAGTAAATCAAGACCTTTACAGGTTCTTTCAGCTTAGACACCACATAAACAAAATACTTTAAAAAGGAGGATTTGGAAAGGGCCCAGTCAGGTGTTCTGAAGGTTTTCTTAATGGCATATAAAGGGATCCCAGGGATCAGATACATTTCTAAAATATACCATGGTCTTCAAGACTTAAAAGGAGACAACACATCATACTGTATATAAAAGGGAGATGGGAAAAGGAGGGGAATTTCACTTTACAACTGGAAATATGGGAAAAGCTAAATAAACAGCAATGGAAAAGTACTTCATCCCTGCTGTGGAGAGAATTTGGATGGAAAAATTTGGTAAGATTTTTCAGAACACCTGCAAAAAACAAATTTACTCATAAAGGGTTGAATTGTTGGCGCTTGTGTGGTGAAATGACTGCAAATCATTTTCATGTGTTTTGGTCATGCTCAGTTATCCACCAATATTGGACCGATGTACAGACAATATTGGGGAAAATATTCAAAGTAACAGTTCCCTTTTCTTTTGTAACTTTGTATTTGGGTTTACTACCGGAATCACTGGAAAGACGAGGAGAAAAATACTTATTCACTGTTTTAATATTGGCAAGTAAAAAAGCTCTAACAAAAAAATGGATGTTGAAAGACTGTCCTACACCTGAAGATTGGATTAACGGGATTCAGGACATTTATTTGATGGAAAAGTTTGACATTTGCACTGAGACAGGACATGGATGGGTTCTTGAACTTTTGGCAACCCTGGAACGCATATGTGTCCTCCATCAGATCTAATCTTTGACAAACACCATTTCAATAATGGCACCTCTCTTTGTTCCAAAGCTACTCAGATGCTCTTTTATTGTTCTGCTCTTTTGGGGGGGGTTTTTGTTCTTTTTTTAATTTCTCTTTTTCTTTCACTTAAAAAAAGGGTGTTGTAATAATTTTTTTCCAATGTTGTCAAAAAACAAAAAAAAGGGGGAATATGTGATGAAAATATAAACAATGCAATGTTGTAATGACATATATACCCTTTACAAAAACTTAAATTAAAAAAAAAATTACAAAAATTATCAACACCATTGCTCCCATCAAGGTAAAGGTGGTCACTATTAAAAAGAAACCTCCATGGAGAAATGCCAAACTAGTAAGAACTGAAAAAAGAGAGTGTTGAAAAGCTGAACGCAGATGGCGAAAAACTAAATTACAGGTTCATTATGAAATCTATAATGAGAGATTGAGCATTTATAATTTGAAGCTGAGAAATGCAAGGCAAGCATATTTTTCTGACATCATTGCTAAAAACAACAATAATGCACGCACCTTGTTCACTACTGTTGACTGGCTAACAAATCCTGTGTCAGTAGCTCATGAACTTTTATCCAACTGTGCCTGCAATGACTTTGCCTTTTTCTTTACTGACAAAATTCAGAAAATTAAACAGTCAGTCAGTGCTCCTATGCCAGGTGCAGGACATGTTCTTCCTCTTTGTCCACGTAGAGAAGATGTAAACACCATGGCAAAATTTTTTCCAATCAATCATAAAATCTTGGATGACATCATACGCCACCTGAAATCCACTACCTGCTGCCTTGATACTCTCCCAACACAATTTTTTAAAAACATTTCATATTGTATGGCCTCTGATCTACTACAGATCATAAATATATCTCTGCATTCAGGTGTCTTCCCTCAGTGCTTTAAAACAGCTGTTATCAATCCACTTCTAAAAAAGAGCAACCTAGACGCCTCACTCATGAACAGCTATAGGCCCATATCAAACCTCCCCTTTCTTAGTAAAATAATAGAAAAAGCTGTTTTCAACAATTATACAATTTCCTGACATTAATTAACTTTTGATATGGGGATCAGATGGGTCATCTGGGATCAGTTGGATTAATCCTCATATTTATATCTAAAACAGCTTTCCAACAACTAGACCGGCTGATTTCATCATTTATTTGGAACAGTTCCAATCCTAGGATGAAAAAGAAATACTTGGAGGTACCAAAGGAAGCAGGAGGTTTGGGCCTACCTAACTTTATTTTTTTATTATTGGGCAGCAAATATAGTAAAACTTTTACATTGGATTGATACACATAAGAATAAGGAGGGCCTGAATTGGGTTGAGATGGAGCTTCTGTCCAACCCGTTACCCATCTTATCTTCACTGTTGCCATATACTCGTCATATACAGATACTGAATCCAGTGGTTAGATCCTCTCTAAAAATATGGCTCCACTTCAGAAGGCATTTTGAGTTAGTTCAGGCTAGCACGCTCTGCCCTATAGTAAACAATCAGTTTTTCACACCCTCTGTGCTTGATGATGCTTTTCACCTTTGGCGCAGACAGGGATTAGTTTTTTTAAAGGATTTATTCCCGGGAAACACTTTCTCTTCTTTTAATATACTTATAAAAGATTACGACATACCTAGATCCCACTTTTTTAGATATCTTCAAATCTGTAGTTTTGTAAAAAAAAGTGTTTCCTTCTTTTCCTTTTTTGATGCCGGCAAACCAACTAGATGAAATCCTAGACTTGGATCCCTGTGCCAAGAAACGTATCTCTATGATTTATGGGATCATACAAAATTTAGTTGTGATATCATGGGATAAAACAAAAGCAGAGTGGGAAAAAGATTTAGGGATAAAATTCTCTGAAGGGCAGTGGCGTGAAAGTCTGACATGCATACATACTTCTTCTTTGTGTGTCCACCACGGGCTTACCCAATTTAAGGTGCTCCATCGTCTCCACTACTCAAAGGATAAACTTGCTAAGATTTTTCCCACTATTGACCCTAGCTGTCCAAGATGTAGTCATGTCCCAGCCTTGGTAGGACACATGTTCTGGCTGTGCCCCGCTCTCACAAACTTTTGGGGATCTATATTTGAGGCATTTTCATATATTTGCAAACAAGAAATAATTCCCAGTTTCTATACAGCTATTTTTTGGCATAATACCCCCAGATTGCAAACTCACAACTTATCAAGGAAACGCTCTGGCATTCGCTTCTTTACTTGCCCGCAGGCTTATTCTTTTCCAGTGGAAGTCAAATAACGCTCGACCTTTCTTGCATTGGCTGAAGGAGGTGCTTTTCTTTCTACCACTAGAAAAACTCAGATATAATATTTGTAGAACTCGTAGGAACTTTTCCTTGACCTGGAGTCCCTTTATAGATTATATTGAGGGCTTTTCTTTTTGTTGAAAACTATGTCAGAAAAACTAACGAATGTTTGGTTGGAAAATCACAAGGTGATTATAAACGTGTGTCGGTCTGGGTTAAGTTAAAACATAGCAGGATGACCCTGTTTCTCTCTTTCTTTCTTTTTTCAGCCTTGAGGAATGAGGGGAGGGGTTTTCTGTATATACAGTATGTTTGTTTTCTTTTTTGTATATGTTTAAAAAAAGTAGAAAATAAAGTTTAAAAAAAATAACTGTTGTGATGTCTTCCAGTCAGGTTTTCAGCCACATTACAGCACTGAGACAGCTCTAGTTAAGGTCCTTAATGACATCCACTCCAATACAGATAATGGCAACATTTCAGTCTTGGTTCTACTGGACCTCAGTGCTGCATTCGACACAGTTGACCATAACATCTTACTAGACTGGCTGAAAAACTGGGTGGGACTTAGCTGGTTTGAGCCCTATTTAAAAGACAGGGACTATTTTGTGTCTATAGGTAACTACAAATCTGAGCGAACAAAAATAACCTGTGGAGTTCCCCAAGGTTCCATTTTGGGACCTTTGCTTTTCAACATCTATATGCTCCCACTAGCTCAAATCATTAAAAACAACAAAATATATTACCATAATTATGCAGATGATACACAACTCTACATAACCTTCTCTCCAGGAGATTATGGTCCAATTAAAACCCTGATTAAATGCATTGGTCAAATTAAAGAGTGGATGTGCCAGAATTTTCTTCAGTTAAATGAAGACAAAACCAAAATAATAGTTTTTGGAGCCAAAGAAGAAAGACTCAAAGTTAGTACTCAGAGCTTCAATCTGTGCTAAAAACCAACAACCAAGCCAGAAATCTGGGTGTGGTTCTGGACTCAGACCTGAATTTTAACAGCCACATTAAGACAGCAATGAAATCAGCCTATTGACGTGGACGTGAAAAATGACGTGGGCTACATTGACAATTGGAGCTCTTTTTGGGGAAAACCTGGTCTTATGAGATGAGACAGCATTCATCCCACTTTGGATGGTGCTTCTCATTTATCTAACAATCTGGCATCTTTTTTATCCAAATTTCCAAAACCCTGACTACTCAGAGTTGGGACCAGGAAGCAGAGTCGCAGTCTTACACGCCTCTCTGCAGCTCCTCTTCATCCGCCACCCCTCAACTTAGCCCCTGTCTTCCCCATCAGAGAATCGTTGCCTGCTCCCTCCAAAGTAAATACAAATATAATGTATAAGCATCCCAAAGTGATAAAGCAAAATATTGGTAAAACTCAAATTAAACATAAAGCCTCTAAATTGAATGATTTGGCCTCTGTTCCTCCTCATAATTTAAAAATTAAATGTGGTTTATTAAATATTAGGTCTCTAACTCCCAAGTCTCTGTTAGTCCATGATCTGTTAATTGATCATCAAATTGATTTAATTTCCCTTACAGAGACTTGGTTAGGGCAAGAGGATTATGTTGGTTTAAATGAATCAACTCCCTCTGGTTATTTAAACTGTCAAAATCCCAGAAGTTCTGGTCGTGGAGGAGAAATAGCAACTATTTACCATTCCAAATTACTAGTTAATGTAAAGCAAAAAACATGTTATAATTCCTTTGAGGGCCTGGTCCTCAGTATTGGGCACTTTAGCAATTTTAGGTTAAACCCAATTTTATTTGCCATAGTTTATCGTCCCCCATCAACCTACTCAGAATTTTTATCCGAATTTGCTGATTTCTTAGCTGATTTAGTGCTGAAATCTGATAGAATAATTATAGTAGGGGACTTTAATATACTGTACATGTGGATGTAGATAGTGACTGCCTTAATGTGGCATTTAATTCAATATTAGACTCGATTGGGTTTTCTCAGAAAGTAGGAAATTCTACTCATTACCTCCACCATACATTGAACCTTGTTCTGACATATGGCACAGAAGTAGAAAATCTTGTAGTGTCTCCTCATAACCCTGTACTGTCAGACCATTGTCTGTTAACCTTTGATTTTACTATTTCTGACTATTTGGCTCCTAAAGAAAAATATTATTACAGTAGATGCCTCTCAGATGATGCTGTTACCAAATTTATGCAGATTGTTTCCTCTATGCCATGTGTCAACACAACGGAAATAAGCTATAGACAGCTTGCTCCTTCTGTAATTGATAACATGGTGGATGGTGTTTCAGCTTCTCTGCATCAGACTCTAGACTTGGTGGCCCCCTTAAAAAAGAAAAAGTCTAATCAGAGATTTCTAACTCCTTGGTTCAACACAGAAACTCGTAGCTTAAAACAGAAGACTCGTCAATTAGAAAGAAAATGGCGCTCCACTAATTTAGATGAAATCTATTTAGCTTGGAGAAATCATCTTTTAATTTATAAAAAATCTCTTAGAAAAGCTAGAACGAGTTATTACTCTGCATTAATAGAAGAGAACAAGAATAATCCCAGGTTTCTTTTCAGTACTGTAGCCAGGTTGACAAAGAGTCAGGACTCTGTCAATCCTAGCATTCCCTTAGAGCTTACTAGTCAGGACTTTATGAACCTTTTCAATAATAAAATTTCATCCATCAGAGATAAAACCAATCAGATTCTTCCCACAGTTAACTTAAATACTGTAACTACTACAACTCCTTCTATTGATGTCTGTCTTGATGAGTTTACTCCAATTGACCTTTGTGAGTTAGACAAAATAGTTTCCTCATGCAAACCTTCAACTTGTCTTTTAGACCCTATTCCTACCAGGTTATTTAAAGAAGTCTTCCCACTTATTGGTAGCTTTATTCTTCATATAATCAATTCTTCATTAACTTTAGGCCATGTACCGCAGGCTTTTAAAACGGCTGTAATTAAACCCTTACTCAAAAAGCCAACACTAGATCCAGGAGCTTTAGCTAACTATAGACCAATCTCTAATCTCCCTTTCATTTCAAAAATCTTAGAAAGAGTTGTTGCTACGCAATTATTTGACCACCTGCAGGGAAATGGTTTACTTGAAGAGTTTCAATCTGGGTTTAGAATCCATCATAGTACTGAAACAGCCTTAGCGAAGGTCACCAACAACCTCCTCATTGCATCTGATAATGGACTAGTTTCTGTACTTGTCCTTTTAGACCTTAGTGCAGCTTTCGATACTATCGATCATAATATTCTACTTGATAGATTAGAACACTATGTTGGACTTAATGGAACTTCGTTGCAGTGGTTTAGATCTTATTTATCTGATAGGTTCCAGTTTGTTCATGTAAATAATGAGTTTTCTTTCAACTCAAAGCTTAGTCATGGAGTTCCACAGGGATCTGTGCTAGGCCCTACTCTTTTTAGTTTATATATGCTTCCGTTAGGCAACATTATTAGAAAGCACTGTATACATTTTCATTGTTATGCAGATGACACACAATTATACCTGTCCATGAAGCCAGATGATAGTAATCATTTAGCCAAGTTAGAAGCCTGTCTTAAGGAAATCAAAGCTTGGATGACTTGTAATTTCCTGCTATTAAATTCAGATAAGACTGAAGTCATTCTTGTTGGTCCAAAAAACTTTAGAAATTCCTTTCCAAATCAAACTTTCAGTTTGGATGCGGTTACTCTTTCTCTTAATAGCTCTGTGAGGAACCTTGGGAGTTATTTTTGATCAGGATTTGTCCTTCAATTCACATATTAAATTTGTTTCTAAGACTGCCTTCTATCATTTGCGTAATATTGCCAAGATTAGGAGCATCTTGTCTCAGAGTGATGCTGACAAACTGATCCACGCTTTTGTTAGCTCGAGGTTAGATTATTGTAATTCTTTATTATCAGGCTGTCCTAAAACATCTTTAAAAAGTCTTCAGCTGATCCAAAATGCTGCAGCAAGAGTTTTAACAGGTACTAGAAAGAGAGATCATATCTCTCCGGTTCTGGCCTCCCTTCATTGGCTTCCCATAGAGTTTAGAATTAAGTTTAAAATCCTTCTTCTTACTTACAAAGCTCTAAACAATCAGGCTCCTTTTTATTTAAAAAATCTGATACTACCGTATTATCCTAACAGAGCACTACGCTCCCAAAATGCAGGATTACTTGTAATACCTAGAATCTCCAAAAGTACAATGGGAGGCAGAGCCTTCAGTTATCAAGCTCCTCTCCTGTGGAATCAGCTGCCAATCTGGATTCGGGAGTCAGACTCGATCTCTGTTTTTAAGAATAGGGCTAAAACCTACCTTTTTGATATAGCCTACAATTAGGGAGGGATCATGTGTTTCTGAACCCTCCCTTAGTTATGCTGCTAATAGGTTTAGTCAGCCGGGGGACCTCCAGTAACGCACTGGGCCTCACTCCTTTCCTCACTCTCAATGAAATATTTTTTTTGCTGGTCATTAACATTTGTTTGTTCTCTCCCATAGATTGAGTCCCCATCGTGCTGTTTGCTCTCTACATGTCTGTTCTTTTCTTCTTCTCTATCCCCTCACCCCCCAGCCAGTCGCAGCAGATGACTGCTCCTCCCTGAGCCTGGTTCTGCTGGAGGTTTCTTCCTGTTAAAAGGGAGTTATTCCTCTCCACCGTCGCCAAGTGCTTGCTCACAGGGGATCGCCTGATTGCTGGGGTCTTTCTGCAACTGTGGGGGTTCCCCCTTCAGTTGATAGTGCTATGAGATGACTGTTGTTGTGAAATGGCGCTATATAAATAAAGTTGAATTGAATTGAATTATTGTAACTTAAAGAACATAGTCAGGATTAAAGGTCTGATGTCTCAGCAGGATCTAGAAAAACTTGCCCATGCATTTATCTTCAGTAAACTGGACTACTGTAACGCTGTCCCCACAGGTCTTCCTAAGAGGTCCATCAGAACGCTACAGCTCGAATCCTCACTAACACCAAGAAAGTAGATCATATAACTCCAGTTCTCAGATGTTTACACTGGCTTCCTGTGTGTCAAAGAATAGATTTGAAAATACTGCTATTGGTTTATAAAGCTCTGAATGGTTTAGGGCCAAAATACATTTCAGATCTGCTAGTCCATTATGAACCACCCAGAGCCCTCAGATCATCAAGGTCAGGCCTACTATCTGTGCCCAGAGTTAGAACCAAACATGGTGAGGCAGCGTTTAGTTTTTATGCCCCTCACGTATGGAACAAACTCCCAGAAAGCATCAGGGCTGCTGAAACTCTCAGCTGCTTTAATCCAGGTTAAAAACTATCCTATTTGCTGTGGCCTTTCAGTAGAACAATTGTTAATCTCCTACTGTGTACTGTAAATTTTCATTTGTCATATTCTGTTTTAGCCTGTTTTTGTTTCTCTTTAATTTACTTTTTAGTTTGCTTTTAAATTTTATGTATTCCTCTTGCAACTTGCTGTAATGCCTTAATGTTTTTTTTATGGCAAGCACTTTGAATTGTCTATACAAATAAACTTGCCTTGCATCATCAGCAAAAGAACACCATACCTACAGTCACCACACCTACAGTGAAGTATGGTGGTGCCAGCATCATGCTTTGGGGCTGTTTTTCTTCAGCTGGAACTGGGACCTTAGTCAAGGTGGAGGGAATCATGAACAGTTCCAAATAGCAGTCAGTGATGGCACAAAACCTTCAGGCTTCTGCTAGAAAGCTGAAGATGAAGAGGAACTGAATCTTTCAGCACAAAAATGACTCAAAGCATACATCCAAATCAACAAAAGAATGACTTCACCAGAAGAAGATTAAGGTTTTGGAATGGCCCAACCAAAGTCCAGACCTGAATCTGATCTAACATCTGTGGGGTGATCTGAAGAGGGCTCTGCACAAGAGATGCCCTCGCAATCTGACAGATTTGGAGTGTTTTTGCAAAGAATAGTGAGCAAATATTGCGACATCAAGATGTGCCATGCTAATAGACTCCTACCCAAAAAGACTGAGTGTTGTAATAAAAGCCAAAGGTGTGCAACAAGGTATTAGTTTAAGGGTGTGCACATTTATGCAACCAGGTTATTGTAAGTTTTTTATTTTTTACTTTTCCCCTTAAAAGATTTCAGCTTGTCTTTCAATTGGGTTGTACAAGTTATAGGTCACATTAATGGTGAAAAAAAGTTTTGAAATGATTTATCTTGGTCTCATTTTTTTACATCACAAAAACCAGGCATTTGAGCAGGGTTGTGTAGATTTTTATATCCACTGTACAGTCAATCCCCTATAAAAACCAATTTACATAGTCTAAAATGGTATCTTATGCCCTTTGTCTACAAAAAAAACCCTTTCATTATCTTACAGTTTCATGTCAACCCCCCCCCCCAATAAAAACAAAACAAAACACCAGAATCAGTGATTTCCACAAGCCATTAACAGAATAAATCGTGATAAAAAGACTTACCAGTTAAAGGACATGCCTGGTGGCCCAGGACAATGACTGAAACTGGATTGACCCTTAAAAGCAGTTTAATGGTAAAGCCCATCTTAATTTGGGTCAAGTTTTTAAAGTAGTTTGTTAAACAAAAATGCTAACTAGCCTGGAGGATAACGTCAGTTAGGTCAGAGTGTCCTGACTGGCTCAACACTACCCACATGCCAGCACCACAAATAGTTATGTCACCAAAAACGTTTCATTTCAACTCGCCTTTTTTGCAAGGGGTGGGGCTTAAGTGAAACTTCACAGCAAAAAAACAGATTTGAGACATTTGAGCGATTTCCCTCTTGATATGTCTTGTAAGTCATAAAAAAAACATGTTACAGACATGTTAACAAGAAAAAAACTCAATTTTTAGCAGAGTGTCACTTTAATAAATGTTACAAATACAAACTTATCTATTTAGGTACCAGAGTAATAAAACCCATTTGACTTTACAGTCCAGTAGATGGTGTTAGGGGTGGGGCAAAAGATTGATTTGACATAGTATTGCAATACTTGACACTTGCGATGATGCACTGATCCCTGAATGCATGTACCAATCTATTATTAATCAAATATTCTAGTGCATACCTGTGCATGCCCATAGAAACCAAGTATAAGCAAGTATTTCTGCATGCCCATTGAAAGCAAGTGTAAGCAAGCATTTCTGCATGCCTGTAAAAAGTTACTGTTACCATGGCAACAGTAACCATGATGATGCCTGCCTTTGATCTTTGACATGGATACCATGGCAACAGTAACCATGGTGAAACCTGCCTTTGATCTTCGACGTCACCACTCGTTCAATGATGCCTGCCTTTGATCTTTGATGATGTGTCTGCCTGGCAACAGTAACCATGGCAACATCTGTGCATCTATGATGTCATGGCTATGAATGCCCATAGCTCCCCTAAGGATGTTCATTAAAGATTTCCCCTCCTAAACTTCCGCATATCCGGGGAGGCTGAAATCTGGGGATGCACAAACCCGTAACCTCAGCACAGCACGTATCAAATCTGAGGCCAGTCTGACGAACAGTTCAGAAGATACGCGTGGAACGTAGACACACACACACACACAGATTTCTTGCATTATATGATAACATATGGTATTGCAGTACTTGAGGAATCATAGTATCATGATAGTATTGACTCAAGTATTGCAACACATACAGTGGTGTGAAAAAGTGTTTGCCCTCTTCCTGATTTCTCACTTTTTTGTATGTTTCACACGTAGTTTCAGATCGTCAAACAGATTTAAATATTAGACAAAGGTAACACAAGTAAACACAAAATGCAGTTTTTAAATGAAGGTGTTTATTATTAAGGGGAAAAAAATCCAAACCTACATGGCCCTGTGTGAAAAAGTGATTACTCCCTAAACTTAATAACTGGTTGGGCCACTCTTAGCAGCAACGACTGCAATCAAGCATTTGCAATAACTGGCAATGAGTCTTTTAGAGTGCTGTGGAGGAATTTTGGCCCACTTATCTTCACAGAATTGTTGTAAATTAAATTAAATCACCCTTTATTGTCATTCAATCAATCATGTACAGTAGAACGAAATTGTGTTTTCTCCTATCTACAGTGTTAATCACACACACCCCATATATAGAATCAGAGGGGCCGCTGCCATGCAAGGCGCCGCCACAGATTTCCCTCCTCCATTCCATTATTGCTGAGCACCAAGCTGGACGGCAGGAAGTTCCGCTTTTTTTTTTAAATGGTCTTCGGCATGACCCGGCCAGGATTTGAACCCCTGCCTCCCGGGTGTGGGGCGGATGCTCTACCAACTGAGCTACCACTCCGGTCATTCAGCCACATTGGAGGGTTTTTGAGCATGAACCACCTTTTTAAGGTCATGCCACAGCATCTCAATGGGATTCAGGTCAGGACTTTGACTAGGCCACTCCAAAGTCTTCATTTTGTTTTTCTTAAGCCATTCAGAGGTGGACTTAGTGGTGTGTTTTGGATCATTGTCCTGCTGCAGAACCCAAGTGGGCTTCAGCTTGAGGTCATGAACAGCTGACCGGACATTCTCCTTCAAGATTTTTTGGTAGACAACAGAATTCATGGTTCCATTTACCACAGCAAATCTTCCAGGTCCTGAAGCAGCAAAACGGCCCAGACCATCACACTACCACCACCATATTTTACTGTTGGTATGATGTTCCTTTTCTGAAATGCTGTTACTTTTCCACTGGATGTAATGGGACACACACCTTCCATAAAGTTCAACTTTTGTCTCATCTCATTTTCCCAAAAGTCTTGGGGATCATTAAGATGTTTTCTGGCAAAATTGAGACAAGCCTTTATGTTCTTTTTGCTCAGCAGTGGTTTTTGTCTTGGAACTCTGTCATGTATTTTTGCCCAGTCTCTTTCTTATGGTGGAGTCATGAATACTGACGTTAAATGAGGTGTGAGGCCTGCAGTTGTTTGGATGTTGTTGTGGGGTCTTTTGTGGCCTCTTGGATGAGTCGTCGCTGCACTCTTGGGGTAATTTTGATTGGCCGGCCACTCCTGGAAAAGTTCAGCACTGTTCCATGTTGTTGCCATTTATGGATAATGGCTTTCACTGTGGTTCGCTGGAGTTCCAAAACTTTAGAAATGGCTTTGTAACCTTTTCCAGACTGACAGATCTCAATTACTTTGTTTAGCATTTGTTCCTGAATTTCTTTGGAGCACAGCATGATGTCTAGCTTTTGAGGATCTTTTGGTCTACTTCACTTTGTCAGGCAGGTCCTATTTCAGTGATTTCTTCATTGAAAACAGGTGTGGCAGTAATCAGGCCTGGGTGTGGCTGGAGAAACTGAACTGAACTTTCCAAAGATGTGATAAAAACAGTTAATTTATGTTTTTGGGGGGGAATCACTTTTTCACACAGGGCCATGTAGGTTTGAATTTTTTTCCTCCTTAATAATAAATACCTTCATTTAAAAACTGCATTTTGTGTTTACTTTTGTTATCTTTGTCTAATATTTAAATTTGTTTGATGATCTGAAACATTTACAGTGGGGCAAAAAAGTATTTAGCCAGCCACCAATTGTGCAAGTTCTCCCACTTAAAAGATGAGAGAGGTCTCCAGTTTTCATCATAGGTATACCTCAACTATGAGAGACAAAATGAGAAAAAAAAAATCCAGAAAATCACATTGAAGGATTTTTAATGAATTAATTGGTAAATTCCTCACTAAAATAAGTATTTGGTCACCTACAAACAAGCAAGATTTTTGGCTCTCACAGACCTGTAACTTCTTCTTTAAGAGGCTCCTCTGTCCTCCACTCGTTACCTGTATTAATGGCACCTGTTTGAACTTGTTATCAGTATAAAAGACACCTGTCCACAACCTCAAACAGTCAGACTCCAAACTCCACTATGGCCAAGACCAAAGAGCTGTCAAAGGACACCAGAAACAAAATTGTAGACCTGCACCAGGCTGGGAAGACTGAATCTGCAATAGGTAAGCAGCTTGGTGTGAAGAAATCAACTGTGGGAGCAATTATTAGAAAATGGAAGACATACAAGACCACTGATAATCTCCCTCGATCTGTGGCTCCACGCAAGATCTCACCCCGTGGGGTCAAAATTATCACGAGAACGGTGAGCAAAAATCCCAGAACCACATGGGGAGACCCAGTGAATGACCTGCAGAGAGCTGGGACCAAAGTAACAAAGGCTACCATCAGAAACACACTACGCCGCCAGGGACTCAAATCCTGCAGTGCCAGACGTGTCCCCCTGCTTAAGCCAGTACATGTCCAGGCCCGTCTGAAGTTTGCTAGAGAGCATTTGGATGATCTAGAAGAGGATTGGGAGAATGTCATATGGTCAGATGAAACCAAAATAGAACTTTTTGGTAAAAACTAAACTTGTCGTGTTTGGAGGAGAAAGAACACCATACCTACTGCGAAGCATGGGGGTGGAAACGTCATACTTTGGGGCTGTTTTTCTGCAAAGGGACCAGGACGACTGATCCGTGTAAAGGAAAGAATGAACGGGGCCATGTATCGTGAAATTTTGAGTGAAAACCTCCTTCCACCAGCAAGGGCATTGAAGATGAAACGTGGCTGGGTCTTTCAGCATGACAATGATCCCAAACACACCACCCGGGCAACGAAGGAGTGGCTTTGTAAGAAGCATTTCAAGGTCCTGGAGTGGCCTAGCCAGTCTCCAGATCTCAACCCCATAGAAAATCTTTGGAGGGAGTTGAAAATCTGTGTTTCCCAGCGACAGCCCCAAAACATCACTGCTCTAGAGGAGATCTGCATGGAGGAATGGACCAAAATACCAGCAACAGTGTGTGAAAACCTTGTGAAAACTTACAGAAAACGTTTGACCTCTGTCATTGCCAACAAAGGGTATATAACAAAGTATTGAGATGAACTTTTGTTATTGACCAAATACTTATTTTACCGAGGAATTTACCAATTAATTCATTAAAAATCCTTCAATGTGATTTTCTGGATTTTTTTTTCTCATTTTGTCTCTCATAGTTGAGGTATACCTATGATGAAAATTGGAGACCTCTCTCATCTTTTAAGTGGGAGAACTTGCACAATTGGTGGCTGACTAAATACTTTTTTACCCCACTGTAAGTGTGACGAACACACAAAAAAATGAAAAATCAGGAAAGGGGCAAACACTTTTTCACACCACTGTATCGTATCATCTCGTATCGTGAGGTCCCTCACAATTCCCATCCCAAGTACTCCAGGGACCGGTCATATCTTATCAACCACTGAAACCACACACCCCTGTCCACCATTGATGCTGTATTTATTTAAATTTAAATCTGTTAGCTGAGGCTTGCTATCCAAGCTTTGAGCTAGCCAGCTAAGATTAGCAATAGCGATGTAAGAGGGAAGGTGGACTTAATGCAACTCTTTGAAGAGATATGCACTGAAATGAGCCGTTCTGAGCAAGGCTGCAAAAGATGATTTACAGTGATGCTGTCATACATAATTAAAGGCAATTTGACCAAAATATGCCACTGCGGCGGATGATAAAAAATAAGCAGCGTTGCTGTGGTTTTAAGGAAGTTTATTAATCATACCGCCGTCACAAGCTCCGCTCCCGGCGCCGTGCATGCGCGCCGGGAGCGAGCTCAGCAGCTCTCAGAGCAGGAGGACACAATGTCTGTGTCCAGCAGCAGCAGTTGAGGAAGTGAGATTGAGAGGGGTTTGCGTTACAGAGTTGCAGCATACAGTATATACCCAACTACAACAATACATCAAAGAGCAGATTCACAGCAATTGGTACGATCAAAGGGACTGCAGAACAGGCATGAGACATTTGCATTTAAGAGACCTACATAACAATAGGCAGATTTGCTGTCCTCTGCTCCAGGTGTAGGACAAAGAGGTTACAAGGCACATCTACATATTGAACTGTCTCTAGGTCACAGTAAGGACAGGACGCATGAACACTATACATGAATGGCACATTACATCACAATACATGAATGGCACATTACATCATAATACATGAATGGCACATTGCATCATAATACATGCATGGCACATTGCATCACAATACATGCGTGGCACATTGCATCACAATACATGCATGGCACATTGCATCACAATACATGCATGGCACATTGCATCACAATACATGCATGGCACATTGCATCACAATACATGAATGGCACATTACATCTCAGTAGTGCAGCGGGAAAAACCAAGAGAAGAGAGCTGACTGTCCTGTGTGTTGTGGGGGGGTTGAATCAACCCGCCACACGCTCTCCCCCAGAGGGCACGGCAGGGGGCCGAGACCTCGATAATCCATCTATGGGAGCGAGCTGTGGGAGAAGCTCGCTGCAGGCGGAGGGGGAGGGAGGGGAGGGGTAGTAAGTGCCGGCAGGGGCGGTGAAATCGTCCGAGCCGCGCAAAAGTTGCTTGCTGCTCCGCGACGTCAAGGGGCTGTCCCGTTGCGCGTGCGGAGATCACAAGAAGAAAACTTTGTCTCTGACTCCTCTTGTGGCCATGAAGAAAAGCAGGAGCGGCTGTAAGAAAAAAAAATAAAAGCAGAGGGACTGGCGTGTTGACTTTAGGGCAGGCGCAACTCTAAAGCCTCAGGAACCGCAGACGGCTGAATTCCCCTTGTGTGCCATGGCTAAGACCATAAAATCCAGTGAGCAAGCTGCGGGCCTCAGGTGTACAAGCAAGCCTGAAGGGCCAGTGTGCAGCAGAAGGAAGGCGGTCAGTGAAGCCGTTATTGTCCCGTGCGTGGTGTGCCGTCCTGGTAACTCCCCGGTGCGCGCGCAGGGGTTCCATGCGTGGGTGGGCCGCTGGAGTGGCGAGTCAGGGTGCAGAATCTTGGTGGAGATCGGCGCAGACGGCGCCGATAAAATCCAGGTCTGGGCTGTGGCTGCAGCTTGGCCATGGTGCGTTGGAACGGTGGGAGGAAATAGACGATCTTTTGTCCCTCAGGCTCGTGCAGATGCGTTGGAGCGGCGGGAGGGAATAGAAGATCTTTGGCACCGCTCGGCCGTGGTGCGTTCAGGTCCACGTGTTGCGTTCTCCGCCGGCCATGGAGGACGCCGTCGTGGAGAGGGGACGAGGTGCCTGCGCTCTTGTGTGGAGGAACTGCGAGCGCGGCCGGTCCAGCGTGGATGAGCAGATCTCAGACGTGCAGATCTCATCCTGAAGAACGGGTCACCAGTGCAGCTGTCCAGATCAGAAGATTGCTTTGCACAAAACGTGTGCGTGTTCGGGGTCGCCAGTGAAGCGTTCACTGGCAGCGTGTTCTTTTCTGCCTTGAGGTCATGGTGCGTTGGAGCGGCGAGAGGGAGGAGACGTCTTGTGTTCCACGGCCGGTTCAGCGTGGATGTCCAGACCAGAAGGCTGCGTCGCACAAAGCGTGTGCGTCTTCGGGGTCACCAGTGCGGTGGATGATAAAAAATAAGCAGCGTTGCTGTGGTTTTAAGGAAGTTTATTAATCATACCGCCGTCACAAGCTCCGCTCCCGGCGCCGTGCATGCGCGCCGGGAGCGAGCTCAGCGGCTCTCAGAGCAGGAGGACACAATGTCTGTGTCCAGCAGCTGCAGTTGAGGAAGTGAGATTGAGAGGGGTTTGCGTTACAGAGTTGCAGCATATATACCCAACTACAACAATACATCAAAGAGCAGATTCACAGCAGTTGGTACGATCAAAGGGACTCCAGAACAGGCATGAGACATTTGCATCTAAGAGACCTACATAACAATAGGCAGATTTGCTGTCCTCTGCTCCAGGTGTAGGACAAAGAGGTTACAAGGCACATCTACATATTGAACTGTCTCTAGGTCACAGTAAGGACAGGACGCATGAACACTATACATGAATGGCACATTACATCACAATACATGAATGGCACATTGCATCACAATACATGCATGGCACATTGCATCACAATACATGAATGGCACATTACATCTCAGTAGTGCAGCGGGAAAAACCAAGAGAAGAGAGCTGACTGTCCTGTGTGTTGTGGGGGGGTTGAATCAACCCGCCACACCACAAGCATTTCATTAAGGCCTCTGGAAGCTGTCAACATGCGGGAAAAGTGCAGTAAATGGGACCTTGAAAACATTTACACCTTTAAAGACAACCAGATTTTGTTTTGAGCAATTTCTTTTGTTGAATAATTTTATTTATTTATTTTGCACAAGTGCTGCAGTTACATTACTTCGAAATACAGATATAATAATGTGAGGAAAGCCATCATATTATTATGCACATTGCTGAATAAGTTATTTAAAAAAAAAACCAAAATATTCAATGGGGTGTCCAAACTGCAATATGTACAATATTCCAAAATGGAACCACAGGGTACACTGTATTATATTATTGTATTTTACTGTTTTATATGTTGTATTTTATAGGCTTTATTGTGTGATTGTTCACTTCTCACTGTAAGACCTGTGCACAAATAATTCCTCTTATTGTTTGTGCATGTACAAATGAAAAACAAAACCTCCTGAATCATAACTTCTTCACATGACTGTACAGGGATACCTACAGAAAGCGGGTGGTATGACAACTTGAAGACATCTGTACATATGTTATGTGCCTCAACTATTTGGTTATCTGTCATATGTAGTGTTCATTTAATCCCAGACCCTCAGCCTTAACTCTGTGAACATGCTCCTTTTCTGTGTGTTTGTTTGAACATGACTTGATAATGTCGATCAATCAGAGAAGATATACCACTGACTCTTTTCTCTCTTCTTTCTCCATCAGAGATTGATGCAGTACCTTGCCTCCAGAAATACACTCTTCAACCTCAACAACTTTCTAGATAAGGCTGCACTACAAGGTGATTTAATGCCATTTGGCTGTTTGTGGACTCAGCACTGCTGTACATCTAACAAAATGACTTTATGTCGGATTCTCCTTGCCTCTATAACACCATCAATAAGCTGCTATTCAGAGCCCCTTTCAAAGGGCCCAGGATTGCAAAAGCTACTGATAATCTTTGTTTGATACAAAAGCTGATGAATGGTGTTGAAAATGGAAACACACGCACGGTGACTTTCTAATTAAATATTAAAATGGAGAATAAATAAATAAAGTAATATAGTGTAAGAACTACTTTGACTCATCTGAAAATGAAAGATTGGTCACAAAGATAGAAAGGCATTTCTTATAAAATGCATAATAGTTAATGTTTTGTTAAAATGATTGGAAAGTAAACCCAGATAACTGCAGTGCTCTATCTTTGTCCTCCAGGGTATAACATGTCAACCTTCATCAGACGCTACAGCCGCTACCTGAATGAAAAAGCCATGTCTTATAGACTAGCAGCAGTGGACTTCACCAAGATGAAGAGAGGGTAACATACTCATACACAGTGGTGACACAAGACTTGTTTCCACCGAGCAGTACAGTTGGGTTAAGCTCACCATGGAACAGTAAACCCTGATCTAGCTAGTGTTTCCACCTTGGGATGTGTAGACCAGATGGCGACAGTTGCAGCAGCTATGTAAAAAACACAACAAAAATGAAGAGCAGCAATAAGGACAACAGAAGAGGACATCCAGCATTCCTTGCTCAGCGTTGAATCCTCTCTGTTGCATAGTATATTCAAAAAAGGCACATTTTTATTTTTCCCATTACATTCCTGTTGTCACACAGACGTGACAACTCTCAGTCGATTAGTCAACGAACTGTACCTACTGAATCATTGTTATGTCTGGAAATAAGGGCGGACACGTCCACATGTTGAGGTTAGCTTTACTGAATGTTAGCCAACAATACAGTACACAGTGCAGGCGGTGCATGGAAGGGTGGAGCGCCAAAGAGGACCGCTTGCCCCCGGGCAGCAATCTAATATACCCTGAGGCACCGTGACGTCATATGTGTGTGCGTGCTACCGCAGCGTAGTGCATCACACCATTTTACATACACAGCATTTACTCCCCTTCGAGAAGCTTAGAACATTACACACATCTGCAGGTTTAGCTGAAACATGTTGGCATAAGAACAGACTTAATAGTATATTGGTTAATGTAAATTGAAACACACTCATATGACTGGTCCAAACAGACTAGTATAAAGATTGGGGTATTGGCTAATGTAAAACAGAACGCATATGTGACAGGGCCGAACAGGCTGTTATAACAAACCACTTAAAGCACATTTCAACCAATAACATTACTAACTGAGCAACCGGGTAGACTGCCAGTGTACCCACATGGTCATGTGGGTTATTCTGCCACTGAACAGACCATGTCCTGACTAAACATGTACTTATGAACTTAGAGTCAGTAACATAAGGCCCTTTTCCACTAGCACCTACTCAGCCTGACTCGCCTCGACTCTATTCGGTTTGTAGGGTTTTCCATTAGCACCTAGTACCTTGTACTAGGTACTATTTTGGTACCTACATAAGTGAGGTTCCAAGCATGCTGATTTGAGCTGAAAATGTGACGTCAACAGATTGCAGCCCACTGATTGGCCAGGGTTTAACGTCAGTGTACGAGAGCGACGTCTTCAAAAGATTCAAAACCACCATTTGGAAATTTGGCTGTGAGTTTTTATTATTTCTGTGATAATCAACAAGCTAAATGGCTACACACAAATCAACACCGTGGTCCAATGATGAGGTGCGGACTCTTCTGTGCTTGGTGGCTGACGAGAGAATCAAGAGCGAGCTATGGGGTTGAAAAGTTCACAGGTTAAAAAGTTCATATAGTGGTCAAATTTGACCAAATGTGGTATATTTTTCAACAGTCTCCCCTTCGGTCCACACACTTCTTCCATTGGTGTTGCAGTACTTGGATCTCTGAACATGAAAAATAAACTACATTTGGTAAAATTTGACCAATATGAACTATTCAACCTATGAACTTTTCGGCCCTGTCGCCGGCGGAGTGACCCGAAATGAAAACGTATACCAGGAGATCTCTGAGCTGTTGGCTGCTCACGGGGAAGATGGTGAGTGTTTTGTGATATTGAGCATCTTTTACGTTATTTATCCCATTGGTGGCAAGCTCACTTTGAACAAACAAGGATATCGCCATTGTCTCCTGTATGTAGACAATGAGTTAGCTAGCTAGCCGTCAACACTAACTCTGTGCTTTGCTTGTATTTTGCACTTGCTGTAATGAGTATTCGCTTCTGACAGCAAAACGTCAGCATGTCAACATCATAACGGGATCACGGGCCACCTTCCTGTAATGAACCCACCCACCTTGAGGTGGTACTCAGTTGTAATGGAAAATGACCTAAACCATGTCAGGCCAAGTAGAGTCCGGGCTAGTCGAGCTGAGTAGGTGCTAGTGAAAAAGTGGCTATAGTTCAGAATTGGGTGGGGCCTCTGCCGAGCCCACAGTGGGTGCGGCCATGGCGGTGCCAGGTCGAGCAACTCTGGAGGGCACCCTGCTGGAGCTGTGGTCTGCTCATTGGCAAAGTTCCAGTTTGGGTTCCACACTGGCTGGGTCGGCTTGGTTGCTGTTTCTTGGTCCGGAGCAGGAGGTGGTGTTACCTTTCTGAGATGGCTGGCATGCCATTGTGACCCATCAGCCAGCTCGAAGGTGGCTTGTCCAAGATGAGCGGTGATATGCATCGGTGTTGACCGGAACAACTACAGCTCGTGCAAGCAGCTGGGTTGCCGGATCTAGACCCAGTCAAGCACCATGAGCAAGGGTTGCTTCCGCTTCACGGCGTGCTGCTGTTCCTTTGTCGTGCTGCCTGAGAAGGGCACCATTGCTGGGGCATCATCTGATGGAGGAGGTGAGCAGTCCAGAAACGGACGTAGAGGCGGGCTGGTCTTGCCGCTGACGGGGTGGACCCTGTTTTCTCCCGGGTACTGCATGAACACGGACTGGAGCTCCTGCAGTCAGGTGGCAGCTCAGGGAGGCTCATGCCACGTGAGGATTGGCTCCAAGTCTCCAGTGCTTTGCTCGTTGTGCAGTGCAAAGCAGGGAGTGGCTGCGTCCACGTGTGGACAGAGTGGACTTGGGCCGTCGTTGGTCAAACAGAATCCCATGTGGTCTGTGATGGAAAAACCCAGTTCATGGAATAAATCACACCCCAGGATGTTGTCACTGTGGCGCGTCACCTGGAATGTGAATGCCGGGGGGATTCTTGACCTGTAGCGAACTGAAAAAGTGACGGTTCCTATCATGCTGATCTTCGTGTGTCCATACCCAAACAGTTCCACCATGTCTGGCTTAATTGGTTGTAGGGGAAAAAACCTCCTAACCGTGGCCTCGTCCATCAGGGCAGTGTCCAACAGCAGCTGTAGACTGATGCCATCCAATTCCACTGTGCACCACTTATACGATGTGTTACTGGAGTCCACGGCATGAACGGTGGTTGGACTGGGCCGACTGGGTGAGCTAGATGGTAGGCTTGCAGGAACCAAATGACACACTCTGGCAAAATGGTTTTGCTTACCACAGCGTCGGCATCTCTGTCATGTGGCTGGGCAGGCAGGTGCGCATGTATGGTGTGAGGATAAGCCACAGTTGCCACATTGTCGACGTGCTGTAGTACCTTGTACTCCCGTGACATTCACCTTGGGTCTTCGTGAGGAGACATGGAGTCGGCAGGCTGAGGAGCCAGGGTAACGGCCTGTGCTAGCGGAGTTGGATGTGTGGGAGCACAGGCTGGAGGCTCCTAGCTGCATTGCTAACTGGTCCACTGCCTCTAGCTGGGATGACATTTCCACCGCCCTGGCCAGCGGTAAGTTGTCCGGTACCATTAGCAGCTTCTCCCACAGCTTCGGCTTGGTGGTGTGCTCTGCTAACTGGTCCTGCACTTTCTCATCTTCTAGGTGTTCAAACCTGCATGTACTAGCCAAACAGCGGAGGTTGGTGACATACTGTTGGACCAACTCATCCACACGCTGTTGGCACTGGCGAAACTTGATTCTTCAGACCAAAACGCTTTCTGGGGTGGTGAAATGTCTGGCTAATAAAGCAACACACTCGTCGTAGGAGTCCGTAGGTCCAAGCATCCAAAAAACACGTCCCTCGCTGCCAAGGCTATGAATTAGCATGGCTCATAGTGTAGCTTTTCGAGCTTTAGTTTAAGTTGATGGCGGACACAAACGTCTTAAACAACTCGTACCAACGGGACCAAGGAATAGGTGGCTCACCAGGCAGAGCAAGGAACAGTGGTAGAGGTGTCAGCAGTTCCCATTACCCTCATCACCAGTGTTGTCTGGAAAAAAAGGCGGACACGTCCACATGTTGAGGTTATCTTTATTGAAAGTTTGCCAACAATACAGTACACAGTGCAGGCGGAGCATGGAAGGGCAGAGCGCCAAAGAGGATGGCTGGCCCTGGGCAGACCCTGAGGCCCTATGACGTTATACGTGCGTGCATGCTACCGCAGCATAGTGCGTTGCGCCGTTTTACATACACCACAATCACCACTTTAGGTACTGGACCACTGTGCTTCATTTCCCAACACAAGGGTGCTCAAAAGTAGGATGATATGGGTCTGTACCCTTCACAGCATTGTCAGTCGAAACTATAGAGACTGTATATGACTATAGACCAGTGGTCTTCAACCTGGGGCCCCTCAAGCATTCAGGTGTCTGTGGGAAATTTTCTAATTTCACTTCTTAATTAGATCAAAGATTTGCAAATAATTTGCTGTTGTTGTGCAAGGGTGCCTACAGAACACATGCACAACAATGACAAATTATCTGCAAATCTTTGGACCAACTAAGAAGTGAAATTAGAAAATTTCCCACAGAAACCTGAATGCTCCAGGAGCCACAAGTTGGGCACCCCTGTCTTAATTGGTCCAAAAAATTGCAACTAATTTTCTGTTGTTGTGCATGGGTGCAAGGGTGTCTACAGAACACATGCACAACAACACCAAATTATTTGCAATTTTTTTGACCAATTAAGAAGTGAAATTAGAAAATTTACCATAGAAACCAGAATGTTCTAGGGGCCCCAGGTTGGAAACCCATGCTATACACAACATTTCATTGTAGCAAAGTGAAGCTGGACTTCCTGGAAATAGAGCACTGCTGTCTAGTGCTTTTGGAGCCAGTGTCTTAAGGGCCGTCTACACTCAAGTGGATAACATGGACTCTGTCATCCACTTGAGTTAGAAAAAATTTTCAAACTATAATTTTATAGTCATAGTTATCTTTATAGTTCTTGATGTGGATGGCCCTTTACAGTAACAATCATGAGCCGGGCCTGTGATGTAGACTTCCCACCTACACAGCCATCCATCACAGTCTTAACAGCAGCCCATTGGCAGCTCTCTGCAACTTGACAAATAACTGCCAAGCTCAAACATGCCTACACATCCATTTTTTTTAGCATCAAATAACTAATTAAAACCAATCTGATTCAAAAATTGACACAAAAAATTCACCATGAGAAGAACTACCTATGTGGACAGAAAACATCTTTTCTCTTTAGTTTGCAGTTTGGCAAAATGCCACACACAATAATTGAAGGTAAAAGACTTATCATCTCACTGGAACCAGCCACCAGAGGGTGAAAGAGATATGTAGGCTTCACTTTTGTAGAGATTTTGCACATCCTTCTTATACAGTGGGTATAGAAAATAATCATTCCCCTTCAAAATAATCATGTTGTTACTTTGCAGCCTGAAATAAAGACATACACTTTTTTGTTTAGTTTTATCCAGTTGTACTTACTTAGTGCAACTTATAAGATCTTACTGAAAGATATAACGGCAACAGGTTAAAAAAAACAATTACAAAATGTGATTATTATGAAGGGAATGATTCTATTCTATATCCACTTTATACAGTGAAGTCCATACATATTTGGACATTGACTTAAGTTTTGTTATTTTAGCTATTTAACAAAACATATTCAAGACACAGTTATATAATCAATATGGGCTGAAAGTGCAGACTCTCAGCTTTAATTTGAGGATGTTTACATCCAAACTGGAGTTACAGGTTAGGAAGGACAACCATCTGTAAAGCACTTTGGTCATCCAGAGATGAGAGAAAGCGCTATATAAGTGAACGCCATTATACAAAATTTGCTCATTGCAGGGGCTTAAAAGTAATTGGACAGATTAATAGTATCATAAATAAAATATTCATTTTTAATACTTTGCTGAAAATCCTTTGCAGGCAATGACTGCATGAAGTCTAGAACCCATGGATATCACCAAATGCTGGGTTTCCTCCTTGGTGATGCTTTGCCAGGCCTTCACTGCAGCTGTCTTCAGTTGTTACTTGTTAGTGGGTCTTTCTGCCTGAGGCTTTGTCTTAGGGTGCTTTCACACCAAATGCGAATGGGCAAATTTTTCGGGCGGCGCAATTACATTATAACTCAATGTAAATGCACAAATAAATGTGAATCCACCGTCTGATTGAGATGCAGACAGGCAAAGTTGCCTTTATAACTTCTGCAGTAGTGTTCAGCTTACTGTAGAAATCCCCAAAATGGGATTTGATGGGGTTGAGAATGAGGTTGAGATCTGGTGACTGACTCAGCCATTGCAGAATATTCCACTTCTTTAGCTTTAAAAAACTCCTGGGTTGCTTTCATAGTATGTTTTGGGTCATTGTCCAGCAGTACTGTGAAGTGTCATCCGATATATATCCATCCATCCATTCATCTTCTACTGCTTTTCTGGAGGTCCGGGTCGCGGAGGAAGCAGAGAAGCCCAGACTTCCCTCTCCCCAGCCACCTGCTCCAGCTCCTCAGAGAGGATACCAAGGTGTTCCCAGACCAGCTGGGAGACGTAGTCTCTCCAGCAAATGCTGGGTCTACCCCGGGGTCTCCTCCTTGTGGGACATGCCTGAAACACTTGAAGTGGGAGGCATCCAGGAGGCATCCTGATCAGATGCCCAGACCACCTCAGCTGGCTCCTTTCAACATGGAGGAGCAGCGGTTCTACTCTGAGCCTCTCCTGGATGACTGAGCTCCTCACCCTATCTCTAAGGGTGAGTCCAGCAATCCTACGAAGGAAGCTCATTTCAGCCGGTTGTACCCATGATCTCATTCTTTTGGTCATTACCCAAAGCTCATGACCATAGGTGAGGGTAGGAACGTAGACTGACCGGTAAATCGACAGCTTTGCCTTAGAGCTTAGCTCCCTCTTCACCACAACAGATCAGTACAACGTCCGCATCACTGCAGATGCTGCTGCGATCCGTCTGTCAATCTCTCGCTCCATTCTCCCTTCACTCATGAATAAGACCCTGAGACACTTAAACTCCTCTACTTGGGGCAGGAGCTTGTCCCCAACCCAGAGAGGACAATCCACCTTTTTCCAGCTGAGGACCATGGACTCGGACTTGGAGGTGCTGATTCTCATCCCAGCCGCTTCACACTCAGTGGCAAACCATTCCAGTAAGACCTCTAGGTCATTGCTGGATGAAGCCAACAGGACAACATCATCTGCAAACAACAGAGATGAGATCCTGTGGTCACCAAGCATGACACCCTCCGTTTCCTGGCAGTGCCTAGAAATCCTGTCCATAAAAATTATTAACAGAATCGTTGACAAAGGGCAGCCCTGGCGGAGTCCAACTCTCACTGAGAATGAGTCCGACCAAGTGTTGGCAATACGAAACAAACTCCACAATGGTCATATAGAGACCGGATAGCTTGTAATAACAAGCCCGATACCCCATACTCCTGAAGCACCCAACACAAAAAACCACGAGGGATACGGTCGAATCCCTTCTCCAAACCCACAAAACACATGTAAACTGGTTGGGTAAACTCTCACGAACCCTCAAAGATTCTCAAGAGGGTAAAGAGCTGGTCCGATGTGCTACGGCCAGACCGAAAACCACACTGCTCCTCCTGAATCCCAGGTTCGACCAACAGCCAAACTCTCCTCTCCAGTACCCTGGAATAGACCTTCCCAGGGAGGCTGAGAAGTGTGAAACCCTCTAAAGTTGGAGCACACCCTCCGGTCCCCCTTTTTAAAGAGAGGAACCAGCACACCAGTTTGCCATGCCAAAAACACTGTCCCCGACCTCCACGCAGTGTTGCAGAGGCGTGTCAACCATGACAGCCCTACAACATCCAGGGCCTTGAGGTACTCAGGGCGAATCTCATCCACCCTGAGGCCCGGCCACCAAAGAGATTTTTAACCACCTTTGCGACCTTAGCCCCTGTGATGGGTGAGCCATCTGCAAGCCCTGCTTCCTTTGTGGAAGGCGTGTCAGTGGGATTGAGGAGCTCCTCGAACGATACCTCCGACAATATCCCCAGTTGCAGTCAGGAGCGCCCCATCCACACCATACATAGTGTGGACAGGGAGCTGCTTCCCCTTGCTGAGCCGCTGGACAGTTTGCCAGAATCTCTTCGATGCCGACCAAAAGTCTTGTTCCATGGCCTCACCAAACTCCTCCCACACCCAAGTTTTTGCTTCAGCAACCACCTGAGCTGTACTCCACTTGGCCTGCTGGTACACCTCAGCTGCTTTGGGAGTCCCACAAGCCAACCAAGCTTGATAGGACTCCTTCTTCAGCTTAATGGCCCCCCTCACCACTGGTGTCCACCACTTGGTTTGGGGGTTGCCACCATGAGATGCACCGATGACCTTGTGGCTGCAACTCTGGGCAGTCACTTCAACAATGGAGGTGGAGAACATGGCCCATTCAGACTCCATGTCTCCAGACTCCCTTGGAATGTGGCTGAAGTTCTTCCAGAGGTGGAATTGAAAACCTCCCGGACAGGGGCCTCAGCCAGATGTTCCCAGCACACCCTCACTATACGTTTGGGTCTACCAGGTCTGACTGGCTTCCTCCCCTGCCATCAGATCCAACTCACCATCAGGTGGTGATCAGTTGACAGCTCTGCACCTCTTTTTACCCGAGTGTCCAAGACATACGGTTGCAGGTCTGATGACATGATAACAAAATCGATCATCAACCTGCAGCCTAGGTGTCCTGGTGCCAAGTGCACATATGGACACACTTATGCTTGAACATGGTGTTCATTATGGACAAACTGTGGTTAGCACAGAAGTCCAATAACTGAACACCACTCGGGTTCAGATCGGGCAGGCCGTTCCTCCCAATCACCCCCCTCCAGGGTTCACTGTCATTGCCCGCATGTGCATTGAAGTCCCCCAGTAGGACAATGGAGTCTCCAAGAGGAGCACTCTCCAGCACCCCAGTCAGAGACTTCATAAAGGGTGGGTACTCTGAACCATCATTTGGTGCATAGGCACAAATGATGGTCAGGACCCATTTCCCAACCCGAAGGCGCAGGGAAACAACCCTTTTGTCCACCGGGGAAAACTCCAATATAGAAGCCACAAGGTGGGGGGATATAAGAATACCCACCCCTGCTCGTCGCCTCTCACCCGGGGCAGCTCCAGAGTAGGCCAAGTTCCAGCCCCTCTTCAGAAGACTGGTTCTGGAACCAGAGCTGTGTGTTGAGGTGAGGCCGACTATACTGTATCTAGCCGGTCTCTCTCAACCTCATGCACCAGCTCAGGCTCCTTCCCCCCCAGAGAGGTGATTCTACATCCCAAAAGCCAGTTTAGGAAGCCTGGGCTCAGACTGCCAAGGTCTCTGCCTTCGTCCGCCACCTGATCCACATAGCACCGGACCCCATGGTCCCTCCTGCAGGTGGTGAGCCCACTGGAGGGCAGGCCCATGTAACTTCTTTATGGCTGTGCCCGGTCGGGTCCCATGGGCAGAAACCCGGCCACCAGGCGCTAGCCATCGAGCCCCTCACCCAGGCCTGGCTCCAGGGTGGGGCCTCGGTAACCCCATACTGGGTGGGGTACACTGAATCCTTGTTCTAGCATTCATCATGAGAGTCTGTTGGATCGTCTTAGTCTGACCTTTCACCCAGGACCAGTTTGTCTTGGGTGACCCCACCAGAGGCAAATTGCCCCAGACAACATAGCTCCTGGGATCACTACGGCACGCAAACCCCCCACCACGATAAGGTGATGATCCAGGAGGGGATATATATGTATATATATATATACACACACACACGCACACTACTCACATACAGACACACGCACGCACACACACACACACACACACACACACACACACACACACACACACTACTCACAAAAAGGGATATTTCGCTTTCGGGTGAAATTTAGGGAAAATGGACAAAGTTCACGCTGCAGTGATATAATATCATGAAAGTAGGGCATTTAAGTAGAAACGTGAAATGGTGATTTCCACATCTCAAACAACTTACTAAAACAAAAACCAACAACAGTGGTGGGTATGCCACAACAAAAAATCTCAGTGTCTCAATAACTTGTCATGTGCCCTTGAGCACATGACAAGTTAAAGAAGATGAAATTAAGTTCACCTGTAAAGGTTATAGTGCATTTTTGGTGCATCATGAAATTTCACGCAAAAGCTAAATATCCTTAACTTTTTGTGAGTAGTGTGTATATATAATATATATATACACACTACCGTTCAAAAGTTTGGGGTCACTTAGAAATTTCCTTATTTTGGAAAGAAAAGCACTTTTTTTCAATGAAGATAACTTTAAACTAATCAGAAATACACTCTATACATTGCTAATGTGGTAAATGACTATTCTAGCTGCAATATCTACATAGGTGTATAGAGGCCCATTTCCAGCAACTACCACTCCAGTGTTCTAATGGTACAGTGTGTTTGCTCATTGCGTCAGAAGGCTAATGGATGATTAGAAAACCCTTGTGCAATCATGTTAGGTCTGCAATGCTGTAATTGCTGCAAATGGAGGATTCTTTGACGAAAGCAAAGTTTGAAGGAAAAAATTATTATTTCAAATACAAATCATTATTGCTAACCTTGTCAACGTCTTGACTATATTTTCTATTCATTTTACAACTCATGGTGGTAAATAAGTGTGACTTTTCATGGAAAACACAAAATAATTGTCTGGGTGACCCCAAACTTTTGAACGGTAGTGTGTACATATATATATATACATACACAGTATGTGTGTGTGTACATACGTACATACATACACACACACAGCGGGGAAAATAAATATTGAATATGTCAATACTTTTCTCATTAAACATATTTCTGATGGAAACTTTGACCTGACATTTTCACCAGATATCAGTAACAATCCAAGTAATCCATACTGTAGATACAAAGAAATCAAGGCAATTGTGTTCACAAAACAAGTTATATTTAATAAAGTGGAATGGCACAGGAATAAGTATTGAACACATGAAGAAAAAAGGTGCAAAAAAGCATAGAAAGCTAAAAAAACAGCTGAAATCCATCAGAATTAAGGAAGCCATCCCATCCCCCATCAGTGCAAATTAATTTCAGCTGGTTAAGGCTGCATTCCCACCAGGATAGTCCGGAGATCTCGGTTCAGTTGGGTGAGGAATGCTGAGAATTTTCGCACCTTTGTTTGGTTTGGTTTGCATTCACACTGCAGTGGACCAAACTGCCTGGACAATGTCACACAGTTACAACAACTGCTCGTTTGGGGCGCTGTAGCCGAAACCACCACTGACCAGGAAGAAAAATCTCAGCGAAGAAGAAAAATCCGGCTCATCGATTGGCCAGTCAAATTGGCCAGTCAAATTGGCCAGTCAAATTGGCCAGTCAAATTGGTCAATTTGGTCGCCCGCCTTCCCCACATCCTCGCAGGACGAGCCGCGAGAAGAGTCAGAGACATAAGTTTCCTTTTTTTTTTTCACAACCACCGGCTTTTCCACCCCTCCCCTTTTCCCCCCACAGACTTACAGGCCCTCCAACACTCCTCACCAGCAGACAGTTTCAATTCAATTCAATTCAATTCTATTTATATAGCGCCATTTCACAACAACAGTCATCTCATAGCACTATCAACTGTAGGGAGGACCCCCACAGTTGCAGAAAGACCCCAGCAATCAGGGGGTCCGGATTGCTGGGGGTTGACCGGAGCGGCAACCCCCCCCCCCCACACACACACACACACACCGCTGCAGCCTCCACTGGTGTCGACTTGAGCCCAAACGACAGGGGGGGTCACAGCCCTTTCTGGGTGTTCGGGGGGGGGGGCCTGGTGTGGTGACACTAAACACAGCAGGGAGACATTCCTCTGGGACATTCTTCTGGAGCTTTCCTCACACCCAGCAGTGAGCTTGGAGGATCCAGAGGACAACTGACACACGATCAAAAGAACCACAGGAGACAGTCAGATGGGACTGAATGCATACATCTTTGTGCCAACCAATGTCATGCTAATCATGTGTATTGACCAATGGTATTAGATGACAATTGATATGCTAATGTGCCATGCATTCTCTCTGTCTGTATGACGGTATAAAAGAGTGGCTCTTCCTCATCTAGTCTCTCTCAACTCTTACACTCTCAACCCATCACGACTAACCGCTGGGGCCAACAGGCTGTAATCATGTTAGAAGGTAAATAAAGAATCTGTGCTGACCTACGCTCGTGCCTCGCCTCTACATCCTTTCCTTCGCACCCTCTACAGTACAAGGATTACAAGGAAGACCAGAGGAGAGAATATGTTGGACTTAGTGTACACAAACACAGATGCATATAAGGCGATACCCCGCCCCCATCTCGGCCTTTCTGATCACATATCCGTGATGCTGCTGCCTGCTTACAAACCTTTATTGAAGCACAGCAGGCCAGCAGTGAAACAAATCAGGATTTGGCCAGAAAGTGCAACTTCTGCACTGAAAGACTGTTTTCTGCACACAGACTGGGAGGTCTTCAAAATAGCAGCCTCCCAGGAAAACAAGACAGATGTGGAGGAGTATGCTGATACGGTCACCAGCTACATCGCGAAGTGCACAGAGGATGTCACTACAGTGAAGACCATCACTATGCGGGGTAGCCATAAGCCCTGGATGACTGCAGAGGTCCGCTCGCTGCTTACAGCCAGAGATGCAGCCTTCAGAGCGAAGGACAGGATCGCCCTCCGCTCAGCCAGGTCTGCGCTCTCAAAGGGAATTAAGGCGGCAAAGCGCGCCTATGCGGAGAAAATCCAGGGACACCTCTGTGATACTAGGAACACCAAGCAGATGTGGCAGGGAGTTCGGACACTGACGGGCTATAAGTCTAGGCAGGGGGTCGATGATGACGACGCTTCGCTTCCAGACAGGCTTAACAACTTCTTTGCACGTTTTGAAGCATCAAACTGGACAATCAGAGGGAGGGCTGGCCCACCCCCACCATCGGTCGACCAGCTTTTACCATCAACACAGCGGACACACGGAGGACCCTAACCAGAGTCAACCCACGCAAAGCTGCAGGTCCGGACAACATTCTGGGACGTGTGCTCCGAGACTGCGCGAGCGAGTTGGCGGATGTCCTGACTGACATTTATAACATCTCCCTGAGTCAGGCCATCGTTCCCAGATGCTTCAAGACCTCTATCATTGTACCAGTGGCAAAGAAACCAGTTGTGTCCTGTTCGAATGACCATCGTCCTGTTGCACTGACACCAATTGTGATGAAGTGTTTTGAACGGTTTGTCAAACCACACATTACAGCCTGCCTCTCTGCATCACACGACCCGCTCCAGTTTGCATATTGTTCAAACCGCTCCACGGAGGATGCTATAGTCACCACCCTACACACTGTCATCACCCACCTGGACCAGAAAGACACCTACGCCAGACTCCTGTACATTGATTTCAGTTCAGCATTCAACACCATTATTCCCCAGAGACTGATGGAGAAATTACTCCTTCTCGGTCTGAACACCGCCACATGTCTCTGGATCCTGGATTTCCTGACTGAGAGACCTCAGTCTGTCCGGGTTAGAAACAACATCTCCAACTCTGTCACGCTGAGCACCGGATCCCCTCAAGGCTGTGTACTCAGTCCACTGTTGTTTACACTTCTAACACATGACTGTGTATCCAGACACGAGGGGAACCAGATTATTAAGTTTGCAGACGATACCACGGTGGTGGGACTTATTCAGAGGGATGAGGAATCAGTGTACAGGGAAGAAGTGAGAGACCTGGAGGGCTGGTGCAGGGAGAACAATCTGGTGCTCAACGTGGACAAAACGAAGGAGATGATTATCGACTTCCGGCGGTCTCAGCCTGAGCACCCAGCATCGGCGGCCGTTTAGTGGAGAGAGTGGAGAACATCAAGTTCCTCGGAGTGCAGATCTCGCAGGACCTGACCTGGAGCAAGAATTCCTTGGGGATCAGGAAGCGGGCTCAGCAGAGACTGCACTTCTTGAGGAAACTCAAACAGGCCTCTCTCCCCATCTGCATCCTCAGGACCTTCTACAGAGGTGTGGTGGAGAGTGTTCTGACGTACTGCATTGCTACATGGTACTCCAGCTGCAGTATGTCAGACAAAAAAGCCCTGCAGAGGATAGTCAAGGGGGCTGAGAGAGTAATTGGAGTCTCCCTCCAGGAGACTCCAATTACCCTCAGTGCCCTCAGTGCAGGGCACTGAACATTGTCAAGGACCATTCTCACCCTCTGCATAAACACTTTGAACTTCTTCCATCTGGTAAATGATTCCGGAGCATCAGAGGCAGAACCACCAGACTGATCAACAGCTTCCTTCCACAAGCTGTCAGGATGCTGAACAGTTGACCCGGAATCTCTCATATACACTACTGCACCTACGGACATTTTGTATATTATTTGTATATTATAGTTAGTTAGTTGTTTTTTTTTTCCCCCAAGTATGTCTCAGGGATGTGTGAATGGATGGGGGGTGGGGGTAGGGGGGTGAAGCTATGTGTGAGTGTGTCTTAAATCATGCTGCTTCTATTTATATGGATGCCAAGAGAAACACAATTTCATCTTGCCTGCACTACAGTTGTATGTACAGCAAAATGACAATAAAGTTTGATTTGATTTGATTTCTTGGATTCGCGTGGTAGTCTTTATTGTTATTTTCCACCCAAAATGCACTATAGTAAAAGCCACTTCCTATTCTCAGACTATGTGTTGCTATGGTTACACAAATGCTGAGGTGCACTTCCGCCCTTTGATCTACTGGATAGTCCGTTTGCATTCACAATGCAAGCAAAGCACACCAGGGTTCATTTGCAAGTGAACTGAGACCCCCATTTTCAGGTGGACCAGTTTGCTTGTTTGGTGCGCCCCAGAGTTCGAATGTATGTTCAGACTGCACCAAATAAACTGAACTATCTGCAGAAGTGGAACAGAGTTCCTTTGGTCTAGACCAAACAGTGGCCATGTGAATGTGCCCTAAGTCCTGACTGATAGGCTTTAAAAAGGTCTGTGAATACCAGATTGTCACACCACAAAGAACTCATGATAAGTAGAAGCAAAGAGCTCTCTTTAGACCTTTGCATCCTTATTGTTGCAAAATACAAAAAAAAATATAATGATGGCAATGGTTACAGGCGCATTTCTAAACTGCTGAATGTTCCAGTGAGCACTGCTGGAGCCATCATTCGGAAGTGGAAAGAATATCATTTTACCATAAACCGCACACAAGCTCCTCGCAAAATTTCTGACAGAAGAGTCAAAAGAATTATCAGAAGAGTTATCCAATAGCCAAATACCACTTGTGGAGAACTCCAGAAAGACCTGGAGTTAGCAGGTAGTGCTGTGTCAAAGAAAACAATAAGTAATGCACTCAACCGATATGGGCTCCATGCCCGCTCACCTCGCAAGTATCCATTGCAGAAGAAAAACCATGTTGAAGCTCATTTAAAGTTTGCTGCACAACATTTGGGCAAGCCAGTAAAATACTGGGAGAATAAAGTCTGGTCAAACAAGATCAAAAGTGAACTTTTTGGATGCCACAACACACAGCATGTTTGGAGGAGAAATGGCACTGCACATCCCATCGTGGTCTGAGGGTGTTTTTCAGCACATTGTATAGGCAGACTTCATATAAGTGAAGAAAAGATGAATGGACAAATGTACAGAGACATCCTTGATAAGAATTTGTTGCCATCTGCCAAGATGCTGAAGATGAAAGGAGGGTGGATATTTCAGCAAGACAATGATCCCGAATACACAGCCAAGGAAACTCTCAACTGGCTCTAGAGAAGGAAAATAAAGCTGCTAGAATGGCCCAGTCAGTCACCTGACTTGAATCCAATTGAAAATCTATGGCATGAACTGAAGATCAGAGTTCATAGAAGACACCCACAGAACCTTCAAGATTTGAAGAGAGTTTGTGTGGAAGAATGGACTAAAATCACTCCTGAGCAATGTCTGCAACTAATTTCTCCATCCAGGAGGCATCTGGAAGCTACTGTTACCAACAAAGGCTTTTCTACTAAATATTAAATGAATTTCACCAAGTGTGTTCAATACTTATTCCCTGTGTCATTCCACTTTATTAAATATAACTTGTTTTGTGAACAGTTGCTTTGATTTCTTTGTATGTATGAGTTCCTTGGGTTATTACTGATATCTGGTGAAAATCTCAGGTCAATGGCTCCATCAGAAATATGTTTGATGAGAAAAATGTTGACATGTTCAGGGCTGCACAGTGGCACAGTGGTTTAGCACTGTGGCAGCACAGTTTTACCCTCGGCCGGGGGACCGCGGGGATCATGAGATCGTGGGTTCGATCCCAGCCCCCGACCAACAGTGAGCTGTGTGGAGTTTGCATGTTCTCCCCGTGTTGCGCGGGTTTACTCCGGGATTTCTCCGGTTTCCTCCCGCATACCAAAAACATGTAGGTTTAGGGCGCTCGCGCACGCAGCGACCAGCAGCCGGTGGCTTGTCACCAGACTGCAAACCAAGTCTACCTACGGATACAAATAAGTAACAAAAAAAAAAAAAAAAATGTTCAATACTTATTTTCCCTGTTTTATATATATATATATATATATATATATATATATATATATATACAGTATATATATATATATATATATATATATATATATATATATATAAAATGCATCAGATTTATATAATTCAATTCAACTTTATTTATATAGCGCCATTTCACAACAACAGTCATCTCATAGCACTATCAACTGTAGGGGGAACCCCCACAGTTGCAGAAAGACCCCAGCAATCAGGCGATCCCCTGTAAGCAAGCACTTGGCGATGGTGGAGAGGAAAAACTCCCTTTTAACAGGAAGAAACCTCCAGCAGAACCAGGCTCAGGGAGGGGCAGTCATCTGCTGCGACTGGCTGGGGGGTGAGGGGATAGAGAAGAAGAAAAGAACAGACATGTAGAGAGCAAACAGCACGATGGGGACTCAATCTATGGGAGAGAACAAACAAATGTTAATGACCAGCAAAAAAAATATTTCATTGAGAGTGAGAAAAGGAGTGAGGCCCAGTGCATTACTGGAGGTCCCCCGGCTGACTGAACCTATTAGCAGCATAACTAAGGGAGGGTTCAGAAACACATGATCCCTCCCTAATTG
This sequence comes from Pholidichthys leucotaenia, assembly GCA_020510985.1. Taxonomy (NCBI): domain Eukaryota; kingdom Metazoa; phylum Chordata; class Actinopteri; order Cichliformes; family Pholidichthyidae; genus Pholidichthys; species Pholidichthys leucotaenia. The sequence continues at coordinate 388,106,241 of CM035844.1, read as the reverse complement.
TAGGCTATATCAAAAAGGTAGGTTTTAGCCCTATTCTTAAAAACAGAGATCAAGTCTGACTCCCGAATCCAGATTGGCAGCTGATTCCACAGGAGAGGAGCTTGATAACTGAAGGCTCTGCCTCCCATTGTACTTTTGGAGATTCTAGGTATTACAAGTAATCCTGCATTTTGGGAGCGTAGTACTCTGTTAGGATAATACGGTAGTATCAGATCTTTTAAATAAAAAGGAGCCTGATTGTTTAGAGCTTTGTAAGTAAGAAGAAGGATTTTAAACTTAATTCTAAACTCTATGGGAAGCCAATGAAGGGAGGCCAGAACCGGAGAGATATGATCTCTCTTTGTAGTACCTGTTAAAACTCTTGCTGCAGCATTTTGGATCAGCTGAAGACTTTTTAAAGATGTTTTAGGACAGCCTGATAATAAAGAATTACAATAATCTAATCTCGAGCTAACAAAAGCGTGGATCAGTTTCTCAGCATCACTCTGAGACAAGATGCTCCTAATCTTGGCAATATTACGCAAATGATAGAAGGCAGTCTTAGAAACAAATTTAATATGTGAATTGAAGGACAAATCCTGATCAAAAATAACTCCAAGGTTCCTCACAGAGCTATTAAGAGAAAGAGTAACCGCATCCAAACTGAAAGTTTGATTTGGAAAGGAATTTCTAAGGTTTTTTGGACCAACAAGAATGACTTCAGTCTTATCTGAATTTAATAGCAGGAAATTACAAGTCATCCAAGCTTTGATTTCCTTAAGACAGGCTTCTAACTTGGCTTTAGAATTTCTTTCTTAGAATTTCTAACTTGGCTTTAGCTATGAAAAGCGCTTTATAGCGCTTTTCATAGACACTTCACAATGGATATATTATTCATTCACTCCACAGACAATGGTAGTGGTAAGCTATTACTGTAGCCACAGCTGCCCTGGGGTAGACCGATGGAAACGTGGCTGCCAATCCACGCCAAAGGCCTCTCCCACAACTACCGAATATTTATGCACATTTATGCCTAGTGTCATAGACACTGGAGGCAAGGTGGGTCAAGTGTCTTGCCCAGGGACACAACAGCAGGATGTCTGGGGACAGTGGGATTTGAACTGTCAACCCTCTGGTTATTAGACGACCCGCTCTTTCTTCTGAGCCACTGCCACCCCCTCATCTCTCTCTCTCTCTCTCTCTCTATATATATATATATATATATATATATATACGTATATCTATACAGTATATATATATATATATATATATATATATATATATATATATATATATATATATATATATATATATATATATATATATATATATATATATATATATATATAAATACACTACCGTTCAAAAGTTTGGGGTCACTTACAAATTTCCTTATTTTTGAAAGAAAAGCATTGTTTTTTTCAATGAAGATAACTTTAAACTAATCAGAAATACACTCTAATATCTAATATACATTGCTAATGTGGTAAATGACTATTCTAGCTGCAAATGTCTGGTTTTTGGTGCAATAACTACATAGGTGTATAGAGGCCCATTTCCAGCAACTATCACTCCAGTGTTCTAATGGTACAATGTGTTTGCTCATTGCATCAGAAGGCTAATGGATGATTGGAAAACCCTTGTGCAATCATGTTAGCACAGCTGAAAACAGTTTAGCTGGTTAGAGAAGCTATAAAACTGACCTTCCTTTGAGCAGGTTGAGTATCTAGAAAAAATTATTATTTCAAATACAAATCATTATTTCTAACCTTGTCAATGTCTTGACTATATTTTCTATTCATTTTACAACTCATGGTGGTAAATAAGTGTGGCTTTTCATGGAAAACACAAAATAATTGTCTGGGTGACCTCAAACTTTTGAACAGTAGTGTATATATATATACTGTATATGTGTGTATGTGTGTATTAGGGGTGTAATGGTACGCTAAAATCACAGTTCGGTACATACCTTGGTTTTAAGGTCACGGTTTAGTTCATTTTCGGTATATTACGGAAACAAAATGTTGCGAGACAGGAGACTTGTGAAAAGGGTCTTCAAGCTCTGGCTTCTCTGTACAGCCAGCCATGACAGTCGCTAGTCAGAGGCTGGGCTGCATTGTTTGTTTACATGTACGGCGCAAGGCAGTTACACTTCCTATCTGTCACTCAACATGGTCTGTGTGGAACCTCGGTACGCCTCTGTACCGAACCGAAGGTGCCGTACCAAAAAATACGAATACCTGTACCATTACACCCCTAACATATATACAGTATCTCACAAAAGTGAGTACACTCCTCACATTTTTGTAAATATTTTATTATATCTTTTCATGGGACAACACTGAAGATATGACACTTTGATACAATGTAAAGTAGTCAGTGTACAGCTTGTATAACAGTGTAAATTTGCTGTCCCCTCCAAATAACTCAACACACAGCCATTAATGACTAAACCACTGGTAACAAAAGTGAGTACACCCCTAAGTGAAAATGTCTAAATTTTACCCAATTAGCTATTTTTCCTTCCCCGGTTTCATGTGACTCGTTAGTGTTACAAGGTCTCAGGTGTGAATGGGGAGCATGTGTTTTAAATTTGGTGTTATCACTCTCACACTCTCTCATACTGGTCACTGGAAGTTCAACATGGCACCTCATGGCAAAGAACTCTCTGAAGATCTGAAAAAAGAATTGTTGCTCTACATAAATATGGCCCTAGGCTATAAGAAGACTGCCAACACCCTGAAACTGAGCTGCAGCATGGTGGCCAAGACCATACAGCGGTTTAACAGGACAGGTTCCACTCAGAACAGGCCTCGCCATGGTTGACCAAAGAAGTTGAGTGCATGTGCTCAGCGTCATATCCAGGGTTGTCTTTTGAAAATAGACGTACAAGTGCTGCCAGCATTGCTGCAGAGGTTGAAGGGGTGGAGGATTAGCCTGTCAGTGCTCAGACCATACGTTGCACACTGCATCAAATTGGTCTGCATGGCTGTCGTCCCAGAAGGAAGCCCCTTTTAAAGATGATGCACAAAAAAGCCCACAACAGTTTGCTGAAGACAAGCAGACGAAGGACGTGAATTACTGGAACCATGTTCTGTGGTCTGATGTGACCAACATAAACTTATTTGGTTTAGATGGTGTGAAGCGCATGTGGTGGCAACCAGGTGAAGAGTACAAAGACAAGTGTGTCTTGCCTACAGTCAAGCATGGTGGTGGGAGTGTCATGGTTTGGGGCTGCATGAATGCTGCCGGCACTGGGGAGCTACAGTTCATTGAGAAAACCATGAATGTCAACATGTACTGTGACATACTGAAGCAAAGCATGATCCCCTCCCTTCAGAAACTGGGCCGCAGGGCAGTATTCCAACATGATAACAACCCCAAACACACCTCCAAGACGACCACTGCCATGCTAAAGAAACTGAGGGTAAAGGTGATGGACTGGCCAAGCATGTCTCCAGGCCTAAACCTATTGAGCATCTGTGGGGCATCCTCAAATGGAAGGTGGAGCAGCGCAAGGTCTCGAACATCCACCAGCTCCGTGATGTCATCATGGAGGAGTGGAAGAGGACTCCAATGGCAACCTGTGAAGCTCTAGCGAACTCCATGCCCAAGAGAGTTAAGGCAGTGCTGGAAAATAATGGTGGCCACACAAAATATTGAGACTTTGGGCCCAATTAGGACATTTTCACTTAGGGATGTACTCACTTTTGTTGCTAGTGGTTTAGACATTAATGGCTGTGTGTTGAGTTATTTTGAGGAGACAGCAAAGTTACACTGTTATACAAGCTGTCCACTGACTACTTTACATTGTATCAAAGTGTCATATCTTCAGTGTTGTCCCATGAAAAGATATGATAAAATATTTACAAAAATGTGAGGGGTGTACTGTGGCCCATATATTTGAGATGCTTAAGCTGCATATGTATATTACTTTTGAGATGCTGAGGCTGCATATGTGTATCACTGTTACCTCACATCTTAGAAGGAACAATAAGTCTGGACCTCCTGGGGATGACAGGAGGATGTGAAATGTGTCTTTAGAAATGGCTCTGAGAAGACTTCTTGACCACCAGGGTTTAGGTGGAGAAGAGAGGACCTGGGGGGGTGATGTATTGTCTCTGGGGAGTGAATGACAATGTGATTCTGTACTCTGATGTCCCGGGTATAAAAAGGGGAGATGTGGGAAGTTAGTTCTCTTTCTGTTTGAGAAGATGTTGGAGACACGTGATTGTTAATAAACCTGAATTGAGAAATAAATTCAGCCTCTTCATTTCACGCTCTCCACACTGGTGACCTTAAGACGTATAATGGGCAGAGACGATTCCCCCGAACCAGACTCGCCAGGGACCAGCCGGGCAAGCGCAGTCTCAGTCAAGCTACCAGAATTCTGGCAGGACAACCCGGACTCATGGTTCCTCCTGGCTGAAGCCCAGTTCACTCTCGGGGGAATAACAGCAGATGACACAAAGTTCTACCACGTCATCGCCAAACTTGACAGCCGCACAGCTCGACATGTGCGGAGCCTGGTGCAGCGCCCACCTGCTGGCGACAAATACGGCGGGTTGAAAGCTGCCCTCATCCAGCGTTTCACTCCCTCAGCCCAGGAGAGAGCCAAGAGACTCCTGGCCCTGCACGACTTGGGAGAAAGCACGCCTGTTGACCTGATGGAAGACATGCTGAAGCTGAGAGGCTCAGACAACGACGATTTCCTCTTCACTCACATCTTCCTGAGAACTCTACCGTCGCAGATGAGGGCGACCCTGGCGGGCTCCCAGTTTGTGACCCAGCGGGACTTACGCGCGCTAGCCCAGGAGGCGCAGCGGATCCTCAACGCCAGCGGACGGCACACGGCCACCGCAGCAGCGGCAGATCTCGGCGCGACGACCAGAAACGGCAAAGGGCCAGAGGCGACGGAGGCAGATACACCAACAACGGCGACGGCGAAGCCCCGACACCACGGAGGAGACGACCTCTGTTTTTACCATCGTCGCTTCGCAGAGAGGGCATGCAAGTGTATACCGCCGTGTCAGTTCCAGAGCTCGGGAAACTCCAGGACCGGGAGTCGGTTGCAGCTGCGGCCCTCGGTGAACAGAACAAGCTGCTCTAACTGACGGATGCGCGTTCTGGGAGGCAATTCCTCGTGGACACAGGCTCCCAAGTGAGTTTCATCATGCCAACCTATGCTGACCGGTTGGCGGGCCCCAGGAGTCACGGAGCATCAGTGGCGAACGGCTCGAGCATTAAGACCTTCGGTGAAAGGACCCTACTTCTGTCCCTGCACGGCCGCACATATGAGTGGACTTTTATTATAGCGGCGGTGAGTTTCAACATGTTAGGTGCTGATTTTCTGTGCTCACATGGGTTGTTGGTTGATCTCCCCAATAGACGCTTGGTTAATGCACTCTCGTTTTACTCTATCCCTTGTGCAGCTCGATTGTCCCCGCCCACAGCACAAGCCAACGTCGCCACAGCAGGCGGTGAGTTTCACACACTCCTCACTCAGTTTCCAGCACTAATGGTTCCTACTTTTTCAGCAGCCTTTGCTAAACACGGGGGTGGAGCACTTTATCACTACCGCTGGTCCCCCTGTTTTTGCAAAAGCTCGGCGCTTGGATGCAGCTAAACTGACCATAGCGCGCGAGGAGTTCGCCAACCTTGAAAAGTTGGGCATCATTCGGCATTTGAATAGCCCATGGGCTTCTCCGCTCCACATGGTCCCTAAGGCTGATGGTTCGTGGCGACCTTGCGGTGATTTTCGCAGGTTGAACAACGCCACAGCACATGACCGCTACCCAATCCCCCATAATCAGGATTTTTCGGTTCATCTGGCGGGGGTGCGCATTTTTTCTAAAATAGACTTAGTCCGCGGTTATCATCAAGTCCCAGTACGCGCTGAGGACATTCCCAAAACAGCGGTAATAACTCTGTTCAAACTTTTTGAGTTTTTGCGCATGCCGTTTGGGCTTAAAGGCGCCGCGCAAACTTTCCAGCGCATGATGGATGCGGTGTTACGCGATCTCCCCTTTGTGTTCGTCTACCTGGACGACATTTTGGTAGCCAGCGCATCCGAAGAAGAACACGAAAAGCACCTCACGGCAGTTTTCCGGAGGTTGGGGGAGCACGGGTTAATAATCAACCCAGCGAAGTGCCAGGTTGGGGTGGCGCAGATTGATTTTTTGGGGCACCGCGTCTCCCCAGAGGGAGCAGTTCCGCTGCCGGACAAAGTGCACGCGGTAGCAGATGTTCCCCAGCCACAAACGGTCAAAGCACTACAGGAGTTTTTGGGAATGGTGAATTTTTATAACCGTTTCCTCCCCCGCGCAGCGCAGCTCATGCAACCATTGTATGCCGCGCTTAAAAAACAAAAACCCTCAAATGCGATCGAATGGTCCCCGGAGTGGGAGCGTGCATTCTCAGAGGTAAAAAAAGCCCTTGCAGACGCTGCGTTGTTGGCTCACCCAGACCCAACGGCCCGCATAGTGCTCACCACTGATGCGTCAGACGTGGCCATAGGGGCGGTAGTGGAGCAACAGGTTGCCGGGGCTTGGCAGCCGCTGGTCTTTTTCAGCAGGACCTTGCGCGAGGCCGAGCGAAAATACAGCGCGTTCGACAGGGAGTTGTTAGCGCTCCACTTAGCCATTCGTCACTTCCAGTTCTGGCTGGAAGGTCGGCGTTTCATCGCGTTTGTCGACTACAAACCGCTCACTTTTGCGATGGCCAAAGTTTCGGAACCATGGTCGGGCCGGCAGCAGAGGCAGCTGGCTGCAATTTCAGAATTTACTACTGATATTTAACACGTAGCGGGTAAACTTAATGTGGTGGCAGACTGCCTCTCTTGCGCCGTAACCGCTCCAGTCCGCGCGGAGGTAGATTATACTACCGCGGCCGCAGAGCAAAATAGCAGCGCGGAAGCGTACGCGGCCCCAGTCCACGTGGGGATAGATTACGCAGCCATGGCTGCGGATCAAGGTAGCAACGCGGACGTGTGCGCGCTCCATTCTGGACCAACAGGGTTGAGGCTGGAGAGCAGGAGGCTGCAAGATGGTATGCCCCCCCTAATCTGCGATGTCTCTACAGGACGACCGCGTCCGGTAGTGCCGGCCGCGTGGCGCCGCCGTGTTTTTGACTCGATTCACTCTCTGGCACACCCGGGGGTGCGCGCGTCGGTAAAAATTTTAGGAGAGAAGTTTGCTTGGCCGAGCCTGCGCAAGCACGTTAAGGAGTGGGCAAGAGCCTGCATGGCTTGCCAGCGGGCCAAAATACACAAACACACAAAAGCCCCCTTAGAGCCGTTTCACATCCCGGCCAAGAGGTTCGATCATGTGCATATCGACCTCGTAGGCCCCCTACCCTCGTCGCAGGGGTGCACGCATCTTTTGACAATGGTGGACCGCACCACGCGTTGGCCTGAAGTGGTTCCACTGGCATCAACCACAGCCGCAGAGGTGGCCCGCGCATTTTTAACGGCTTGGGTAGCGCGTTTTGGGGTCCCGTCGGATATTACGTCCGACAGGGGGCCTCAATTTGTTTCTGAGCTTTGGTCAGCGATGGCCCAATCCACCGCACTACCGCGTACCACCCCCAGGCTAATGGTTTATGTGAGCGTTTTCATAGGTCATTGAAAGCAGCCCTCAGAGCGTCACTGACGGATGCAAATTGGGTAAACAGACTATCATGGGTTTTATTAGGGTTGCGTTCTGCACCTAAAGAGGACTTAAAAGCCTCCCCTGCTGAGTTGGTGTTTGCACAACCACTCCATCTGCCAGGGGAATTTCTTCCCGATAACCCGCCGCCAGAGCGTCCCCCTGCTCAGCGGTCACTGAACGACACGGGAGCGGACATGCTTCCGGGCCCCGTTCATCACACCTTTCCGCGTGTTTTTGTACCTAAATCTTTAAAAAATGCCGAGTTTGTTTTTGTCAGGCACGAGGCTCAGCGCCCAACCCTGCGACCACCTTATGACGGCCCATATAGACTGCTGGAAACAGGTGATAAGCATTTTTTGCTAGATTTAGGGGACAGGGGGGAAACAATTGCTATAGACAGACCTAAGCCTGCTTTTGTGATGGCTGGTGAAACTGTGCAAATGGCGAGGGCTCCTCGACGCGGCAGACTCCCCAGGGAGCAGGCCCCAGAGCCCTCTCAGGGATTGACTAACAGTTCTCATCCTCAGATAGCAGACTCACTGCAGGATGGCGCCACGGGAGCGGCGAAGCCCGCCTACAGCAAGTTCGGAAGAAGGTTGAAGCCCAGACAGCATATGGACTGATGTTGTGATTTTATCATGTTGTCTAGACTATGTTGTATTGTTTCATCTTCGACGTTTGGGGGGGTTATGTGGCCCACATATTTGAGATGCTTAAGCTGCATATGTATATTACTTTTGAGATGCTTAGGCTGCATATGTATATCACTGTTACCTCACGTCTTAGAAGGAACAATAAGTCTGGACCTCCTGGGGATGACAGGAGGATGTGAAATGTGTCTTTAGAAATGGCTCTGAGAAGACTTCCTGACCACCAGGGTTTAGGTGGAGAAGAGAGGACCTGGGGGGGGTGATGTATTGTCTCTGGGGAGTGAATGACAATGTGATTCTGTACTCTGATGTCCCGGGTATAAAAAGGGGAGATGTGGGAAGTTAGTTCTCTTTCTGTTTGAGAAGATGTTGGAGACACGTGATTGTTAATAAACCTGAATTGAGAAATAAATTCAGCCTCTTCATTTCACGCTCTCCACAGTACTCACTTTTCTGACATACTGTGTATATATATGTATATACACACAACAAAACTCTGAAAGAGTAGGTACATAAGGTGTGAATTGTGAATGTCTTACAAAGATGAAAGGTGAAAGTCTTACAAGGATATTCTTGTGTAGGATAAAAGTTTGAAAATGGAAATGTGCACAGCTGTGCTGAATTAATACTAAATGATAATGTCACTGTTATTATAGCAGCAATATGCATATACTGTACATAGTTGTCTTAACATTACTGAAATTACTAGGCATACCTGGCCCATTAAGGAGATGTTTGGTTTGCTTTATTTATATATTTGTATGAAAAGATGTGTCGCAATTCTCTCTTTTTTTAACAAGTTTCCAAACCTTGCTTCTTGTTATAAATATTCCTCAAAGTAGTTTTATTGCTTGCTTTAGGGTGGATGGAGTGATGCGAACCATGAACACAGAGAAGCTGATTAAGACTCTGCCCATCATTCAGAACCAGCTGGATGCACTGCTGGACTTCCAGGTAAAAGTTGGACTTAAATTTAAAGCCATTCATCCATTCATTCCTCCATTTTCTACCTCTTATTGGGGGTCCTGGTCAGGGGGAAGCTGTTTAAACAGAGATAACCAGACTTTCCTCTCACCCAGCTACAGCTTCTAGCTCCTCCAGGTGTGTACTGATTCATTCCTAGTTCAACTGAAAGACATGAACTGGGTTTGCATCCAACTGTCCCCATTTTTATTTTTTCCAATTAAGAGGAAAAAATTAAATAAAAGATACATAGTGTTTTACATAATCAAATTTTAACAACAGCAAAATACAGGAGAGCCACCATATTCAGTGGTCTGCAACCTGCAGCTAATTTGCCCATAATCATTGGCTTCTTGTGACCTTGACAAAATGAATAAATGAATTATTTAAAGAATAAATATAATCACACAATTATGAGAAAAAAAACTAAGAAAAAGACTAAGATATATATAAAAACCCTGCAAATTTACATATAAAAATCCCAAATTTATGTGATAAAAGTTCCAAATTATGAGGAAAACCTACAAATTTGATTGAAAAAACTAATTTACAAGAAAAAAATAATTTATACTAAATATAATAAATTTTTAAGAAGAAGAAGTTTAAAATGTGAAAGAAATGTTCCAAATTTATGAGAACATAGTTGTACAGTATATTTAGGAGGAAAAAAGTTAGCCTCATGTTAATGTTGACATGCCAGTTTATTCTAATAACTTGGCTGTTTTACCTTCATTTTAAGGCTCATAAATGCTGCTACATGCAGCTCAAAATGAAACTTTCTATTATAGAAATTGCTGACCATTAGCCTGATTAAAAACATAATTGAAATCTTTATTGTCGAATGAATACTGATGTGTTGCTATGCTGAACAAAACCCATGAAAACTTGCTTAGTCTTCTGACCAAATGTATCATAAAGTTTAGTTGCCATGTTTGTTTTAACTTTGTTTTGGTATTAAAAACCTATTTATCATCTTTTTGTGTTCTTTTTTTATATGAAATTTGGAATTCAGGTGATTACTGTGTCTTTCTTCCAGCATATCTTTTGTGCATATTCTGAATTGGCATCAGTTTAGTTAGAAGGAAACCCAGGAATAGCCTTTGCAGCTCAGTTTGACACAGTTGGGCATCTTGGAAACACATCATCCACTTCATGAATGTACAGTCATGTGAAAAAATTAGGACACCCCATTAAATATTCAGTTCTTTATTAAGAAATGTTCACATATCTATGTCTAACCTTGATTTTGTTTTTATTTGCATTTTTTAACATTTTACCCATTTTAAGTGGGAATGAATGTGGGGATGTCCTAAAAAAGATGGGGGTGTCCTAATTTATGCTTCAGTATTTGTTTAGAATCATATTTTACAGAAAATTTGAAAAAAAAGTCTTTAATTCATTTTTAATTGTTTAGTTGTATTACATGAATCTCCCAGTATTTTAAACACTGATATTAAATATCTATATGTCCAAATATGTAAAAAAAAACACACACACACACAGGCTTATACAGGGTATCCTCATGGCTGTCACTTTGAGCTCCTGTTCTTTCTTCTCATTTGCCAGCCAAACTCCAACGAGCTGACCAATGGGGTGATCAACACAGCCTTCATGCTGCTGTTTAAAGACTCCATACGGTTGTTTGCTGCTTACAACGAAGGCGTCATCAACATGTTAGGTAAACCACATGCACAACACGGCAGATTTTAGAGTTCAAAGCTGCTTAGATCACTCTGTATTTATGCAGTAATCCTCCTCTGATGTGGTGATCACAAAACTGTGACCCCATCAACCTCGCTCAGTCCTTTAGTAGAGAAAATCAATTTTTTTTCTTCCCACTGTCTCCAACTCTAATTAAAGACTACAGTGTAATGATCAGTATCTTTTCTTCAATTATTAAGTCTGTGAGGTGTAGAAAGTTGAGAAAAGACCATCACACTCAATAATTATATAGTAATTTGGAGTAAATATTAACTTCTGCATCCAAAGATGACAAATGGCCAGGTGTTACTGGATAGATGAGAACCAGGTACACTTAACCGCTCTGCTCCTTGTTTAGGTAAAGTCAATTGTGGTGAAATACTTACTGTTGATGAACGATTGAACATATTGTCATGTTCACTCCCTCCCTGCAAGTTTCAGCAAATGTTTATTTATTTTTAAAGTAGAATTAACCATCTATGACAGAGGTGTCAAACTCTATCAAAAAAGGGGACAAAATCTAAAAAAAATTTGTTCAAATCAAGAGCCAAACGAGTCAACATTTACTGAAAAACAGACTTAAACTGACAATGCTGTAGACAGTGGACATTACATACTAATGAACATTAATAAAAATGTAAGTATGCCAGATTTAGCAGTACTGCTAATTTGCATCTGTAGTCCCCCGGCGGGTCACAAAAAAATCTCTGTTATTTGTATGTCTTCCTCTCTACCAGTACTTTCAATTCAATTCAATTCAATTCAATTCAATTCAACTTTATTTATATAGCGCCATTTCACAACAACAGTCATCTCATAGCACTATCAACTGTAGGGAGGACCCCCACAGTTGCAGAAAGACCCCAGCAATCAGGCGATCCCCTGTGAGCAAGCACTTGGCGACGGTGGAGAGGAAAAACTCCCTTTTAACAGGAAGAAACCTCCAGCAGAACCAGGCTCAGGGAGGGGCAGTCATCTGCTGCGACTGGCTGGGGGGTGAGGGGATAGAGAAGAAGAAAAGAACAGACATGTAGAGAGCAAACAGCACGATGGGGACTCAATCTATGGGAGAGAACAAACAAATGTTAATGACCAGCAAAAAAAAAAATATTTCATAGAGAGTGAGGAAAGGAGTGAGGCCCAGTGCATTACTGGAGGTCCCCCGGCTGACTAAACCTATTAGCAGCATAACTAAGGGAGGGTTCAGAAAACACATGATCCCTCCCTAATTGTAGGCTATATCAAAAAGGTAGGTTTTAGCCCTATTCTTAAAAACAGAGATCGAGTCTGACTCCCGAATCCAGATTGGCAGCTGATTCCACAGGAGAGGAGCTTGATAACTGAAGGCTCTGCCTCCCATTGTACTTTTGGAGATTCTAGGTATTACAAGTAAACCTGCATTTTGGGAGCGTAGTGCTCTGTTAGGATGATACGGTAGTATCAGATCTTTTAAATAAAAAGGAGCCTGATTGTTTAGAGCTTTGTAAGTAAGAAGAAGGATTTTAAACTTAATTCTAAACTCTATGGGAAGCCAATGAAGGGAGGCCAGAACCGGAGAGATATGATCTCTCTTTCTAGTACCTGTTAAAACTCTTGCTGCAGCATTTTGGATCAGCTGAAGACTTTTTAAAGATGTTTTAGGACAACCTGATAATAAAGAATTACAATAATCTAATCTCGAGCTAACAAAAGCGTGGATCAGCTTCTCAGCATCACTCTGAGACAAGATGCTCCTAATCTTGGCAATATTACGCAAATGATAGAAGGCAGTCTTAGAAACAAATTTAATATGTGAATTGAAGGACAAATCCTGATCAAAAATAACTCCAAGGTTCCTCACAGAGCTATTAAGAGAAAGAGTAACTGCATCCAAACTGAAAGTTTGATTTGGAAAGGAATTTCTAAGGTTTTTTGGACCAACAAGAATGACTTCAGTCTTATCTGAATTTAATAGCAGGAAATTACAAGTCATCCAAACTTTGATTTCCTTAAGACAGGCTTCTAACTTGGCTAATTGATTAGTATCATCTGGCTTCATTGACAGGTATAATTGTGTGTCATCTGCATAACAGTGAAAATGTATACAGTGCTTTCTAATAATGTTGCCTAACGGAAGCATATATAAACTAAAAAGAGTAGGGCCAAGCACAGATCCCTGTGGAACTCCATGACTAAGCTTTGAGCTGAGAGAAAACTCATCATTTACATGAACAAACTGGAACCTATCAGATAAATAAGATCTAAACCACTGCAACGAAGTTCCATTAAGTCCAACATAGTGTTCTAATCTATCAAGTAGAATATTATGATCAATAGTATCAAAAGCTGCACTAAGATCTAAAAGGACAAGTACAGAAACTAGTCCATTATCAGATGCAATGAGGAGGTCGTTAGTGACCTTCGCTAAGGCTGTTTCAGTGCTATGATGGATTCTAAACCCAGATTGAAACTCCTCAAATAAACCATTTCCCTGCAGGTGGTCAAATAATTGCATAGCAACAACTCTTTCTAAGATTTTTGAAATGAAAGGGAGATTAGAGATTGGTCTATAGTTAGCTAAAGCTCCTGGATCTAGCGTTGGCTTTTTGAGTAAGGGTTTAATTACAGCCGTTTTAAAAGCCTGCGGTACATGGCCTAAAGTTAATGAAGAATTGATTATATGAAGAATAAAGCTACCAATAAGTGAGAAGACTTCTTTAAATAACCTGGTAGGAATAGGGTCTAAAAGACAAGTTGAAGGTTTGGATGAGGAAACTATTTTGTCTAACTCACAAAGGTCGATTGGAGTAAACTCATCAAGACAGACATCAATAGAAGGAGTTGTAGTAGTTACAGTATTTAAGTTAACTGTGGGAAGAATCTGATTGATTTTATCTCTGATGGATGAAATTTTATTATTGAAAAAGTTCATAAAGTCCTGACTAGTAAGCTCTAAGGGGATGCTAGGATTGACAGAGTCCTGACTCTTTGTCAACCTGGCTACAGTACTGAAAAGAAACCTGGGATTATTCTTGTTCTCTTCTATTAATGCAGAGTAATAACTCGTTCTAGCTTTTCTAAGAGATTTTTTATAAATTAAAAGATGATTTCTCCAAGCTAAATAGATTTCATCTAAATTAGTAGAGCGCCATTTTCTTTCTAATTGACGAGTCTTCTGTTTTAAGCTATGAGTTTCTGTGTTGAACCAAGGAGTTAAAAATCTCTGATTAGACTTTTTCTTTTTTAAGGGGGCCACCAAGTCTAGAGCCTGATGCAGAGAAGCTGAAACACTATCCACCATGTTATCAATTACAGAAGGAGCAAGCTGTCTATAGCTTATTTCCTTTGTGTTGACACATGGCATAGAGGAAACAATCTGCATAAATTTGGAAACAGCATCATCTGAGAGGCATCTACTGTGATAATATTTTTCTTTAGGAGCCAAATAGTCAGAAATAGTAAAATCAAAGGTTAACAGACAATGGTCTGACAGTACAGGGTTATGAGGAGACACTACAAGATTTTCTATTTCTATGCCATATGTCAGAACAAGGTCCAATGTATGGTGGAGGTAATGAGTAGAATTTCCTACTTTCTGAGAAAACCCAATCGAGTCTAATATTGAATTAAAAGCCACATTAAGGCAGTCACTATCTACATCCACATGTATATTAAAGTCCCCTACTATAATTATTCTATCAGATTTCAGCACTAAATCAGCTAAGAAATCAGGAAATTCGGATAAAAATTCTGAATAGGTTGATGGGGGACGATAAACTATGGCAAATAAAATTGGGTTTAACCTGGAATTGCTAAAGTGCCCAATACTGAGGACCAGGCCCTCAAAGGAATTATAACATGTTTTTTGCTTTACATTAACTAGTAATTTGGAATGGTAAATTGATGCTACTCCTCCTCCACGACCAGAACTTCTGGGATTTTGACAGTTTAAATAACCAGAGGGAGTTGATTCATTTAAACCAACATAATCCTCTTGTCCTAACCAAGTCTCTGTAAGGGAAATTAAATCAATCTGATGATCAATTAACAGATCATGGACTAACAGAGACTTGGGAGTTAGAGACCTAATATTTAATAAACCACATTTAATTTTTAAATTATGAGGAGGAACAGAGGCCAAATCATTCAATTTAGAGGCTTTATGTTTAATTTGAGTTTTACCAATATTTTGCTTTATCACTTTGGGATGCTTATACATTATATTTTTATTTACTTTGGAGGGAGCAGACAACGATTCTCTGATGGGGAAGACAGGGGCTAAGCTGCCAAAAATGGCCAGTGAACTATATTTTTTTTCTTAAATGAAATGTAAAACTATGTTTTTCAGTAACATCACCAACAGTTCCAGTTTTCAGTTGTGATCAATAACGGTGGACATGAGCAAATATTTCAAACACAAAACTATTAAAGGAAAAATGTTTAAAAAATGAGGGAAAACATTTATATCAAAAACAAATATTTTACCTGTAACCTGTCTTTAACCCCTTGAACTCTGTGAATTCCGTGGGCGGTCACGTCTCTGCATCTTAGTGCGTCTCAGTGCGCACTGAAAAAAAAAAAAGCTGTATTTCCGGTCTTCCAGTACAGACACAGCCTTGTTACAACCTGAGAAAAAAAGTTGTGTAATATATTCATTTTTTTGTGGTATTTTTACAAAATTTTGACCTGAGCTTGAAAACACTTGGTTCTACATTTCTATTGTGTTTTCCAGCCAGTATCCGACAGCTGTATGTTATTTGCAAGCATTTGTATCTAAAAAAACACCCAGGCGAACATTCTTGTTACTCAGTGGCAGGAGCACTTAGAGAGATTATGACTGTTTTGCCAAAAAAATCAGAGTGTTTTCTTTTAAATGAGACTAACCCCATGAAGATGCTGCAAAGGGTTGAAGAACAGCTTTTGATTTACTTTGGGCATGTTATTTTTAGGCGTTTTTAGGGAGGTTGAACAGAGTTCAACAGGTTAAAGTCTTTGATTTCTGAGTCCATTTTTCCTTTGGTTATTTTTTTTTTTTCAAAATGCTAACTTAAAGTTAATCAACAGTATTTATTATAAATACACACTGATGATTGTACCATTAGAATAGAAAAATTGGTCGGCTACTGCAGCTTGCAGATGAGTCTGCTAAATTCTGGTATTTGTAGCATCCATGGTGTGTGTATTATATATGAAACAGTTATTGCAAACATTAAATATGATCTCACAAGCCAGGTACAACTGTGGCACAGACCCTTGAATTTGACATGCATGATCTACGGGATGTTCAGTAACAACCCAAGTAATCCATACATACAAAGACACCAAGGCAACTGTGTTCACAAAACAAGTTATATTTAATAAAGTGGAATGACACAGGGAATAAGTACTGAACACGGTGAAATTCATTTAATATTTAGTAGAAAAGCCTTTGTTGGTAATAACAGCTTCCAGACGCCTCCTGGATGGAGAAACTAGGCACAGGCATTGCTCAGGAATGATTTTAGCCAATTCTTCCAAACAAGTTGTCAAATTTTGAAGGCTCTGTGGGTGTCTTCTATGAACTCTGATCTTCAATTCATTCCATAGATTTTCAATTGGATTCAAGTCAGGTGACTGACTGGGCCATTCTAGCAGCTTTATTTTCCTTTTCTAGAGCCAGTTGAGAGTTTCCTTGGCTGTGTATTTGGGATCATTGTCTTGCTGAAATGTCCACCCTCCTTTCATCTTCAGCATCTTGACAGATGGCAACAGATTCTTATCAAGGATGTCTCTGTACATTTGTCCATTCATCTTTTCTTCAATTATATGAAGTCTGCCTGTACCATGTGCTGAAAAACACCCTCACACCATGATGGGATGTCCAGTGCCATTTCTTGTCCAAACATACTATGTGTTGGGGCATCCAAAAAGTTGAATTTTGGTCTCATCTAACCAGACTATATTCTCCCATTATTCTACTGGCTTGCCCAAATGTGCAGCAAACTTTAAATGAGCTTCAACATGCTTTTTCTTCAGCAGTGGAGTCATAGATACACACGTGGACAAAATTGTTGGTACCCCTCTGTTAATGAAAGAAAAACCCACAATGGTCACAGAAATAACTTGAATCTGACAAAAGTGGTAATAAATAAAAATGTGGCGGTTTGGGAAAACCCCCACAAACAGACTAAGGACAGACAACTCGCTACTCCTGGTTTTTTCCGCTACACTACTGTGATAATGTCACCTTTCATGTATTGTGTTCATGTGTCCTGTCCTTACTGTGACCTAGAGACTCAGATCAATATGTAGATGTGCCTGTTAACCCCTTTGTTCTGCACCTAGAGCACAGTCTAGCAAATCTGCCTATTGTGATGTATGCCTCTCAAATGCAAATGCCATACTCCCTGCTGTGAATGCCTTTCATGCATTGTTTGTAACTGGTATTTAAGCTGACTGAAATCCATGCTCTCTCTCTCACTCTGATCCTGCAACTGGAGACACACACACGTGCCTCTCCTCTCCTTCTCTGAGAGCCGAGGGCTCACTCCCGGCGCGCACGCACAGCGCCGGGAGAGGAGCTCGTGACGGCGGTATGATTAATAAAAGCCTACTTAAAACCTCCAACAACTCCGCTTTATTTCATGCCGCCGCACTGGTGACCCGACGCTGAAATGAACACGCTGCCAGCGAACGCAACACCCGGCGGTGATTCTCCGACGACAAGCGAACGCGGCAGCCTGACTGATCTGCCCTCCCTTCTGCTCCAGGGAGACCGCAACGCGGAGTTTCCAGGCGAAACTCCACGGAGAACACCCACGACCGGGAAAGCTGAGCAACGTTTCATGGTGAGATCTGCACGCCTAGATCGGCACATCCACGCTGGACCGGCCGCGCTCACAGCTCCTCCACTCGAGAGCGCATGTACCTCGTCCTTTCTCCGCGACGGCGACTCCCATGGCCGACGGAGCACACGTGGACCTGAACGCACCATGACCGAGCGAGGGACAAGAGCGTCTACTTTCCTCGCACCGCTCCAACGCACCACGACCGAACGACGCAACAGACAACAGGGATGATCTCCAGCAAGCTCCCTGACCCTGGTTCTCCTCTCCAGCGGCCCAACCACGCACGGGACCCCGGCACACGCACCGGGGAGTCACGGGCATGGCGCACCACGCACGGGACACATACGGCTCCACAGACTGCCTTCCTCCTTCGCCGCTGCCCTTCAGGGCTGCTCGTTCACCTGAGGCACGCATGCAGCATGCTTGAAGGATTAGTTAATAGTCTCAGCCACGGCACACATGGGGAATTCAGTGGTTTTGCGATCCCCGAGGACTTTAAGGCTGTGCCCGCCCCTAAAGTCAACATGCCAGTCCCTCTGCTCTCATCACAGCCGCCAAGCAGCCTCGTCTTTTCTTCACGGCCGCTATTAATCCTTGCAGGACTTAATCGCGAGAGGAGCCAGTGACTAATTTTTCTTCTTGTGGACCTCTGCACGTTCAACGGGACCAGCCCTTCGACATCGCGGACCCACAAGCAATTTTTGCGCGGCCTGGACGTTTTCATCGTCTCCGGCTGGCTTTTACTACCCCCACCCCCCTCCACCCCCTCCTGCACAGAGCTTTTCCCTGCTCGCTGCCCAAGCTGCACTATCGAGGTCTCGACCACCTGCCGAGCCCTCTGGGGGGGAGCTGTGGCGGTTTGGGAAAACCCCCACAAACAGACTAAGGACAGACAACTCGCTACTCCTGGTTTTTTCCGCTACACTACTGTGATAATGTCACCTTTCATGTATTGTGTTCATGTGTCCTGTCCTTACTGTGACCTAGAGACTCAGATCAATATGTAGATGTGCCTGTTAACCCCTTTGTTCTGCACCTAGAGCACAGTCTAGCAAATCTGCCTATTGTGATGTATGCCTCTCAAATGCAAATGCCATACTCCCTGCTGTGAATGCCTTTCATGCATTGTTTGTAACTGGTATTTAAGCTGACTGAAATCCATGCTCTCTCTCTCACTCTGATCCTGCAACTGGAGACACACACACGTGCCTCTCCTCTCCTTCTCTGAGAGCCGAGGGCTCGCTCCCGGCGCGCACGCACAGCGCCGGGAGAGGAGCTCGTGACGGCGGTATGATTAATAAAAGCCTACTTAAAACCTCCAACAACTCCGCTTTATTTCATGCCGCCGCACCCACACCATGATGGGATGTCCAGTGCCATTTCTCGTCCAAACATACTATGTGTTGGGGCATCCAAAAAGTTGAATTTTGGTCTCATCTAACCAGACTATATTCTCCCATTATTCTACTGGCTTGCCCAAATGTGCAGCAAACTTTAAATGAGCTTCAACATGCTTTTTCTTCAGCAGTGGAGTCATAGATACACACGTGGACAAAATTGTTGGTACCCCTCTGTTAATGAAAGAAAAACCCACAATGGTCACAGAAATAACTTGAATCTGACAAAAGTGGTAATAAATAAAAATTCTATGAAAATTAACCAATAAAAATCAGACAATGCTGTGGCGGTTCGGTTAACCCCCACAACAGATAAGGACACTCAGCTCTCTTGTCTCTGTTTTTCCCGCTGCACTACTGAGATGCAATGTGCCATTCATGTATTTGTGATGCAAACATGCATGTATTGTGATGTAATGCGCCATTCTCGTATAGTGTTCATGCGTCTTGTCCTTACTGTGCTTCTTCTGAGCATCTTACATATGTAGATGTGCTTTGATGTAAATCCCCACAAACAGACTGGTCAAACACAGCGCTCGGCTAGAGCAAATAACAGAACAGGAAATGTGTATTAATGTCTACAGGCAGACTCGTTTCGTCTGGCTCACCTCTGTAATGTTAATGTTGCCTTTCATGCAAATGTCTCATGCCTGTCCTGTTATCTGTTTGATCAGACCAACTTCTGTGAATGCTTTGATGTATTGTTGTAGTTGGGTGTATATATACTGCATTGTAACCATGCTCTCATCCTCTCTCAGTCTGACTTCAACCTCTGCTGCAGGACACAGACTTTGTGTCCCTCCTTCTCTGAGAGCCGTGGGCTCACTCTCGGCGCGCATGCACCGCGCCGGGAGTGGAGCTTGTGAAGGCGGTATGATACAATAAAACTCTACTTAAAACCTCCAACGACGCCGCTTTATTTCATGCCGCCGCACTGGTGACCCCTTGAAGACGCACACGTTTTGTGCGATGCAGCCTTCTGATTTGGACAGCCACGCTGGCGAACCGACGCTGAAAAAAACGAGCGGCCAGCGAACGCAGCACCCGGGCATGAATGCTCCGTCGCGGCGGCCTGACTGGTCCGCCCTCCCTGCGGCTTCAGGGAAACCTCGAAGCGGAGCCAACACAGGCGAGCCGTTCTCCGGACATCACCCACAACTGGGAAAACTGCAGAAAACGTCATGGCGCGACCCTCGCCTGAGATCGGGATGTCCACGCTGGACCAGCCGAGGGACACAGAACGTTTTCTCCCTCTCACCGCTACGCCTCCCTCTCAGCGATCCTACTCATCCACCCAAGCCTGAGGAACAAAGATCGTCTATTCCTTTAAATGAGCTTCAACATGCTTTTTCTTCAGCAGTGGAGTCATAGATACACACGTGGACAAAATTGTTGGTACCCCTCTGTTAATGAAAGAAAAACCCACAATGGTCACAGAAATAACTTGAATCTGACAAAAGTGGTAATAAATAAAAATTCTATGAAAATTAACCAATAAAAATCAGACAATGCTTTTGAATTGTGGTTCAACAGAATTATTTTAAAAAACAAACTCATGAAACAGGCCTGGACAAAAATGATGGTACCCTTAACTTAATATTTTGTTGTACAGCTTTTGAGGCAATTACTGCAATCAAATGATTTCTGTAACTGTCAGTGAGACTTCTGCACCTCTCAGCAGGTATTTTGGCCCACTTCTCTTGAGCAAACTGCTCCAGTTGTCTCAGGTTTGAAGGGTGCCTTCTCCAGACGGCATGTTTCAGCTCCTTCCACAGATGTTCAATAGGATTTAGATCAGGGCTCATAGAAGGCCACTTTAGAATAGTCCAATGTTTCACTCTTAGCCATTCTTGGGTGTTTTTAGTTGTGTGTTTTGGGTCATTATCCTGTTGCAAGACCCATGACCTGCGACTGAGACAAAGCTGTCTGACACTAGGCAGCACATTTCTCTGTAGAATACCTTGATAGTCTTGATATTTCATTGTATCCTGTACAGATTCAAGACACCGTGTGCCAGATGCAGCAAAGCAGCCCCAGAACATAACAGAACCTCCTCCATATTTCACAGTAGGGACAGTGTTCTTTTCTTGGTATACTTCATTTTTGCATCTGTGAACATAGAGCTGATGTGCCTTGCCAAAAAGTTCCAGTTTTGTCTCATCTGTCCATAGGACATTCTCCCAGAAGCTTTGTGGTTTGTCAACATGCAGTTTGGCAAATTCCAGTCTGGCTTTTTACCTCCGCCAGGCCGCAGGCCAGGAGGTTATGTTTTTGCCAGCGTTTGTCTGTTTGTTTGTTTGTCTGTCTGTTGGTTAGCAAGATAACTCCAAAAGTTTTGGACGGATTTCGATGAAACTTTCAGGCGTTGTTGGAAATGGTACAAGGAAGAACTGATTAAATTTTGGGGATGATCCGGATCACCGTCTGGATACAGGAATTTTTTAAAGGATTCTTTAACATTGTGAGATACGGCCATTTTCAACATGTGCGCAGGCGCAATGGAGGGCGCTGGTCATCGTGCCTGACGAACACAAACTCCACGTTCTTCAAAGTTTTAGGCACAAAAGCACGCGGAAAACAGTGGTGGCCAGGGCCCAGCAGCGTGCCTGTGTTTGCGCCACGCTGCAAAAGCTGAGACGGGCAGCTGTCCGCCGCCGGATTATCTGGCAGAAATTCCCCGGGCAGCCATAGTGGCTGCGCAAAAACAAGCTCTCTGCCGGGGAAGTTTCCAAATCCTCTTTTGCCGCAGAGCGCAACCCCAATAAAAACCACGGCAACCTGTCTACCCGATTTGCATCCATCAGTGAAGCCCTGAGTGCTGCTTTCAGTGATCTATGAAAACGCTGGCAGCCTGGGACTTTGCAGATGGAGGAGATGGACACAACACCAACACTTCAGTTTATTACCTCCGCCAAGGAGGTAATGCTTTTACTACTGAACCACTAATCCTATCATAGTGAATCCAATTGCTAGTCAGATGTTTTCATGGTCAAGGAATCTGAAAACGTACACACAAACACTGTATGGGGGGGGGGGAATTGTGGCGCTTGGCGGAGGTCTGCGCTCTCCGAGTGCTTTTCTAGTTTATCATTTGTTTTCAACAGTGGTGTCCTCCTTGGTCGTCTCCCATGAAGTCTGACACTGATGTACCTTGACCTTGGAGTTCACCATGAATGTGTTTAGAGGTTTTTCTGGGCTCTTTTGTTACCATTCGTATTATCTGTCTCCTCCTGCGGCCACGTCCAGGGAGGTTGGCTACATTCACATGGATCTTCAATTTCTGAATAATATGTGCAACTGTAGTCACAGGAACATCAAGCTGCTTGGAGATGGTCTTATAGCCTTTACCTTTAACATGCTTGTTTATAATTTTCTTTCTAATCTCCTGAGACAACTCTCTCCTTTGCTTCCTCTAGTCCATGTTTAGTAAGGTATACACCATGTCACCAAACAGCACAGTGACTACTTGTCACCCTTTAAATAGGCCGACTGACTGATTACAAGTTTGTAGACACCTGTGATGTTAATTAGAGGACACATCTTGATTGAACATGTCCCTATGGTCACATTATTTTCAATCTTTTCTAATGGTACCATTGTAGAGTCACATGGGGAAAGCATAATGTGTAACATCTTAGATAAGAACAAAGAGCAGAGGTTCCCTGGTGAGATAACAGGGAGGTGTGAAGGATGAATGCAGTGTGATCTTTTGTGTATCAGAAACTTCTAGGAGGATGGTAAAGGATTAAGGAAGTGAATGCAATGTGACCTTTTGTGTGTTAGAAGCTTCTGGAGGAATGCCATAGTATTTAAGAGAAGAGTCTTGGCTGAGATGTCCTCTTTCTGACTATGCTTCTGTGTGAGATGTGTAATAAACTGTCTGAGTCAAATCCGCCTTGTTATTTACACACTCCACACTGGTGACCCAAGACGAATCATGCAACACGACGAAAGATCCCCGGAGCTAGCCTCGTTGGGAGCCCCCAGCCAAGCATATGCTGTCGCAGTCAAGCTACCGGATTTTTGGCAGCACAATCCGCGCTCCTGGTTCCACCTAGTTGAGGCGCAGTTCGCCCTCCGGGGAATATCGGCGGATGACACGAAGTTCCACTATGTGGTCGCAACGCTCGACGCCCACACGGCTCAGCATGTGGAGAGCCTGCTTGATCAGCCACCAACCAGCGACAAGTACGGTGCGCTGAAGGCTGCACTCATCCAGCACTACACACTCTCGGATGGGGAGAGAGCAGAGAGACTCCTGACGCGGACTGGGTTAGGAGATGGGTCGGCTATTGACCTGATGGAGAAGATGCTGAGATTAAAGGGCTCGGACGACGACCATTTCATTTTTACCCACCTCTTCCTCCGGAACCTTCCGTCAGCGACAAGAGCGACCCTGGCCAATTTGCCGTTGCTGGCCAAGCGGGACTATCGTGCGCTGGCCCGAGAAGCAAACCGGATCATCATTGCCAGCAGAGAGTTCACGACCATGGCGGCAGCGACAGAGCTCGGTGCAACAGCCGGAGGAGGTGAGGAGCCATCGACGGCAGCAGCAGAGCCACCGACAACAGCAGCAGCGGGGGCCAAAGAACGCGGAGGAGACACCCTTTGTTTCTACCACCGCCGCTTCGCAGAGAGGGCACGCAAATGTATACCACCGTGCCAGTTCAAGCACTCGGGAAACGCCAAGACCGGGGGTCGGTAGCAGCTGCGACCCTCGGGGAGAAGAACAAGCTGCTCTACTTGACGGACGCACGCTCGGGGAGGCATTTCCTCGTGGACACCGGCGCCCAGATGAGTTTCATCATGCCGTCCTACGCCGACCGGCTGGCAGGATCTAGCGGCCCCGAGATGGCAGCAGCAAACGGCTCGGAGATTAAGACCTTTGGTGAGAGGACTCTACTCCTGTCTCTACACGGCCGTACATTTGAGTGGACTTTTGTCATAGCGGCATTGAATTTCAATATGCTGGGGGCTGATTTTTTGTGCACACATGGTTTGTTGGTTGATGTCGCTAACAGGCGCCTAGTTAATGCACTGTCCTTTGATTCTATCCTTTGATTCTATCCCCCGGCCAACAGCACAAGCCAACGTCACAGCTGCATGCGGTAAGTTCCACACACTGCTCACTCAGTTCCCAGCACTCACTGTCCCGACATTTTCGGCAGCCATGGCTAAACACGGGGTGGAGCATTTTATCACCACCACCGGGCCGCCCGTTTTTGTAAAACCTCGGCGCTTGGACGCAGCTAAACTGGCCATAGTGCGCGAGGAGTTCGCCAACCTGGAGAGGCTGGGCATCATCAGGCGTTCAAACAGCCCATGGGCTTCCCCGCTACACATGGTCCCTAAAGCTGAGGGTTCGTGGTGACCTTGCGGGGATTTCCGCAGGTTGAACAACGCCACAGCGCACGACCGCTACCCAATTCCTCACATCCAGGATTTTTCCGTTCACCTGGCAGGAGCGCGCGTTTTTTCTAAAATAGACCTGGTCCGCGGTTACCACCAACTCCCAGTGCGCGCTGAGGACATACCCAAAACAGCGGTGATAACTCCGTTCGGTTTATATGAGTTTTTGCGCATGCCATTCGGGCTTAAAGGGGCTGCACAGACGTTCCAAAGCATGATGGATGCAGTGCTGCGTGATCTCCCTTTCGTATTTGTCTACTTGGACAATATCTTGGTAGCCAGCGCGTCCGAAGACAAACACGAAACCCACCTCACGGCGGTTTTCCGGAGGTTGGAAGAGCATGGGTTAATAATCAACCCAGCGAAATGTCAGTTCGGGGTGATGCAGATTGATTTTTTGGGGCACCGCGTCTCTCCCGAAGGAGCGGTTCTGCTGCCTGACAAAGTGCACGCGGTAGCAGATTTTCCCCGGCTGCAAACGGTCAGGGCGTTACAGAAATTTTTGGGAATGGTGAATTTTTATAACCGTTTCCTTCCCCGCGCAGCGCAGCTCATGCAACCACTGTACGCCGCGCTCAAAAAACAGAAACCCGCGGATAAGATCGAATGGTCCCAGGAGCGAGAGCGGGCGTTCTCGGAAGTCAAAGCAGCCCTGGCAAACGCTGCGTTGCTGGCACATCCAGACCCAACGGCCCGCATAGCGCTCACCACTGACGCGTCAGATGTGGCCATGGGGCGGTCGTGGAGCAGCGCGTAGCCGGGGCTTGGCAGCCGCTCGCCTTTTTCAGCAGGACTTTGCGCGACAGTGAACGTAAATACAGCGCATTCGACAGGGAGTTACTGGCTCTCCACTTGGCCATTCGCCACTTCCAGTTCTGGCTGGAAGGGCGCTGTTTCACCGCGTTTGTTGACCACAAGCCACTAACATTCACGATGGCCAAGGTTTCAGAACCGTGGTCGGGCCGGCAGCAGAGACAGCTGGCCGCGATCTCAGAGTTTACTACCGATATTCAGCATGTGTCGGGTAAACTGAATGTAGTGGCAGACTGCCTTTCGCACGCCGTGGCTGCCCCGGTTCGCGTGGGGATAGATTACACAGCCATGGCTGCAGAGCAGGTTAGTGAGGCGGACGTGCACGCGCTCCAGTCTGGACCAACAGGGTTAAGGCTGGAGAGCAGGGTGCTGCAAGACGGCATGCCCCCACTAATCTGCGATGTCTCCACGGGGCGCCTGCGTCCTGTGGTCCTGGCCGCATGGCGTCGCCGCGTGTTTGACTCGGTTCATTCTTTGGCGCACCCGGGAGTGCGCGCGTCGGTCAAAATGGTAGGGGAGAAATTTGTGTGGCCGAGCCTGCGTAAACAGGTGAAAGAGTGGGCGGCAGCCTGTGTGCCGTGCCAACGAGCCAAAGTACACAGACACACGAAGGCTCCCTTGGAGCCGTTTCATATTCCGGCTAAGAGGTTCGACCGTGTCCATGTGGACCTCGTGGGCCCCCTCCCGCCATCACAGGGGTGCACGCACCTCCTGACAATGGTGGACCGCACCACGCGCTGGCCAGAAGCGGTTCCGCTGGCCGCAACCACAGCCGAGGACGTGGCGCGCGCGTTTTTAACAGCATGGGTGGCGTGTTTTGGAGTCCCGTCGGACATTACGTCCGACAGAGGCCCTCAATTTGTTTCTGAACTCTGGTCAACAATGGCCTGCAGCCTGGGTGTCTCAATTCACCGCACTACTGCGTACAATCCACAGGCTAATGGGTTATGCGAACGTTTTCATAGATCACTGAAAGCGGCTCTCAGGGCTTCACTGACGGATGCAAATTGGGTAGACAGGCTACCGTGGGTTTTATTGGGGTTACGTTCTGCGCCTAAAGAGGATTTGGAAGCTTCCCCAGCTGAACTCGTTTTTGCACAACCACTTCGGCTGCCCGGGGAGTTTCTGCCAGATAATCCCACGTCGGGCATTTCCCCGCCGCAGCTGTTGCAGCGTAGCATAGACACAAGCACGCTGCCGGGCCCTGCCCATCACAGTTTTACACGTGTTTTTGTACCTAAAACTTTGAAAAACGCGGAGTTCGTTTTTGTCAGACACAACACCCACCGCCCGCCCTTGCGACCACCCTATGATGGACCGTTCAGAGTGCTGGAAACAGGGGATAAGCATTTTTTGCTAGATTAGGGGGGTAGGAGGGAAAAGGTTGGCATAAACAGACTCAAACCCGCTTTTGTGGTGGCGGACGAGCAAGTGCTGTTGGCGAGGGCCCCTCGGCGTGGAAGACCCCCATGGGGAGCTTCCCAGAGAAAAGTTTCCCCAGAACACCCACAGGGACAGACAAAAAGTTTTCACCCCCAAACATCAGCCTCCCAGCATGACAGCGCCGCGGAGGCGGTGAATCCTGGTTACAGCAGATACGGGAGAAGACTGAAGCCCAAGCAGCATGTGGATTGATGTTTAATGGTTCTGTCACAGCATACGGACTGTTATTTTTTTGTTCTATCCAATATGCTCGGGGGTGGTGGTGTAGAGTCACATGGGGAAAGCATAATGTGTAACATCTTAGATAAGAACAAAGAGCAGAGGTTCCCTGGTGAGATAACAGGGAGGTGTGAAGGAATGAATGCAGTGTGATCTTTTGTGTATCAGAAACTTCTAGGAGGATGGTAAAGGATTAAGGAAGTGAATGCAATGTGACCTTTTGTGTGTTAGAAGCTTCTGGAGGAATGCCATAGTATTTAAGAGAAGAGTCTTGGCTGAGATGTCCTCTTTCTGATTATGCTTCTGTGTGAGATGTGTAATAAACTGTCTCAGTCAAATCCGCCTTGTTATTTACACACTCCACACCATCATTTTTGTCCAGGCCTGTTTCATGAGTTTGTTTGTTAAAGTAATTCTGTTGAACCACAATTCAAAAGCATTGTCTGATTTTCATTGGTTAATTTTCATAGAATTTTTATTTATTACCACTTTTGTCAGATTCAAGTTATTTCTGTGACCATTGTAGGTTTTTCTTTCATTAACAGAGGGGTACCAACAATTTTGTCCACGGCTGTAGACAGACAGACAGACAGACAGACAGACAGACAGACAGACAGACAGACAGACAGACAGACAGACAGACAGACAGACAGACGAACTTTATTGATCCCAAAGTGGGAAATTGGTGGCTCAGTTGGTAGAGCATCCGCCCCACACCTGGGAGGCAGGGGTTCAAATCCCGGCCGGGTCATGCCGAAGACCATATAAAGGTGGAACTTCCTGCCGTCCAGCTTGGTGCTCAGCAATAAATGGAATGGAGGAGGGAACTCTGTGGCGGCGCCTTGCATGGCAGCGGCCCTCTGATTCTGCACTTGGGGTGTGTGTGATTTACACTGTAGATAGGTAAAGCACAATCTCGTTCTGCTGTACATGATTGGTTGTACGGTTGAATGACAATAAGGGTGATTTAATTTAAATTACTGAGTTGAGTGCATTATTGTTTTCTTTGAAACAGCAGTACCTACTAACTCCAGGTCTTTCTGGAGCTCTCTACAAGTGTTTTTTGCCTCTTGGATAACTCTCTAATAATTTGTTTGACTCCTCTGTCAGAAGTTTTGCGAGGAGCTCCTGGTCGTGGCCAATTTATGGTAAAATGATGTTCTTTCTACTTCCGGATGATGGCTCCAACAGTGTTCACTGGAACATTCAGCAGTTTACAAATGCATCTGTAACCAATGCCATCATTATGTTTTGCAACAATAAGCAGTCCCTCCAGGATTTCGCAATGTTGCGATTACACCAATTCACACGAAATCAGCCAATCAGTGCAACTATTGCACAACCTTGCAACTTTGTCCAATCATCGCAACTTTCCCACAATTTTGGCCAATCCTCGTCAACTTCCACCAATTTCACCAATCAAATTTGTCTAACTGGCGCTGAAACGCTCAGTCTAACCAATCAAATGCATCGCTGCACCGCATTCACTTCCATGTTTACAGTGAGTAATGAATTTATAGTTTACAGTGAGTAACGGAACACATCTGCAAACAGAGTGTGTGATTTAAAAAATAAAACAACACTCACCCGTGAGGTTTTCAACACCGTCCCTTCCTCCGTCTCCCCTAGCCTGCCCGTGGACGCCTCGCCACATCTCCGTCCTGACCACGTGTGCGAAGTGCTGGGTTTGTGTTGAAAAACATGCGCCTGCCCCAAAAGCACCCCGTCGACGGAGTGCGCTTGAAGAGAGTACACTACACTACAGCTAATGTTTGAACATATTTAGAGGTAAAATCATTACTACATCTGGTCAATGAGCTTTAAAACTGAATCTCCATTGTGGCCGGACAAACGCAGCCCCCCCTCCCCTCTCATTGCAAATGAAAGGGGTGTGTGTGTGTGTGTGAGTGTGTGTGAGAGAGAGAGAGAGAGAGAGAGAGAGAGAGAGAGAGAGAGAGAAGCCCGACATGCAGCAGACAGACAGGTAGGCATGGAAAGACAGAGAATATTCTCTGATTTTTTTTTTTTTTTTTTTTTTTTTAAACCACACACTCCAATAGCCAATACAGTGCAACAGAATAATTTATTTTTTCCTCTCCGCTCGGTACCGAGTGGTTGGGGACCGTAGGGAGTTTTCAAATGAAGGTGTTGCCAATAATTTCCACATCTCTACTCTTTAACATGCATTCAATGCAATTTAGCTGTCGTAATGATATTGTGTTAATGTTTGTAAGTTTTGTATAGCAGAAGTTTCTGCTTAAATTACAGATCACTATACAGTAATAGGAAATTTTTGACAATCCTGTGCTTTTCTTGTATTGTTATATAGAATATCACTGCAGTAAACTTAAAAAAAGCATCTGCTTTAAAATTTGGAATTTTTCCCACAACTTTTAGTGCAGAAAACACTCTAAAAACATCATAACTTTTACCGCAACTTTTTTAAAAAGCTCCTGTGAATTCAGGCTTTTTGGCCCGCAACAATCATAAAAACATCCCACAACATCCTGGAGGGACTGAATAAGGTTGGAAAGGTCTTTGCTTCTACCCATCATGAGTTCTTTGCGGTGTGACAATCTGATATTCACAGACCTTTTTAAAGGCTATCAGTCAGGACTTAACCAGCTGAAATTAATTTGCACTGATGGGGGATGGCTTCCTAAATTCTGATGGATTTCAGCTGGTTTCTTGGCTTTCTATGCCTTTTTGCCACTCTTTTTCTTCACGTGTTCAATACTTATTCCCTGTGACATTTCTCTTCATTAAATACAACTTGTTTTGTGAACACAATTGCCTTGATTTCTTTGTATGTATGGATTACTTGGGTTGTTACTGATATCTGGTGAAAATCTCAGGTCACTGGCTCCATCAGAAATATGTTTAATGAGAAAAATGTTGACGTGTTCAATACTTATTTTCCCAGCTGTAGTATACAGTGCTAATCTGTGTGAGAAATACTAATTTTGATCACTGATGCAGACTGGACTGAAGATGTTCCTGCTCTTCAACATCGTTTCAGTCTCTGTTTGGTGTCCCTTTTCAGCTCCAGCTCCATATGTGTGTAGCCATTTGGATCAGCATTCTCAGTTCGATTATCAAAAAACCTTTCCAAATAAAACAAAAAGTTCTCCTTGATAAAAGGAGAATTGCATGACCATGCAAACTTCTGGTCCCATGCATATAAAGAATTACCCATTTGCTTTCTCACTGACCAAATGGCTCTCCTCCAGCCCTGTAGCCTTTTGCATCTGCCTGCTTCTACCTTGGATACCTATCTACCACACATGGTTTCTTCTCTGCTACTGCAACGCACAACACTTACACGTCTCAACTGCCACCTACAGTTTGCATCCCATGTCTTGCAAGAAAGCCAAACTATTGTCTGCTCTTTTGTGTCTCATGTTTTTCATTATAAATTTATGGTTGTATTTGATGCAAATTCTTGTCTTTTCATAGAGAAATACTTTGACATGAAGAAGAACCAGTGCAAAGAGGCTTTGGAGATCTACAAGACCTTCCTCAACAGGATGACAAAACTGTCCGAGTTTCTTAAAGTAGCTGAGGTAACGTCTGCTTGTCCTACTGGTCCCGAAGGAGTTATTACCTTTAGAGACCAAAGGAATATCTGTCCGGAGTGAATCTCAACTGCCTCCTCTCCTCTGCTTTCATAAGACAAATATTACCAAATGCTCAGTTTTCATTTTGTTCTGTCACTCAAAACCTGCAGAGAAAATGAACTTCAACCTGTTGAGATTTGCTCCAGAAGTCCCGGGAATCTGAATTACGGTCAATGCTTAAAACTGACCGTAGATCAGCACCCAGGAGCTTCCTGTCCTCAATCTTACAAGTCTCTCTTTGCATCTAGATTGTCTCCTGTTTCTGCCCCTCTCTTGCCCTGACCTGGGTGAGAGGGTTATTCCAAGACTGTTTAATGGTTTAGCCTATCAGAGGGTCACTGTGTAGAGCTTCAAGTTTGAGGGACCCCTCGCGTGCTGCCTGTTCACATGCCTGCACTGCATGCCCAAGCAAGCTCTCTTCTATCTCTGTCTCCTAATCCTACTCCTTAATTTTCCACCTTTTTAAGAATAAATATATCTTTTATAACCGCAATCCTTGCCAGGCTGCACATTTAACACAAACAGTTTTATCCTCTGTAGACTGCATAGCATAATCACGAGTGACATCTTCAAAGGGCTGTCTCACTGCTTGGTTTCGTTCCCATTTGGAAGAAGGTTTGGGATGCAGCCACTTGATCCAAAAAAAGGAAAAAAGCAAAAGAAAAAACAGACTAACGTTGACTTTAAGGTCCCATTCATTTTACCTGTCTAACAAAAATGTGTGTTTGTCTGTTTTCATCTGTGTCCTCCCCCCTTCTCTTTCTGTTCAAAGTCAACATTAGTTGAGTGTCTTCTTTTTGGATGTTTTATTACCTTGCAGTCACATGACCTGTTGTCTGCCCCGCCTGTTCACTCAGTCGTTGTGCTCGCCATTCATTCCCAAACAGATCTCAGTGTGTGTGTGTATTTATGTGTGTACGTATGCTGCGTTTATATAGATGTGTGTTAACGTGTGCATGCGCCCTCCTCCTCTGTTGTCTTTGATTTGTTTTCCTTTACAGCCATTGCATGAAGTAATGAATGCTTGGGTTTGATTCTTCTTTCTTCCTCCTCCTCCTCCTCTTCCTCCTTCACACACCTCCTCCCCGTTTTTTCCCCCACTCTGTGGTCTGTTGGGTTTTGTTTCTTGTTTTTATTATTACATTTGGTTCATTTTATTTTGCCTCCCTCCTCCCTCCCCCACCTTTCCCCCCTTCCTTTTTTGTGACACAGCGAGTTGGGATAGATCAGGGCGACAGCCCCGATCTCACACAGGTCAGTCTACATCTCATCTCAATCAGTCAATCAGCCAATCAGCCAAACCAGTATAAGTCAGTCCATAATGCTTCATTCTGAACGCTCCCGTTCCCTACTCACCCTACAGACCTGCCCACACTGCAGCTGCCCCGTCCTCCTCCTCTCTTCTTCACTCACCTTAATTCTTTGTCTCCTTTTCTGCCTGAACAGTCTAGTATAGAGAGGAAACAGTGACTGAAGAAATACAAATAGTCTTGCAGCGTTTTTCCACAATTGTAAAGCAGGATTTTTCTTATCAGAATTATTGCAGAGCAATTTTTACTTTAAGGTAAGATTTCTAAGCAGCTTTTTATGCAGCTGAGCAACAAAAGTTTCCTTCGCTTTTTTATTTTTAGCTGACTCATTTTAGATGACCATGACTGGGGCTTATCTTCTGTCAAACTTTTTTTTCCAGCAGTCATTCTGGCATTTTCCCAGTGCAAATATCAAGGCTCATCTGTTGAATTAACGGCTTATTGTACAAAAAAGTCAGCACAACTTTATGAAATAGGATTTTAGTCCACGTGAGCAGTGTTCAAATCACTTCCCTGAAAAGATGATGTCCCTTTGTATTAGCTGTGGGGAGAGCAGCGAATGGCTTTTATTAAATAGGTCTCTGCAAATATGACTTGGATAGGTGCGCATAATGCCATCATAAGCACTGCACATCATGCTGAAGTCCTTCAGTACAACTTATTCTATGCAGTGTGAATGCATAATTGGATCTTCACAAAAGCAAAACAGAAAAAAACACTGATATCAACTTTGACGTCATGTTTGTAGTGCTTATGAAGACCTTATGTGCCCTTATTCAACAACATAGTGAGCCATGCCTATACTGAGCTCTAGATATGTGTCTGTTTTACTTTTAAACTTTTAGCATATTCTAGATTTCTCTGAAGAAGGATGCCCAGAATTCGCATTTTACTCTCTTTCCCCATTAAAATAAGTATATGAGAAATCTTTTCTTTGCTTGTTGTGTTTGCCTTGTGTTCCTTGGTGCTGAAATGTAAGGCTCTGGGTGAAAGCCAGGTATCACATGTGATAAAAATTAACCCATCCAATCCATTGTTTGTTTGTTTTCTTTTTTTTTTCAGTAAAATGGGCCGGCCAGCTGCTGAATGTGTATACCTGTTTTTTCACCAGATGTTTACATTTGACTGAGTTAACTTCCTTGGGTTCTCTGATTCCTTGATTTGTCATTTCTAGACAAAATTAAAATTCAAAACACAAAAATTTGACTGTGGAATCCATAGGTTAACTCGTATTTTCTGTTTGTTTGTTTTTGGTAATTTTCTGTTTGTGTATGGTAGTGATTGTGTGTGTATTTATGGGAGCGTCTGTGCACTGCTGGCCTGTGCATGGGCTTGTTAGATGGTTAAGAGACATGCTTGTTGTGTTTCCACTCTGGAGCCCTGCAGCGGCGATTGCTCTGCCTTTTCCTGACCTGTCAATCCTGCGGTGGACTCGCTTGCATGATACAAGCCTAATGTGTGCATGCTGGTCAACCAAACCTGATGAAACCAAAAGCAAAAACTGAACAAAGAGCTTCCGTAGAGTAAACGGTGAATCTTGAGGGTGATGTCTTAATTTTGCTGATGCTCTTTCTGTGTGTGTCTGACACAAAATGAGAAGTGATAAATAGAAAGAAGGAAAATCATGTGTGTGTCTCCCTCTTTGTCAAATTGGCTGTGGTTCTAATATTATCCCCTGAACCCCCAAAACTCAGGCTCCCAGCTCTCTCCTGGAGGCTCTGGAGCAGCATTTGGCCTCTCTGGAGGGCAGGAAACTGAAGGACCTCTCCACTGCCAGCAGGTATGATCACGCTTCAGAGAATCAAATAAGTACTTGTCTAAAAAAAACTTATGCCAGCTACTTAGAGATGCGTAGAGTAGCCAGAAATTGTCCTGAGGTAGAACTATTCATTTATGATCCTATTGGAGAGTGAGAAGTTGCCTTAGGAAAAGAGAAGAAGTGTACTGGTACTTATTTTCAAGAACAAGGGTGATACACACAGCTGCAGTAACTATCAGCCAAACTATGAAGATATGGGAAAGAGTTCTTGAAGCCAGGTTAAGAAGAGAGGTGACGATCAGTAAGCAGCAGTACTGTTTCATGCCAAGAAAAAGTACTACAGATGCAGTGTTTGCCTTAAAAGTGTTGTTGCCGCAATGTCTTTGTGGATCTAGAGATGCCCTGGGGCAGACTGACAGAAAGGTGGCTGCCAATCTGTGCCAACGGCCTCTCCGATCACTAGTAGACATTTATACACATTCATACCCAGTGTCATGGACACTGGAGGCAAGGTGGGTAAAGTGTCTTGCCCAGGGACACAACGGCAGGATGGCAGGATTCAAACTGGCAACCCTCTGGTTATTGGACGACCCGCTCTACCTCCTGAGCCACTGTCACCCCTAAAGTAGGAAGCAGATGGAAGAAAAAACAAGAGAGGTAGAGGTATGTGCTGAAAGAAGAAGAACGAAAGTCAGCAGAAACAAGACAGAATACATGTGTGTAAATGAGAGGCAGGCAGGTGTAAAGGTAAAGATGCAAGAAGTAGAGGTAGTGAAGGTAGATGAGCTAGATTTGGCGGCATCTTATGTTTGTTCTAAACAATGTTTTGTTGTGTTTGTGTGCAATGACAATAGAGTTAAGAATGAGCTTACATTACAGACGTGGACAAAATTGTTGGTACCCCTCTGTTAATGAAAGAAAAACCCACAATGGTCATAGAAATAACTTGAATCTGACAAAAGTGGTAATAAATAAAAATTCTATGAAAATTAACCAATGAAAATCAGACGATGCTTTTGAATTGTGGTTCAACAGAATTATTTTAGAAAACTCATGAAACAGGCCTGGACAAAAATGATGGTACCCTTAACTTAATATTTTGTTGCACAACATTTTGAGGCAATCACTGCAATCAAACGATTTCTGTAACTGTCAATGACACTTCTGCACCTCTCAGCAGGTATTTTGGCCCACTCCTCTTGCGCAAACTGCTCCAGTTGTCTCAGGTTTGAAGGGTGCCTTCTTCAGACGGCATGTTTCAGCTCCTTCCACAGATGTTCAATAGGATTTAGATCAGGGCTCATAGAAGGCCACTTTAGAATAGTCCAATGTTTCGCTCTTAGCCATTCTTGGGTGTTTTTAGCTGTGTCATTATGTGTCATTATGTGTCAGGTCATTATCCTGTTGCAAGACCCATGACCTGCAACTGAGACCAAGCTGTCTGACACCGGGCAGCACATTTCTCTCTAGAATACCTTGATAGTCTTGAGATTTCAGTGTACCCTGCATAGATTCAAGACACCCTGTGTCAGATGCAGCAAAGCAGCCCCAGAACATAACAGAACCTCCTCCATGTTTCACAGTAGGGACAGTGTTCTTTTCTTGGTATGCTTCATTTTTGCGTCTGTGAACATAGTGCTGATGTGCCTTGCCAAAAAGTTCCAGTTTTGTCTCGTCTGTGCATAGGACATTCTCCCAGAAGCTTTGTGGCTTGTCAACATGCAGTTTGGCAAATTCCAGTCTGGCTTTTTTATGATTTGTTTTCAACAGTGGTGTCCTCCTTGGTCGTCTCCCATGAAGTCCACTTTGGCTCAAACAAAGACGGTTGGTGCGATCTGACACTGATGTGCCTTGACCTTGGAGGTCACCATGAATGTGTTTAGAGGTTGTTCTGGGCTCTTTTGCTACCATTCGTATTATCCGTCTCCTCCTGCGGCCACGTCCAGGGAGGTTGGCTACAGTCCCGTGGATCTTAAATTTCTGAATAATATGTGCAACTGTAGTCACAGGAACATCAAGCTGCTTGGAGATGGTCTTATAGCCTTTACCTTTAACATGCTTGTCTATAATTTTCTTTCTAGTCTCCTGAGACAACTCTCTCCTTTGCTTCCTCTGGTCCACGTTTAGTATTGTACACACCATGTCACCAAACAGCACAGTGACTACTTGTCACCCTTTAAATAGGCTGACTGACTGATTACAAGTTTGTAGACACCTGTGATGTTAATTAGAGGACACATCTTGGTTGAACATGTCCCTATGGCCACATTATTTTCAATCTTTTCTAGGGGTACCATCATTTTTGTCCAGGCCTGTTTCATGAGTTTGTTTTTTAAAATAATTCTGTTGAACCACAATTCAAAAGAACCGTCTGATTTTCATTGGTTAATTTTCATAGAATTTTTATTTATTACCACTTTTGTCAGATTCAAGTTATTTCTGTGACCATTGTGGGGGGCGGGTTTTCATTAACAGAGGGGTACCAACAATTTTGTCCACGGCTGTAAATACCTCGGATCAACCGTTCAAAGCAATGGACAATGCACAAGAGAGGTGAAGAACAGAGTACAGGCAGGGTGTCGTGAGTGGAGACGAGTGTCAGGGGGGATTTTTTTTCCACAAAACAAAAGCAGTAAGAGTGAAAGGGAAGGTTTACAAGACGGTAGTGATGGTGTATATGTCCTTAAGGATGTCAAAATTTAAAATCAATCCCTGGAATATGCACAGTTGCTTTGATTGAATAAAATTGTACATTCTGAGGGCAAATTATAAACAACCACATTTCTAACTAGTTTTTCTTCAGTGAAATATTTATTAAAATTAGAACAAGCTTGAAAAATTGGACACACACTTAATTCAAAGTGATGAAATAAAACATATCTAAGAATGATCAAATGCCAAGGAGTAAAGTTTCTTTTTTTATTTAAATGTATTCAAGTATTCTGCATTAAAACTCCTCAGTAACACAATTTTGTGAAAAAAAGAACTCGAGTTCCATGAGTTATTACCCACCTCTGTTGCTAATACAGTCGTTATTTCTGTCATTAAAAATACTGTCCAATGGTGATATTAACTCTTGAAATCCCATAGTACACTGTTGCTATAATCAGAATTTCTACAACCTTCAATTTCTACTGACTGCCAACAATAATCACAGTGACATTACATTGTTCTCATGCTGATGTTTTAGCAGACAATTTAGCAGCTGTTAATTAGCACTAAAGTCAAAGCACAGCAGAGGCTTATGGGATGTCTGTATTCTTGCAGGCTTTTGCTCATAAAGATAAGTGTTGGACAAATGAACATTGTCCATACTTAATTTAATTACAAGCCTCTAGCCTCATTTACACAAAGGCTGTAATATTTACTCTGGTATTCAGGGCATTCCCAAATCCCAGCGCGTAATGGCAATGCCAGGTCTAGCAGAATTCAGAGAATCCTTTAAATTGTATCTTATGCTCCTGTGAGATACTAGTGTATAAATCTCAAATCTCAAGTATGATTTACAATGTCCTCTAATAACATAAGAATGGGCATAGTTGCCTCTTTACTGTAAAGTCGCTAATGTTGCATCCTGATTTTAACTAGCCCTTGTGTGGTGTTTTGTAAAGCAACACATGTAACTGAAAATGTATCTGAATCTGTCAAAACTATATTAAAATTCAGATTTATTCAAGAAAAGGGCAATTCAGTTTCTTTCAGTCTGCCCAAACTTTAAATATCCCCACATGATCTTCAGGGAAAATTCTTTTATCAAATACAGCCTTTATTAAGACATAAAATAATTTCTTTGCCAAACTAAGATATACTGTATATGTATGTTTTCATGCTTATAACATAATTAAAATTGTATTTACCTCTGCCAAGAAAGTAAAGTTTTAGCCTTTGTTTGTTCACATGAGTGTGTGTTAGCAGCATATTTTAAGTTATTTACAGATTAAATTTTAAGGAGAAATCAGAAATGGAACAAAAACCAGTCGGTTCGACTCTGGGGATGATCTGGATCACTATCAGCTTCCATCTATTTTTAAGATGGTAAAAGGGCAAATGAATACAGTGGCTTGTTGGATATTTTGATAGTCACCAGCAGAGAGCACTGTCTGCTACAACTAAGAACTAACAGGCTGTGAGGAGAAATTAGAGTATAAGGGAGAAAATCAGCTGTCTTGGGAGGTGCTTGGACTCTTCAAGTGCTTTCTAATTTATTGTGAATGTTATGTAGCGTTATGTATTTCCACATTCTGAGCTGTTGCGCGATTCATTTCCAGTCAATGAGTACAACATTGTTTTTGCTTCTTACACAGTGCTTTCTAATCAATAAACCAATTTATCCACTTTCACCCCTCATTGTATATATTTTCTAAATAGCACTGTCAGTTAGTTGTTTACCCCCCCCATTGGGGCATTGTCGTCACTCCACCAGGAGGATGGTCGGCGTCAACACCTACCTTATAAATGTGATAGCTACTGAAAGAGATGATCTAGGCTTTTCAAATTGATACCATAGTTGTATCTAAGACAAATCTTGGACAGGTTAGACCCTCACTTCTGACTATGGGTTTGGGCTCTAAAAATAAAAGGTCAAAGTTCACGTTCCCTTTGGCCTATTACTATAGAAGTAGTAAGGCTAGGGTCACCAACCTTGGCACATAGGTTCACCCTGAGACCCTGACCTCTGATTATGGGTTTGGGGTCAAAAGGTCAAAGGTCTAGGTTCGCATCCCCTATGCCCTATTATTATAGAACAAGTAAATCTAGGGGCACCAAACTTTTTACACAGGTTCACCTTGTGACCCTGAACTCTATGTTTTGGGATGGCAAGGTCAAAGGTCAAGGTCAAAATGCCATATAAACTGTATCTCAAGAACAAAGGAAGGTAGGGTCCCCAAACTTGGTACACAAGTTCACCTTGGGATCCTGACCCCGAATCTTGGGTTTGGTGGTCAAAAGTCAAGGTTACATGTGATAACTTGTGAATGAAATGATGTAGGCTTTCCATATTGATCTCATAGTTGTATCTATGAAAAATCTGGGATGATTTCGATTTTGGGTGACTTTGCACAAACATTCAGCCAGCCAGTGCTCTTAATGCCAGCATAAATAATTTTTCTCTAGATCTGCAACAATATCTGGCCACCAAAAGAACCTGTACCAAATTCCAATGTAATGTACTATTTGTACCATTCCGGTATCCCACCTGTGGAACATTTTACATTGGCTGGACACTGGCTGGAATGGTAAGGGGTTAAAAAAAATTGAGCAATAGTAACAGCACTGAGTTGGGGTGCCACTCATTCAATGCTCTGAAATATTTCACCCATAACCTTTGGCATAGATGTGAGTCATGGCTTCCAGATAGCCATGACTATATGACAGTAGTCTGACAGTAGTTCAGTTCAATCCAATTCAATTCAATTTATTTATGTAGCACCAAATCACAAGTTATCTCAAGGCACTTTACAAAAAAAGAGTGGGATTAGGCCACGCTCTCAAATTTATAGAACCCAGCAGAGACCCCTAAGAGCAAGCATTATGGCAACACAGGCGAGGAAAAACTTCCCTTTAACGGGCAGAAACCCTGAGTGGAACCATAGCTCATAGAGGATGGCCATCCGCCTGGACCGGCTGGGTTGAAAAAAGAAGTACAAAGTAGGCGGCTTGGCAGTAGCTACATTCAAGACAAAAGCAACAAATACAATTCAACATGAACATTTACAGCCAGACATTCCAGTATCAAGCCAGTAGCAGACTAATTGTGTGCTACTGTCAGACCATTCATATAAAGTTCTGTTTTTTTTTCTCCTTTTAATTTAATATGTCTTACAGCCTCACAGAACTGCTAAGGTGTATACCTGTGTTTTTGTGTGCATCATCTTTAGATCGAGCACCTTGTCCAGTGCAGTGTCATCTCTGTCCAGTACGGGGATCTCACTCAGTCGTGTGGATGACAAGATGGATGACAACCGGCTGCAGCAACACAAGGTGAGACATCCTCATTGTACCTTTAAAACTTAAAGTATTTCATGCTCACGGTGTACCCTGGTGTAGGCATCCAACTCTGACAGAAGTACTGAATAAATCACAGCATAACTGTCAATACTTCTGGCTTTTCCCAAATTCCCAAATTGAAATCACCTTACCCTTTATTGCTAAAGCCTTTTGTCCTCCACACCGTTGTTCAAGTTGAATAGGCAAAAGCATTAATTCTGCATCGCAGTGAAATACACTGTCTCTGGCTGCTGGCCCATAGCATAGAGAGCTGCACATAGAATAAAAATGAACTCAACGCTGCATGTCTACAGGAGAGTTTCTCCCCATTTAAAAACACGCACAAAGAATGGTCATAATTTTCAATGAAAGCTGACTCTGGAAAGATACCTCATGTTTGTTTGATGCTTTCCATGCAGGAGGACACCCATAAAGTAATCGAAATTCAGACGCCCAACGTGTCACCCAGCACCCAGTCAGTGGGCAGTGCCAACAGCAGCGGAGGAGCCACAGATCTCTTCTCTAGCTCACCCATCGTCCCCATAAACAACCAGTAAGTTTAACAATTGTGATCTTGCACAATTAAAACACAAAGGAAAATATATTCTGCATGTAATGTAAGTAATAAGTTTTACATTAAACATTTAACATCAGCCAAAGGGGGAAGTACAGTATATGTTTTAGTCTGTCTGCTCATTCATTTGTGTGTTTATTTATTTATTTATTTTATTTATTTAATTAGGCAAACTCAATAAATTAGGCAATCAACAAATGCATCAATGTAAATATGCCGCAATCAGCAAAACAGCTAAAATACCTCTGTAGAACTAAGACAGGTACCATATAAGTAATTACATGGGACAGACACCTCATAAGACAGACCACGGGACATCACACAAATGGGTCACAGACAATAAATTACACATATGTAGAAACATTAGATAATAAATAGCTAAACTACCTACAATGAACAGTTAAAATAGACAATGAACAGACAATAGATGAAAGAGGAAAAGATTGTGTACTTGAACATGACTGCTTAGTCTTCAACCAATGTTTGAGGGTTTTTTTGAAGATGTTCTGTTAATTTGTTCCATGAATGCATATCTCTAACAGATCAAGAGAAAACATATGATAGGATTCCAAGAAAGGAAGTGTGGTATTATATGAGGAAGTCAGGAGTGGCATAGAACTATTTGAAGGTGGTACAGGACATGTATGAGGACAGCAAGATGGTGGTGAGGTGTGCTGTAGGAGTGACGGATGGATTCAAGGTGGGGGTGGGATTACATGAAGGTTGGGCTTTGAGCCCCTTTATGTTTGCTGTGGTGATGGATAGGCTGACGGATGAGGCCAGGCAGGATTCTCCATGGACCATGGTGTTTGCAGGCGATATTGTGACCTGTACTGAGAGTAGGGAGTAGGTGGAAGAGAGCCTGGAGAGGTGGAGATATGCTCTGGAGAGAAGAGAAATGAAAGTGAGTAGAAACAAGACAGAATACATGAGAGTGAGGCAGGTGTAACAGTGAAGATGCAAGGAGTAGAGGTAGTGAAGCTAGATGAGTTTAAATACCTGGGGTCAGCCAGCCAAAGCAATGGACAGTGCATAAGAGAGGTGAAGAACAGAGTGCAGGCAGGGTGGAGATGGGTGTCAGGAGTGATTTTTGACAGAAGGATCCCCAAATGCCTGCTATGATGTATGGTTTGGAGACGGTGGCACTGACAAAAAGACAGGAAGCAGCGTGGAGGTGGCAGAGTTGAAGATGCTGAGATTCTCTTTGGAAGTGACAAGGAGGGACAGGATTAGAAATGAGTATGTCAGAGGGACAGCTCAGGTTGAGTGTTTAGAGACAAAATAAGAGAGGCAAGGCTGAGATGGTCTGGACATGTGCAGAGGAGGGACAGTGGATATATTGGACAAAGGATGTCGAAGATGGAGCTGCAGGGGGAAAAGACAAAGACCGCAGAGACAATACATGATGTAACGAAGGAGGTCATGGAGAAAGTTGGTGTTACCAAAGAAGATGCAAGGGATAGGGTGAGGAGGAATCAGGTGATCGTCTGTGGCAACCCCTAAAGGGAGCAGCTGAAGGGAGAAGAACAAAATACTGTTTGTGTTAAAAGCATAAATCAAAAAGTTACCTACAGATTTTT
The DNA here is from genome assembly GCA_020510985.1 of Pholidichthys leucotaenia. Classification (NCBI taxonomy): domain Eukaryota; kingdom Metazoa; phylum Chordata; class Actinopteri; order Cichliformes; family Pholidichthyidae; genus Pholidichthys; species Pholidichthys leucotaenia. Next base: position 388,064,384 of record CM035844.1, on the reverse strand, counting down.
GTTAATGTTTTCAGGAGAGGTTGAAAATGGGCCAAAGGCAAATCAATTAGAGCTTGGGGGTGATCTCAGATTTTTTTTAAAGATTCCAACAGAATGACTGAATCCACTGCCTTCTTGGGTATTTTGATAGTCACCAGTAGAGGGGGCTGTCTGCTGACAGCTACCCTGCTATTAGGGGAAATTAAAAGATGAGGGAGAAAATTACCTATCTTGATGGAGGTTTGCCCTCTGAGTGCTTTCTGGTTATGTCACTTTATCCTGTTATATCAGCTCTTTCACAGGAAGCCTTTTGTCCGGCTGTTGTTCACAAGTTAGTATTTTCAAAATAAATGGAGTAACCCAGTGGTGCTTTCTACTCCATTTTCCTTCCTGCAGTGTGCCAAACCTGACTAGTGAGCTGTTTACCCTGCAGCCTAACTTCACCCCCATCCAGACCACACACACTGTGCCCAACAATAACAATGCCTGGGGAGGTAGGACAGCACACACAGCTACATACACAGAAACACATACACATATATAATTATGTAAAAGGAGCATCCAGATCCTACTCATTCATACAGCCCTCAGAGCTAAATATGACAGTGATGGCCAGTTGCTTTATGGTCCTGACTCATTTCCACTCTTTTTCTCCTTTCGTGTTTCCATGGTTACCTTTGGATGTCAGGTGACTTGCTAAAGCCATCACCACCCACTCAAATTCACAGTCCTGGAGCCCCACTGCACTCTGGGAAAATGCTGCCCAATGATTTGGACTCTTCATTAGCCAACCTGGTTGGCAGTGAGTATTCTGTGCTGTGTGTCTCTTTCCAGATATTCACTCATCACTTCTGCGTTTGTTTCTCCCGCTGTGATGCTCCCTTTCAACTGATGGTGTTTTTTCCATTTCGTTTCTTCTGTCAGACCTGCAGTTTGGGGGGACGCCAGCTAAAAAGTGAGTGGGTTTACCTGACATCTAAAACTGAGCCACAAATTATTCCCCTGTCTGTCAAATGTGGTCTGCTGTTTGAGGATTTTAGAAAAAATTATCTGTGTACCACAAAATGCAGTAAACGACATGCATGTGTTTGTGCATCAGGCCCGAGCTCCAGTGGAGTCATATAGTAGAGAAGAAGCAGACGGGAGGAAGTGGCTGGCAGTCAAAGACCATGTGCACCAGCACCAACTGGACCCATACCACCCATCCCATGGCACCTGCACCCATGCAAGTCCCTCAGATGGTAAAATAAATGATATTTTCACTTTCATATATGCAAGATTCTGTGCTTGAGTCAACAAGATAATGTTGCAATCTAAGGTACCTGGTAAGGTCTCTTCAAAACAATGTGAACAACTGTGTGCTACATAAAGATTTCTATTTCAGATTAGGGTCGGGTGGTATGACAAAAATTTATATCAAGTATTTTTTAAGATTGTGCTAGTTTCATGATATATAGTTATGTTTTTAGGCTATTTATTTACTAATTTGGCACAACAGGGCCTTTCAGTGGGAATATGTGTATATGCTGAAAGTTCTGAAAGGGGCTGAAAAGTTCATAGGCTGACCATGATGCAGTGGTCAAATTTGACCAAATGTGGTTTATTGTACCCACACTCTTGACTGTTCTCGCACTCTCAGCTCTGCTCTGCAATCTTATTCCTCAGCCACTGAAGCAAAAATACTACTGGCTCAGCACCTACGAGTATAACTCCTTCTTTGTCAGCCTATGAACTTTTCAGCCCTCCCTCCTACAAATATTTCATCATTTAGCTAGCCATCATTAATGGCTTTGATCTCCTTTGCTCCACAAACTCACACAGTATATGAAGGAACCAATATGAGTGAACCAGTCAAAGAAAATTAATTATTTAATTATGTGAACTGCAACATAATAAACACATATTGAAAAAAACTGAATTTCCTTTCAAAACAAAATATTTCAAGATTTTCTTTCTATTGGACAAATAAGAAATGATCTTAATACTGCAGATTATGCATTTATTTAATTAATTCATTCATTCATTCAGGAAGTGCACTCTCTCGTGTGTATACTTGCGGATGGTCTGCATAATTTATCTGACAAATAAAAAACACGAGCCTGGCACGCTGGAGGGCCTGTTCCTCCCCATGACGAGCCTCAACACTTTCCAACTGAATTTGACTGACCAAGGGGGTTATATTAAAAAGCTCCTTGGCCTGACCGTGTCTGATAAAGTAGAAGTTCTGGCATATTTGCGCTCACCGTCTCTCGCCAATCCACAGTCAGTCCAGCAGAGGGAACGCTCCTCATGAGACCAGAGGGCTGCACGAAGGCACCGGCAGTGCTCCAGGCTGGTGGAGCTCGGCCAGGTTCTCCTCTGCACTGCCGAACGGATGTGGCTGCCTCACATCATGGTTCATCTGTTCGTGGCAAATCACACACATGATTTATGACAAGGGTTTAAAAAAAATAACGCACACTTTCAGAATATAAAGTGGAAACTGTTGCGAATGTCAACAGCAGAAGGGTGTCCCGACTGTAAGGAGCAGGGCTGCTGCCGGTCTGAGGAACGGTACTCCTGTTGGAACTGTTTCCTCATCTCAACAAGAAATTTCACGTGTTTGTTTTTCCAAACTAATCATAGCACAGACAGCTTACAGTGCTTTTTTCCCCTCAGTGTTCCTTTTACTAGAGTTTCCTGTGACATTGCTCAGCATTTTTACCCCTCAGTCTCTAAAGGCTGAAGGGGAACTGTCGTCATCCCACTGGGCGGCGGTCGCCTGTGAACGTAATAACTACAGAAAGAAATGACATGGCCTTTTCAAATTGATACCTTGGGTGCATCTATAAACGAGTTCAAATTTGGGTGACCTCAGACCTTTAGAGGTCAATTTTCCCAAAATCTTGTGAATGCGATAACTACAGAAAGGAATGATGTAGCCTTTTCAAATCAATATCATCATGTATAAGATACTGTAAGTCTTGGACAGCTTAGACCCTGCCCTCTGACTTTGGGTTTAGAGTCAAAAGGTCAAAGGTCAATGTTAACATTCCGTTTGCACTATTACTATAGAATGAGTAAAGCTAGGGTCACCAGACTTCGTACACATGTTCACCTTGACACCCTATACTCTGACTTTGGGGTCAAAAGGTCAAAGGTCACCATTAGCTTTTACTATGTCCTGTTACTATAGAACCAATAAAGCTAGGGTCATCAAACTTTGTACACAGGTTCACCCTGTGACCCTGGCATCTGACTATGGTTTTAGAATTGCAAGGTCAATGTCAAATTGCCATTTAAACTGTATCTCAACAACAAAGAAAGCTAGGCTCTCCAAACTTGGTACACAGGTTCACCTCGGCACCCCACTTAGAACTATGTATTTGGGGACAAAAGGTCAAGGTTAAAATGCTCTATAAACCATATCTCAACAATGACACTTATCACCCTGAGACCCTGACCCTGAGACCCATGGATGCATACTTTTATTGTAACCAGTCCAAGACTCACATGAGCAACTTTATGCTGTTTAATCAACATCTTGATACAAGTACATCTCAAAAAATTAGAATATCATGAAAAAGTTCAATATTTTTTGTCACTCATTTCAGAAAGTGAAACCCATATATTGCATACCTGTCAAGTGATACGGTTTCGCCGTATTTTAATACGGGGAAAATGCAGTTTTAGCAAATACAGGCGTATTGCCATTTCTGTACGCCAAAAAGAAAAATATACGGGAAAAAAAATTATTGAGAGTGTGGAGGAACACCTTGTGTGTGACCCCCACAGCGTACGGGGCTGGCAGAGCGCTCAACGTGAGCAATTATCACAACAGTGAGAGGTGTGGACTGATCATTATGCAGATGCGCCTCGCACCTTCTTTTGTCCTGCAGCTCCGGAACAGAGAGGAATTCCGGTGCCAGTAATGCTGCGCCTGATATGTGTGACTCTAATGCAAATATCCATGCTTTCCTGCTGTATACTGTGATGCTAATGTGCCATGCATGCATTGTCTGTAGCTGGGTATATAAGTTGACCGTCTGCATGAAGCACCCTTTTAAACTTCAGTTCGCCGTGTCCGCCTGCACTTATTTCGATCCTCCACAAGCGCACCTAAGCAGTGTTTTTGTGATTTTCAAAATGGCTTCATGCAGCGCGCCGCCAGCGAAGAAAACAAAGCTTGAAGAAAAGGGAAATTGAGGGACTGGACGTCACCGAAAAGAATGGGAGAGTCCGAGCTTTGAGAAGGGAAAATACGCTGGATGGATAAAGGCTTCTCCAGAGCGCCCTACACACTGCTTCTGTGTTCCATGTAGGAGGAGCATAAAAGTGACTGCATCGGGGATTTTCGACCTGAAGTCGCACTTCGCTACACAGGGCCACAAAAACTGTGAAGCCAAATCGAAAACGTATCGATGGATGGATGAACATTTTCAGCCAGTGAGAGAACCGACGCCTTCCAAATCCAATGCATCACTAGCAGAAGTGATGTTTTGTCATTTTGTGGCAGAGCACAATCTACCCCCATTGGTGGCAGATCACTTCTGATCTGCCACCTGATCTGATCTGCCACTTCAGAAATGCTAGAGTCAGCAAAGGCTGCTACTTGGAACTATAACAAGCAGCATCAGTGAACATTTTCTTGTTTCAAGTTCATCCAAGTGCATTAGTGTAACAAAGCTGACAATTAAAAACTCTTTAATTCCAAGTGTATATACAGTATTGTGACGTTTGCAAGGGTTCACACAAAGACAATGGAGCAGATGGCTGTGATCAACCTGATTTATTTTTCACACCCCGACCCCCAACCTGCTTCTAAGCACATAGAGGAGTGGAGGTCATTCTCCCAGACCTCCGTTTGAATCATGGTTACACACACACATACATCTTGCCCTAATCCTGCTAAACACTGCTGGGTCATTATAATGCAGTTATAATGACACAGCAGTATAACTCAGAAATAACACATTTAACACACACAGTAACGTTTCAATCTGGCAAAGCATGCTGGGAAATCCCTGCCCCCTTAAAATGGCCCCGACATTACACTGCCCCCCCCCCGGACTGGTTTCTGTCCCCAGAAAATTCAAAGTCCACTTTCAGAAATCCAACGCGAGTCAGCCCGGTGCCAGGGCGGCATGCACGGGCCATCTGAGTCTCGGTCAGAGCATCTGGTTGGGGTAGGGTTCCGGTTTGGCCATCAGCGGGCGGATGGACACATCTGACAGCCTCTGTAGGACCACGCACAGTCCCTTCCCTGGCAGCGGGAGTCCCAGGCCCGCTCCGGCCGACTCCCACCGCTGCCAGATCTCCCAGGCGGCCGCTGGCCCGCGTCCATGCGTCCAGCCCTTGCCGCGCCTGGAAAGTGGCCGCATCTTCGTCCTGCTCTCTCCGCTGCGTCGCTCCTGCGCCGAGGGCCTCCGTGACATCACCGAAAGGAAAAGCATCGGGTAGCGGTAGGACACGCACAGTTCCTCCTCTGGCAGCGGGAGTCCCATGACTCCCACCGCTGCCAGGACCTCCCAGTCGGCCGCTGGCCCGCGTCCAGGCGCCCAGCCCCTGCCGATCCCGAGAAAAGACCGGATCTGTCCTGCTCGCTCCACTGCTGCTGCGCTCCAAAGGCCTCTGTGATGTCACCTGCCGGGGGAAGCATCTGCAGGAGGCGGCTTTTTCCCCGTCCATGCCACCTCGCTCTAATTTAGCGTCGGCGAGGGGCCAGTTTGTCGTGCGCTGTGTGCGGGGCAGTACCATGCCATGTACCCTGGCTCTGTGCAGCGGAAGCCGTCCTTCCTCGCGTCGCCACGGCTGTTTCCTTCGTGCACGCGCTGCTGTGATCTGCCGTAGCTCCTCCTCCACTCGCTCTCAGCACGGTGGTTTCCTCCGATGATCAGCGCGGCAGCCAACTCGACCTGGGCCAGGCGGTCATCCGACAGGTTCTCGCCATTGTAGCGGGGAATCTTGGCCCGCTGCTGGATGGATGGGACCGTCATCTCCCGGTTGATTGCCGCTCCTAATTGCTCTGGAATCGCCAGCCCGTCCTGCCCTGAAAAGGGTGGGAAACGGGGCTGGTTTGCTCTGCTCTGTCCATCGCAGCGAAGCTCTCCAGGGGCCGGCGTCTCAGCTCTATACTCCGATCCCGGCTGAGCGATGAATCGCTCCGGCCGCTGTACCTCCGCCTGGATCCTCATCTTGCTCCATATCCCACTTCTGACACCAGTGTGACGTTTGCAAGGGTTCACACAAAGACAATGGAGCAGATGGCTGTGATCAACCTGATTTATTTTTCACACCCCGACCCCCAACCTGCTTCTAAGCACACAGAGGAGTGGAGGTCATTCTCCCAGACCTCCGTTCGAATCATGGTTACACACACAGATACATCTTGCCCTAATCCTGCTAAACACTGCTGGGTCATTATAATGCAGTTATAATGACACAGCAGTATAACTCAGAAATAACACATTTAACACACACAGTAACGTTTCAATCTGGCAAAGCATGCTGGGAAATCCCTGCCCCCTTAAAATGGCCCCGACGTTACAGTATCTAGCTGACAATTAAGAACTATATTCAGAATAATTCTTATTGTGTACTTTCAAATTAAGCAATCTACCTTGTGCTAATGTAAATTTGAAAAATATTTTTTTATTTATTTATTATTAATATCATTTATTTTATTTTATTATTTTTTTTATTTTTTATTTTTTTTTTTGCAGTTTTTAAATGAAGGTGTTTATTATTAAGGGGGAAAAAAAATCCAAACCTACATGGATAGCCCTGTGTGAAAAAGTGATTGCCCCCTCAATATAATAACTGGTTGGGCCACCCTTAGCAGCAACAACTGCAATTAAGCATTTGCGATAACTGGCAATGAGTCTTTTGCAGCGCTGTGGAGGAATTTTGGCCCACTCATCTTTGTGCAATTGTTGTAATTCAGCCACATTGGAGGATTTTCGAGTATGAACCGCCTTTTTTTTTTTTTTTTTTATTTAAGTTTTTGTAAAGGGTATACAGGTCATTACAGCATTGCATTGTTTACATTTTCATCACGCTCCCTTATTTTTTGCTATTTGACAGCATTGGTAGGATAGTTATTACAACACCCCCCTTTTTTTTTTAAAGTGAAAGAAAAAGTGAAATTAAGGAGAATTAAATAAAAACAAAAAAAAAACCGAATAAACAAACAAACAGAACAGCAAAAAACAAACAAACAGAAAATTAAGTAATTAAAAGTAAAAGAGCATCTGAGTAGCGTTGGAACAAAGAGCGGGACCATTATTGAAATGGTATTTGTCAAAGATTAGATCTAATGGAAGACACATATGTGATCCAGGGTTGCCAAAAGTTCATGAACCCATCCATGTCCTGTCTCAGTGCGAATGTCAACTTTTCCATCGAGTAAATGTCTTGAATCACGTTAATCCAATCTTCAGGTGTAGGACAGTCCTTCAGCATCCATTTTTTAGTTAGGGCTTTTTTACTTGCCAATATTAAAACATTGAATAAGTATTTATCTCCTCGTCTTTCCAGTGAGTCCGGTAGTAAACCCAAATACAAAGTTACAAAAGAAAAGGGAACTGTTATTTTGAATATTTTCCCCAATATTGTCTGTACGTTGGTCCAATATTGGTGGATAACTGGGCATGACCAAAACACATGAAAATGATTTGCAGTCTTTTCACCACACAAGCGCCAACAGTTCAACCCCTTATGGGTAAATTTGTTTTGTGCAGGTGTTCTGAAAAATCTTACCAAATTTTTCCATCCAAATTCTCTCCACTGCAGGGAAGAGGTACTTTTCCATTGCTGTTTATTTAGCTTTTCCCATATTTCCAATTGTAAAGTGAAATTCCCCTCTTTTTCCCATCTCTCCTTTATATATGATGTGTTGTCTCCTTTTAAGTCTTGAAGACCTTGGTATATTTTAGAAATGTATCTGATCCCTGGGATCCCTTTATATGCCATTAAGAAGACCTTCAGAACACCTGACTGGGCCCTTTCCAAATCCTCCTTTTTAAGTATATTGTTTATGTGGTGTCTAAGCTGAAAGAACCTGAAAAGATCTTGATTTATTAGACCTTGTTTTTTCAAATCTTCAAAACTTCTTAAAGTTTGCCCCTTAAAAAAATCGTAATATTTTATCAGCCCTTTCTCTTTCCACTCTTTAAATCTAGTGTCTGTTTTATTGGGGGTAAAGTCTTGATCATAGGCAATCCATTGCAGAAGTCGATAGGGCTCTTTAGCTTGATTCTCTCTGACTATCTTAAACCAAATTTTTAGCGGGGTCTCTATCCACGGGTTGGTGTTATTCAAGAGTTCAGTTAAGGCATTGTTCCCTATTATCGCCTGTAGGGGGATGTCACTTGTTATTTGGCATTCCATCTCCTTCCATTGTGCAGTGTAGACTGGGTTACATATCTCTACTAAAGTTTTAATTTGTGCAGCTATAAAATAGTCCCTGGGCTGCACGGTGGCGCAGTGGTTTAGCACTGTGGCAGCACAGTTTTACCCTTGGCCGGGGGATCGTGGGTTCGATTCCAGCCGCCGACCAACAGTGAGCTGTGTGGAGTTTGCATGTTCTCCCCGTGTTGCGCGGGTTTACTCCGGGATTTCTCCGGTTTCCTCCCGCATACCAAAAACATGTAGGTTTAGGGCGCTCGCGCACACAGCGACCAGCAGCCGGTGGCTTGTCACCAGACTGCAAACCGAATCTACCTACGGGTACAAATAAGTAACAAAAAAAAAAAACAAAAAAAAAAAAAAATAGTCCCTGATATTTGGCAGCGCGAGCCCACCTTTGTCTTTGTTTAGCTGTAGGGTTCTATATCTGATTCTAGGTCTCTTACCCTGCCATATGAATCTTGAGATCCTTCTGTCCAGTTCCTGCCACGTTTTTTTGGGAGGTTCTACCAGTATTGTTTGGAAAAGGTATAGAAGACGTGGAAGTATATTCATTTTGACTGCTTCAATTCTTTGTGCAGTACCTAAGAATGGTATCATATTCCATCTTGCTAGGTCAGATTTTATTTTAGTCACCAGTGGATCATAGTTTAGTGTTATAATTTTGTCGAGTTGTTCGTGATATTGACCCCCAGATATTTCATAGATTCCAACTCCCAGTTAGTTTTGAGTTCATTTAGTGAAAAATGATTTGGGTCATAGTTGAATGTTAAGACTTGGGTTTTATGCATGTTTAATTTGTACCCCGATAAATCTCCATAGTCTGAAAAAACTGAGATTAGTTCTGGTAGAGAAGTGTCTGGCTGCCCTAGGTATATTAAAATGTCATCAGCAAAGAGTGCTATTTTATGTTCCTTCTGACCAAGTGTAATACCTTGAATTTCTTGATTTTGTCTTATCCATTGGCTCAGAGGTTCTATGAAGATTGCAAAGAGCAGTGGAGACAGGGGGCAGCCCTGACGACATCCTCTTTCCAGCTCAAAAGATGATGATAAATTACCGTTAATCCTTATTTTAGCTGTTGGTTTTTTATATAATGCCTGTATAGTTCTAATGAAGTTGTTATGAAAATTGAAACTGGATAAGATTCTATATAGGAAAGACCAGTCAACCGAATCGAATGCTTTTTCAGCATCTAATCCCAATATGACTGCATTTAAGTTATATTTTTTTATATGATGAATTATGTGTAAAGTGCGTCGAATGTTGTCTTGTGTCTGTCTTTGTCTTATAAAACCTGTTTGGTCTAAGTGAATTAAGTCTGTCAGTATGTTTTCTAACCTTTTGGCAAGGATAGTGGTAAAAAGCTTATAGTCCTGATTTAATACACTGATTGGTCTGTAGTTGGAGCATTCTAGTTTATCCTTTTCAGGTTTAGGTATAACTGCAATGACCCCTTCTCTCCAGGAGGGGGGGATTTCCCCTGTGTGGAGGACGTAGTTAAATGTTTTCAGGAGGAGAGGAGATAGTTGCTGTTTAAAGGTTTTGTACCATTCTGCTGTATAGCCATCTGCTCCTGGGGATTTGTTAGCTTTAAGTTTCATAATTGCTTTTTCCAATTCTTTAGGTTGTATCTCTGACAGTAGGGTTTTATTTTGTGAATCCGTAAGTTGGGGAAGGTTTAATGCGTTTAGTAATGTCTCTGATGCGTTTTTATGTTTTTTGTGGGAGTATAAGTTCTTGTAGTAATTCTCGAAGCTTTTAAGAATATCCTGAATTCTGAATTTTATTTCCTTTGATACTGGGTCTCTGATTTTGTAGATTGCTCTTTCCGTTTGTTGTTTCCTCAATTTATAGGCTAGTAATTTTGCCGATTTACTGCCTGCTTCATAGTGTTTTTGTTTCAGAAATGTAAGTTTCTTCTGGATTTCTATTGTGTAGATCTCATTTATTTGATTTTTAATTTCTTTAATCTTGAGCGAGCCATTAGAATGAGTGTTGTCTTTGTGTTCTTTTTCTAGGTTCTTGAGTTCTGACTCTAGTGTGATTAGTTTTTCTTGTCTCAGTTTCTTTTGGGTTGCCAGTTTTGCAATAATTTTTCCCCTTATTACAGCTTTGCACGCATCCCATAGTATTAAAGGAGATACTTCTCCATTATCGTTTTCTTCCAAATATCTGAGAATATCTGATTCCAATTCATCTTTCAGTGGTCCTTTCAGGACACTTGAATTCAACCTCCAGGAAAATGTATTATTTGTGTATTTTTGGATGTTTAAGTCCATATAGATCGGACTGTGGTCGGAGAGATCCATCAGTCCTATTTTACATGTTTTTACTCTTCCAATGTCTCTATTAAACATAAAAAAGTAATCAATCCTTGAGTAAGATGAATGTGGCGTTGAATAAAAAGTATAATCTTTTACATTGGGGTTGAATTCCCTCCATACGTCACAGATTCCCATTTCTTTTAGTAGCATCCGAGTATTCTTACTTTGGGTGTTATTTTGATGTGAAGAATTACCTGTCGCATCCCAGTATGGATTCAGTCTTAGATTGAAGTCTCCACCACATATCACTAAACCTTGGGCTTTAGTTATCATTAGGTCGAATACATTTTTATAAAATTTCCATTTAGCCCCTGGTGGTGCATATACATTCAGCAGGGTGATATCTTCTCCCTCTAGCCGCCCAGTTACCAAACTGTACCTCCCTTCTTTATCTTTGTGTTCTGATTTTTTTTCAAATGTAATTTTGGTTGATATCAATGTCGCTACTCCCCTCCTCCTCCCTGATTTATATGAAGATGAAGAGATCATTTTAAACCCTTGTCTATTGAGTTTAGTGTGTTCCACGTCTGTTAGGTGGGTTTCTTGTAAAAATATTATTTCTGCTTTGTCTTTTTTCATTTTGCGTAGAATCTTGGATCTTTTAACTGGATTCAGGATCCCTTTTACATTATATGAGGCTATTTTGGTTACACCCTGTTTCTCCATTGTATTTTCTTATTTAGTATAACAGTGTGGTGGCCCTCTTTTTTGCTACTCAGAAACTGAAAGAACATTAAGAACATAAAAAACATTAAGAACATAGTGTACGAAACTTTAAAACAAAAAACTGTCAAAAAAACTTCCTGAGCTGGGGTCTCTTTAAAGACCCTGTACGAGCCCTGATGGAGTGTAGGCTCTGAGGGAAATTCCTCAAACTCTGTTACGTGTTGAGGGCCCTCTCTTACCCCTGTAAGTTGTCCCATGTTTTTAACGTGAATTTCAGATCCCAATCCGAATTTGTAATGATTTTTTTTTTTTTTTTATGCCTATACCCTGTGAGATTGTGTGCACCCTCCCACCCCCATCACAGCAAACATTCACTCTAATACAGTATTTGTTAGTATGGAGAGAACATGTGGGTCATTGTTACATTTCTATTTTAACATGATTTTTTTTTTCCCCCTTTAAATTAAGAAGACATTTGTTTCTAATGCTATAACTGCTCCATGAAAGGTTTTACCACATGCTGATTCTGCATCTCCTTTAATGTTTGTTACCTTGTAGGAGGGGGGGGTGGAAGTGCAGAGTGACTGAAAAGAAAAGAAAAAAAACAAAAAGGTCGCTATTCCTTCCTGGAACTGGAAAGCTTATCTTTGTAGCTCTGGGGCTGGGTTTCCCGCTGCTGGCCCGTGGATTTTGAAGGTCTCTGAGTGGACCACGTTTGAGCTCTGATTTTCTCGCTCAGATCCGCTGCGGGTTTAAACACCGTTACCGGGAGTCCTCTCCTTGCCATGTCAGTTGTTGCTTCTTCCGCTGAATTATAGAGACATGACTCTTCCCCGTAAAAGACCTTTAGCTTCGCCGGAAATGGCGTCTGAAAGCGTAGATTCTGTTCCCGTAAAACCTTTTTGGCGTCGTTATATTCCCGTCGTTTTTTAAGAACCTCGGGGGCGTAATCGTGCTCCACGAAGACTTTTCTCTCATGATGCATAAATCCTTTTTTCTGCCAAGCCCGTCTTACAACCTCTTGTTTTATTTTGAAATTGGCGAATCTTACCACCACAGAACGTGGGGGTGCTTCCGGGGCTGGCTTTGCGGCTAATGTACGATGGGCTTTTTCTATCTTCAAATCGGTGGTTTGTGGAATATCCAACTTCTCTCTCAATAAGGATTCCACGCATTCCGCCACTGTGTTGAAACCATCTTCAGCTCCTTCTTTCAGACCGTGAATTCTGATGTTATCTCGTCTCTGTCTTCCTTCTTGGTCGGTTAGCTTAGCCTCCAGCCTTGACTGTTTTCTGTGTAAATCCAGCACAGAATCTTCAAGCACTTTTACTCTTTCTTCAGCTTCCAAGATTCGGTTTTCGGCCTGGTCCATTCTGCTGTTCGCCTTTTTTAGATCCTCTCTGAATTCAAGAAATTCGGCCTGAAATCGTCATATTTCGTCAAATAGCGATTTCAAGCTAATCCTTTTGTTAGCTAGGCCCAGGTCCTCGTCTTCTGAACGGAGGTCCTCTGGTTCAGATTCTGCAGCCGCTGTGCGTCCTGACCTGAGGAATGTTAGTTTCTTCTGCTTGTGGTTAGGCATGGTGTTATTGTCTTTTGATTTTTAATCTTCCAAAAATCCGTTAGGTCTGATTTTGAGGATGTTTTCCTTGGATTGAGTCTGGGAGTTTCAGCGTTAGGTTGCTATCACCATGGCGTCCAGACCGGAAGTCTTATTTTTTTTTATTTTTTATTTTTTTTTGTGCGACTTGGCTTATTATTTTCACATTACCAAAAAGTTATGGCTCAAGATTGTGTCCATATAAGTGTACATTTGAATAAATATGTTTGAAATAGTTCATGTTGCAGTTGCTGTTTGTTTAGTTTTTGTTTTTTTGCTTCAGTTTTCTTTCATCTGCCGATAAATACAGTTTTTAAGTGCTCAGTACAGGCATGAGGTCAGTACAGGTGTGAAAGCCCCCCCCAATAAGGGAGGCATGAGGTATGCCTTGACAGGTATGATATTGTATAGATTCATTACACAGAGAGTGATATATTTCAAGTGTTTATTTATTTTAATTTTGATGATTATGACTTACAGCCTATGAAAACCCAAAATTCAGTTTCTCAAAAAATTAGAATATTACATAAAATTAATTTTAAAAAATAGTTTTTTAATAGAAATGTTGGCCGACTGAAAAGTATGTCCATGTACACACTCGATACTTGGTCGGGACTCCTTTTGGATGAATTACTGTATCAATGTGGCGTGGCATGGAGGTGATCAGCCTGTGGTACTGCTCGTGTTATGAAGGTCCAGGTTGCTTTGATAGTGACCTTCAGCTCATCTGCATTGTTGGATCTGGTATCTCTCATCTTCCTCTTGACAGTACTCCATAGATTCTCTATGGGGTTTAGGTCAGGAGAGTTTACTGGCCAATCAAACACAGTGGTGCCATGGTCATTAAACCAGGTTTTGATACTTTTGGCAGTGTGTGTAGTGGGGGGGTGCCAAGTCCTGCTGGAAAATGAAATCAGCTTCTCCATAAAGCTTGTCAGCAGAGGGAAGCATGAAGTGCTTTAAAATTTCCTGGTAGACGACTGCGCTGACTTTGGTCTTGATAAAACACTGTGGACAAACACCAGCAGATGACCTCTGTTCAGATAAAAGTAAATTTTGCATTTCATTTGGAAATCAAAGTCCCAGAGTCTGGAGAAAGAGTGGAGAGGCACAGAATCTAACTTGCTTGAGGTTTAGTGTGAAGTTTCCACAGTCAGTGATGATTTGAGGAACCATGTCATCTGCTGGTGTTTGTCCACTGTGTTTTATCAAGACCAAAGCCAGCGCAGTCGTCTACCAGGAAATTTTAGAGCACTTCATGCTTCCCTCTGCTGACAAGCTTTATGGAGAAGCTGATTTCATTTTCCAGCAGGACTTGGCACCCCCCACACTGCCAAAAATATCAAAACCTGGCTTAATGACCATGGCATCACTGTGTTTGATTGGCCAGCAAACTCTCCTGACCTAAACCCCATAGAGAATCTATGGAGTATTGTCAAGAGGAAGATGAGAGACACCAGACCCAACAATGCAGACGAGCTGAAGGCCACTATCAAAGCAACCTGGACCGTCATAACAACTCAGCAGTGCCACAGGCTGATCACCTCCATGCCACGCCACATTGATACAGTAATTCATCCAAAAGGAGCCCCAACCAAGTATTGCGTGTGTACATGGACATACTTTTCAGTCAGCCAACATTTCTATTAAAAAACTTTTTTAAAATTAATTTTATGTAATATTCAATTTTTTTTGAGAAACTGAATTTGGGGTTTTCATGGGCTGTAAGCCATAATCATCAAAATTAAAATAAATAAACACTTGAAATATATCACTCTCTGTGTAATGAATCTATATATACTGCTCAAAAAAATAAATTTATTTTTTCCAGCAGGACTTGGCACCCGCCATAAAATTATTTGAACAGTATATTATATGGGTTTCACTTTCTGAAATGAGTGACAAAAAATATTGAACTTTTTCATGATATTCTGATTTTTTGAGATGTACCTGTATGTCCGATTTGAAGGATAGATACATTAGATTTAAAAAGTGGAGCTTAAAATTTGATAGCAGTATGGCTTTTGTGTGCACATAAAATCTTGGAACTTTGACTTGTAAAATATGGTGGCGAAAACAAAAAGTGGAGTTTTTCATATGATTCCCTAACTATCCAATCACAAATCCTAAAATCAGTCCAGTGTGTAGAGAACTATACGTAGTTGTAATGACAAAACAGAGTTGTGAATTTATCTTTAATTTGATTGTCAGAGATTAGTTATCATTACGGCAAGTGTTCCAAAACATTACACTGTACATTTATACAACACCATTCCCACACCACCCTTGTATTCTGAGTTGTGCCCCTTATTTGGTGATGAAAAAGCTGGCAACCAAAGCTGTGAAAGAGTAAAAAGCTGCTCAGGAGCTACAAAAGTTTACAGCTTACTGGTTATGCAGCCTACAACCCATGCACATTTAAGGTTTCTTTGCTGGCCCACAGGGCAACATTTGTCTCATTGAACAGAAATTGGGGCGGTGCGGTGGCGGAGTGGTTAGCACTTTGGCAGCACAGCAACTCACCCTTGTTCGGGGGATCCTGGGTTCGATCCCAGCCCCCGACCAACAGTGATCTGTGTGGAGTTTGCATGTTCTCCCCGTGTCTGCGTGGGTTTACTCCGGGATTTCTCCGGTTTCCTCCCACATGCCAAAAACATGCAAGTTAGGTTAATTGGCATCAAACTGGGGATTCTAAATTGTCCTTAGGTATGACTGTGAGAGTGAATGGTTGTCTGTCTCTCTGTGTTGGCCCTGCGATGGATTGGCGATCTGTCCAGGGTGTACCCTGCCTCTCGCCCAAAAGATGCTGGGATAGGCTCCAGCCCCCCCGCGACCCGAACAGGATTAAGCGGAAGAAGATGAATGAACAGAAATTCAAATCTAAAATAGTAGAGAGAGAGGGGGGCCCCCCGATGGTCTTAGTATTTGTGACTGTCTTGAAATAGTCTTACAGATGTCCCACAAATGAAATGGCAATTGAGTTCTCCTAATACAAGTTCTTTGTGAATAGATCATTACAGGTACAGTGAAATATTATAAAGTTTTCTTCATCTGCAGTTAAGATTGTTTTAAAAAGTAAACAGCTATGTTCTCAAATAGACTTTCATTAAAACTGTATAGATGTTACTGGAAATAAAGTGGAAAGTCAAGTTACTACTGTGAAGAGATCCACAGTGTATTATGAAAAGTTCGAAATGCAGATAGTCGAAGAACTAGAGAAAACTGATTTATATTGTTTGTGGTTTGTTTTGTTTTGTTTGTGTGGGGGGGGGTATTAAAAAAGAGAGGGAAAAAATAATGAGAGAGATCTCTTCAACCAACCAGACAAACAGAACAATTCAGTCCTTTACGTATAAAGTCTAGTCATGCACAACAAGTTTGAGTATACAGTAGGTGACTTAAAGAAACATGCAGCCTTTTCACCTTAAAATAACATTTTCAAAATCATTTTGATGGTACATCAATCCCTGACCAGGTGAATCCCTCTTCCAACATAGCCTAAGTGGGCTGCAGCCCCCGTACAGCACTATAGCTTTCCTTTTCCTGGTAGGAACACTGAAAAGACTACAACTGATGTGTTTTACAACCTGAGTCCCAATAGCCAATCACAGGGTACTTGTTTGTCGGTGACTAAAGTTATACCCAACGATTGGCTAATGGGACTGAAGTGGTAACATGTGCAAGTTGTAGTCCTTTCAGTGTTCCTAACAACAGTGCTTAATTTGTAAAGTCGGAGGTCCCGGAGGTAAAGGTTCCGGATAGCAACCCCCCAACATATATTTACATATTTTCATAGTGAAACAAGAGGTGGGAGATCCCACTAAAGAGGTTCTGGCCCAGATGTGGGAGGTGTTGGGAAAAAAAAATTTGGCACAAATTAAGGCCTGCCTACTAGGAACAGCAAAGTTACATAGTGCTGTTGCAGGTGGTACAGGCCCACTCAGGCTTTGGTGGAAGAGGCATTCACCTGGTCAAAGGTTGATATACCATCAAAAGGATTTTGGAAACTTTTTTTAAGGTGAAAATTTTACACCCCCTCATGGATCGTCACCTTATCGTGGTGGGGGGGTTTGCGTGCCCCAGTGATCCCAGGAGCTATGTTGTCCGGGGCAATTTGCCTCTGATAGGGTCTCCCAAGACAAACTGGTCCTGGGTGAAGGGCCAGACTAAGAACGATCCAACAGACTCTCATGATAAATTGTATATCAAGGATTCAGTGTACCCCGCCCGGTATGGGGTTACCGGGGCCCCACCCTGGAGCCAGGCCTGGGGGAGGGGCTCGAAGGCTAGCGTCTGGTGGCCGGGTTTCCACCCATGGGACCCGGCCGGGCTCAGCCCGAAGGAGTTACATGGGTCCGCCCTCCAGTAGGTTCACCACCTGCAGGAGGGATCATGGAGGTCCGGTGCTATGTGGATTAGGTGGCAGTCAAAGGCGGAGACCTTGGCGGACTGATCCCAAGCTTTCTAAACTGGCTTTTGGTACGTGGAATGTCACCTCTCTGGCGGGGAAGGAGCCTGAGCTGGTGTACGAGATTGAGCGATACCGGCTAGATATAGTCGGCCTCACCTCAACACACAGCTCCGGTTCTGGAACCAGTCTCCTGGAGAGGGGCTGGAGCTTGGCCTTTTCTGGAGTTGCCCCGGGCGAGAGGCGACGAGCAGGGGTAGGTATTCTTGTATCGCCCCACCTTGCTGCCTCTATATTGGAGTTTTCCCCGGTGGACGAAAGGGTTGCTTCCCTGCGCCTTCGGGTTGGGAAACGGGTCCTGACCATCATTTGTGCCTATGCACCAAATGATGTTTCAGAGTACCCACCCTTTTTGGAGTCTGTGACTGGGGTGCTGGAGGGTGCTCCTCCTGGAGACTCCATTGTCCTACTGGGGGACTTCAATGCGCACGTGGGCAACGACAGTGAAACCTGGAGGGGGGTGATTGGGAGGAACGGCCTGCCCGATCTGAACCCGAGTGGTGTTCAGTTATTGGACTTCTGTGCTAACCACAGTCTGTCCATAACGAACACCATGTTCAAGCATAAGGGTGTCCATATGTGCACCTGGCACCAGGACACCCTAGGCCGCAGGTCGATGATCGATTTTGTTATCGTATCATCAGACCTGCGACCGTATGTCTTGGACACCCGAGTAAAGAGAGGTGCAGAGCTGTCAACTGATCACCACCTGGTGGTGAGTTGGATCCGATGGCAGGGGAGGAAGCCATTCAGACCTGGTAGACCCAAACGTATAGTGAGGGTGTGCTGGGAGCGTCTGGCTGAGGCCCCTGTCCGGGAGGTCTTCAATTCCCACCTCCGGAAGAACTTCAACCACATTCCGAGGGAGTCTGGAGACATGGAGTCTGAATGGGCCATGTTCTCCACCTCTGTTGTTGAAGCGGCGGCTCAGAGCTGCGGCCGCAAGGTGGTCGGTGCATCTCGTGGTGGCAACCCCCGAACCAAGTGGTGGACACCAGTGGTGAGGGGGGCCATTAAGCTGAAGAAGGAGTCCTATCAAGCTTGGTTGGCTTGTGGGACTCCCGAAGCAGCTGAGGTGTACCGGCAGGCCAAGCGGAGTGCAGCTCGGGTGGTTGCTGAAGCAAAAACCCGGGTATGGGAGGAGTTCGGTGAGGCCATGGAACAAGACTTTCAGTCGGCTTCAAAGAGATTCTGGCAAACTGTTCGGCGGCTCAGGAGGGGAAAGCAGCTCCCTGTCCACACTGTGTATGGTGCGGATGGGACACTGTTGACTTCAACTGGGGATATTGTCGGGCGGTGGAAGGAATACTTCGAGGATCTCCTCAATCCCACTGACACGCCTTCCACAGAGGAAGCAGGGTTTGGGGACGAGGGGGATGACTCGCCTATCACAGGGGCTGAGGTCGCCAAGGTGGTTAAAAATCTCCTTGGTGGCCGGGCCCCGGGGGTGGACGAGATTCGCCCCGAGTACCTCAAGGCCCTGGATGTTGTTGGGTTGTCATGGTTGACACGCCTCTGCAACATTGCGTGGAGGTCGGGGGCAGTGCCTTTGGCATGGCAAACCGGGGTGGTGGTTCCTCTCTTCAAAAAAGGGGACCGGAGGGTGTGCTCCAACTTTAGAGGGATCACACTCCTCAGCCTTCCTGGGAAGGTTTATGCCAAGGTACTGGAGAGGAGAGTCCGGCCGTTGGTCGAACCTCGGATTCAGGAGGAGCAATGTGGTTTTCGTCCTGGCCGTGGCACATCGGACCAGCTCTTTACCCTCTCGAGAATTCTTGAGGGTTCGTGGGAGTTTGCCCAACCAGTTTACATGTGTTTTGTGGACTTGGAGAAGGCATTTGACCGCGTCCCTCGTGGATTTTTGTGGGGGGTTCTTCGGGAGTATGGGGTATCGGGCTTGTTGTTACGAGCTATTCGGTCTCTGTACGACCGTTGTGAGAGTTTAGTTCGTATTGCCAACACTCGGTCGGAGTCATTCCCAGTGAGAGTTGGACTCCGCCAGGGCTGCCCTTTGTCACCGGTCCTGTTCATAATTTTTATGGACAGGATTTCTAGGCGCAGCCAGGGAATGGAGGGTGTCATGCTTGGTGACCACAGGATCTCATCTCTGTTGTTTGCAGATGATGTTGTCCTGTTGGCTTCATCCAGCAATGACCTACAGCTCTTGCTGGGACGGTTTGCCGCTGAGTGTGAAGCGGCTGGGATGAGAACCAGCACCTCCAAGTCCGAGTCCATGGTCCTCAGCCGGAAAAAGGTGGATTGTCCTCTCCGGGTTGGGGACAGGCTCCTGCCCCAAGTGGAGGAGTTTAAGTATCTTGGGGTCTTGTTCACGAGTGAGGGGAAAATGGAGCGAGAGATCGACAGACGGATTGGAGCAGCATCTGCAGTAATGCGGACGTTGTACCGGTCTGTTGTGGTGAAGAGGGAGCTTAGTTCTAAGGCAAAGCTGTCGATTTACCAGTCAATCTACGTTCCTACTCTCACCTATGGTCACGAGCTTTGGGTAATGACCGAAAGAACGAGATCGCGGATACAAGCGGCTGAAATGAGCTTTCTCCGTAGGATTGCTGGACTCACCCTCAGAGATAGGGTGAGGAGCTCAGTCATCCGGGAGAGGCTCAGAGTAGAACCGCTGCTCCTCCACATTGAAAGGAGTCAGTTGAGGTGGTATGGGCATCTGATTAGGATGCCTCCTGGACGCCTCCCACTTGAGGTGTTTCAGGCACGTCCCACTGGGAGGAGACCCCGGGGCAGACCCAGGACTCGGTGGAGAGACTATGTCTCCCAGCTGGTCTGGGAACGCCTTGGTATCCCCTCTGAAGAGCTGGAGCAGGTGGCTGGGGAGAGGGAAGTCTGGGCTTCTCTGCTTGAACTGCTGCCTCCGCAACCCGGACCTCCGGAAAAGCGGTAGAAGATGGATGGATGGAAAATTTTACATACTGTTGCTTTAAAAGCAATAATGAGAGGAGATAGGGCACTTAAAAAAGAAAGCCGAGAAATCAAAAGTATTCAGTCTATACACACAAAGTCAACACAATAGAATGAAAGTACTGTAGCGAACTCAATATGAGCACCCTACTTGGCTTGCCAAGTGGGTTGACCCTATTGGCGACACAGGTAGGGTGCGGGACTCCGGAGCGGGAGGCGTGAGTTCGAATCTCCCGGTGGGACGTCGCCATGTCGAGCAGCACGTTACACTGGTGTCAGGAGTGGGACCTCTTGTCCAAAGCAGTAATGGGGCGCTGACATCGGGACGATGTCGAGAACCAGAGGGGAGTAGTGTAGCGAACTCAATATGAGCACCCTACTTGGCTTGCCAAGTGGGTTGACCCTATTGGCGACACAGGTAGGGTGCGGGACTCCGGAGCGGGAGGTGTGAGTTCGAATCTCCCGGTGGGACGTCGCCAGATCACAGCAGCACGTTACACTGGTGTCAGAAGTGGGATCTCTTGTCCAAAGCAGTAATGGGGCGCTGACATCGGGACGATGTCGAGAACCAGAGGGGAGTAGTGTAGCGAACTCAATATGAGCACCCTACTTGGCTTGCCAAGTGGGTTGACCCTATTGGCGACACAGGTAGGGTGCGGGACTCCGGAGCGGGAGGCGTGAGTTCGAATCTCCCGGTGGGACGTCGCCATGTCGAGCAGCACGTTACAGTACATTTCTCCCAGCTACAATGTTAATCACATTTTGAATTGGAGTGGCTGCTGCCATGCAAGACACCACTGTAAAACATATCTGGATTGTAGGATTGTAGGAAGAGAAAAGAAGAGAAAAATAGCAGCCTTATATGGAATGTACACAACTCTATTGGACAGATCAACATCACAGCGCCCGAAAAGACAGACTGCGCTTGTGGCCTTGGAAATGAACAGGAACAATGTAGACATAGCTGTGCTTAGTGAAACAAGATTGCCTGGATATGACAGCTTGGAAGACCATGGGTACATCTTCTTTTAGAGTGGGAAATCAACTCAAGAAAGGAGAGAAGTGGGAGTAGGCTTTGCAGTTAGAAAGGAGATGGGAGCAATGCTTGATGAGGAACCGGTGCCAATCAACGACAGGATAATGACTATGAGACTTCCACTACGGTGGAAGATGTATGCCACACTCATCAGTGTGTATGCCCCAACAATGGAGGCGAAGGAAGAGTTCTACAGTGATTTATGTGAGACTATCAGGCATGTAACGACTGATGACAGGCTGATACCATTGGAGATTTTAATACTAGAGTTGGTTCGGACACTGAGAAATGGAAAGGAGTGTTAGGCAGTCATGAAGTAGGCAAGTGCAATGCTAATGGAGAACTTCTACTTGCACTATGTTCAGAGTACAACCTTGTGATAACCAACACTCTATTTAAGCACAAGGACACACACAAGAAGACATGGATGCACCCAAGATCCAAGCACTGGCACTTGTTAGACTACATCATAGTAAGGCAGAGGGACATGGACACCAGAGCAATGAGAGGTGCGGACTGTGGTACTGATCATGTTATGCTGAGATCTAGATTAAAGATTTGCAGACGAAAACAGCACTGCAGGATGGGTGCGAAGCCACCACGGAAGCTAAACACTAGTGCACTGAAAGGCCAAAAGAAGCAGGAAGACCTTACACAGGAAATGGATGAAAACTTGAAAGACTGGGACAGCAACAACTCAGAGAATGACAGAAGAGAAATGAGCAACACTGAAGGATACGGTGTATCAGACTGCGAGTGATGTTTTAGGCCACCTTGAGAGGAAACATTAAGATTGGTTTGATGAGCATGATGAACATCTGAAGGAACTACTAGAAGCAAGGAATACAGCTAGACAGGAAAGCCTACAGTGTAACACAAAGTTGAAGAAAAAGAAATACTCAAAGGCTCAGAGTGAGCTACAGAAGTACACCAGAGAGATGAAGTCCAACTGGTAGGATGAAAAAGCGGAGGAACTTCAAACTACAGAAGACACGAAGGACATGAAAACACTCTTCACAGGTTTGAGAGAAATCTACGGTACTAAACCAAGAGGATTGATCCAACTAAAGGCTATAGATGGTGAAACGGTTTTGCAGGAGAAAGACAAGATCCTGGACAGATTTGCAGACCACTTTGACCAACTACTAAACAACCCTGGAGATCTCGCTGAAGAGGCTAAAGAAGCTCTAGTGCAGTGACCAGTTGTATCAAGTCTGGATGAACCATCAAATCTTGATGAACTAATGGCAGCTATCAGGACAACACAGGATGGTAAAGCTCCAGGAAGGGATGGAATTTCAGAAGAAGTGTAGAAATTTGGTGTTCAGCTGACCAACTGCCTGCACAAGCTCATCCAAGAGATATAGGATGCCCAGAAAGTACCTCAAGACTGGAAGGATGCAAGTATTGTGCCTTTGTTCAAGAAAGGTGACAGGAAAGATTGTGGAAATTACCGAGGTATATCACTGCTAGTCACTGTTGGTAAGATTCTCTCATGTGTACTACTAAACAGACTCAATGAACACAGCTCGCAGAATGTACTACCGGAAACCCAGTGCAGCTTTAGAAGTGGAAGAAGCACAATGGACATGATTTTCTGCTTGAAACAGGTTCAAGAAAAGTGTATCAAACAAAACAGGCCGCTTTATGTAGTCTTCATTGACTTCAGTAAAGCCTTCGATACTGTATTGCAACAAGGACTTTGGCAGGTACTCAAGAAATATGGCTGTACAGAGAAGTTTGTCAACCTGATCGAGGCACTCCATACAGGTATGCAAGCAAATGTGACAATGGGTGGTTCAGTGTCTAAAGACTTTTCAGTAAGCAAGGGGTGAAACAAGGGTGTGTGCTGGCGCCTACACTCTTCTCGCTATATCTAGCAGCCATGCTTGAGGTGGCCTTCAAAGACACTTCAGAAGGAGTATACATTCAAACAAGGAAAGAAGCAGACTTGTTCAGTGTGGCACAGTTTAAAGCCAAGAGTAAGACATCGATAAAGGTAGTAAGAGAAATGTGCTTTGCTGACGACAGTGTTCTAGTTGCACACAGTGCGGAAGATATGCAATCTTGAGTGGAAAAATTTTCAAGAGCAGCTAGCCAATTAAACCTCAAAATCAACATCAAGAAGACAGTGCGCCTTTATCAACCAGCAAAGTTCCAGTTATCACCATCACTACCAAAATAGATCAGCATTGATACAGAACCACTAGTCAAGTGTAAGACTTTCAAGTATCTAGAGAGTACTGTTTCAGAGAATGCTAGGCTGGAGGATGAACTATCTCTCAGAATGGGAAAAGCAAGTACTGTGTTTGGAAAATTGAGGAAGAGACTGTGGAACAGTCGACATATGTCTATCCATGTGAAATGCAAAGTGTACAGAGCGACAGTACTGGCTACTCTATTGTACGGTGCTGAAACTTGGACTGTCTACAGGGTGCAGGTAAAGAAACTCCACGTGTACATGATGAGACACCTTTGTGCCATAATGAACATCTCATGGAAAGACAAGATAACCAACACAGAAGTGCTGAAACGAGGTGGTCTACCATCAATGGAGGACATGCTAATACAGATGAACCTGAGATGGCTCGGACATGTTGAGAGGATGGATCACCAGCGTCTCCCTCGGCAGTTACTCTACTCACATCACAGTTATGTGAGGGCAAACGCAATCAAGGTAGACCAAGGCTCAGATTTAAAGCAACTGTAAAAAGAAACCTGAAGAAGTTGGATATAGACAGGAGTTCCTGGCAGCGGAAGGCGAAGGACAGAGCTGCGTGGAGGAATCTGATCAGACCTAAATGAAACAGCCATTGTCGCCCATGACAGACTGCTATGATGAAACCATTCTTTAACAGAACAGATATGAGTTTAAATATGTTAAACTATAAGGTGTTTTTTTTATCGCAACAACTCAGTGTGCTTTAACCTAATAGACACATTTACTCTCCATTCTGTGAGCTGAAGAGCAACACACAGCAATTTCAGAATCACCAATTAACATGTAGAACATGCAAATTCCCCCCAAAAAGGCTCCTGCTGACCAGGGGATTCAAACAGAGAACCATCCTGCTGTGATCCAATAGCAGTAATCACTTCCCCATCATGCCATCGTCAGTTTGGCACACTGAGTTTTAAACAACTTGATTTTACAGTGTCTTATAATGTTTACTCATTGTAGTCACTTTTCCCCATTAAAACATGGACAGTGGTTTTTAGTTACAGAATTATGATTTTAAAACAGTTTTCCAGCTTTTTTTTTTTAACCCCTTGCACTCCGGGCAATTTTCCTAAAAACGCCAAAAAATAACGTACCCAAAGTAAATCGAAAGCTGTTCTTCAACCCTTTGCAGCATCTTCATGGGGTTGGTCTCATTTAAAAGAAAACACTTTGAATTTTTTGGCAAAAAAATCCATAATCTCTCTACGTGCTCCGGCCACTGAGTTACAGTCATCTAAATATACTGAACTTGAAGAAAATAAATTTGGCCACAGTGTTTTTTTGGATACAAATGCTTGCAAATAACACACAGCTGTCCGATCCGGCTGGAAAATGCAACAGAAATGTAGAACCAAGTGTTATCCAGCTGAGGTCCAAATTTTGTAACAATACCACAAAAAATGAATATTTTACACAGCTTTGTTCTCAGGCTGTTCCCAGGCGTTTTGGAACTGTGCCAAATTGTGCCAAATGGCACAGTTTGGAAAAACGTCTGTAACTTTTGAATAATTCAATGTAGAATCTTCATTTTGGGCTCTAATGAAAGGTCACATTCAGGGCTGTGTCTGTGTGTGTGTGTGTGGGGGGGGGTGTCCCCCACCACCCCCGCTACAAAGGACGGAGTTCGGCCCTCGCTACATGACGGATTACACTCGTTGCATGTTTCCACAGCAACGCTGTCACAGCGGCTTCCCCCCCTCGCTACTGTGTGTGTGTGTGTGGGGGGGTTGTCCCCCCCCCTCGCTACAGAGGACGGCCATCGCTACATGACGGAATAGACTCATATGGCTATGTGGTGACCACTGCGCAGTCAGCGCAGCTTCCCCCCGTGGACCGGGGGCATTCGGACTGTGAACGCCCCCCCCCGCACTCCTCTTCTGCAGCGGGGGGGGGGGGGCCTTCACGGTCCGAATACGGCAAATGAACCGTTTATCGCGGCGCACGCACTTCGTACTTCGTGCGCTGTACAGTTGTAATTTACTGATCGGTCAAAAGTCATTTTTGGATTACAGTTTTCAGGGAGAAATAATAATTTAGCTTATAACACCTTACCTCTTCACAGCAGCAGAGTCCTGGCGAACTTCTCTTCCCCATTGTTAGACGAATGCGACGCTGGTCCGCTCGTGGATCCCGGTCAAAACATAATTCCAATATTGCGGTTTTGGTGAATGATTTACGACCTTTGTCGTCGGCCTCCGTCGGTCTATGATGACGGAAGAGAATCCTAAACGTCTATTCTGCTGGAATGAGTGCAGGTCCCACTTATGGGTGTTCTCCATGCTGCTGAGTCTGTAGCAGGTTCGTCCAGCGTCCTTTTTTTCATTTGCTGCAACAGTAAATCTCTCTTCACCCAGCCCGAACTTCTGTGCTTCAATTGGCTCCTGCATTCACAGTAGGCGGGTCCTCCTTCCTAGGTTTTCATTCATTGGTTCTTCAAGGTTTCAGAAACCCAATTCAAGGCTCTTATTAGTCAAATGAGAGGTCAATCAGATGAACTAATCTGTTCGCGGCTGTGTCTGCAGCTTTTTTTTCAGTGGCGCTTGGACGCCAACACCACCTACATCACCACCATCAGTATCTCTATCATGCGTCATGCGTCCGAGAGCGCATGAGTGCGCTCTCGTGCACCCTAGGACGCAGAGACTTGCCCGCCCGCGGTACAACGGAGTGCAAGAGGTTAATAACACACTTCTGAACACCTTAGTCAGGAAGCTGAGGTATCTTCTTTTTTTTGGCTGCTCCCTTTAGGGGTCACCACAACGGATCATCTGCCTCCATCTCACCCTATCCCTTGCATCTCCCTCTGTAACACTAACCCTCTCCATGTCCTCCTTCACTACATCCATGAGTCAGGAAGCTAAGGTATATGTATGTGTTATTCTTGTAGAAAAATGAAAAAAAAAAACTTTTTTCTCTGAGGAAAAGATTTAATTCCTAATAAAATCAATTCCATCACATGATACACAAACACAAACTTGTGTATTAATTTGGTGCCATCTATCTTTCTCAGCAGAGTCAGTTTCTCCTAATGATATTGTACATCACACTCATCTTTATAGCGTTCTGCTGCATTCAGAGCCTCCAAGTATGTCTGTTTGCTCCAGTCTAATTATTCGAATGTCTTCCGCTCGAATTGGTTTCATCTTTTAATTTTGCACTCACTGACCTCCCAACTCAAACTGCTCATTTTGTCAGCAAATGGTTTGGAAAGATGATGGCTCAACTTGAATGGAAATTATAAAGTAGGGGTTATTTTAACACAAACAACATTTAAAAACAACAGGTTTACTGGCTCTACCCATATCTAGGAAAAAGACAAAGTGTGTGTGTATGGAAGAGAATTAATGTCTTTAAATTTTTTTCTTTCCACAGAATGGGATGATCTATACTGGCTATGTAAGTTTATTTTTCCTTTTATTCCTATTCTTCTAATTGTACTTCACCCAAACATCGCCCTAAAGACCTTTGTTTGGCTTTTGTTTGTATGCACACCTCTGTCTTTATTATTAAGCTGTTTGTTAGGAAAGGGGCTCCTTTCTTATCATGCTGCTTTCACATTGTTCATCCCTTTTTGGTGATTACAGCCTGTCAATCAGCTGCCTCAAGTTAACTTTGTCTGTTGTGAGGTTGCCCCTCTTTATATTGCCTAGGATTAAAAATCTAGCAAAGAGGTAAACAAATGCAAATGAGAGAAAGCTTTGCTGTCCTTATTTGTGCCACATCTTCAAGATTCAATGATTTTATTTGTCAGTACTACTATACGTACAGGACATACAGGAGAATTGAAATGCCACTTCTCTCTTCAGTGGTGTGTGCAATATATATGTGTGTATGTATATACAGTGGGGTAAAAAAATATTTAGTCAGCCACCAATTGTGCAAGTTCTCCCACTTAAAAGATGAGAGAAGTCTCCAATTTTCATCATAGGTATACCTCAACTATGAGAGACAAAATAAGAAAAAAAAAAATCCAGAAAATCACATTGAAGGATTTTTAATGAATTAATTGGTAAATTCCTCGGTAAAATAAGTATTTGGTCAATAACAAACGTTCATCTCAATACTTTGTTATATACCCTTTGTTGGCAATGACAGAGGTCAAACGTTTTCTGTAAATTTTCAGAAGGTTTTCACACACTGTTGCTACAGCCCCAAAGTATGATGTTTCCACCCCCATGCTTCGCAGTAGGTATGGTGTTCTTTCTCCTCCAAACACAACAAGTTGAGTTTTTACCAAAAAGTTCTATTTTGGTTTCATCTGACCATATGACATTCTCCCAATCCTCTTCTGGATCATCCAAATGCTCTCTAGCAAACTTCAGACGGGCCTGGACATGTACTGGCCTAAGCAGGGGGACACGTCTGGCACTGCAGGATATGAGTCCCTGGTGGCGTAGTGTGTTTCTATGTAGCCTTTGTTACTTTGGTCCCAGCTCTCTGCAGGTCATTCACTAGGTCCCCCCATGTGGTTCTGGGATTTTTGCTCACCGTTCTCGTAATAATTTTGACCCCACGGGGTGAGATCTTGCTTGGAGCCCCAGATCGAGGGAGATTATCAGTGGTCTTGTATGTCTTCCATTTTCTAATAATTGCTCCCACAGTTGATTTCTTCACACCAAGCTGCTTACCTATTGCAGATTCAGTCTTCCCAGCCTGGTGCAGGTCTACAATTTTGTTTCTGGTGTCCTTTGACAGTTCTTTGGTCTTGGCCATAGTGGAGTTTGGAGTCTGACTGCTTGATGTTGTGGACAGGTGTCTTTTATACTGATAACGAGTTCAAACAGGTGCCATTAATACAGGTAACGAGTGGAGGACAGAGGAGCCTCTTAAAGAAGAAGTTACAGGTCTGTGAGAGCCAGAAATCTTGCTTGTTTGTAGGTGACCAAATACTTATTTTACTGAGGAATTTACCAATTAATTCATTAAAAATCCTTCAATGTGATTTTCTGGATTTTTTTTTTCCTCATTTTGTCTCTCATAGTTGAGGTATACCTATGATGAAAATTGGAGACCTCTCTCATCTTTTAAGTGGGAGAACTTGCACAATTGGTGGATGACTAAATACTTTTTTGCCCCACTGTATATAAGGAATAAGGCTGAAAAAACAACAACAGCAGTCTATGTACAGTAATGCAACCCATAGTGCAAATAATGGTAAAAGATAAAAACCCAGACATTCCATAGTGCAAATAAAGATAAACGATAAAACCCAGCAATCCTATATACAGAAAAGGTAGAGCAGTAATACTCATAGTTGCAAGTTCGATGCAGTAGTGTAGGTGCAGACAATGACAGATTGGACTGCACATGATCAATATTGCAATAACAGACAGTAGCAGGTATGGCATTTGTGCAAATGGTTGCAGTAAGGTGCGGAGACATACAGCAGCAGATGTATTACTGTTGGTGTGTCAGTCTTTCTGTGCCAAAAGCTGAGGTAGTTATTGTGCGGGTGAGTGCGTTATGATCTGGAAGAGGGGGATTGGACAGACTTCAGGGTCCTGATGGGCTGGTGAACAAAGCTGTTTAGCAGTCTTGTGGAGTGGGCCTGGAGGCTCCAGTACCTTTTCCCTGAGGGCAGGGGGCGGAAGAGGGAGTGTGAGGGGTGGGAGGTGTCGCCTGCAATGTTGATTGCCGACCATCAGCTCACTCATCAAAAAAGCCCAGCAGAGGATGTTCTTCCTGCGGCAGCTGAGGAAGCTCAAGCTACCCACCAAGATGTTAGTGCAGTTCTACACAGCCATCATCGAGTCCATCCTCACCACCTCCATAACCGTGTGGTACGCAGGAGCCACTGCCAGGGACAGACTAAGGCTGCAGCGCGTCGTACGCACTGCTGAGAAGGTGATCGGCTGCAAGCTCCCATCTCTCCAGGATCTGTACATCTCCAGGACCCGGAGGCGTGCTGGCCGGATCATAGCCGATCCCTCACACCCTGGTCACGTACTGTTTGCCCCCCTCCCCTCTGGTAGAAGACTTCGGTCCATCCAGACTAAAACCTCCCGTCACATGAACAGCTTCTTCCCCTCTGCCATCAGACTGCTGAACACTAAGTGACTTATTGACTCTCGTGCACTATGTACAGCAGCTCAACCAGACTCATGTCAATCATCACTGTTTTCTTCCTGCATTACCGACTGCACTATATAGTTCTCCACAGTATCTGCTGCTCGCTAATATATTTTAACTGCTGACCAGTATCACTTACTCTTATTCTACACTTTATTGCATGTATAGTTTATTTCTTTTATCTTATCATGTTTAATGTTGCAGCACTGCACCGAGACAAATTCCTAGTTTGTGTACTACATGAACAATGGCAATAAACCTGATTCTGATGGCTCTGCGGGTGAGGTAAATGTCCGAGAGGCGGGTGCAGAGAGGCACTGATGATCTTGCTGGCAGCTTTCACTGTGCTTTGTAGTGTCTTCCGGCAGGAGGCAGTGCAGCTTCCATACCACACCGTGATGCAGCTGGTGATGATGCTCTCAATGGTGCCCCGGTAGAATGAGCATATGATGCGGGGCGGGACTCATGCTCTCCTCAGTTTGTGGAAGAAATGGAGGCGAGTTTGAGCCTTCTTGGCCAGTGATGTAGTGTTGTTGGACCAGGAGAGGTCCTCAGAGATGTGCACCCCCAGGAACTTGGTGCTGCTCACCCTCTCCACAGCTGCTCCATCAATGATCAGAGGGGGATGCTGTGTGTGTCCCCTCCTGAAATCGACCACGATCTCCTTGGTTTTTCCAACGTTCAGGAAGACATTATTGTCTTGGGGGCGGCAGTGGCTCAGGAGGTAGAGCCGGTCATCCAATAACCGCATGGTTGGCGGTTCGAATCCCGCTCTCCACGGATATCCTGCCGTTGTGTCCCTGAGCTAGACACTTCACCTCAAATTGCTCCTGGTGGGCCTGGAAGCGCCATGTTAGGTAGCATGCCGCCATCAGTGTGTAAATGTGTGTGTGAATGGGTGGATAGCAGGATCTGTAAAGCACTTTGGTCATCAAGAGACGAGAATAAAAGTGCTACATAAGTGAATGCCATTTACCATTTACACCACTGGACCAGTTGGCTCACCTCATTTCTGTAGTTAGCCTCCTCGTTGTTGGTGATGAGGCTCACCACCGTTGTGTCATCCGCAAACTCGATGATGTGGTTGGTGTTGTAGGCTGGTACACAGTTATGGGTCAGCAAGGTGAAGAGCAGCAGGATAAGCACCCACCGTTGTGGGACCCCTGTGCTCAGTGTGATGGTCTTAGAGGTGTTGCTGCCAATCCACAAGTTCTGTGGCCTCCCTGTGAGAAAGTCCAGCACTCAGTTACAGAGAGAGGTTTTGAGTCCCAAGTGTCTGAGTTTTTGTATTCGGTGCTGGGGGATGACTGTGTTGAATGCTGAACTGAAGTCCAAGAACAGCATTCGCACATAGGAGTTCTCTGAGTCTAGGTGGGTGAGGGCTGGGTGGAGAGTAGCAGAGATGGTGTCTTCTGTGGATGTGTTTGACATGTATGCAAACTGAGATGGGTCATAGGAGGGATGGAGGATGAACTTGATGTTCTGCATGATCAGCTGCTCGAAGCACTTCATTATGATGGAGGTCAGGGCTACGGGCTGGTAATCGTTGTGACAAGTTAGCAACTTGCTTTTGGCCATAAACAGTCATTCTCTGCAAATTTGATAAAAATTGTATAAAATGAAATTATATGGAATAAAGACCTTATCAGAAATACAGAAACAATAATTGCAAAAACTGAAAAAGTCTTGTATTTATGAAAGAAGCTGAAAATTCAGTTGAACAATAATAAGTAATAAATAAAAGAATATAAGAAAATTTTCACGACAGCCATCTGACAGTACTTTTAATTGTAAGGTAAAGACCCTACAATAATGGAAAGTGATCCAACAATCAGGTCACCCCCATGAGCAAGCGCATGGCAATGGTATAGAGGAAAACCTCCCCTTTAACAGGAAGAAACTTTCAGCAGGTCCAAGCTCATTTGCTGCAACTGGTTGGGGGGGGGGGGTCAAGAAGACGAATGGAACAGACAACAAGAAACAAATTTGACAAAAAGTTGCATATATAAGAGGAAGAGAAATAAATCTCTCATTAAGAGAGGTGGAGGATGCGGGATGGAGGGTGGAGGATGCAATGATCTTCCTCCTACATCGTTCCCTGTGCCACCTGGAGAAGCCTGGGAGCACTGTGAGGATCATGTTCTTTGATTTCTCCAGTGCTTTCAACACCATCCAACCAGTGATCCTGAAGGACAAGCTGCTGTGTACAGGGGTGGACCAGCACCTGTCATCATGGATCCTGGACTACTCCACAAACTGACCACAGTTTGTGAGAACCCAGGACTGTGTGTCTGACACCATCATCTGCAGTACGGGGACCCCCTAGGGGACAATTCTGGCTCCCTTCCTGTTCACCCTCTACATTGCTGACTTTTCACACAACACACCACACTGCCAAATACATAAGTTCTCTGGTGACACTGCGATTGTCGGCCTCACCTCTGATGAGGTTGATTCAGAGTACAGAGGACTTATCCAGGACTTCGTGGACTGGTGCCTACGGAACTGCCTCCAGATCAATGCAAGGAAAACTAAGGGACTGGTGGTGGACTGCCACAGGTGAGGACAAACCCCCACAGCACCAGTAAACACCCAGGGAACAGACATCGAGATGGTGACATCTTACTTACCTGGGTGTTCACCTGAACAATAGACTGGACTGGTCACACAACGCCAACGCGCTCTACAAGAAGGGGCAGCACAGACTGTTCCTCCTGAGAAGACTCGGGTCTTTTGGAGTGCAAGGAGCACTCCTGAAGACCTTCTCCAATTCAGTGGTGGCATCAGCCATCACATTTGGAGTAGTCTGCTGGGGCAGTGGTATCACGGCAGCCGACAGGAAGAGACTGAACAGGCTGATCGAAAAAGCTGTACTGAGGCAACACCTCGACCCAGTGGAGAAGATAGGAGAGAGGAGGACGGTGGCTAAGCCATCATCTCTGCTGGAGTCTGAATCTCACCCCATGCAAGACATGCTGAATGCACTGAGGAGCTCATTTAGCAGTAGGCTGTGCCATCCAAGGTGCACCACGGAGAGGTTCCGCAGGTCCTTCCTACCTATGGCTGTCACACTTTATAACCGAACCAGGGCTGCTTGTAGAGGTCATATTAAATATATTAAACGTAACAACTTTGCACAACAGAGATTGTCCCCTCCAATACACAACTAGGACAATAACAATCATTACTAAGGATGGCAACAACAGTGTTGATTCAAATGCGAAATATACTGTCTGGATACATATTTGTATTCAGCAGGGTTATTTAACAAACCATAATGCTATTTATTCCATCTAGCTGCAATGCTCCTGCACTGTGTATATATCTGTGTACATATGTATATTTATTTACTGCTTTTGCTTAACCATTTCTTATCTTATTAACTATTGCTCTGAGTGCTGCTATCCCTTTGCTGCTGTAATCCTGGAATTTCCCCATTGTGGGACTAATAAAGGCTTATCTTATTAATGTTTACAGGTCAGTTTATATTTACAAGTCAGCTATTTTCCCTTCATTTCAATTTAATAGTGCTGTTGTACCAGTTTGGGGCTCCCAATATTTGAGGGTGATCAAAATATTCTATAGTCTTTCTTTTCCTCCACCAGACTCTTGTCAGCATCAGTGAAATGCGACTTTTCTTACAAAACAGGAACTCTTTCATGTAAATTTTTAACTTTTTTGTCATAAATTTGCAGTTTTTCTTGTAAACGTGAGACCTTTTGTCTTGCAAATTTACTACAATGTGTGATTATTTTTCTTGTAAATTTATTTTCCTTAAATTTGCAGCTTTCCTCATAAATGTAGAATTTTTCTCATAATTTACATCTTTATGTAAATTTGTGACATTTGATAAATTTTGAATTTATCCATCAAGTTGCTATTTTTTGGGGTGAATTTAAGATTTTTCTTTGAAATTGTTTTTTTTTTTTTTTTAAAATTTCCTCTTCTTCTTTCGGCCACTCCCTTTAGGGACTGGATCATCTGCCTCCATCTCACCTTATTCCCTGCATCCCTCTTCTCTCACAACAACCCTCTCCATGTCTTCTTTCACTACATCCATGAATCTTCTCTGTGGTCTTCCTCTTTTCCTCCTACCTGGCAGCTCCATCTTCAACATCCTTTGTCCAATATATCCACTATCCCTCCTCTGCACATGTACAAACCATCTCAGCCTTGCCTTTCTTACTTTGTCTCCAAACCACACAACCTGAGCTGTCCCCCCCCCCCCCCCGATATACTCATTATGCCTCGGTGAAAACGGAGGCATACGGAAATCACTCAATGCGTCTGTGTGTGGATGGTTGTGTGTATGTATCCATCTGTCCGCCTGTCTGTTTCAGCTTGCCCGGTCAAAATTAAGTGCACCTAAAGGTTTGTATCATTGTATCGCCATATTTTTTCAACTTTTAATTTGCCAGAATTCTGAGATAAGGCTTCATTTTCGAAATAAACACAAATTTACTCACCTTTACTGTCAGTGGAGTCGGGGGAAAAAGGTATTGTAATAACTATGCCAGGCAACTAGAGGCGGCAGTGTGACTTTTTTGCAGCACAACACAGCATTTTTTTTTTTTTTTTACAGCACGTGGAGCTGAACTGTTATAAAATAGCGGTTACTGGGAAAAAAAACACGTATTCAGCAAGTACACCATTTATTCATCACATTGATTGTTTTCACACTGGTTTTGCTGTTTAGTTTTGCAGAGGAAGGATGAGGGAAAACTCGTTAAAAACTACAAGTCTCAACATTCCTCGCCCGCAAATGGTTGCAGTGAACTGTGCATGCGCCTGGAAACTCCAACCAGGGAACAAATGTCCATCTTTTTGCCTGTCTGTTTTCTTCCTCTGCCACTAAACAGCAAACGCTACTGTTTGTCTTGATTGTCATTGTACTCACGTACCTCTATCACTTCCACCATTTAAAACATCAGCCACCATGTTCTTATTTTGTGTTTGGATTGCAGCTGTTCAAATCAGTTTGGTGGCTCCTGGCTGCTGCCAACAGTACGGGCATGTGAACTGCAGATTATTTTCACTGCGCATGCATGTACTCCAAAACTACTAGATGGATTTGGATGAAATTTTTACCAGAGGTGGTCCTTAGGCTAGAGAGGAACCCATAACCTTTTGGTGATGATCCCAGAACACATACCTCCACCAAGGCTCTTATCTTCTCACAGTGTGTTAGCAAGAAGACGCTAAAACTACTGGATGGATTTTCAATTCAATTCAACTTTATTTATATAGCGCCATTTCACAACAACAGTCATCTCATAGCACTATCAACTGTAGGGGGGAACCCCCACAGTTGCAGAAAGACCCCAGCAATCAGGCGATCCCCTGTGAGCAAGCACTTGGCAACGGTGGAGAGGAAAAACTCCCTTTTAACAGGAAGAAACCTCCAGCAGAACCAGGCTCAGGGAGGGGCAGTCATCTGCTGCGACTGGCTGGGGGGTGAGGGGATAGAGAAGAAGAAAAGGACAGACATGTAGAGAGCAAACAGCATGATGGGGACTCAATCTATGGGAGAGAACAAACAAATGTTAATGACCAGCAAAAAAAAAAATTTCATAGAGAGTGAGGAAAGGAGTGAGGCCCAGTGCATTACTGGAGGTCCCCCGGCTGACTAAACCTATTAGCAGCATAACTAAGGGAGGGTTCAGAAACACATGATCCCTCCCTAATTGTAGGCTATATCAAAAAGGTAGGTTTTAGCCCTATTCTTAAAAACAGAGATCGAGTCTGACTCCCGAATCCAGATTGGCAGCTGATTCCACAGGAGAGGAGCTTGATAACTGAAGGCTCTGCCTCCCATTGTACTTTTGGAGATTCTAGGTATTACAAGTAATCCTGCATTTTGGGAGCGTAGTGCTCTGTTAGGATAATACGGTAGTATCAGATCTTTTAAATAAAAAGGAGCCTGATTGTTTAGAGCTTTGTAAGTAAGAAGAAGGATTTTAAACTTAATTCTAAACTCTATGGGAAGCCAATGAAGGGAGGCCAGAACCGGAGAGATATGATCTCTCTTTCTAGTACCTGTTAAAACTCTTGCTGCAGCATTTTGGATCAGCTGAAGACTTTTTAAAGATGTTTTAGGACAGCCTGATAATAAAGAATTACAATAATCTAATCTCGAGCTAACAAAAGCGTGGATCAGTTTCTCAGCATCACTCTGAGACAAGATGCTCCTAATCTTGGCAATATTACGCAAATGATAGAAGGCAGTCTTAGAAACAAATTTAATATGTGAATTGAAGGACAAATCCTGATCAAAAATAACTCCAAGGTTCCTCACAGAGCTATTAAGAGAAAGAGTAACCGCATCCAAACTGAAAGTTTGATTTGGAAAGGAATTTCTAAGGTTTTTTGGACCAACAAGAATGACTTCAGTCTTATCTGAATTTAATAGCAGGAAATTACAAGACATCCAAGCTTTGATTTCCTTAAGACAGACTTCTAACTTGGCTAATTGATTACTATCATCTGGCTTCATTGACAGGTATAATTGTGTCTCATCTGCATAACAAGGAAAATGTATACAGTGCTTTCTAATAATGTTGCCTAACGGAAGCACATATAAACTAAAAAGAGTAGGGCCTAGCACAGATCCCTGTGGAACTCCATGACTAAGCTTTGAGTTGAAAGAAAACTCATTATTTACATGAACAAACTGGAACCTATCAGATAAATAAGATCTAAACCATTGCAACGAAGTTCCATTAAGTCCAACATAGTGTTCTAATCTATCAAGTAGAATATTATGATCGATAGTATCAAAAGCTGCACTAAGGTCTAAAAGGACAAGTACAGAAACTAGTCCATTATCAGATGCAATGAGGAGGTCGTTAGTGACCTTCGCTAAGGCTGTTTCAGTACTATGATGGATTCTAAACCCAGATTGAAACTCTTCAAGTAAACCATTTCCCTGCAGGTGGTCAAATAATTGCGTAGCAACAACTCTTTCTAAGATTTTTGAAATGAAAGGGAGATTAGAGATTGGTCTATAGTTAGCTAAAGCTCCTGGATCTAGCGTTGGCTTTTTGAGTAAGGGTTTAATTACAGCCGTTTTAAAAGCCTGCGGTACATGGCCTAAAGTTAATGAAGAATTGATTATATGAAGAATAAAGCTACCAATAAGTGGGAAGACTTCTTTAAATAACCTGGTAGGAATAGGGTCTAAAAGACAAGTTGAAGGTTTGGATGAGGAAACTATTTTGTCTAACTCACAAAGGTCGATTGGAGTAAACTCATCAAGACAGAGATCAATAGAAGGAGTTGTAGTAGTTACAGTATTTAAGTTAACTGTGGGAAGAATCTGATTGATTTTATCTCTGATGGATGAAATTTTATTATTGAAAAAGTTCATAAAGTCCTGACTAGTAAGCTCTAAGGGAATGCTAGGATTGACAGAGTCCTGACTCTTTGTCAACCTGGCTACAGTACTGAAAAGAAACCTGGGATTATTCTTGTTCTCTTCTATTAATGCAGAGTAATAACTCGTTCTAGCTTTTCTAAGAGATTTTTTATAAATTAAAAGATGATTTCTCCAAGCTAAATAGATTTCATCTAAATTAGTAGAGCGCCATTTTCTTTCTAATTGACGAGTCTTCTGTTCTAAGCTACGAGTTTCTGTGTTGAACCAAGGAGATAGAAATCTCTGATTAGACTTTTTCTTTTTTAAGGGGGCCACCAAGTCTAGAGTCTGATGCAGAGAAGCTGAAACACTATCCACCATGTTATCAATTACAGAAGGAGCAAGCTGTCTATAGCTTATTTCCGTTGTGTTGACACATGGCATAGAGGAAACAATCTGCATAAATTTGGAAACAGCATCATCTGAGAGGCATCTACTGTAATAATATTTTTCTTTAGGAGCCAAATAGTCAGAAATAGTAAAATCAAAGGTTAACAGACAATGGTCTGACAGTACAGGGTTATGAGGAGACACTACAAGATTTTCTATTTCTATGCCATATGTCAGAACAAGGTCCAATGTATGGTGGAGGTAATGAGTAGAATTTCCTACTTTCTGAGAAAACCCAATCGAGTCTAATATTGAATTGAATGCCACATTAAGGCAGTCACTATCTACATCCACATGTATATTAAAGTCCCCTACTATGGGACTTCCGGGAAGATGGCGGAGAGACATAACGCTTAAACAGAGAGCTCTCCCTAGCCGGATTAAAAATCATCGGTAAATGGCCAACTCGACATAAGCGGATCAATAAACTAAGGGATGAAAACACGAAGGAGCCGGGCACAAGGACAAAAGCAGGGTAAAATTAAAGAATTCCTCTTCAACAACGCAGGAGAAATTGCTGAACACGAGGCCCAAAAAAACAAGGTGACTGCAGCAGAGAAAATGGAAGACGCCAGGCTCGATAACATGAACACTGGCTTCGCCAGTTTGGGTAAGGAGTTGAAAGACTTCAAGCGGCAGCTACAACAGGATTTAGCGGCTCTTAAGGAGGAGCTGAAAAAAGAGATTAAGGAGGAAATTATGGGCCTCCGAAGAGAAATGGAGCGCAAGCTAGCAGAAAACATGGAGGAGCTGCGCTCTCAGCGGGCGTGTATGACAGAAGCACAGGCCCGAATATCGGAGCTGGAAGATTGGAAGAGCGAGGCAAGCGAACAGCTACAGACCCTGACGGCACAAACGCAGAGGATGCAGGAGAAAATAACCGACCTGGCGAGCAATATACGCATCTTCGGGATCCCGGAGGGCATTGAAGGCAACTCGATGACGAAATTCATGGATCAGTTCTTAAAAAAAGAGCTGGAGCTGCCCGGTGAAGCGGATCTGCAGATTCAACGAGCGCACAGAGCCTCGGCACAGAACCCGAAACCAAACTCTCCACCCAGGTCAGTTGTGGTAAACTTTCTGAAATATGATGTAAAGGAAAGAATCCTGACACAAGCATGGAAAAAAAAGATACGAATCGGCGACAAGCAGATATTCTTTGATCATGATTACCCGACAGAAATTGTGCAGCAGCGAAAGAAATATGCCAACATTAAAAAAACGCTGAAAGAGAAAAAAATTAGATTCCAAACGCCGCTAACGAAGATGAGGATTCATTGGGAGGACGGCGTGAAGACATACAACACAGCCAGAGAGGCAGCGCGGGACATGATGGAGCGGGGCTTTGTGGTGAGCGTGCCGGAGGAAGCGGCTGGAGCACCGGCGGCACTGAACACATCACAACAGCCGGAGTGGAGGCGAGTGAACGGCAGAAGACTGGAGGAGACGTGGAGCAGCGGGCCCAGGAAAAACTGCAAGGCTTTCAACTGAAAGCCTAGATTGTAACAAAGGTTAAGAAAGGCACAGAAGAAATGAAGGCCAAGAAGACAAGGTAAAAGAGAAACAGACGGCTAGGAGAGGTTTTTTTTTTTTTTGTAACTTAGATTTTTATTCATTTTTCATCATATATAATGCATTCAGATCACATTCTACATTTAAAAAACAAAGGGGTTAGGGTAGGGAAAAAAAATAAATAAATAAATAAAAAAAAAATAAAAAAAAATAATAAAAAATAAAAGGGGGGGGGACAAATGTTGGAGCATCAAGTTTTTAGTTTCCATCTCTTAATTCTTCTGGTTTTTTCAGTGTCTTTGGTTATTCTTTCAATTTCTGCCTCGTTGTTGCACTTTGTAGTGTGTCCATTTCCGCCATTTTTTCTCCCATATTCCTTCTTGCATTCTTCGTCGATATGTTAGTTTTTCCATCATACGTATGTCCTCAACAATGTCAGTCCATTGTTCTTGGTCAGGAAGAACTTCTGATCGCCATTTTTTTGTGATAGTTTTTTTACATGCAATCAACAAGATTTTAACTAGATATCTGTCCTCAGCCTGTATAACATTGTCTTTTTTAAGATCACATAAGTACATCAGGTTACAGTTCATTGGTATATTATATCCTAATATCCTCTGTATTGTCACATGCATAGATTTCCAAAATGATGATATTTTGTAGCATTTCCAAAACATATGTGAGTGGTCTGCATTTTGAGCCTCACATCCCCTCCAGCATAAAGATTGGGTATTTGTATATTTTCCTTGAATCTGTGGTGTAATGAAAAAGCGAATCATGTTTTTCCATCCAAATTCCCTCCATGCCCTTGAATTTGTTGATGTGTGTTGTGTTTTCCATATTTCCTGCCAGCTTTCTTCTGTTATGTTTAAATTGAGCTCTTTCTCCCATTTCTCCTTTATATAGTTACTTGTATGATTGTTTGTCATAAGTTTCTGATATAGTTTTGAAATAATTCTTATTTTATTTCCTGCATATGAGCTTAAAATAAGTTGTATAATCTCGTTCACATCTGTTTGGAGGTTATGCCTAATCTTCTTCATATAGTAATCTCTCATCTGCAGATATCTGAAAAATTCCGATCTTTCTAATTTAAATTTTCTCCTGATATTTACAAAGCTCCCGAGATCTTTTTTTCCGATATTGCCCCATGCTGTGATTCCCTTGTTCACCAGATTTTTGTATCCCCTATCTTGTTTTGCCGGTTCAAACTGACTGTCAAATGCTACCCATTTCAATAGTTTTATGTCTTCCCTTATATTATATTTTTGTACTATTTTATACCACAGTTCTAAAGTAAATTTAGTGATTGGGTCTATTTGTTTGATTTGCTTATATGCATCTTTATCCCCTATTATGCTTTGTACTGGGAGTCCCTCAATTTCCTTTTCCATTTCTTTCCATTTTGCCTCATATCCCTCGTCGCACCAACATATGATATATCTTATTTGTGCTGAGTAGTAATATTCCTTTAGACTCGGTAGGCCCATGCCTCCTTTCTCTTTTGGTAATTGGAGGGTTTTATATTTCACTCTTGGTTTTTTACCTCCCCAAACAAATCTCGATATCATCCTGTCCCACTTTGAGAATTGGGCATCTGGAATCTCTGTTGGTATAGCCTGGAAGAGGTAAAGTAATCTAGGTTGTATGCTGATTTTGACTGTCTCAATTTTTGAATTCAGATCCATATTTAAGATTGGCCATCTATCAATATCTTTTTTTATTTCTTGTTCCAACCTATCATAGTTTGCTTTATATATTTTGTTTAGGTCTTTAGGTATGTTCACTCCAAGGTATTTTATTTCTTTTTGGTTCCAGTTTAGTTTGATCTTATCAGTTATCTGGTTTAGAGGGTTATAGTGGAATGTCAGTATTTGTGTTTTTGTTATGTTTATCTTGTATCCTGATAATTTTCCAAAATTTTCTATCAAGTTCATCATTTCCATTATTGATTTATCTGGTTGTTCAAGGTAAACTATAATATCGTCTGCAAATAGCCCAATCTTGTGTTCCGCCCCCTTTATTGTTACACCTTTTAATTTCTTATTTTGTCGTATCGCTTGAGCCAATGGTTCTATGAACAGAGCAAACAAGGTGGGCGATAAGCAGCATCCCTGCCTAGTTGATCTTTGTATATTTACTTTGTCTGTTAAGCTACCGTTTATCTTGATTTTTGCCACAGGTTCTTGATATAGCGTCCTTATGCATTGTACTGATTTTTCGTTAAATCCAAAGCGCTCCAGTACACTATATAGGAATTTCCAGTTAACCCTGTCAAATGCTTTTTCTGCGTCTAAACTCATTATTACTGCGCTTTTCTTTTCTGTATGTATTTGGTTAATTATATGTATTGTTCTCCTGATATTGTCATGTGTTTGGCGTCCCTCTATGAATCCAGTTTGATCATCTTCTATCAATTCCGTCAAGAATGTCTTTATTCGTTTACATATAATTGTTGTGTATATTTTATAATCTACATTTAATAAAGAGATTGGTCTATAGTTTCCGCATTGTTCTTTATCTTTCCCTGGTTTTAAAATAACTGAAATGATTGCTTCGTTCCATGATGGAGGTATTTTGTTGTTGTTCAGCGTCCAATTAAATGACTTTAGGAGTTGTGGCGTGAGTTCTTCTATAAACAGTTTATAAAACTCAGATGGGTATCCATCACTACCTGGTGATTTACCGTTTTTAAGTGACTTAATCACATCTCTGATCTCTTGTGTTGTTATTTCTGCTGTTAGTTTTTCATTTTGTTGATTTCCTCTTGATGGCAAGTCCAATGTGTCTAGAAATTTTTTGATATCTTTAGTATTTGTTTCTTCAGGTTGCGAGTATAGTTCTTGGTAGAAATTATGGAAAATTTCTTCGATGGTTTCTGGGTTAACTGTGGTTTTATTTGTGGTGGGGTCTTTAATCTTGTATACATTATTCATTGTTTGTTGTTTTCTTAACCGTTTTGCCAGCAGTTTTGTGGCTTTTGGCCCCGTTTCATAATATTTTTGCTTTAGATATCTATTTTTCCTTTCAATTTCATCCATTTGTGTTTCTTTTATCTTTGTTTTTTCTTCTTTAATTTCTTGATATATTTTTGGATCATTTGTGCTTTGATGTTTACGTTCTAATTCCCTCAGTCTCTCACATCTTTGTTCATACGCTTCCAGTTTAGTCTTATTTGCTTTTCCTGTTTCAACAATTAATTTTCCTCTTAACACGGCTTTTAGTGCGTCCCATAGTATTGTTGGGTCCACTTCATTGTCATTCTCTTGGATATATTCGTTTATGTTTATTTTTATTCTTTCTTTCATTTTCTCATCATTTAACAGTCCTACGTTAAGTTTCCATGTTGTTTGTCGTTTTCTATTGTTTAAATATATTTCCATGTATATAGGATTATGATCTGATATTTCTGCCCCTCCAATCCAACAATTTCTCACCCTGTGTCTGTCACCTTCATTCATAAGGAAGTAATCTATTCTAGAGTGTACTTTATGGGCTGCTGAATAATGTGTATAGTCTTTTTCGAGTGGGTGTAGGTCCCTCCATATGTCTACTATACCCATTTCTGCCAGTGAGGTTCTTATGAACTTTGTTACATGTTTTTTTGTCTTCTTAACACTTGTTGTGTCAACTTCATGATCCATGACAGCATTTAAGTCTCCTCCACAAATTAGGACTCCTTCACTGTGTGTTGCTATGAGATCAAACAGATGTTGAAAAAAACCCTTGTCACTTTCTGGTGGGGCATAGATGTTCACTAATGTAATCTGCATACCATCTATTCTTCCCTTTATTATTACATACCTGCCTTCTTTATCCTGGATTTCCTGTTCACTTTCAAATTGTATTTTGTTTGAGATTAGTATCATAACCCCCCTTTTTGCTCCTCCCTTAAATGAACTGTAGTAGGAGTTCTTATAGCCAAATCTCTTTAGTTTCACATGTTCTGTCTTGCTCAAATGTGTCTCTTGCATAAATATAATTTCAGCTTTTTCCTTCTTGAATTTTCTTATTATTCTTTCCCTTTTAACAGGTGAGTTCAGACCATTCACGTTTAATGTCATTATCTTAAGATTTTTACCCATATTCATGTTTTTCTATTTTTTTAACTTGTGCTCCTAGCCCCTTTAACAACAAAAATAACACATATTTATATAAAAACACATTAAAAAAACTCGACCTCCATACTTTGGGCCTTTCTTCTGCCCACTGGTCCCTGTTGGTGGGTGGGGGGGTTTGTCTTCACAGAGTGAAGGGCCCTCCCTAGACTTCTAATTACTATCAAAGTAATAGTCATAAGTCTAGAAATGTCCAACAAATATCACTTAAACCTCTCCTAGCCGTCTGTTTCTCTTTTACCTTGTCTTCTTGGCCTTCATTTCTTCTGTGCCTTTCTTAATCTTTGTTATGATGTAGGCTTTCAGTTGAAAGCCTTGTAGCTTGTCCTGGGCCCGCTGCTCTACGTCTCTCCCCCTTCTTCCGCCGTACGCTCGTCTCCACTCCGTCTGTCGTGGTGCGTTCAGGGCCGCCGCTGCTCCAGCCATCTCCTTCGGCACGCTCACCTCAAGGCCCCGCTCCATCATATCCCGCG
Source organism: Pholidichthys leucotaenia (assembly GCA_020510985.1). Lineage (NCBI taxonomy): Eukaryota > Metazoa > Chordata > Actinopteri > Cichliformes > Pholidichthyidae > Pholidichthys > Pholidichthys leucotaenia. The sequence goes on along the minus strand of CM035844.1, from coordinate 388,020,798 downwards.
CTGCCTCTTCGGCCGTGTTGTAGGTTCTTGTGCCTTCCTCCCAATGAATCCTCATTTTCGTTAGCGGCGTTTGGAATCTAATTTTTTTCTCTTTCAGCGTTTTTTTAATATTGGCATATTTCTTCCGCTGCTGCACGATTTCTGTCGGGTAGTCATGGTCAAAAAATACCTGTTTGTCGCCGATTCGTATCTTTTTTTTCCATGCTTGCGTCAGGATTCTTTCCTTTATGTCATATTTCACAAAGTTTACCACAACTGACCTGGGTGGAGAGTTTGTTTTCGGGTTCTGTGCCGGTGTTCTGTGCGCCCGTTGAATCTGCAGATCCGTTTCTCCGGGTATTTCCAGTTCTTTTTTTAAGAACTGATCCATGAATTTTGTCATCGAGTTGCCTTCAATGCCCTCCGGAATTCCAAAGATGCGCATATTGCTTCGTCGGGATCTGCTCTCCAAGTCGTTTATTTTCTCCTGCATCCTCTGCGTTTGCGTCGTCGGGGTCTGTAGTTGTTCGTTTGCCTCGCTTTTCCAATCTTCTAGTTCCGAAATTCGGGTCTGCGCTTCTGTCATACACGCCCGCTGGGAGCGCAGCTCCTCCATGTTTTCCGTTAATTTACGCTCCATTTCTCTTCGGAGGTCCATGATTTCCTCCTTAATTTCTTTTTTCAGTTCCTCCTTAAGAGCCGCTAAATCCTGTTGTAGCTGTCGCTTGAATTCTCTTAACTCTTCACCCAAACTGGCGATGCCAGCGTTCATGTTGTCGAGTCTGGTGTCTTCCATTTTCTCTGCTGTGGACATCTCGTTTTTTTGGGCTTTGCGTACAGCGGTTTTTCCTGCGTTGTTGGAGAGGAATTCTTCAATTTTACCCTGTTTTTGTCCTTGTGCCCGGTTCCTTCGTGTTTTCATCCCTTAGTTTATTGATTCGTTTATGTCGAGTTGGCCATTTACCGATGATTTTTAATCCGGCTAGGGAGAGCTCTTTGTTTAAGTGTTATGTCTCTCCGCCATCTTCCCGGAAGTCGGCTAGGAGAGGTTTAAGTGATATTTGTTGGACATTTCTAGACTAATGACTATTACTTGGATAGTAACTAGAGGTCTAGGGAGGGCCCTTCACTCTGTGAGGTCATTCCCTCCACCCACCAACAGGGACCAGTGGGCAGAAGAAAGGTCCAAAGTACGGAGGTCGAGATTTTTTAATGTGTTTTTATATAAATATGTGTTATTTTTGTTGTTAAAGGGGCTAGGAGCACAAGTTAAAAAAATGGAAAAACATGAATATGGGTAAAAATCTTAAGATAATGACACTAAACGTGAATGGTCTGAACTCACCTGTTAAAAGGGAAAGAATAATAAGAAAATTCAAGAAGGAAAAAGCCGAAATTATATTTATGCAAGAGACACATTTGAGCAAGACAGAACATGTGAAACTAAAGAGATTTGGCTATAAGAACTCCTACTACAGTTCATTTAAGGGAGGAACTAAAAGGGGGGTTATGATACTAATTTCAAATAAAATACAATTTGAATATGAACAAGAAATCCAGGATAAAGAAGGCAGGTATGTAATAATAAAGGGAAGAATAGATGGTATGCAGATCACATTAGTGAACATCTATGCCCCACCAGAAAGTGACAAGGGTTTTTTTCAACATCTGTTTGATCTCATAGCAACACACAGTGAAGGAGTCCTAATTTGTGGAGGAGACTTAAATGCTGTCATGGATCATGAAGTTGATACAACAAGTGTTAAGAAGACAAAAAAACATGTAACAAAGTTCATAAGAACCTCACTGGCAGAAATGGGTATGGTAGACATATGGAGGGACCTGCACCCACTCGAAAAAGACTATACACATTATTCAGCAGTCCATAAAGTACACTCTAGAATAGATTACTTCCTTATGAATGAAGGTGACAGACACAGGGTGAGAAATTGTAGGATTGGAGGGGCAGAAATATCAGATCATAATCCTATATACATGGAAATATATTTAAACAATAGAAAACGACAAACAACATGGAAACTTAATGTAGGACTGTTAAATGATGATAAAATGAAAGAAAGAATAAAAGTAAACATAAACGAGTATATCCAAGAGAATGACAATGAAGAAGTGGACCCAACAATACTATGGGATGCACTAAAAGCCGTGTTAAGAGGTAAATTAATTGTTGAAACAGGAAAAGCAAATAAGTCTAAACTGGAAGCATATGAACAAAGATGTGAGAGACTGAGGGAATTAGAACGTAAACATCAAAGCACAAATGACCCAAAAATATATCAAGAAATTAAAGAAGAAAAAATAAAGATAAAAGAAACACAAATAGATGAAATTGAAAGGAAAAATAGATATCTAAAGCAAAAATATTATGAAACGGGACCAAAAGCCACAAAACTGCTGGCAAAACGGTTAAGAAAACAACAAACAATGAGTAATGTATATAAGATTAAAGACCCCATCACAAATAAAACCACAGTTAATCCAGAAAACATCGAAGAAATATTCCATAATTTCTATCAAGAACTATACTCGCAATCTGAAGAAACAAATACTAAAGATATTAAAAAATTTCTATGCACATTGGACTTGCCATCAATAGGAAATCAACAAAATGAAAAGCTAACAGCAGAAATAACAACACAAGAGATTAGAGATGTGATTAAGTCACTTAAAAACGGTAAATCACCAGGTAGTGATGGATACCCATCTGAGTTTTATAAACTGTTTATTGAAGAACTCACGCCACAGCTCCTAAAGTCATTTAATTGGACGTTGAACAACAACAAAATACCTCCATCATGGAACGAAGCCATTATTTCAGTTATTTTAAAGCCAGGGAAAGATAGAGAACAATGCGGAAACTATAGACCAATCTCTTTATTAAATGTGGATTATAAAATATATACAACAATTATATGTAAACGAATAAAGACATTCTTGACGGAATTGATAGAAGATGATCAAACTGGTTTCATAGAGGGATGCCAAACACATGACAATATCAGGAGAACAATACATATAATTAATCAAATACATAAAGAAAAGAAAAGCACAGTAATAATGAGTTTAGATGCAGAAAAAACATTTCACAGGGTTAACTGGAAATTCCTATATAGTGTGCTGGAACGCTTTGGATTTAACGAAAAATCAGTACAATGCATAAGGACGCTGTATCAAGAACCTGCGGCAAGAATCAAGATAAACGGTAGCTTAACAGACAAAGTAAATATACAAAGATCAACTAGGCAGGGATGCTGCTTATCGCCCACGTTGTTTGCTCTGTTCATAGAGCCACTGGCTCAAGCGATACGAAAAAATAAGAAATTAAAAGGTGTAACAATAAAGGGAGCGGAACACAAGATTGGGCTATTTGCAGACGATATTATAGTTTACCTTGAACAACCAGATGAATCAATAATGGAAATGATGAACTTGATAGAAAATTTTGGAAAATTATCAGGATACAAGATAAACATAACAAAAACACAAATACTGACATTCCACTATAACCCTCTAAACCAGATAACTGATAAGATCAAACTAAACTGGAACCAAAAAGAAATAAAATACCTTGGAGTGAACATACCTAAAGATCTAAGCAAAATCTATAAAGCAAACTATGATAGGTTGGAACAAGAAATAAAAAAAGATATTGATAGATGGTCAATCTTAAATATGGATCTGAATTAAAAAAATGAGACAGTCAAAATCAGCATACAACCTAGATTACTTTACCTCTTCCAGGCTCTACCAACAGAGATTCCAGATGCCCAGTTCTCAAAGTGGGACAGGATGATATCGAGATTTGTTTGGGGAAGTAAAAAGCCAAGAGTGAAATATAAAACTCTCCAGTTACCAAAAGAGAAAGGAGGCATGGGCCTACCGAGTCTAAAGGAATATTACTACTCAGCACAAATAAGATATATCATATGTTGGTGCGACGAAGGATATGAGGCAAAATGGAAAGAAATGGAAAAGGAAATTGAGGGACTCCCAGTACAAAGCATAATAGGGGATAAAGATGCATATAAGCAAATCAAACAAATAGACCCAATCACTAAATTTACTTTGGAACTGTGGTATAAAATAGTACAAAAGTATAATATAAAGGAAGACATAAAACTATTGAAATGGGTAGCATTTGACAGTCAGTTTGAACCGGCAAAACAAGATAGGGGATACAAAAATCTGGTGAACAAGGGAATCACAGCATGGGGCAATATCGGAAAAAAAGATCTCGGGAGCTTTGTAAACATCAGGAGAAAATTTAAACTAGAAAGATCGGAATTCTTCAGATATCTGCAGATGAGAGACTATTATATGAAGAAGATTAGGCATAACCTCCAAACAGATGTGAGCGAGATTATACAATTCATTTTAAGCTCATATACAGGAAATAAAATAAGAATTATTTCAAAGCTATATCAGAAACTTATGGCAAACACACACTCAAGTAACTATATAAAGGAGAAATGGGAGAAAGAGCTAAATTTAAACATAACAGAAGAAAGCTGGCAGGAAATATGGAAAACACAACACACATCAACAAATTCAAGGACATGGAGGGAATTTGGATGGAAAAACCTGATTCGCTTTTTCATTACACCACAGATTCAAGGAAAATATACAAATACCCAATCTTTATGCTGGAGGGGATGTGGGGCTCAAAATGCAGACCACTCACATATGTTTTGGAAATGCTGCAAAATCTCATCATTCTGGAAATCTATACATGTGACAATACAGAGGATATTAGGATATAATATACCAATGAACTGTAACCTGATGTACTTATGTGATCTTAAAAGAGACAATGTAATACAGGCTGAGGACAGATATCTAGTTAAAATCTTGTTGATTGCATGTAAAAAAACAATCACAAAAAAATGGCGATCAGAAGTTCTTCCTGACCAAGAGCAATGGACAGACATTGTTGAGGACATACGTATGATGGAAAAACTAACATATCGACAAAGAATGCAAGAAGGACTATGGGGAAAAAAATGGCGGAAATGGACACACTACAAAGTGCAACAACGAGACAGAAATTGAAAGAATAACCAAAGACGCTGGAAAAACCAGAAGAATTAAGAGATTGGCAACTAAAAACTTGATGCTCCAACATTTGTCCCCCCCCCCTTTTTTTTTTCTTTCTTACTCTAGTCCCTTTGTTTTTAAATGTAGACTGTGATCTGAATGCAATATATATGATGAAAAATGAATAAAAATCTAAGTTACAAAAAAAAAAAGTCCCCTACTATAATTATTCTATCAGATTTCAGCACTAAATCAGCTAAGAAATCAGCAAATTCGGATAAAAATTCTGAGTAGGTTGATGGGGGACGATAAACTATGGCCAATAAAATTGGGTTTAACCTAAAATTGCTAAAGTGCCCAATACTGAGGAGCAAACCCTCAAAGGAATTATAACATGTTTTTTGCTTTACATTAACTAGTAATTTGGAATGGTAAATTGTTGCTACTCCTCCTCCACGACCAGAACTTCTGGGATTTTGACAGTTTAAATAACCAGAGGGAGTTGATTCATTTAAACCAACATAATCCTCTTGCCCTAACCAAGTCTCTGTAAGGGAAATTAAATCAATCTGATGATCAATTAACAGATCATGGACTAACAGAGACTTGGGAGTCAGAGACCTAATATTTAATAAACCACATTTAATTTTTAAATTATGAGGAGGAACAGAGGCCAAATCATTCAATTTAGAGGCTTTATGTTTAATTTGAGTTTTACCAATATTTTATCACTTTGGGATGCTTATACATTATATTTTTATTTACTTTGGAGGGAGCAGACAACGATTCTCTGATGGGGAAGTCAGGGGCTAAGCTGAGGGGTGGCGGATGAAGAGGAGCTGCAGAGAGGCGTGTAAGACTGCGACTCTGCTTCCTGGTCCCAACTCTGAGTAGTCAGGGTTTTGGAAATTTGGATAAAAAAGATGCCAGATTGTTAGATAAATGAGAAGCACCATCCAAAGTGGGATGAATGCTGTCTCGTCTCATAAGACCAGGTTTTCCCCAAAAAGAGCTCCAATTGTCAATGTAGCCCACGTCATTTTTAGGACACCACACAGACAGACAGCCAGCGGTTCAAGGATGACGAGCGGCTAAACATGTCATCACTGGTCAGATTGGGGAGGGGCCCAGAGAATACTACAGTGGCAGACATCGTTTTTGCAAAGTCACACACCGATTCTATATTAAGTTTCGTGACTTCCGACTGCCGGAGACGGATGTCATTAATGCCGGCGTGAATAACAATTGTGGAATATTTACAGTTACTTTTAGCCAGCATTTTCAAATTTGACTCGATGTCGCCTGCTCTGGCCCCAGGAATGCATTTGACTATGGCCGCTGGAGTCTCTAGGTTCACGTTTCTGACTACAGAGTCGCCAATGATCAGAGTTTTTTCCTCAGCAGGTGTGTCGCTGAGCGGGGAAAAACGATTAGAAACGTGAACAGGTTGGTGGTGTACCGGGGCTTTGCGACTAGGCTTCCTTCTCACCGTCACCCACCCAGTCTCCTCGCTGCTGAGGAGAGCCGAGGGACCGCTGACAGTGGGGCCTAAGCTAGCTAGCTCCGCTGCAGCTAATGGGCGTCCGTCAAGATTAACTGGCGCAGACGATGTTTCAATGCAGCGGAGCCGGGATTCCAAATCAGACAACCTCGCCTCGAGCCCCTCAAAAAGACAACATTTATTACATTTACCGTTATCACTAAAAGAGGCAGAGGTGTAGCTAAACATCTGACAGAGAGAGCACACCAGAGGAGGAGAGGAAAGAGAGCTAGTAGCCATAGCTAGTGGCTAGCTAGTGGCTGGAGAGCAAACCACACAGGCAGACAGCAAAACAGGAAGTGACGATACGTTACCACAAGGAAGTGACGATCACAAGGAACTGGATGGAATTGGATGGAATGGATGGAATTGGATGGATTTGGATGGAATTTTTTTTTTTTTTTTTAACCAGAGGTGGTCCTTGGGCTAGAGAGGAACCCATAACATTTTGATGATGATCTGAGAACACATACCTCTGCCAAGGCTCTGGTGGAGCCTTGCCAAGGTGCTGGCATTGGTGCTTTCATTTCCTCAGTGTAATTTCCTCCTCATCACTCAGAACAAGAATATTAGCATCTGCAACTCTGCCACCTCCTGTCTTTTTGTCAGTACCACTGTCTCCAAACCACACATCTTAGGTCTCACTACTGTTCTGTATATCTTCCCTTTCACTCAAGCTTGTGCATTTTCTATTGCTTTGGATGGCTGACCCCAGGTGTTTAAACTCACCTACCTTCACTACCTCTACTCCTTGCATCTTTACCATTACAGCTGCCTCCCTCTCATTCACACACATGTATTCTGTCTTGCTTCTACTGATTTTCATTCCTTTTCTCTCCAATGCAAACCTCCATCTCTCCAGGTTCTCTTCCTTTTTGGGGGGCATATTTGGTAAAGTTACATTTGTAGTTTATAAAGTGATGATCGTAACACCAAACTTGAAAAAATGAATACTAATATCATCAATGAATTTCCAGATGACAGAACATTTGAATACATATCCACATCTTAAGGCTCAAGCACATTTCATAATCCTACTTATGGCGGCAGTAACTGTGTTTAAAAAAAAAAGGCTATTTAGATTGATATCAAAAGGGTGATAACTAATCAGGAGACCTTGATTTTTCACACAGGCTCCAGCACCAGTGGCTTTTCCTATGACGACACCCCAAGTGCCTGTGTATGGAATGGTAAAGAACAACTTCCAGTTATTTCTCAGTATATGTAAACTGCTTAATTAAAAGTCTGTCATTGATCTTCTGAATACTAATTAGTCTCCATCCACTCTTCGCCTCATTCACCCACACCCACTCTTGCTATGAACAGCTCCCGCCTCAGATGAGCCATCAGATGGGGGGTGTTCCCATGATGCCCCCACAGCCTGTGATGTACAACCAGCCTGTCCTGAGAGCCACCAATCCTTTTGGACCCATTCCAGGAACACAGGTGATGCATACATGCACACACAGAGATATAATTAGTGCATGCACTACAAACACGAACAAGAGCACTCTGAGGTGAGTGCAATATCCCCCACCTCTGTTTTCTTTGAAGATCCCAGTATGTAATGAAGGCAAGCAGATTTCAGCTTTTCCATATAATTGTTATTGGGGCAGAACCAATTTATGATAAGCCTGTCACCCATGAATACACTACAACAGAAATTTAACAGGAGACTTTCATTAGTTGATACAAGCAGCTTCTGCCAAACAAACTGAAATAAGCATATCAAGTTATGGGGCAAAATTATTAACTGAGGTAACAGATCAGGTGCCAAGTCTTGTCATGTGGAAATCAAGGTCCCAGAGTCTGAAGGAAGAGTGGAGAGGCATAGAATCAACCTAAAGTTGTTTAAGGTCCAGTATGAAGTTTCCACAATCACTGATGATTTGAGGAGCCATGTCATCTGCTGGTGTTGGTCCACTGTGTTTTATCAAGTCCAAAAGTCAGTTCAGTCGTCTACCAGGAAATTTTAGAGCACTGCATGTTTCCCTCTGCTGACAAGCTTTATGGAGATGATGACTTCATTTTCCAGCAGGACTTGGCACCTGCCTACACTGCCAAAAGTACCAAAACCTGGTTTAATGATCATGGTATCACTGTGCTTAATTGGCCAGAAAACTGGTCTGACCTAAACCCCACAGACAATCTGTGAGGTTTTGTCAAGAGGAAGATGAGAGACACCAGACCCAAAAAATGCAGATGAGCTGAAGCTCGCTATCAAAGCAACCTGGGCTTCCGTAACACCTCAGAAGTACCACAGGCTGACTGCCTCCATGCCACACTGCACTGATCTTCTAATTCATGTAAAATGGACCTTGAACTATGGTAGTATTGAGCGCATACATGGATATACTTTTCAGTAGGGCAATATTTCTATTAAAATTCCATATTTTAAAATTGACCTTATATAATATTCTAATTTTCCAAGAAACTGAATGTGGGGTTTTCATTATCTGTAAGCCATAATCATCAGAATTGAAAGAAATAAACACTTGAAATATATCACACTGTGTTTAATGAATCTATAAGAGTTAAATTACTGAAATAAATCAACTTTTTGGTGATATTCTAATTTATTGACATGCACGTGTAATCCCCGTTTTATCTTCAACTGGTGGAGGTAATAAAAATTCAATAGGCTATTCTGGCTAAATATCAGAAGAGAACAAATATGTGTTATTGTGTACTGTAGCAATGAGTAGTAGTAGCAATCACTTGTAACCCTTAATAACCGAGTAAACAAGAAACAGTTTTACTCATCTTTAGTTACTCTTTGATTTCAGCTCATGATTTTGTGTCACACAGAAATTTTAAACAGTTACAGTGGTGTGAAAAAGTGTTTTCCCCTTCCTGACTTCTCATTTTTTTTGTATGTTTGTCACACTTAAATGTTTCAGATCATCAAACAAATTTAAATATGATACAAAGATAACACAAGTAAACACAAAATGCAGTTTTTAAATGAAGGCGTTTATTATTAAGGGTAAAAAAAAAAAATCCAAACCTACATGGCCCTGTGCGAAAAAGTGATCCCCCCATCCAGGGACAAGAGTTGCAAATTAGCTAATAGCTATACACTCTATGTGCAACACATCAGATTGATTGTCTTTGATTAATTGTCTATGTTTATTGCACTGTCCCTGTCAAATAAACTAATCTACTACTACTACCATTAAACCATAAATTAACTGTGGTTTATCACATCTTTGAAAAGCTGAGTTCAATTTCTCTAGCCACACCCAGGCCTGATTATTGCCACACCTGATCTCAATCAAGAAATCACTGAAATAGAACCTGCCTGACAAAGTGAAGTAGACCAAAAGATCTTCAAAAGCTAGACATCATGCTGTGATCCAAAGAAATTCAGGAACATGTGAGAAACAAAGTAATTGCGATATATCACTCTGGAAAAGGTTATAAAGCCATTTCTAAAGCTTTGGGACTCCAGCGAACCACAGTGGAAGCCATTATCCACAAATGGCAAAAACATGGAACAGTGGTGAACCTTTCCAGGAGTGGCTGGCTGACCAAAATTACCCCAAGAGCGCAGCGACGACTCATCCAAGAGGTCACAAAAGACCCCACAACAACATCCAAAGAACTGCAGGCCTCACTTGCCTCAGTTAAGGTCAGTGTTCATGACTCCATCATAAGAAAAAGACTGGGCAAAAATGGCCTGCATGGCAGAGTTCCAAGACAAAAGCCACTGCTGAGCAAAAAGAACATAAAGGCTCATCCCACTCTTGCCAGAAAACATCTTGATGATCCCCAAGACTATTGGGAAAATACTCTGTGGACTGACGAGACAAAAGTTGAACTTTTTGGAAGGTGTGTGTCCCATTACATCCAGCGTGAAAGTAACACAGCATTTCAAAAAAGGGACATCATACCAACAGTAAAATATGGTGGTGGTAGTGTGATGGTCTGGGGCTGTTTTGTTGCTTCAGGACCTGGAAGACTTGCTGTGGTAAATGGAACCATGAACTCAGAACTCAGAAAAGGATTTATTGCCAAGTACATTAACAGTAAACAACTGATAACATACGAGGGATTTGACTTGACACTGAAAACGACATGCATTTCCGGTGACGCGGCAGCGTCGATAACGCGCCTGTCAGCAGACTAGGAACAGGAAGCATAGGGAAGAAAAGGATAAATACAATAGGAGAGAGCAAAAAAGCATTGATTGTCAGAATACCGGTCATAAATGATCAATATTATGATTACAAGAAAAAAAGCCCTCAATGCACAATTAGCAGACAATAGAATGTATACAAGGACACAAAGAGAGCAGTGAGTGAATGATCTTCTCATCAGTTTTTTGAGTCAGTGTGAGTGTAGTGTTGAGTAAAGGTGTTTATATCAGTTAAGAACAACAAAGTCTCTTCAGCAGGAGATGTTATGTCTAGCGTCTGGCGCTTTGTCCTTGTGCCAGGCAGCTGGCTGTCCATGAGAGTCAATGCAGCTCAAATGTTTTGAAAAACTGCAGATAATCTGGAGGACTTTGATTGTAAGGGCAGGTCAGATAAGTCGAATAGTACTGTTTCCAGAGAAAAAAACTTTTATATTCTCTTACAGATTCAGTACTTTAATCCTTTATTGCTGGACGTTGAATTCTTCATGGACGGCTCTCAGCGTGATCATGATGTAATCCATTTTCCTAGACAGTTCTCCATTAGCCGCTGTCAGAGTCCTGCCCAATTGTTCAATTTGATGATTAAGCCTCGCCTGGTCCGCATTTTGATAGGCTCCATCCATCTTCATCAATTTACGGTACACCAGAATAATCCCAGATCCAATCAGTAAGATTCCGATGACCATTGCTACGAAGATGTATAAATCTTCAACATCTTCGATAGAGAGATCACACAGGCACAAGAGTTTCCAATTACTTGTGTCCTTCAAATAGCCCGCGGCCGCTGTTCCTGCGGGACAAACTGCCTTCCCCGGGGCACTTTTCCTCGTTGAAAAAATAGTGTCAATTGCGTTCAAAGCCCAGCTTATTAAATCCATAATTTCATTCGATAATCAGCAGTAGAGACACGCAGACAGACGATAGCAAGCTGGGATCCAGTCAGTTAGGGGAGGAAAGAGATAAAGAGCCAGAGCTGGAGAGAAAGAAAAAAGCGTCTTCTCTCTTTGGAAGGCGGAAGTGAAGAAGGTCTACCATGAATTCTGCGGTCCCTACCATGAATTCTGCGGTCTACCAAAAAATCCTGAAGAAGAATGTCCAACCATCTGTTTGTGACCTCAAGCTGAGGCACACTTGGGTTCTGCAGTAGGACAATGATCCAAAACACACCAGCATGTCCACCTCTGAATGGCTTAAGAAAAACAAAATGAAGACTTTGGAGTGGCCTAGTCAAAGTCCTGACCTGAATCCAATTGAGATGCTGTGGCATGACCTTAAAAAGGCGGTTCATGCTCGAAAACCCTTCAGTGTGGCTGAATTGCAACAATTCTGCAAAGATGAGTGGGCCAAAATTCCTCCACGGTGCTGTAAAAGACTCATTGCCAGTTATCGCAAATGCTTGATTGCAGTTGTTGCTGCTAAGGGTGGTCCAACCAGTTATTAGGTTTAGAGGGCAATCACTTTCACACAGGGCCATGTAGGTTTGGATTTTTTCCCCTTAATAATAAACACCATCTTTAAAAACTGCATGTGTTTACTTGTGTTATCTTTGTCTAATATTTAAATTTGTTTGACGATCTGAAACATTTAAAGTGTGACAAACACAAAAAAATAAGAAATCAGGAAGGGGCAGACACTTTTTCACACCACTGTACGTTAAAATAAACTTTTTGAAAACTTTACACTTTTATTTGGTACTGTGAAGTATGGATTGATTTTTACAAGCTGTTCCACAATCCATCTCTGTCATGTCAACAATTAAAGCACTTGGCACATGGCACTCCACCCTGGACAACAGAGTTGGTGGGGGAGAAGATAGTTAGGGATGCTAATGGAGAAAGGTGAGGGGAGCCAAACAAACAAAGACGTGCCTTTCGCCCCCCACCGCGCCAGGTTCACACCTGAGGACGCAGGGATGCGAATGTATTGTAGCCAGACCTGCTCTCTGACGTGTGTGTCAATGTCATGTTAATGTGTGTACATATCTTTCATGTCTGTGTGTTAATGTGTTTACCCTGTGTGCCAGAGGTGGGAATAAAAGTATAAAAAGGAGTTCGCTCAGGCACTCAGGTTAGAGTTTCTGTGTTTTATGTTGGAAGGTGAATAAAGTCTGTGTGTCGTTCAGCTCGCTGCCTCGTCTGCTTTCATCTTCCACAATGGTGACCCTAAGATGTGCAATATAGAACGAGCCGAGCACCGCCCTGGAGACAATCCAGAGGGAGAGCAGCAGCACGACATGCGCTGTCACAGTCAAACTCCCAGACTTCTGGCTCCACAATCCGACCACTTGGTTTCTACATGTGGAAGCCCAATTTGCACTCCGCAGGATTGCCACGGGCAACACCAAATATTATCAAGTGTTCGCTGCGCTGGATGTGTGTGCCATACAGCAAGTAACGAGCCTGCTCCAGGAGCCGCCAGCCCAGAGAGAATTTGATGTGCTCAAGCAGATGCTGCTTCAACGTTATACCCTGTTAGACAGTGAGAAAGCAGAAAAACTCCTCACGCGCTCACAGTTGGGTGACAGGTCAGCTGTGGACCTGATGGAGAGCATGTTAGCGCCAAGGGAGCGAGGGGGAAGGATGACAAACCTTTCCTCTTCACCCACTTCTTCCTCAGGGACCTACCAGCTACAGTGAGGGCGATCCTGGCCAACTCACCACTGCTGGTGGCCAAGAACAACCACACCCTGGCACAAGAAGCGGACTGCATCATCCTAGCGAACAGAGCTCTCAGCGTGCACGCAATGACACCAGCAGCCATGAAGGACTCCAGTGAGATCGAGGAGCCGTTGGGAGTGGCTGGGACAGACGCCAAGAGACGCAGGAACGGGACACGCTGTTTCTATCACCGCCGGTTTGGCTCAAATGCCCAACGCTGTCTGCCATCGTGCCAATTCAAGAAACCAGGGAAACGGCATGGCCAGCAGTAAGTAGCAGCTGCGACTGTGGGTGACAGGAACAAGCTGCTTTTCATCACAGACACACATTCGGGGAGACATTACTTGGTGGACTCCGGCTCTTAGAAGAGCCTCATTCTGCTGGTCAGCACAGACAGGTCGGCAGAAGGCTGCAGCCCCAAGCTTACGGCTGCCAACAGATCCAACATCAGGACGTTTGGCGAACGAACGCTGACAGTATGTTTATCCATCCATCCATCTTCTACCGCTTTTCCGGAGGTCCGGGTCGCAGAGGCAGCAGTTCAAGCAGAGAAGCCCAGGCTTCCCTCTCCCCAGCCACCTGCTCCAGCTCTTCAGAGGGGATACCAAGGCGTTCCCAGACCAGCTGGGAGACATAGTCTCTCCACCGAGTCCTGGGTCTGCCCCGGGGTCTCCTCCCAGTGGGACGTGCCTGAAACACCTCAAGTGGGAGACGTTCAGGAGGTATCCTAATCAGATGTCCATACCACCTCAACTGACTCCTTTCAATGTGGAGGAGCAGCGGTTCTACTCTGAGCCTCTCCCGGATGACTGAGCTCCTCACCCTATCTCTCAGGGTGAGTCCAGCAATCCTACGGAGAAAGCTCATTTCAGCCGCTTGTATCTGCGATCTCGTTCTTTCGGTCATTACCCAAAGCTCGTGACCATAGGTGAGAGTAGGAACGTAGATTGACTGGTAAATCGACAGCTTTGCCTTAGAACTAAGCGCCCTCTTCACCACAACAGACCGGTACAACGTCCGCATCACTGCAGATGCTGCTCCAATCCGTCTGTCGATCTCTCGCTCCATTTTCCCCTCACTCGTGAACAAGACCCCAAGATACTTAAACTCCTCCACTTGGGGCAGGAGCCTGTCCCCAACCCGGAGAGGGCAATCCACCTTTTTCCGGCTGAGGACCATGGACTCGGACTTGGAGGTGCTGATTCTCATCCCAGCCGCTTCACACTCAGCGGCAAACCGTCCCAGCAAGAGCTGTAGGTCATTGCTGGATGAAGCCAACAGGACAACATCATCTGCAAACAACAGAGATGAGATCCTGTGGTCACCAAGCATGACACCCTCCATTCCCTGGCTGCGCCTAGAAATCCTGTCCATAAAAATTATGAACAGGATCGGTGACAAAGGGCAGCCCTGGCGGAGTCCAACTCTCACTGGGAATGACTCCGACCGAGTGTTGGCAATACGAACCAAACTCTCACAACGGTCGTACAGAGACCGAATAGCTCGTAACAACAAGCCCGATACCCCATACTCCCGAAGCACCCCCCACAAAAATCCACGAGGGACGCGGTCAAATGCCTTCTCCAAGTCCACAAAACACATGTAAACTGGTTGGGCAAACTCCCACGAACCCTCAAGAATTCTCGAGAGGGTAAAGAGCTGGTCCGATGTGCCACAGCCACGACGAAAACCACATTGCTCCTCCTGAATCCGAGGTTCGACCAACGGCTGGACTCTCCTCTCCAGTACCTTGGCATAGACCTTCCCAGGGAGGCTGATCAGTGTGATCCCTCTAAAGTTGGAGCACACCCTCCGGTCCCCTTTTTTGAAGAGAGGAACCACCACCCCGGTTTGCCATGCCAAAGGCACTGCACCAACCTCCACGCAATGTTGCAGAGGCGTGTCAACCATGACAACCCAACAACATCCAGGGCCTTGAGGTACTCAGGGCGAATCTCGTCCACCCCCGGGGCCCGGCCACCAAGGAGATTTTTAACCACCTTGGTAGTATGCTACCTTGGAGTAACCACCTTGGAGTATGCTTACACGGACGCAATTACCAGTGGGACTTTGTGGTAGCTGCATGTTCTGTCCCCACTTTAGGCGCAGATTTTTTTTATGTGCTTACGGATTGTTAGTTGATGTTGCCAACAGACGTTTATTTGATGCCGTTTCTTTTTCCTCCTTGCCCTGCACAGTTCGGGGAGTTGGGCCAACAACACTTGCTAACGTTATACTGTAGCTCCAGGGGGTAAGTACCAGCATTTACTTTCACAGTTCCCAGCACTCACAGTTCCGACTTTTTCTGCTATGGTAACCAAACACGGGGTCGAACATTTCATAACCACAAAAGGCCTACCAGTGTTCGCGCGCCCTCACCGCCTGGACACAGTTAAACTAGCCAATGCATGTGAGGAGTTTGCCAACTTAGAGCAGCTGGGCATCGTTAGGCGCTTCAACAGTCCACGGGCATTCCCGCTACACATGGTGCCCAAGGCTGATGGGTCGTGGCGACTGTGCGGCGATTTCCGGCACCTGAACAACACCATGGAACACGATCGGTATCCCATCCAGGATTTTTCTGTGCACCTGGCCGGGACGTGTGTTTTTTCTAAAGTGGATCTGGTCCGCAGTTACCACCAGGTCTCGGTGTGTGTGGAGGACATTCCCAAAACAGCGGTAACTCCTTTTGGCCTTTTCAAGTTTTTACACATGCTGTTTGGGTTAAAGGGCGCGGCACAAACCTTCCAAAGAATGACGGACGCAGCGCTCCGTGACCTGCCTTTCGTTTTTGTCTACTTAGATGACATTCTGATGGCTACCGCGTCTGAGGAGGAGCACGTCGCCCACCTCAAACTGTTTTTCCAGAGGTTGGAAGCACACGCGCTTATCGTTTACCTGCCGAAGTGCCACTTCGGTGGACTAGTGATTGATTTTTTTGGGCCACCGCATTTCGCCGGAGGACACGATTCCCCTGCCTGATAAGGTGCATGCTGTGTTGGATTTTCCGTGTCCGCAGACCATGAGGGCCCTACAGGAATTTTTGGGCATGGTTAACTTTTACAACCATTTCCTTCCCCAAGCAGCCCAGCTGCTGCAGCCATTGTATGCCATGCCCAAACAAAAGAAGTCCACAGAAAACATCGACTGGACTCTCGAGCAAGTCCAGGCTTTCGCATACACCAAAACGGTGCTCGCTAACGCCGCTTTGCTAGCCCACCCTGCCCCATCAGCGCGGATAGCACTCACCACTGACGTGTCCGACGTTGCCATAGGCACAGTGGTGGAGCAGTACGTTTCCGGTTTGTGGCAGCTGCTCGCAATTTTCAGCCGTACTCTGCGCAACAGCGAACGCAAATACAGTACATTTGACAGAGAGTTGTTGGCCTTCCACCTGGCGACGTGCCGCTTCCAGTCTTGGCTGGAAGGGAACGAGTTCACCGCGTTTGTTGATCATAAGCCACTAACGTACGCAATGTCCAAAGTCTCGGAACTGTGGTCGGCCTGGCAGCAACGACATTTGGCCACGATCTCGGAGTTCAGAACTGATATCCAGCATGTAGCCGGTAAGCTTAATGTCATGGCCGACTGCCTGTCGTGTGCGTTAGTCTCTCCGGTTTACATGGGAATAGATTTCCCCGCAATGGCTGCGGAGCAAACCGGGGGTGTGGACATTCGTGCACTCCAGTTTGCGCCTACTGGGCTAAAACTGGAGAGCAGGGCGGTGCAAGAAGGATGCCCCCCTTGCTCTGCGACGTCTCCATTGGTCACCCACGCCCAGTGGTTCTGAGCTTGTGGCGCCGCCGCATTTTCAAGTCAGACCATTCCCCTTCGCACCCTAGCGTGTGCGCCTCAGTTAAACTGATGAGGCAAAATTTGTCTGACCTCACTTACACAGGGACGTGAAAGAGTGGGCTGCAGCGTGCGTTGCGTGCCAGCAGGCCAAAGTGCACAAGCACACCAAAGCCCCCCTTGAGCTGTTCCAAATTCCGGCCAGGAGGTTCGACCACGTCCACATGGATTTGGTGGCCCTCCTCCTGCCATTGCAAGGTTTCATGCACCTTTTGACAATTGTGGACCGCGCCACGCGTTGGCCTGAAGTGGTTCCGCTGGCTTCCACCACATCCGCGGAAGTGGCTCGCACTTTTTTGTCAACTTGGGTTGCACGGTTCGGATCCCCGTCGGACATCACTTCCGACAGGGGTCCGCAATTCATTTCGGAACTCTGATCCATGATGGCCCAGAGCCTGGGGATCAAAATCCACCGCATACAACCCCCAGGCTAATGGGTTATGCAAACATTTTCATAGGTTGCTTTAAAGCAGCGCTCAGAGCTTCACTCATGGATGCAAACTGGGTCCAACTGCCTGCCTTGGGTCCTGTTAGAGTTGTGCTCCTCGCCTAAGGAGGACCTGGCAGCCTCCCCGGCAGAACTTGTTTTTTCTCAGCCGCTGTGGATCCCCGGGGAATTTTTACTGGAAAACCCTGCACCTGGGACCGACCTGCCCCCGCAATTTTTTCACAGTACAGGGCCAGCCAATGTGCCGGGCCCGGCGCACCATTGTTTTCCCCACACTTTTGTCCCAAAAACCTTACAGAGCGCCAAGTTCGTTTTTGTTAGGCACAACGCACACAGAACCCCATTGCGCCCACCGTATGACGGACCATTCAGAGTGCTAGAATCCAGGACAAAGCATTTTGTGTTAGACGTGGGGGGGGGGGGGGGAGGAAACCATCTGCATTGATTGACAGGCTTAAGCCCGCTTGTGTGTTGGCAGACAAACAGGTGGTGTCGGCTCAAGCTCCCCGGCGCAGACGCCCACCTACAGTGGTTCCGCAAGTTGGTGTTCCCCCTACAGAGAACTGTTGGCAGCAGACAAGGTCTTTCCCCTCCCCACCCTTTCCCCCTTCACAGGACTGCGCACTGGAGGCCGAGTTTGTCTCCTGCCCACCTCAACAGCAAAACACTTCGGCCGGTCCGGCGACTCCACATTACAGCCATTACGGGTGCGCGCTCAAGCCCAAGGTGCCAGAGGGTTAGAGCCCCTTTTGGGTGTTCGAGGTGGACACAATACACATGGCACTCCACCCAGGACAATGGGGTTGGTGGGGGAGAAGATAGTTAGGGATGCTAATGGAGAAAGGTGAGGGGAGCCAAACAAAGATGTGCCTTTCGCCCCCAGCCGCACCAGGTTCACACCTGAGGACGCAGGGGTGCGAATGTATTGTAGAAAGACCTGCTCTGTGATGTGTCTTAATGTCATGTTAATGTGTATACATGTCTTTCATGCCCTGTTTACCCTGTGTGCCAGAGGTGGGAATAAAAGTATATAAAGGAGTTTGCTCAGGCACTCGGGTTAGTTTCTGTGTTTTATGTTGGAAGGTGAATAAAGTTAGTGTGTCATCTAGCTCGCTGCCTCGTCTGCTTTCATCTTCTACAAACTCATTTTTTGCTATTTGTCAAGCATTGATTTGTCTGTGTTTCAGCAGTGGAGACATCAGGAGACAGGATAATTCCTATTGCCCAATAATTTTAAAATTGACCATTAAGTGTGAAAAAGTGTATTTCTGTGGGTAACAATCATCAGCTGGTGAGACTACATGAAGAGTCACAGCAGAACAAAAAATCAAGTGTATTCTGACCAATTATTCAAAACACAACAGAGTAATGTAATTGTTTACTGAACAATCACACCTCTGAGAAACTGTTTTCCCGGCACTGCGGCAGGTAATATGCTTGTCAATAGATGCCTGAACACTTGATGAGCTGTTTTGTTGAACTAAATTACTCTCGATTCTCTCCTCCCTGTCCTCTGCAGATGCACTTCATGTAGGGATGATGTTGTAACCATGGCAGCAAAGCTGAGAGAGCGAATGCGTGAGGAAAAAGATGGAGAGAAAGAGTTAACAGCGAACAAAAATCCAGAACCAAATCCAGTGTGGGAGAAAGATGGGACAAAGAGGAAAAGAGAGGGGAGAGGACCAGAGGATGGATAGAAGATGCTGATGTCAGTTTCCATGTCACCTCGCCCTCAAATCTCCTCTCCTCTCTCCATGAGGCTACTGATCTCTCTGTCTTTGAATCTATAGTGCCGGAGCACCAGAGGCTCCGCATCAATCCCACTCATCCTGTGAAATGGCAATTACGGCCTGTGATGACACCATGAAGACTGACAGCTCTGTGGAAGTGTCAAAGCTCTTTTGCCACTTCCCGTCCCACTCATACTCATACTCATAATTTCCTGTATAAAGGCTCACCCACGTTTCTCCTTGTCCCACAACCAAATCAAACATGGGAGAACACGTGCATCTTTCTCCAATTGGATTGTTTGCTGGCACTTTACTCTGTGTGAACTTTGCCAAGGGTGTATTTCCGCGTACGTGATTTTGAGTATCTTGTTCAGATTTGATTCCCCGGTTTGCGTGCCACCCATCCATTCATGCAATGTCAGAAATTATCGATGTGAATGCGCGTGGGAGTGCGTGTCCCCTTTTTTTACGAGCTCTGTTTGTTCTTAATTGCCAACTTCACGTCGAGTACGTCGTGTGAAACGACAAGGCGCGGATGTGTAACCGTGGATGGGCATACAGCTGTGCACTGTGTGTTTCTCTTTCAGTACCTGATGTCATTACTGTGTTTCCAGGTACTGATGTGTTACTGCACTGGAACTAACTGATGAAAGCACTGAGCCAGACCCAGGTATCGCGTTTGGATGTAAAGAAACCTCACACTAACTTTTGCTACTTGGGGATGTCCTAGACTCACTGTGTATTTTTTTATTTTGTTCTTGTCTATAATTGTGCAATATATCATGTAATCTCATCACTGTCTTTGCCACCCATGTGTAGCCAGTTTAGGATCATTTTCTGCTGTGGTGTTCCTCTCGGTGTCCACATCAGATTTCTGTACAGAATGTCGTTTTATTTTTGTTTCCTGTTTGTTTTTTCAAACCTGTACTGTACTGCTCTAAAACTAGTAGAAAATGCACTGAGAGCCCAGCAGAAAGGTGAAATGATAGGTGATTGATCAGGTCCCTGTCCTGAGCAGTTGCCGTGTCCAGATTTAGTCTCCTGTCATGTCCTTTTCTTTTGCAAAAACTGGATGAGGGTTATTAGCGCAGCGGACGCCTCACCTCCACAGGGGGAAATTAAAGGTGCCGCTAACACAGAGAGGTTTGTTAATGTAGCGTTAACATTTTGCAGACAGGACACCTAAAGGTCAGTGAGAGAATTCAAATGAACAAAAGCCCATTGGAAAGCGGTGTAGACTAAAGTCTGTCAATCACAACCTTAGCAAAGCCTGGAATGACGTAAAGATTAATTCAGACAGCCAGAGACAGGAGGCTTTAATGAGACATTAAATGTTAATGTGGATTTTCTAACAGATCCAAGGTCAAGTTAGAGCCACAGCAAGAATCTATATAAATACATATAGCACAAACCTTCAAACAGAGGGGAGAATGCTCTGCTGCACAAAATCTAAAATCATTGCTGGGATGTACAGTTGAAAGGGGCAATAATCGATTGGGTTTGAAGTTGTTTTTCTATTGACTGTGTCTGTTCTATGTACATGTACTGTATGTGTGTTAATGTGCACATGCCTTCCCATTGAGATGAACAGGGTCATGTTTCTCAGTTAGGGATGAAAGGTCTCTAGCGAGCTAGTAGCTTGTACTAACTTAGCAATGTTTTTGTGGCCGTGATTCAGTCCATACACCATGTCACTTGGCTCTAGGATCACTCATCTGCTAAAAAACAAAACAAAATGGATTTTGTTTAAAGAGTCCTAAGTCGGGTCAGATCTGGAATGTCAAAGCGAGTGTGAGCTGGAACTGCACAGGCTGGTGGTTTCTAACAAAATCCAAGAATTGCAATCATAACTGCTGACAATGTAAAAGCCCAATCCCCCCTGCAGCTACTACTCTACTACCAGCAGAGAGAGACTTTTGTTAGAAATCATTGCCACGCAGGGATACATTCTCAATTTTTACTTGTGACCAATCTAAATACGTCAGCTGACATTTGGGCATCTTGTTGTTCCACTCTCCTCCATTATTCCCTCTTCTGGTGGTTTCTCTTTCTCCGTGAATGATCTTTTCATTACACGCTTCACCCCCACAACAGAGCTCGATCCATCCTGGGCCAACCTCCGACTGTTACTCTGTCCTCTGTATATAGGTAATGCCATTCATGTGTTTTTAGACGTGTTCTCTCTCTCTCTCTCTGTAAAGTGATCAAAGCCCCATTGGATGACGTACTGTACGTGGGACAAATTATTGCTGTATCTGTGTTTGAATGGTTGTATTTTGAAGGTGTCATCATCCAGGGATGGGTGGGTGGGGTCGGTGTTTGTAGTGTTTGTGATGTTTGTGTCCATCTCCAGGAGTAAGGGGGTGGGACTTGGGGTGGGTTGGGGACTAAGGGCAAACTATCACAACTGGTCTATACCAAGAGTGTCTTCATCAAGGAAGTGGACAGGACAGGGTCTGTCCTCTTCAAAACAGGAACATTTTTTGCACCAAAGTCATCATCAAAGCGCAGCTTCTTCTTATTCTAAGTCACTATGGATGGATGATATCAGAACTCAAAGGATTTTTTTGGTTCTTTTTATTTTGAAGACAAAGAAACTGTCTTTATTTTGTGCATGATTAAGTGTCGTCTTTTTATTGGCTTGTGTGCCCGGTAAAAGCATGACCATTGTGTGAACTCTCACTTACCGGTGTGTTTGGAAAATGTTAAGGAAATTTCTCCATGAGATTTTTTACTTACCTCTTGACATGAAAGTCCATTGACATTCATAATCAGCTGTTTTACAATGTAGGATCTGTAACTGTTTGAAGGCTGGCTCGCATGCAGAAATGCAACTTGCAAGTAACGCATCAAACTTCAAACTCAGTTACCATAACTGCATCTCTGTAAAACACCATGGATGTCAATGCCAGTTATCACCTAGCTAGCTAAACATTGCAGTCTTGTAAAATCGCTCTTTATTAAAGCGTTGCTATTTTCAATACGTGTGTTTGAATGCTTGCTCCTTTTTCATACTATGCCAGCAGCATCATGGGAGGTTGTGATGAAAGTTCAAGTGTTTCTGTGGTGTTTTTTTAATGTGTTTGCCCAGTCTCGTCCTGTCTGTTGTCATTAACTAAAATTACTAGTTCCCAGACATCTTTTGAATACAAACTGGTTTCAGGAGGAACCAGTTTCAGTTACACCAAAACTCTGAACAATTTAAACTAACCAGGTCAGGGAATGTCATATAAAGGTTGTTTTTTTTGTTTTTTGTTTTTTTTAAATTTAGATCAGTGACATTGTTTGCAGCCCTACTGTACTTTGCTAATTCCAGTTGAGGACAGAATTATGAACCCCCTTATGAAAATTTCATTTAAAATAAAGGTATTTCCCAAGTGCTGTTAAACAATGCAGAGAAATTTTAACACAGCTTTGCCAAACATCCTGGTTTTCTTTAGAAAGCCTACATTATTTTTACTTCGCACACAGAAGCAAAATAATTTCTTAAAAACCAAAAACTACCAGTTAAAATTATGAGCCCCCTGAAAAACTGACCTTTTATTGAGCCATAGCACAAACCACTGCTGTGCAATGTGTGCTTTAATTTTGTAATGCTCATAGCTCGTAAAATCAACTGAAAACTGAGGGTTATCTTCCAATTTACACACAGTACAATGCATCCAGAAAGTATTCATAGCGCTTCACTTTTTCCACATTTTATGTTACAGCCTTATTCCAAAATGGAATAAATTCATTTTTTCCTCAAAATTCTACGCACAATACCCCATTAATGACAACATGACAAAAGTTTTTTTTTTTTTTTAGATTTTTGCAAATTTATTAAAAAAAAACAAGAAATCACACGTACATAAGTATTCACAGCCTTTGTTAAATACTTTGTTGATGCACCTTTGGCAGCAATTACAAACTCAAGTCTTTGTGAATATGATGCCACAAGCTTGGCACACCTATCTTTGGTCAGTTTCGCCCATTCGTCTTTGCAGCACCTCTCAAGTTCCATCAGGTTGGATGGGAAGTATCGGTGCACAGCCATTTTCAGATCTCTCCAGAGATGTTCAATTGGATTCAAGTCTGGGCTCTGGCTGGGCCACTCAAGGACATTCACAGAGTAGTCCTGAAGCCACTCCTTTGATATCTTGGCTGTGTGTTTAGGGTCGTTGTCCTGCTGAAAGATGAACCATCACCCCAGTCTGAGGTCAAGAGCGCTCTGGAGCAGGTTTTCATCCAGGATATCTCTGTACATTGCTGCATTCATCTTTCCCTCTACTAGTCTCCCAGTTCCTGCCACTGAAAAACATCCCCACAGCATGATGCTGCTACCACCATGCTTCACTGTAGGGATGTTATTGGCCTGGTGATGAGCGGTGCCTGGTTTCCTCCAAACATGACGCCTGGCATTCACGCCAAAGAGTTCAATCTTTGTCTCATCAGACCAGAGAATTTTGTTTCTCATGGTCTGAGAGTCCTTCAGGTGCCTTTTGGCAAACTCCAGGTAGGCTGCCATCTGCCTTTTACTAAGGAGTGGCTTCCGTCTAGCCACTCTACCATACAGGCCTGATTGGTGGATTGCTGTAGAGATGGTTGTCCTTCTGGAAGGTTCTCCTCTCTCCACAGAGGAACGCTGGAGTTCTGACAGAGTGACCATCGAGTTCATGGTCACCTCTCGGACTAAGGCCCTTCTTCCCCGATTGCTCAGTTTAGACGGCCGGCCAGCTCTAGGAAGAGTCCTGGTGGCTCCGAACTTCTTCCATTTATGGATGATGGAGGCCACTGTGCTCATTGGGACCTTCAAAGCAGCAGAAATTTTTCTGTACCCTTCCCCAGATTTGTGCCTCGAGACAATCCCGTCTCTGAGGTCTACAGACAATTCTTTTGAATTCATGCTTGGTTTGTGCTCTGACATGCACTGTCAGCTGTGGGACCTTATATACACAGGTGTGTGCCTTTCCAAATCATGTCCAATCAACTGAATTTACCACAGGTGGACTCCCAATAAAGCTGTAGAAACATCTCAAGGATGATCAGTGGAAACAGGATGCACCTGAGCTCAATTTTGAGCTTCATGACAAAGGCTGTGAATACTTACAGTGGGGCAAAAAAGTATTTAGTCAGCCACCAATTGTGCAAGTTCTCCCACTTAAAAGATGAGAGAGGTCTCCAATTTTCATCATAAGTATACCTCAACTATGAGAGACAAAATGAGAAAAAAAAATCCAGAAAATCACAATGAAAGATTTTTAATGAATTAATTGGTAAATTCCTCGGTAAAATAAGTATTTGGTCAATAACAAAAGTTCATCTTAATACTTTGTTATGTACCCTTCGTTGGCAATGACAGAGGTCAAATGTTTTCTGTAAGTCTTCACAAGGTTTTCACACACTGTTGCTGATATTTTGGCCCATTCCTCCATGCAGATCTCCTCTAGAGCAGTGATGATTTGGGGCTGTCGCTGGGCAACACAGATTTTCAACTTCCTTCAAAGATTTTCTATGGGGTTGAGATCTGGAGTCTGGCTAGGCCACTCCAGGACCTTGAAATGCTTCTTACGAAGCCACTCCTTCGTTGCCCGGGCGGTGTGTTTGGGATCATTGTCATGCTGAAAGATCCAGCCACGTTTCATCTTCAACGCCCTTGCTGGTGGAAGGAGGTTTTCACTCAAAATCTCACGATACATGGCCCCATTCATTCTTTCCTTTACACGGATCAGTCGTCCTGGTCCCTTTGCAGAAAAAGCCCCAAAGCATGATGTTTTCACCCCCATGCTTCACAGTAGGTATGGTGTTCTTTCTCCTCCAAACACGACAAGTTGAGTTTTTACCAAAAAGTTCTATTTTGGTTTCATCTGACCATATGACATTCTCCCAATCCTCTTCTGGATCATCCAAATGCTCTCTAGCAAACTTCAGACGGGCCTGGACATGTACTGGCTTAAGCAGGGGGACACGTCTGGCACTGCAGAATTTGAGTCCCTGGTGGCGTAATGTGTTACTGATGTAGCCTTTGTTACTTTGGTCCCAGCTCTCTGCAGGTCATTCACTAGGTCCCCCCGTGTGGTTCTGGGATTTTTGCTCACCGTTCTTGTGATCATTTTGACCCCACGGGGTGAGATCTTGCATGGAGCCCCAGATGGAGGGAGATTATCAGTGGTCTTGTATGTCTTCCATTTTCTAATAATTGCTCCCACAGTTGCTTTCTTCACACCAAGCTGCTTACCTATTGCAGATCCAGTCTTTCCAGCCTGGTGCAGGTCTACAATTTTGTTTCTGGTGTCCTTTGACAGTTCTTTGGTCTTGGCCATAGTGGAGTTTGGAGTCTGACTGTTTGAGGTTGTGGACAGGTGTCTTTTATACTGATAACGAGTTCAAACAGGTGCCATTAAAACAGGTAACGAGTGGAGGACAGAGGAGCCTCTTAAAGAAGAAGTTACAGGTCTGTGAGAGCCAGAAATCTTGCTTGTTTGTAGATGACCAAATACTTATTTTACCGAGGAATTTACCAATTAATTCATTAAAAATCCTTCAATGTGATTTTCTGGATTTTTTTTTTCTCATTTTGTCTCTCATAGTTGAGGTATACCTATGATGAAAATTGGAGACCTCTCTCATCTTTTAAGTGGGAGAACTTGCACAATTGGTGGCTGACTAAATACTTTTTTGCCCCACTGTATGTAGATGTCATTTCTTAGTTTTTTTTATTTTTAAGAAATTTGCTGAAATCTCAAAAAGTCTTTTTTCACATTGTCATTATGGGGTATTGTGTGTAAAATTTTGAGGGGAAAAAAAATTAATCCATTTTGGAATAAGGCTGTAACATAACAAAATGTGGAAAAAGTGAAGCACTGTGAATACTTTCCAGATGCACTGTATAAAAACCTCAGCAAGAATTTGAGCTGTCATTTGAGAAAGTATCATGCCAAAAACAAAAGAAATCAATTTAGACTTGAGAAAAAGAATTGTTGAAGCTAGTGAGAGGTGTGTCTAAAGACCCCAGAACAACTGCCAAGACACTACTGAATGATTTAGCCAAGTCAGGAATTGTAGTCTCAAAGAAGACACTCATTCGAACTCAGCATGGGAATGGACTGTGAGGTTGCAGACCAAGAAAAACTCCACTTCTGCAGAAGAGACATCTCCAAGCCAGACTGAAGTATGCTCAGGACAACCTGAAGAAAGATCATGCATACTGGA
Organism: Pholidichthys leucotaenia; assembly: GCA_020510985.1. Classification (NCBI taxonomy): domain Eukaryota; kingdom Metazoa; phylum Chordata; class Actinopteri; order Cichliformes; family Pholidichthyidae; genus Pholidichthys; species Pholidichthys leucotaenia. The sequence continues at coordinate 387,994,208 of CM035844.1, read as the reverse complement.
AGCACGTCCTTTAGTCAGATGAGACAAAATTAGAGCTCTCTGGCCACAAAGACACTGCTGATGTTTGGAGAAAGAAGAGAGATGTGTACAAGCCAAAGAACACTGTCCCCACAGTGAAACACGGTGGTGGGAGTATTATGCTGTGGGGGTGCTTCTGTGCATCTGGAACTTTGAATCTCCTCAAAGTGGAGGGAAAGAAAGAAATGTGTATGAAGAAAGAAAGAAATGTGTACATTTTGAAAGAAAACTTCAAGTAGTCAGCAGCAAAACTGGGTCTGGGTCATCACTTTGTCTTCCAACACGACAAAGACCCAAAACATACATCGCTCCTGGTGACCTCCAGAAGACCAAAGTGAATGTTACTGACTGGCATTCACAAAGTCCTGACTTGAGTCCCATTGAAAATCTGGGGGGTGAACTGAAGACCAAGGTCCAAGCCAAGAAGACCATCAAATCTGGAGGAGCTTCAGCGATTTGCCAGAGAATGGGTGGGAATTGGTAAGGAGCCATGTGTGAGACTTGTTGAAAACTACAACAAATGACTGCAAGCTGTTATCCAGCAAAAAGGATACACAATTGACTATTAGCATTAGGTGGGCTCATAATTTTGACCCTGGTAATTTTTGTTTCTGTGTGCAAAGTTAAATAAGATAATCCTTTACTAATCCCACAATGGGAACATTTACAGTATTACTGCAGCAAAGGGATAGCACTACTCAGAGCAATAATAATAAAATATGGCCAAACAGTATATACACAGGGCAAGAAGTTAAAAAATAAGTACAATAGTATTTACAGCAGTACTAAGCAGTTCAATTAAGTTATTCAGTAATATATTGCAAATAACGTAAGCATCCAAAATAAAACTAGGATGTCTGGGAAAGCTGTGTTAAAAAAAATTCTTTGTGCTGTTTAACAGCACAGACCTCAGAGATAGGGTGAGGAGCTCAGTCATCCGGGAGAGGCTCAGAGTAGAACCGCTGCTCCTCCACATTGAAAGGAGTCAGTTGAGGTGGTATGGGCATCTGATTAGGATGCCTCCTGGACGCCTCCCACTTGAGGTGTTTCAGGCACGTCCCACTGGGAGGAGACCCCGGGGCAGACCCAGGACTCGGTGGAGAGACTATGTCTCCCAGCTAGTCTGGGAACGCCTTGGTATCCCCTCTGAAGAGCTGGAGCAGGTGGCTGGGGAGAGGGAAGTCTGGGCTTCTCTGCTTGAACTGCTGCCTCCGCGACCCGGACCTCCGGAAAAGCGGTAGAAGATGGATGGATGGATGGATGTTTAACAGCACTTGGGAAGCACTTTAAAAGTATTTGTTTTCCATGGGGGGGGGGGGGGGGCTTATAACTCTGTCCTCAGTGTATATATCCCAGTATCATATATTTGCATATTATGGTTTAGTAAAAAAAAAAAAAAAGCAACTTCCTTCCTATCCCTCTCACTGGGACAGACTACAAAAGGCAATTTTGAGTTGTAATATCTGAGTCAGACTAACTAAATATTGCCTTAAGGAACTTACACAGTTTTGAAAGGCAAGATCATTTATGAAAATTATTCTTAGTTTTTGCAGATTCTAATAACCTTTTAAGTATCCAGCCCAAAAATCACTGTCAGTGCAAAGTAATGGTATATCAATTCTTAACAGAGGCTGCAGTCACAGTACAAAACACAGGAGCGCATCACCTTTCCATCTCTCAACTTTTTATATTATTCCCTTTAAAGAAATGAAAGAAATCAAAACTATGGATCTGCAGAATTGTTACACACAGTACATGCCCTGTAATGCTTTCCAAGAAGGCATGAAAGCATGTAAGTATGAAAGCATACTTTCATAACAGGGCTGCTTGTAGATTTTCCAAGAATTGTTAAGACATCTTCGGGCTGCATACTCCAGAAGCCCTAGAGAACAAACTGTTGCATCTGTCACTGTAGGTCCTTCCCAGGCTCACTTGGGTGCTGGAAACATGCTGCCAGACAGCAAAAACTGCAATCCCACATATTTATGCCAGCGAATGGTGCATGTCTCAGCAGTTTTACAGCCCACCCTTTGTCCATTTGCGTGCATAGGCCTACTCATCGCATCATCTCAGTGTCTACTGCATTCACTGCACTTGTTCAGTAGTGTGAACTGTTCATTGTTGAGGGCATGAAACTCAGCGTGTTGTTCACAGGGAAATAAATCCCATACCTTCAAACACCCTTTTTTTGTATATTAAAGTGATTAAATTATCATCCTATTTTGATTGTTATCAGATTGGTTTTTATTTGAACAGCATAGATTGATGTTTTTGAAAGAAAATGGAATAAAACGTCAACTGATGCTAACCTCAGTTAGTGAGTCCTCCAGAAAATCTTGCATACTGTACCATACTTCAACATATTGCTAAAGTTTGCAGTTGGCAATCTTTATTTTGAAGTTGGCAGACTTTTCTTTTCCAGAATCTCCTTTAGTGTGGTGGACTAGAGTGACCGGAAGCTACATCAAGTCATGCTGTTGGCACCAGCCTTGAGTTCTACAATATGAAAAAGGGTTGCAGGCTTATGCAGTTAACAAAAACCACTGCCAACTGGCCAATCAGTTCACATCACAGACTTCATATAAATATAAATGGCATGCCACTACTTACGTCCACTGCAGAAAAGCGAAGCTCTTCTTCCTGGATTTAGGGTGCTGCCATCTTCAGCTTTTCGAGCCAGAGTCCGCAGAGTAGCGACAGGGAAACTGAGCCATGCAGCTGAAATCGCACCCATGTGGCCACCAGAATGAGCTACAAAAATTTACACCTGAATATGCATCAAGCATGGACCTGCACAATGTAACCACAAATCAGCATCACGACTAAGCAACATACTTTGTTCTTCCAATGATTCTTTTTTCAGGGATGAGAATGGGGTTTGGGAAAAAAAGAGGAAACTAAGCCGGGGGTGTTGGGGGACGCAGGCCCCCAAGCCGGATCCAAGGCGGAGCCTTGGTGGGGGGTCTAGAGGGCAACGCCCCCCAGAAGCTAACGAAATCTGGTGTTTTAGAATGCTCAAATGTGGTCTTACATTTAAAGTTAGAAGTAAGTACAAATGCATTTATAGTTTACCTTTTTAATCTGCTGCTGCATCACATGTGTAAATTTATGATATCTGAATGGTATGTTGATGTAATAATACTAAATTATATTTTACTACTATTTAATATGTTTAGAACTGACACAGAATTACACTTACATAGTTCTAGAACAGACAAAATAATTTAACCAAGTAAAATAAATTATAAATATTAACAAAATTCCATCACCAAGTCCATCACCCATTTATTAAAATATACTGACATTCTGCAAACATTTTGATTTATTAATGTGTGCATTAATGTGTGCAAAATCTTTCATTTTAAAATGTCACCTGATTTGAGCTGAGTTAGGTGAACAGATTTCAAGTGTGGAGTATGACAATTTTTTTCCTTTCTTCTTTATGACTGGCGCCTAGCGGCTGCCCCGGCCTTGGATGCGCTCTGCAGAGCGTGCCCAAATGCCAAGTCACGTTTTGTTACCTTGTATTCATACATGTGTAATGACAATAAAGTTGAATCTCATCTCATCTCATCTCATCATTTGTTAGTGTTACTAGGAATATAAAAAAAGTTGCATATTAGTCTATTTTAATATTTGAAAGATAATCTAAGAAAGTAAGTAAAACCTAAAAGATGTTTAATATTTTTATGCAATGACCATAAAGAAATTATGTTTACTAATAAAAGCAAAGATATCTTAGGAAAGGCAACCCATCACCACCCAAGACAAAAAAACCTTACACATGCATTATTAACTCCTCCTAGTGAAACAAAAAATGATAAATTATATTCAAAATTCTTAGATTGCATTTCAAATTGTGAGAAAATATGTCATAACATTTATCTATTAACAATCGATAATCAGCATTCAAATGCAATTAGTGTTTCAAAACAGGCATGACGTCACAACTTACACATGCTATTTCATAACAAATTCATTACGCGAAAATTCTCATGTACATTACTTATAACGAGAAAAAAATCTTACCTCGGAATGTGTCTTCCGATCACTAATTGCTGTAATCGGGGCCGAATGTGATGAACTTTGATTGACTGGCATCTGAATTTGACCGTGTCCATCGATCGTTTTGAACGCAGCACGAGCGAGTAGTTCGATCTCCTTGTAGCCACAATTTTGAGATGTTTCTGTTTTGAACAGTGCTCAACTAAGGCAACACAACCACGAGATCCATAACTCAAGAAATCGTTGCAACAAACACACTGGGCTTTCCCTGGTACTTTGCATTTCGCTATGAAGTCGGCCATTTTTTCAACCACAACTTTGGTATTTTTACCGATCTTTACAGTCACTGACAGTTTTTTCGAGCCATTCCCAACTAAACTTGTTCCTTATCCCTTTGTCGATTTCTAAAATTCTTGCTTTGTTGTCTTTCATGAGTTTTAGGTTCACCATTTTCACGAAATCGGGAAAACTCGGTTGATTGAACTGTCCACCATTTGCATTTCGCTCCGCGTGTGTTGGATATGACAAAGGAATAACAAAATCGCCGATTGGTTGCTTCAATAAGTATCAGCCAATCAGTGGCCTTGTTACATTACATTACTGATCTCGCTGGGTAGCGCGTTCTGCGTGGTGGATTTTAGCAGCCGATCGAAAATACGACTCGCCGCTCATAACAGACCTCACCCTCCCCCCTAAAATTTTCTCCTCGAATTTAGACGATTCATAAGAATGACCCTAGACATGATCAAATCCGAGGAATTCCGCGGATCCACGGAGGAGTCTCATCCCTGTTTTTTATTTCAACACTACTCACAAAAAGTTAGGGATATTCAGCTTAAGGGTGAAATTTCAGGATGTACCTAAAATGCACTATAACCTTTCCAGGTGAACTTAATTTGACCTTCTCTAACCTTTTGAATGCACATGTCCAACTGTTCAGTGTTTCAGTACTTTTTGGATAACTTGCTGCTCTCTAAAGCCTTATTCATGCTGCATTTCCTGTCTAATCCACTTTGGTCCGCGTGCACTTTGGACGAGCCCGGCACGCACGCAGTGCTGTTCATGCTCACTTTTTTCATGTACCCAGGCCAAGCGGTTGACACAAGTGCACAACCATTTGTAGTTTCACTCCCGCCTGATAGGTAGTGCCAATGTGCTGACGCACCAGGATTTTCACAAACGAAGAAACGCTGCTTGTTTTCTGCTGCCCGACTTCCCGGTTTTCACTCCTTTTCCATGAAGATGCTGCTGTTGCTTAAGTATTTATGTATGATTCATGTATGTTTATTCTCATCTTCCGCTTCCTCGTTGTCTTCTTCGTCTACTTTGTCTTAGTATGCTGTGCCGATATCACCACCTCGTAAATGAGACGTTCAGTCTTGCACATGCGCTTTTCAGCACGTTCAGGTTGTGGGCAGGTGGTGCGGTCAGAAAATTTGGGCTGCACACGGTCGTCCGCGGTTGAGCACTGCGGACACCAGCAGAGTGGAGACAATGATGTAAATTTCATCACGAGGTTTCTGGTTACACATACGCAGACAGCAGAGGTGCAGCATGAATCCAGCTTAACAAGATGCTTAACGCCAAAATTCACAACAGGTGTTTGATCCATGAATCGACCAATAAATTTTCTGGTTCAGTTAGAATTGGTATTTAAACAGTCCTCGTCATCATGCTGTTCACATTTTGACATCATGAGACCAAGATGACACCTCACAGTTCATCAACAGTACCTCACCACTGCGAGGCTTCAAACAGGATGTTGTCAGAGGGAAGTGGCCACTGAGCTTAGAGTGTCATCAGCAGGTTGCAACAGAGATACAGAGACTGGAAGAGTCACAGAAAGGCATAGAAATGGACGTCCTTTGGCCACATCCTACACTGATGACCGCTTCACTGTGAACAGTGCCCTGCGGAACCAGATGATGAATGCCACTCAACTCCAGGCACATTTAAGGGAGGTGAGAGGCACCCAAGTGTCACATCAAGACCATTCAAAACCATTTACATCAGCGTGGTCTGCATGCTAGATGACCTGCAAGGGTACCTGACCACACCAGACACAGGCATCATCGTCTTGCATTGGCCAGGGAGCATTTATGCTGGGCAAGGGACCAGTGGGCCTCAGTGCTGTTCTCTGATGAAAGTTGATTCACGATGAGCAGAAATGATGGCTGCCACTGATGTTGGAGATGTCAAGGAGAGCGTTATGCATCAGCCACTGTTGTGGTGGCATTACACTCTGCGCAGGTGTGTCTAGTCCATACAGACCTGCCCTACACCTTGTGAATGGTACAGTGACAAGCTAATACTATCTGAATAACATCATTAATGCAGTCACTGTGCCCCAGCATGAACAACACAAGCCTAATTTCATCTTCATAGACAACAATGCTCCAGCTCATCGAGATTGCATCATTTGGGAACGGCTGATGGAGGCTGGGGTACCTCAAATGGAGTGGCCTGCACTTTCTCCAGACTTGAATCCCATAGAAAACAGCTGAGTTGCCATGTAGAGGCTTGTAACACTGCACCCCACAACCTCAATGACCTGAGGGCCGCCCTTCAAGAAGAGTGGAATGCCATGCCTCAGCAGGCAATAAGTCAACTTGTGAATAGCATCAGATGTCGTTGTCAAGCTGTAATTGATGCTCAAGGGTACATGACAAGTTATTGAGACACTGACATTGTTTGATGTGGTATACCCAACACTGTTGTTGGCTTTTGTTTCAATAAATTGTTTAAAATGAGGAAATAACCATTGCATGTTTCTACTTAAATGCCCTAATTCCATGACATATCATTGTAGCAAGAACTTTTTACATTTTCCATAAATTTCACCCGAAAGCCAAATATCCTTAACCTTTTGTGAGTAGTGTATATGTAGTTACATTTTATTTTTTGAGGTATAAAGCAGAATGTCCAATCAATAACTTAATTTATCACAAGATTATTGAAATTAGTAGTAATTTTTTTTTATATTAGTTAAATTTTACTTTATTCATCTATCAGAGAAATTTATAATTATTTCTGAAAATTTCCTCACTTATATTGTGAAGGCTTGGCTTGGCTTCTCCTTCGAACTGCTGTTGACGGATCAAGATTAGTTTCATTTTTAAGCTGCTGTATTCAGTTCATGATATTTTGAATTTCATGAAGAGATGAGTAAGTTAGAGCAAAGACTAAAGCAGCTCTACATCACTTCAACTGTGGCTTGTTTCAGAAAGCAGGTTTAGTGAAAACTCAAAAGTTAGTTGAATGTGAGGTGAAGAAAATTAACATACTTTTCACTAAACCTGCTTTCTGAAACAGGGCCCTAGTCTTCTGCTAGTCTAGCATTAGAATTTGTTTTTAGCAGGATAATAGAGAGCCTAAGTTACGCCCGCTGTACTTCTGCATATGGGACCTTAAATCGGAAAAAAATCTCCACTGAAATGAATGGCAAAAGCAAAATGATCTTTTGATCCCTATCAAATTTTGTCACAAGTTACACGTATGATGTTTGTCAATTTAACCCCTTGCACTCAGGTCAAGTTCCTTAAAAACGCCAAAAAATAATGTGCCCAAAGTAAATCGACTTCAACCCTTTGCAGCATCTTCATGGGGTTGGTCTCATTTAAAAGAAAACACTTTGAATTTTTTGGCAAAACAGTCATAATCTCTCTAAGTGCTCCGGCCACTGAGTTACAGTCATCTAAACATACTGAACTTGAAGAAAATAAATTTGGCCTGGGCGTTTTTTTGGATACAAATGCTTGCAAATAACACACAGCTTCAGATCCGGGCTGGAAAATGCAACAGAAATGTAGAACCAACTGTTATCCAGCTGAAGTCAAAATTTTGTAACAATACCACAAAAAATGAATATATTACACAGCTATTTCCTCAGGTAGTTCCCAGGCGTTTTTGAACTGTGCCAAATTGTGCCAAATGGCAGAGTTTGGAAAACCGTCTGTAACTTTTGAATGATTCAATATAGAAGCTTCATCTTGGGCTCTAATGAAAGGTGACACTCAAGGCTGTGTGTGTTTGTGTGTGTGTGTGGGGGGGGTTTGTTCCCCCCCCCTCGCTACAGAGGATGGACATCAGCCATCGCTACATGACGGAATAGTCATGTGGCCACCGCGGCGCAGTCACCGCGGCTCCCCCCCCCTTGCTACAGAAGAGTAGCGGGGGGGCGGGGGCGTTCACGGTCCGGATGTGGCGCACGACCCATGTACCGCACGAAGTCTGAAGTTCGTGCGCCGCACAGTTGTAATTTACTGATCGGTCAAAAGTCATTTTTGATTACAATTTTCAGGGATAAAGAATAATTTAACTTATAACACCTTACCTCTTCACAGCAGCAGTGTCCTGGCGAACTTCTCTTCCTCATTGTCAGACGAACGCGACGCTGGTCCCTTGTTACGGACTCGTGGTTCTGGTCTCGGCGACCCGGTCAAAACATAATTCCATTATTGCGGTTTTGCGCTTCCATGATTGCGGTTTTGGCGAATGATTTACGACCTTTGTCGTCAGCCTCCGTCGGTCTATGATGACCATGGAAGAGAATCCTAAACATCTATTCTGCTCGAATAAAAAAAAAAAAGCACCGCCTGTGACTGAAGAGTCCGATGCACGAATGGCTGTCCCTGTCACACAGGTAGCACTTGTGGGTGGTTTCCGTGCTGCTGGGTCTGTGATGGTTCTTCCTGCGAGTCCTTTTTTTCATCTGCTGCAGCAGTCTGTCTTCACCCAGCCTTACAAAAAACAGCTCGCGAACTTCTGTGCTTCAATTGGCTCGCTGCATTCACAGCGTTGGTAGGCGGGTCCTTCTTGCTTGGTTTTCAGTCATTGGTTCTTCAAGGTTTCAGAAACCCAATTCAAGGCTCTTATTAGTCGAATGAGAGGTCAATCATATCTGATTTGTTCGCGGCTGTGTCTGTAGTGGAAGAACTTTTTTTTTTTTTTTTTTCCAGTGCGCGCTTGGAGGCAGTGCCCTCGTGCGCTCTGGGACACAAGAGACGTGCCCGTCCGCGGTACACCGGAGTGCAAGAGGTTAAATGATAATTTTGTAAATATGTAAATAACATGTAAATAACAGTGTGGGTTGTTGTCTAACTGTTAAGGTATAAGGTTGTGAAAATATGTAAATTAAAGACTACAAATACAGACTCAAGTAACTTACATCATTTTCAAAGTGCACCCAGGAGGAAATAACTAACAGTCCTCTGAATGAGTTGTAGCTCTCAAAATGCATTTGTGTTGTTTTTCTCCTCTTTAGATCCTTCTTTCACGGGTCAGAAAACAGGAGGTGAGCTGTGAGAAGTAAACTGCCATATTATACGACAACCAGCAACTTTAATTACATAGAAAACTATCTTTTAAACTGACAAACATATGTGTAACTCATTACAAAATTCGATCAGGATCAAAAGATGATTTCGCTCTTTCCGTGGAGATTTTTTCCAATTTAAGGTCCCATTGCGGAAGTAGAGGGGGCATGACTTAGGGTCTCTAATAGGTGTGAAAAGAGAAGTGAACTGAACAGGAGCTGCTGCTGCTACTCTTTGCAAAGAGAGACTGATTAAATACATTAACTATCAACTTGTATCAGATTGTTGCACCATTATTTACTGTTCAGAAAGCACTTATTTCATACTGAATTTAATAGAACATTTATTTAGCTGCAAATATAAAAGGGTGCATGAACACACACACACATACAGTGGAGGGAGTCTTAACAGAGGAAAAAAAACAAACAAAACAAACACAGCCAAAATTATGTCAGAGTCTGAATGTCGGTTTTACTTAATTTCCAGTTAATCACCCATCCCTACATCAGCATAAGAACTACAGTGTCTCACAAAAGTGAGTGCACCCCTCACATTTTTGTAAATATTTTATATCTTTTCATGGGACAACACTATATGACACTTTGATACAATGTAAAGTAGTCAGTGCACAGCTTGTATAACAATGTAAATTTGCTGTCCCCTCAAAATAACTCAACACAGTCATTAATGTCCAAACCGCTGGCAACAAAAGTGAGTACACCCCTAAATGAAAATGTTCAAATTGTGCCCAATTAGCCATTTTCCCTCCCCGGTGTCATGTGACTTGTTAGTGTTACAAGGTCTCAGGTGTGAATGGGGAGCAGGTGTATTAAATTTGGTGTCATTGCTCTCATACTGGTCACTGGAAGTTCAACATGGCACCTCATGGGAAAAAACTCTGAGGATCTGAAAAAAGAATTGTTGCTCTACATAATGATGGCCTAGGCCAGTGTTTTTCAACCTTTTTTAAGCCACGACACATTTTTTTACATTGACAAAATCCTGGGGCACACCACCAACCAAAATGACACAAAATGACACTCTAACACATTAAAAATAATAAAATATAGTTAGCAATACAGTTTCTAAATGTATTTATACTCACTCAGTGTGAACCCTGGGCCTGTTTAGATGAACACAAAGCTGATATCCTGGCAGGAATGGAAGAAAGACACACACGGAGCTCTTCCTCAACAGCTCTCAGTCTCTCTCTGTTTTTAGTTTTTATCACAGTCAAGCTTGAAAAGCTCAGCTCACACAGATATGTTGTGGAAAATGGGAGCAATGTTGAAACAGCTTTGTTGGCCAGACTGGGGAACTCCTTGGCAGCAGTCAACCAAAAACTGTCCAAAGGAAGATCAGCAAAGTTTACCTTTAAACCATGATCTTGTTTCAGTTCAATGAGTTCCTCTTGCTCCTGTAAAGTCATGTCATTTCCATCAACTGATGCTGAGCTGTATGGGTTCCTAACCCAGTCAAGGCATTGTGTGAAGTCTGAAGAGAAATAAAATAACTTCTCCTCGAGTTTTCAAATGTGTGCCAATCACCTGGCACAGTGCAGCAGTATTAACATTTCATTTCATTTTCATGTGTCACAGGTTTGAACGGAATAAATCATTTTGACATGCGGAGGTCGACACTTCGACATTCAAAAAATAGAAGAAGCAACTTCCGGTGTTAGCGAGCCCTGCTTCGTGTCGAAATTGACCTGTATCGTGTTATTCAGACTGTACTTTTGCTTCTGCTAGTCTCCGTAATGAAGCTACAAGTACATACTTCTGCATATGACGAAAAGAGGGAGACAGCAGGACAATACAGACCAGTTTTGTTTTACTCCCGCTATGTTTTCCGCTAGCTGCTGCTAAGGCGGAAATACGTCATGTCGACGTGCGGCTGGTGTACAGACATGCGCAGTAAACATATTTTCTGCCCTGTGCTCGGAATAAGTGTTTTCATGCGCACCATTCGGATTAACAATCGGCATAACCCACCCCTCTCAATCGGAATGAAATTTTGATCAGAATGAGCGTGATCGGGTTAGAATATTCAGATTGCCATGTTTACATGAAGCATTTTTATTCCAATCAGGCTTTTAATCTGGTTACTTGTGCCCATGTAAACATAGCCACTCACTCGAGTAATTAAGTTAAATTGGATAATTTCCCACGGCATACCTAACAATCTCTCACGGCACACTAGTGTGCCACGGCACATAGGTTGAAAATCACTGGCCTAGGCTATAACAAGATTGCCAAAACCCTAAAACTGAGCTGCAGCAATAATGGTGGCCAAGACCATACAGTGGTTTAACAGGACAGGTTCCACTCAGAACAGGACTCACCATGGTCAGCCAAAGAAGCTCAGTGCACATGCTCAGCGTCATATCCAGGGTTGTCTTTTGAAAATAGACGTATGAGTGCTGCCAGCATTGCTGCAGAGGTTGAAGGGGTGGGGGGGTCAGCCTGTCAGTGCTCAGACCATACGCCGCACACTGCATCAAATTGGTCTGCATGGCTGTCATCCCAGAAGGAAGCCCCTTTTAAAGATGCTGCACAAGAAAGCCCACAGTTTGCTGAAGACGAGCAGACTAAGGACATGGATTACTGAAACCATGTCCTGTGGTCTGATGACACCAAGATAAACTTATTTGTTTCAGACGGTGTCAAGCGTGTGTGGCGGCAACATGACAGTCCCCAGAAAAAAAACATATCCGCTCCCCCACCTTCTGCTCGCTTTCACAATAAAAGCCCTGCGGATAACAGCACAACAAACACTTGATAAATGACAGTTATATACAATATATTGTATCTGAAACTTAATCTCCCTGTCCTTTTTTTTTAATCAGTCATATTCAAACCCATTAAGTCCAACAACATAAACATATACACGTGCTCAAATAAACCCTGAGCTTGAAGACAGAACATAACTGTTAAACAAAGCTTAAATATGAATAGAACTGTATGTTCTCAAGTTTTCATTTTTTAAGTAATACTCTGACCCCCTATTAACCAATAGTCCATTGCCCTTCACTCAGCGCCTTGAGCAACTGGTGAGCTGATGCACCCCTTTTTGTGAGGCAGTCTGCGAGTTGTTCTTTTGTGCTCTGCCACAGTATCTGTTCAATTTTCTGCATCTGAATAAGCTCTTTGATGCTACTAATCTCCAAACGAAGTCTTTTCTCAGAAACTGACTTTGTGGATTTTAGTGCATCAGTTAGCGAATGGTTGTCTGTTACACAGATTATTGGAGGGGCATGTTTTGTGTCTCCTGCGGTCAACTCAGAAAACAGTGTAGCTAGAAAAAGTGCACCGTCAACTCCCTCAGACATAGCCAGGGTTTCACCAGCTAGTGTACTTCTCACTACCCTTTTTACTCTCTTTGATTGCCAAGAAAGAGTTGAAAACTTTCCCTTTTCTCCCATGAGAGTAATGAAATGTCCTCCTTGAGTGCCTCCATCAGACAGGTTTCCAAATGAGGCATCACTAAACAGTTATTTTTAGTGCACTGTCTTTTCCCAAATGTGAAAAGTTTTAACACAACCTTCTTTGACTTTATCTTGCACACTATTCTGTTTGCTTCATGGATCGTGTGCACAGTTGCATCTTTCAGTGTCGATGCTAGGTTACTAACATCAAACATCACATCTGGTCTACTCTGCCTGGCAACCCAGAGAATCTGACCAATCTTTGATCTGAGTTGATCTTTTTCCTCCTTACAGAGAGGCGAATCTTGCTGTACTGCTCGCGATGGGTCAATGTGTATGGGCTGCATGTGCTGAATGTATTTCTCCTGGTGCATTTGCACCTTTCCATGAAGAGTCACAAAGTCTACTCCCACATAAGAGAAGTGTTTGTGTGCTTCACACCCAACCTGAAAAACAGATTTCAGGTGAGGTATGACTGTTGTGGCGAATTTTTGTGTGCCTCCCCATATGAAATCATCTACATGACAGGCGAGCACCCCAGACACGGTGCAGTCTTGATCTAACCAATAGAAAACAGCCGGATCGACCTTTGACATTTGTCCACCTGCTTTCAGCACCATCTCTTTGACTCTGTTGTACCAGTACAATGATGCATCTGCTAAGCCATATACACACTTTTTGAGCTTCCATAATATTCCATTACAGTTGGCTTCAGGAGGTGGTCTAATGTAAATGTCACGTGACACCTCCATTCCCTGAAGAAATGCTGATTTTATGTCCATAGAATGAAGTGACCATTGTTTTTGACAAATAACTGCTGTCAGTAGTCATAAGGACTCTGAAGCACAGGTGGGTGAGTCCTTTTGCAGCTCAGACATCTCCATCTCCTCCAAAACCTCTTGCCACCAGACGAGCTTTTGGCACTAATCCTGTGACGATTTCTTTGAGAGTACACACCCACCTTGTTGAAATACACTTTTGTCCCTCATCCTTCATTTCTACAAACACACTGTTATCTCTCCAGCATTTAATTTCTTCTTGTTTGGCTTTATCAAATGATAAATGATTAGCCACGAACACATCTTCATTAGTGTTAACATCAGTGACAGCAGGTTCAATCTCAAGACTCTGTACCTGTTAGATCAACAGATTTTGTGTTACCATCTAGACAATCAGGCTCCATAAAAAGCAAGTTATACCAATTTTTATATTTCCCTGTTGCTTTGCCTGCCCGCCCCAAAACTTTGGCTGTGTGTTTAACCCCACTGTCTTTGTCTATGTATTTCAGGACCTGCCCCGTTTTCAAACAAACACCAGATGTTTCAGCTGTGTTTGTTTCTCTGTTAGGCATTTCTGGTTGTATTTCATGAGTCTCTCTGTCACCATTCGTGGAAAGTGAAATCTCACTCTGGACTCCAGTAGCTTCTTCGGTGCAATGGGGCTGAAGCATGTTTTCTTGAACCTCCATTTCGTTTTCTGTGTTCTCCATGTTTTCAGCAGTTCCCATCATTCCTTGTTTTTCACCAATGTCTGTGTTGTTTTCTGGATTTCCATTTGTTGTCTGATGTTCACTACTTTTAGGGTTCACTTTTCTCAGTCTGAGATGATGCACTCTTACGCAGGTTCCTCCGTGTCGAACAAACACCACTGCACCATCCTGGCCAATAACTGCTGGCCCTTTCCACTCTGGACAGTCCACTCTTTTATAGTAGACTTTATCACCCACTTCATATGTTTCATCTGTGTGACGGATTTGTTTGCGTAGTGCTCTCCGTATTCTTTCAGAACATTCTGCTTCTGTGAAAGCTCTTCTTGCAGCGTGCAAAGCAGAGATGTGTTTTGCAACCCATTCACTCTTTGTAGTGCCCTCTAAGGCTGGGAGTTTATCATTTAACACAGAGGGCATGTTGGGATTCTGTCCAAACACCAGTTGATATGGGCTGTATCCATGAACATTGTGCAGTGTTTTTTGCCATGAGTGCCCAGTCTAGAGCAGTGTTCCAGTCACAGCAGTTACCGGCTTTTATTTTCATTATGATCTCTGTGAGTGTTTGATTATGTCTCTCTAGAAGTCCATTGCTCCACGGGCTGTAGGCAGCTGTTGTCTTAACTTCTATGCTGAAATTCTCTGCCATATCTCTCACCTCATCATTATTGAACTCTCCTCCATTGTCACTAAACAGTTTCTGTGGTGGTCCATGTACACTTACCCACACATGAATGAAGTGCTTCACTATTTCTGAGGCCTTTTTTGTAGTGAGAATGCTGCCTGCACTGAATCTTGTGAATTGATCAATAATGTGAAGATACCACAGGCCTGGCTTCAGTTCATGTAGATCAACTGCCAGAGTTTCATTATACTGAGATACTAGTGGCAACCCAACTGCAGGCCTTGGTTTGGTCTTACTGTACCTTTGGCAAATGTCACATTCACTGATGATTTTTTTTAGGATCATGTTGCACTCTGTGTCTTTATTTCCAGAGCTATCGAGCAGCTTCTGCAATTTGTCAGCAGAAGCATGGCCAAACTGTTTGTGAAGCTTCACCAGGATTTTTGTGTTTTTCAGCCACGTTCAAAATTGTCTGTGATTGTCAGGATCTCCTCATCCCATTGCTCTTAATTCTCATCTGCATTTTCATGTTTTGTGACATCATCATCAGCTGTCAAAATCTGATCATCATGCTGACGGTCTATTTTTTTTTGTCCATAATGTTCACACAGTAATGACCAGAGCTGGTAAAGTCAAGTTTCACTGGTCGCTGAAACATGACTGCACTGTCATTTTCCATGTCCAACACTGTTCCTGCTCTTTTCAAAGATGTTTTGCTCAGAAGAAGTGGGATTTTTACAGGAACAACCTCAGTCTCAATACTACATCTTGTCTGACCAATCTTTGCAGGTATTTTCAACCTTTTTGTGGAATGAATCACTTTTCCATCACCAAACTTAAATGGTTTGTTACTCTGCTTCTCCGTTTTTTTCATATTATTTATCTCACTCAGACTCAGCCTTGTCATGTAATTATCAAGCCATTCTTGTCCACACACAGTCCGAGTGCATGCAGTGTTGATTATTGCAGAATCAAAACACTCGGTCATAAAGATTTCTGCTTCATTGGGTTACTCTTTAGTAAACAGTGTAAAGTTACACTCCTCTGTGTTACTTACTTCACTCGCTTCTATAAGTTTGACTTGTTCACTTCTGTGTGGACAGTCTTTAGCCCAGTGAAATGTGCTTTGGCAGATAGCACATCTTGATCTCCGGCCATACCTGTCCAGGGGGTTGGTGCCCGCTTGTGGTGTTTTTTGTTTACTATTCCAGGAGGAAGACTTTCTTGTTTTCCGGTTTTGTTCTGTGATATAGGCCGTTTCCTGATTAATGCCCGTGGTTAAAACAGATGAATTTTCACCAAATATTCGCTTGAGTGCTGATTTCATCGAGGCAAAAGTTAAGTCTGTACACGCAGTCAAGGCGAGCTGCCGATCTTTAACATCCAGGCATGCAGTGTCTAACAACTTAAATGCAAGCACAGCATCGGGAAGCTCCAGCTTATATTTACGCAAGCAGGAGTAGCACTGCTCAAAGTCTATTATATAGTCTGCCATAGACACACCGCTGTCTTTCTTTATCCGGTCAAAATTGGAGTAGGCCTCATAAACTCGGTCTTTTTCTTCTTTCAAGAATGAGTTATCAAGATTCAAAAGCAAAGTGTCCATACCAGTGTCTCCATTCAGGTCATCTATCGGTATCTCCATCGCCACTTCCCGCGCTCTTTCCGATAGCGCCAAAACCACAGCGAGCGCTTGTTTCTTTTTTTCCAGCTCCGTGACTCGGGTCCAAATCGTGACTTCATTTTTCCAACTTTCATAGGGCTTCCCTTCATCAAACGTCGGCGGGGGTCTGCTACCATTGAAAGACGATGAACAACGCACTCGTTGTGTCTGCTTGCACCTTTATTGCCGACCACAAAGTGACATGAGAGTCCCCAGAAAAAAAACATATCCGCTCCCCCACCTTCTGCTCACTTTCACAATAAAAGCCCTGCGGATAACAGCACAACAAACACTTGATAAATGACAGTTATTTACAATATATTGTATCTGAAACTTAACAGTACAATGACAAGTGTGTCTTGCCTACAGTCAAGCATAGTGGTGGGAGTGTCATGGTTTGGGGCTGCATGAGTGCTGCCGGCACTGGGGAGCTACAGTTCATTGAGGGAACCACGAATGCCAACATGTACTGTGACATACTGAAGCAGAACATGATCCCCTCCCTTTGGAAAAGGCCGCAGGGCAGTATTCCAACATGATAACCACCCCAAACACACCTCCAAGACGACCACTACTTTGCTAAAGAAACTGAGGGTAAAGGTGATGGATTGGCCAAGCATGTCTCCAGGCCTAAACCCTATTGAGCATCTGTGGGGCATCCTCAAACAGAAGGTGGAGGAGCACAAAGTCTCGAACATCCACCAGCTCCGTGATGTCGTCATGGAGGGGTGGAAGAGGATTCCAGTGGCAACCTGTGAAGCTCTAGTGAACTCCATGCACAAGACAGTTAAAGTTGTGCTGGAAAATAAGATAATAAGATAAGCCTTTATTAGTCCCACAATGGGGAAATTCCAGGATTGCAACAGCACAGGGATAGCAACACTCAGAGCAATGATTTAGAAGATAAGAAAATAAGAGCAGTGAATACACATATGTACACATAAATATATAAATATATATATATACAGTGCGGAGCACTGTAGCTAGATGGACTAAACAGCATAACCGTCTATTTAGTTACCCTACATGGTATGAATATGTACCCATACATACCCTCCATAGCGACTGAAATTGTCCTAGTTGTATACTGGAGGGGACCATTTGTGTAAGTCTGTTGCATCTTTTGCATTCAATACTATTAGGTCGTCACGTTTTTTTGCTATCTCTGCGAGCAGCCCTGCTTAGGTTATACAGTCTGGCAGCCGTAGGTAGGAAGGACCTGCGAGACCGCTTGGTCGCGCATCTAGGATGATGAGCTCCTCAGTGCATTCAGTATGTCCTGCATAGGGTGGGACTCGGACTCCAGCAGAGATAACAGTTTAGCCACCATCCTTCTCTCTCCTATCTCCTCCACTGGGTCAAGGCGCTGCCCCAGGACAGGGCTAGCTTTCTTGATTAGTTTGTTCAGTCTCTTCCTATCGGCTGCTGTAATGCTGTTGCCCCAGCAGACCACTCCAAAAGTGATGGCTGATGCTACCACCGTGTCGTAGAATGTCTTCAAGAGCACCCCTTGTACACCAAAAGACCTGAGCCTCCTCAGTAGGAACAGCCTGCGCTGTCCCTTCTTGTAGAGTGCGTCAGTATTGTGTGACCAGTCTAGTTTATTGTTCAGATGGACGCCCAGGTACTTGTAGGATGTCACCATCTCAGTGTCTGTTCCCTGGATGTTCACTGGTGCTGTGAGGGGTTGTCCTTGCCTGCGGCAATCCACCACCAGCTCCTTAGTTTTCCTTGCGTTGATCTGGAGGCAGTTCCGATGGCACCAGTCCACGAAGTCCTGGATAAGTCCTCTGTACTCAGCTTCATCTCCATTGGAGATGAGGCCGACGATCGCAGAGTCGTCAGAGAACTTCTGTAGATGGCAGTGTGTTGTGTTGTGTGAGAAGTCTGCAGTATAAAGGGTGAACAGGAAGGGAGCCAAAACCGTTCCCTGGGGGGCCCCCCGTGCTGCCGATGGTCGTGTCTGACACACAATCCCGGGTTTTTACAAACTGTGGCCAGTTAGTGAGGTAGTCCAGGATCCATGATGACAGGTGCTGGTCCACCCCTGCGCACAGCAGCTTGTCCTTCAGGATCATCGGTTGGATGGTGTTGAAAGCACTGAAGAAATCAAAGAACATGATCCTCACCGCATTCCCGGGCTTCTCCAGGTGGGACAGGGAATGGTGAAGGAGGAAGATCACTGCATCCTCCACCCCAATGCCATACTGGTAGGTGAACTGGAGTGGATCCATCACTGGCCCCACCAGGGGGCGGAGGTGAGCAAGGAGCAGTCTCTCCAGGGTCTTCATCAGGTGAAAGAAATAATGGCAGCCACGCAAAATATTGACACTTTGGGCACAATTTGGACATTTTCACTAAGGGTGTACTCACTTTTGTTGCCACCGGTTTAACTAACTAACTAACTAACCTGCACTTATATAGCGCTTTTCTAGTCACAAAGACCACTCAAAGCGCTTTAGACATTAATGGCTGTGTGTTGTTATTTTGAGGGGACAGCAAATTTACACTGTTATACAAGCTGCCCAATGACTACTTTACATTGTATCAAAGTGTTATATCTTCAGTGTTGTCCCATGAAAAGATATAATACAAACATGTGAGGGGTGTACTCACTTTTGTGAGATACTGTACCTACGAGAATCCAAACCATTTTTGGGGGGAAAAAAGTAAGGAGTATTTTTAGTTTTCAATTCAGCATAATGCTACACAGAATAATGGGAAAGACTGGTCTTACAGTCTTACTGTGCAATCAGCCACTACAGGGGGAACAAGATGTACAGTCTATGGTTCTCATGAAAATAGTGTCATTCATTCATAACTTCCTACAGGATCAGAGTGGTGGACTAGTGGTAGAGCATCCACCCCATAACCGGGAGATCGTGGGTTCAAGTCCAGGCCAGGTCATACCAAAGACCATATAAAATGATACTTCCTGCCTTCTAGCTTGGTGCTCAGCATAATAGAAGGGAAAAAGAAAAGTTGGTTACCCAGTCACAGCGGGTGCACAAGTCAGTGTACTCTCTGTGCCAGTCCCAAGCCTGGATAAATGGGCAGGGTTGGGTCAGGAAGGGCATCCGGTGTAAAAATCCTTCCCAAATTAACATGCGGATCATCACTATATAAGTTGATATGCTGTGGTAACCCCGAAAGGGAGCAGCCCTCCCCCCCCAAAAAAGAGTACTCTGAGGCGAGTGCAATATCCCCTGCCTCCATTTTATTTGAAGATCCCAATACTTACTGATGGAGAGCAGTTTTCAACTTTTCAATACAATAACTGTGGCAGAACCAAAGTATACAACCCATAGTTGTAGGTCAGGATCCCAAGGTGAACCTGTGTAGCAAATATGGTGACCCTAGAGAACTTTACACGTTCTAAGTAAGAGAGTAAGTAAGTAAAGTAAGAGATCATAGGGAGTGCCAACCTTGACCTTTGACCCCAAACCTGTAGTCAGAGGTTATGGTGTCAGAGTAAACCTGTGTACCAGGTTTGGTGATGCTAGCTTTCTTTGTTGTTGAGATACAGTTTATAAGCCATGTTGATGTTGACCTTTGAACTTGCAATCCCAAAACCACAGTCACACTTCAGGGTCACAGGGTGAACCTGTGTACCAAGTTTGGTGGCCCTAGCTTTACTCGTACAGTAATAAGGCATAAGAAATGTTAACCTTGACCTTTGACCTTTTGATCCCAAACCCATATTCAGATGCCAGGATCCCAAGGTGAACCTGTGTATCAGGTTTGGTGGCCCTGGCTTTACTTGCTGCACAGTAAGGCATAAGAAATGCTAACCTTGATCTTTAACCTTTCGACCCCAAAACCATAGTCAGAGGTCAGCACCTCATTAGAGTATATCAAACCACGGTACCAAGTTTCAAGACAATCGGACCAAAACTGTAGGAGGAGATGATTTCACAAGACAGTTAATGTCTATGAAGTGAGGTGAAACAGGAGATCATAGGTCAGGGGCTACAATTCTCACAAAAATCATCCGATGAGAATCAAATTGCAATATGCGCATCCTTGGTGTATATCAAACCATGGTACCAAGTTTCAAAACAATTGGATCAAACCTGTAGGAGTTGATTTCACAAAAGAGGGACAGACGGATGGACGGACCCATAACATAATCCCCCTTTGGGCTTCGACCGGTGGGGGATAAAAGTCCTAACTTCCTACAATAGCTCTCGACACAGATTTTATGCAGTCTTCAAAACTTAAAACAAATCTTAGGTACACTTAGTTAGGGGAGTTTATTTAGAGACTGAAGCAGTTTACCTGTGTTAGAAGTCTTCATTGAGTGACCTCTCCCCGGACTTTTGGCTCTTATCGCACTGAACGATGTGCTTTTTTTCTTCGGGTGTTTATTTACATAACCATAGAAACACATAACTTACATCAACAGGGTAACGACGTGACATCAACACACAGCTGATTCCAAATGTCGCAACATTCATTTCTGCACAGGTATCCAAATTTTTACCGGTATTGACGCGAACAATATGATATGGTCCACCCTCACTCAGCAGAAATGTTAAACACTTTTACTTCAAAGACACATTTACATGTAGTATCATGCCTGGCCAAAGATCTTCAATTACCCACACATATAAACTTTGGATGAATTCATTTTATTGATAAACATTTTCAAAGAACAAAGGACAAAATGTCACTTAAAACAATATGGTAGTATCGGTGTTCACTGTCATACATACAAGTTGAATGTGGCATTGAAAATCGTTTGGAGAAGGGAAGTCAAGCATGGAACCAGCAACCGATCCTGAGCCAGGTGATTCAACACAAACAGAGGGCCTACCAGTGTACTCTTAGGCAAGGCACTTAACCCCAGAGTGGCTGCAGGGTCACATCTAGAAAAACTAAAACACTCCATCAACCTACACGACCCTGGCTGTGATGTACTCTTCGGCGGCAGGTTGTTGGACAAAGGAGTTTCCAACACGACTGTTGCACATTTAGATTCAAGGAGGCAAAGACGTCCTCAAAAACCTGTGTGAGTGGTCATGTCAGGAGCAGGAATGTTTGAGCAGAGTGTCTTCAGTGGAAAAAAGCAGGGATGTGAATGAGAAAAATCAAAAAAGGGAAACTGAAAAACATCTGAAATCCTGACGTATCTAAATCCCTGAAAGCAGGTAAGGAATATAAATGGACATCTATGTATCTGTGCTGTATGTATGTGTTGGAAAGAGTGTTCGCGTGGTTCAGGGAGGGGCAGGAGTGTGTGGTCTGAGTGTTTACCTTAGCGGGGGGGCACCCCATCGTCCACAGCAGTTTCAGGCCTAACGCTGCTGTTTTCCCCATCCCACGCTACAGCTGCGTGTGCCGTACGTCCAGGGCAAGGGCTCAGTTTGGCTCCCTCCCACTCTAGCTGCAATAATCAGCAAGAGGAAGAAGGTGGCTGGAGCAGCAGCAACAACAAGGCATGCAACTAATAGTTCACATGGAGATGGTGGAATAATGTGGAAATGCAGAGAGGCTAGTTGTCACTTAAACCTAACAGCACTATCAGCTCATGTGCCAAATAAGAATTAAGATGAGCAACTAATGTGTATTACAGTCACATAAAAGCAACTACTGTAAGTCATGAAATACAGGAGGAGTTAGTGGTGCATTAGTATCATATGCACATGTAGTCTGCTTTACAAGAGTAAAATGCTTTGAACCCATTTGTGATACACCCGGATGTAAGTGTGAAGTTGTGTCTAGGTGTGGTACAAATGCAAAGAAAAACTCAAAAATGACAAGTGCCTCTGTTGAAATGAGAAGAGAGAAAAGGAAAAGATCATCAGCCTTTCTCACTTCTGCCCGGAAAGGGGGAAGGGGGGGGGGGGTCTGCAACCAAGCTCAACCTTCAGATCACCTGCAGTACCAAGACTGTCACCCCACATCCACACAGGCAATAAACACATCAGCCACACATCTCTGCGGGAAACCTAGCGAAAAACTACAAACAGCGATTCAAATGGCTGATCGACATTTTATGAGCAGACCTGACTCACAAACATACTCATGCCACACTGCTCACCAAGAGCTCAACTCAGCTGTCACTTTTCCACTGTTTTAGGAAGAAATACAACTGTCTCTTATTATTAACAGTCCATTTTTTTAACCAAAAATTTCTTGCCACTTATGACTTTTACATCTTCAAATATGGCGCCCAGAATATTTACACATGTACCAAAGTTTTTTGGGGGTTCAAACCAGACTCAACTTTCCCATAAAAACACACAGCTGTCCACAACAGCAGAAACCGATGAGAGTCAAACAAGAACAAATGAAACAAAACGCCACAAACCATTCAATTAACATCATTGGCCTCTTGTCACTTGCTAAGGTTCCTCCCAGCTCATATAAACTCACTTATGCACAAAAGCAACAACACATCTATCAAACTGAGTTCAACTAAATACTGAAGAAAAAAAATCTAAATCAAAATATGTGGACATATTCTTTTCTTTTCATAAGCATTGTTCAGATTGTAACCCAACAGGAAAATAAGAGAAACTGAGAATGGGGAAGAACTAAAAAAAAAATAATTAAAATTTCACCATCTTATAGGTAAAATAATAATAATAATAATTTCCTCCAAACCTTAAAAGGATGATTTTAGCTACTGAGACTGAGATTTTGCAATGTACAGAAGCCTGGGCTCAGCAGGAAAGTAAAGGGGGAAAGATGAAAAATTGCTCCAAACATGCCTTTCAATGTAATGACTTAACATTTTCAGATATTTTTATCCAGCATAATAAAATTAAACTTGCCCCAAGTATATACTCAACTCCCCATCAGAACTGTAAAGCCTTTGAAGGAGCTATTGATAGTTTTCAATTCATTCCAACTATCAATACCAGGAAGAAGCATTGTGCCACTGTGAGGGCCTGAGCAATTAAATGCTGCTGAGGCCTGTGACTGTCATGACTCACCTTGAAACAGTCCTATTAGAGAACATCCAGACCAGTCCTTGTTTTTTAAATAATAATTATATTACAAATAATTTTTGAATATTTTAAAGTAGAAATACCACAAATAGTTCATTTAACAGCACTTGAAAGAATCTTGAAAGAAGTATAAATAAATGAACCCAGGCAAATGATCTGATAACCAGGACGGCTGAGGTGGACAAGAAAATTAACTCCAGAGTCTTAAAACATCAGGAAGGTTTCTGCAGGTCTAAGTAGGCTGCACTTGAATCTAAAGAATTCAGTGACCAAAACTAGCCTCACTTTTAGGTTCACTCTATCCTGTCACCTTATAGCCACTTTCAGAATCACAATCCCACTGAGCACCATAACATTTCACTTTCATGCCCGAATTGCCTTCAGTTACACCAACAGCACATAGAACGTTATGAAAACACAAATCCGTTGTGAACCAATGCACGTCTACTGACCCAATGAGAATGCTGTAAACCAGTAACTTGAAATGACAATGCGTTACTCTAACATCTTTAGAGTTACCATTGCTCTTTATGAAGCAGATTTTACATTTTCAAACACAGAGGACTTTAATCCCACTCTTGAGTTTGTCTGAGACTGGTGCAGCACAATTGTGAGACTGAGCTCTCGGAGACAATGGTGGAAATAAACCACCACCAAAAGAGTGGTTCATGTCTATATCAACCATTCTTACTACAAGTGCATCCATGGGGCACATGGGGAACTAAATAAATCAGCCTGAAACATGCTTCTTAAACAATATGGACTATTTAACCACATAATCTTAAAAATAAACATCTGTGACACTCAACCTGCTCAAACCTTTACTTATGCCATCTAGCCAGCGTCAGGTACAGTGTGTACTAATTTAGACTGATCCAAGGGGGGATATCAAGTGATTTTACACTAGGGTCTGTTGCATAGTCCACCAAGCTAATTCTTAATTCCAAGATGAGTATGTGGGAATAACCATCAAGCTAGAACTTTAGTCTAGATAGAGACCAGTTTGGCTTGTTTTAAAGGCGTGTTGAGTCAAGCTTATGATCTATGCGGTGAGAGCATTTTCCAACATTTAACTGCCGAATCATACAAAGAACTGTTTTTTTATCGTGTTCATGATTATTATTTTAATGTAGAGTACGTCCTCAACCTGTCTGACTAACTTTGTCTTAGGCAACCTTTAGGCTTTACATTCACCAAGGAACCAGCAGTGCCTCTATATCATCTAACAGAAAATAGAAATGCATTAAAATAATCCAACACTGACTGCCAACTTGTCTTAAAGTCTTGCTGGCTCATAATCAAACCAACTATTAAGAAAATGGCAAACCACTTCAGACTAGGCTAGCCAAGATCAAGAACAGGGAGAAGATGATTCAAATCTAAAGCACATTTGAACCACAACCTTGCTTGCTCAACTCTGACTTTCCTCATCAGACTGTCCCTTACATTAATATACATGCACACAATCACTCTCACGCACACACATACACACACACATCTGCAGTGTGTATGGAGAGTGTGGGGTGGATCTATCGATAAGGGGGTTCTGGCATGTTGTGAGGGTAATCGTGGCGCTGGGGCATGGATTGCCCGTGTGCGGCTGTCTGCTCATACGGTGTAGATGTGGAGTAGCTTCCCGCTGTGCAAGTGCCGGATGAATCATAGGCTCCTGATGCCCCGTAGCCTCCAGATGTGTCATAGCCCGCAGAAGAGCTGTAGCTTCCTGATGACGTGTCGTAGCTCCCAGATGAAGTTTCGTAGCCCCCCGATGAGGGGTTGTAAGCTCCCGAAGGGTTGTACGTTCCTGGAGGTGCGTAGGATCCCGTGGCAGCGTACGTGGGGGGAGCGGTGTATGTCCCCGGGGGTGGAGGGGCTGCAGTGGAGACAGGTGCCTGTGTGGTGGCCCCTGGAGGAGGAGGGGGCAGTGGTGGTGGAGGGGGAGGATTGGTATAGGCATACTGGAGGTATTGGTACTGTTGCTGGTATTGCTGATACTGTTGGTATTGATGCATTTGCTGGTAGTAATCTGTGTAAGACCTGGAAGGTAGAGAAATATAGTTAAGTGGCAAAAAAGTACAATAAAAGAACAAAACTGGCTTTAAGTAGACCACTTATACTTTCATGCTCCTTCTGCGAAAAGTACTGTTCCAAAGATTTTCCTCTTTAAATTTAATTTTTACAGGAACAGCATGATTAACAGTTTTATTACTTTGAAGTCTATTCCAGGATTGGTCACCTTTAAAACAGCAAGAGCCATTTTGTAAAATTTCGGTCTTACGAACAAATAAAATAAATAAATTTGCAAACAACTGCAAAAATATGTCTGAGCCTTAAAAGCCCCATTTCCACCAGTATCGCCTGGGCTTTACTTTTTTTTACTTGTTTCGGTTTTTCGCCATTTCCACCCAAGTCCTCACGGTTTAACCGTTACGATTTTCGTGCCTGTTCAGAGGCAGGGTACAGGCGAGCGAAAAGCGAGGTGTGAATTGACGTCAATCGACTGCTAAACGCTGATTGGTCAGGGCGTAACGTCACCAAACGCGTCCGTTTGTTTTCTGTTGAAGCTACACGTCCGCCATTTGTAATTTCAGCGAGTAACCGCCGTGACTGGATTCAAAATTGTGTTCTCATATAACGATGTCCACGCGCAAGTTTATTCCATGAACAAACGAGGAGGTGCGGTCTTTTCTGTCCCTCGTAGCCGATGACTACATCCAGAGCGAGTTGGTGGGGCAACTTGCAATGAAAAAATATACCAGGAAGTGTCCGGCCTGCTATTATTGGCAGAGATTTTTGGACTCGACACGGCGACGGAATTGGAAAACGGTGACGGTGAGTGTTGTTTTGTTATTGTCCGTCTTCTTGCCTTTCGGTCAAAAGCGCACTTTATTTTAGCAATAAAGAAAGTTGTTTGATTGTGGGCAATTGTGGTGATGGCTAGCCCGCTAATAGCTAGCTACCTCTGTACCTTGCTGCTACCTGGCATCAAGCTGCAGAATCGCGCTTTTATTTCAGTATTCACGTGAACAAAACGCTGACGTAAGCTTATTGTATTCTGGTTAAAAAGTTTTGTGTTTGCGGTACATGTTGCACTTTGTTTGTGAGCGTTATTGTGTGTTTTTTTCCTTCTATACACAGTTTTCAAATCCCTTGGGTCTGCCTCACTGGACCGCCCCGGCATCTCCCAGTCAAGTGCTGGTAAGGCACAACAAACTGAAAATTACCACCCGGTTGTTTTTATATGTGATTGTTTTCTATAGACGCATAACAAGGAATTTAAAATGTCTTTCTACGTTTATAAAAATACTAGATTCAGGGGTGTTCATAGCCACAGTGGCCCAGTGTTATAGGTGTGTTGGTGGTGGAAATACTGTTGTATTTTCACAAAAAAAAAGGAGCACATGTACCGACTTCAAATCAAAATGCTTGATTGAAATTCTTCAAGTCAGCTAACACTATTAACCCATTCTGATTTATGAGGCCACAGTACAAAGAAATTCTTTTAAAAATAACCCATTAAATCAAAATACTTTTTACAATTAATCCTTTTTGAAATGAAGGGGGGCCTAACCACATCACCACAGAAGTTTCTTATAGTCCACTCTACTGAGGGGCAACAACATGACAGTTGAGCTTAAATACAGCAACGAAGCATCCTACCACAGGCTTTCAACAGTTTAATTCCATAATATTTTTTCTGACATGTTTTGATCCGGTGTTATCTAAATACAATGACTTCTGTCTTTCATATAGGCAAGCTGAAAAGGTCCAGCAACATTGCAGACCTTGCATCACTGATGGCCCAGAATCATGCTGAGGAGATGCGGATCCATGAAAGGATGCTCGAACAGCGCGAAAGACACCTGCAGTTAGCCCAGCAGCAGGAAGCCGCATTAAGAAGGGATGAGCTGACAGAGACGGCTTCCTTCCACGGAGCCTTCCGAAACCATTTTGGCAGTCTGGTCGAAGTACTGAAAGCTCCCCATTTGTTAACATGTTTTGGGAATATTTGTAATGTAATAAAATGTTAGTCTTTTGGATAAAAGTGTGGTTTGTATATTATAACACTGGATGATAAAGGCGAATAATTACATACACATTCCATTGCCTCATATGACCCTAATCCTGCTGTTCAGCCATAAAGGTGTCAAGATTTTTAATGGTAATGTAATTGTTATTGTTAAATTTAATAAATATTACCACTGCTGTATCCATATACATTGGGTACAGTTTTTAAGTAAAATTGTAAGCAGTTGCACAGGTGTAATTTACATTCAGCAGTAGACACTGATAAAGGTGAAAGTCGAATTGGGTAAAAGGTAAGTACATGTGAATTGAATGTTATATCGGCATTCCAAATTCTGAGAATTCAAATAAATTATAAGCAGTCTAGTATAATATAAAGCGAAAATACCCATACATGTAAACCCAAATATAACATTTTCGATGTTGTAAACGTTGACATGTATATGATAAACCTATGCTATTGTGATTCAATAGATCCATAGTGATCTTTGGTTTGAAAAAGAAAATTATAATTTGGTGTTGGCAGTGTGACAATGTCAGTGTATTTAGTAGGATTAAAAAAAGTTTCATCATAAAATTTCTAGGTTCATTGGCAATTCCATCAAACCAAAAGTGAGTTGTCTAGCTGCAGCATATTTTTTTTGAGTCATTTCTACGTTGTTTTAGTGTGTAATTAGCCACCACTGAACAGATAACCCTTATAAATAACAATAGATTTGAAAAATGATACACAATGGGCCTAGATTTGGATTGGCTTTTTTTATAATATCAATTATTTTGTAAGTTAAAGTTAACTGGAAGTATAACAAGTTTCCACATATAATTCCAAGGTCAATTGGCAATTCCATCAAATCAAAAGTGAGTTGTCTAGCTGCAGCTTTTTCTTTGCAGTCATTTTCTACGTTGTTTTAGTGTGTAATTAGCCACCACTGAACAGATAACCCTTATAACCCAGATAACCCTTATAAATAACAATAGATTGTACAATGATACTCAAATGATACACAATACAAAAAATGGGCCTAGATTTGGATTGGCTTTTTTTAAAATATTTTTAATTATTTTGTAAGTTAAAGTTAACTGGAAGTATAACAAGTTTCCACATATAATTCCAAGGTCAATTGGCAATTCCATCAAACCAAAAGTGCGTTGTATAGCTGCTGCTTTTTTTGGGAAGTCAGTTTATCATCAGTGTATCATTATTACACAATATACAAAATGGGTCTAGATTTGGATTGGCTTTTTTTATAATATAAATTATTTGGTAAATTAAAGGGGTTTAGGATTAAGGTTCTGCATAATTTTAAATTACCCCGGTGTTTCATCATTTAATTAACCGTCTGTTAACATTTAACCGTTTTGAACAACAGAGGCGACGTAGTTTAAAAGTGCACAACATTTTATTTAAAAAAGACGTTTGACATATGTATGCACATGAACACTGAACAAATGAAATGATCTCTGAATGATCTCTGCTTCATATGCAGCTGCTTCAGATTCCTCCTGGGCAACCGCTATTCTCCTCTCCTGCTCCAAAGTGTGTTGTCTCAATCCACGTCGTCTTCTCCTGTAAAATTCTCTTGTCTCGTTAAAGACATTCATTGTGTTAAAAACCGTGGAAATCCTCCGCTCGTAATCCGCTATTTTTTTTCCTGTGTTGTTGAGGAGTCAAGTCTCGTCCTTTATACGTCAGCAGTGTAGCGCCACCTCGATCCCGCCCACCCCAGCAATTCTCGGCTTTCCGCGGTTGTGATGGAGGCGCAGCCGCGGGAGAAACAAGTAAAAAAGAAAAGAAAAGAGTAGCGCAGAACTATATAGTGGAAATGTGGCTTTTGAATGAAGGCAAAATGGCCCAGTAGTTGTTTCTTATAAATCTGCTAAATGTTTCTTGTAAATCTGAAGTTCTCCTAAATGTGATACTCATTTTTAAACTATCATCATGGCCACAATAAATCACTGTTTATCAGTCCCTCCAGGATTTCGCAATGTTGCGATCGCACCAGTTCACGCGAAATCAGCCAATCAACGCAACTATTGCACAACCTTGCAACTTTGTCCAATCACCACAACTTTCCCGCAATTTTGGCCAATCCTCGTCAACTTCCGCCACGGGAGCGTGTGTGAGGACAGTACACTACACTACTGCCAGTGTTTGAACATTTATATATTTTTAGAGGTAAAATCATTACTACATCTGGTCAATGAGCTTTAAAGTGCAATATCCGGTGTGGATGGACAAATGCACCCCCCCCCCCCCCCGCCGTAAATGAAAGATGTGCGTGTGTGAAGACCGACATGCAGCAGACAGACAGGTAGGCACGGATATGGCATGAATATATGACATGGATATGGCATGAATATTCTCTGTATTATTTTTTTTTTTCCAGAAAAACACAGACTCCAATAGCCAATACAATGCAACAGAATGATCCGCTCGGTACCGAGTGGTTGGGAACTGTAGGGAGTTTTCAAATGAAGGTGCTGCCAATAATTTCCAAATCTCTACTCTTGAACATGCATTCAATGCAATTTAGCTGTTGTAATGGATATTGTGTTAATGTTTGTATTGCTGTTGCACAAGAGTTTTTCTGTATAGCAGAAGTTTCTGCTTAATTTACAAATCACTACAATAGGAAATTTTTGACAATCCTGTGCTTTTCTTGTTATATAGAATATCACAGCAATAAACTAGAAAAAAGCATCTGCTTTAAAATTCAGAATTCTTCCCACAACTTTTAGAGCAAAAAACACTAAACACATCGCAACTTTTTAAAAAAGCTCCCGCGAATTCGGGCCAAAAAGCCTGAATTCGAAATCCTGGAGGGACTGGTTTATAGGCAGAAAAGCTTCAAGTTGCAGGCCCCCATTCTATCCTAGAAAAAATGCTTCTTCACATGTACCTAGCAACAGGATCTGCTGTTTCAGGAGCCGCAGGATCAGGTGAGGTGTCTTCGGGTGCTCCAGGAGGGGTTGGCAACAGTGCCCGCCTTTTGGGTCGAATCTGTCCCAAAGACCCAGGAACGGGGTCTGGAAGAAGAGGGGCTCGATTTCCTCTAATTGGGCTCCGGTCTCGTTCATTATCTGATGAACCAGTCTTTCTTCCTGTCTGCTGCTCTGCCAAGACCTTTAATTTGAAGATGATAAATAAAATTGATAAATACACATAAAACCTTTCACGGTCAACGTCAAACAGAAAATGTACAAAGTAGTCCATTATATGTGGTTACACAAAGGTTTAACAGACCTTTTGTCCCTCTTGAAAGAACTTGGCTCTTGCTGCTTCAAAAAGTGTTGTTGGATCTGGCACAGCCTGTGCCTCTGCCTCTTCAGGAACTACACTTCCTGTGGAATTGTGATTGGTCATATCTTGGTACACCTGATCAGCAACGGATCCATAAACCTGGCTGGCAAGAGCACCATATATGACCCCATCTGCTCCTTTAGAACTTGTAATCCCTTTCAGAGCAGCATAGGTAGGGTCAAAGGTCGTGGTATTGTAGAAGGAGTTATGGACACTTTGTTGAACCTACAAGGAAAGAATCAACTATGTTATTTAAATATTACACCCCCAGAGACTTGAACTGTTTGAACAATTTCACAAATGACTTGCTCGTCTAGTAAAGTAAAATAAGCACATGCTAATGCTTTATTTACTACTAGGGCCGCAACTAATGATTTTTGTTACCGATAAATTTTTTTGATTAGTCAACCAATCATTTAATCTATAAAATACTTAAAACAGTCAAAAACATCAATCACAACAACCCAGAGCTAAACATGACCTCATCAGATGTGTTGGTTTGTGATCAAATACAACAAAAACGATTCAACTTATAATGGAATAAGAAGTAGAAAAATGGTAAATTTTCATGCTCAAGAACATGAAACAATTATATTTTTGACTTTTTTTTAAAACAGAAAATGGGGCATAGGCAATAATTTGATTCTCAAATTAGTTGTTGATCGACTAGTCAATCAACTCATTGTTGCGGTACTATTTACTAGTTTTATTTTTGCTGGCTCTGATTAGAAGATTGTTTTAGTGTGTATATACTGTATATACTAGTGCTGCTAGTATATATAGCTGCTGCTGAGGTGTTCCTGTGGTAACGTATCGTCACTTCCTGTGTTGCTGGTTGGCTGTGGTTTGCTCTCCTCATTCTCCCGAGGATTTTGCCTTTAATTGTATTTTAATCACTTTTTTCCATCTACTGTTAGCGCTCACTTCTGTTTATCAAGCCTCTTGCACCTGTGTGCACACTCAGTGTCATAGTGGGGTTCCCACCATGAGCAAATTTTCATTTTCACTTCAAGTTTTTGCAAAAGTTTAGTTTTTGGTATTAGGTTGAAGCTTAGGGTCTAAGTAACAATTTTGGTTCGAGTGGACAAAGATCACATGGAGTCTTCATACATTCCTGCCATTTTCCAAGATGGCCACCATCAAAATTTAATAATGTCAATATCTCG
Source organism: Pholidichthys leucotaenia (assembly GCA_020510985.1). Taxonomy (NCBI): domain Eukaryota; kingdom Metazoa; phylum Chordata; class Actinopteri; order Cichliformes; family Pholidichthyidae; genus Pholidichthys; species Pholidichthys leucotaenia. Next base: position 387,962,223 of record CM035844.1, on the reverse strand, counting down.
GAAACTATTCAACCTAGAGACATGAATTTGGTGCTTCTGTTCTTTGCACTTGATCACTAGAATTATGCAAGGTGGGTTTCCGTATTCATCAGAGACCTTGAAAGTCTTCCATCTAGCATCCAAGAGGAGTTTGAAGCAGGTCATTGGACAATAAGTCGAAGCAATCATCGTTACTCTTCCATTCCGATTGATCAAGCACACGAGCAGGCCAACAAACAGGTGAAAGGAGTTGGGGGAGTGATCGGGATCACAGAGAACCCTGAGATGCTAGAACGCTGGATTGCAACTGGTCCAGAAATTTGCCGAGTTCTAGAGCAATTCAGTGATGTAGATGACGACGGAGGTCAAGAGCTCCCTCATCACGAGGAAGGAAGTACATCCCAGCACCGCTTTAGGCGTCATGTCACAAATCTCATGGATGTGCTGCAAAGCAGAGGGAATCCCTTTGAAGAGAGTAGTGCAGATCTAGTTACATTAGACAATAAAGTGTGTGTTGACAAGTCCGCCGCCACATCTGTCCGCGTCTTAGAATCAAGAGGAGAAGAGCAGTATGACCACTTTCGGAAGAATGTGCTGGACACAAATAATGTACCGCTGCAAGCTCCGATCAAGAAAAACAAATTCCTGCTGTTCCATGAGGAGAAAACTCGAAAAAAGACAGCAGTTCAGAAGAAGGTGCAGCACTTCGAACAACATACAGATCTGTATGGACAAGCATTCATTATGGTTGATAGCCGGGGTGGAAATTTGGAGGAATTTTTCCGTCACGAATCCTCCTCATCACCACCTGCACTGGCTTCTGAAGGGTCCATCAACTCTTGCAACAAGTCAGATTTATTGGCGTGCATTATGGAAGCAAGTGCAAGTACCGGACTACCCGCGGATGCGGAGCTCGTCGCACCAGATGATTATGGGGTCATCGTTATTGATGGCGGTGCACTGATCCACTCTCTTCCTGGCACAACTGTCCAAGGCAAAACATTTGCTGAATATTTCACCAAAGTTTTCTGCCCAAGAATGCAGCATGAGTTGAAAAGAGCAGCGAGAGTGGATATTGTATGGGATCAGTATCGCTCAATGTCAATCAAAGCGACCACAAGAGAAAAGCGAGGAAAACGCACATGACAGCGAGTATCTGGTTCTGCCAAAGTGCCTGGAAATTGGCAAAACTTTTTGTCTAATGCCGAAAATAAAAAAGAGCTCTTTTCATTCCTGTCAACAAGCATTGTGCAAACACCATTCCAAGATGGCAAACAGGTTTATATAACTTCTGGTGACCAAGTCCTCAATGCAGGGAATGGACCGCCCATGGGACGATGTAATCATGAGGAGGCAGATACTCGCGTCCTGGTACATCTTCTTCATGCCCTCCAATATTCATCACTGGGAATGGTCTATACTGGCGACACAGACGTTGTCGTAATACTTCTGTGTAACTTCCACCACATCAAGGCGGTGAATCCGAAGTCAAACATCTGGATTTCTTTCAAAACAGGAAAGACAGTCAACATGATATCCCTCAACAACATTGCCTCAAGTTTGGGTGTGACAACGTGCAAAGCCTTGGCTCTCTTTCATGCATTCAATGGGTCAGACAGCACGTCATCTTTCAAATACAAAGGCAAGCGACACTGCTTCAAGCGGAAAGATGAGGTTCCATCCTTCTTGAGTGAGTTTGCGACAACTGCTAGCACCCCGTTTCTTACATCGCCAGAGTTGAGGGAAGTGGTGAGTCACTTTGTTTGCAAAATGTACTCCGACGAACCTATCACTGATGACACCAACGTTGACCTTGTTCGAATGAGAGTTTTCTGTCACAGGACTCGGGATGTGGAAAGAATACCCCCTACAAGTGATGCGCTCGACCAACATCTCAAAAGGAGTGTCTTCCAGGCGAGCATCTGGACTACAGCGCACGAGCCACTGGCACTAGTCCCAAGCCCAAGCAATCATGGATGGATGGAAAAAGATGGCCAACTGGTTCCCATATGGACCACGTTGCCCCTTGCCAGGGATGTGTTTGATCTAGACGTAAAATGCGCGTGCACAAAACCCTGTTCGTCATGCAAGTGCAAAAAGGCTGACTTGAAGTGCTCACGTTTATGCAAGTGCAAATGTCCTAACTAAATGACCATGATTGTAGTGAGAATGAGTAATGATTTTTTAGTTGCACTTACCTAATCAATGAAAGATCACTAAGAACAATGAAAATAGACTGTTCGGTTTATATTCATGGTATTTTATAGAATTTACGTTCGTATGTGTTCAATTGTTAACATGCATAATTCTGCTACATTGTACTATAACGTTTGTTGTGTAATTTACCATTTCGGGACAAATAAATACTCTGATGTTGTCAGAAATGGTTTTATCTGATTCCTTGACCATAAAAACCTAGGTATAGACACCAAATTCATGTTTCTAGGTTGAATAGTTTCCGAGATATTGACATTATTAGATTTTGATGGCGGCCATCTTGGAAAATGGCGGTAATGTATGAAGACTCCATGTGATCTTTGTCCACTCGGACCAAAATTGTTATTTAGACCCTAAGCTTCAACCTGGTACCAAAAATCAAACTTTTGCAAAAACTTGAAGTGACTGATACCTCAGGCCCCCCACTATCATCTAATCACCCTCTTCAGCTTTCTGTTCACCTTTCATCAGTGTTTTTGTTAGCTTCGGGTTAGCCACTAGCTACGGCTACTAGCTCTCCTTCCTCTCCTCCTCTGGTGTGTTCTCTCTGTCAGATGTTTAGCTACACCTAAACATGGGCTGCACGGTGGCGCAGTGGTTTAGCACTGTGGCAGCACAGTTCTACCCTCGGCCAGGGGACCGCGGGGATCATGAGATCGTGGGTTCGATCCCAGCCCCCGACCAACAGTGAGCTGTGTGGAGTTTGCATGTTCTCCCCGTGTTGCGCGGGTTTACTCCGGGATTTCTCCGGTTTCCTCCCGCACACCAAAAACATGTAGGTTTAGGGCGCTCGCGCACGCAGCGACCAGCAGCCGGTGGCTTGTCACCAGACTGCAAACCAAGTCTACCTACGGGTACAAATAAGTAACAAAAAAAACAAAACAAAACAAAAAAAAACCCAACAAAAAAAAAAAAACCCACCTCTGCCTCTTTTAGTGATAACGGTAAATGTAATAAATATTGCCTTTTTGAGGCGCTCGAGGCGAGGTTGTCTGATTTGGAACCCCGCCTCCACTGTATTGAAACACCGACTGCGCCAATTAATAACGACGGACGTCCCCTAGCTGCAGCGGAGCTCCCTAGAATAGGGCGGCCTGCTATTGGTCCACCGGTCCTCCTCAGCAGTGAGGAGACTGGGTGGGTGACGGTGAGAAGGAAGCCTAGCCGCAAAGCCCCGGTTAACCACCAACCTGTTCATGTTTCTAATCGCTTTTCCCCACTCAGCGACACACCCACTGAGGAAAAAACTCTTGATCACTGGCGACTCTGTAGTCAGAAACGTGAACCTAGAGACTCCAGCGGCCATAGTCAAATGCATTCCTGGGGCCAGAGCAGGCGACATCGAGTCAAATTTGGAAATGCTGGCTAAAAGTAACTGTAAATACGCCACAACTGTTATCCACGCTGGCATTAATGACGTCCGACTCCGGCAGTCGGAAGTCACAAAACTTAATGTGGAATCGGTGTGTGACTTTGCCAAAACAATGTCGAACTCTGTAGTGTTCTCTAAGCTCCTCCCCAATCTGACCAGTGATGACACGTTTAGCCGCTTGTCATCCTTCAACCGCTGGCTGTCTGTGTGGTGTCCAAATCCAAAACCTTGACAACTCAGAGTTGGGACCAGGAAGCAGAGTCGCAGTCTTACACGCCTCTCTGCAGCTCCTCTTCATCCACCACCCCTCAACTTAGCTCCTGTCTTCCCCATCAGAGAATCACTGTCTGCTCCCGCCAAAGTAAATACAAATATAATGTATAAGCATCCCAAAGTGATTAAACAAAAAGTTGGTAAAACTCAAATTAAACATGAAGCCTTTAAATTTAATAATTTGGCCTCTGTTCCTCCTCATAATTTAAAAATTAAATGTGGTTTGTTAAATATTAGGTCTCTAACTCCCAAGTCTCTGCTAGTCCATGATCTGTTAATTGATCATCAGATTGATTTAATATCCCTTACAGATACTTGGTTAGGACAAGAGGATTATGTTGGATTAAATGAATCAACTCCTTCTGGTTATTTAAACTGTCAAAATCCCAGAAGTTCTAGTCATGGAGGAGGAGTAGCGACAATTTACCATTCCAAATTACCAGTTAATGTAAAGCAAAAAACACGTTATAATTCCTTTGAGGGCCTGGTCCTCAGTATTGGGCATTTGAGCAATTTTAGGCTAAACCCAATTTTATTTGCCGTAGTTTATCGTCCTCCATCAACCTACTCAGTTTTTATCCGAATTTGCCGAATTCTTGGCTGATTTAGTGCTGAAATCAGATAAAATAATTATAGTAAGGGACTTTAATATACATGTAGATGTAGATAGTGATTTCCTTAATTTGGCATTTAATTCAATATTAGACTCGATGAGGTTTTCTCAGAAAGTAGGAAATTCTACCCATTATCTCCCCCATACGTTAGACCTTGTTCTGACATATGGCATAGAAATAAGACAGTCTGGTAGTGTCTCCTCATAACCCTGTACTGTCAGACCATTGTCTGTTAACCTTTGATTTTACTATTTCTGACTATTTGGTGCCTAAGGAAAAATATTACTACAGTAGATGCCTCTCAGATGATGCTGTTGCCAAATTTATGCAGATTGTTTCCTCTATGCCATGTGTCAGCACAACGGAAATAAGCTATAGACAGCTTGCTCCTTCTGTAAGTGATAGCATGGCAGATAGTGCTACAGCTTCTCTGCATCAGACTCTAGACATGGTGGCCCCTTTAAAAAAAGAAAAAGTCTAATCAGAGATTTCTAACTCCTTGGTTCAGCACAGAAACTCGTAGCTTAAAACAGAACACTCGTCAATTAGAAAGAAAATGGTGCTCCACTAATTTAGATGAAATTTATTTAGCTTGGAGAAATCATCTTTTAATTTATAAAAAAATCTCTGAGAAAAGCTCGAACAAGTTATTATTCTGCATTAATAGAAGAGAACAAGAATAATCCCAGGTTTCTTTTCAGCACTGTAGCCAGGCTGACAACGAGTGAGGACTCTGTCAATCCGAATCCTTTTCGGGTCGCAGGGGGGCTGGAGTCTATCCCAGCATCTTTGGGCGAGAGGCAGGGTACACCCTGGACAGATCGCCAGTCAATCGCAGGGCCAACACAAAGAGACAGACAACCATTCACTCTCACATTCATACCTAAGGACAATTTAGAATCCCCAGTTTGATGCCAATTAACTTAACTTGCATGTTTTTTGGCATGTGGGAGGAAACCAGAGAAATCCCAGAGTAAACCCACGCAGACACGGGGAGAACATGCAAACTCCACACAGATCACTGTTGGTCGGGGGCTGGGATCGAACCCAGGATCCCCTGGCCAAGGGTGAGTTGCTGTGCTGCCACAGTGCTAACCACTCCGCCACCGCGCTGCCCCAAAATTTCATCTATCAGAGATAAAATCAGTCAGATTCTTGCCACCGTTAACTTAGATACAGTAACTACTACAACTCCTTCAATTGACATCTGTTTGGATCAGTTTACTCCAATTGACCTTTTAGAGTTAGACAAAATAGTTTCCTCATCCAAGCCTTCAACTTGTCTTTTAGACCCTATTCCTACCAGGTTATTTAAAGAAGTCTTCCCATTTATTGGTAGCTTTATTCTTCAAATAATCAATTCTTCATTAACTTTAGGCCATGTACCGCAGGCTTTTAAAACTGCTGTAATTATACCCTTACTCAAAAAGCCAATGCTGGATCCAGGAGTTTTAGCTAACTATAGGCTAATCTCTAATCTCCCTTTCATTTCAAAAATCTTGGAAAGATTACGCAATTATTTGACCACTTGCAGGGAAATGGTCTATTCGAAGAGTTTCAATCTGGGTTTAGAGTCCATCATAGTACTGAAACAGCCTTAGTGAAGGTCACTAATGACCTCCTGATCACATCTGATAATGGACTTATTTCTGTGCTTGTCCTTTTGGACCTTAGTGCAGCTTTTGATACTATCAATCATAATATTCTACTTGATAGATTAGAACACTATGCTGGACTTAATGGAACTTCGTTGCAGTGGTTTAGATCTTATTTATCTGATAGTTTCCAGTTTGTTCATGTCAATAATGAGTTTTCTTTCAACTCAAATCTCAGTCATGGAGTTCCACAGGGACCTGTGCTAGGCCCTACTCTTTTTAGTTTACACATGTGGACAAAATTGTTGGTACCCCTCTAGGGGTGGGTTCAAAAGATCAATATATCGATATGGATCGATACATGTTTGACTGAGCCGATATCGATCCACAAAATCTGCGGATCGATCTTTTAATATTAATATGTTTTAATATAATATTTTTACGTTTGTGAACGTCTGCTGAGTATAATCGGGTCGAAACCGGGTCAGTGAGCCAGCAACAACAGCCGAGACCAATAAACAACCGACGCGCTAACGGAGCTAGCAAGCTAACGGATATGCTAGTTCTTCTTCTGTGGTGTTAAAACGGTTCTCATCCGGCAAGAGTTCCCTGCCGCGCGTGCTCTTTCGTGTTTACACGAGCGGAGATAATAAGGTGCGTCTCTTAATTTAGCAACAAAAGTCACCGTAAAGATTGTCCTCAACAGCTTCTGAATATTTTTCATAAATAAAACTTCTGTGTTCCCTGCGGCGCGGGCAAACGTCTTTTGTGTTTACATGACGCGGAGATAATAACGTGCATCTCTTAATTTAGCAGCAAAAGTCACCGTTAAGACTGTCCTCAACAGCTTCTTAATATTTTTCATAAAGCGGGGATAAACTGACTTTTACTCCGTGCAGCACTGTGTTGGAACATAAAGTTGACGACTGATAAACGGAAAATGCGGAGACTGAAACCCGTGAAGCAGAGGTAGACTTGGAGCTGCTGAGACTGTAAGTATAATATTTGTTTCTTTTAACGTTTGTGTCGTCAATTAATAATTTATCCGGCATGATGGTTTCTTTTACAAACTATGGACACAGAGAGAACTGTTGGTTAAGCGCTGTGAATAAATGCAGAATTAAGGTATATTTTATGAGATTATGGACTTCTGCCACTGAAGAGATGTGAAGAGAATAAATCACAATAAAATTAATAAAGGCTGCAGTACAACAAGCTATTTTTACTCAGTAGAACTAAATTGAAATGAACAAACCTTCTCAGGAAATGAACTGAAACCCTTTTCCAACATTGAAAGTTAATTTGTAGTTAAAATATTAAAAAAAAACCCTAAATCATTAAACCCTACTGTGGTGTGGCGATCTAAAAATATGAATGTTAATTTTACTGTGAAATCTATTCTTTTTATCTGCCTTCAGATGTGTGAAGACTGGAAGCTTCATCCTCACTGAGACCTTCTGAAGGTCAGAGGTCATCAGTGGAGGAGCATCCCTGCTTCATGTGGATTTCAGCACAGAAGAAGACCTTCAAGATTCAAGGAGGTGCTGCCAACACTTTCTCCACACTAACATGCATTCAATGCAATTTAGTTGTTGTAATGACAAATTCTTTTATTTCTTTTTTTAAAGTTCTCAGCAAGAACACAATATTGGTCTTTTTTTTTTTTTACAATTTTACTGAGCATTTAATTCTAAATAAATCACTGTTTAACAAGAAATTTTTGGCAATCCTGTACTTTTCTTGTGGTGTTACATAGAATAGCATCACTGTAAACTATGGAAAAAGCAGCTGCTTTAAAATTTGTACTTCCTCACACAACTTTGAGTGCAAAAAAACTCTAAAAGTGCCATAACTTTTTGGAAAAGCTCCCACAAATCCAGGCTTTTTGGGCCACAACAATCACAAAAACAGCTGACAAAATCCTGGAGGGACTGAAATACAATGAGATTATGAATGTATGGTTCATGCACTGAATTTGTTTACTTACTCTGGGTGGTGAACTTGACACGACACACCCTTTGCACTAAAGAAAGCACCTGTGAGCACTTTATGAAATGATAAGTTAAATAATAAAAAGTGCATTATTGTAACTGATTTTGGGTCAGTTCTATATGTGATAATTTATGTATTAACAAAGTTAGAAGATTCTTGGTACAATTTGCAGCATTAGGTCTCGAAGATTTTTGTTTCATGGGAAGTAAAATGGCTATTAAAATGGTAATTCCCCAGATTAAACTGGGATCGGATCGACTCGGGATTGAATCGGAATCGAATCGAATCGATTCAGAATCTCAAGAATCGGAATCGAATCGATTTTGGAAATTAGGGATCGTTCCCAGCCCTATACCCCTCTGTTAATGAAAGAAAAACCCACAATGGTCACAGAAATAGCTTGAATCTGACAAAAGTGGTAATAAATAAAAATTCTATGAAAATTAACCAATGAAAATCAGACAATGCTTTTGAATTGTGGTTCAACAGAATTACTTTAAAAAACAAACCCATGAAACAGGCCTGGACAAAAATGATGGTACCCCTAGAAAAGATTGAAAATAATGTGACCATAGGGACATGTTCAACCAAGATGAGTCCTCTAATTAAGATCATAGGTGTCTACAAACTTGTAATCAGTCAGTCGGCCTATTTAAAGGGTGACAAGTAGTCACTGTGCTGTTTGGTGACATGGTGTGTACCACACTAAACATGGACCAGAGGAAGCAAAGGAGAGAGTTGTCTCAGGAGATTACAAGGAAAATTATAGACAAGCATGTTAAAGGTAAAGGCTATAAGACCATCTCCAAGAAGCTTGATGTTCCTGTGACTACAGTTGCACATATTATTCAGAAATTTAAGATCCACGGGACTGTAGCCAACCTCCCTGGACGTGGCCACAGGAGGAAACTTGATGAAAAATGGAAGAGACGGATAATATGAATGGTAACAAAAGAGCCCAGAACAACCTCTAAACACATTCATGATGAACTCCAAGGTCAAGGTACATCTGTGTCAGATCACACCATCCGTCATTGTTTGAGCCAAAGTGGGCTTCATGGGAGACGACCAAGGAGGACACCACTGTTGAAAACAAATGATAAAAAAGCCAGACTGGAATTTGCCAAACCGCATGTTGACAAGCCACAAAGTATAATAAACTATATAAAGTATAATATAACTATATAATAAACTATAATATACATATTATACATAATGTCCATAAAGTGCAGTAGTATGTGTAGAGGATTCCGGATCAACTGTTCAGCATCCTAACAGCTTGTGGAAGGAAGCTGTTGATCAGTCTGGTGGTTCTGCCTCTGATGCTCTGGAATCGTTTGCCAGATGGCAGCAGTTCAAAGTGTTTGTGCAGAGGGACAAAGACCTTGGCGCGGTAGCAACATATTCATATACCAGAATATGTTAATTTTATACTATTTATTTCTTTTTAAAATTTTACACTTTAACGTTGCATATGGAACTTAACATTTGAAGTATTGTACAACCGAGGCTTGAATATTGGGCCGGATGGGGTCCCACCCAGACATCCTGTGTTTAGACTTTTTAGTGGTGTTATCCTTCTCTCCTTCCTCTGCCTGAACACTTTCCTCTCCTTGGCTCCTCTCTTCTGTCTCATCTTGCCCTCTCTAAGCTCTGTCTAATTCAGGTTCTCTCTCTGTCTATTGTGGTATACAAACAGGTTAGAAAATATCAAGTGTCATGTTTTGTCCTGTAGGATTTTTTTGTCACAGTTTACGTAAATGACAAAAATATGTGTATTTTTTTGTATTTTTATTCTAGTGTTTCTTTTTTCCATTGATAGTAGGGAAGGGAAAGAAACATTCATAATAGTAATTTACTCATGCATACTTAAATTATATGATCAGGTGGGTATACTAACCAGAAATTCTACTTATGTAAAAGCAGTGCTTTGAAATTAATAATTAAAAGTAGACAACCAAAAATTTCTAGTTGAGTTAAGGGTACAAAGAGCACCCACTTAAAAACTGGAGTAATGACTTCAGTCTTGAAGGTTTGAGGTTTTTCTCAAAAATTTATAACAATTTTCTTATAGTTTTCTACTTTTCTCTGTAAATCTAAAGTTGAAACCATGTTCCTCAAATTTGTAATTTCTTCTTGTAAAATTGACTTTTCTTGTACATTTAAAACTTTATTATAAATTTGTGGATTATTTTATGACTAATTACCTCCGCCAAGGAGGTTATGTTTTCATTACCTCCGCCAAGGAGGTTATGTTTTCATTGGCGTTGGTTTGTCTGTCTGTTTGTTTGTTAGCAAGATAACTCAAAAAGTTATGGACGGATTTTCATGAAATTTTCAGAGATTGTCAGAAATGGGGTATCCTACAGATGATTAGATTTTGGTGGTGATCCGGATCACCATCTGGATCCAAGAATTTTTTTTTACTTATTGGGATTTCCAAAACGGGAATCATAGTAATTTGCATAATACAGGACAAGTTTTCAACAGCTTCTACAAGACATTTAAGACCTAAGGAAATGGAATAAATCTGGATAATGATGCAAAAAAATGAAAAAATAGGGAACCTTTGAAATTTTTAAAAGAACAAATGAAGCTATAAACACGCAACAAGCATCACAGTATAGCTAATATATGCCACTTGCGAATGACATTTTTTTCATGGTCAAAGAATCTATAAAGTTAGACAAAATAAATGGAGGATTAATATTTATGATGTTAACCTCTTGCACTCCGTTGTACCGCGGGCGGGCAAGTCTCTGCGTCCTAGGGCGCATGAGAGCGCCCTCGTGCGCTCTCGGACGCATGATGGAGATACTGATGATGGTGATGTAGGTGGTGATGGCGTCCAAGCGCGCACTGAAAATAAAAGCTGCAGACACAGCCGCGAACAGATTAGTTCATCTGATTGACCTCTCATTCGACTAATAAGAGCCTTGAAATGGGTTTCTGAAACCTTGAAGAACCAATGACTGAAAACCTAGCAAGGACCTGCCTACTAACGGCTGCGAACATGAGCCAATTGAAGCAGAGAAGTCAACAGTTGACGTGCGTCTCCCTGCATAAAATCTCTTTTGCCTAAGCCGCTGGGTGACTGACACTGAGACCTGTGCGGAACGGCAGCATCAGTCAGTCTTGTTTGGAAAAATGGTTCACCAAAACCGCAAGCGTGGAAGCGGAGATGTTTGGACTGGGTCGGATGACCAGAAGCACGAGTCCGTTACAACCGGACCAGCTTCATGTTCGTCTGACAATGAGGAACTTACTGCTGTTGTGGACAAGTGTTATAAGCTAAATTATTCTTTAGTGATGAAAATAGTAATAAATATCACTTTTGACCGATCGGTAATTCCAACGGTGCGTCATGGCCACAAGTTTTTTTTGGTGTGCAGAGTTCCTCTGTAGCGGGGCGGGGGGGGGGGGGGGGGGGGTTGTTATCCTCTGCATTGCAGATAGATATTTTAGCATAATTTTTATTGCACTGTAGGCTATTTTTTCTTGTAAAAAAGGCCACACATTTTTTACGTGGCATGTTTCTGTGTGTGTGTGTGTGGGGGGGGGGTTGTTTGTTATCCATCCATCCATCCATCTTCTACCACTTTTCCGGAGGTCCGGGTCGCGGAGGCAGCAGTTCAAGCAGAGAAGCCCAGACTTCCCTCTCCCCAGCCACCTGCTCCAGCTCTCCAGAGAGGATACCAAGGCGTTCCCAGACCAGCTGGGAGACATAGTCTCTCCACCAAGTCCTGGGTCTGCCCCGGGGTCTCCTCCCAGTGGGTTGTTTGTTACCCTCTAGAAATGTAATAATGTTTTAGTATAATTTTTATTGCAGTTTAGGCTATTTTTTCTTGTAAAAACAAAACAAAACAGGAACTGTGCTGTGTATGTGAACTCTGGGAAAATAGAAGAATAGTGAAAAATAAAAACTGAACTTTGTAAATGACTTTATTTTCACATAATAGACAAACTTCAGATGAAGACTCTGGTGAGGAGTGGGTGCCAGACGAGCACTCTGCCAGCAAGCGCAGAAGAAGGGAGCTGCAGGCGAGCTCGTCAGAAGAGGAAACCCCTACCCCAAAAAGAGGGACACCACTGGGGAGAGGAAGAGGAAGTAGCGGAAGAGGGAGAGGAAGAGGAAGTAGCAGGAGAGGAAGAGGAAGCGAGAGTGGTGATGGCAGCCCTCAGCCTGGGACATCGGCCGGCCCTTCATCAGCTGAGGAGAGGTGGCATGATTCCGACACCCCTGACATCATTCCACCACAGCCCATTTTTCATCCCAAAAATCCACCTGGACCTCAGCTAATTACAACAGCTTCATACACCCTCGTTCAGTTGTTTGAGTTATTTTTCACTCCATCTGTGCTAGACCACATTGTTAAGAACACCAACCTACATGGCTCTGCACACTACAACACACCCACCAGCCCCTGGATTGACCTCACACGCTCCGACCTGCTCTCATTTTTTGGCCTGATTATTTACATGGGTATAGTCAAGTGCAAATCCTTCAGTGATTACTGGCGAGGGGGACACCTGTACAGCCTTCCTTTCCCCAAGAGTGTAATGACCAGGACAAAGTTTCTCCTGATCAGCTGGGCCCTTCACCTCAGCAGCCCAGCAGCAAAAGAGGCCAATGAGCAGAAGAGAGGCACGGATATGCATGACCGCCTCAGCAAAATCAAGCCTCTCTATGAAGAGATGAGAGAAGCATGCAGGAGAAACTTTCACCCTGGTCAGGACATCTCCATTGATGAGAGGGTGGTTGCATCAAAAGCCCGCATTGGCTTCAAACAGTATATGAGAAACAAGTCAGTGAAGTGGGGCTACAAGCTGTTTGTGTTGGCCGACTCCAGTACTGGCTACACCTGAGACTTTTTTGTGTATAAGGGCAAAGCAAAGTCAAGTAGTGGCATGGGACTCAGTTATGAGTCAGTGATGCAGCTACTTGACACACGGTTGCTGGGCACTTGGTACAAACTCTTTGTGGACAATTTCTACACAAGCCCTGCTCTTTTTCAGGATCTCCTGAAAAAGAGGATCTATGCCTGTGGAACCATCCGCACCAACAGGGTCGGCTTTCCCCAGACCAAGGACAACAGCCTGGTTTCCAGCTCTCCACGGGGAAGCATCTGCTGGATTAGGAAGGACTCCCTTCTTTTCCTCCAGTGGCGAGACACAAGGGATGTGTTCATGTGTTCCACAGTGCACACTGCCCACTCAGGAGAGACTGTGTCCCGGAGAGTGAAAGATGCACAGGGGCAGTGGTCAAGAAAGGACATCTCCATGCCGCCTTGCGTAAAGGACTACAACAGGTATGTAATGATTTGAAAATCTAACAACTGGCTTGAGTAATATATTGAAGTGTTCTAAAAATTATGTTTTTTTGTCCATTCAGGTGCATGGGTGGAGTCGACCTATCAGATGCCCTGATAGGTTACTACAGTGTGCTCCATAAGACCATGAAGTGGTATAACAGCTTTTTTTACCACTTCATGGACATTGCAATCGTCAATGCCTACATCCTCCACAAGGCACTCACCTCTGGAAGAGGAGAGAAGCCACTGAGACAGAAGGCATTTCGGGAGACCCTTGCTACACAGCTGGCACAGGTGCGCTCTCCATCAGCCACACCCACGCCACCTCATCCTACACCCACTGCACATCACAGGATTGTCTTTATCTCAGGGCACCGCACAAATGGACGGGCATGATGTAGGCACTGCAGTCAAAAGACACCACTCAAGTGCTCCACCTGTGATGTGACTCTCTGTTTGATCCCAAACCGGGACTGTTACAATAACTGGCATATTGCCAATAACCTATAAAGGACTTTTTTTTTTGTATTACTTATTTTGTACCCGTAAGTAGATTTGTTTTGCAGTCTGGTGACAAGCCACCAGCTGCCGGTCGCTGCATGCGCAAGCGCCCGGTATCCCTAATTCAATTTCAATTTCACATTTGTTCCCATTTGCTGGTCACTAACAGCCGTTTGTTCTCTCCCATAGATTGAGTCCCCATCGTGCTGTTTGCTCTCTACATGTCTGTTCTTTTCATCTTCTCTGTCCCCTCACCCCCCAGCCAGTCGCAGCAGATGACTGCCCCTCCCTGAGCCTGGTTCTGCTGGAGGTTTCTTCCTGTTAAAAGGGAGTTTTTCCTTTCCCTCGTCGCCAAGTGCTTGCTCACAGGGGATCGCCTGATTGCTGGGGTCTTTCTGCAACTGTGGGGGTTCCCCCTACAGTTCATAGTGCTGTGAGATGACTGTTGTTGTGAAATTGCGCTATATAAATAAAGTTGAATTGAATTGAATTGGTTGTTTGTAAATACAGTGATCCCTCGCTACTTCGCGCCTCACCTTTCGCGCCCTCAGTGCATCGCGGATTTTTCAAAAATATTCATCAAAAATTCAAAATTGAGAAAAAATGGGCGGGCGCTAGCAGAAGGCAGGGAGACTACATTAGAACATCAGGTATCAACACGGAGAGCCCGCACAACTCAAAATCCACCTCTCTGTTCGCTGTTCTCGTGTTGGCTCGGCTCGGGAATCTCGCAAGCTGATTGGCCGAGACGTTTTACCCAGCTTCTCTCCCTGCCGAGCGCCCATACCCAGCGAAGGAAGACCGCATTCATTGTTTTTTATCGCTCGTGTTGCTTAGTCTCGCCGTGTGGAACTTTTCGCTGTTCTCTTTTTTTTTTTTTTGTTTTTTGTTTTTTTGTTACTTATTTGTACCCGTAGGTAGATTTGGTTTGCAGTCTGGTGACAAGCCACCGGCTGCTGGTCGCTGCGTGCGCGAGCGCCCTAAACCTATATGTTTTTGGTACGCGGGAGGAAACCGGAGAAATCCCGGAGTAAACCCACGCAACACGGGGAGAACATGCAAACTCCACACAGCTCACTGTTGGTCGGGGGCTGGGATCGAACCTACGATCTCATGATCCCCGCGATCCCCCGGCCGAGGGTAAAACTGTGCTGCCACAGTGCTAAACCACTGCGCCACCGTGCAGCAGCTCTTGTGCCTTTTTGTGCGAAAGTCTTCCCGTCAAGCCACTACGCCGCCTCCTGCAGCTGCCCTCGACGATCCTGCGCATCACCTGAGGAGCAGTAAAGCTCTCATTAACCTGTGCAGTAAATCATCTTCATCTTGAGTTACGCATCTTGTTATAAGAATAAAAGAGTTCTAAAAACATATGTACACTTTATTTACATCTATGTATGTATGTACACTTACACACACACACACACACACACGTATCATATGAGAGAGAGAGTGAGAGAATGAACGTACGTATTATTTAGGGGTGACGCTACTTCGCGGTTTTTCACTTTTCGTGGTCGGTTCTGGAACCCATTAACCGCGATAAGTGAGGGATCACTGTAGTATGATTTGTATATTGACATTTTTGTTCAGTAAAGCGTGTTTAGAATTGAAACTTCATTTTCTCTGCATCATTACTACTGACAGTGTTTCTGGATAGCTAACAAGATAGCCCTGAGTGTCACCTTTCATTAGAGCCCAAGATGAAGCTTCTATGTTGAAGTATTCAAAAGTTCTAGACGTTTTTCCAAACTGTGCCAAATGGCACAGTTTGGCACAGTTCAAAAACGCCTGGGAACAACCTGAGAAAAAAAGCTGTGTAATATATTCATTTTTTGTGGTATTGTTACAAAATTTGGATCTCAGCTTGATAACACTTGGTTCTACATTTCTGTTGCATTTTCCAGCCGGATCGGACAGCTGTGTGTTATTTGCAAGCATTTGTATCTAAAAAAACACCCAGGCCAAATTTATTTTCTTCAAGTTCAGTATGTTTAGATGACTGTAACTCAGTGGCCGGAGCACTTAGAGAGATTATGACTGTTTTGCCAAAAAATTCAAAGTGTTTTCTTTTAAATGAGACCAACCCCATGAAGATGCTGCAAAGGGTTGAAGAACAGCTTTCGATTTACTTTGGGCACGTTATTTTTTGGCGTTTTTAGGAAAATTGACCGGAGTGCAAGGGGTTAAACACTGTATGGGGGGGGGGAACTGTGGCGCTTGGTGGAGGTCTGCGATCTCCGAGTGCTTTTCTAGTTTTTGTCTGTTTTTTAAAATAAAATTAGTTTTTTTTGTTTGTTTGTTTTTTTTAGATAAATTTGAAACAGACTGTGGTAATTTTTTTTTTTACTTTTTCTTTATAACAATTTACATTTTTGACCATAATTTTGCAGTCATGGCTGCACGGTGGCGCAGTGGTTAGCACTGCGGCAGCACAGTTTACCCTTGGCCGGGGGATTGTGGGGATCGTGGGATCGTGGGTTCGATCCCAGCCCCCGACCAACAGTGATCTGTGTGGAGTTTGCATGTTCTCCCCGTGTTGCATGGGTTTACTCCGGGATTTCTCCGGTTTCCTCCCACATGCCAAAAACATGCATGTCAGGTTAATTGGCTGTTCTAAATTGTCCCTAGATATCTGTTTCCTATAGGCCCTTAGAATAGAGGGTTAGTATTAATGAAAAGCGCTTTGAGTGGTCTTTGTGACTAGAAAAAGCGCTATATAAGTGCAGGTTAGTTAGTTAGTTAGTTAATCAGAACAGAACAATAATTTAACTCTGATTCCAAAGAAAAAATATTAACAAAATTGTATTTAATGAAATAAATTAACTTAAATGACCAAGGATGTCGTTATTTGTTATAATATTTCTTTACATTTTTAGGGGGTATTTTTTTTTTTTTTTTTTTAGAAATCTCCTCACCACCCAGACAGCAGGAAAAACCTCCCTTATTTTGAAATCAAATACTCCAATCCAAACACGTTTAGTTTGTCTGAAGGCTGCTGACGGATTAAAGTCATTGACTTCGTGAATTTCGGTCATCTTAACCTGCCAGGTAAATAATAGGGAACTGTACCGGACTCTGAAGACATAATTCACCACGTGTTTATGTACAGAATGATCTGCTTAGGCAATTATAGTTGTGCTCTCAGGCTTTCTCATCAGACCCCTCTCTAGGCAGCTGCTGAAGGACCTCAGTTTAGCATGAAAAGAGAGCTAGCGTTTTTAGCTGTTGCTTTTTGTCACTGCCGCTGGAGAATAAAAACGGCACATCTGCTCGTGCGAGAAAAGAGAGAAATTGCCAGTCTCTTCATTCCTGCAATTCCTACAGAACATAACTTTATATTGTAGCGGCTGGTGAAATATATCCTCAGCAATTCATCAGTCCCCCTTGCCTTTCCCTTCATATGAAGCCAGCTGCATATGAATTCTAACCACATCTCTTAGCTAAGCGACTCTTCCATTAGATAAGATAAGATAAGATAAGATAAGCCTTTATTAGTCCCACAACGGGGAAATTCCAGGATTGCAACAGCACAGGGATAGCAACACTCAGAGCAACAATCAGAAGGCAAGAAAAAAAAAACAAGCAAGCAAGAGCAGCTAATAAACATATGTACGTATTACTATAAAATATATATATATACACACACACACAGACACACAGTGCAGAGCATTGTAGCTGGATGGAATAAATATATGAATATATGAACACACAGTGCAGAGCATTGTAGCTAGATGGAATAAATATGTAAATATATAAACACCCACAGTACGGAGCATTGCAGCTAGGTGGAATAAATATGCAAGTATATAAACACACACAGTGCGGAGCAATGTAGCTAGATGGAATAACATGTAGATATATAAATATATAAACACCCACAGTACGGAGCATTGCAGCTAGACGGAACAAATATGCAAATATATAAACACACACAGTGCAGAGCATTGCCGCTAGATGGAATGAAACAGCATAACCGTCTACCCAGCTATCCTGCATGGTATGATTATGTGCCCATACACACTCTCACCCTCCATAGCGACCGGCATGCTCCTAGTTGTATGCCGGAGAGGACCACTGTGTAAGTCTATTGCATCTTCTGCATTCAAAAAACTATTAGTTTGTTACGTCTTTTTTGCTATCTCTGCGAGCAGCCCTGCTTAGGTTGTACAGTCTGACAGCCGTTGGTAGGAAGGACCTACGAAACCTCTCGGTTGTGCACCTGGGATGATGTAGTCTGCTGCTAAATGAGCTCCTCAGTGCATTCAGTATGTCCTGCATAGGGTGGAACTCGGACTCCAGCAGAGATGACAGTTTAGCCACCGTCCTTCTCTCTCCTATCTCCTCCATCGGATCAAGGCGCTGCCCCAGGACAGAGCTAGCTTTCTTAATCAGTTTGTTCAGTCTCTTCCTATCGGCTGCAGTAATGCCACTGCCCCAGCAGACCACTCCAAAAGTGATGGCTGATGCCACCACCGTGTCATAGAATGACTTCAGCAGCGCCCCTTGTACACCAAAAGACCTGAGTCTCCTCAGCAGGAACAGCCTGCGCTGTCCCTTCTTGTAGAGTGCATCAGTATTGTGTGACCAGTCTAGTTTATTGTTCAGATGAATACCCAGGTACTTATAGGATGTCACCATCTCGATGTCTGTTCCCTGTATATTTACTGGTACTGTGAGGGGCTGCCCATGCCTGCGGCAGTCCACCACCAGCTCCTTAGTTTTCCTCGCGTTGATCTGGAGGCAGTTCCGATGGCACCAGTCCACGAAGTCCTGGATAAGCCCTCTGTACTCAGCTTCATCTCCATTGGAGATGAGGCCAACGATCGCAGAGTCATCAGAGAACTTCTGTAGATGGCAGTGTGTTGTGTTGTGTGAGAAGTCCGCAGTATAAAGAGTGAACAGGAAGGGAGCCAGCACCGTTCCCTGGGGGGCCCCCGTGCTACTGATGATCGTGTCGGACACACAGTCCCGGGTTCTCACAAACTGAGGCCGGTTCGTGAGGTAGTCCAGGATCCATGATGACAGGTGCTGGTCCACCCCTGCGCGCAGCAGCTTGTCCTTCAGGATCATCGGTTGGATGGTGTTGAAAGCACTGGAGAAGTCAAAGAACATGATCCTCACCATATTCCCGGGCTTCTCCAGGTGGGACAGAGAACGGTGAAGGAGGAAGATCACCGCATCCTCCACCCCAATGCCATGCTGGTAGGCGAACTGGAGTGGATCCATCGCTGGTTCCACCAGGGGGCGGAGGTGAGCAAGGAGCAGTCTCTCCAGGGTCTTCATCAAGTGGGACGTCAAGGCCACCGGTCTGTAGCTGTTCAGGTCTTTGGGGTGGGAAGTTTTTGGTACAGGTACCACACAAGATGTTTTCCACAGCTGTGGTACCCTCCCCAGTTTCAGGCTCATGTTGAAGATATACGTCACAATCCCACACAGCTGGTCTGCACAGGACTTGAGGAGCTTTGCGCTGATGCCGTCCGGTCCCGGCGCCTTCCTCGCCTTGATCTTCCTCAGCTCCGTCCTCACCTGGGTCCTGGTCAGGGTCAGGATGGGGGGCTGTGTGTTGGGAGTGGGGGGGTGTTGGTAGAGTGGGGAGTGGGCAGCAGGACTTGATTTCTTTAGAGGCAGCAGTGGTTGTTGTGCAGTCAGGGGGGAGGGCGGTTGGTCAAATCTATTGAAAAACAGATTCAGGTTGTTCGCCCACTCCCTGCCCCCTGTGGCCTGGGGGGAGGTATTCTGGAGCCCCGAGATGGTTTTGAGGTTTCTCCAGACCCCGCTGATGTCGCTCTGTTGCAGCTTGTCCTCCATCTTCTTCCTGAAGCTGTCCTTGCCTTCTCTGATCTTTCTCCTCAGCTCCCTCTGTACGGACTTCAGCATCTCCCTGTTCCCTGACCTGAAGATCCTCTTCTTCTCTCTCAGAAGTGTTTTAATCTCAGGGTTGATCCAGGGTTTGTTGTTTGAGTGACGCCGTATGGTCTTGGTGGGAACGGATTTGTCCACACAGAAGCTGAGGTAGCCCGTGAAGGTGTGAATGAGGCCATCGATGTCCTCACCATGTGGATCGCAGAGCTGCTTCCAGGCGGTGGCTTCAAAACAGCCCTTTAGGGTGTCCATTGTCTCCTCAGACCATAACTCCACAGTGTGCATGGCCGGAGGTTGTCTGTGCACTAGGGGTTTGTACACCGGCCGGAGATGAACCAAGTTGTGATCCGATCTCCCGAGTGGGGGTAGTTGTGATGAGGTGTACGCCTCCTTAGTGTTTGCGTAGAATAAATCCAGTGTTTTATTGTCTCTAGTGTGGCATGTGACATACTGGGTGAACGTGGGTAGAATGGGAGACAGTGAAACATGGTTGAAATCGCCTGAGATGAGGAGAAGAGCATCTGGGTGTTCTGTCTGCAGCCTGCTGGTTACTGAATGGATGACGTCACGTGCTGTCCCAGCGTTCGCCGTCGGATTTGCATAAACAACAATGCAGATCACGTGTGAGTGTTCTCTCGGGAGATATGTAGGCCTCATGCTAACAGCTAGCAACTCAATGTCTTTGCTGCAGTGTCGTTGTTTAACAGTGATATGTCCCGGTCTGCACCAGTTGTTGTTAACATACATGATCACTCCACCGCCCCTAGCCTTGCCACTGTCTGGTGTTCGGTCAGCTCGTATCATGTGAAAACCCTCCAGCTCAATGTTAGCATCTGCTGCTAGTTCAGTTAGCCACGTCTCAGTAAACAAAAGGAGAGAGCACTCCCGGTATGTGCTATCATAACGGGAGATAGCCGCTAGCTCATCTAACTTTCCCAGTATCGACCGTACATTTCCCATGACAACAGATGGAAGGGAGGGTCTGTACCTTATATTTTTTGTCCTCCGCCTTACTCCAGCCCGGCAGCCGCGGCGTTTTCGCCTCAGTTCTCTCGGTATGTCGAGTATTTCCAATGGGACCGGGTGGCGGTTGAATGCTAGCAGCTGTTCTCTGCTGTATCGTATCCTGCTATAGACAGTGGCTCCGTCCACCGGCTCAGGAGACATTTAGGACGATCTGTGTGTCCGTGATATAAGTGGGGTGAAAAAAAAAAAAAAAAAAAAAAAAAAAAAAAAAAAAAAAGACGGATCAAAAGAGAGAGGAAGGGAAAAAGACTCGGAATCGAGCCGCTGTTGCAAAAGGCAGCCGACTCGTGTGGCGCCCCTAGGAATTATTGCTTCCGTTTCCAGTGGGTTAAAACCATGATAAACGCCTCCAAAGCTTACACACCTCTTATGATTTTTTTCCACGTTTAAAGTAGTTTAATAAACTCATGTCTCTGATGGACAGTCGCGCTTAGTGAGATGCTGCCTGCTGACTGACTGACTGGAAAACTCATGTGAGCAGGGCGCTTCTAAACTCTTCGCGGATGATGGCCACACAGTTGTTCGTGTGCGTGTTTGCGGAAAGTCATTGCTTCATATATTTTTCTTAATAAATTCACATCTCCTTGGCGAGGCGGTAAAATTTCTGGCGAGGTGGCCTGCCACCGAGAAGTGTTACCAGAGGAAACCCTGATGTAGTGTCCTATGATGCCGGCCACAGGAGGAGACCCTTCACCAGCATAGGGTACGACAGACAAGGGATGCACAGACAGACAAGAAATGTGTGGCAGTGCGCCATGCATGTGCTGAGTCACTTGAAGCCCAAAATGCCTGCAAAGCGAGCAACGCTGTACACCAGGCAAGGCACAGACAAGCTGAGACCCAGAAGATGCGGAATAGTCGGCTGGCCGACAATGCTGCACGCCAGGCAAGGCACAGAGAAGCTCAGACTGAATAGGACACACTACTTTAAACCACACCCATTCGAAGCAGTAAATCTGGAAATCTCACTCAGTAAGGCAGAAGGCACTCTATAAATTCAAGAAATCTCTGTCAGTGTGTCAGTCTGTCTCCCAATTAAGAATAGGACACCTTACTTTAAACCACACCCATTTGAAGCAGTACTCATGAAGAATGGCAGTCTACACTGTAAATGTGTAAAATGCCAAGCAAAGCGCTGATTTTCTCCGGGTTCTCCAGTTTCTGGATTTCAACGGGCACGCATGGGTCTTCCTGAACAGGGTCGAAAGCCATTTTTTGCTCAGAGCTATTTGCATGATCCTGTCCATGAACTAGAATTACAACGCACCTATCCCTCAACCAGTTGGCTGAACGAAGGAGAAGAAGAACAAGAAGACCCACCATATGGACAGCAATAGAGTGAGGAGAACTGTTGCATGGCAGAAAAGATGCCGTGAAGATGAAACACCTCAGGTTCGAGCAGTAAACCGCAGGCATGACTGTGAACAACACAGCCGTCTCAGACTGGAAGAGACTCTTCAGCAACGGCCATGCAGAAATACTTGCTTATACTTGGTTTCTACGGGCATGGATGGGTATGCACGGGTATGTACTAGAAGAGAGATGATATAGAGAACTAGGAGATATAGAGTGATATGATAGAGTGATGACCTGAAGAATATAGAGTGGGATCAGATAGAGTGTTGTAGACATGGAAGTCCCACTGTTTGAAGAAGAAGAAGATTGTTCAGAACTCCTTATAAGAACTCCTTATACAAAGATATAGAGTGAAGAAGATGAAGAAGAGGTTGCCAACCGAGAAGAATTCTGACTTTTGATACATAGAGTGATGTTTGCTGAGTGAAGTACGTGGCGGTAAGGACTACAGCTCCTGACCAGATAGTGATGATATACAGTAGAGTGAAGTACGTGGCGGTAATGCACCTGTAAGCTGGTTGCCAACCACCAATCAAATTTAAAAGAAGAAGGTGCCATGCCCTGCTGGAAAATGAAATCAGCCTTTCCATAAAGCTTGTCAGCAGAGGGAAGCATGAAGTGCTCTAAAATTTCCTGTTAGATGGCTGCACTGACATTGGACTTAATTTACCCCTTGCACTCTGGTCAATTTCCCTAAAAACGCCTAAAAATAACGTACCCGAAGTAAATCAAAAGCAGTTCTTCAACCCTTTGCAGCATCTTCATGGGGTTGGTCTCATTTAAAAGAAAACACTTTGAATTTTTTGGCAAAACAGTCATAATCTCTCTAAGTGCTCCTGCCACTGAGTAACAGTCATCTAAACATACTGAACTTGAAGAAAATAAAGTTCGCCTGGGTGGTTTTTTTTGGATACAAATGCTTGCAAATAACACACAGCTGTCAGATACGGGCTGGAAAATGCAACAGAAATGTAGAACCAAGTGTTATCCAGCTGAGGTCAAAATTTTGTAA
Source organism: Pholidichthys leucotaenia (assembly GCA_020510985.1). Lineage (NCBI taxonomy): Eukaryota > Metazoa > Chordata > Actinopteri > Cichliformes > Pholidichthyidae > Pholidichthys > Pholidichthys leucotaenia. The sequence goes on along the minus strand of CM035844.1, from coordinate 387,939,112 downwards.
CAATACCACAAAAAATGAATATATTACACAGCTTTTTTCTCAGATTGTTCCCAGGAGTTTTTGAACTGTGCCAAATTGTGCCAAATGGCACAGTTTGGAAAAACGTCTACAACTTTTGAATGATTCAATATAGAAGCTTGATCTTGGGCTCTAATGAAAGGTGACACTCAGGGCTGTGTGTGTGGGGGGGTGTTTATTCATTCATGAATGAACAAACAAGCCCCCCACACACAAAGAAGCATGCCACGTAAAAAATGTGTGGCCTTTTTTTACAAGAAAAAACAACCTACAGTGCAATAAAAATTATACTAAAATATCTGCAATGTAGAGGATAACAACCCCCCCCCCCCCCGCTACAGAGGAGTGCGGCGCACGGTCCGGTCCGGTCCGTGCGCCGCGGTCCGTCATGTGGCGATGACGCACAGTTGTAATTTACCGATCGGTCAAAAGTCATTTTTATGACTATTTTCAGTGATAAAGAATAATTTAGCTTGTAACACTTACCTGTCCACAACAGCAGTGTCGCTGGCGAACATCTGTTCCTCACTGTCAGACGAACATGACGCTGGTCTGCTTGTTACAACTCGTGGTTCTGGTCACGCGACCCGGTGAAACCATGATTCCATGATTGCTGTTTTGGTGAACGATTTTTCAAAACAAATAAGAACAGTAGTAATAAAAAAAAAAAAGACTGGCGAACGCTATCGTTACACACAGCGGCTTACACAAAACAGATTCTACGCACGGGACGCACGCTTTCAATCGTCGAACTTCTCTGCTTCAATTGGCTCACTGTATTCGCAGCTGTTGGTAGGCGGGTCCTTCTTGCTAGGTTTTCAGTCATTGGTTCTTCAAGGTTTCAGAAACCCAATTTAAGGCTCTTATTAGTCAAATGAGAGGTCAATCAAATCTAAACCAATCAAAGCACTCCTTTGGCTTTCTGTTCGCGGCTGTGTCTGTAGTGGAAGAACAGAAATGCAGCTTTTTTTTTCAGTACGCACTAGGACGCAGAGACGTGACCGCTCGCGGTATCCCAGAGTGCAAGAGGCTAAACACAGTAGAAAAACACCAGCAGATGGCGGAGCTCCACATATCATTGACTGTGGAAACTTCACACTGGACCTCAAGCAACTTGGATTCCGTGCCTGTTCACTCTTCCTCCATACTCTGGGACCTTGATTTCCAAGTGACAGGACTTGGCCCCTGATTTGTTGAGTCATGTCATCTGCTGGTGTTAGTCCACTGTGTTTTATCAAGTCCAAAGTCAATGCAGCTGTCTACCAGGACATTTTAGAGCACTTCACGCTTCCCTCTGCTGACGAGGTTTATGGAGATGCTGATTTCATTTTCCAGCAGGACTTGGCACCTGCCCACACTGCTGCCAAAAGTACCAAAGCCTGGTTTAATGACCATGGTATCACCATATTTTACTGGCCAGCAAACTCTCCTGACCAAAACCCCTTACAGAATCTATGAAGTACTGTCGACAGGGAGATGAGAGACACCAGACCCAACAATGCAGATGAGCTGAAGGCTGCTATCAAAACAACCTGGGCCTTCATAACACCTCAGCAGTAACACAGGCTGATCACCTTCATGTCATGCCACAGTGATGCAGTATTAATTCATGCAAAAGGCGCCCTGTCCAAGTACTGAGTATGTACATGGAAATACTTTTAGTCGGCCAACATTTCTATTAAAAAAAAAAAAAATTAAATTGATCTTATGTAATATTCTAATTTTTTGAGAAACTGATTTTCGGGTTTCATGAGCTGCAAGCCATATAAACATCAAAATTAAAAGAAATAAACACTTGAAATATATCACTCTGATGAATCTATATAAAATATCAGTTTCATTTTATGAATTGAATTACTGAAATAAATCAACTTTTTGATGATATTATTTTTCAGTGAGATGCACCTGTAGCTATATTATACCATTTTACTGAGTGGATATGCCTAAATCAGCGTGTCAATCATACTACATTGATGCTTATAGACATTCAAGTATGTTCCAGACAAAACAGCATGGCTTTCGGGACTTATCTGTTTTTGCAAAAACACGTACACGTACATTGGAAATTGTCAAAAGTAACAGTGTGTTGATGTTTGATTGTTTTTTGTTTTTGCTTTATTTTGTCTGAGATACTCATATTTCAAGTGACCATGTCTTAGAAGTTGATTTGGGAATATTAACACCTATAAACCTACTGATGAAAAAGTGTTTTTTTCTCATTTTGAACTCAACTGGACTTATCTGTTTTTGCAAAAGAACTCTTCATATATAGTGGGGTAAAAAAAAAGTATTTAGTCAGCTACCCATTGTGCAAGTTCTCCCACTTAAAAGTTGAGCGAGGTCTCCAATTTTCATCATAGGTATACCTCAACTATGAGAGACAAAATGAGGGAAAAAAAATCCAGAAAATCACATTGAAGGATTTTTAAAGAATTTATTTTTTAAAGAATTCATTTATATGGTGAAAAATAAGTATTTGGTCAATAACAAAAGTTCATCTCAATACGTTGTTATATACCCTTTGTTGGCAATGACAGAGGTCAAACGTTTTCTGTAAGTCTTCACAAGGTTTTCACACACTGTTGCTGGTATTTTGGCCCATTCCTCCATGCAAATCTCCTCTAGAGCAGTGATGTTTTGGGGCTGTCGTTGGGCAACACGGACTTTCAACTCCCTCCAAAGATTTTCTATGGGGTTGAGATCTGGAGACTGGCTAGGCCACTCCAGGACCTTGAAATGCTTCTTACAAAGCCACTCCTTCGTTGCCCGGGCGGTATGTTTGGGATCATTGTCATGCTGAAAGACCCAGCCCAGGGATGGTAACAGGAAATTCTGATTTCAGCTGAAATCTAATTTGGTCGATTGACTTATGGGGGGGCTGGGGGGGCACAGCCCCCCTGAAGCTGGGAGGTTTTCAGTAAAACAGAAGTAATTTAGACTGAAAAAAAAATGATTTAAAAAAAATGAAATACTAGACTTAGACAAATCATTAAATTTAATGAAAAGTTAACTTACTTTTTCTTCAATGTTGTCTCACTGTCTTTAGTCCAACATATTTAACAGTTCTATAAGAGTTTTTTACACTATTTACACTGGTCACCAAGTCACTTCTAATGTGAAACTTTCTTCCTTTTGGCAGCAAGCTGTGTCAGTCTCTGAACTTTGAACTTCATCTCCTTTTCTGGTTTCTTCAGAAACTGTCCGAGTGTTTCTGTTACCTCATTGAACTTTGAGCCAATTTTCACCTTTACTGTCACTTCGCCCCCCGAAGCTCCTGGGTTTTTATGATTTTTAAGTACCAGAACTGTGCTTACATGACATAAAACAAACAGCTGAATGCCACTTATTACTTGTATAATATTGACTTATGTTTTAAGAAGATAGCATTTCTAAACTAGAAAAGCACTCAGAGCGCATACCTCCACCAAGGCTCCTTCCGTTTGACATGGATCACCTCCAAAATGTAATGGGTTTGTGTGTAGGCCTATAGCCACTTGTGGTGAAAATTGCATCAAAGTCTGTCCATCAGTTTTGGAGTATTGTTGCTAACACACTGTGAGAAGATAAGCGCCTTGGCTGAGGTATGAATTCTCAGATCATCACCAAAATATAATGGGTTCCTCTCTAGCCTAAGAACCACCTCTGGTGAAAATTTTATCCAAATCCATCCAGTAGTTTTTGTGTAATCCTGCTGCACAAATACAAAAAAGCCCTTGGTGGAGGTATGCACTCTCAGATCATCACCAAAATCTAATCATCTGTTCCCCGTGCCATTACACACCTTTCCTGAAAATTTCATGAAAATCCGTCCATAACTTTTCCTTGCTAACAAACAGACAGACAGACAAACCAACGCCGATGAAAACATAACCTCCTTGGCAGAGGTAAATATTCCAACAAGCATTATCCATCACATGCTTTAACACTTGATCAAATCAAAATCAGTTAATTTTATCTATTCCATAATAGAAATAAAATTCCAACATACCATTACTTTTTATAATTTCAGCATTCATTTCAGATCACCAGTTTCAATCTCCATTGAGTCTTGAGCAGCTCATTTTCCTCCCCCGCGCAGCCCAGCTCATACAGCCTTGTACGCTGCACTCAAACGGAAACCGGCGGACAGAGTTGACTGGACTCCTGAACGAGAGCAGGCGTTCTGAGGTTAAAACAGCGCTCATTACCGACGCCTCCGACATGGGCATAGCGGCCGTCGTGGAGCAATGCGTTGCCGGTTCTTGGCAGCCGCGCACCTTTTTTTTAAGCAGGTCTTTGCACGACAGTGAGCATAAATACAGCGTGCTCGACAGAGAGCTCTCCACCTGGCCATACGCCACTTCCGGTTCTGGCTGAAAGGGCGCATCTTCACTGAGTTCGTGGACCACAAGCCGCTAACGTACTTAACATACTTTATCTTCCTGGAAGATAAAATAAAGCGGAATTCGGCGAATTAGCAGAAAATCACATCCCTGAGAACACGCCGCCATGAATCTTTGAAAAAGCATACAATGAGCCATTTGATTGGTCCAATTGCAGGGCTGTCAAGCTACTGCAATACAGCAGTAGCTTGAACACAACACATCCGGGTCATCGCAGGAGACGACTTCCGGGGAAGCGCTGAGCGCTTATGTACTCGTGTTGATTTTCGCTAAAATCAGTAACAATAAGGTACCTTACCCCCCCTAAAATTTTCTCAATGGATTTAGACGATTCACAGAAATGATCAATTTGAAAATAGATCGGCGGAAAGCCGCGGATCGGCGGAAAATTGCCATCCCTGCCAGCCACGTTTCATCTTCAATGCCCTTGCTGATGGAAGGAGGTTTTCACTCAAAATCTCACCATACATGGCCCCATTCATTCTTTCCTTTACACGGATCAGTCTTCCTGGTCCCTTTGCAGAAAAACAGCCCCAAAGTATGATGTTTCCACCCCCATGCTTCACAGTAGGTATGGTGTTCTTTCTCCTCCAAACACGACAAGTTGAGTTTTTACCAAAAAGTTCTATTTTGGTTTCATCTGACCATATGACATTCTCCCAATCCTTTTCTGGATCATCCAAATGCTCTCTAGCAAACTTCAGACGGGCCTGGACATGTACTGGCTTAAGCAGGGGGACACGTCTGGCATTGCAGGATTTGAGTCCCTGGCGGCGTAGTGTGTTTCTGATGTAGCCTTTGTTACTTTGGTCCCAGCTCTCTGCAGGTCATTCACTAGGTCCCCCCGTGTGGTTCTGGGATTTTTGCTCACCGTTCTCGTGATCATTTTGACCCCACGGGGTGAGATCTTGCATGGAGCCCCAGATCGAGGGAGATTATCAGTGGTCTTGTATGTTTTCCATTTTCTAATAATTGCTCCCACAGTTGATTTCTTCACACCGAGCTGCTTACCTATTGCAGATTCAGTCTTCCCAGCCTGGTGCAGGTCTACAATTTTGTTTCTGGTGTCCTTTGACAGCTCTTTGGTCTTGGCCATAGTGGAGTTTGGAGTCTGACTGTTTGAGGTTGTAGGCAGGTGTCTTTTATACTGATAATGAATTCAAACAGGTGCCATTAACACAGATAACGAGTGGAGAACAGAGGAGCCATCTTCTATCACCTGAAGATGATACAGGTCTGTGAGAGCCAGAAATCTTGCTTGTTTGTAGGTGACCAAATACTTATTTTCCACCATAATTTGCAAATAAATTCTTTAAAAATCCTTCAGTGTGATTTTCTGGATTTTTTTCCCCTCATTTTGTCTCTCATAGTTGAGGTATACCTATGATGAAAATTGGAGACCTCTCTCATCTTTAATTGAGAGAACTTGCACAATTGGTGGCTGACTAAATACTTTTTTGCACCACTGTATGTGTGTGTGTATATGTATATATATGCACACACACAGGCACGGGTGGGGGGGGGGGGGGGGGCTGAAAAGTTTATAGGCTGACCATGACCCAGTGTTCAAATTTGACCAAATGTGGTTTATTTTTCAACATATTTTTCAACATTTCAACATCGGTGTTGCGGCGCTTGGATCCCTGAGTTATAGAAAAACTCTTCTTGATGCCCAAAGACATAACTCCTTCTTAGTCACCCTATGAACTTTTCACCGACCCCCCATATCATCGTCACTTCACTCTATATATAATTCAAGAAATCTCTGTGTCTGTCTGTCACAACCATCAAAGATCAAAGGCAGTCATCACTCATGATCATAGGACTTGCTATGACATCATCAAAGATCAAAGACAGGCATCACTGAACTAGTGCTGACGTGCTTGCTTACACCCTTGCTTACACCTGCTTTCTACGTGCATGCAGAAATACTTGCTTGTACTTGGTTTCCACAGGCATGCACTATTCAATTCAACTTTATTTATTTCAATTCAACTTTATTTATATAGCTCCAATTCACAACAACAGTCATCTCATAGCACTTTCAACTGTAGGGGAAACCCCCACAATTGCAGAAAGACCCCAGCAATCAGGCGATCCCCTGTGAGAAAGCACTTGGCGACGGTGGAGAGGAAAAACTCCCTTTTAACAGGAAGAAACCTCAAGCAGAACCAGGCTCAGGGAGGGGCAGTCATCTGCTGCGACTGGCTGGGGGGTGAGGGGATAGAGAACATGAAAAGAACAGACATGTAGAGAGCAAACAGCACGATGGGGACTCAATCTATGGGCGAGAACAAACAGATGTTAATGACCAGAAAAAAACAAAACAAAAACTATTTCATTGAGACTGAAGAAAGGAGTGAAGCCGAGTGCAATTAGTGGAGGTCCTCCGGCTGTCTAAACCTAATAGCAGCATAACTAAAGGAGGGTTCAGAAACCCATGATCCCTCCCTAATTGTAGGCTGTATCAAAAAGGACGGTTTTAACCCTATTCTTAAAAACAGAGATCAAGTCTGACTCCCAAATCCAGACTGGCAGCTAGTTCCACAAGAGAGGAGCTTGATAACTGAAGGCTCTGCCCCCCATTGTACTTTTGGAGATTCTAGGTATTACAAGTAATCCAGCATTTTGGGAGCATAGTGCTCTGTTAGGATAATAGGGTAATATCATTCTTTTAAATAAAAAGGGGCCTGATTGTTTAGAGCTTTGAAAGTGAGAAGAAGGATTTTAAACTTAATTCTAAACTCTATGGGAAGCCATTGAAGGGAGGCCAGAACCGGAGAGATATGATCTCTCTTTCTATCCATCCATCCATCCATCCATCTTCTTCCGCTTAATCCTTTTCAGGTCACGGGGGATGCTGGAGCCTATCCCAGCATCTTTGGGCGAGAGGCAGGGTACATCCTGGACAGATCGCCAGTCCATCGCAGGGCCAACACAGAGAGACAGACAACCATTCACTCTCACAGTCATACCTAAGGACAATTTAGAATCCCCAGTTTGATGCCAATTGACCTAACTTGCATGTTTTTGGCATGTGGGAGGAAACCGGAGAAATCCTGGAGTAAACCCACACAGACATGGGGAGAACATGCAAACTCCACACAGACCACTGTTTGTCGGGGGCTGGAATCGAACCCAGGATCCCCCGGCCAAGGGTGAGTTGCTGTGCTGCCGCAGTGCTAACCACTCTGCCACCGCGCTGCCCGATCTCTCTTTCTAGTACCTGTTAAAACTCTTGCTGCAGCATTTTGGATCAACTGAAGACTTTTTAGAGATGTTTTAGGACAACCTGATAATAAAGAGTTACAATAATCTAATCTAGAGCTAACAAAAGCGTAGATCAGTTTCTCAGCATCACTCTGAGACAAGATGCTCCTAATCTTGGCAATATTACGTAAATGATAGAAGCCAGTCTTAGAAACAAATATAATATGTGAATTGAAAAACAGATCTTGATCAAAAATAACTCCAAGGTTCCTCACAGAGCTATTAAGAGAAAGAGTAACTGCATCCAAACTAAAAGTTTGATTTGGAAAGGTATTTCTAAGGTTTTTTGGACCAACAAGAATGACTTCAGTCTTATCTGAACTCAATAGCAGGAAATTACAAGTCATCCATGCTTTGAGTTCCTTAAGAAAGGCTTCTAACTTGGCTAATGGATTACTGTCATCTGGCTTTATTGACAGGTATAATTGTGTGTCATCTGCATAACAATGAAAATGTATACAGTGCTTTCTAATAATGTTATCTAACAGAAGCATGTACCCCTCTGTTAATGAAAGAAAAACCCACAATGGTCACAGAAATAACTTGAAACTGACAAAAGTGGTAATAAATAAAAATTCTATGAAAATTAACCAATGAAAATCAGACAATGCTTTTGAATTATGGTTCAACAGAATTATTTTAAAAAACAAACTCATGAAACAGGCCTGGACAAAAATGATGGTACCCTTAACTTCATATTTTGTTGCACAACCTTTTGAGGCAATCACTGCAATCAAACGATTTCTGTAACTGTCAATGAGACTTCTGCACCTCTCAGCAGGTATTTTGGCCCACTCCTCATGAGCAAACTGTTCCAGTTGTCTCAGGTTTGAAGGGTGCCTTCTCCAGACGGCATGTTTCAGCTCCTTCCACAGATGTTCAATAGGATTTAGATCAGGGCTCATAGAAGGCCACTTTAGAATAGTCCAATATTTCACTCTTAGCCATTCTTGGGTGTTTTTAGCTGTGTGTTTTGGGTCATTATCCTGTTGCAAGACCCATGACCTGCGACTGAGACAAAGCTGTCTGACACTAGGCAGCACATTTCTCTCTAGAATACCTTGATAGCCTTGAGATTTCATTGTACCCTGCACACATTCAAGACACCCTGTGCCAGATGCAGCAAAGCAGCCCCAGAACATAACAGAACCTCCTCCATGTTTCACAGTCGGGACAGTGTTTTCTTGGTATGCTTCATTTTTGCGTCTGTGAACATAGAGCTGATGTGCCTTGCCAAAAAGTTCCAGTTTTGTCTCGTCTGTCCATAGGACATTCTCCCAGAAGCTTTGTGGCTTGTCAACATGCAGTTTGGCAAATTCCAGGCTGGCTTTTTTATCATTTGTTTTCAACAGTGGTGTCCTCCTTGGTCGTCTCCCATGAAGTCCACTTTGGCTCAAACAACGACGAATGGTGTGATCTGACACTGATGCACCTTGACCTTGGAGTTCACCATGAATGTGTTTAGAGGTTGTTCTGGGCTCTTTTGTTACCATTCATATTATTCGTCTCTTCCATTTCTCATCAAGTTTCCTCCTGCGGCCACGTCCAGGGAGGTTGGCTACTGTCCCGTGGGTCTTAAATTTCTGAATAATATGTGCAACTGTAGTCACAGGAACATCAAGCTGCTTGGAGATGGTCTTATAGCCTTTACCTTTAACATGTTTGTCTATTATTTTCTTTCGAATCTCCTGAGACAACTCTCTCCTTTGCTTCCTCTGGTCCATGTTTAGTGTGGTACACATCATGTCACCAAACAGCACAGTGACTACTTGTCACCCTTTAAATAGGCCGACAGACTGATTACAAGTTTGTAGACACCTGTGATGTTAATTAGAGGACACATCTTGGTTGAACATGTCCCTATGGTCACATTATTTTCAATCTTTTCTAGGGGTACCATCATTTTTGTCCAGGCTGTTTCATGAGTTTGTTTTTTTTAACCTGTTGCACTTCGGTGTACCGCGGGCGGACACGTCTCTGCGTCCTAGGACGCACACTGTGCGACCTAGGAGGCACTGAAATAAAAAACAAAAACCCTGTATTGCCGTTCTTCCACTACAGACACAACCGCGAACAGAAAGCCAAAGGAGTGCTTTGATTTGTTTAGATGTGACTGACCTTTTATTCGACTAATAAGAGCCTTGAATTGGGTTTCTGAAACCTTGAAGAACCAATGACTGAAAACCTAGCAAGAAGGACCCACCTACCAACGGCTGCGAATACAGCGAGCCAATTGAAGCACAGTAGTTCGAAAGCGTGCCTCCTTTGCATAAAATGTGTTTTGTTTTAGCCGCTGGGTGACACACACGCGTTCGCCAGTCTTTTTTTCTTACTACTGTTCTTATTTGTTTTGAAAAATCGTTCGCCAAAACCACAATCATGGAAGCGCAAAACCGCAATAATGGAATTATGGTTTGACCGGGTCGCATGACCAGAACCACAAGTCCGTAACAAGTGGACCAGCGTCATGTTCGTCTGACAATGAGGAAGAGAAGTTCGCCAGCGAAACTGCTGTTGTGGACAGCTAAGTGTTATAAGCTAAATTATTCTTTATCCCTGAAAATTGTAATCAAAAATGACTTTTGACCGATCGGTAAATTACAACTGTGCGTAGTAGACCGCGGCGCACCGGCCGATGTCCGTCCTCTGTAGCGGGGGGGGGGGGGGGGGGGGTTGAGAGTTATCTTCTACATTACAAATATTTTAGTATAATTTTTAGTGCACTGTAGGTTATTTTTTCTTGTAAAAAAAAAAAAAAAAGCCACACATTTTTTACGTGGCATGCTTCTTTGTGTGTGGGGGCTTGTTTGTTTATTCATTCATTCATGAATGAATAAACAACCCCCCCCCCCACACACACACACAGCCCTGAGTGTCACTTTTCATTAGAGCCCAAGATCAAGCTTCTATATTGAATCATTCAAAAGTTACAGACGTTTTTCCAAACTGTGCCCTTTGGCACAATTTGGCACAGTTCAAAAACCCCTGGGAACAACCTGTGAAAAAAGCTGTGTTATGGCGCACTTTGAGGGCGCATATATGGCATGCTTGTACGGTACGCATTTTCTCTCACATGTATTTAGTAGGCATGACGGTGCATACTCTGGAGACTTCAAACGTCCAAAAGGACCTGACCCGGCAGAGACCTCGACAGGTGTGAAGTGGTTTCTGGAGAGACGGGAAGTCAGAGAGAATGTCCCAGCAGGGGCCCCCGAGGCGGAAGAAACGCCAACGAGCCTTGGAGGCTATATGTTTACTGAAGGACTGTGGGTTCATATGTTTACTGAAGGACTGTGGGTTGAGGGTGTGATATTTGATGTTGGGGATTTTGTGTCTCTGGGGGTATAAGAGCTGTGAGGAAAGATTGTCCTGTCTCTTTTGTTGAGATACTTGCTTGTTAGAGGATGAGACTGCAAATAAACTTTTCCTGAGAAATAAACTCAGTCTCTTTTGTGAAGGCATCCTCTACACTGGTGACCTACGACAAACCATGGCCGGTGACGGCGAGCTTTCCGCACCGGACTCTTCAGGAGCCAACCGGGTTAACGCAGCTACCACGCTACAGCTGCCCGATTTCTGGCAACATAACCCGCGCTCCTGGTTTACCACTGTGGAGGCGCAGTTCCACCTTCGGGGAATCTCAGCGGACGCAACGAGGTTCTACCATGTCGTCGCGAAGCTGGACAGCCTCACAGTGCAGCGGGTGGAGAGCCTGACCAACCACCCGCCCCGAGACGACAAGTATGGCGCGCTGAAAGCCGCCCTCATTCGAGCCTTCACTCCCTCGCTGGGGGAGCGAGCAGAGAAGCTCCTGGCACTGACAGAAGGGGAAGCAGACAGGCCGGCAGATCTGATGGCGAAGATGGTGAGCCTGAGAGGCGAGGATGACGACAGCTTTATCTTCGCCCACCTCTTCCTCAGAACGCTCCCGCCAGCAGTGAGAGTCACCCTGGTCAGCTCACAGCTACTCAACAACCGTGACTACCACGAACTGGGCCAGGAGGCGCAGCGGCTCGTTGACGCCCATAGACGGCACGCAGCCACGACGGCAGCGGCAGAGCTGAATGCCCCCCCGCGAGACGAGACCAGAGGCTGCGGCACCGGATCCACTGACGGCAGCAGCGGCAGAGGCCAAGAGAAGCAGAGCTGACAACACCCTCTGTTTCTACCATCGACGCTTCGCCGAGAGAGCGCGCAGATGCGTCCCACCGTGCCGGTACCAGTGCCAGGGAAACGCCAAGACCGGGAGCCGGTAGCAGCTGCGACTCTCGGCACGAAGAACAAGCTGCTTTTCGTGACAGACGCGAATTCAGGGAAAGAGTTCCTGGTGGACACACGCTCCCAGCTAAGTTTTGTCAAGCCTGCCTACGCGGACACGCTGACGCCTGCCAGCGGACCCCTGGTGTTAGCGGCAAACGGCTCCAAGATCAAAACCTATGGGGAGAAGACACTCCTCCTGTCCCTCCACGGGCGCACCTTCGAGTGGACCTTCGTTGTAGCTGCAGTTAACAACAACATGCTAGGTGCTGACTTTTTATGCTTAAACAGTTTGTTAGTTGATCTTGCTAATAGACGTATTGTAAATGCACTGTCTTTCTACTCTATCTCCTGCACAGCTCGGGTGGCCCTGCCTTCTGCACATCCCAATGTCACAGCTGCGGGTGGTAAGTTTCATGCATTACTCAACCAGTTCCCAACACTCACGGTCCCAACATTTTCAGCGTCAGTTGCCAAACACGGGGTCGAGCATTTCTTAACTACCTCTGGCCCCCCTGTTTTTGCAAAAGCTCGGCGCTTGGACCCAGCTAAACTGGCCATCGCGCGTGAGGAATTCGCCAACTTGGAAAAACTGGGCATTGTTAGACGCTCGAACAGCTCTTGGTCGTCACCCCTGCACATGGTGCCCAAGGCTGACGGCTCGTGGCGCCCTTGCGGTGATTTCCGCAGATTAAATAATACTTCAGCACACGACCGCTACCTGATTCCGCACATCCAGGATTTTTCGGCACATTTGGCGGGGGCGCGCATCTTTTCCAAAATAGATTTGGTGCGCGGTTATCACCAAGTTCCAGTCCGCGCGCAAGACATACCCAAAACGGCAGTTATAACCCCTTTCGGGCTTTTCAAGTTTTTGCGCATGCCTTTCGGCCTCAAAGGCGCTGCGCAGACGTTCAAACGCATGATGGATGCAGTGCTGCGCGGCCTCCCTTTCGTGTTCGCTTGTTTGGATGATATTTTGGTAGCCAGTGCATCCGAAGCCGAGCACGAACGCCACCTCACAGCCGTTTTTCAGAGGCTGACAGAGCACGGGCTGATCATTAACCCAGCGAAATGCCAATTCGGGGTAGCGCAAATCGATTTTTTGGGACACCACGTGTCTCCAGAGGGCGCGGTCCCGCTGCCGGATAAAGTGCGCGCGATAACGGATTTCCCCCAACCGCAGACAGTTAAGGCACTGCAAGAATTTTTGGGGATGGTCAGTTTTTATAACCGTTTCCTCCCCAACGCAGCACGGCTCATGCACCCATTGTACGCGGTATTAAAGAAACAAAAACCTACAGCTAAGGTCGAGTGGTCCCCGGACCGGGAGCGCACTTTCTCACAGGTCAAATCGGCCCTCGCGAACGCTGCGTTATTGGCACACCCGGTGCCAGCAGCTCGCATGGCGCTAACCACGGACGCTTCCGACGTGGCAGTGGGAGCGGTTGTCGAGCAACTGGTAGCAGGGAGCTGGCAATCACTTGCGTTTTTCAGCAAAACATTGCGCGATAACGAGCGTAAATACAGCGCGTTTGATAGGGAGCTTTTAGCCCTGCATTTGGCCATCCGCCACTTCCAGTTCTGGTTGGAAGGGCGCCGTTTCACCGCGTTTGTAGACCATAAACCATTAACTTTTGCAATGGCTAAAATTTCAGAGCCTTGGTCGGGCCGACAACAGAGACAGCTGGCCGCAATTTCGCAGTTTACCACCGACATTCGACACGTGGCGGGTAAACACAATGTAGTAGCAGATTGTCTCTCGCGCGCAGTTGCACTGCCAGGCCCCCAGGGGGCAGACTCGGCGGCTGTAGACTCGGGCCAGGCTTGCGGCGCGGAAGCGCTCACAGCCCCGGTCTGCGTTGGGTTAGATTATGCAGCCATGGCCGCCGAGCAGGTTAACAATGTGGACGTGCGCACGCTCCAGTCTGGGCCAACAGGGCTAAGGCTGGAGCATAGGGTGCATCAAAGAGGTATGCCCCCCCTAATCTACGATATCTCCACGGGGCGGGTCCCGGCTGCGTGGCGTCGCCGTGTTTTTGACTTAATACATTCGCTGGCACACCTGGGCGTTCGCGCATCGATCAAAATGGTGGGAGAGAAGTTTGTTTGGCCGGGGCTGCGTAAACAGGTCAAAGAATGGGCCGCAGCCTGCGCAGCGTGTCAAAGAGCAAAGGTACACAAGCACACGCGGGCCCCTCTAGAACCTTTTCACATCCCAGCCAAACGCTTCAACCACGTGCATGTCGACTTGGTGGGACCCCTCCCGCTGTCACAGGGGTTCACACACCTTCTAACTATGGTGGACCGCACTACGCGCTGGCCAGAGGCGATTCCCCTGGCGTCAACCACAGCAGCAGACGTTGCGCGCGCTTTTTTAACGGCTTGGGTCGCGCGCTTTGGAGTCCCGTCAGACATAACGTCTGACAGAGGACCCCAATTTGTTTCCGAGCTCTGGTCGTTCATGGCACTCAGCCTGGGAGTGAAAATTCATCGCACAACTGCGTATAACCCCCAGGCCAACGGTTTGTGCGAACGCTTTCACCGGTCATTGAAAGCAGCCCTCAGAGCGGCTCTCACGGACACAAATTGGGTTGATAAGCTTCCATGGGTTTTATTAGGGTTGCGTTCAGCACCTAAAGAAGATTTGCAGGCCTCTCTGGCCTTACTTGTCTTTGCCTAACCTCTCCGGTTACCGGGAGACTTCCTTCCTGAGAACCCCGCACCAGATCGCCCCCCTGCTCAGCTGCTGCAGAGCGACGCGGGATCAAACACCCTCCCCGGTCCAGTTCATCACAGTTTCCCACGCGTTTTTGTGCCTAAAGCCTTAAAAAAGGCAGAATTCGTCTTTGTTAGACACGACGCACAGAGGTTAGGCTTAAGACCACCTTATGATGGACCGTTCAGAGTGTTAGAAACCGGGGAAAAGCATTTTTTGCTCAATTTGGGAGACAGGAGGGAATTAGTCTGCATTAACAGACTCAAACCTGCTTTTGTGTTAGCTGATGAACAGGTACAGTTGGCCAGGGCCCCCCGCCACGGCAGGCCGCCGGGGAGACATTCTGCTAAGCTTTCACAACGATGTGCTAATGACTCTGATCCACAGATGCAAGAGACAGCCACAGGCAGAGCGAGACCAGCTCACAGCAGATATGGCAGGAAGTTGAAGCCCAGGCAGTTGGATGTGTGATCTGTTGAGCCAATTTTTTTTCTCGTTCTGTGTGATATGTCATGATTCTATGCATCTGAGGTGTAACTTGTCCTTATTTAGACGTTTGGGGGGGGTTATATGCCGCACTTTTAGGGCGCATATATGGCATGCTTGTACGGTACGCATTTTCTCTCACATGTATTTAGTAGGCGTGACGGTGCATACTCTGGAGACTTCAAACGTCCAAAAGGACCTGACCCGGCAGAGACCTCGACAGGTGTGAAGTGGTTTCTGGAGAGACGGGAAGTCAGAGAGAATGTCCCAGCAGGAGCCCCCGAGGCGGAAGAAACACCAACGAGCCTTGGAGGCTATATGTTTACTGAAGGACTGTGGGTTCATATGTTTACTGAAGGACTGTGGGTTGAGGGTGTGATATTTGATGTTGGGGGTTTTGTGTCTCTGGGGGTATAAGAGCTGTGAGGAAAGATTGTCCTGTCTCTTTTGTTGAGATACTTGCTTGTTAGAGGATGAGACTGCAAATAAACCTTTCCTGAGAAATAAACTCAGTCTCTTTTGTGAAGGCATCCTCTACAGTGTAATATATTCATTTTTTGTGGTATTGTTACAAAATTTTGACCTCAGCTGGATAACACTTGGTTCTACATTTCTGTTGCATTTTCCAGCCCGTATCTGACAGCTGTGTGTTATTTGCAAGCATTTGTATCCAAAAAAAACACCCAGGCGAAATTTATTTTCTTCAAGTTCAGTATGTTTAGATGACTGTTACTCAGTGGCAGGAGCACTTAGAGAGATTATGACTGTTGTGCCAAAAAATTCAAAGTGTTTTCTTTTAAATGAGACCAACCCCATGAAGATGCTGCAAAGGGTTGAAGAACAGCTTTTGATTTACTTTGGGTACCTTATTTTTTGGCGTTTTTAGGGAAACTGACCAGAGTGCAAGGGGTTAATAATTCTGTTGAACCACAATTCAAAGCATTGTCTGATTTTCATAGGTTAATTTTCATGGAATTTTTATTTATTACCACTTTTGTCAGATTCAATTTATTTCTGTGATCATTGTGGGTTTTTCTTTCATTAACAGAGGGGTACAAACAATTTTGTCCATGTCTGTATAACAATCCAAGAAAAGCACAGGATTGTCAAAAATTTCCTATTACAGTGATTCGTAAATTAAGCAGAAACTTCTGCTATACAGAAAAACTCTTGTGTAACAGCAAATACAAACATTAACATAATATCCATTACAACAGCTAAATTGCATTGAATGCATGTTCAAGAGTAGAGAATTGGAAATTACTGGCAGCACCTTTATTTGGAAACTTCCTACGGTTCCCAACCACTCGGTACTGAGCGGAGAGGAAAAAATAAATTATTCTGTTGCACTGTATTGGCTATTGAAGTCTGTTTTTTGTTTTTTTTTGAAAAAAAACAAAAACAAAACAATACTCTCTGTCTTTCCATGCATACCTGTCTGCATGTCGGGCTTCTCTCTTTCTCTCTCTCTCTCTCTCTCTCTCCCTCCCTCTCTCTCACTCACTCACTCACTCACTCACACACACACACACACCTCTCTTTCATTTACAGTGGGACAGCGAGAAGGAGGGAGGGATGGATGGGTGGGTGCGTTTGTCCGTCCACAATGGAGATTCAGTTTTAAAGCTCATTAACCAGATGTAGAAATGATTTTACCTCTAAAGATGTTCAAACACTCGCTGTAATGTTGTGTACTTTCCTCATGTGCGCTCCCGCAACAGGGTGCTTTTGGGGCAGGCGCATGTTTTTCAACACAAACCCAGCGCTTCGCACACATGGTCAGGACAGAGACGTGGTGAGGCGTCCACGGGCAGGCTGGGGGAGACGGAGGAATGGACGGTGTTGAAAACCTTGCAGGTGAATGTTATTTTTAAAATCACACACTCTGTTTGCAGATGTGTTCTGTTACTCACTGTAAACTATAAATTCACTACTCACTGTAAACACGGAAGTGAATGCGGTACAACAATGCATTTGATTGGTTAGACTGAGCGTTTCAGTCCCAGTTAGACAAATTTGATTGGTGAAATTGGCGGAAGTTGACGAGGATTGGCCAAAGTTGCGGGAAAGTTGCGGTGATTGGACAAAGTTGAGAGGTTGTGCAATAGTTGCACTGATTGGATGATTTCGTGTGAATTGGTGCGATCGCAGCATCGCGAAATCCTGGAGGGACTGAATAATTCAGACGAGCTGAAGGCTGCTATCAAAGCAACCTGGGCTTCCATAACACCTCAGCAGTAACACAGACTGACCGCCTCCATGCCATGCTGCATTGATGCAGTAATTATGCAAAAGGAGCTCCGACCACGTATTGAGTGTGTACATAGTTAGCACTGCGGCAGCACAGCAACTCACCCTTGGCCATGGGATCCCTGGTTCGATCCCAGCCCCTGACCAACAGTGATCTGTGTGGAGTTTGCATGTTCTCCTCGTGTCTGCGTGGATTTACTCCGGGATTTCTCCGGTTTCCTCCCACAGGCCAAAAACATGCAGGTTAGGTTAACTGGAGACTCTAAAAGTGGCCCTAGGTGTGAATGGTAAAGGGATGGCGCCGTACCGTGGCTGCTTCATCCATCCAGGTGGATGCCCTCAATTTCCACTCTGGGGATCAATAAAGTATACAAAATCAAAAAAAAAATAAATCAAAAATAAACACTTGGAATATATCACTCTGTGTAATGAATCCATATAATATACAAGTTTCACTTTTTGAATTGAATTATTGAAATAAATCAACTTTTTGATGACATTCTAATTTATTGAGATGCACCTGTATAATAAAGCTATAATTCAAGATTCAAGATGCAAAGATTTTATTGTCAATACTAGGGATGGGCATTCGGTGAAATTTTCTTCACCGATCGCCGGGAGAATTAATGATTAATAATCGGTTAATCATTAACATTTTTAGGTAGGTAGACTAAATTAGAACATCAGGTATCAGCACGGAGGGCACGGAGAGCCGCACAACTCAAATCTACCTCTCTCTCTCAAATCTCTCTCTCTCTGTTCTCGTGTTTGCTCGGCTCGGGAATCTCGCAAGCTGATTGGCCGAGACGTTTCACCCCGCAAGCTGATTGGCCGAGACGTTTTACCCAGCTCTCTCTCCCTGCCGAGCGGCCACCCAACAAACGAAGACCACATTCATTGCTCTATCGCTCGTATTGCTTAGTCTAGCCGCGTGGAACTTTTTGCTGTTCTCTTGTGCCATTTTGTGCGAAATAGTCTTCCCGTCGAGGCACTACGCCGCCTCCTGCAGCTTCCCTCGACGTGTCTACACCGAATCTTCATGACCTTCTCAATAAAGTTTCTGAAAAAAAAAAAAAATCTTCACGACCGCCATTACTCAGCGCGCAACCACTGTTGGCGGTTTCTTCGCGTAATAAGGGTGTTCCATGGACCCTGTCGATGAAGTATATTTGTATGCTGCATTGCAGTGATTGCAGTACACCTGGTCATTTTTTAAATTGAAATGGTCCCACGCAACACTTCGCCGTAACCGCCTCATGATTTGGCGATCGCCCTACGGAAGCCCGCATGTATCAACGGAGGCACGCCAGGGTACGGCGATGGTGTAATGTTGCCCCCTGGTGCCCAAATTTTGCCATTGCATTGTTTGAGGACGGCCGTGCACTAGGCCTTAATAACCTCGGATTGTTTAAAAAAAAAAAAAAAAACGGTTTGTCGACGAAAATGAACTTCCTCGGTGAAATTCTTAATGATCAATTATCGGTTAATCGGTAAATTATGCCCATCCCTAGTCAATACTACTATACGTACAAGACATACAGGAGAATTGAAATGGCGTTTCTCTCTCTCTTCATTTGTGTGCACTGTATAAAAAGAAAAGGAATAAGGCTGGAAAAAAAAGAAACTCCTTCCCCATATAGCAGGGGTGTCAAACTCATTCCATGGACGGCCAAGACCCTGCAGGTTTTACCTCCACCCAGTGCCTTCAACAGGTGATTTCACTGAATGTCTTCCCACTGATTGCTGATCAGTGAATACACCTGCTGAAGACACTGGGTGGAAGTAAAACATGCAGGGTCTTGGCCGTCCATGGAATGAGTCTGACACCTCTGCCATATAGTGTACTATAGTGAATATGCAGCCAATGGAGCAGTGACAGAAGAGCTTCACATCACAACATAAACTACCTTAAGGTATTTATCATCACTCCATCCATCCATCCATCTTCTTACGCTTAATCCTTTTCGGGTCGCGGGGGGCTGGAGCCTATCCCAGCATCTTTGGGCGAGAGGCAGGGTACACCTCTATATATATAATTCAAGAAATCTCTGTGTGTCTGTCTGTCATGCATAAGACTCGCTAAAAGATCATAGGATTTGCCTATAATGTGCCTATGATCTCTACATGATATTATATACACCATAGTATAGAGTGATTCAAGAAAATCTGTGTCTGTGTGTGATTAAAGGCAGGCACCACTCACGATCATAGGACTCACTATGCCATCATCAAAGATCAAAGGCAGGCATCACTGAACAAGTGCTGACGTGCTTGCTTACACCTGTTTTCTACGGGCATGCAGAAATACTTGCTTATACTTGGTTTCTACGGGCACGCACAGGTATGCACTAGTATTTAACAATTCAGCAAAAACAATTTGATTTAATACATATTAACTACAACTTACATGCAGGCATTCATATTTTTTTTTTACCACTGTTAGTCTGTTACAGTTTACTGTCTCACGTGATGTCTTCTTCTTTTAGATTTGATTGGCGGTTGGCAACCAGCTTACAGCTGCACTACCGCCACGTACTTCACTCTATATCATCACCCTATGCTCGTGTCACGTGATGACATCATTAACCGTGCCGCGAAAACAAGCCCAGTAGTGTCCAAAAGCGATTAATTTTATTGTTATACTGAATTTACTGTATAGGCCACTATGTCTAAATTCATTATATAGCGAGTTGGGAGGAATTGAGTGAGTGAACATTCTGAACACAGCCAGGGAAATTGTCTTCTCCTTCTTTTAGATTTGACTGGCGGTTGAGCAAGCAGACCAGGAAGGCAGCCAAGATGAGTCACATGACCCAAATGCCAAGTGCTAATTTGCCCTGTGGAGTTATCTGCTTTTTGGAAAAAAAAAAAAAAAAAAAAAACCCGCTCCCGGCGTTTACCAGTTTTTGAAAAAGAAAAACAAACAAACATGAATTTGTAGCATCTATAACATAGGACATATCGGCTTTTGAGACAAAATGATTTGAACTTCTATAAGTAGGTAATGTTAACAGTTGTTTGATGTAGAGTGAAATTTTCATGGAAGTGGCGTTTATCAGTTTTTGCAAACTCTTCATATATACATACATATACAGATATACGTATATTTTCCCAGAGAATTCACATACTTGTATGGGTAATCCAGCAGCAGCCGCTGCAGCTGCAGCAAGCACAGCAGCCTGACTCTGGTGATGCTCTAATGATGATGGAGGGGGTCGGGGTAGAAGACCTTCTCTGCCACCTTAACAGCAAATCACAAAGAAAGATGTGAATGTTAATCATCACAATCTGTAAAGCACAAATTTTTAGACATTCACTGGCTGTTGCTGCACCTGTGGAATTTCCAGTTGTTCCAATCTGGTTGATCAAAGGTTGGGCTTTGGACAGCTCTACAGCCAACTGTCGCCCCTTGAACATTGCCCCGTTGAGAGCCTCGATAGCTGCCATGGCATCCTCCTTCCTCTCCATATGCACAAACGCATAACCAACATTTGAGCATAATCGGGCTGCGTGCAAGAAGCAGGAAGATAAGTACATGTTTGAGATTGACTTTGAAATTTAAAAAAGTCCATCTCTAAGTTAATTATTTTTAATAAACAAATGTGTTTTGCCCAAAGTAGTATATTCTGGCTTTTTATACACAAAAACTTTCACTGCCTTTGAATGGCTTGGAAAGAGTTTTTATGTCTTTGACCTACTTAAGTATGCGCAGATCTATGCATATTCTAATTAGCTCCACCCATACTCTCGCCCACCAGTAGCTAGAAGAAGATGAGGACATTGTACAAGGCTCCAAAAAGGCAATCTAACTTGCCTTGAAAGGAGGATGGAGGGATCATGGGATCACCAACATAGGTGATCCCACGGAAGAGTCGTTGTCCGAACCGGCATAGAAGCTGGAAGGCTCCCCGTCAGTCTCTGGTTACCCACTCACCGCGGATTGCCTCGCTGGGGACCGGTGAGCAGTTTGCCTCGATCCAGTGCGCCCGCCAGCCGGCTTGCCTCTGAGGAGCTCCTTGGCCTCCTGCCTTCGGAGCTTGCCTCGCTTCAAGCTGTTCCAAGACAAACTGTTCGCCGGCCCTCAGCGAGGAAATCTGCAGTGAGTGGGTAACCAGAGACCGCTCCTTTGGAGAAAGAGGGAAGAGCAGAGGAGCACTCATTTCCTTTGGAGCGTTCTCCCCGGCTCACTCCAGGGAGAGGTGGCTGGCGGGGTTGCACCGGCGGATGCTCCTAGTGAGGTGAGGGAAGCCCTCCAGCTGGGCAGCGACTGCCTCTCCACTCCTCCGAGAATGATCCTTCTGCAGGTTCACCTACAACACTACTCACCCGGCTGTTGCACCATGCACACCAGGGCTGTCTCCCCCGGCATGCAGGCTGCAAACCCATGTCCTCTCCAGTACTTTAGCAGGGACACTGAGGTTTTTCCAAATAAAATTAATCATTGCTGTCGTATTTTCCTGTCTGTGGGTAAGACATGTAATTTAAAAGAGGATTTCTTGTTCACACAGCCAAAAGCTGAACACGTACACGGGGGTGAAAAGCTCATAGTGGTCAAATTTGACCAAATGTGGTTTATTTTTCAACATAGCCTCCCTGTCGGTCCACACACTTCTTCCATCGATGTTGCAGCGCTTGGATCCATGCGGTTGAAAAATAAATCAGATTTGACTACTATGAACTTTCCAGCCCCCTCCCACTCCCCCTCATATAATCTGCCATCTTTCCCAACTTGTAAAAAGCTGAGCTCCTGCTTGCTCCTCACCTCCTCCCTCTTCCCCCAAGAGTCAAGTAGGAGTCTTAGTGCTTAGCCTGATTGGTTACTGTTATAACCAACCAGGCTAAGCAAGAATACTAACATAGCTACAAACACTGTGTCCAAATCTGCCTTTTTTTTGGGGGGGGGGGGGGGGGGGTTAAGCATTCATCCCAGAAAAACACATACTTGGGAGTTTGGAATGATTTTGCTCTTGATAGGTCATGTAAATCACAAGAAACATGTTACAGACATGTCAAAAACAGAAAAAAATAGATTTTTGCCCGAGTGTCACTTCAAGGCTGCGTGTCCACCAAACGCATTTTTTGTCACCCGAAAAGTCTGTGCCCTATATCCCAGCAAGAGCTTGTCACTCTCAGCTCAGCTCTTCTGCTTTTCCTATTGTCAGACTTTCTGATTTTTTTAATAGCAGTCTCTACATAACAATGGACAGGAAATATTTTCTAGCAGCTCTGGATGTAAAATATGATGACACAGAAAGCAGGAGTCTGAGTACAGACTAGTACCGGCGTCCTATGTCCTACTCACGCAGCAGTTCTGATCGACTGCTTAGGTCTGACATTGACGAGCTCAGCTGCAGTCTCTGAAAAGCTGAACTTTTTTCAGCTTTGAGCGAAGCGTCAAAAAATGGCCACCGCCGAGAGCGTTTCTGCGCCGAGGGTGGTCAGCGCTGTAAACACTGGACTACAAAGAGAATGAATGGAAAATAGTTGTCCAGAGCGGAAAAAACGCATTTGGTGGACACGCACCCTAAAGAGCCATTTTCCACTGTTCTTAAGTAAATTGTTTAAAACTGAAAGCTGGTTCACATGCATACTTTACCTTTGACTTTATCACAGTCTAAAACTCTTCCAAAGGTAGAGAACAGTCCATGCAAGTCATCTGCTGAACATGTGGCACTGAGGTTCCCCACAAACACTTTAGTGGAGTTGGGTGGGCGTGCACGTGACTCCTCAACCACCAGGGGTCTCCCTCTGTACTCTTTGCCATCGAGATGCCGCATAGCCCTGTAAGAGTAACCAAAATCAGATGTGAAACAGATGACACAAACTAGAACAATTTAGAGGAGATTAAATGAACATCAACCAATAAAGACACTTGCATCGGACTAAAGCCAAAATATGCCTTTTCAACATTTTGTGTTAATTGGCATTTAAAGTAAAATTTATTAATCCTGTATCCTGATATAAGAGGATACATATAGTAAGGGCACAGGAAATGCTAACCCTGACCTTTGACCTTTTGAGCCCAGAGCCATAGTAACAGTTCAGGGTCTCAGGGTGAACCTGTGTACAAAGTTTGGTGGCCCTAGCTTTACTCATTCTATGGTAATAGTGCAAATGGAAACTTAACTGTGACCTTTGATTCCAAGCCCATAGTCAGCCCAGGGAGGAAGATGTCCAAGATTTGTCTTAGAAACAACTATGATACCGATTTGAAAAGCCTACATCATTTCTTTCAGTAGTTACCACGTTTACAGTATTTAGGGAAAAACTGACCTCTGACCTTGACTTCAAGGTCTATAATCCATGCAAAAATCATCAGATCAGAGTCCACTTGCAATATGCACACCATCAGGGTATATCAAACCCTGGTACCAAGTTTCAAAACAATCAGAACAAAACTGTAGGAGGAGCTGATTTCACAAAAGTGGGACAGACGGATGGACAGCCCCATAATATAATCCTCCTTCGGTCTTTGACCCTTTGACCAGCGGGGGATAAAAACTGTTATCTGTTAAGTATTTGAAAATGTCAGAACCAATCCATCCATCACACCTCATAACAACACACTTTATAATTGTATACCTGTCTGCTGCCCCTTCTCCCTTAAGCGTAATGAAGGCATACTGTCTGAGCAAGGAGCAGGTGTTGATCTCGCCATATGGTGCAAAGAGCTTACTGAGTTCTTCGTGGGATGCATCTAAAGGAAGATTTCCCACAAACAACTTCACGTTCTCACCGCTCATCTCTGTATCAGCCAGGCATCTGCAAAACAGACATATGGAACATTTGGGAAAGTTAACTTGACAAATATTTACCGTCACAGCAAAGTAAACATTTTTCTCATTCTCACAATCTTAAAATGCCCAATTTGGCTCTTTGTTGCAAAACTCAGTATAATTATGAAAAATAGCGATACACCGATTGTGAAATTTGTGGCTGATACAATGCTTAAAATCATAAATTGGACAAAGTCTGATGGCTTACATATGGATTGTTTATGAGGGGGGAGGGGAGCTGAAAAGTTCATAGGCTGACTAAAAAGGAGTTATGCTGCAGCAATAAAACTAGTCACGCATTAAGTTCAACCTTTTCTGATACAAAATGCATTGTTTCTTTTTTCAGATATACTGACGTTGGAGACTATGTTGAAAAATGAACTACATTTGGCCAAATATGACCACTGCATCATGGTCAGCCTATGAACTTTTCAGCCCCCCCGCGTAGTTTTACCTCCTCCAAGGAGGTAATGTTTTCATGGTGGTTTGTCTGTCTGTCTTTTAGCAGGATTACGCAAAAACTTCTGGACAAATTTTGACGAAATTTTCACCAGCTCTGGTTATAGAACGAACCAATTAGATTTTGAAAGTGGTTCGGGTCAGGATGTGGATTCTGGATCACTTTCTTTAAAACTGTGAGATAGGGCCTTGGTGAAGGTATTATTGCTATTCTGATCATTTTATGAAATGGAGAAATATAAACTCTAAAAAATAACCGAAGTACTTTAGTCCAAGATATTTTTGAAATTTGCAGATACTGTTGTCTGTTTCAGAGCAAAATCAGTGACGCACAACAGAGACACATCAGCCACTGTCATCTGTGTATCAAATTTGCCAAAAGGCCAATATCAGTCAACAAGCCAACATCAATATCAAGTCGGTATATCTGAACATCCCTTCTGAAAGATCAAATGTAAGACACAGACTTACAATAGAACAATGACATATTTCTTATTCCAGATTATGCTTGCATATGAGACCTATTTATAACTTGCATCTATTTTGTACCTGCTGTAGTGCCTTTTCTCTTCTTTTCATGCAAATTATTTTTTTCTTTGTTTACATTCTGTTTTTAATACTGTTATTTAGGCTACTGAGTGTTTTGTGTTTGCCATTCATTTCTGCTTTAAACATCTTTGTTTTTATATAACTCAGACAGTAGTTTTATACTGTCTGCCACTGTGTGAGGACAGAAAAGGCTGTCTATTCCGTTTTATATACCAGACATTCATCATTACCAAAAAGAGCAGATTAGCTGTTATTAACTGTTCCCTATTCAGGCATGACGTTAATAGAAGTAATGTTACACAAAATTTTGATGCTGACAATGTGATTACTGATATAAATAAATTACTATGTGTGTTATTATCGTCAATCATACAGTTTAGGCAGTGCTATACCATACCCATATTCTTGCTACGGATCCAGGTCAAATGGACCCCTGACCAAGTGAGCACTCCAAGAGGACCCCGGGATCCAATCTGAATATGTACAAGTACATTTTCAATCCACTGACTTGTAAATACAAAGAAGGAGAACAACAACAAGAATTTGTGTAAAACTGTTGGAAAGACTTTTCCCGGTCACCTAGAAGCGTAAAAAATATATACATGTAAGATGACAACTAAGCTGACCCAGAGAAGGTTTTGGCTCCATTTCTGTTTTCAAAAGATTTTTCTTCTCCACTGTTGCTGCTCGTCACCACTGGCTGCCCCCAGATGAAAAGCCAAAGAATAGGTATGTGAGACTATAACGTTCTAAATGAGGCTTTAGAAAGCTCTGAATCAGTTTGTAAATCACTGGATTGAAAATGTACTTGTACATGTACAGATTTAACCCCGGGCTCCACTTGGGAGTGCTCACATGGGGTGCTGACTTGGTCAGGGGCCCACTTGACCTGCTACAGATACGGCTCCAGTCAGATTGGCCAGTACGTTCTAATGTGCATCTTAAAAGCAGCAGCTACAGGTACGGAAATCTGAGGCATTTATTTGTTTCAAAATTTTAATATCCATTTATTACCTTTTTAATCTTACCCACTCCCAAATCCTAAGGCCAGCCTCTTAATTTTAATTCTAATTTCAACCTCATATCAAGTAAAACTAGTGCATGCCCGTGCATGCCCATAGAAACCAAATATAAGCAAGTATTTCTGCATGCCCTTAGAAAGCAGGTGTAAGCAAGCGCATCACGACTCGTTCAGTGATGCCTGCCTTTGATGATGTTATAGGGAGTCCTATGATCTTTGATGATGTCATAGCGAGTCCTATGATCTGTGCTGCTGTCGTAGTGAGTCCTATGCTCTTTGATGTCATTGACGCCTGACTTATCTTTGATGATGTCATAGCGAGTCCTATGATGGTGAGTGATGCCTGCCTTTGATCACACACAGACACACACAGATTTTCTTGAGGATTTCTTGAATTTATAGAGTGATGTACTTTTAAGGACCACAGCCAAGACGTGTACAGTGATGATATAGAGTGAAGTATGAGAAGATGAAGAAGGGTGATGTCTGAAGATAGAGTTAAGGTTCGATTAGACACAGCAATGATGATAAAAGGACTACAGCTCCTGACCAGATGGAGTGATGATATAGTGAAGTACGTGGCGGTAATGTACCTGTAAGCTGGTTGCCAACCGCCAATTAAATCTAAAAGATGATTTTCTTGAATTATTCTATATACTATGGTGTAAA
The DNA here is from genome assembly GCA_020510985.1 of Pholidichthys leucotaenia. Taxonomy (NCBI): domain Eukaryota; kingdom Metazoa; phylum Chordata; class Actinopteri; order Cichliformes; family Pholidichthyidae; genus Pholidichthys; species Pholidichthys leucotaenia. The sequence continues at coordinate 387,912,256 of CM035844.1, read as the reverse complement.
TGACGTCAAATAGACGTCACAGGCACATCTTAGGCGATCCTATGATCTTTAGCGAGTCCTATGGTCGTGACAGACACACACACACAGACAGGAATTTCATACCTGTCAAGTGATACGGTTTCGCCATATTTAATACGGGGAAAATGCAATTTTAACAAATACGGGCCTATTGCCATTTCTGTACGCCAAAAAGAAAAATATACGGGAAAAAAAATTATTGAGAGTGTGGAGGAACACCCTGTGTGTGACCCCCACAGCGTACGGGGCTGGCAGAGCGCTCAGCGTGAGCAATTATCACAACAGTGAGAGGTGTGGACTGATCATTATGCAGATGCACCTCGCACCTTCTTTTGTCCTGCAGCTCCGGAACAGAGAGGAATTCCGGTGCCAGTAATGCTGCGCCTGATATGTGTGACTCTAACGCAAATATCCATGCTTTCCTGCTGTACACAGTTCGCCGTGTCCGCCTGCACTTATTTCGATCCTCCACAAGCACACCTAAGCAGTGTTTTTGTGATTTTCAAAATGGCTTCATGCAGCGCGCCGCCGGCGAAGAAAAACAAAGCTTGAAGAAAAGGGAAATCGAGGGACTGGACGTCACCGAAAAGAATGGGAGAGTCCTTGCTTTGAGAAGGGAAAATACGCTGGATGGATAAAGGCTTCTCCAGAGGGCCCTACACACTCCTTCTGTGTTCCATGTAGGAGGAGTATAAAAGTGACTGCATCGGGGATTTTCGACCTGAAGTCACACTTCGCTACACAGGGCCACAAAAACTGTGAAGCCAAATCGAAAACGTATCGATGGATGGATGAACATTTTCAGCCAGTGAGAGAACCGACGCCTTCCAAATCCAATGCATCACTAGCAGAAGTGATGTTTTGTCATTTTGTGGCAGAGCACAATCTACCCCCATTGGTGGCAGATCACTTCTGATCTGCCACCTGATCTGATCTGCCACTTCAGAAATGCTACAGTCAGCAAAGGCTGCTACTTGGAACTATAACAAGCAGCATCAGTGAACATTTTCTTGTTTCAAGTTCATCCAAGTGCATTAGTGTAACAAAGCTGACAATTAAAAACTCTTTAATTCCAAGTGTATATACAGTATCTAGCTGACAATTAAGAACGATATTCAGAATAATTCTTATTGTGTACTTTCAAATTAAGCAATCTACCTTGTGCTAATGTAAATTTGAAAAATATTTATTTATTTTTATTTATTTATTATTAATATCATTTATTTTTTTTATTTTTTTTTTTATTTTATTTTTTTGTGCTACTTGGTTTATTATTTTCACATTATCAAAAAGTTATGGCTCAAGATTGAGTCCATATAAGTGTACATTTGAATAAATATGTTTGAAATAGTTCATGTTGCAGTTGCTGTTTGTTTTTGTTTTTTTTGCTTCAGTTTTCTTTCATCTGCCGATAAATACAGTTTTTAAGTACTCAGTACAGGTGTGAAAGCCCCCTCAATAAGGGAGGCATGAGGTATGCCTTGACAGGTATGGAATTTCTTGAATTATATATTGAGTGATGATGGTGTGGGCAAGGCGCCGAAAGCAGGAGGCGAACCAGCAACCTTCCGATCACAGGTCCACCGTACTAGTTACCTAAACCATAGCGGCAACTGGCTTGGAGTTGATCTGAAAAGGTTTTGTCGGACTGACGAACTCTTCCGTAGCAATACACAATGTGCACTGGGCTACAGCATACGTATCAATATCCACTAACTGGGAGCCAAGGTTGACAATCATCAGTGATCAATATGTTTTAACTTAATAGTAGAGAAGCTCAATATTTGTGGTTTCGTTACTGTATGGGCCGCCTGGAAACAAGCGTACACTCGTTAGCATTAATATTAGCTACAAGCTAATAAAGCCGTTATCTACAGCTGCTAAACAGAAACAGTTAGCTCACGGCTGCCTGTGAGTTTGCCTCAATCTGACAAAATGTTGATGAATGGCCATACACTTAACAGCTAAAATACCAGGACAACAAAAAGTCAAGTTACAAGAACAGTTCGCTAAACTCGTGAAGCCGCTGGGCCATCTTGTTGAACGTTAACGATGTAGCGTCAGCTAGCTAGCTAGCTAGCTGTAGCGTAATGGAGTTATCGGAGTGGTTCATAATGTGTGCTAAACATAAAGGCCGTTTATTGTTACAGGCTGTCCTAATGTATACTAACCGATCCTTTCGCATTTTCAGATGACAACGAGTTGAACAAAAGGCTCCCAATTTACAAAGCAAAGAACAAAACCAGCTTACCCAACGCGGTCCTGGAGCTGCTGAATTTCAACCTCACATCCGGCTCCGGGTTTCTCGGGTCATATAGCAGCCACGGGGGGGCGCTGCGCCACCGACCGAGTCAGTCATGATCCATGATGCTACGTTTGTATTTTTTCCTAAAGATATGAACTCAATACCTCACTTCTATGGAATTAAATTTGTGCTAAAACTTAAAAAAAAAAACCTTATTGACCAACAAAAATCTATCCATCCATCTATCGTCTACCGGTTATCCAGAGATCCAGGTCACGGGGGCATCAGTCTAGGCAGAGTAGCCCAGACTTTCCCAGAGTTCACATATGGCCCTTTTCCACTAGCCCCGCTTAGCCCAACACGGCACCGCTCAGCCCGCGTTTGAGCATTTTCCATTAGCCCCAGCACCGGTTAGCAGGCACTATTTTCGTACCTGATCGAGGGCAGGGTACAACCAAGCTGAGTTGGACCGTGATGTGACGTCAACAAACTGGTCGCGGCTGATTGGTCAGGTCGTAACGTCATGAAAGCGACCGTCTTCTGTTCAGTGTACACGACCGCCATTTGTAATTGTAAACTGAAAAAAATGAAAAGCGATTACGGAGCAATAAAGGACCACAACGGTTGAAGTGGAGCGAATCGGAAGGACTGGAAGTGGTTTGAGCAGATGGACGCGATCTACAGACATAGGCCTGCTAGCAATGGCAGAGACATTGGGCTCGACACGGTCACGGTCACACCATTGGAAACCGTGGATGGTGAGTGTTGTTTTGATATTGCGCGTCTTTTTGCCAATTTATCCTTTCGGTGGCAAGCTCACTGTTTTTAAGCAATAGGAAGGTTGTTAGATTGTGGGTAATGGTTGTTACCGAGGATTGCTAGCCAGCTAATAGCTAGCTAGGTACCTATTGTTTTGCAGCCAACTGCTGATTCACGCTTGCTTTGTGTTGAGTATTCGCGCGAACAAAACGCTGAAGTATGCTTATTGTATTCTGGTTAAAAACTTTTGGCGGTTAATGGAGTAGTGTGGCGGTTCGTTTTAACCCCACAACAGACTAAGGACACTCAGCCCTCTTTTCTCTGTTTTTCTGCTGCATTACTGAGAAGCAATGTGCCATTCATGTATTTGTGATGCAAACGTGCATGTGTTGTGATGTAATGCGCCATTCTGTATAGTGTGCATATGGCTTGTCCTTACTGTGCTTTTTCTGAGCATCTTAGATGTGCTTTGGTGTATTAATGTCTACAGGTAGACGAGTTTCTTCTGTCTCACCTATGTGATGTTAATCGATGCCTTTCATCCTTTGTACTCATGCATCCTGTCCTTACTGTGACCTAGAGACTCAGATCAATATGTAGATGTGCTTGTTAGCCTCTTTGTCTTGCACTTAGAGCGAGGTCTAGCTAATCTGCCCATTGTGATGTATGTCTTACAAATGCAAATACCTCCTGCCTGTTCTGTTGTCCCTTTGATCATTCTAAACTGTGGGGTACGTCTCTTTGATGTATTGTTATGATCAAGTATTTAAGGTGCAACTCTGTAACGCAATTTCTCTCTCACTCTGATCCTGCAACTGGTAGACACACACTGTGTCCGCCTCTCTTTCTCTGAGAGCCTAGGGATCCCGCTCCGGGCTGCTCCCCTATGCACCGGAGAGAGGATCCCGTGAAGGCGACATGATTAATAAAATCTGCTTAAAACCACAGCACTGCTGCTTATTTTTTCATGCCGCCTCACTGGTGACCCCTCGAACACGCACACGTTTTGTGCGAAAGCAACCTTCCGAGCTGGACAACCACACAGCTGCGTTGGTGGCCCCTTGAAGACGCACACGTTTTGTGCAACGCAGCCTTCTGTTTTGGATGGCCACGCTGGCGAACCGACGCTGAAAAAAACGAGCGGCCAGCGAACGCAACACCCGGGCATGAATGCTCCGTCGCAGCGGCCTACTGGTTCCCCCTCCCTGCAGCTTCAGGGAGACTTCGACGCGGAGCCAACACAGGCGAGCCGTTCTCCGGACATCACCCACGACCGGGTAAACTGCAGAAAACGTCATGGCGCGACCCTCGCCTGAGATCTGCACAACTACGCTGGACCGGCCGCTCTCACAGAGAGCGCACGCACCTCGTCCTCTCCCCAGACGGCAACCTCCAGGGCCGACGGGGAGCGCAGCGCGTGGAACTGAACGCACCATGGCCGCACGAGCGACAACGATCGTCTCCTCCCTCTCACCGCTCCAAAGCAGCTGCACGAGCCCGGGGCACAAAGATCGTCTATTGCCTCGCACCGCTCCAACGCGCCTCCACGAGCCCGAGGGACAGAGATCGTCTACTTCCTCACACCGCTCCAACGCAGCTGCATGAGCCTGAGGAACAAAAGATCGTCTATTCCCTCCCGCCGCTCCAACGCCTCTGCACGGGCCTGAGGGACTAAAGATCGTCTATTTCCTCTCACCGCTCCAACGCACCATGGCCAATCTACAGCCACAGCTCAACCTGGATTTTACCGGCGCCGTCTGCGCCGTTCTCCACCAAGTTTCTGCACCCTGACTCACCACTCCAGCGGCCCACCCACGCACTGAACCCCCGCGCACGCATCGGGGAGTTACAAGGACGGCGCATCACGCATGGGACAAGTAATGGCTCCACAGACTGCCTTCCTCCTTCGCCGCTGCCTTTCAGGGCTGCTCGCTCACCTGAGGCACGCATGCAGCATACTGGAAGGATTTGTTAACAGTCTCAGCCACGCCACAGACCGCCATCGTCCTCCACCGCTGCCCACAGAACCTTCAGGGTTGCTCGTTCACCTGAAGCAAGCACGCAGCTCGCCACTGGATTTTTTAATGGTCTTAGCCACGGCACAACGGGATTTCAGCCGTCAGCTGTTCCCGGGAGCTTTGGGGTTGCTTCAGCACCCAAAGCCAACAGTCCCCCTGCTTTGTTTACTTTTTCTCTTACAGCCGCTCCTGCTTTTCTTCATGGCCACAAGAGGAGTCAGAGACTAATTTTTCTTCTTGTGATCTCCGCACGTGCAACGGGACAAACCCTCGACGTCACGGAGCAGCAAGCAATTTTTGCACGGCTCAGGACGATTTCACAGCTCCTGCCGGCACTTACTACCCCTCCCCTCCCTCCCCCTCCGCCTGCAGCGAGCTTCTCCCACAGCTCGCTCACACAGATGGATTATCGAGGTCGCGACCCCCTGCCGCGTCCTCTGGGGGGGAGCGTGTGTGGCGGTTCGTTTTAACCCCACAACAGACTAAGGACACTCAGCCCTCTTTTCTCTGTTTTTCTGCTGCATTACTGAGAAGCAATGTGCCATTCATGTATTTGTGATGCAAACGTGCATGTGTTGTGATGTAATGCGCCATTCTGTATAGTGTGCATATGGCTTGTCCTTACTGTGCTTTTTCTGAGCATCTTAGATGTGCTTTGGTGTATTAATGTCTACAGGTAGACGAGTTTCTTCTGTCTCACCTATGTGATGTTAATCGATGCCTTTCATCCTTTGTACTCATGCATCCTGTCCTTACTGTGACCTAGAGACTCAGATCAATATGTAGATGTGCTTGTTAGCCTCTTTGTCTTGCACTTAGAGCGAGGTCTAGCTAATCTGCCCATTGTGATGTATGTCTTACAAATGCAAATACCTCCTGCCTGTTCTGTTGTCCCTTTGATCATTCTAAACTGTGGGGTACGTCTCTTTGATGTATTGTTATGATCAAGTATTTAAGGTGCAACTCTGTAACGCAATTTCTCTCTCACTCTGATCCTGCAACTGGTAGACACACACTGTGTCCGCCTCTCTTTCTCTGAGAGCCTAGGGATCCCGCTCCGGGCTGCTCCCCTATGCACCGGAGAGAGGATCCCGTGAAGGCGACATGATTAATAAAATCTGCTTAAAACCACAGCACTGCTGCTTATTTTTTCATGCCGCCTCAGTAGGACGCAGTTTTGGTGGATCCTGCCAACTTCGTAAAATATTGTTATTCAGTTGTGCAGTTTTCTAAAAACCCAGTGTTTTTTTCTTGGCTCTTTTTCGCTGTGTATCTTAAGAGATACTTTTGAATTGTTTTGCAATGTCGGGGAAAGGAAAAACCCGCACTATTCAGACGCACCTGAAGCCTTGTTCACAGGCCCCGACTTCAGAGCCGCTAGCTCAACCTGTTGATCCAGCCCCTGTTTTGAACGCTGAAGCTTTGAAAATTGAGCTGCTTTCCTCTCTAAAAGAAGACATCTCTGGTATTATTAAGAAGGAGCTACAAGAGATTATCGGAGACGCTTTGGCACCTCTTAAGGTTGAGTTACAGTCTGTGAAATCACAGTTAGCGAGCGTCAATGCTGCTATTGATGCTAAGTTGGCTAAGCTAACGTGCACTATGGGGGACATGGAAGAAACGCTCACAGGTTATACGGATGACATGACTGACATGAAAACAAGTGTTGAGCACCTCAAAGCTAAGGTTGCTGTGCTGGAAGACAAATGTGAAGATCTAGAATCAAGATCGCGACGCAATAACATAAGGATTATTGGCGTTGAAGAGGGTCCAGACTCTTTTTCTCCTACTGCTGTGGCTGCGTTGCTGAAAAATGCTTTTTCTTTGGATAAGGAACCACTAGTGGATCGGTCTCATCGTACTCTTCAGCCTAAACCTAAACCGGGTGAGCGACCACGAGCCATTGTGTGCAGGCTTCATTACCACAGTGACTGTGTTGATATATTACGGCGTGCGCGAGAGCTCCAGCGGATTAAAGTCGGAGGTATGACTTTGTCGGTCTTTCCGGACTACACCGTCAAGATTGCACGGGCTCGGGCTGCATTCAACGAGGTTAAGCGGCTGCTCCGTGGCATTGATGGAGTCAAATACGGACTTCTCCACCCGGCGCAGCTACGCATTTCTTACCAGGGGTCTGAAAAGAAGTTTACTTTGCCGGAAGACGCGAAGGAATACGTCAAGACTCTGATTTCTGGGTGAGCTGTGAATCTTTCATTATAATCCTTATATATGCTCGGACTCTAGACTTGTTGCTGTTACCTGGACATTTGCGCTTATTTGCTTTATTTTGGGAGTGTTCATTAGAATCTCTTAGTGTATTGTTGAGTTTAATATTATCATTACTTTTTCTTACTTTATTGTTCAGATTACAATACTGGTATAAAACAGCATGTAATTTAATCATTGCACATATTATAATTCAATTTCTGGAAGTTGGCAGGAGACATGTTTTCCATTGGTATTTTTTTTTTTTTTCTCTCTGCTCGGCTTTGCCTCCGAGTTGTTCCTATTTAACTGAGAACAACTTTTCTTTGTGTGTGACACTGCTGTCTCCATTGGTTTTTGGGTGTGTGTTTTTTGTTACATGGAGACTTTGGGTGTATTTGTTTTGGGGGTTCTTTTGGGTGGGTGGTGTTTTACCTCAGCTCACAGCAATAGTTCTTGTGTTGGTTGTTTTTTTTTGGTACATGTAAATGGCTAGTACCAATATAGGCCATGGTACAGCTTTACTAGGCGCAACTTTGCGATTCATTAGCTGGAATATTAAGGGCATGGGTCATCCTGTTAAAAGATCAAAAGTTTTTAACCACTTAAAACATTTAAAATCCTCAATAGTGTTTCTGCAGGAGACCCATCTTCGGATAAAAGATCATCATCGGTTGCACTGCTCTTGGGTGAGCCAAGTTTTTCATTCAGAGTTTAATTCTAAATCAAGGGGGGTTGCTATTCTTATTAATAAAAATGTACAATTCTCAGCCACTAACATTATAGCTGATAAAAACGGCAGATATGTGATAGTTGCCGGTACTTTGATGCAGAAAAAGGTTCTGTTAGTCAATGTATATGCCCCAAATATTGACAATGTTGAATTTGCAAACAAATTACTAAGTAGCTTACCATTTTTGGATTCACATTTGTTAATCTTAGGGGGCGATTTAAATTGTGTCTTTGATCCATTATTAGATCGATCTAATCCCCGTAATCTAAATAAGTCTTTAATGTCTCAAACATTTTCTGATTTCATGACACAGAATGGCTTTGTCGATCCTTGGAGATTCCGCAATCCAACCAGTAAAAAATTCTCCTTTTTTTCTAAGGTGCATCATTCTTACTCCAGGATTGATTACTTTTTTATTGACTGTACTTTAAATTCCTGTGTAGTTTCCTCTGATTATTTAAGTATAATAATATCTGATCATGCACCATTATTATTAGATATTCAGTTGGGTGCCTATAAACGTAGTCTTCCTTCATGGAGGTTTAATTCTCTTCTTTTAGCAGATAAAGAGTTTTGTGATTTTATTTCCAATTCAATTGATGAGTTTTTGTTGTTTAATAAAAATGATTCTACTTCATATTCATTATTATGGGAGACTCTTAAATCCTACCTTAGAGGACAAATCATTTACTACTCTGCTCTTTCTAATAAGAGACGTCACACCAAGTTTTCTGAACTCACTTTAGCTATAAGTAATATTGATCAAAGTTATGCCTTAAATCCTACACCAGAATTATTTAAACAGCGCATAGAGGTACAGTCAGAACTTGATCTAATTTCAACCCAAGAAGCTGAACGGCTATTACTACAAAATCGTGGAACTCATTATGAATATGGCGACAAAGCAAGCCGTCTGTTGGCACATCAGCTACGCCGTCAAGCTAATTCTCGGATTATAAGTAGTATTCAGAATAGTCAACATATAATCACGACAGATCCTAATGAAATCAATGCCACATTTAAAACATTTTATTCCTCATTATATACGTCGGAGTTCCCAACAGATTCACATAACATGAACTTATTTCTTCATGACCTCTCGAATCCTGTAATTGACTCAGACACTGCAAAAAGCCTGGATTCCCCACTCGGCCTTGTTGAAATAATTAACTCAATTGAAGCAATGCAATCAAACAAAGCACCTGGCCCTGATGGGTTTCCCATTGAATTTTATAAAAGATTTACGGAAAAATTAGCACCTTTACTTTTAGCTACCTTTAATGAATCATTAGAACGAGGTATTCTTCCTCCAACTCTAACACAAGCTTCGATTGTTTTACTTCATAAAAAGGACAAAGACCCAACTCTATGTAGCTCTTATAGACCACTATCATTGCTTAATGCTGACGTGAAAGTGTTAGCCAAAGTAATTTCTTCCCGACTGGAGAAGGTTCTCCCTTTGATTATATCTGAAGAACAGAACGGTTTTGTTAAGGGACGACAATTATTTTTTAATATACGCACTCTCTTCAATATAATTTATGCAAAACAGTCATCTGATTCATCAGAAATAGTCATATCGCTAGACGCTGAAAAAGCGTTCGACAGGGTAGAGTGGGAATATTTGTTTGCGGTTTTGAGGAAATTTGGATTCAATGAGAAATTTGTTTCTTGGATTCGTCTCCTCTATACATCCCCGAAGGCAAGGGTTCAAACTAATGATATGTTTTCTGATTACTTTTCTCTTGGACGTGGCACACGGCAAGGCTGTCCATTATCGCCCTTGCTCTTCACTATTGCCATTGAGCCTCTGTCCATTGCGTTGCGGTCTTCCAATTTATTTAGTGGGATTTTCCGAAATGGAACTGAACACAAGTTGTCGTTATATGCGGATGATTTGTTGTTATATGTGTCAAATCCAGTTAGTTCTATCCCTAATGTCTTGAGTATTTTAAATAATTTCAGTTCCTTTTCCGGTTATAAATTGAATTTGGAAAAAAGCGAATGCTTTCCTATCAACACGACTGCCTGGGATCTTCAGCAGTCTGACATACCCTTCAAACTTAGTCCCGCAGGATTCAAGTATCTTGGTATAAATGTGACACGCTCTTTCTCTAGCCTAGCTTCAGCCAATTTTTCTCCCCTTATTGCCAAAATAACCTCTGACGTCCAGCATTGGCGAAATCTCCCTCTGTCACTCTTGGGTAGGATTAATGTTGTCAAGATGAATATCTTACCAAAATTCCTTTTTTTATTTCAGTCAATTCCTCTTTTTCTGCCTAAAAGCTTTTTTGATTCTCTGGATAAGATAATTTGTGGCTTTATCTGGAATGGTAAACCACCTAGAGTGCGTAAAAAATTATTGCAAAGATGTAGACTTAGCGGGGGACTTGCATTACCTGATTTCCAGTCTTATTATTGGGCAGCACATATACATAAAATCTGCTATTGGTTAAAGTCTTTTCGCTCCCCATGGTGTAGAATGGAATTATTATCCTGTCGGGGGTCGTCAATACCTGCATTAATTTTTTCTTCTTTGCCTACAAAACCCTCTTTGTATACGGACAGTCAAGTGGTTCTCAACACATTAAAAATATGGTTTCAGTTTAGGCGGCGCTTTGGTTTTGTATCTGCCTCCTCTTTATGTCCTTTAACTAAAAATCATTTGTTTCCCCCATCTCTCTCAGATTCGTCATTCTCAGACTGGCATGACAGAGGTATTAAACATATAAGGAATTTATATACATCTGGGCTTTTTGATAGTTTTACCAATTTATCTTTCAATTATAACTTACCCGGCACCCATTTGTTTCGTTATTTTCAAATACGTAATTTTGTTTCTAAGTGTTTCTCTAACTTTCCTTCTATCCCTCCTGAGCAGCCCTGGGAAAGTATAGTTTCACATGGTCCACAACATAAAGGGTTGATATCCAAGCTTTATAATTCCACTTTAACATTAAACGATGAATCAAGTGTCAAAATAAAAAATTTGTGGGAGAAAGAATTGGGTATACAGATGACTGATGAGCTTTGGGAGGATGCCATTAACAGAATTAGAACGTCTTCCTCATGCGCTCGTCTTAGCTTGATTCAGTTTAAGGTAATATATAGAGTCCACTACTCAAAACTGAGACTCTCTGAGATTTACCCAGAAGTTGATGGTAGTTGTGATAAATGTAAGGGATCTCCCTGCCACCTTGGTCATATGTTTTTTCTTTGTCCGGAATTATACAGTTTTTGGTCTAGTTACTTTACAATTATCTCCAGGGTTCTTCAAGTGACTCTGCTGCCTTCTCCATTTATTGCCATATTTGGGATTCCTGATTCCTCTGTAGTTTTGAATTCGGTACAAAGGGATATTGTGGCCTTTACATCCTTAATAGCAAGGCGTACTTTACTGCTGCATTGGAAATCTGTCAGATATCCCTCAATTTCCCTATGGCTCAAGGACATGATGTTTTTTCTAAAACTTGAGAAAATTAAATACACTATAAGAGGATGCACAGAAAGGTTTTACCAGAAATGGCAATGTTTTATATCTTACTTTTCTAATCTAAAAGTCTTACCCATCTAATTATGTCAACATGTGCCTTGTTATATATACAGTATATACTGTATATTTTTGTAATTTTTTTTCCCTACTCTATTATGTGTATTTGTTTCAAATTATATGCCTGTTGAGGTACTTCCTCTACTGATCTTGTGAGCTGGGGGGGGGGGGGGGGTGTTGTTCGAGGGGATATTATTAAAAAAAAAAAAAAAAAAAAAAAATCTGGTGCTTAAGTGTGTAGTACTTGTTGAGGCACTATTTGATCCTATATACATATATGTATATGTGCTAAATAAGTGTATCTTTATTTTTTTGTTTCAAGAAGTATTATGCTAACTTGTCTGTAATTTCTGAAATTGATTTCAATAAAAACACATTGGAAAAAAAAAACAAAAAACTTTTGAGTTTTGTGTACATGTTGCACTTTGGTGATGAGGTTTACATTGCGTGCATTTTCTTTCTAGAATCACTGTTCATATCACAGGGGTCCACCTCAGTCGACATGGACCCATTGGACTCTCCTGCGTCTGTCGGAGCGCCAGAAGCTGAATCGACACCGATGTCAGCCACATCACCAGCTCCATCAGCATCTTGCGCGTCACGTTCAAGTGCTGGTAAGGCACAATAACCACCCGTTGTTTTTTTTTTTTGTGGATACAGGTCTAGCGGACTCCAGGGTCCAAAATCTCAACTAGAAACAAGTTATTTACAAAATTGATTAATGTAATTTCCTATAGCTGCATATTAATGAATTTAAAATGTCTTTGTACATGTACAAAAAGGTGATTCTTGGGTCTTCACTTATCGGTGGTCCACAACCCAGTCCCATTTTTAGGTGGGGTGATGGAAGTACTGTTGTAACTCCTGTTTTAGAAAAACAGATAAAGCTCATGAACTGCCATTCAAATCAACATGCTTCATTGAAATGCTTCATGTCAGCTGACTGTATTAACCCATTCAGATTTCTGAGGCCACAATACAAGCAAATATTTTAAACATAACCCATCCATCCATCTTCTTACTCTTAATCCTTTTTAGGTTGCAGGGGGGCTGCAGCCTATCCCAGCACCCTGGGGGTTGCAAAATCTGCTCTACTGAGGGGCAGCAACATGACAGTCCAGCTTATATACAGCAATGAAGCATAATATAATAGTGACATCCTACCACTGGCTTTCACCAGTGTAATTCCATAATATATGTTGTGATCCAGCTTTAACAACCATGCCTTTCTGTCTTTCCATCTAGCCAAGAGGAAAAGGGACAACTCCATTGCTGGCTTTCCATCAGTGATGGTCCAAATGCATGGTGATGAGATGCGGCTCCTGGAACGGCACCATGAGGAGCGCAAACAACACCATCAAGAATACATGCAGCATTTGCGAGAGGTGGCTACAGATGTGCGGGCAGATGCACGTGAAACCCAGGAGCAGGACGTTGCCTTACGAAGGGAAGAACTTGCAGAGATGGCTACATTCAACCGAGATTTCATGACCCAATTTGGCAGGCTTGTTGATGCACTTAGCAGTCGGTGTGTGTAACCATGTCTCCCCACGCCCAGTCTGTTTGTTCGTTTGTAAATTGTGCTTCTGTAATAAAATGGTAGTGTTTGCATCATAAGTGTGGTTTGTCTGTTATGACACCGTATGAGAAAAGCCAATAATTACATACACATTCCATTTTCTGTTCAGTCCACATGCTGCTGTTCGTCAGGTCAGGTGTATAGCATTCTAATGGTAATTTAATTTTTAACAACACAACAAAACATAATGTCTTGGTAAGTTGTTTATGTTTTTTTTTAAATTTTAGACAAATTTGCACCGCTGAATCCATTTCTCTTGATAGGGTACAGTTTTTATGTTATAAGCAGTTGTACAGGTGTACTTTAACTTCAACAGTAGACACTGATAAAGGTAAGTACATGTAAATTGAATGTTGTATCACCATTCAAAATTTCATAAAATAAGAAGGAATCTAGCATCTAGCAAAAAGTTGCCACTAATAACAGTAGACACATCGGAGAAGGATAGACAACTGTGTTTTTGTTGCCCACAACTGTTGTTACCAACAAGTTGTCGTGCTAAATTTATATTAGCTTTTCAAAAATATTAAAAATCATTTTGTAAGTAAAAGTGGGATACCATTACATGGGAATATGACATGTTGCATCACATGATTTATAGTTCAATTTGCATTTCCACCAAAGCAAAAGTGGCTTGTCTAGCTGCATTTTTTTGAACATGGCCTGTGCGGTGTTTCTGCATGTAATTACCCGTACCTTAACAGATAAGCGTTATGAACAACAGAGGACATGTAGATGAAAAAGGCACAACATTTTATTTACAAAACACAGATGTTTTACATATGTATGCACATAAATATGGATGAAATTAAATTTCTACCTATTGCTACACAAGTACTGCATCACAGCATCTCGTATATCGCCACCCTGCTCCTCTGCTCCCTGTGCCGCTGCCACCACTGGTTCATCTACTGCATCATCCAGTGTAGTGTCAAACGTCTCTCCATGACTCTCACACAGATTATGCAGAGCACAACAAGTCAGCACCATAGATTTCGCCAGTTTCATGTCACAGTCATTCCGTTTCAGAAAATCCTCCCCTCGTAATCATCCATTTTTTTTGGTGGAGGATTTCGTCGCGCGCTTCACGTCACGAGAGTGTGGCGCCGCCTTGCTGTTCAAGAAATCCCACCCACCGCAGGCGTGTCAGCAGTAATGTGGAAACGCAATCGAGGTCGAAACGAGTCGTTGTGAGTCGTGTCGTGTTTGCCAATCGGGGCCGAGTGGGGCTAGTGGAAAAGTGCCTATAGCACCATGAGCGCCATGATCACTCCTGCAGGTGGTGAGTCCACTAGGGTGCGGATCCATGTGCCTCCTTTGGGTCCACTGGGTCCTTGATGTGACGTTTTTCATGGGGCTCCAGTGGACTGCTCTTAAGCGCAAGTTATGCACCCACTCCGACTTGACTGGAGTTTTGGCCTAGTTGGTAGAGGATCGTTCAAATCCCGGCCGGGTCATACCAAAGACCATGTAAAAATGGTACTTTCCACTTTCAAGCTTGGTGCTCAGCATATTAGAATGGGGAAAGGAAAATTAACACACAGAGCTATCAGAAGGACTGACCACCCCCCTTCCCACTGTAGCTTTCACTTCTTAGAGTAACTGTCTGGCCTAGGGTCAGCAAAATGGAGATAGGCACTGCCCCATACACCACATGCTGTGGAAAGGGAATAACTTAACTTCGACCCAAAGCAGCTGTGACAGCGTTGACTCAGTGTTGACATGCATTCCTATTGCAGGTGCACGTCGGCGACGCAGGCCGTAAGAGCTGTTATTGGTCCGCTTTGTCTCCTCCTTCACATTTCCTGGTTCTCGCTGCTGCTTTGCTCTGTCTATTCATGGCAGCACAACTTCCAAGATGAGTCTGTTAAAACAACGGTCCAAATTCAAAAGAATATTGAGAAAGCACATACAGATTATTTTGTGGCTTGATAGATAGATAGATAGATAGATAGATAGATAGATGTAAACTGGGAAATTACAGTGTAACAGCAGTATGACAGTAGACAACCAAACAACAGAAACACACGCATGACAGACAAAGGGATTACCCATGGAAAGTAAAACTAACACTACTCTAAAGGCCTATATACATTATAGCTGAATAGATGGTGAACTGTATAAACACATGAATCATACCTGCTGCCCAAAGCAGGACTATCAGGAGCAGAGTGAAATGTGAGGTACCAGTTAGACTGTAAGGTGCAGTATGGCAACATAGTTATGACCAGAATACAACATCATAGTGAGTTATCGTACAGTGAAATGCATGTGGCAGGAAAGATTTCCTGCACCTGGCCATTCGACAGCCAAGCTGTAGCAGTCTACTGGAGAAAGTGCTCCGCCGTTTGTCCAGTGTGTGGTGTAGGGGATAATCAGGATTGTCCATGATGGATTGCAGTTTTTTTAGTGTCCTCTTCTCCACCACTGTCTCAAAGGTCTCCGGCCTGAGACTAATTACAGAGCCAGCCCTCTTGATAATCTTGTCAAGTCTGTTGGTGTTGCTGGCCTTGATTCTGCTACCCCAACAGACAGCAGCAAAGAAGATGGCGCTGGCGACAATGGTCTGGTAGAAAAGCTCCTGCATCCTGCTGCACATGTTGAAGGATCTCAGCTTCCTCAGGAAGTAGAGTCTGCTCATCCCCTTCTTATAACCCTAGTAATTACACAGATTGTCAAATAATGGCAGCGGTGGTGGTAACCACCACCGTTTTCTTCGACTTCTCTTTTTCGCTGTGCAACAATTCTATTAAAAGTTGCTTTTTCTTCACATTTAGCTCCAACTCCATCACAATCTGCTCTTGTCCGTCGCTATTTCATAAACAAAAACACGCGACAAACACAAATCACTACATACTTCGGCTGAAACCTGTTTTGGAAACGGAACAAAGCATTTCAGCCAACACACAAGAAAAAATTGCTGATCACTGCATCTGCAACAGACATCGGTAATGGCATCAACGTCATGCGGGTGCATAAATCTCACTTTCATCTGGCCCTTCACCCAGGACCTGTTTGCCTTAGGAGACCCTACCAGGGGCAGGTTGCCCCTGACATCATAACTCCTGGGATCATTTGGGCACTCAAACCCCTCCACCACAACAAGGTGGCGATCCACGAAGGGGGGGTCAAACAAAAATCACGACTATCAAACGAAGACAACAATCTTGGATAAACTCTTTAAAGTTCTGTTTTTGAGATGACATTTTAAGCAAGATTGTTATTTTTGTTTCATATTCAAGATTTTTGTTTGATTTTCACAAGATGTTTGGCACAAATCTAATTCCATAAACTTGTCTTATCCATAAGATTAACTTCCCTTACAGATTCATTCAGCACAAACCTTAAATAAAGCAGACTGAGCATGTTCTAAAACTTATCCTGAGGTAAAGAAGTGTTGTTGAAAAAACTGTTTTATGAGTATTGTGGAATGCACACGTACTCTACTCCAACCCCCACTCCCCCAAGCACAATTCTCTCTAAATTTCACTACAAACTTATCTGAAAAGTTGCAGCTGTTTAATATTAATAACAACTCATACAAATTCTGTGATTCCAGTATCTAGATCTATTTTTTAACTGTAACAAAGAGGTTTTGGGAAACATTGCAGTTATAGATAACACAAAATAATCAAACTCAATTTTTTCCTACTCATACCATGCTATAATCTTTGGACTACAAAGAGCAAAAAAAACCAAAAACAAAAACAGAATGGATGTTAAAAGACTGAGTAGTCACAGCAGTCTTCCTGTGTGGAGTGCAATAAGATAAGATAAAGCTTTATTAGTCCCACAGTGGGGAAATTACAGGATTGCAGCAGCAAAGGGATAACAGCACTCAGAGCAATAATAAGCAAGGTAATAAATAAGATAAAAAATAGGGTAGAAGACATACAAATACAACGTCTCATAAACGTCATCTTTATCTGGTACATTTTCCACATTTTCATCAACATTTTAAATAAAGTAAAAGATGAATGAATGAATATGTTGTCAAAATTTTTTGTATTAAGATACACAATATCATCATAAATAGCCAGCTTATAAATACGATTTACATAAGAACAGAACATTAGTTGAACGACTTTAGTTTTGTAATAATTATATATTTACATTGGCTATTTCAAACTGCACTTTGCCACTGTAATTACAACACACTTCGAGCATTATTTGCAGACATAAATCAGCTCTAACAGTTATCCTGTGACACGTCACGTGAGTCTGACACCATGTGATTTTGTTTCCAGGTGAGATCACTCAGGTGGGTGAGGAGAGGAAACAGTAGGGGAAGGAGAAGGAGGAGGAGGAGGAGGAGTCGAGGCAATCTGCAGTGGAAGAACAGGAAGTTGTTTTTTTTTCTTTTAAACTGGTGAAGGAACAAGGAATATGGCACCATAAACCGGATTACCAAAGAAACAAGAAGAAAGGTAGGGGCAAAAAGAGGCACCTAAACATCTCCTCATTGGGAATTGTGCAGGGGGATTATACTGGAAAGCTGTGTAGCTGCAAGGTGTGGGCAACATAGCTTGAGGAGGAAATGTCCAAGTTGTAAAGGAATGCTCTCTGCGGATCCAGACAGATGTTAACACGTAGACTGCAGTCAGATTCAGTCTATTGATAAGTTCAGAATAATAAAGTTAGCTTTATGAGAGCTCTTTGATTTTTTTGAGGGGGGGTAGCATTTATTTTAATACTGTGGAAGGTGTGTGTTCTATCGGTGTGTCTGTAATTTAAAGATTTGTTTCTTATAGGTGCCTATTTCATTTAAGCTCTGTCTGAGCTGCAGTGCTTTACCAAGTCTAGACTTGCTGTCTCAATCCAGGCAGATTTATTATACAGGTGTGTGCCTCTGTGTGTGTGGCACTTTCACTCATCTTCCTATTCTGACACGTGAAATGAATGAATTTGTTTAATGAATGAATGAATGAATTTGTTTATTTCGGATAGTACATTACAGGTTAAAAGAAACTGTATAATATAACAACAAGGTCAAATTAGACAAAGACTCCTTCTACTATACAATTCCACGTGAGTTATCCGAAATGGGTGATGGCTGAAGCCGCAGCTTATATTGCTTAAATCACCTGTAGATTGATGGAACTGCTTGATCACTGGAAGTCCAGTTGGTAATACTGTCATTATATCTTTGTGTTTGTGTGTGGTTAGATGGCACAGCAAGAAGAACCTCTGTATGACTTCCCAGAACCCACCCAACCATCGGGCAGCAAGGTGCTGGGACTTCAGAGGGGACGGGGTTCCTTGAAAAGCATCAGTGTCCTGGACCGTCTCCTGCTTACAGTCCCTGTGTGGCTTCAGTTGTCAATAAACCCGGCCACAGCGCTGCACATACTGCAGAGAGAGCCTCCTGGGGTCTGAGACGCACACAGGCTGCACACATAAAATCCACCCCTGCTCAGTTTGAATGTGCAGACTTAGTAACCCATGGATGTTCTCCTGCAGACGTTCCTGATACGAAGGTCTCGCACATCCAAAAGAAATGTGCTCTGTGTCCGGTTAGAGGATGACAGTGTGCCATCGTTTGTTCAGCAGTTTGGCATCAGGGAGGAACACTCCAGTAATAGTATGTGTAAATTTAATGTCTAAAATACTGTGTAAAGCTTTGATTTAAATGTCTATGTGGAATTTCCAGATTGTAATATTTCACTTTTTGCTGCTAAGCACACTTTAATTTGGGTCACGGACCAGCATATCCTTTACAGTATTGTCAACTTTTCTATTAATATTGAATTTTTGCCTTCCCAAATTAATTTACTTGAATGGAAACTAGTGAGGAATTGGAAGTCACCTTGAATACTTTACAAAATATTTAATTTTTAGATAATTCTAGCAACGGTAAAATGAGCAAAAGCCATAACTAGATCTGCTTTTCCTATACAATTGCCCGGATGCTCGCCAAACTCACACACAGTGATCCTCTGCTGGGTCTGCATCCAGCTGTTTCTCCAGGACAAGGTTAGGGGCAAAAGTCAGGAGATATGAGTAAGTGTAATTTCAACTCTTGAGTAGCCTAAAGCTGTAGACGTGTGTGTGTATACACCTTGTTCCAAATTATTATGCAAATGGTATTTGTCACTGATTTTCCTAAATAGTCAATGCAAATGACAGTCAGTATAATTTTCAAGTTATCAACCGTTAGAGCATAATTCAGATTTCATTGAACCAACCTCCCAAGAATAACTATGTTTTTGCAAAAGTAAAAAACTCAAAATGCACTGTTCCAAATTATTATGCACAACAGAGTTTCTGTTAGAATAATTTTGAGCTTAAATTATTCAAAGTCAAAAATCAGGCGGAAAGTTGAATTTATGTACATTTATTACAAAAATATAAGGAGTTACCCCAATGACCACTTTGGGGGAAGAAGTACAAAGCATGGCATTCAGACACACTTAGAATCCCTAAAGGATCCATTCTTCTAAGTCTGATACAGTGGGGAAAAAAGTCTTTAGTCAGCCACCAATTGTGCAAGTTCCCCCACTTAAAAGATGAGAGAGGTCTCCAATTTTCATCATAGGTATACCTCAACTATGAGAGACAAAATGAGAAAGAAAAAAATCCAGAAAATCACATTGTCTGATGTTTAAAGAATTCATTTGCAAATTATGGTGGAAAATAAGTATTTGGTCACCAACAAACAAGCAAGATTTCTGGCTCTCACAGACCTGTAACTTCTTCTTTAAGAGGCTCCTCTGTCCTCCACTCGTCACCTGTATTAATGGCACCTGTTTGAACTCGTTATCAGTATAAAAGACACCTGTCCACAACCTCAAACAGTCAGACTCCAAACTCCACTATGGCCAAGACCAAAGAGCTGTCAAAGGACACCAGAAACAAAATTGTAGACCTGCACCAGGCTGGGAAGACTGAATCTGCAATAGGTAAGCAGCTTGGTGTGAAGAAATCAACTGTGGGAGCAATTATTAGAAAATGGAAGACATACAAGACCACTGATAATCTCCCTCGATCTGGGGCTCCACACAAGATCTCACCCCGTGGGGTCAAAATGATCACGAAAACGGTGAGCAAAAATCCCAGAACCACACGGAGGGACCTAGTGAATGACCTGCAGAGAGCTGGGTCCAAGGAAACAAAGGCTATCATCAGTAACACACTATGTCGCCAGGGACTCAAATCCTGCAATGCCAGATGTGTCCCCCTGCTTAAGCCAGTACATGTCCAGGCCCGTCTGAAGTTTGCTAGAGAGCATTTGAATGATCCAGAAGAGGACTGGGAGAATGTCATATGGTCAGATGAAACCAAAATAGAACTTTTTGGTAAAAACTCAACTTGTCGTGTTTGGAGGAGAAAGAATGCTGAGTTGCATCCAAAGAACACCATACCTACTGTGAAGCATGGGGGTGGAAACATCATGCTTTGGGGCTGTTTTTCTGCAAAGGGACCAGGACGACTGATCTGTGTAAAGGAAAGAATCAATGGGGCCATGTATTGTGAGATTTTGAGTGAAAACCTTTCATCAGCAAGGGCACTGAAGATGAAACGTGGCTGGGTCTTTCAGCATGACAATGATCCCAAACACACTGCCTGGGCAATGAAAGAGTGGCTTCGTAAGAAACATTTCAAGGTCCTGGAGTGGCCTAGCCAGTCTCCAGATCTCAACCCCATAGAAAATCTTTGGAGAAAGTTGAAAGTCCGTGTTGCCCAGCGACAGCCCCAAAACATCACTGCTCTAGAGGAGATCTGCATGGAGGAATGGGACAAAATACCAGCAACAGTGTGTGAAAAACTTGTGAAGACTTACAGAAAACGTTTGACCTCTGTCATTGCCAACAAAGGGTATATAACAAAGTACTGAGATGAACTTTTGTTATTGACCAAATAATTATTTTCCACCATAATTTGCAAATAAATTCTTTAAAAATCCTTCAATGTGATTTTCTGGATTTTTTTTTTCTCATTTTGTCTCTCATAGTTGAGGTATACCTATGATGAAAATTTTAGACCTCTCTCATCTTTTAAGTGGGAGAACTTGCACAATTGGTGACTGACTAAATACTTTTTTACCCCACTGTATACATAGGTAGGAGAAAGCAGGGAGGAGGATGGGATGAGAGGAGGAAAGGAGAGAGACAGACAGAAAGTCCTGATAACTGAGGGCGGTGCAGTGGCGCAGTGGTTAGCACTGCGGCAGCACAGCAACTCATCCTTGGCCCTGGGATCCCTGGTTCGATCCCAGCCCCTGACCAACAGTGATCTGTGTGGAGTTTGCATGTTCTCCCAGTGTCTGCGTGGGATTACTCCGGGAGTTCTCCGGTTTCCTCCCACAGGCCAAAAAAACATGCAGGTTAGGTTAATTGGAGACTCTAAAGTGGCCCTAGGTGTGAATGTGTGTGTGAATGGTAAAGGGATAGCGCCATACTGTGGCTGCTTCATCCATCCAGGTGGATGCCCTCAAGGGATCCCCTCTGGGGATCAATAAAGTATACAAAATCAAAAAAAAAATAACTGAGTTTATCCAGGCGGACATCACAGACACTCTGGTGACAAGAAAGTAAATCTAACAGAACGTCCATAAAACACTAATCTATATAAGCTGAGGAGTTCCTGTGCATTCCTGTGACCCGAAACAGGACATGTCAAAGAGATTTTAATAAATGGCTTAGATCATTTCTTACGCATGTACTAACCCTGTACTGATCTCCAGTCTGAACTCTCTGAAATTGCTCACAGAAACATGCCAAGAATATATAAACTTACCCTATATGGAATGCACATATAAACATTAAACATGGCATATGAAAGGTATGATACTTCTCAAATATAATAATCCATTATTAATATCAATAATAATGTAGATAATATGGAATTTTTCTGTCAGTTTCAAAACATTTTATTGGTTGTAAAGAACTGGAAAATGGTCATTTGTTGAATTTGCAGCATTATCAGGTCATATTTACTGAAATCAAAAGCTATTTCTGTCATGAGTCTGAGCCCAGAGCTCACTCCCTATGCATTTTTGAGTCACTCACAGTCTGTTTACCAGTTCCCAGCTGTGAGTGGCTGTCTAATTAGGTCACCTGCTCACTCAGTCAGCTCACAGCTGTTGCTCATCTGCCTGCCAATCTGCTGTGGACTATTTAAGGGCTGCTGCTTTTTTTTTTTCTCTCAGTGTGGCAGCATTGCATGGACTGCGTCATCTGATGTGTTTGAATTTCATCTGTTGTCTTCTCCAGCATTTGCAGAGCGATGTCTGCTCTGAAATGCCATTTGTAAGTTTTTCCTTATTTGTATTTTTGTATGTCATGCACAGTTTTTTGGACTTTTATTCGCTTTTGTTAATAAATGTGTACCCCGCCTGGTATTTTCCAGTTCTTTACAACCAATAAAATGTTTTGAAACTGATAGAAAAATTCCATATTATCTATATTATTATTGATATTAATAATGTATTATTATATTTGAGAAGTATCATACCTTTCATTTGCCATGTTTAATGTTTATATGTGCATTCCATATAGGATATCAGTGTACCCCGCCCGGTATGGGGTTACTGGGGCCCCACCCTGGAGCCAGGCCTGGGGAGGGGCTTGAAGGCTAGCATCTGGTGGCCGGGTTTCCACCCATGGGACCCGGCCGGGCTCAGCCCGAAGGAGTTACATGGGTCCGCCCTCCAGTGGGTTCACCACCTGCAGGAGGGATCATGGGGGTCTGGTGCTATGTGGATTAGGTGGCGGTCAAAGGAGGAGACCTTGGCGGACTGATCCCAAGCTTTCTAAACTGGCTTTTGGTACATGGAATGTCACCTCTCTGGTGGGGAAGGAGCCTGAGCTGGTGTACGAGGTTGAGAGTAACTGGCTAGATATAGTCAGCCTCACCTCAACACACAGCTCCAGTTCCGGAACCAGTCTCCTGGAGAGGGGCTGGAGCTTGGCCTTTTCTGGAGTTGCCCTGGGCGAGAGGCAACGAGCAGGGGTGGGTATTCTTGTATCCCCCCACCTTGCTGCCTCTATATTGGAGTTTTCCCCGGTGGACGAAAGGGTTGCTTCCCCGCGCCTTCGGGTTGGGAAACGGGTCCTGACCATCATTTGTGCCTATACACCAAATGATGTTTCAGAGTACCCACCCTTTTTGGAGTCTGTGACTGGGGTGCTGGAGGATGCTCCTCTTGGAGACTCCATTGTCCTACTGGGGGACTTCAATGCGCACGTGGGAAACGACAGTGAAACCTGGAGGGGGGTGATTGGGAGGAACGGCCTGCCCGATCTGAACCCGAGTGGTGTTCAGTTATTGGACTTCTGTGCCAACCACAGTTTGTCCATAACGAACACCATATTCAAGCATAAGGGTGTCCATATGTGCACCTGGCACCAGGACACCCTAGGTCACAGGTCGATGATCGATTTTGTTATCGTGTCATCAGACCTGCGACCATATGTCTTGGACACCCGGGTAAAGAGAGGTGCAGAACTGTCAACTGATCACCACCTGGTGGTGAGTTGGAGCCGATGGCAGGGGAGGAAGCCATTCAGACCTGGTAGACCCAAACGTATAGTGAGGGTGTGCTGGGAACGTCTGGCTGAGGCCCCTGTCCGGGAGGTCTTCAACTCCCATCCCTAGAAGAACTTCAACCACATTCCGAGGGAGTCTGGAGACATGGAGTCTGAATGGGCCATGTTCTCCACCTCTGTTGTTGAAGCGGTGGCCCAGAGCTGCGGCCGCAAGGTGGTTGGTGCATCTCGTGGTGGCAACCCTTGAAGCAAGTGGTGGACACCAGTGGTGAGGGGGGCCATTAAGCTGAAGAAGGAGTCCTATCAAGCTTGGTTGGCTTGTGGGACTCCTGAAGCAGCTGAGTTGTACAGGCAGGCCAAGCGGAGTGCAGCTCGGGTGGTTGCTGAAGAAAAAACCCGGGTATGGGAGGAGTTCAGTGAGGCCATGGAACAAGACTTTCGGTCAGCCTCGAAGAGATTCTGGCAAAGTGTCTGGTGGCTCAGGAGGGGAAAGCAGCTCCCTGTCCACACTGTGTATGGTGCAGATGGGACACTGTTGACTTCGACTGGGGATATCGTCGGGCGGTGGAAGGAATACTTCAAGGATCTCCTCAATCCCACTGATACGCCTTCCACAGAGGAAGCAGGGTTTGGGGACGAGGGGGATGACTCGCCTATCACAGGGGCTGAGGTCGCCAAAGTGGTTAAAAATCTCCTTGGTGGCCGGGCCCCAAGGAGGGGACCAGAGGGTGTGCTCCAGCTTTAGAGGGATCACACTCCTCAGCCTCCCTGGGAAGGTCTATGCCAAGGTACTGGAGAGGAGAGTCCGGCCGTTGGTCGAACCTCGGATTCAGGAGGAGCAATTTGGTTTTCGTCCTGGCCGTGGCATTTCGGACCAGCTCTTTACCCTCTCGAGAATTCTTGAGGGTTCGTGGGAGTTTGCCCAACCAGTTTACATGTGTTTTGTGGACGTGGAGAAGGCATTTGACCGCGTCCCTCGTGGTTTTTTGAGGGGGGTGCTTTGGGAGTATGGGGTATCGGGCTTGCTGTTACAAGGTATTCGGTCTCTGTACGACCGTTGTGAGAGTTTGGTTCGTATTGCCAACACTCGGTCGGAGTCATTCCCAGTGAGAGTTGGACTCCGCCAGGGCTGCCCTTTGTCACCGATCCTGTTCATAATTTTTATGGACAGGATTTCTAGGCGCAGTCAGGGAATGGAGGGCATCATGCTTGGTGATCACAGGATCTCATCTCTGTTGTTTGCAGATGATGTTGTCCTGTTGGCTTCATCCAGCAATGACCTACAGCTCTTGCTGGGACGGTTTGCCGTTGAGTGTGAAGCGGCTGGGATGAGAATCAGCACCTCCAAGTCCAAGTCCATGGTCCTCAGCCGGAAAAAGGTGGATTGTCCTCTCTGGGTTGGGGACAGGCTCCTGCCCCAAGTGGAAGAGTTTAAGTATCTTGGGGTCTTGTTCACAAGTGAAGGGAAAATGGAGCGAGAGATTGACAGACGGATTGGAGCAGCATCTGCAGTGATGCGGACGTTGTACCGGTCTGTTGTGGTGAAGAGGGAGCTTAGTTCTAAGGCAAAGCTGTCAATTTACCAATCTACGTTCCTACTCTCACCTATGGTCACGAGCTTTGGGTAATGACCGAAAGAACAAGATCGCGGATACAAGCGGCTGAAATGAGCTTTCTGTAGGATTGCTGGACTCACCCTCAGAGATAGGGTGAGGAGCTCAGTCATTCGGGAGAGGCTCAGAGTAGAACCGCTGCTCCTCCACATTGAAAGGAGTCAGTTGAGGTGGTATGGGCATCTGATTAGGATGCCTCCTGGACGCCTCCCACTTGAAGTGTTTCAGGCATGTCCCACTGGGAGGAGACCCCGGGGCAGACCCAGGACTCGGTGGAGAGACTATGTCTCCCAGCTGGTCTGGGAACGTTCTGGTATCCTCTCTGAAGAGCTGGAGCAGGTGGCGGGGGAAGTCTGGGCTTCTCTGCTTGAACTGCTGCCTCCGCGGCCTGGACCTCCGGAAAAGCGGTAGAAGATGGATAGATGGATGTTAATAAATGTCACTAACAGTTCAGCACGTGAATCTGTCTCTCTCTGCCCCGAGGGGCGTTCATGACAATTTCAATCAAAAACATCTTAACAGGCCAAGTTACATGTTAGGACCCTTTCTTTGATAAAACCTTCACAATTCTTGCATCCATTGAACTTGTGAGTTTTTGGAGAGTTTCTGCTTGAATTTCTTTGTAAGATGTCAGAATAGCCTCCCACAGCTGCTGTTTTGATGTGAACTGCCTCCCACCCTCATAGATCTTTTGTTTGAGGATGCTCCAAAGGTTCTCAATAGGGTTGAGGTCAGGGGTGGATGCGGGCCACACCATGAGTTTCTTTCCTTTTATGCCCATAGCAGCCAATAACACAGAGGTATTCTTTGCAGCATAAGATGGTGCATTGTCATGCATGGAGCTAATTTTACTACGGAAGGCACAGTTCTTTTTGTACCATGGAAGAAAGTGGTCAGCCAGAAACCCTATACTTTGTCGAGGTCATTTTCACACCTTCAGGACCCTAAAGGGGCCTACCAGCTCTCTTCCCATGATTCCGGCCCAAAACATGACTCCACCACCTCCTTGCTGACGTTGCAGCCTTGTTGGGATATGGTGGCCATCCACCAACCATCCACTACTCCATCCATTTGAACCATCCAGGGTTGCACGGCACTCATCACTAAACACGGCTGTTTGAAAATTAGTCTTTATGTATTTCTGGGCCCACTGCAACCATTTCTGCTTGTGAGCATTGGTTAGGGGTGGCCGAATAGTAGGTTTATGCACAACTGCAAGCCTCTGGAGGATCCTACACCTTGAGGTTCATGGGACTCCAGAGGCACCAGCAACAAATATCTGTTTGCTGCTTTGTAATGGCATTTTAGCAGCTGCTCTCTTAATCCGATGAATTTGTCTAGCAGAAACCTTCTTCATTATGCCTTTATTTGCATGAACCCATCTGTGCTCTGAATCAGCCACAAATTTCTTCACGGTAAGATGATCACGCTTAAGTTTTCATGAAATATCTAATGTTTTCATACCTTGTCCAAAGCATTGCACTATTTGATGCTTTTCGGCAGCAGAGAGATCCTTTTTCTTTCCCATATTGCTTGAAACCTGTGTCATGCTTAATAATGTGGAACATCCTTCTTAAGTAGTTTTCCTTTAATTGGGCTTACCTGGCAAACTAATTATGATCGGTGTCTGAGATTTATATCAGTGATCCAAAGAGCCCTGAGTCACAATACCATCCATGAGTTTAATTGAAAAACAAAAAACTGAATATTTATGACACTAAAATCCTATTTGCATAATAATTTGGAACGCAGTTTATATAGAGAAAGATGCAAAGGGTCTCTATGATTTCAGGCTCAATTACTTCATTATAGGTGGTCTCATTCTAGGACATCATACGTAGATATAACTTTGAGTGTGATTAAATACATTACTCGTCAGGAAAGGTACGACCACATTGTAGGTACAGCCATTCTGTCTCTCTTCACCCCCATTCCTGTAAATTTACTTTATCCCCAGCTCTGGCTCTGGAGACTTCAGCCATCAGCTTTCCAGATCTCCCCAGACTCATTGCCTTTTACTGTGTCAGCAGGTAAAATTTAGTTTTTGTCATTCTAATTTTTCTCAGCCATTTCCAGTTGTCTATTTTCTTCAGTTTTCATCTTTTTGTCCCTCCATTAATCGGCACCTTTATCTAATAACTTGCAAGAATTGATATTGGCATTTTCATCATACTGTATATGTTTCATGTGTGTGGCAGAGATGTTTTGCCATTCCCTCTGGAGCTTCCTGAAGCCATTGCAAGAGCAACATCACACAAGGAGCTCGAGTCCATTTCACATATGGGAATAGGTTGGTCCATTTTCCTGTTCCAGATAGTAGATTTGGCTGTGTTATTCAATGTTGTGATTAAATGTTGTCATAAGACAGAGCATCACAATATTTCCACTCTTGCCAAAAAGTAAGGTTTTTAGAGACCAATCCAGCAACCTATTTGTATGTTGTGCCACCTTGCTGTGGTGCCATTACTGTGGTGGACATTGGCAAATGATTAGTATTTGCTACTGCTGTCTGACATCAGCAAAGGGCGTAGGACTGACAACATTAGGCAGTGGCCACCATTTACTAGGTTTTGAGTAAGTATGCTTAACTACTATGATTGGTTGGTTACATAGCCATAGGGGGAGCACAGGTCAGTGTACTCCCAATGCTGGTCCCAAGTCTGTCGTAGAGGGCTGTGTCAGGAAGGGCATCCTGCATAAAAATTCTAGTCAAATTGACATGCAGATCATCACAATATCTAGTGATTATACGCTGTGGTAACCCCACAGCGTATAATCGTTCGAGCGTTCGAGCAACCGAACAAAGAAAAAGAAAAAAAGCTTAACTTTTATACTGCATTGGTTTAAACTTTCAGATCATTGAAACTGGTTGTAATATCACAGGGATTGCATTTAATCCACTTAAAATCCACCACTGAATGTGCCACAAACATCTCTTTAATGTCACACAGTATTGTTAAATATGAAAATTATTCTATCTACACTTGTAAATGAGTAATAATACTCTTTTGAAAAAGTTGTTAATGTTTTAATTTAGGAGAAGATGTGGATATTACTGAATGAGTTGACAGTTAAACTGGATTCATGCTGCATTTCCCCTCTGGTCCGCTTTGGTGTGTGTGCGTGCCAGGCTCGCCCAAAGCGCACACGGCTCAGTACATGCTCACTTTTTCGTCTACCAGGCCAAGTGGTTGACACATGGGTACAACTGTTATTTGTAGTTTCACCCCAGCCCTATGGGTTGTGCAAATGTGCTGACACACCTGTATGTTCACTGGCTATAAATGTGTTACAACCCGAGTGCTGGTTCCGTCCACACTCGGATCTTATATCATTTCCAGGCTTTGACAGCAGAGGATTCCTTCTAGCTCCCCGGGCTCTTACTGTGACAGCGCGTGGTGGAGCTCCCTGCTGTCAGAGTCAACAGCTGTGCTGCATTCGGGGTCATTAGTGACAGGGGTTAAAAGCAGGCGCTGAATGCACCCCGATGCAGCAGTCTCTGTTATACTTCCCTGTTAAACTACCTGTTTGGATACATTCGGTTAAGGTACATTCTGTATGACATCTCCTGTTATTTTACGGTCTGCTGAGATACCGCCTGTTATCCTTCGCCTATGATTCTACCGTCACATTGTCTATCGCATCGGGCGTTCCCCGGCTCAGACGCTGTTTGTAAGTTTCCCTGTTATTGTCCTACCCGCACTGTCGTGTGTGTTACTCTCTGTTCCTGCACTCCTTAATAAAACATCACTGCAACTCACTGGTGACTGCTGGCGTCTTATGGTGGCTCGTGAGGGCCACCGTGACAGTAGACTGCTGCCAGTACGTCCGGAGAGGGGCGTCGCGCCGAGACGCCATTCACCGTGAGTTTTTGCAGTATTGGACTTTGTTCTTCCCAGTCTGGGTGTCAGCTCTTGAGGCATGCCGTCGCCCAGGAGCCGCGCTCTGCGCTTGGGCAACGAGCTAGCCAGTGCCCTGGAGTACGTCGACGGGACGCTCTTCACCGCCAGTCTCTACGATGACCCAAACCAAATCCGCTGGCACCTAGACTACGCTGAGGTTCTTCTCAACAATCTTCCTCGCTACGCCGACCACCCCGAAGTCAGCGTGAGGAGAAAGGACATCGCCGCACAGCGAGAGATACTCCGTGGGTTGGAGGGAAATCCCGGCAGGAAGCCGAAGAGGAGGAGACGTCACCCCTCGCTTCGGGATCCTGCGCCTGCCTCCGCTCCGGCCCGGGAGTTCGCGCCATCCAGAGGTCTTCCCCCATCGGGCATGACGTCACTCGGGTTTCCCCCTGAGGAGCTGCAGCTGACTGCTGTTAAGACCCGAGACCGAGTGACAGCTGCTCGCTCCGCTGTTTGTCCGCCTGGTCAACCTCAGCATGAACCCCGTCTGGACCCAGCTCCGGGTCGCCGCAAGGGCTCAATCCCTCGCATAGCTGCGCCTCGTCAGAGGGGATTCCCCGCAGCCTCGTCTCCCCCCGGGCCATCTCCCGCTCTCCCGTCAGCGTCCCATGCCCGACTCATTTCGGCTGTTGCCCCCTCCTCCTCGACGCATCTCCAGGCCGCTGTGTGTGCTCCGAGTCCAGCCCTGGCGAGTCCCGTCCCAGAACCATCTCCAGCGGATCCACCTCGTCCTTCCAGGAGGCCCGCTGTCACCGTCCGGCGGGGAAAGGGAGGAGCAACGTCCGCTACAGCAGGCACAACCCAACCTTCAGGAGACAGGCAAGTCCAAATTCATTCACACACTCGTTATTGTGATTTGCTCTGTCAGACTCCTGGAGGTGGAGTTCGGGGTTCGCAGCTCCCCGAGCTCCCACCACCTGCTGTGGCTGAAATGATTAATCCCGCATCCTCTGTGTCTCCCTCCGCTGAGCGGTCCTTGACGCCAGGCCAATGTTGCGGGATGAGGAGGGGGCCTGCGGTTCTGGAGAGCCTGGTTCCGGTTCCGCAGCCACGTCGTGGGTGGAGGAGGAGGGCGGACTGCAGCGTGGAACCTGCGCCGACGAGGAAGCGTCCCTGGGGCTCCACGGATGAGCAGTCCGGTCCAGGCGGGTCAAGGGTCCCCTGCCACCACGCCGTGCGGGCCGTCGGCGTGGGCTTCGGTGCTGGAGGATCCAGGAGCTGCACGTACCATCATGCCAGCTGCGGAGCCCACCGTAGCTGAGTGGGAGCCTGAAGACGACCTCCTGCCGTCAGAGCCCGGATCGCCGAAGTCCTGGACGGCGTCAGAACTCGAGATCAGGCAAGTGCTCTGTTTTGTCTTTCTTTTCTCCATCTTAGAGCACTTTTGCCTGTCTCTTGGGAAGGCGAGCCGGGTGCAGCCACCCGCTACATCCGAGCTCGTCTCGCCGGGTTCTGGTGCTGCCGGTGATCCTGATCCCGGTTCTTTCCTCTCTCCCGAGCCTTCTCCCAGGGTCGCCGGCACGGATTGGAATTCGCCCGCTGTGCCAGAGGTTCCGGGTTCGGGGTTGGAGGTCGGTCCTGGTGCGGCGCCTACCCAATCGGGGTCCAACGCGGATGCTACCAAGACCCAATCGGGGTCCTTCGCGGGAGCAACCGCGACCCAATCGGGGTCCGACGAGGATGCGGCACCAGCAGCTTCCAGGTTCGGTGGGGAAGCTGCAGATCCCCTGCCGTCGGATACTGGACGGGCTCATCTCCATCATCTCCATCATCACCTTCGTCACCCTCCTCGTTCTCCTGAGGAG
Source organism: Pholidichthys leucotaenia (assembly GCA_020510985.1). Classification (NCBI taxonomy): domain Eukaryota; kingdom Metazoa; phylum Chordata; class Actinopteri; order Cichliformes; family Pholidichthyidae; genus Pholidichthys; species Pholidichthys leucotaenia. Next base: position 387,881,336 of record CM035844.1, on the reverse strand, counting down.
CGCAATCCATCTCCACCTGGGGCCGTTGGGGTTCCGAACGCTCTGCCCGGTTCTCCCTCGTCTTTCCCGAGACCGCCGGCTACTTCCCCCCTACGGTTCTGGTGGGCAAGCGATGCTGGTCGGCCGCCTGAAGGACTGCCACTCCCATTTGGCTCTCTGGGCCGGCCTCCCAACCCACTGGACCCCCTGTTTGGCGACCTGGTCCGGCCACCTGAAATTTACTGTTTCCGGGCATGGGACTGGGGTAGGCCGCCCGAACTGTCCTTTTCCCCCCTGCCTGCATTGTGGCCGCTTGATGCCGGACGGCCCCCCGAACTTTCAGCCTCCATGCCTCAGAGCCAGGACTGCACTCATCCCGGGTTTTTTTCATTATATTCGTATGTAAACTTTTGGGATGTGCGGGGGGGCCTGATATGTGATTTTGTGTCTCATTCCTTTTTTTTTTTCCTCGGCTGTAATCGATGTTTTTTTTTTCCCTCCTCTGTCTTATGTCCATTTATTGTTTAAGACCGATGTATGTATTGCCTGTTGGGTTCTGTCCCTGTTACCCACACGTTAGGGAGTATTGTTTTTTTTTTTTCTCTCAACCTGTCTCTGTAGTTGTTTTGTTGGTCCCCTGTTATCATTTTGTTCTTTTTGACTCTCTCCCTCCTACCGGCGCCCCATCCGCCCACCCTAGGGGGGTGGGGGTGGGGGTGGCTTGGGGGTTACTTGGGCCGCTTAGGTGCTTGGCCTTGAGGGGGAGGTACTGTTACAACCCGAGTGCTGGTTCCGTCCGCACTTGGATCTTATATCATTTCCAGGCTTTGACAGCAGAGGATTCCTTCTAGCTCCCCGGGCTCTTACTGTGACAGCACAGGGTCACAGGGAGCTCCCTGCTGTCAGAGTCAACAGCCCTCTGACAGAGTCCTACCCGCACTGTCGTGTGTGTTACTCTCTGTTCCTGCACTCCTTAATAAAACATCACTGCAACTCACTGGTGACTGCTGGCGTCTTATGGTGGCTCGTGAGGGCCACCGTGACAAAATGCGAGAGTGACACACATTTTTTTTTTTGTAGCGACAACAGTGGCATTGTTTCAAGGAAAAGGAGGAAGTACCATTTTCCAGTGCTGCTCTTCTCCATTCAAGCTGCTGCTGCTACAAAACAATTCATGTATGTTAAAGCCTTATTCATGCTGCATTTCCCCTCTGGTCCGCGTGTGCTTTGGATGAGCCCAGCGCGCACACGGCTTTGTACATGCTTACTTTTTTCATCTACCATAGGTGGTGGGCCAAGTGCGTTTTTCGTGTCATTGATCGATCCGCATCAGAAGAGTACGCCATTTTTTAAATATAGTCTTGTGGGGGCATGGTGTGGGACTTCTCCACCCAGAGAAGAAGGCAACTGGGGAAGGGGGGAACAATGGACCGAAAGAGGAGGTGTCACCGGGGGGTATCAGATGGGACAGTAAGGACTATGCACCCACCGGGGAGAGGAGTAAATGCCGGAGCCGCTGGAAGAAGAAGGGTGTGAGAGCGGCGCCGGCGTTATGTCATGTTAATGTGCCACACAGGCTTTGTACTAAACAACAATGTATTATGGCCGGAAGTTCTGGGTCTCAATGCATGGTATTAAAGATATAAAAGAGGAATGCATAGAGACCCAGGAGCTCTTTTACTGTACTGTATGGTGGAGATGGAATAAAGTTTCTGTGTCGTCCAGCTCATTGCCTCGCCTGCCTCCTTTCTCCACATTGGTGACCCTAAGACGTGCCATGGAAAGCGAGCCGAGCACCGCTCCGGAGACTGCCTGGAGGGAGAGCACCAGCGCCGCATGTGTGGTCTCAGTCCAGCTCCCAGACTTCTGGCTTCACAACCCGACCGTGTGGTTCTTGCACATAGAAGCCCAGTTCACACTCCACGGGATAACAACGGACGATACCAAGTATTACTACATGGTCGCTGCTCTGGATGCGCACGCCATGCAACAGGTGATGAGCCTGCTCCAGGAGCCGCTGGCCCAAGGAAAATATGAAGCGCTCAAGAGGATGCTTCTACAGCGCTATACCCTTTCTGACAGTGAGAGGGCAGAGAGGCTCCTAACACGTTCGGAGTTAGGTGACAGATCGGCAGTGGAGCTCATGGAGAGCATGTTGGTGCTGAGGGGGAAGGATGACGAATCTTTCCTGTTCACTCACTTGTTCCTCAGGAACCTACCGGCTACAGCGAGGGTGATCCTGGCCAACTCGCCGCGGCTGGTTGCTAAGGACTACCACACCCTGGCGCAGGAAGTGGACCGCATCATTTTGGTGACCAGAACTCTCAGCGTGCAGACAGTGGCACTGGCATCCATGAGGGACTCCAGCGAGGTCGAGGAGCTGTTCGTGGTAGCCAGGATGGACACCAGGAGACGAAGGAATGGGGCAATCTGTTTTTATCATCGCCGGTTCAGCTCAAATGCCCAACGCTGCCTGTCGCCATGCCAATTCAAGAAGCCAGGAAGACGACGCATTCAGAATTCACTGGCAGCTGCAACCGATGGTGACAGAAACAGACTGCTTTATGTCACAGACACACGTTCAGGGAGACAGTTTTGGGTGGACTCCAGCTCCCAGAAGAGCCTCATCCTGCCAGTCAGTGCAGACAGGGTGGCAGGATGCAGCAGTCCCGAGCTCACGGCCACCAACGGATCCACCATCAGGACATTTGACGAGCGGACACTGACAATATGCTTACATGGACGCAACTTTCAGTGGGACTTTGTGATAGCTGCATGTTCCGGTCCCATTTTAGGCACAGATTTTTTATGTGCTTATAGGTTGTTAGTCGATGTTGCTAATAGGAGATTAGTGGATGCCGTCTCTTTTACCTCACTGCCCTGTACAGCTCGGGGAGCTGGGTCAACAACACTGGCTAACGTTACAGCTCCAGTGGGTAAGTACCAACATTTGCTCACACAGTTCCCAGCACTCACGGTCCCAACTTTTTCAGGTACGGTAACGAAACACGGAGTCAAACACTTTATAATGACAAACAGCCTACCGGTGTTTGCGGACCTCGGTGTTTGGACACAGCTAAACTGGCCAGCGCATGAGAGGAGTTTGCCAACTTAGAGCAGCTGGGCATCGTCAGGCGCTCCAACAGCCCGTGGGCATCCCCGCTACACATGCTGCCTAAAGCCAACGGGTCGTGGCAACCATGCGGCGATTTCCAGCGCTTGAATAACGCCACAGAACACGATCATTATCCCATTCCGCACATCCAGGATTTTTATGTGCACCTGAATGGGGCGCGTGTTTTTTCGAAAGTGGATCTGGTCCACGGATACCATCAGGTCCCGGTGCGCGTGGAAGACGTCCCAAAAACAGCAGTAATAACTCCTTTTGGCCTTTTCAAGTTTTTATGCATGCTGTTCAGATTAAAAGGCGCGGCACAGACTTTCCAGAGGATGATGGACACAGTGGAATCCACTTTTCCAAAAAGGAACACGGGTCCCGTCCCTCTGCTCCCTCCAGGAGGCCCACCAGCCTCAAATTATTCCGTCGCAAGCGGGATTCCAAGTCTAGGACGTTATCTTCCAGACGTTTGCATTTTAATTCCAGTGTTTGCAGATTAGTTTGTAGGCTGGTGATGTCATCTTCAGCACTTGAAATTTGGAGCTCCGCCTGCAACACTCGCTCCATGCAGTCGTTTATTTCTTTTCTCATTCCTTCTATCGCTGTTATAATCCTGTCAAATTTAGACGAAAACTCTGTTCTCATGGAGTTGATGGCAGTGAGCACTGCGTTTGTCCCCTCTTCAACTGTTCCCGCTCCGCTGCTGGCTCCCCGCTCCGCCATCGCCTCTGGAATTTTCTCTGTTTCGCCTTGAGCGTGGAAGTCTCTTAGCTTGGGTTGTTTTGTTGAGTTACCTTTTCCTCCACCTAATTTTCCAGCCTTAGTCTTTACCATATCTGCGCCAAAATGCTAGGATGGGTTTTTGTTCTAATTAAGAGAGTTTTTGTATTTTATTTTTTTTTATTTTCAAGAGCAGAGCAGTGTGAAACACATCTTCCTACGTGGCCGCCATAACCGGAAGTTATATGATCAGAATGTTAAAATAAACTAGTTTGTCCCACCCTTATGTCTGCTGCTCAATTTCTTGCTTTGGTATGGGCATTGTGGGGGCATGGTGTTGGACTTCTCCACCCAGGGAACAATGGACCGAAAGAGGAGGTGTCACCAGAGGGGTATCAGACGGGACAGTAAGGACTATGCCCCCCCCCCCCCCCGGGAAGAGGAGGGGCTCTCTAAAGGACTGTTTTGAAGCCACTGCCTGGAAGCAGCTCTGCGATCCACATGGTGAGGACATCGATGGCCTCATTCACACCTTAACGGGCTACCTCAGCTTCTGTGTGGACAAATCCGTTCCCACCAAGACCATACGGCGTCACTCAAACAACAAACCCTGGATCAACCCTGAGATAAAAACACTTCTGAGAGAGAAGAAGAGGATCTTCAGGTCGGGGAACAGGGAGATGCTGAAGTCCGTACAGAGGGAGCTGAGGAGAAAGATCAGAGAAGGCAAGGACAGCTTCAGGAAGAAGATGGAGGACAAGCTGCAACAGAGCGACATCAGCGGGGTCTGGAGAAACCTCAAAACCATCTCGGGGCTCCAGAATACCTCCCCCCAGGCCACGGGGGGCAGGGAGTGGGCGAACAACCTGAATCTGTTTTTCAATAGATTTGACCAACCGCCCTCCCCCCTGTCTGCACAACAACCACTGCTGCCTCTAAGAAATCAAGTCCTGCTGCCCACTCCCCACTCCACCGACACCCCCCCCCCCACTCCCAACACACAGCCCCCCATCCTGACCCTGACCAAGACCCAGGTGAGGACGGAGCTGAGGAAGATCAAGGCGAGGAAGGCGTCGGGACCGGACGGCATCAGCGCAAAGCTCCTCAAGTCCTGTGCAGACCAGCTGTGTGGGATTGTGACGTATATCTTCAACATGAGCCTGAAACTGGGGAGGGTACCACAGCTGTGGAAAACATCTTGTGTGGTACCTGTACCAAAAACTTCCCACCCCAAAGACCTGAACAGCTACAGACCGGTGGCCTTGACGTCCCACTTGATGAAGACCCTGGAGAGACTGCTCCTTGCTCATCTCCGCCCCCTGGTGGAACCAGCGATGGATCCACTCCAGTTCGCCTACCAGCATGGCATTGGGGTGGAGGATGGGGTGATCTTCCTCCTTCACCGTTCTCTGTCCCACCTGGAGAAGCCCGGGAATATGGTGAGGATCATGTTCTTTGACTTCTCCAGTGCTTTCAACACCATCCAACCGATGATCCTGAAGGACAAGCTGCTGCGCGCAGGGGTGGACCAGCACCTGTCATCATGGATCCTGGACTACCTCACGAACCGGCCTCAGTTTGTGAGAACCCGGGACTGTGTTTCCGACACGATCATCAGTAGCACGGGGGCCCCCCAGGGAACGGTGCTGGCTCCCTTCCTGTTCACTCTTTATACTGCGGACTTCTCACACAACACAACACATTGCCATCTACAGAAGTTCTCTGATGACTCTGCGATCGTTGGTCTCATCTCCAACGGAGATGAAGCTGAGTACAGAGGGCTTATCCAGGACTTTGTGGACTGGTGCCATCGGAACTGCCTCCAGATCAACGCGAGGAAAACTAAGGAGCTGGTGGTGGACTGCCGCAGGCATGGGCAGCCCCTCACAGCACCAGTAAATATACAGGGAACAGACATCGAGATGGTGACATCCTATAAGTACCTGGGTATTCATCTGAACAATAAACTAGACTGGTCACACAATACTGACGCACTCTACAAGAAGGGACAGCGCAGGCTGTTCCTGCTGAGGAGACTCAGGTCTTTTGGTGTACAAGGGGCGCTGCTGAAGTCATTCTATGACACGGTGGTGGCATCAGCCATCACTTTTGGAGTGGTCTGCTGGGGCAGTGGCATTACTGCAGCCGATAGGAAGAGACTGAACAAACTGATCAAGAAAGCTAGCTCTGTCCTGGGGCAGCGCCTTGATCCGATGGAGGAGATAGGAGAGAGAAGGACGGTGGCTAAACTGTCATCTCTGCTGGAGTCCGAGTTTCAGAATCAGAATCAGAATCAGAATAAACTTTATTGCCAAGCATGTAAAAAAACACACGAGGAACTTGACTTGACATTGGTGCGCATGCGCGCGACACAACGACACGGCAGCCATAAAGGCGCCTCATCAAACAGAGATAGATAAGAAAGGGAGGGGAAGGGAGGGAACGACACAAGGGGGGAGGAGAAAAAAAACTTCGTTATCAAAATACAGCTTATTTTTAAGCAGATTGTGATTACAATGAAAAAAAATCTCTCAATAGCACAGAGCAACAACTCAGAATTCACGAGACACAAGAGAGCAGTGTACAGTATATCTTTAATCAGTTCATGAATCAATGTGTGTGCGGTGTTGAGCAGTGTTGATGATAATAAGAGAGACCCAAGGACCCTTGGCAGAAGATGTTTTGTCTGTCTGGCGCCCAGTCTTATCTGGCGCTGCAGCTGGCTGTCCAAGGCCTTGTGCTCATGATTTTGAAAAAAAACACAGTCTGCAGACAGCCAGGAGGAATTTTCATGGGGAATAATAATGCCAAATAGGACTGATCACAGAGAAGACTTGTATTTCTTCTGTAGATTCAGTACATTAATCCTTCATTGCGCAGCTTTGAACTCGTCGTGGAAAGACCTGAGCGAACCCATGATGTAATCCACCTTACGAGACAGTTCTCCAGTAGTCGCTATCAGGGTCTTCTCCAGTTTCTCAATTTGTTGGATGCACCTCGCCTGGCCAGCATTTTGATAGGTTGAATCCATCTTCAGCAATTTGCGGTAAACCAAGACAATTCCCGTCCCAATCAGAATTATCCCAATCACCAAGATTACGAAGATAAACAAATCTTCAATATCTTCGATAGAGAGATTAGAGAGACACAGCATTTTCCAAATACCTGTGTCACATAGATAGCCCACTGGAGCCGTTCCAGCGGGGCAAACAGCTTCCCCCGGAGCACTTTTCCTTGTTGAAAAAATAGTGTCAATTGTGTTCAAAGCCCAGCTTATTAACTCCATAATTTCTTTTCGGCGGTCGCAGTCAGACGCAGACAGACAACAGCAAGAGTTCCACCCTATGCAGGACATACTGGATGCACTGAGGAGCTCATTTAGCAGCAGACTACATCATCCCAGGTGCACAACCGAGAGGTTTCGTAGGTCCTTCCTACCAACGGCTGTCAGACTGTACAACCTAAGCAGGGCTGCTCGCAGAGATAGCAAAAAGACGTAACAAACTAATAGTTTTTTTTTAATGCAAAAGATGCAATAGACTTACACAATGGTCCCCTCCGGCATACAACTAGGAACATACCGGTCGCTATGGAGGGTGAGAATATGTATGGGCACATAATCATACCATGTAGGATAACTAAGTAGACGGTTATGCTGTTTCATCCCACCTAGCAACAATGCTCTGCACTGTGTGTGTTTATATATTTACATATTTATTCCATCTAGCTACAATGCTCCGCACTGTGTTTTTATATATCTACATATTATTCCATCTAGCTACATTGCTCCGCACTGTGTGTGTTTATATACTTGCATATTTATTCCACCTAGCTGCAATGCTCCGTACTGTGGGTGTTTATATATTTACATATTTATTCCATCTAGCTACAATGCTCTGCACTGTGTTCATATATTCATATATTTATTCCATCCAGCTACAATGCTCTGCACTGTGTGTCTGTGTGTGTGTGTGTGTATATATATATTTTATAGTAATATGTACATATGTATATTAGCTGCTCTTGCTTGCTTGTTTTTTTTTTTTCTTGCCTTCTGATTGTTGCTCTGAGTGTTGCTATCCCTGTGCTGTTGCAATCCTGGAATTTCCCCGTTGTGGGACTAATAAAGGCTTATCTTATCTTATCTTATCTTAAATGCCAGGCTGCTGGGAGGATGGTGTGAGAGCGGCACCAGCGTTATGTCATGTTAATGTGCCACACAGACTTTGTTTTAGACATAATAACCACTGCCTGGGAGCAGCTCTGCGATCCACATGGTGAGGACATCGATGGCCTCACTCACACCATCATGGACTACATCAATTTCTGTGTGGACAACACCGTACCTACAAAGACCATACGGTGTTGCTCGAACAACAAACCCTGGATCAACCCTGAGATTAAAACACTTCTAAGAGAGAAGAAGAGGATCTTCAGGTCGGGGAACAGGGAGATGCTGAAGTCTGTACAGAGGGAGCTGAGGAGGAAGATCAGAGAAGGCAAGGACAGCTTCAGGAAGAAGATGGAGGACAAGCTGCAACAGAGCGACATCGGCGGGGTCTGGAGAAACCTTAAAACCATCTCTGGGCTCCAGAATACCTCCTCCCAGGCCACGGGGGGCAGGGAGTGGGCGAACAATCTGAACCTGTTTTTTAATAGGTTTGACCAACCGCCCTCCCCCCCCGACTGCACACCAACCACTGCTGTCTCTAAAGTCATCGAGACCTGCTGGCCACACCCCACTCCACCAACACCCCCCCCTCACTCCCAGCACACAGCCCCCCAACCTGACCCTCACTAAGACCCAGGTGAGGACAGAGCTGAGGAAGATCAAGGCAAGGAAGGCCTCGGGACCGGACGGCATCAGCGCGAAGCTCCTCAAGTCCTGTGCAGACCAGCTGTGTGGGATTGTGGAGCACATTTTCAACCTGAGCCTGAAGCTGGGGAAGGTACCACAGTTGTGGAAAACATCTTGCGTGGTACCTGTACCAAAGACTTCCCACCCCAAAGACCTGAACAGCTACAGACCAATGGCCCTGACATCTCACATGATGAAGATCCTGGAGAGACTGCTCCTTGCTCACCTCCACCCTCTGGTGGGACCAGCGATGGATCCACTCCAGTTCGCCTACCAGCATGGCATTGAGGTGGAGGATGCAGTGATCTTCCTCCTTCACCGTTCTCTGTCCCACCTGGAGAAGCCCGGGAACACAGTGAGGATCATGTTCTTTGGCTTCTCCAGTGCTTTCAACACCATCCAACCGATGATCCTGAAGGACAAGCTGCTGCGCGCAGGGGTGGACCAGCACCTGTCATCATGGATCCTGGACTACCTCACTAACCGGCCACAGTTTGTGAGAATCCGGGATTGTGTGTCCGACACGATCATCGGTAGGATGGGGGCCCCCCAGGGAACAGTTTTGGCACCCTTCCTGTTCACCCTTTATACTGCGGACTTCTCACACAACACAACACACTGCCATCTACAGAAGTTCTCTGACGACTCTGCGATCGTCGGCCTCATCTCCAATGGAGAGTACAGAGGACTTATCCAGGACTTCGTGGACTGGTGCCATCGGAAATGCCTCCAGATCAATGCGAGGAAGACTAAGGAGCTGGTGGTGGATTGCCGCAGGCAAGGACAACCCCTCACAACACCAGTAAACATCCAGGGGACAGACATTGAGATGGTGACATCTTACAAGTACCTGGGTGTTCATCTGAACAATAAACTAGACCGGTCACACAATATCAACACACTCTACAAGAAGGGACAGTGCAGGCTGTTCCTACTGAGGAGGCTCAGGTCTTTTGGTGTACAAGGGGTGCTCTTGAAGACATTCTACGACACGGTGGTGGCATCAGCCATCACTTTTGGAGTGGTCTGCTGGGGCAACGGCATTACAGCAGCCGATAGGAAGAGACTGAACAAACTAATCAAGAAAGCTAGCTCTGTCCTGGGGCAACGCCTTGACCCAGTGGAGGAGATAGGAGAGAGGAGGATGGTGGCTAAACTGTCATCTCTGCTGGAGTCCGAGTCCCACCCTATGCAGGACATACTGAACGCACTGAGGAGCTCATTTAGCAGTAGACTACATCATCCTAGGTGTGCGACCGAGAGGTTTCGCAGGTCCTTCCTACCTACAGCTGTCAGACTGTATAACCTAAGCAGGGCTGCTCGCAGAGGTAGCAAAAAAACGTGACAACCTAATAGTATTGAATGCAAAAGACGCAACAGACTTACACAAATGGTCCCCTCCAGTATACAACTAGGACAATATCAGTAGCTACGGAGGGTGACAATATGTATGGGTACATATTCATACCATGTAGGGTAACTAAATAGACGGTTATGCTGTTTATTCCATCTAGTTACAATGCTCCGCACTGTGTGTATATATATTTATATATTTATGTGTACAGTGGGGAAAAAAAGTATTTGGTCAGCCACCAATTGTGCAAGTTCTCCCACTTAAAAAATGAGAGAGGTCTCCAATTTTCAACATAGGTATACCTCAACTATGAGAGACAAAATGAGAGAAAAAAAAATTCAGAAAATCACATTGAAGGATTTTTAAAGAATTAATTGGTAAATTCCCCGGTAAAATAAGTATTTGGTCAATAACAAAAGTTCATCTCAATACTTTGTTATATACCCTTTGTTGGCAATGACAGAGGTCAAACGTTTTCTGTAAGTCTTCACAAGGTTTTCACACACTGTTGCTGGTATTTTGGCTCATTCCTCCATGCAGATCTCCTCTAGAGCAGTGATGTTTTGGGGCTGTCGCTGGGCAACACGGACGTTCAACTCCCTCCAAAGATTTTCTATGGGGTTGAGATCTGGAGACTGGCTAGGCCACTCCAGGACCTTGAAATGCTTCTTACGAAGCCACTCCTTCGTTGCCCGGGCGGTATGTTTGGGATCATTGTCATGCTGAAAGACCCAGCCACGTTTCATCTTCAATGCCCTTGCTGATGGAAGGAGGTTTTCACTCAAAATCTCACCATACATGGCCCCATTCATTCTTTCCTTTACACGGATCAGTCGTCCTGGTCCCTTTGCAGAAAAACAGCCCCAAAGCATGATATTTTCACCCCCATGCTTCACAGTAGGTATGGTGTTCTTTCTCCTCCAAACACGACAAGTTGAGTTTTTACAATAAAGTTCTATTTTGGTTTCATCTGACCATATGACATTCTCCCAGTCCTCTTCTGGATCATCCAAATGCTCTCTAGCAAACTTCAGACGGGCCTGGACATGTACTGGCTTAAGCAGGGGGACACGTCTGGCACTGCAGGATTTGAGTCCCTGGCGGCGTAGTGTGTTACTGATGGTAGCCTTTGTTACTTTGGTCCCAGCTCTCTGCAGGTCATTGACTAGGTCCCCCCCGTGTGGTTCTGGGATTTTTGCTCACCATTCTCGTTATCATTTTGACCCCACGGGATGAGATCTTGCGTGGAGCTCCAGATCGAGGGAGATTATCAGTGGTCTTGTATGTCTTCCATTTTCTAATAATTGCTCCCACAGTTGATTTCTTCACACCAAGCTGCTTACCTATTGCAGATTCAGTCTTCCCAGCCTGGTGCAGGTCTACAATTTTGTTTCTGGTGTCCTTTGACAGCTCTTTGGTCTTGGCCATAGTGAAGTTTGGAATCTGACTGTTTGAGGTTGTGGACAGGTGTCTTTTATACTGATAAAGAGTTCAAACAGGTGCCATTGATACAGGTAACAAGTAGAGGACAGAGGAGCCTATTAAAGAAGAAGTTACAGGTCTGTGAGAGCCAGAAATCTTGCTTGTTTGTAGGTGGCCAAATACTTATTTTACCGAGGAATTTACCAAATAATTCATTAAAAATCCTTCAATGTGATTTTCTGGATTTTTTTTTCTCATTTTGTCTCTCATAGTTGAGGTATACCTATGATGAAAATTGGAGACCTCTCTCATCTTTTAAGTGGGAGAACTTGCACAATTGGTGGCTGACCAAATACTTTTTTCCCCACTGTATGTATATTCACTGCTCTTATTTTCTTATCTTCTAAATTATTGCTCTGAGTGTTGCTATCCCTGTGCTGTTGCAATCCTGGAATTTCCCCATTGTGGGACTAATAAAGGCTTATCTTATCTTATAATGTGTTATGGTTGGAAGCTCCGGGTCTCGATGCATGGGAATAAAGATATAAAAAAGGGATGCGCAGAGACCCAGAAAGATCTTTTGCTATACTGTTTGTTGGAGAAAGAATAGTCCTGTGTCGTTCAGGTCATTGCCTCGCTTGCATCCTTTCTCCACAACATGTCATTTATGTCAAGTCAGACACGTGCTTTCATTAGCTAGCATGAATATCAGGGAAAGGTATGGAGTGCTGTATGCATGTTAGTTGAGTCTATAATAAAATGAATCCATTGCTCTCACCTCAATGGCTGGGTAACCTCCCAACCATGTTCTTGAGGATGATGGCCAGCACTTATGCTTTGCAAGTAGAATGACTGAGCCTTGTGGCATGGGCCCATGGTGCTTTCTTAGGGTCATCAGGTGGGTACCCTCCTTCATCGGTGTTTCGTCAATTAGCCCACAACACCTCCAAAGGGCTTGACAGCTAGCCCCAGCATCCTAAGGCAGCCCCCTCAGCCCCATGGGTTCCACCACCACTGCTCTAAGGTGTTTCCTTTGTGCCCGATGGGTTGTTCCAACGCTCGCAGCGCTTCAGCCACAGCCATCTCGATGCTGCCTCGGCTCGCTTGGTGATATTAGCTACTAGCCTTCTTCTATTACAACCTTAATTCCGAGTCTGGACAGTCCACTCCAGAGTGAGTGCCCAGGAAATCCTCGGCAACCCACTTCCACTGGCAAGTTCCACGCCCGCCATCCCCTCTGCTGACACTCGTAAATGAGGGGTTGGTACTTCCCAAGTTTCCTCTCATGGGCCTCCTCCATCCTCTCCTCCCATGGCACAGTCAGCTCAAAAAGAACCACTTGTTTCGATGCTCTAGACCATAAAACTATATCTGGTCTGAGGGTTGATGATGTAATCTCCTCTGGAAACTTAAGTTGCCTCCTGAGGTCAACTCTCATGTCCCAATCAGCAGCAGATGCCAGGATTCCTACACTTGTTTGTGTCCTACTAGCTGATTCCCCTGCCCTAACAAACCTAATCAGTTATCTTAGTGGCGTTATGGGTCTTCCTCCTCTCCACCTCCAGACCTACAGCAAGCTCAGACAATATCTGATCATGCCTCCATCTGAACTTGCCGTCCACCAGACTAGCTTGACATGATGACAACACATGTTCAAGACTCCAAAGGACTTCTCACTTCCGCCTCCAAAGAGAGCAGACGCCTTTTCCTTCTCTCTTGCTCTGACTTTTTTTCCTCCCCCCCCAACTACTGGATCCCAGCTTGCTGTTGTCTGTCTGCGTCTAACTGCTGACCGTCGAAAGAAATTATGGAATTAATAAGCTGGGCTTTGAACACAATTGACACTATTTTTTCAACAAGGAAAAGTGCTCCGGGGGAAGCTGTCTGCCCCGCAGGGACGGCTCCAGCGGGCTATTTACGGGACACAAGTAATTGGAGGATCTTGTGTCTAACTAATCTCTCTATCGAAGATATTGAAGATTTGTATGTCTTCGTAATAGTGGTGATCGGGATCGTTCTGATTGGAACTGGGATTGTCCTGGTGTACCGCAAATTGCTGAAGATGGATACAACCTATCAAAATGCTGGCCAGGCGAGGTGCATCCATCAAATTGAAAAATTGGAGAAGACCCTGATAGCGACAAATGGAGAACTGTCTCGGAACGTGGATTACATCATGGTCACGCTTAGGTCTATCCACGACGGACTCAACGCCCCGCAATGAAGGATTAAGTACTGAATCTACAGAAGAAATAAAAAGCTCCTTCTCTGTGATCAGTTCTATTTGGCTCAATTTCCCCATAAAAATTCCTCCTGGCTGTCTGCAGTCTGTTTTTTCAAAACATTGAGCACAAGGCCTTGGACAGCAGCTGCTCAGATAATCGCAAGGACGATGGCGAGCAGCCAGACAAAACATCTCCTGCCAAGTGCCCTTGTTGTTCTTCTGATACAACACTTGCTTCAACAGTGCACACATATTGATCCACGAACTGATAAATAAAGATCCACACACTGCTCTCTTTGTGTCCTGTGAAATCTTATCCGCTGATGTGCATTGTGAGCTTTTTTTTTCCTTGTGATCATAATATTGATTGATTATGCAACCAGTATTCTGAATCAATGATTTTTTTGCTCCTTCCTATTGTATTATCCTTATGCTACCTGTACCCTCCTGCTGATAGGCGCGTTTCAGATGCGCCGCGGCACGGAAATGCAGGTTCATTTACTGTGTCAAGTCAAATTCTCTCGTATGTTATCAGTGATCTGTTAATGTACTTGGCAATAAATCTTTTCTGATTCTGACTTGCCGGCTTTCCACACAGCATACAACCTGGATTCTCAGCCAGCCCCCAACGGTGGAGATTTACCGGTGTTGGCAGGACATCGTATGTGGCGCATAAGAAGAACTTTATTCGCTGGTCCTCCGTGCCCCACATATCCCTCCACCCCAATAACCTTCCTTGAACACCTGTCCAACACGTCCACCTCCCCTGACTATTCATGGATGCAGCCCTGGCTTGTCTACCCTCCTCCTCCATCATGCGAAGCTCTTCTTGGACTAGACTACAGTGGCCATTGGTATCTGCCTCCCTCCACCTTGCCCTGGTTATGACTCCTAGGCCTAGCCAACCTTGATTGACTGTCCCCACAATGTCCTTGTGGCGTAACCTTTCCTCTGCATCTGCCACTGCCTTACTTGCTACCCATTTTTGTCCTGTGTGGATGGTAATATCTGCTTGACGCACAAGTCGATCCCTGCTGTCATGCAGCATTATCACCTGCCGGGCTTTGGCCACCTTAAATTCTTCAACGACCGATGTAATTGGGAGCTGCAGTTTACTTCCTGAGCTATACAGGCCAATTGAAGAGAAACTTTTGGTTACTGACAGCCATCTTCGAAGAAAGGTGTTAATCCGTCTTTCCAGGGCTTTGACTGTTGTTAATGGCACCTCATACATAAGCAGTGGCCAAAGGAGTCTTGGAAGTACTCCATGTTGGTAGCCCCAGAGTTTAAATCTTCCAGGGAGCCCACTCCTGTCCAAGATTCGCAGCCACGCCTCAGCTTGTCCAAGCATCTCCTTCACACTTTCTCTATCATTCAGTTCTGCTCTATACCATTTACCCAAGCTCTTAATGGGTCTCTGGCTAACAGTGGGGATAAGTTCTTCTCCAATCCTAAAACGGGACCGGTCCTGGATGCATCCTTTCCTTAGCACGAGACTCCGTGACTTTGATGGCTTAAATTCCATCCTAGCTCCTGTAATAATCTTGCAAAGATCTTCCAAAATCCACCGCCCCTCTGGAAATGATCTTGCTGTTATTGTCAGGTCATCCATGAATGCTTTAACTGGAGAATGCTGAATACCACTTGCCAAAACTGCACCTCTTCTCGGCTTCTCCACTGACTTGACCAAGAGGTTCATTGCAGCTGCAAACAGAATGGCTGAAATTGTGCATCCAGTGACAATGCCTTTCTCCAGCCGCTGCCAGCTGGTGGTAAAGCCCCCACAGGTAAACCGCATCTTAAAGCAATTAAAGTACTCTTGTAAGAGATGCTGAACTTTGCCTGGGACATGGTACGCTTGTAGTGTGAGCTCCACCAGCTTGTGGGGGATGGTTCCATATGCATTGGATATATCAAGGCACAGAACTGCAAGATCTCCATGATTGTGCTTTGCATCCTGGATTATTTTTGAGATGACACTTGTGTGCTCCACACACCCTGGAACTCCTGGGACTCTCCCCTTCTGAACGGAAGTGTCAATATACTTAGTGTTCACCAAAAAATTGGTGAGCCTCCTTGCCAAAATTCCAAAGAATATCTTTCCCTCTACATTCAGAAGGGAAATGGTGCGGAACTGTTTAATATCAGATGAACTTTCCTCTTTGGGGATAAAACACCCTTCTGCAATGAGCCACTCATCTGGAAGGTGATTTGCCCTCCGCACCACTTTCAACAGCTTCCAAAGCCTCCTTCTCAGTCTCTCACACTGTTTGTACACCTTGTATGGGATCCCATTAGGTCCTGGTGCTGAGCAAGCCCTTGCCCTTTTCAGGAAGTCATTGACCTCCTTCCATGAAGTTACAAGCTCTTTAGAAAATATAATTCAATTTTCAGACAGGAGTTGGAAAAAATTGTGCAGTGTTCAATGGAGTAGGTAAATCTTGATACAAATGAAAGCAAAATAGCTGAAAAAACAATAGAAAAATATAATTTGCATAATACCCACCCTTCAGATGTGTCAGTTAACATAGGCTATCATAGACAATGATACATGTAGTATCCTAATACAAAAAATATTGAAAGAGCCCAGGAAAGGACACAAAAATCAGTACATGCAAGTGATAGTGAGTATTCATTTTTAATCTGATGAAAGCCATCTGAACTGATCATGTACATTAATGAGTGTAAACATTAATAGTCAATTTGAAAGGTGACTTGCACAAAAAAATTGTTTAAAGTGAGGAGACATTTGCAAGACACATTGACTGCACTCTCTTGTCCAAACTCTGGAACTGGAACCAAACTGGCTGGAGGAAGAGACAGATACAGTGGATGACCGTGACTTCTTGTGCCTCATCATGTGCTTCGCAGTCCACAACACATTGCAGTGATTGCCATCCAGCTTGCTGAAGCATCTGATAGTTCGAAGCTTTCCGCCGAAGGCTAACTTTGCATGCTGGCTCGGCAAGCCCAGAAGTGGCATGCTCACAAAAGGGATTGCCGGGACTGATGCCGAGTTGACAAGCAGAACCACCAAGTGTAGTGACCTAGGCCGTATCCCTAGCCAAGGGAGGCCGAGGGTGTGCCAACTCTTGGCCAAGGTGTACACCCAGGCTAGTGGAGGGAAGGAGGCCCCTTATTTCCCCATTCTAGACTGGCTTCAAGCAAGGTCTAGCCACTGCCCCAATAGTCAATTTAAGACAAGACAGAAAGATCCAGACAGGTCCAGGAGTGTGTCAGGAATGTCTGAGCAGCTGGAGTTACCTGTAGAACAGAAAAGATAATGTAAACACAATGTAGTTATCTTTAGAATGAGCACTTATGCAGTAAATATATAGTTGTCCCCAATTAAGCATCCCACCCAATTTTGTCTCCTTAAAAATATTTTAGATGAAGAACCACATACTTCTGCTACTAATGCACCTGTAAGCTGGTTGCCAACTGCCAATCAAATCTAAAAGAAGAAGAAAAAGAAGAAATCCCCAACCAAACCGGGTTCTCTGGTCAACAAAAACAGAGGTTCCAGTCCACCTAAGAAGAGCACCACATCTGTTCCCAAGTCAATGCATCATATGCAAAAGGGAAAAGTATACAACTCAAAAATATAATCAAAAGAGGCTAAGAGAGAAACTTAAGCAAATACTACTGTCCAACAAAGAACACTGTGTGTCATTAAAGACACTGGGAAAAGCTTTTCAACTTCTCCCAGAACAGTATGAGGCCATTGAAAAATTAACTTGTGTTCTGTATGACCTCAAAGGCTCCGAGGATGTGAATTACACAAGATGCCAGCTGTTTAAGAGTGGCAAGTGCACAGACAGAAGTCTTCCACCAGAGACTCACTATATAAACACATTCAATGAACAAACTATCAGGCAGCCATCTATAGAAGATGCCTGCAGAGTCAGCCAGCCATACCTCCACCAGTGGCCCATGGTTGGAAGATTGAGGGAAACTCCTTTGAGATCGACTGGATGACTCTTCCCCCTGTACCTCTCAGCATTCTGGAGCTTGTATACTGCTTCTGTAAAAAAAACACAACACTGTGAAAGGGAGATGCACGTGCCGACAGAATGAGTTTACCATGCACAGACGTGTTATTGCTTGGACTTTGAGAACATTTCTGACTAGGCCACATAGACACACACACACACACACACTGTGTGTTCTGTATATGCTCTTGGGTGTGGTATGTTGCAATGAGTTTTCTTGTTGTTCTTCACTTGTTCTTTGTTTGTTGGTGATTTTGTGGTGATTATAATACCAATAAAAATGTTAAAGCTAATTTAGAAAAATGAGCTACTCCAGTTTGAAATGTTGAATATTTAGTCTTTAACTTCTTAAAATTCCAGTGTTCCACCCGTGGAACATTTCACATTGACTGGAAACTCACTGGAATGCTTGAAAGCTTTTTAGTGCTATAATTATAATAGTTCGCCTGGTGCTTTTTATCTTTTTTTTTAAATAAATATGTCATAACATGTCCTTTGTGTAAAATATTTTGCCCTGTTTTTCAGGAGAAGTGTACATTTCTAAATGTGGCAAGTATGTGTCAATATTATATGTTTTAAATGCTTAAAACAGTATGTAATAACAAAAAAAAAAACCAGATTTGAAATTTTACCGGTTTTGCACTTGCACTTTCAACATGTTCAAGTAGTAGGCAGGCCGTGTGGTCATAAAATTTGGGCTGCACACGGTCGTCCACAATAGAGCCCTGCGGACACTAGCAGATTGGAGATAATGACGTAAATTTTGTCACACAAGTTTTCTGGTTGCACGTACGTGGACAGCGGAAGTGCAGCATGAATCCAGCTTTATTCTCGTCTTCTGCTTCCTCTTCGTCTTCTTTGACTTGTATTTTTAGATATTTTTTTTTTTTTAGATTTAGAGTCCTTTATTAGTCCCACAATGGGGAAATTACAGGGCATCCACTAGTGCAGGGGTGTCCAACCATGTGCCATGGAGAGCCAAGACCCTGCAGGTTTTACCTCCAACCAGTGTCTTCAACAGCAGATTTCTGTGAACTTCTTCCCACTGATTGCTGATAAGTGAAAACACCTGCTGAAGAGACTGGGTAGAAGAGAAAACCTGCAGGGTCTTGGCTCTCCATGGCACATGGTTGGACACCCCTGCACTAGTGCAACGCCCAACCCTTTCACCATTCACACCTGGGACCACTTTAGAGTCTCCAATTAAACTAACTTGCATGTTTTTTTGGCATGTTGGAGGAAACCAGAGAAATCCCAGAGTAAACCCACGCAGACATGGGGAGAACATGCAAACTCCACACAGATCACTGTTGGTCGGGGGCTGGGATCGAACCAGGGATCCCTCGGCCAAGGGTGAGTTGTTGTGCTGCCGCAGTGCTAACCACTTTGCCACCACACTTCCCGACTGTGTTGGTAGCGCCATCTCGTGAATAGGACATTCAATCTTGCGCAAGTGCAGTCAACAAGGGCAGGCCGCGGGTTCAAAAAATTTGAGCTGCACGCGGTTGTCCGCTGAAGAGCTGTGCGAATACTAGCGGACTGGAGGATATGATGTAAATTTCGTCACACAAGCCTTCCAGTTTTGCGTAAGCGGACAACAGAGGTGAATGAATCCAGCTTTATTTCCAGCTGCCCTGGACACTGTTTTTTTTTGTGGCTCCACATTAATGATGTTGACTCTGTGGTCATTTAGATGTTCTATCTTGAGCAATTAATTTCACCTCAGCCCTAGCTGGAGAGTATATTAGCCATTAACATTAGCTAGATGAGCAGAGCAGCATTAAAACATTGCTGTTGCATGGTAAGTGAAGAATCTGCATGCTAACCTTTTTGCTGTTGTTACTGGGAAGAAAAATCATTCCTGTTAATAATGTTGACCTACTTCTGCGAATACCCAGGGAATCTGTATACTGTAAGTGTTGTAACGTTCGCAAACAGTTCATTCAAATGTACTAGTTTTTGTGGGTGAACGTACTGTACTGAATCACCTACAAGAACTGCACTGGAAGCCAGGGATCACCAGCTGAATCATCCCCCTAGGCAGCGAACAAGCCCCGCCCACTCCGCTCAGCTGACTGTCAGTTCAGTGAACATACTGGAGAGCTGTGAACAAGCCCTGCTCCCTCTGTCCAGCTGACTCTCAGTTCAGTGAGTGGTAGGCAGTGGGAGCTTGAATACAACACTGAGTGATTCGGTGTACAAATATGTCAAACAGATCTTTTTAGTAAATGGACCGGAAGTGACTCAGTACGTTTTAGTGAACCATGGATCCCATCACTACTGTATAAACTGTGTGGTCTCAGACAGGGACATGCTTTGTGCAGTAACGTCTTGTGCACTTTGACTGTCTGTTTTTTCCCCAAAGTTGAAGTGTGCCATTGCTGTTGGTGCAACCAAGAACTGCACACATTCTTTGTAGTTTCCTGTTAAATAAAAAGACAATTAAAAAGAAATTGCACAGTTGTATACACAATTTGCTTTTAAATCTGCATGCTACTGTAGTAATGGGGGCTTGTCAACTTTGGGTATTTGTCTGGATTTGTCTGTATCATAATACAGTGTTTGTGTGCCAAAGTAAAGTTTGATTATAATCAAATGGGCATATTATAATCGTAGATTGGTTTGATTGATTTTTCAGAATTTTGGAATTCCCATGTGAATGTCCGTGGGCCCCGGGAGGCACCTAAACCCCTGAAAGATGATCAGGAGAAGCCAGATGTTGCCTCATTAGCAGCGCTCACTGCTGATCCACAAACAAGCTCTACAGCTCAGCCTGACTCGGACGCTCAGCCCAGCTCAGACAATACAGTGCCTGAGCCTGATGCCGCCACCCAAAAATCCGGTCCAAATTCGTCTTTGTTCCACGAGTTTTGTCCGATCTCAACACGCAGCCCCAGAGAGCTGGACTGTGGCTCTGGCCTCGGTGCTCTCTGTTTCATCAACCCTCTTTTCCTGCAGTCTGAAAACTCTCTGTCCCGACGACGCATGTTCAAGCGCAGCCTCAAGGTCCGCATTTCCACAGAAACAACAACCCTGCTGGCACCTCCGGATGCGCCGCCTCCTCCTCCGCCTCTGATGCCAAAAACCAAAAGGAGATGTAAAGTGCAGGCAGGAGAGCATGAAACGGGTCACGCCAAAGACACCCAGCCTTTGACACAGATACTGGACACTCAGAGTGAGGCCCAAGTTCATTCTCCATCAGATACTCCTCACTCTCACCCTGAGGTTCAGGAGCAGGAGCAAACAGAAGCTGGAGTCAAAGGAGAGGATGGCACAGCTCTGCTACCAAGACTAATGGAGCCACTTCAAGATGACTCTGGCTACATGACGCCTCCGCCAATGAAGAACCTTTCCCATTCACCCTCACTCTCTCCTTACATGTCTCCCATGGCACCTCCGTTTTTCCCCAAAATGTCCCAGGCACTCACTCCTCACGACTCTATGGGTGCTTCACCTTCCCTTTCTCCTTACCAGTCCCCATCTTTATCCCCCAAGGTTCCCCTTTCTCTATCTCCATATGAGTCACCTGACTCCTCGCCCTCTCCTTCTCCTAAACTCCCCCTGTCTATCTCTCCTCTCATCTCCCCATCCTTTAGTCAGCTGACAGAGGAGGCCTGCTGCACACAGGCTGCTCCGGAAAGTCTGGTTCAGGGAGAGGATATGAAAGAGGAAGGAAAATGTACAGATAAAAACAAGGACAAAGATGGAGAATCAAAAGATGTGGGCAAGAGGGGAGAGGAGGAAAAGAGTTTGGTTTCCAAGATGAGTGCTGCAAGTCTAAATGACATGGAGAGCTGTGAGGAAGCAGCAAAGAGTCTTCACCCACCCCACAACAAAGAGCTCTGCACTGAACAAACACCTTGAGACTATAAATAAAAACATTGTCACTGAGTGTTTAAAATTTTCAAAGTTATACAGCAAACACAAGTGCTCTTTTCATTGGTAGTAAGAATTATGTTTGCATTATTTTTTGTTTTAATGTACATAATGTTTGTCATATTGCCAAGTTTGTTGTTGTTGTTTTTTTTAAGTCAATGCAATCAAATTCTTGGGAATGAGGATCCACTGCAGGTTCCCTCGACTCTGATATTTATTTCAATAAAGGTTAAGATTTGTCTTTGTGATAGACTGTCTGTTGACATTCATATATTCTAGGATTACATTCTGAGCGATTTCTCTAAACAAATTGTTCAAACTAGAATTCATTCACTCGAGATGCACAACCATTGCAGCCCAAAGGTTTTAGATGACATTTTTTCATTAAGCTTGATTTTCAAAGTCTATAGTACATGGTGATAACAATCATGGCTTTGTAAACAACGACTCCTGCACAGCTATTAAACTAATTATCAGCCGACAAGATGGCATGAGTCGATGACCCACAAGCTAGAGTTTTAAGGACTGTTTTTGTTTCATGTACAACTTACACTAAAAACACAAGGCAGAACATTTTTAAATTTTAAAATGAACAATAAGGTAGTGTATAGATAGTGCTAGAATTTCAGTGTTGTATCATTACTAACGCTGACGTGAGTCGTGTGGGTAGCGCAGTCGGTGTCTATCCGGTCATGTCCGTGCTCTAACTCCACAGGAAATGAGGCTATGGCCACCAAACTTGGTAGATACAGTGGATATAAAAAGTCTACACACCCCCGTTCAAATGCCAGGTTTTTGTGATGTAAAAAAATGAGACCAAGATAAATCCATTTCAAAACTTTTTCCACCATTAATGTGACCTATAACCTGTACAACCCAATTGAAAAACAGATCTTTTAAGGGGAAAAATAAAAAAACTTAAAATAACTTTGCATAAATATGCACACCCTTAAACTAATACTTTGCTGCAGCACCTTTGGCTTTTATAACAGCACTCAGTCTTTTTGGGTAGGAGTCTATCAGTGTGGCACATTTTGATGTGGCAATATTTGCCCACTCTTCTTTGCAAAAACGCTCCAAATCTGTCAAGATAGCGAGGGCATCTCCTGTCCACATCCCTCTTCAGTTCAACCCACAGATGTTCGATTAGATTCAGGTCTGGACTCTGGCTGGGCCATCCAAAAACCTTAATCTTCTTCTGGTGAAGCCATTCTTTTCTTGATTTGGATGTGTGCTTTGTATGGCTGTGTTGTGAGACATGTATATGTTGGACACTGCATATGTGATTTAACCTCACGATGAAGGAGAGCCAGCCCCCTGCGGTGCGGAGCCACAGAGCCTGGACCCCCTGCGGAGGACAGGGGACAGAAGACTTCCTGACCACTGAGGCTCGAGAGGAGAGAAGGGGGAGTTATGTAAATAAAAGGCTAATGAATGTGAATAAAGAGACTTTGATATAGATGTGTGATTTCCCCCGCGAGGGAAATGGTTTGATGTGAGAATGTTTAAATGAGAGAACTTTGGTGTGTTCACTCTCTTTGTTCGCTGCTCAGAAATGAGAGCAGACAGTGGAATGGTTACTTGAAATGAACTGAAATTAAAGGCAATTCGGTTTCGTTATTCAAGTCTCCCCACATTGGTGACTGACGACGTTGAGAATGAACAAAGAAATTCTCAGGGTCCCGGACTCACAGCGCTCAGAGCTGGCGAGCGCAGTGGCCGTTAAGCTGCCTGATTTCTGGCAGGATAACCCACGGTCGTGGTTTCTGCAAGCAGAGTCGCAGTTCGCGCTCGCAGGAGTAACGGTGGATGACACTAAGTTCCACCATGTCATCGCTAAACTGGACAACAGCACAGCTTGGTGCGTGCAGAGCTTGGTGGAGCAGCCACCCGCGACCGACAGGTACGGCAAGCTGAAATCCACCCTCATCAAGTTTTTCACCCCCTCGGCTGAAGTGAGGGCGAGGAGGATCCTGTCTTTGCTAGACCAAGGTGGACACAGGCCGAGCGCCCTGATGGAGGAGATGATACAGCTGAGAGGGTTGGACAACGATGATTTCATTTTTCAGTTCATCTTCCTCTCCAACCTCCCGGCGCATGCGAGAAGCACGCTGGCCGGCAAAAAGTGTCACACCCTGGAGGAGTTCCGGGAGCTGGCCCAGGAGGCAGATGGGATCCTGGACGCCTGCGGCGGGCAAGCAACCACAGCGGCGACCCGAGACAGCGGGGAGCCAGAGGCGGCAGAACCAGACTGGCCGACGACGGCGGCAACACGGCCACGACGAGGTGGAGCCAATAGCCCGGCGGCAGAGGCGCGGACACGACACAGCGGAGGAGAAGATCTCTGCTTCTACCATCGGAGGTTCGCAGAGAAGGCACGCAGGTGTGTGCCGCCCTGCATCTTCAGGAGTTTGGGAAACGGCAAGACCGGGGGTCGCTAGCAGCTTCGACCCTCGGAGAACGCAGCAAGCTGCTCTACATCACGGATGCGCGCTCCGGACGAGAGTTCCTCATCGACACCGGAGCACAAGTGAGCTTCATCACCCCAACATACGCGGACCGGGTGGCTGGACCCCACGGTAGCGGAGCTACAGCGGCAAATGGCTCGAACATCAACACCTACGGGAGAAGGACCTTGCCTTTGTGCTTACATGGCCGCACATATGAATGGACTTTTGTAATAGCGGCGGTGAGTTTCAACATGTTGGGCGCGGATTTTTTGTGTTCGCACAATCTGTTAGTTGATCTTGCTAATAGACGGCTGGTAAATGCACTCTCTTTTTACTCTCTCCCCTGTTCAGCTCGAGTGTCCCCGCCACCAGTACAGACCCACGTCGCTACAGCAGGTGATAAGTTTCACACACTCCTCACCCAATTTCCAGCGCTCACTGTGCCCACTTTTTCAGCGACGGTCGCGAAGCACGGGGTGAAACACTTTATCCCCACGTCTGGTCCTCCCGTGTTTGCAAAAGCTCGGCGCTTGGATGCAGTTAAGCTCACCATTGCGCGCGAGGAGTTCGCCAGCCTGGAGAGGCTGGGCATCGTTCGTAGGTCGAAGAGCCCGTGGGCTTCGCCGCTGCACATGGTACCGAAAGCCGATGGCTCCTGGAGACCGTGCGGGGATTACCGCAGGCTAAACAACGCTACGGCGCACGATCGTTATCCCATCCCGCACATTCAGGATTTTTCGGTGCACCTGGCGGGGGCGCGCATTTTTTCAAAGGTTGATCTAGTTCGCGGCTATCACCAAGTCCCGGTCCAACCGGAGGACATTCCTAAAACAGCGGTAATAACCCCGTTCGGACTTTTCGAATTTTTACGCATGCCGTTTGGTCTCAAAGGGGCAGCGCAAACATTTCAGCGGATGATGGATGCCGTGTTACGCGATCTCCCTTTCGTGTTTGTGTACCTCGATGACATTTTGGTCGCGAGTACTTCAGAGGACGAACACGAAACGCACCTCACAGCAGTTTTTAGGAGGCTGGGAGAGCACGGCTTAATAGTTAACCCAGCCAAGTGCCAGTTCGGCGTCGAGCGGATCGATTTTTTGGGTCACCGCGTCTCCCCGGAGGGAGCGGTTCCGTTACCAGAGAAAGTACGCGCGGTAGCGGATTTTCCCCGTCCACAAACGGTCAAATCACTACAGGAATTCTTGGGGATGGTGAATTTTTATAACCGATTCCTGCCCCACGCAGCTCAAATCATGCAACCGTTATATGCCGCGCTCAAAAAACAAAAACCGACCCAGGCGGTCGAATGGTCCCCGGAGCGGGAGCGCGCGTTCACAGAGGTTAAAAAAGCCTTGGCTGACGCTGCGCTCCTGGCCCACCCAGACCCTGCAACACGTATCGCGCTGACGACAGACGCTTCAGATTTAGCCATAGGGGCCGTTATTGAGCAACAGGTAGCCGGAGATTGGCAGCCTTTGGCTTTCTTTAGCAAATCTTTAAGCGCGGCTGAACGAAAATACAGCGCGTTTGACAGAGAACTGTTGGCGCTGCATTTGGCTATTCGTCATTTCCAGTTCTGGCTGGAAGGACGGTGCTTCACCGCTTATGTGGACCACAAGCCGCTCACATACGCCATGGCCAAAATTTCAGATCCGTGGTCCGGCAGGCAGCAGAGGCAGCTGGCCGCAATCTCGGAATTTACCACTGACATTAGGCACGTCGCGGGCAAATTCAATGTAGTAGCGGATTGTCTCTCACGCGCGTTCACGACCCCAACACGCGCAGAGGCAGAACGGGCCACCGTGACCGCACCGCAGGAGAGCGGCACGGTGGCGCGCGCAGCCCCGGTGCACGTGGGTATAGATTACGCAGCCATGGCAGCGGACCAGGGGGCGGACGCAGACGTGCGCGCGCTCCAGTCTGGACCAACAGGGTTGAGGCTGGAGAGCAAGTGTTTACAAACCGGTATGCCCCCCCTGATCTGCGACATGTCGACGGGGCGCCCGCGTCCGGTGGTTCCGGCCACGTGGCGCCGCCGTGTTTTTGACTCGGTCCACTCACTGGCGCACCCGGGGGTGCGCGCGTCGGTGAAACTAGTGGCGGAAAAGTTTGTTTGGCCGTGCCTGCGCAAGCACGTGAAGGAATGGGCAAAAACCTGCATTTCCTGTCAACGGGCCAAAATTCACAGGCACACAAGAGCCCCGTTAGAACCATTCCGCATTCCGGCCAGAAGGTTCGACCATGTGCACGTCGACCTTGTGGGCCCCCTACCGGCATCACAGGGGTTCACGTATCTTTTGACAATGGTGGACCGCACCACACGTTGGCCGGAAGTGGTCCCACTTGCGACGACCACGGCCGCGGAGGTGGCTCGCGTTTTTTTAACGGCTTGGGTGGCGCGCTTCGGGGTTCCGTCGGACATTACGTCCGATAGAGGACCGCAATTCATCTCTGAGCTGTGGTCAGCGATGGCCAACGGCTTAGGAGCCAAAATTCACCGCACTACGGCTTACCACCCTCAGGCTAATAGTTTATGCGAGCGTTTTCATAGGTCTTTGAAGGCAGCACTCAGAGCGTCGCTCACGGATGCAGATTGGGTAAATAAACTTCCATGGGTTTTATTAGGGTTGCGTTCTGCGCCTAAAGAGGACTTAGACGCCTCCCCAGCGGAGCTGGTATTCGCACAAACTCTGAGGCTGCCGGGCGAGTTTTTACCAGAGCACCCAGAGCCCCCACCTCTCTCTGCTCTGGGACCGTTAGTCGGCACGGGGGCAGACACGCTCCCGGGTCTGGTTCATCACGCTTTTCCACGAGTTTTCGTCCCCAAGGCTTTGAAAAATGCCGATTTCGTTTTTGTCAGGCGCGAAGCCCTTAAAGCAACGCTCAAACCACCTTACGAAGGGCCATTTCGAGTGCTGGAGGCAGGTGATAAGCAATTTGTGCTAGATTTTGGAGACAGAAAAGAGACAGTCAGTATTGACAGACTAAAACCTGCTTTTGTCATGAAGGACGTGTCTGTACCGGTCGCAGTGGCGCCTCGACGAGGCAGGCCCCCGCAGAGGGCAATTAATCACTCTCTCCCTCAGTCAACAGAACCGAAGCAGAAAAGCACCGCAGGCAAGGCGGGGCCAACTCACAGCAGATTCGGCAGACGGCTGAAGCCCAAGCGGTGCACAGACTGAATGTTGGTGTTGATTATTCAGTAGTGAGTAAGGTGCTATTAAATTTTGGGAATTAGTCTGTTCTTCATCGTTTGGGGGGGGTTATATGGCTGTGTTGTGAGACATGTATATGTTGGACACTGCATATGTGATTTAACCTCACGATGAAGGAGAGCCCCCCCTCATGGATCGTCACCTTATCGTGGTGGGGGGGTTTGCGTGCCCCAGTGATCCCAGGAGCTATGTTGTCCGGGGCAATTTGCCTCTGATAGGGTCTCCCAAGACAAACTGGTCCTGGGTGAAGGGCCAGACGAAGAACGATCCAACAGACTCTCATGATAAATTGTATATCAAGGATTCAGTGTACCCCGCCCGGTATGGGGTTACCGGGGCCCCACCCTGGAGCCAGGCCTGGGGGAGGGGCTCGAAGGCTAGCGTCTGGTGGCCGGGTTTCCACCCATGGGACCCGGCCGGGCTCAGCCCGAAGGAGTTACATGGGTCCGCCCTCCAGTAGGTTCACCACCTGCAGGAGGGATCATGGAAGTCCGGTGCTATGTGGATTAGGTGGCAGTCAAAGGCGGAGACCTTGGCGGACTGATCCCAAGCTTTCTAAACTGGCTTTTGGTACGTGGAATGTCACCTCTCTGGTGGGGAAGGAGCCTGAGCTGGTGTACGAGATTGAGCGATACCGGCTAGATATAGTTGGCCTCACCTCAACACACAGCTCCGGTTCCGGAACCAGTCTCCTGGAGAGGGGCTGGAGCTTGGCCTTTTCTGGAGTTGCCCCGGGCGAGAGGCGACGAGCAGGGGTAGGTATTCTTGTATCGCCCCACCTTGCTGCCTCTATATTGGAGTTTTCCCCGGTGGACGAAAGGGTTGCTTCCCTGCGCCTTCGGGTTGGGAAACGGGTCCTGACCATCATTTGTGCCTATGCACCAAATGATGTTTCAGAGTACCCACCCTTTTTGGAGTCTGTGACTGGGGTGCTGGAGGGTGCTCCTCCTGGAGACTCCATTGTCCTACTGGGGGACTTCAATGCGCACGTGGGCAACGACAGTGAAACCTGGAGGGGGGTGATTGGGAGGAACGGCCTGCCCGATCTGAACCCGAGTGGTGTTCAGTTATTGGACTTCTGTGCTAACCACAGTCTGTCTATAACGAACACCATGTTCAAGCATAAGGGTGTCCATATGTGCACCTGGCACCAGGACACCCTAGGCCGCAGGTCGATGATCGATTTTGTTATCGTATCATCAGACCTGCGACCGTATGTCTTGGACACCCGAGTAAAGAGAGGTGCAGAGCTGTCAACTGATCACCACCTGGTGGTGAGTTGGATCCGATGGCAGGGGAGGAAGCCATTCAGACCTGGTAGACCCAAACGTATAGTGAGGGTGTGCTGGGAGCGTCTGGCTGAGGCCCCTGTCCGGGAGGTCTTCAACTCCCACCTCCGGAAGAACTTCAACCACATTCCGAGGGAGTCTGGAGACATGGAGTCTGAATGGGCCATGTTCTCCACCTCTGTTGTTGAAGCGGCAGCCCAGAGCTGCGGCCGCAAGGTGGTCGGTGCATCTCGTGGTGGCAACCCCCGAACCAAGTGGTGGACACCAGTGGTGAGGGGGGCCATTAAGCTGAAGAAGGAGTCCTATCAAGCTTGGTTGGCTTGTGGGACTCCCGAAGCAGCTGAGGTGTACCGGCAGGCCAAGCGGAGTGCAGCTCGGGTGGTTGCTGAAGCAAAAACCCGGGTATGGGAGGAGTTCGGTGAGGCCATGGAACAAGACTTTCGGTCGGCTTCAAAGAGATTCTGGCAAACTGTTCGGCGGCTCAGGAGGGGAAAGCAGCTCCCCGTCCACACTGTGTATGGTGCGGATGGGACACTGTTGACTTCAACTGGGGATATCGTCGGGCGGTGGAAGGAATACTTCGAGGATCTCCTCAATCCCACTGATACGCCTTCCACAGAGGAAGCAGGGTTTGGGGACGAGGGGGATGACTCGCCTATCACAGGGGCTGAGGTCGCCAAGGTGGTTAAAAATCTCCTTGGTGGCCGGGCCCCGGGGGTGGACGAGATTCGCCCCGAGTACCTCAAGGCCCTGGATGTTGTTGGGTTGTCATGGTTGACACGCCTCTGCAACATTGCGTGGAGGTCGGGGGCAGTGCCTTTGGCATGGCAAACCGGGGTGGTGGTTCCTCTCTTCAAAAAAGGGGACCGGAGGGTGTGCTCCAACTTTAGAGGGATCACACTCCTCAGCCTCCCTGGGAAGGTCTATGCCAAGGTATTGGAGAGGAGAGTCCGGCCGTTGGTCGAACCTCGGATTCAGGAGGAGCAATGTGGTTTTCGTCCTGGCCGTGGCACATCGGACCAGCTCTTTACCCTCTCGAGAATTCTTGAGGGTTCGTGGGAGTTTGCCCAACCAGTTTACATGTGTTTTGTGGACTTGGAGAAGGCATTTGACCGCGTCCCTCGTGGATTTTTGTGGGGGGTGCTTCGGGAGTATGGGGTATCGGGCTTGTTGTTACGAGCTATTCGGTCTCTGTACGACCGTTGTGAGAGTTTAGTTCGCATTGCCAACACTCGGTCGGAGTCATTCCCAGTGAGAGTTGGACTCCGCCAGGGCTGCCCTTTGTCACCGGTCCTGTTCATAATTTTTATGGACAGGATTTCTAGGCGCAGCCAGGGAATGGAGGGTGTCATGCTTGGTGACCACAGGATCTCATCTCTGTTGTTTGCAGATGATGTTGTCCTGTTGGCTTCATCCAGCAATGACCTACAGCTCTTGCTGGGACGGTTTGCCGCTGAGTGTGAAGCGGCTGGGATGAGAATCAGCACCTCCAAGTCCGAGTCCATGGTCCTCAGCCGGAAAAAGGTGGATTGTCCTCTCCGGGTTGGGGACAGGCTCCTGCCCCAAGTGGAGGAGTTTAAGTATCTTGGGGTCTTGTTCACGAGTGAGGGGAAAATGGAGCGAGAGATCGACAGACGGATTGGAGCAGCATCTGCAGTGATGCGGACGTTGTACCGGTCTGTTGTGGTGAAGAGGGAGCTTAGTTCTAAGGCAAAGCTGTCGATTTACCAGTCAATCTACGTTCCTACTCTCACCTATGGTCACGAGCTTTGGGTAATGACCGAAAGAACGAGATCGCGGATACAAGCGGCTGAAATGAGCTTTCTCCGTAGGATTGCTGGACTCACCCTCAGAGATAGGGTGAGGAGCTCAGTCATCCGGGAGAGGCTCAGAGTAGAACCGCTGCTCCTCCACATTGAAAGGAGTCAGTTGAGGTGGTATGGGCATCTGATTAGGATGCCTCCTGGACGCCTCCCACTTGAGGTGTTTCAGGCACGTCCCACTGGGAGGAGACCCCGGGGCAGACCCAGGACTCGGTGGAGAGACTATGTCTCCCAGCTAGTCTGGGAACGCCTTGGTATCCCCTCTGAAGAGCTGGAGCAGGTGGCTGGGGAGAGGGAAGTCTGGGCTTCTCTGCTTGAACTGCTGCCTCCGCGACCCGGACCTCCGGAAAAGCGGTAGAAGATGGATGGATGGATGGATGGATGAAGGAGAGCCAGCCCCCTGCGGTGTGGAGCCACAGAGCCTGGACCCCCTGCGGAGGACAGGGGACAGAAGACTTCCTGACCACTGAGGCTCGAGAGGAGAGAAGGGGGAGTTATGTAAATAAAAGGCTAATGAATGTGAATAAAGAGACTTTGATATAGATGTGTGATTTCCCCCGCGAGGGAAATGGTTTGATGTGAGAATGTTTAAATGAGAGAACTTTGGTGTGTTCACTCTCTTTGTTCGCTGCTCAGAAATGAGAGCAGACAGTGGAATGGTTACTTGAAATAAACTGAAATTAAAGGCAATTCGGTTTCGTTATTCAAGTCTCCCCACACTTTGGGTCATTGACGTGCTGAAAGATCAAGTTCCTTTTCATCTTCAGCTTTCTAGTAGAAGCCTGAAGGTTTTGTGCAAACACTGACTGGTATTTGGAACTGTTGATAATTCCCTCCATCTTGACTAATGTGCCAGTTCCAGCTGAAGAAAAACAGCCCCAAAGCATGATGCTACCACAAACCATGCTTCACTGTAGGTATGGTGTTCTTTTGGTGATGAGCAGTGTTGTGTTTGCGCCAAATATACCTTTTGGAATTATGGCCAAAAAGTTCAACCTTGGTTTCACTGAACCATAACACATTTTCCTACATGCGTTTGGGAGATTTCAAATGGCTTGGATGTTTTTTCTTTGTAAGATTAGGCTGCCATCTTGCCACCTTACCCCATAGCCCAGACATATGAAGAAGATGGGAGATTGCTATATGTACTAAACAGCCAGTACTTGCCAGAAATTCCTGCAGCTCCTTCAATGTTGCTGTCGGCCTCTTGGCAGACTCCCTGACCAGTTTTCTTCTTGTCTTTTCATTAATTTTGGAGGGACGTCCAGTTCTTGGTAATGTCACTGTTGTGCCATATTTTCTCCACTTGATGATGACTGTCTTCACTGTGTTCCATGGTATATTTAATGCCTTGGAAATTCTTTTTTACCCTTCTCCTGACTGATACCTTTGAACAATGAGGTCCCCAGGGATGTGATTTGGGGTTGGGGAAATTATCTGAAAATTCAGCAGGGGGTCTGCAGGACGCAGTCCCCCAGTGGGGTCCGGGGCAGAGCCCCGGTTGGGGGGCAAGGGGGTCGAAGCCCCCTGAAGCTCCTGGGTTTTTATGATTTTTAAGTACCAGAACTGTGCTTAAATAACATAAACAGCTGAATGCCACTTATTACTGTATAATATCGACTTATGTTCCAAGAAGATAGCATTCGTAAAATATTCCAACAAGCATTATCCATCACATGCTTTAACACTTGATCAAATCAAAATCAGTTAATTTTATCTATTCCATAATAGAAATAAAATTCATTCATACCATTACTTTTTATAATTTCAGCATTCATTTCAGATCACCAGTTTCAATCTCCATTGAGTCTTGAGCAGTTCATTTTGCACAATCACTGATGTAGCCAAGTCTTAGAAATATTCAAAAGTTATGAGTCAATGTCCACTGTGCACTGTCAATTTCAAACTGTTTGGAATCATAAAAGTAATGTAACTAAATTGTTTTGCTATTTTTTTCTCCTCAACATCAATGTCAGGGCGCTGCAGGAGTTTTGGGGGATGGTTAACTTTTATAACCGTTTCCCCCCCCGCGCAGCCCAGCTCATACAGCCGTTGTACGCCGCACTCTAGAAACGGAAACCGGCGGACAGAGTCGACTGGACTCCTGAGCAGGAGCAGGCGTTCTGAGGTTAAAACAGCTCTGGCGAGCGCTGCACTACTGGCGCACCCAGACCCGGCGGCTCGGATAGCGCTCACTACTGATGCCTCAGAAATGGGCATAGCGGCCGTCGTGGAGCAATGCGTTGCCAGTTTTTGGCAGCAGCTCACCTTTTTTAGCAGGTCTTTGCACGACAGTGAGCGTAAATACAGCGTGTTCGACAGAGAGTTAATGGCTCTCCACCTGGCCATACGCCACTTCCAGTTCTGCCTGAAAGGGCGCACCTTCACTGCGTTCGTGGACCACAAGCCGCTAACGTACTTAATGTACTTTATCTTCCTGGAAGATAAAAAAAAAAGCGGAATTCCGCGAATTAGCGGAAAAATCACATCCCTGGGTCCCTCTGACACTTTGGAAGCTCTCTGCGGACCATGGCTTGTGCTATAAGATGTGACTACAAAAATGTCAGAAAAAGCCTACTACAACAGCTGAACTTTATTTGGGGTTAATCAGAAGCACTTTAAATGGTGGCAGGTGTGTGCTGACTCCCATTTAACATGAGTTTGAATGTGATTGGTTAATTCTGAACACAGCCACATCCCTAGTTATAAGAGGGTGTACATATTTATGCAACCAGGTTAATGTAAGTTTTTTTTTTCCCCTTAAAAGATTTCAGTTTGTTTTTCAATTGGGTTGTGCAGGTTATAGGTCACATTAATGCTGGAAAAAGTTTTGAAATGATTTATCTTGGTCTTATTGTTTATACATCACAAAAACCTGGCATTCGAACAGGGGTGTGTTGACTTCTTTTTTCCAGTGTAGGTTGACTTGGGACTAGTACCTATGGTTGTGCTTCTGGGGTAAAAAGCTCAAAATACATTTTGGCCCAAACTGACTTCATTATTGCAACTAGGGACAAGAAATTTTTAATGCAAATTAGAAGTGGGTCTTTGATATCTGGTGAAGGTCAAATAACTTTCAATTTTAAGATCGGTAGGGTGTGAATTTAGTATATTAGGTCACCAAGTTTAAAAAACAGTTAACTTTATGGATTATTACCATCATTACTGTAAATGCTGTAAGGCAGGGGTGTCAAACATATGGCCCGCCAGAGGGCCAAAATGGCCATTTTTCAATAAACTGCTCTTCCCAATTTGTACACTGGGGTTCAGTCTAAACAGCAGGTGGCAGCAATGTACATGCCTTATTGCACACAGCTTTTATGCATTTTTATGTGTAAATCTTATGTTTACAAGTTGGGGATAACTTAACTTTCTTACTCAGTTTTAGTTTGTATGGTATAGTGAATCCATCCAAATGGTCAGGACTGATTAGGATTGATGATGTGGCTGGCTGGCACAGCTATTGACGCCCCCGAGGACACAGTCCAAGGACGGATAATTTTTTCCACACATAAGGAGTTGTTCAGAACTCCTTATACAAAGATATAGAGTGATGATAATCAAGTCAGTGGTGGTAGTGCACCTGTAAGCTGGTTGCCAACCACTAATCAAATCTAAGAGAAGAAGAAGATTAGGATTGATGACTGATGTGGAACTGTATGTATATTTAAAATTTCTAGATCTTGGCAAGTTGTTTTTATCATTAAATGAAATACTATATTTTTGACTTTCCATATACCTGTGACTTAATATTTTGTGCCTTTGTAGATATACTGTGAAGTGTAAGTTGTAATGCACATACAGTGGTGTGAAAAAAGTGTTTGCCCCCTTCCTGATTTCTCATTTTTTTGTATGTTTGTCACATTTAAATGTTTCAGATCATCAAACAAATTTAAATATTAGACAAAGATAGCAGAAGTAAACACAAAATGCAGTTTTTAAATGAAGGTGTTTATTATTAAGGGTAAAAAAAATCCAAACCTTCATGGCCCTGTGTGGAAAAAGTGATTCCCCCCCCCCATTAAAACATAAATTAACTGCGGTTTATCACATCTTTGAAAAGCTGAGTTCAATTTCTCCAGCCACACCCAGGCCTGATTACTGCCACACCTGTTCTCAATCAAGAAATCACTTAAATAGGACCTACCTGACAAAAGTGAAGTAGACCAAAAGATCCTCAAAAGCTAGACATCATGCTGCAATCCAAAGAAATTCAGGAGCAAACAAGAAACAAAGTAATTGAGATCTATCAGTCTGGAAAAGGTTATAAAGCCATTTCTAAAGCTTTGGGACTGCAGCAAACCACAGTGAGAGCCATTATCCACAAATGGTGAAAACATGGAATGGTGATGAACCTTCACCAGGAGTGGCCAGCTGACCAAAATTACCCCAAGAGCGCAGTGGCAGCTCATCCAAGAGGTCACAAAAGACCCCACAACATCATCCAAAGAACTGCAGGCCTCACTTGCCTCAGTTAAGGTCAGTGTTCATGACTCCACCATAAGAAAAAGGCTGGGCAAAAATGGCCTGCATGGCAGAGTTCCAAGACAAAAACCACTGCTGAGCAAAAAGAACATAATGTGGGACACATGTGTATCACTTTAAGCTTC
Organism: Pholidichthys leucotaenia; assembly: GCA_020510985.1. Lineage (NCBI taxonomy): Eukaryota > Metazoa > Chordata > Actinopteri > Cichliformes > Pholidichthyidae > Pholidichthys > Pholidichthys leucotaenia. The sequence goes on along the minus strand of CM035844.1, from coordinate 387,846,406 downwards.
ACATCTCAGAGAGAACAAAGAACTGGGTCTCCTTGGAGATAACAGGAGGATGTGAAAATTTAGTCTTTGGTATGCAAGAGACGGCCTTGGGGGATTTCCTGGTCTGCCAGAGACTATGAGCAAGATGTTATAAGATTTAAGAGAAGATGTATTGTTACTTGTGATTAAATGCAATGTGACTGTGGGCTTTGAAGGTCCTGAATATATAAAGGACGAATGTCTGTGTTTTTCCTTTTTTCTGCTTTGCTGATGTTGGAAGATGTGAATAAACCTGACTGGTGAGATAAACTCTGCCTCGTCATTTTCACATTTCCACACTGGTGACCCTAAGACGTATCATGGATGAAAGAAATTCCCCCGGGCCAGCCGAGTCAGGAGCTCCCAGCCAAGCGTATGCTGCTACCGTCCAGCTACCGGACTTTTGGCAAGACAACCCGTGCTCCTGGTTCCACTTGGTCGAAGCACAGTTCGCCCTCCGGGGGATAACGGTAGATGACACGAAGTTCTACCATGTGATTGCAAAGCTCGACAACCGCACGGCTCGGCATGTGCAGAGCCTATTGGAGCGGCCACCGGCCAACGACAAATACAGCGGGTTGAAGGCTGCGCTTATCCAGTGTTTCACTCTCTCAGTCGAGGAGAGAGCGGAGAGGCTCCTGGCTCTGAACGACTTGGGAGATGGCATGCCCATTGACCTGATGGAGAACATGCTGAGGTTGAGGGGCTCAGACAACGACGACTTCATCTTCACCCACATTTTCCTCAGGACCCTACCGTCGGCCACGAGAGCGACCCTGGCCAGTTCGTCGTTGTTGGCCCAGCGGGACTTCCGCGCGTTGGCCCAGGAGGCGCACCGGATTCTCAACGCCAGCAAACAGCGCGCAACCACTGCAGCAGCGACGGAGTTCGGCGCGACGGCCGGAGATGGCGGGGGGCCAGAGACGGCGGTAGCAGAACCACCGACGACGGTGGCGGCGGGGGCCAAGGATCGCGGAGGAGACATCCTCTGTTTCTACCATCGCCGCTTTGCAGAGAAGGCACGCAAATGTATAGCACCATGCCAGTTCAAGTGCTCGGGAAACGCCAAGACCGGGGGTCGGTAGCAGCTGCGGCCCTCGGGGAAGAGAACAAGCTGCTCTACTTTAAGGATGCGCACTCGGGGAGGCATTTCCTCGTGGACACAGGCTCCCAGTTGAGTTTCATCACACCTTCCTCCGCTGACCGGCTGGCGGTTTCCAGAGGTCCCGGGGTGTCAGCAGCGAATGGCTCGGAGATTAAGACCTTTGGTGAGAGGACTCTGCTTCTGTCCCTACACGGCCGTACATTTGAGTGGACTTTTGTCATAGCTGCAGTGAATTTCAATATGTTGGGAGCTGATTTTCTGTGCTCACATGGTTTGTTGGTTGATCTTGCTAACAGGCGCCTGGTTAATGCACTTTCTTTTTATTCTATTCCCTGTACAGTCCGAGTGGCCCCGCCAACAGCACAAGCCAACGTCACAGCTGCAAGCGGTAAGTTCCACACACTGCTCACTCAGTTCCCAGCACTCACGGTTCCCACATTTTCAGCAGCCGTCGCTAAACACGGGGTGGAACAGTTTATTACTACCACCGGACCGCCCGTTTTTGCTAAAGCTCGGCGCTTGGATTCAGCTAAACTGACCATAGCGCGTGAGGAGTTCGCCAACCTGGAAAGGTTGGGCATCATCAGGCGTTCGAACAGCCCATGGGCTTCCCCGCTTCACATGGTCCCGAAAGCTGACGGCTTGTGGCGACTTTGCGGAGATTTCCGCAGGTTGAACAATGCCACAGCACACGACCGCTACCCAATCCCGCATATCCAAGATTTTTCCGTTCATTTGGCGGGGGCGCGCGTTTTTTCTAAGATAGATTTGGTCCGCGGTTACCACCAAGTCCCAGTGCGCGCTGAGGACATACCCAAAACAGCGGTAATAACTCCGTTTGGTCTATTCGAGTTTTTGCGCATGCCATTTGGGCTTAAAGGCGCTGCGCAGACGTTCCAACGCATGATGGACGCGGTGTTGCGCGAGCTCCCCTTCGTATTCGTCTACCTGGACGACATCTTAGTAGCCAGCACGTCCGAAGACGAACACGAAAACCATCTCACGGCAGTTTTCCGGAGGTTGGGAGAGCACGGTTTAATAATCAACCCAGCGAAGTGTCAGTTCGGGGTGACACAGATTGATTTTTTGGGGCATCGCGTCTCTCCAGAAGGAGCGGTTCCGCTGCCTGACAAAGTGCGTGCGGTAGCAAATTTTCCCCAGCCACAAACGGTCAAGGCGTTACAGGAGTTTTTGGGAATGGTGAATTTTTATAACCGTTTCCTCCCCCGCGCAGCGCAGCTCATGCAACCATTGTATGCTGCACTCAAAAAACAAAAACCCACAAATAAGATCGAATGGTCTCCGGAGCGAGAGCGAGCATTCTCGGAGGTCAAAACAGCCCTGGCAAATGCTGCGTTGTTAGCACATCCAGACCCAACGGCCCGCATAGCGCTCACTACTGACGCGTCAGATGTGGCCATAGGGGCGGTCGTGGAGCAGCATATAGCCGGGGCTTGGCAGCCGCTCGCCTTTTTCAGCAGGACTTTGCACGATAGTGAACGAAAATACAGCACATTCGACAGGGAGTTGTTAGCTCTCCACTTGGCCATTCGCCACTTCCAGTTCTGGCTGGAGGGACGCCGTTTCACCGCATTCGTTGACCACAAACCCCTGACATTCGCAATGGCCAAGGTTTCAGAACCGTGGTCAGGCCGGCAGCAAAGACAGCTGGCCGCTATCTCAGAGTTTACTACCGATATTCAGCATATGGCAGGTAAACTGAATGTAGTGGCAGACTGTCTCTCGCGCGCCGTGGCGGCCCTAGTCCGCGTAGGGATAGATTATGCAGCCATGGCCGCGGATCAGGTTAGCGACGCGGACGTGTGCGCGCTCCAGTCTGGACCAACAGGGTTAAGGCTGGAGAACAGGGTGCTGCAAGACGGTATGCCCCCCCAATATGCGATGTCTCCACTGGGTGACCGCGTCCTGTGGTACCGGCCACGTGGCGCCGCTGCGTTTTTGACTCGATTCATTCTCTGGCGCACCCGGGAGTGCGCACGTCGGTCAAAATGGTAGGAGAGAAATTTGTATGGCTGAGCCTGCGCAAACAAGTTAAGGAGTGGGCAGCAGCCTGCATGGCTTGTCAACGAGCCAAGGTACACAAACACACGAGAGCTCCCTTGGAGCCGTTTCACATCCCGGCTAAGAGGTTCGATCACGTTCACGTGGACCTCGTAGGCCCCCTCCCGCCGTCACAGGGGTGCACACACCTTCTGACAATGGTGGACCGCACCACGCGCTGGCCGGAAGTGGTCCCACTGGCGTCAACCACAGCCGAGGAGGTGGCGCATGCGTTTTTAACAGCATGGGTAGCGCGCTTTGGAGTCCCGTCGGACATTACGTCCGACAGAGGTCCTCAATTTGTTTCCGAACTTTGGTCAGCAATGGCCCGCAGCCTGGGGGTAACGATCCACCGCACAACGGCGTACAATCCGCAGGCTAATGGGTTATGCGAACGTTTTCATAGGTCATTGAAAGTGGCTCTCAGAGCGTCGCTGACGGATGCAAATTGGGTGGACAAGCTACCGTGGGTTTTATTGGGGTTGCGTTCTGCACCTAAAGAGGACTTAGAAGCCTCCCTGGCTGAGCTAGTTTTTGCGCAGCCACTTCGGCTGCCCAGGGAGTTTCTCCCAGATAATCCAGCGCCAGATAACTCCCTGTCTCAGCGGTTGCAGCGTGGCACGGAATCGGGCACGCTGCCTGGCCCCGTTCACCACAGTTTTCCGCGCATTTTTGTGCCTAAGGCTTTGAAAAACGCGGAATTTGTTTTTGTCAGACACGATGCCCATCGCCCACCGCTGCGACCACCTTATGATGGACCATTTAGAGTGCTGGAAACAGGGGACAAACATTTTTTGCTAGATTTGGGGGGCAGGAAGGAAAAGATTGGCATAAACAGGCTCAAACCCGCCTTTGTGGTGGCAGACGAGGATGTGCTGTTGGCCAGGGCTCCTCGGCGCGGCAGACCCCCCCGGGGACATTCCCCAGAACACCCACAGGGAGTGACAAACAGTTCTCACCCCAAGACAGCAGCGCCCCAGCGGGAGGGCGCCGCAGAAGTGGTGAAGCCCGCTTACAGCAGATACGGGAGGAAACTGAGGCCCAAGCAGCACGTGGGTTAATGTGTAATGATTTTATCATGACATGCAAACTGTTATTCTGTTGTTCTGTGGAGCCCATAATTATAACTTATGTGACTCACATGTGGCTGGCTGAATTCAGCCAAGAGAGACTTTGAGCTAGCCATGTGTATTGACTTCACACCTCAAGAGGACGATGTGTCTGCACCCCCTGGGGACTCAGGAGAGAGGAGAAGATTACCCGGCCTGACCTTTTGGGGGTCAGAGAGGAGAACAGAAGGACTCTGGGTGTTCTATTACAGATGAAAGGATGTAACTGAGTATTGTGACTTTTGTGTGATGTATTGTTCGAGATAAGTATATAAATGTATGTGTGTGACTGCGTCCTGTCTCTTTTCACTCCGATCGAGAGAGGACGTAGGATGAGTGAGAATTAAAGCAGATACTGGAAAATCATCCAGTCTCCTCAATTCTTGACTCCTACAATTGGTGACCTATGCATGAATCTGAGCACGCCGAGGCTGGAGGACAGCCTCGTGATCGATATGGAAGAGCTGGGAGACAGCCACTCAGACCCGGATTCACCGGGGAATGCCAGCAGGGGCACAAGACTGATTAAGCTCCCCGAGTTCTGGCAAAACGACAAGCACTCGTGGTTCCAGCATGTGGAGTCGCGGTTCCTGCTCGGGGGAGTTTCAGCGGATGACATTAAATTCCATAATGTCATCGCGACACTCGACAGTCGCACGGCTCGGTGTGTGCGGAGCCTGGTGCAGCAACCACCCGCTGCCGGCAAATACGACGCGCTGAAAGCCACCCTCATCAGGAGCTTCGTGGCGTCGGCGGAGGCAAGAGCCAGGCAGCTACTGGACCTGCGCGACAGAGGTGGACGCAGGCTGACTGTCCTCATGGAGGACATGCTACAGATGATCGGGACGGACAATGACGCGTTCCTTTTCAAGCATATTTTCCTGAGAACCCTCCCAGTGCACACGAGAGGTTCCCTGTCCAGCAGACGGTGTGTGAACCAGCAGGACTTCCGCGAGCTGGCCCAGGAGGCGGAGCGGCTCCTCAACGCCTGCGACGAGCAAGAGACCTCCGTGGCAGCGGCAGACCTCGGCACAACGGCCGGGGGCAGTGTGGAGCCAGAGGCAGCAGATCCCACCCCAGCGATGACGGCGGCGACGAGATCCTGAGCCAGGGGGCATGACAACCCCTGCTATTACCACCGTCGCTTCGCCGAGAAGGCGCACAGATGCATCCCGCCGTGCAGTTTCAAAAAGCGGGGAAACGACCGGGCCGGGAGTCATTAGCAGCTTCCACTCTCGGCGAACGGAACAAGCTGCTTTATTTGACAGATGCGGGCTCCGGGCGGCAATTCCTCGTGGACACCGGAGCCCAGAGGAGCTTCATCACTGCAACTTATGCAGATCGGGTGGCTGGACCCCGCGGAGACGGAGCAGCAGCGGCCAACGGCTCCAGCATCAAGACTTACGGAGAGAGAACCTTGTCTCTGTCCTTCCACGGCCGCGCTTACGAGTGGACCTTCATCGTAGCGGCAGTGAGCTTCAATATGTTAGGTGCTGATTTTCTGTGTTCACATGGTTTGTTAGTTGATCTGGCCAACAAACGCCTAGTAAATGCACTCTCTTTCTGTTCTATCCCTTGTGCAGCTCGGGTGTGCCCGCCGCCAGTACAGACCAACGTCGCCGCAGCAGGTGGTAAGTTCCACACCCTTCTACACCAGTTTCCAGCACTCACAGTTCCCACTTTTTCAGCTAAGGTGGCGAAACATGGGGTGGAGCACTTCATAACCACGAGTGGCCCACCAGTTTTTGCTAAAGCTCGGTGCTTGGATGCAGCTAAGCTCTCCGTGGCACAGGAGGAGTTTGCCAACCTGGAAAGGTTGGGCATAATTCGCCGCTCGAAGTCTGCTTGGGCTTCCCCCCTCCATATGGTGCCTAAAGCTGACGGCTCGTGGAGACCTTGCGGTGATTATCGCAGGTTGAACAATGCCACAGCTCAGGATCGCTACCCGATTCCGCATATCCAGGATTTCTCAGTGCACCTGGCAAAACCGCGCATTTTTTCTAAAATAGACCTGGTCCGCGGTTATCATCAGGTCCCGGTTCGACCAGAGGATATTCCCAAAACAGCGGTAATAACCCCGTTCGGACTTTTTGAGTTTTTACGCATGCCTTTTGGCCTTAAAGGCGCCACGCAAACCTTTCAACGGATGATGGACGCAGTGTTGCGTGACCTTCCGTTTGTTTTTGTGTACTTGGACGATATTTTAGTAGCCAGCGCCTCAGAGGAGGAACACGAGAAACACCTCACTACAGTTTTTCAAAAGTTGGAAGCACACGGGTTGATAATCAACCCGGTCAAGTGCCAGTTTGGCGCAGCGCAAATTGATTTTCTGGGGCACCTTGTCTCACCAGAGGGAGCGGCTCTCTGCCGGCAAAAGTGCCTGCGGTGGCTGAGTTTCCCCAGCCACAGACAGTGAAAGCGTTGCAGGAATTTTTGGGGATGGTGAATTTTTATAACCGTTTCATACCCCGCGCAGCACAACTCATGCAGCCGTTATACACCGCGCTTAAAAAACAGAAGCCTGCCAATGTGATCGAGTGGTCCCCGGAGCGGGAGCGCGCGTTCACAGCGGTAAAAAAAAGCACTCGCTGACGCAGCACTGCTGGCGCACCCATACCCGGCAGCTCGCATAGCGCTAACCACAGACGCGTCAGAGGTAGCGATAGGGGCCATGGTAGAGCAGCAGGTCGCCGGAGTTTGGCAACCTCTCGCCTTTTTCAGCAGGTCTCTGCGCGAGCCCGAGCGGAAATACAGCACATTTGACAGGGAACTCCTGGCGCTCCACTTAGCCATTCGACATTTCCACTTCTGGCTGGAAGGGCGGCGTTTCACCGCGTTTGTCGACCACAAACCACTCACTTTTGCGATGTCTAAAACTTCAGAACCGTGGTCAGGGCGGCAGCAGAGACGGCTGGCCGCAATTTCTGAATTTACCACCGATATTCAGCACGTAGCCGGTAAAATCAATGTGGTGGCAGACTGTCTGTCACGCGCAGTAACAGCACCCGTCCGCGCAGAAACGGATTGCGCGGCCGTTTACCCAGAGCGCGGTAACAGCGCGGACACGCGCGCGGCTCCGGTCCACGTGGGAATAGACTATGCAGCCAAGGCGGCGGAGCAGAGTGAGGACGCGGACGTGCGCGCGCTCCTGTCTGGACCAACAGGGTTAAGGCTGGAACGCAGAAATCTACAAACCTGTTTCCCCCCGCTTATCTGCGATGTATCCACAGTGGCGCCGTCGCGTTTTTGATGCCGTGCACTCCCTAGCGCACCCAGGGGTGCACGCTTCGGTGAAAATGTTGGCGGAGAAGTTTGTTTGGCCGAGCCTGCGCAAGCACATGAAAGAGTGGGCTAAGGCCTGCATGGCTTGCCAGCGGGCTAAAATTCACAGGCACACTAAAGCGCCCTTAGAACCGTTCCACATTCCGGCTAAAAGGTTCGATCATGTGCACGTGGACCTCGTGGGCCCCCTACCCACATCACAAGGGTTCACGCACCTCTTGACGATGGTGGACCGAACCACTCGTTGACCGGAAGTGGTCCCGTTAACATCGACCACAGCGGCAGAGGTGGCACGCGCTTTTTTAACAGCCTGGGTAGCGCGGTTCGGGGTCCCGTCAGATATTACGTCTGATAGGGGACCTCAATTTGCGTCGGAACTGTGGTCAGCAGTGGCCAGCGGCTTAGGAGCGGCGGTACATCGCACGACCGCTTATCATCCCCAGGCCAACGGTTTATGCAAGCGTTTTCACAGGTCTTTGAAGGCAGCCCTCAGAGCGTCACTGACGGACACAGATTGGGTAAACAAACTACCATGGGTTTTATTGGGGTTGCGTTTGGCACCCAAAGAGGATCTAGATGCCTCACCAGCAGAATTGGTCTTTGCACAACCGCTCAGGCTGCCAGGCGAGTTTTTACCCGACCACACGGCACCAGGGCCCTCCCCGATCCGGGGTCTCTGAGTAACACGGGAGCAGAAATGCTCCCGGGCCCCGCTCATCACTCTTTCCCGCGTGTGTTCGTGCCCCAGGCTTTACGAGACGCAGAGTTTGTTTTTGTCAGACACGATGCGCAGCGGCATAGCCTCCGCCCACCTTACGACGGTCCATTTCGAGTGCTGGAAACCGGGGAGAAATATTTTGTGCTAGATTTGGGGGGCAGGAGGGAGACGATCAGTATCGATAGATTAAAACCTGCTTTTGTGTTGCATAACGAGTCTGTACGGCCGGCGGGCGCGCCTCGACGCGGCAGGCCTCCAAAGGGGCGGCTCCGGGACACCCCACGAGGGGCAAATAACCCTTCTCCCCCTCACTCCACAGATGCACAGCAGGACGGCCCAACACAGAGCAGGAGACCTGCATACAGCAGATTCGGGAGAAGATTGAAACCTAAGCTGCATGCAGAATGATGTGTGTTTTTGATCAGGTTGTTTAGGTTGCTGTGAGATTCTGTTGGGGGGATGATGTGCTGTATGACTGTTGTATGACTGTATGTGGGTGCCCAGTCTTTCGCGTGGAAGGGGGGAGTGATGTGGAGCCCATAATTATAACTTATGTGACTCACATGTGGCTGGCTGAATTCAGCCAAGAGAGACTTTGAGCTAGCCATGTGTATTGACTTCACACCTCAAGAGGACGATGTGTCTGCACCCCCTGGGGACTCAGGAGAGAGGAGAAGATTACCCGGCCTGACCTTTTGGGGGTCAGAGAGGAGAACAGAAGGACTCTGGGTGTTCTATTACAGATGAAAGGATGTAACTGAGTATTGTGACTTTTGTGTGATGTATTGTTCGAGATAAGTGTATAAATGTATGTGTGTGACTGCATCCTGTCTCTTTTCACTCCGATCGAGAGAGGACGTAGGATGAGTGAGAATTAAAGCAGATACTGGAAAATCATCCAGTCTCCTCAATTCTTGACTCCTACAGTTCCATCTTAGATGTTTGGGGGGGGGGCATGTGGGACACATGTGTATCACTTTAAACTTCACATCTCAGAGAGAACAAAGAACTGGGTCTCCTTGGAGATAACAGGAGGATGTGAAAATTTAGTCTTTGGTATGCAAGAGACGGCCTTGGGGGATTTCCTGGTTTGCCAGAGACTATGAGCAGGATGTTATAAGATTTAAGAGAAGATGTATTGTTACTTGTGTAGGAACCATGAAATGAAGAGACTGAATGATTTCTCAGTATTGGTTTATTTCATCTCACGTCCTACAGCTCCTCTCTCAGTCAGGGAATGAAGAGGGCGAGCTGCGGTAAACCACATACCTTTATACTTTCATATCAAACACGAATCACATTCACATCAAACACAGAATGCCATTCACATTAAATCCTCCCATTGTCCTCTCGGCTTCTCTGTCTGACCCCAGGAGGTCAGACAGTCCTTTCAGGTCCACTCCCAGATCTTCTCACTTCTTCCCCAGTCCGCAGGGGGTCCAGACTCAATGTCCGTTTGAGGCGTGATGTCAATACACACTGCAAGCTCAAAGTTCTCCCATGTCTGGGTCTCTGCCAAGGAATATGTGAGCTACAAAATGTTACGCCACATCACTCCCCCTGAAACGCCCAAGAACGGACATACACCAACATTACTCTAACCATTACACACCTTATGTCAATAATGGACAGTCAAACACATTATGTCAAGAATGGACACACACACCAACTTCATGTCAATAATGGACAGTCATAGACATTATACCCTTACATCACCCCCCCCCCCCCCTTTGCAGGATCTACAGCACAATTCACACGGGTTGATCAAAATACACATCACTCTGCCCGTTGCTTAGGCTTCAATCTCCTCCCGAATCTGCTGAACGCAGGCTTCGCAGCCTGTGTTGTGCCGTCCTGCGGTGCGCCTGTGGAATGAGGGGGAGAAGGGTTATTTGCCTCCTGCGGGGGAACCAGAAGCTGTTCCCTGGGGGGTCTGCCGCGTCGAGGCGCCCCCGCTGGCCGTACAGGTTCGTCACGTAACACAAAAGCAGGCTTTAATCTGTCAACACTGATTGTTTCTTTCCTGCCCCCCAAGTCCAGCACAAAATATTTCTCCCGGTTTCCAGCACTCGAAACGGACCATCGTAAGGTGGGCGGAGGCTGTGACGCTGGGCGTCGTGCCTGACACAAACAAACTCTGCGTTTTGCAAAGCCTTGGGAACAAAAACCCGCGGAAAGGTGTGATGAGCGGGGCCCGGGAGCATTTCTGCTCCTGTGCCACTTAGAGGTCCATGCACCGGGGGGCGCTCTGGTGCTGCATGGGCTGGCAGGAATTCTCCTGGCAGCCTGAGAGGTTGAGTAAAAACTAATTCAGCAGGTGAGGCATCTAAATCCTCTTTGGGTGCCGAACGCAACCCCAATAAAACCCACGGTAGTTTGTTTACACAATTTGTGTCCGTGAGCAACGCTCTCAGGGCTGCCTTCAATGATCTGTGAAAACACTCGCATAAACCGTTGGCCTGTGGGTGATAAGCGGTGGTGTGATGGGCTGTTGCCCCTAAGCCGCTGGCCATTGCTGACCACAGCTCTGACACGAACTGCGGACCCCTATCGGACGTAATGTCCGACGGGACTCCGAACCGTGCTACCCAGGCTGTTAAAAAAACGCGAGTCACCTCTGCTGCTGTGGTAGACTGCAATGGGACTACTTCCGGCCAACGCGTGGTCCGGTCCACCATTGTCAGGAGATGTGTGAACCCTTGCGAGGGCGGCAGGGGTCCCACTAGATCTACGTGCACATGATCAAACTTCTTAGCCGGAATGTGGAAAGGTCCGGCCGGTGGATACATCGCAAATTAGCGGGGGTGAACTGGTTTGTAAACTTATGTTCTCCAGCCTTAACACTGTTGGTCCAGACAAGAGCGCGCGCACGTCTGTGTCTTCGCCCTGCTCAGCTGCCATGGCCGCGTAATCTATCCCCACGTGCATCGGAGCCGCGTGCGCGTCCGCGCTGTTACCGCGCTCCGCGTCTGCGGCGTTACAGCCCCCATCCGCGCGGACAGGCGCTGTTACCGCTCGCGAGAGGCAGTCTGCCACCACATTAAATTTACCGGCTACGTGCTGTATATTGGTGGTGAATTCTGAAATTGCGGCCAGCTGCCTCTGCTGTCGGCCTGACCACGGTTCTGAGATTTTGGACATTGCAAAGGTGAGCGGTTTGTGGTCGACAAACGCGGTGAAACGCCGCCCTTCCAACCAGAACTGAAAATGGCGAATGGCCAGGTGGAGCGCTAGCAGTTCCCTGTCAAACGCACTATATTTTCGCTCCGCATCGCGTAGGGACCTGCTGAAAAAAGCGAGTGGCTGCCAAGCCCCGGCGACTTGCTGTTCCACCACGGCTCCTATGGCCACATCTGACGCGTCCGTGGTTAGCGCTATTCGGGCTGCTGGGTCTGGGTGAGCCAGCAGTGCTGCATCTGCTAGTGCTTTCTTAACCTCAGTGAATGCGCGCTCCCGCTCTGGGGACCACTCAATCGCATTGGAGGCTTTTTGTTTTTTTAGCGCGGCGTACAACGGTTGCATGAGCTGCGCCGCGTGAGGTATGAAACGGTTGTAAAAATTTACCATACCTAAAAATTCTTGCAACGCTTTTACCGTTTGTGGCTGGGGAAACTCAGCCACTGCGTGCACTTTGGAGGGCAGCGGGACTGCACCCTCTGGGGAGACGTGGTGCCCTAAAAAATCGATCTGCGCTGCGCCCAAATGGCACTTGGCTGGGTTGGTTATCAACCCATGCGCCCCCAACCTCTGAAAAACTGTTCTGAGGTGACTTTCGTGTTCCTCCTCAGAGGCGCTGGCGACCAAAATATCATCTAAATAGACAAAAACAAAAGAGAGGATGCCGCAACACGGCATCCATCATGCGTTGGAAGGTTTGCGCAGCGCCTTTAAGGCCAAAAGGCATGCGTAAAAATTCAAAAAGCCCGAAAGGGGTTATTACCGCTGTCTTGGGAATGTCCTCTGGTCGGACCGGGGCCTGATGATAACCGCGGACCAGGTTTATTTTAGAAAAAATGCGCACCTTGGCCAAATGCACCGAAAAATCTTGGATATGCGGAATTGGGTAGCGGTCCTGCGCTGTGGCATTGTTTAACCTGCGATAATCACCGCAAGGTCTCCACGAGCCGTCAGCCCTAGGGACCATATGGAGGGGGGAAGCCCAAGCGGACTTCGAGCGGCAAATTATGCCCAACCTTTCCAGGTTGGCAAACTCCTCACGCGCAATGGAGAGCTTAGCTGCATCCAAGCGCCGAGCCTTAGCAAAAACTGGTGGGCCACTTGTGCCACTTGGGCCACCCGTGCTTCGCCACCTTAGCTGAAAACGTGGGAACTGTGAGTGCTGGGAACTGGTTTAGGAGAGTGTGGAACTTACCTCCTGCTGCGGCGGCGTTGGTCTGTACTGACGGCGGGGACACTCGCGCTGCACAAGGGATAGAACAAAAAGAGAGTGCATTAACCAGGCGTCTATTAGCCAGATCTACCAACAAGCCATGTGAGCACAAAAAGTCGGCGCCTAACATGTTGAAACTCACCGCCGCTACTATGAAAGTCCATTCATAGATGCAGCCATGCAAGGACAGGCGCAGAGTCCTTTCGCCAAAAGTCTTGATCGACGAGCCGTTTGCGGCTGTTGCCCCATCTCCGCGGGGACCGGCCACCTGGTCCGCGTAGGTTGCGGTGATGAAACTCCTCTGTGCCCCGGTGTCAACGAGGAATTGCCGTCTGGAGCTCACGTCTGTCAAGTACAGCAGCTTGTTCCGTTCACCGAGGGTCAAAGCTGCTAACGACCCCCGGCTCTTGCGTTTCCCTGCTTCTTGAAGTTGCATGGTGGGATGCATCTGTGTGCCTTGTGCGCGAAGCGTTGATGGTAGAAACACAGCTCGTCCCCTCCTCTGCTTCGGGACCGCGCCGCCGCTGTTGTCGTTGGGGTCGGTTCTGCTGCCACTGGTTCTCCATCGCCCCCGGCCGCCGCGCCGAGGTCTGCTGCTGCCGCTGAAGTCTCCTGCTCGCCGCATGCGTCCAGGAGCCGCTCCGCTTCTACGGCCAGCGCGCAGAAGTCCTGCTGGTCCACACACCTCATGCTGGACAGGGAGCCCCTCATGTGTGCTGGAAGAGTCCTTAAGAAGATGTGTTTAAATAGGAACGCATCGTTGTCTGCCCCGATCATCTGCAGCATGTCCTCCATGAGGACGGTCGGCCTGCGTCCTCCTCTGTCGCGCAGGTCCAGAAGTGTTCTGGCCCTCACCTCGGCTGATGGCACAAAACTCCGAATGAGGGCGGCTTTCAGGGCGTCGTATCTGCCAGCAGCGGGCGGCTGCTGCACCAGGCTCCGCACACACCGGGCTGTGCGGCTGTCGAGTCTTGCGATGACATTATGGTACTTAATGTCATCTGCTGATACCCCGTTGAGCACGAACCGCGACTCCACGTGTTGGAACCATGAGTGCGGGTCATCCTGCCAGAACTCGGGGAGTTTAATTGAGTTTACGCCGGTGCGGGCGGTCTCCGGAGAATCGGGGTCGGAGAGACGATCTCCAAGCCTTTCCATATTTCTCACGTGTGGGTCACCAATGTAGGAACCATGAAATGAAGAGACTGAATGATTTCTCAGTATTGGTTTATTTCATCTCACGTCCTACAGCTCCTCTCTCAGTCAGGGAATGAAGAGGGCGAGCTGCGGTAAACCACATACCTTTATACTTTCACATCAAACACGAATCACATTCACATCAAACACAGAATCCCATTCACATTAAATCCTCCCATTGTCCTCTCGGCTTCTCTGTCTGACCCCAGGAGGTCACACAGTCCTTTCAGGTCCACTCCCAGATCTTCTCACTTCTTCCCCAGTCTGCAGGGGGTCCAGACTCAATGTCCGTTTGAGGCGTGATGTCAATACACACTGCGAGCTCAAAGTTCTCCCATGTCTGGGTCTCTGCCAAGGAATATGTGAGCTATATAATGTTACGCCACACTTGTGATTAAATGCAATGTGACTGTGGGCTTTGAAGGTCCTGAAAAGGACGAATGTCTGTGTTTTTCCTTTTTTCTGCTTTGCTGATGTTGGAAGATGTGAATAAACCTGACTCGTGAGATAAACTCTGCCTCGTCATTTTCACATTTCCACAATAAAGGCTTATCTCAGTTTTGCCAGAAAACATCTTGATAATCCCCAAGACTTTTGAGAAAATACTCCGTGGACTGACGAGACAAAAGTTGAACTTTTTGGCAGGTGTGTGTCCATTACATCTGGCATAAAAATAACAGCATTTCAGAAAAGGAACATCATACCAACAGTAAAATATGGTGGTGGTAGTGTGATGGTCTGCAGCTGTTTTGCTGCTTCAGGACCTGGAAGAGTTGCTGTTGTGACAGAGATCATCCTGCGCAGTTCGCCCCACACGGGACACGAACCCGCGACCTCTCAGTCAACTACACAGTTCGAGCATGGGAGACACAGCACGATCGCGCTGAGCTAAAGGTCCGACCGATAGCTCAGCGCTACCGATACTGTATGAGACTTTCGGGAGGGAGGTTTACTAACGTTCTACGCCGAACAGTACTAGTTGGCATCCGTTACACTGTGGTAAATGGAACCATGAATTCTGCTGTCTACCAAAAAATCCTGAAGAAGAATTTCCGGCCATCTGTTCATGACCTCATGCTGAAGTGCACTTGGATTCTGCAGCAGGACAATGATCCAAAACACACCATCAAGTCCACCTCTGAATGGCTTAAGAAAAACAAAATGAAGACTTTGGAGTGGCCTAGTCAAACTTCTGACCTGAATCCGATTGAGATACTGTGGCATTGTGGGTCACCCCCACAGCCTACGGACAAGCAGAGCGCTCAGCGGGAGCAATTAGCAGAACAATGAGATGTGTGTATTGATATCAATGGGCAGCCTCTCTTTGTCTGGCTCTTTCCTGCCAGTGTCCTGCTGTTATGTGTGACTCAAATGCAGATGTTCATGCTTCCTGCTCTGTACTGTGATGCAAATGTGCCTTTCATGTATTGTCTGTAACTGGGTATATAAGCTGACTGAAATTTACATGCTCTCTCTCTCTGACTGCTCAACTGACCACACGATGGCCTGAGAGCCTGAGGGCTCGCTCTAGCCAGCACCCACAGGGCTTGAGTGAGTTCCGTGATGGCGGGATGAATGATGAATAAACTCCCTTAAAAACTCTCAGTTCGCTGCTTATTATTTCATGCCGCCACAGCATGATCTTAAAAAGGCGGTTCATGCTCAAAAACCCTCCAGTGTGGCTGAATTGCAACAATTCTGCAAAGATGAGTGGGTCAAAATTCCTCTACAGTGCTGTAAAATACTTGTTTCCAGTTATTGCAAGTACTTGATTGCAGTTGTTGCTGCTAAGGGTGGCCCAACCAGTTATTAGGTTTGGGGGCAACTGTAGAGGAGCTTGGAATAACGAGGCGATGTGACTTATAAACCAAAGTTTATTATCAGCTTCACTCCTCTAACAAGTCTCATCTCAGTGCAGAAGCAGAAGTAGAATAAGAGAGCGAACACATTCAGCTCTACATACTTATACCTACACATAACAAAAGACATTGCATATCAAAGCTGACATCCCGCATAAGCTTAATCCCCCCTCCTTTGTCTTCCTACTCCTCCACCTGACCCTGGGTGGTCAGGGCGATCGATCTGGTCTCCACCGCAGCGCCTCGGATGCTCTTTGATCTTCGCTGGCGGTTGAGACCTCTTGTCCTGTTCTGAGGTGTGAAGTCGTTGTACATATGTAATCACCAAACATTCTCACATGCTTATACATATGTAGGTTATGGGATATATGATTAATATAAACCACAGCCCCCCCCCCCCCCCCAAACGACTAAGAAAAGGACAATAAAAGAAAGTCCACAGTTTAAGATAATTTCTATGACATACTAACTGTTAAACCTCTTGACAAGGGAAAAAAAAACAACTTTCCAGCAGCTATGCTCCTGTAGAGAATTCAGTGGTAATCATAACAGCATAGTAAAATCACAAATCAATCTTAAAACTGTCACAGCACAATCTGATAAAATAGTTAACAACTTTTGGTTAATTTGCATCAGTCCCTGTGCCGTCTGGGTTTTAGTCTTCTCCCGAATCTGCTGTGGGTCCGCTTGGGCGTCCTGGCGGGACCTTCCTGTAAGGAATCTGCAGCTTGGGGAGTAGCGCTCACCTCTGTAGTCATGAAGTCCTTTGAGCGCCTGGTCCTGTCCCACCTCAAGTCCATCACCAC
The DNA here is from genome assembly GCA_020510985.1 of Pholidichthys leucotaenia. NCBI lineage: Eukaryota > Metazoa > Chordata > Actinopteri > Cichliformes > Pholidichthyidae > Pholidichthys > Pholidichthys leucotaenia. The sequence goes on along the minus strand of CM035844.1, from coordinate 387,829,861 downwards.
CCCTCTCCTGGACCCGCTGCAGTTTGCCTACCGAGCCAACAGGTCTGTAGACGATGCAGTCAACCTGGCCCTCCACTCCATCCTGCAGCACCTGGACTCCCCGGGAACCTACGCCAGGATCCTGTTTGTGGACTTCAGCTCCGCATTCAACACCATCCGCCCCGCTCTGCTCCGGGACAAGCTGTCCCTGCTCAACGTGCCTGACTCCCTCTGCAGGTGGATCATCGACTTCCTGACGGACCGGAGGCAGCATGTGCGGCTGGGAAAGACTGTCTCAGACTATACTAGCATCAGCACCGGATCACCCCAGGGCTGTGTACTTTCCCCCCTACTCTTCTCCCTTTACACCAACTCCTGCACCTCCAGCCACCAGTCTGTCAAGTTGATCAAGTTTGCGGACGACACCACCCTCATCGGGCTCATCTCCAACGGCGACGAGTCCGCCTACAGGAGAGAGGTGGCCCAGCTGGCGTCCTGGTGCAGCAATAACAACCTGCAGCTGAACGCTCTGAAGACAGTGGAGATGATTGTAGACTTCAGGAAAGTCACTACTCCTCTGCCCCCCCTCACCCTCTCAGGCTCTCCCATCACCACTGCTGATTCCTTCCGCTTCCTAGGCACTACCATCACCAGGGACCTCAAATGGGAGCTGACCATCAGCTCACTCATCAAAAAAGCCCAGCAGAGGATGTTCTTCCTGCGGCAGCTGAGGAAGCTCAAGCTACCCACCAAGATGTTAGTGCAGTTCTACACAGCCATCATCGAGTCCATCCTCACCACCTCCATAACCGTGTGGTACGCAGGAGCCACTGCCAGGGACAGACTAAGGCTGCAGCGCGTCGTGCGCACTGCTGAGAAGGTGATCGGCTGCAAGCTCCCATCTCTCCAGGATCTGTACATCTCCAGGACCCGGAGGCGTGCTGGCCGGATCATAGCCGATCCCTCACACCCTGGTCACGTACTGTTTGCCCCCCTCCCCTCTGGTAGAAGACTTCGGTCCATCCAGACTAAAACCTCCCGTCACATGAACAGCTTCTTCCCCTCTGCCATTAGACTGCTGAACACTAAGTGACTCTCGTGCACCATGTACAGCAGCTCAACCAGACTCATGTCAATCATCACTGTTTTCTTCCTGCATTACCGACTGCACTATATAGTTCTCCACAGTATCTGCTGCTGGCTAATATATATTTTAACTGTTGACCAGTATCACTTAATCTTATCCTACACTTTATTACATGTATAGTTTATTTCTCTTATCTTATCATGTTTAATGTTGCAGCATTGTACCGAGACAAATTCCTAGTTTGTGTACTACATGAACAATGGCAATAAACCTGATTCTGATTCTGATTCTGAGAGTGATTATTTGTTCCCTGCAGGGGGGCTGAGTCTTTTTTCTTGGGGGGTCTACCCCGCCGAGGTGCTCTCGCCAACTGTGCAGGTTCGTCTCTCAACAAGAAGGCAGGTTTAAGTCTGTCAATGCTCACTGTTTCTTTTCTGTCCCCTAAATCAAGCACAAAATGCTTATCACCAGGTTCCAGCACTCTGAATGGTCCATCGTATGGTGGACGGAGGGTTGGTTTTAAAGCTTCATGCCTAACAAAAACGAATTCGGCGTTTTTTAAAGCTTGGGGAAAAAAACCCGTGGAAAAGAGTGATGTGCTGGTCCGGGGAGAGTGTCCGGTCCGTTGCTGCCTAAAAGCCTCATGGCTGGAAGATGCCCTGGCTCTGGGTTCTCTGGTAAAAATTCATCTGGGAGTCTGAGAGGTTGTGCAAAAACTAATTCTGCTGGGGAGGCGTCTAGATCCTCTTTAGGCACAGCACGCAACCCCAATAAAACCCAGGGAAGTTTATTTACCCAATTTGTATCCGTTAGTGAGGCTCTGAGGGCGGCCTTTAAAGATCTGTGAAAGCGCTCGCATAACCCATTAGCCTGAGGGTGATAAGCGGTGGTGCGGTGAATTGTCGCCCCTAAGCTGCTGGCCATGGCTGACCAAAGCTCTGAGACAAATTGAGGCCCCCTATCGGACGTGATGTCTGATGGGACGCCGAAACATGCCACCCAGTTTGTCAAAAAAACGCGAGCGACTTCTGCAGCTGTGGTTGATGCCAGAGGGACCGCCTCAGGCCAGCGCGTAGTACGGTCTATCATTGTTAACAGGTGTGTGAAACCCTGAGACGAAGGTAGTGGTCCCACAAGGTCGACATGAACATGGTCAAACCTCCTGGCTGGGATTCGAAAAGGCTCCAGAGGAGCTTTTGTGTGTTTGTGTATTTTGGCGCGCTGACAAGACATGCAAGTTTTTGCCCATTCCTTTATATTTTTGCGCAGGCCGGGCCACACAAACTTTTCGGCGACCATTTTAACCGAGGCACGCACACCTGGGTGCGTGAGGGAGTGAATTGAGTCGAAAATATGGCGGCGCCATGCAGCTGGGACTACCGGGCGAGGTCGGCCGGTTGAAACGTCGCAGATTAGGGGGGGTACACCGTCGCGTAAACCCCTTTCCTCCAGCCTTAACCCTGTTGGTCCAGACAGGAGTGCGTGCACGTCCACGTCACTGCTTTGCTCCTCTGCCATGGCTGCGTAATCTATCCCTACGTGAATTGGGGCCGCGTACATGTCCGCATTGGCGAAGAGTTCTGCGGCTGAGGTAGTATAATCTGTCTCCTCGCGCTCTGGCGATGTCGCAGCGCGAGAGAGGCAGTCTGCTACCACGTTAAGTTTGCCTGCCACATGTCGAATGTCTGTGGTGAACTCTGAAATTGCAGCTAGCTGTCTTTGTTGCCTGCCTGACCATGGTTCTGAAATTTTAGCCATCGCAAAGGTGAGCGGTTTGTGGTCTACAAAAGCCGTGAAACGCCGCCCTTCTAACCAGAACTGGAAGTGGCGGATGGATAAATGAAGCGCTAGCAGCTCCCTGTCAAAAGTGCTGTATTTACGCTCCGTTTGGTTTAACGATTTGCTGAAAAATGCCAAAGGTTGCCAGGTTCCGCCAACGTGTTGTTCTACAACTGCCCCTATGGCCAGGTCTGAAGCGTCTGTGGTTAGCGCGATGCGGGCCGAGGGATCAGGGTGAACCAACAATGTGGCGTTCGCTAGAGCACTTTTTACTTCCGCGAAGGCGCGTTCGCGCTCCGGGGTCCATTCGACCGCGTTGGAAGGCTTTTGTTTTCTGAGCGCAGTATACAGGGGCTGCATGAGTTGAGCTGCGCGGGGGAGGAAACGGTTGTAAAAATTAACCATTCCCAAAAATTCTTGCAGTGATTTGACCATTTGTGGTTGTGGAAAATTTTTTACTGCGCGAACTTTGTCTGGCAATGGGACTGCCCCCTCTGGTGAAACTCTGTGTCCCAAAAAATCAATTTGTGACACGCCGAATTTGCATTTGGCTGTATTGATTATTAACCCGTGCTCTTCTAGTCTCTGAAAAACCGTAGTGAGGTGTTGTTCGTGTTCTTCCTCCGACGAGCTGGCTACCAGCATATCGTCGAGGTAGACGAACACGAAGGGGAGATCGCGTAATACCGCGTCCATCATCCGCTGAAAGGTTTGAGCAGCGTCTTTGAGGCCAAACGGCATCCGCAAAAATTCAAAAAGACCGAAAGGGGTTATTACAGCCGTTTTAGGAATGTCTTCCGCTCGAACGGGGACTTGGTGATAGCCGCAGACCAGGTCTATTTTAGAAAAAATGCGCGCACCCGCCAGATGTAGTGAGAAATCTTGGATGTGAGGAACTGGGTAGCGGTCATGCGCTGTCGCATTGTTTAATCTGCGGTAATCGCCGCACGGTCTCCAAGAACCGTCAGTTTTCGGGACCATGTGGAGTGGCGATGCCCAGGGGCTTTTCGAGCGTCTAATAATGCCTAATTTTTCCAGGGTGGCAAACTCGTCCCGTGCTATGGCGAGCTTGGTTGCGTCTAAGCGCCGAGCTTTGGCGAATACGGGTGGGCCCGTTGTGGGGATGAAGTGTTCAACCCCGTGTTTCGCTACTGTTGCTGAAAATTTTGGAACTGTGAGAGCTGGAAATTGGGTGAGGAGTTGGTCAAACTTACCTCCTGCTGTTGTGACGCTGGCCTGAACGGGCGGTGGAGAAACTCGAGCTGAGCAGGGGATAGAAGCAAATGACAGTGCATTAACCAAGCACCTATTTGCTAGATCGACTAACAACCCATGTGCACACAAAAAATCAGCACCCAACAAGTTAAAACTCACCGCCGCTACAATAAATGTCCATCTATAGTTGCAGCCGTGAATGCAAAGAGGCAGGCTCCTTTCACCGTAAGTGTCGATGATGGAGCTGTTGGCTGCCATCGCCCCATTTCCCCGGGGACCCATGGCCCGATCTGCGTGGGAAGGGGTGATAAAACTCAGTTGAGCTCCGGTGTCGATCAGGAACTGTCTCCCGGTGTGTCCGTCAGTCACATAAAGAAGTTTATTTTTTTCGCCGAGAACTGCAGCCGTTAATGGTTCTCGGTTTTGGCGTTTTCCCGAACTTGTGAACTTGCAGGGGGGAACGCATTTGTACGCCCCCTCGGCGAAACGGTGGTGGTAATAGCAGATGTCGTTCCGCCTGCTGCGTCTTGGTCGTGTTGCCGCCATGGTGGGCGGGCTCTGCTCGGTTGTCTGTGGTTCTCCGCTGCTCTGGGCATCTGCGGATGCTGCTGTGGCCACCTGTTCCCCGCAGGCGTTGGTGAGTCGCTGCGCTTCTCGGGCCAGCGCGTAGAAGTCCTGCTGGGTGCTGCACCGCATGTTGATCAGCGTCCCTCTCATGTGTGGCGGCAGAGTGCTGAGGAAGATGTGTTGGAAGAGGAAGTTGTCGTTGTCCTCCTCCTTGAGCTGCAGCATGTCCTCCATGAGGGCCTTGGGTCTGCATCCTCTGTGGCCGTAGATCGCCAGGATCTTCTCTGCTCTCTCCTCGGCTGAGGGGACGAAGTTCTCCACGATGGTCGCCTTCAGCTCTCTGTATTTGTCATGGGCGGGCGGCTGTCGGATTATGCTCCGCGCGCATCTTGACGTGGCAGCGTCGAGTTTGGCGACAATGTGATAAAACTTCGTCTCGTCCACCGTTATGCCCGCCAGTTCAAACTGAGCCTCACCTTGCTGGAACCACGAGCTCGGGTCTTCTTGCCAGAATTCTGGCAGCTTGACAGTGACGGCGCTTGTGTGGGCCGTCCTTGATGTGTCTGCCGGGTGAGAGCGCCTTTCTTCTGCTCTCACGGCGGGGCTGGTGCTCGGTTGAGCCCTCTCTTCTGCCGTGGGGGAACGTCTTCCATCTGTTCCCCTGTCTGCATGGGCGCCGGCGCTTGCCTGGGTCGCCTCCGATGAGTCAATCACGGGAGAACGTCTCTGTTCCATTCTCACGTCTGGTCACCAGTGTAGAGGAGCTTGGAATAACAAGGCGATGTGACTTATAAACCAAAGTTTATTATCAGCTTTGCTCCTCTAACAAGTCTCATCTCAGTGCAGAAGCAGAAGTAGAATAAGAGAGCGAACACATTCAGCTCTACATACTTATACCTACACATAACAAAAGACATTGCATATCAAAGCTGACATCCCGCATAAGCTTAATCCCCCCTCCTTTGTCTTCCTACTCCTCCACCTGACCCTGGGTGGTCAGGGCGATCGATCTGGTCTCCACTGCAGCGCCTCGGATGCTCTTTGATCTTCGCTGGCGGTTGAGACCTCTTGTCCTGTTCTGAGGTGTGAAGTCGTTGTACACATGTAATCACCAAACATTCTCACATGCTTATACATATGTAGGTTATGGGATACATGATTAATATAAACCACAGCAACCACTTTTTCCACACAGGGCCATGTAGATTTGGATTTTTTTTCCCCTTAAAAATAAACACCTTCAATTAAAAACTGCATTTTGTGTTTACTTGTACTATCTTTGTCTAATATTTAAATTTGTTTGATGATCTGAAACATACAAGTGTGACAGACAAAAAAATGAGAACTCAGAAAGGGGGCAAACACTTTTTCACACCACTATGCAACTGGGGCATATTTTTCAAATTGCACTTTTTTAAGAATCAGGTCATAATGTTTTGTAAAAGAATGGTTCATTAAATGTAAACATTTCACAATGTACTTGCACTAATTTGCACAAAAAATGGATTTGCCATTATTTTGGTTATTATGCTATTATTCTGTGGGCGGCACGGTGGCGGAGTGGTTAGCACTGCGGCAGCACAGCAACTCACCCTTGGCCAGGGGATCCTGGGTTTGATCCCAGCCTCCGACCAACAGTGATCTGTGTGGAGTTTGCATGTTCTCCCCGTGTCTGCGTGGGTTTACTCCGGGATTTCTCCGGTTTCCTCCCACATGCCAAAAACATGCAAGTTAGGTTAATTGGCATCAAACTGGGGATTCTAAATTGTCCTTAGGTATGACTGTGAGAGTGAATGGTTGTCTGTCTCTCTGTGTTGGCCCTGCGATGGACTGGTGATCTGTCCGGGGTGGACCCTGCCTCTCGCCCAAAGATGCTGGGATAGGCTCCAGCCCCCCCGCGACCCAAAAAGGATTAAGCGGAAGAAGATGAATGAAATGAATGAATGCTATTATTCTACTGGTCTGGCTCACTTGAGATTATATTGGACTGTATGTGACCCCTGAACCAAAATGAGTTTGACAGCTCTGCTGTAAGGTAAAAATACTTTTAAATTTAGGTCAGCATTATTTTTTTTCCACACCCAAAGGAAGAATCAAAAGTTGATTTAAGTATTAATTCTAAATATGCTTTTGAATGCTATATACGTTCTGTAAGCATAGGCCTGCAAAAGCCATTGGTCTGCATAGGTTAAATGCTTTCTAGTTGTATAGAGTAAGTAGAATACTAATAAATAACCAAAATTATCCAGGTAACCACAGAATCATGAAAGACACAAACTGTGAGGCAATTCTTTTATTTAAAAAAATTGCATTCAAGACATTTCAGGATTCCTTGTTGTAGTTCTTGTACAAAAGAACTGATCAAGACCTTATCAAACAACTTATCTGTGTAATATCCACTTACTTTTCTTACATAGAGTTCATAGGGTCTGCTGACATGAAAAACACCATATCTGCTTTTAGTCACTTTTTAAAAATGTGCTAATAGTAATGTGTGAATAAATGTGTGAATAGTAAGTTTCTCCCTTTTCAGTTTAGCAAGTTAAAAGTCTAAATTTGCCAAATCTTCATCAGCACAAAGATTAAAGCCCAACTTGTAATCCCAGAGCTGAGTATACTCATCAAGTACAAAGTTAACTTGACATTAACGATTTCTGAAGCCTGTTTCAAATAATTATATTTTAAGAATCCTTTAAAAATACTTTGGCCGCATATGTGTAATGACAATCAGGAAAGACTCTTTAAATTCTACTAGTGCGTGCCTATAGAAACCAAGTATAAGCAAGTATTTCTGCATGCCCGTGGAAAGCAGGTGTAAGCAAGCATGTCAGCACTTGTTCTTTGATGTCATAGCGAGTCCTATGAGAGCACTGATGATGTTTTAATAATCAATTTATTTATTTGTATCTGATATTTATCATCGACCTGATAATGAAAAAAGCACAGAGTAAAAGTGGCATGTAGAATCCGTGGCTGATCTGATTGTGTTCATATGGCTTTTAGCTTTTCCTAAAACTCTAAATTTAACCTCCAAGCTGTGTTGTAGGAGCATTTTTAATTTATAACCGGTTATGAGAAACAGATTTTTTGATATATATATATATAAAAAAAAAAATTTTCAATCATTTTTGAATCCTATAAAGTCATTATGAGAAACCAATTTTTGATATAAAAAAAAAAATCTGATTTCATTCATTTTTGAATCCTATAAAGTCATCATTCATCCTTCCATCCACACCAACAGACAGCGTCTTTTTTGCTCAGCTCCAGCAGGTTGGCCTCCAGCTGCTCTGCGTCGTCCTGGAAGCGCTCAGTGAAGGAGTGAATTAAACCTGCTGCGCTGCCTTCATACTCCACCAGCTCCACGTCATCACCTAAAAACATACAAAATAAACACTATATTAACTCTACCACAGCAAAACAAACAAAAAACCCCCCCCAAAACCCCCATTATCCTCCATGTTGTACAGTATGAAAATTGAAGAGCAAGTTATTAAGCTAGTTAACCCATTCATAAAGTTGTTCTTGTGCAAACCACTGTGTCAAGTGCTGTTTGTGATAAGTTATAGTTGCAATCTTCTACATATATCTTTAAAAACTATAGTGATTCAGAGAGGTACGGTGAGAGCAAAAATGCATTCGAACAGTGGCCACAACTCTAGTTTAAGTAGTTCAGCTTATAATTTTTCAAACTGGCAGTATTTGAAGTACAGTGAATTAGTCAGGAGCATTTTTGTACATTGCAACACACGGACAAACAGGCCTTCTGTTTAGACTTGACTTAATCATGCCTAAGCATAAGTTGTTCTCTAATGGACTGAAAGACTTCACTCAGCATTGTGTCAAACTCACTGCTCACAGTCTTATCTGCCATACTGAGACTGCTATGATGATGACGATGATAAATCATTTATTATGATAAGTCTTTAAGGCTAGAGCAGTAATTTATTTCCTCATGTCCTTTTTCCCTGCACCTTAATTAGACCTGGGGTCAGCAACCTCGACAATGGAAAGAGCCTTTCTGAGAGACTTTTCTCTTCAAAAAAGAAAAATAAAAAAAATTACAAACAGACATGATAAAACTGCTGAGTCAATAAACATTCTTGTTTATGTGTCCAACCTTTTTACTTAAGGAGCGCTTTTTCTTTTTTTTTTTTTTAACATTTTTCTTATAAGTACATACAGTATATGTACAGTGGTGTGAAAAAGTGTTTGTCCCCTTCCTGATTTCTCATTTTTTTGTATGTTTGTCACATTTAAATGTTTTAGATCATCAAACAAATTTAAATATTAGACAAAGATAACACAAGTAAACACAAAATGCAGTTTTTAAATGAAGGTGTTTATTATTAAGGGGGAAAAAAATCCAAACCTACATGGCCCTGTGCGAAAAAGTGATTGCCCCCTAAACCTAATAACTGGTTGGGTCACCCTTAGCAGCAACAATTGCAATCAAGCGTTTGCGATAACTGGCAATGAGTCTTTTACAGCACTATGAAGGAATTTTGGCCCACTCATCTTTGCAGAATTGGTGTAATTAAGCCACATTGGAGGATTTTCAAGCATTAACCGCCTTTTTAAGGTCAGGCCACAACATCTCAATCGGATTCAGGTCAGGACTTTGACTAGGCCACTCCAAAGTCTTCATTTTGTTTTTCTAGTTATTCTGCATTAATAGAAGCGAATAAGAATAACCCCAGGTTTCTTTTCAACACTATAGCCAGGCTGAAAGAGTCAGGACTCGGTCAGTCCTCGCATCCCTCCTAAGCTTTCTAGTCAGGACTTTCTGAACTTTTTCAATCATAAAATTTTATCTATTAGAGATAAAATCAGTCAGATTCTTCCTACCATAAACTCAAGTACATTAACTACTACAACTCCCTCAATTGATATCTGTTTAGATAAGTTTACTCCAATCAATCTCTTAAGAGTTGGATAAAATAATCTCCTCATCTCAGCCTTCATCTTGCCTTTTGGACCCTATTCCTACCAGGTTATTTAAAATTGTCTTCCCAATTATTGGTAGCCATATTCTTCATCTAATTAATTCTTCTTTAACTCTGGGTTATGTACCACTGGCTTTTAAAATTGCTGTAATTAAACCCTTACTCAAAAAGCCGATGCTCGATCCAGGAGTTTTGGCTAACTATCGACCAATCTCTCATCTGCCTTTCATTTCAAAAATCTTGGAAAGAGTTGTTGCCGTGCAATTGTTTGGACCACTTGCAGGGAGTTTGTTTGTTTGAGGAGTTTCAATCTGGGTTCAGAGTTCATCACAGCACTGAAACTGCCTTCGTGAAGGTCACTAATGACCTCGTTATCACATCTGATAATGGACTTGTTTCTGTTCTTGTCCTTTTAGATATTAGTGCAGCCTTTGACACTATCGATCATGCCATTCTACTTGATAGATTAGAACACTATGTTGGACTAAGTGGAACTCCGCTGCAGTGGTTTAGATCTTATTTGTCTGATAGATTTCAGTTTGTTCACATCAATGATGAATTTTCTTCCAACTCTAAGCTTAGTCACAGAGTTCCACAGGGATCTGTGTTAGGCCCTACTCTTTTTAGTTTATACTATATGCTTCCGTTAGGCAATATCATTAGAAAGCACTGTATACATTTTCATTGTTACGCAGACGACACATAACTATACCTGTCAATGAAGCCCGATGATTGTAATCCATTAGCCAAGTTAGATGCCTGTCTTAAGGATATCAAAGCCTGGATGACTTGTAATTTTCTGCTACAGTGGGGCAAAAAAGTATTTAGTCAGCCACCAATTGTGCAAGTTCTCCCACTTAAAAGATGAGAGGTCTCCAATTTTCATCATAGGTATACCTCAACTATGAGAGACAAAATGAGAAAAAAAAATTCCAGAAAATCACACTGTCTGATTTTTAAATAATTTATTTGCAAATTATGGTGGAAAATAAGTATTTGGTCACCTACAAACAAGCAAGATTTCTGGCTCTCACAGACCTGTAACTTCTTCTTTAAGAGGCTCCTCTGTCCTCCACTCGTTACCTGTATTAATGGCATCTGTTTGAACTTGTTATCAGTATAAAAGACACCTGTCCACAACCTCAAACAGTCAGACTCCAAACTCCACTATGGCCAAAACCAAAGAGCTGTCAAAGGACACCAGAAACAAAATTGTAGACCTGCACCAGGCTGGGAAGACTGAATCTGCAATAGGTAAGCAGCTTGGTGTGAAGAAATCAACTGTGGGAGCAATTATTTGAAAATGGAAGACATACAAGACCACTGATAATCTCCCTCGATCTGGGGCTCCATGCAAGATCTCACCCCGTGGGGTCAAAATGATCACGAAAACGGTGAGCAAAAATCCCAGAACCACACGGGGGAACCTAGTGAATGACCTGCAGAGAGCTGGGACCAAAGTAACAAAGGCTACCATCAGTAACACACTATGCCGTTAGGGACTCAAATCCTGCAGTGCCAGACGTGTCCCCCTGCTTAAGCCAGTGCATGTCCAGGCCCGTCTGAAGTTTGCTAGAGAGCATTTGGATGATCCAGAAGAGGATTGGGAGAATGTCATATGGTCAGATGAAACCAAAATAGAACTTTTTGGTAAAAACTCAACTTGTCGTGTTTGGAGGAGAACGAACACCATACCTACTGTGAAGCATGGGGGTGGAAACATCATGCTTTGGGGCTGTTTTTCTACAAAGGGACCAGGACGACTGATCCGTGTAAAGGAAAGAATGAATGGGGCCATGTATCGTGAGATTTTGAGTGAAAACCTCCTTCCACCAGCAAGGGCATTGAAGATGAAATGTGGCTGGGTCTTTCAGCATGACAATGATCCCATACACACCACCCAGGCAACGAAGGAGTGGCTTCGTAAGAAGCATTTCAAGGTCCTGGAGTGGCCTAGCCGGTCTCCAGCTCTCAACCCCATAGAAAATCTTTGGAGGGAGTTGAAAGTCCGTGTTGCACAGCGACAGCCCCAAAACATCACTGCTCTAGAGGAGATCTGCATGGAGGAATGGGCCAGAATACCAGCAATAGTGTGTGAAAACCTTGTGAAGACTCACAGAAAACGTTTGACCTCCGTCATTGCCAACAAAGGGTATATAACAAAGTATTGAGATGAACTTTTGTTATTGACCAAATACTTATTTTCCACCATAATTCGCAAATATTAAAAATCAGACAATGTGATTTTCTGGATTTTTTTTTTTTTCTTTCTTATTTTGTCTCTCATAGTTGAGGTATACCTATGATGAAAATTGGAGACCTCTCTCATTTTTTAAGTGGGAGAACTTTCACAATTGGTGGCTGACTAAATACTTTTTTACCCCACTGTATTAAACTCAGATAAGACTGAAGTCATTCTTGTTGGCCCAAAACACCTTAGAAATTCCTTTCCAAATCATGCTCTTTGTTTAGATGCCGCCACTCTCACTCTGAATAGTTCTGTGAGGAACCTTGGAGTTATTTTTGATCAAGATCGGTCCTTTAATTCACATATTAAATTTGTTTCTAAGACTGCCTTCTATCATCTGCGCAATATTGCCAAGATTAGGAGCATCTTGTCTCTGAATGATGCTGAGAAACTGATCCATGCCTTTGTCAGCTCTCGATTAGATTATTGTAACTCGTTATTATCAGGTTGTCCTAAAATATCCTTTATAAAATCTTCAGTTGATCCAAAATGCTGCTGCAAGAGGTCTAACTGGTTCTAGAAAAAGAGATCATATCTCCCCGGTTCTGTCCTCCCTTCATTGGTTTCCCACAGAATTTAGAATTGAGTTTAAAATCCTTCTTCTCACTTTCAAAGCTCTTAATAATCAGGCCCCCTTATATATAAAAGATCTGATATTACCTTACCATCCTAATAGAGCACTACGCTCCCAAAATGCTGGATTACTTGTAATGCCCAGAATCTCCAAATGTACATTGGGAAGCAGAGCCTTCTGCTATCAAGCTCCTTCTCTGTGGAAACAGTTACCACTCTGGGTCCGGGAGTCAGACTCGGTCTGTTTTTAAGAACAGCGTAAAATCCTTCCTTTTTAATATAGCCTACGATTAGGGAGGGATTTTGTGTCTCTTAACCCCGCTTCTGTTTTATGTCTGCCCTCTTCATCCTCTCCATTCCCTCACCCCCCGCCAGTCGCAGCAGATGACTGCCCCTTGCTGAGCCTGGTTCTGCTAGAGGTTTCTTCCAGTTAAATGGGAGTTTTTCCTCTTCACCTTCGCTAAGTGCTTGCTCACAGGGGGTCGTCTGATTGCCGGGTCTTTCTGAAATTGTGGGGTTTTCTCTGCATTTTCAGGTTCAGGTTCAGGTTACTTTATTTGTACCCGTAGGTACATAGCTTTTGTAGAGCTATGAGATGACTTCTGTTGTGATGTGGCGCTATATAAATAAAGCTGAATTGAAATGAATTGAATTGAAAGCCTCCTTCAAAATGTTGAGTAACGATGTTCTAATCATGCGCACCTGGTGTGATACACCTGTGTATGATCTGAGACATTTTAAGTCGGAATAAATGTGGGGGTGTCCTAATTTATTTCTCACCAGGAATTGCATGTTTTTAGAATTACATTTTACAGAAAATTTAAAAAGGTCTTTTCTTCAGTTTTGTTTAGTTATATTACTTGAATCTCCCAGTATTGTTAAAATTGATATTAAATATCCATATGTCCAAATATGTAAAAAACAAAAACAAAACAGACAAAACATATCATCACTTCCTGTGTTGCTGGCTGTCTGTGGTTTGCTCTCCTCATTCTCCCGAGGACTTTGCCTTTAATTGTACTTTAATCACTTTTTTCCATCTACCGTTAGCGCTCACTTCTGTTTATCAAGCCTCTTGCACCTGTGTGCACACTCAGTGTCATCTAATCACCCTCTTTAGCCTTCTGTTCACCTTTCATCAGTGTTTTTGTTAGCTTCGGGTTAGCCACTAGCTATGGCTACTAGCTCTCCTTCCTCTCCTCCTCTGGTGTGCTCTCTCTGTCAGATGTTTTAGCTACACCTCTGCCTCTTTTAGTGATAACAGTAAATGTAATAAATGTTGTCTTTTTGAGGCGCTCGAGGCAAGGCTGTCTGATTTGGAATCCCGGCTCCGCTGTATTGAAACACCGTCTGTGCCAGTTAATAACGACGGACGTCCCCTAGCTGCAGCAGAGCTCCCTAGCATAGGGCGGCCTGTTAGCAGTCCTCCGGTCCTCCTCAGGAGCGAGGAGACTGGGTGGGTGACGGTGAGAACGAAGCCTCACCGCAAAGCCCCAGTAAACCACCAACCTGTTCATGTTTCTAATCGCTTTTCCCCGCTCAGCGACACACCCGCTGATGAAAAAACTCTGATCATTGGCGACTCTGTAGTCAGAAACGTGAACCTAGAGACTCCAGCGGCCATAGTCAAATGCATTCCTGGGGCCAGAGCAGGCGACATTGAGTCAAGTTTGTAAATGCTGGCTAAAAGTAACTGTAAATACTCCACTGTGGAGTGTGTGAAATAAGAGGCAGATTCATGGACAGACGGTTTATTACACGCTTCACATCTCACAAGCACAGAACAGAATGAATAATTTCAACAAGCTCTCCTCTCTTAACTGAACTCTCTCTTCACACGTTTCATGGCATTACTCATCACACAGCATGACATTTACATTACACTGCATTCAACCCCCTATGTCCCTAACTCCTTCCTGCTATCTCGCCAGGAACTCCCTGGGCATTGTTCTCCCATGTTTATTCACTGTCTCTTCCTGAGATACTGCATAACCTGACTCCCTATACCACAACTGTTATCCACGCCGGCATTAATGACGTCCGACTCCGGCAGTCGGAAGTCACAAAAGTTAACGTGGAATCGGTGTGTGACTTTGCCAAAACAATGTCTGCCTCTGTTGCGTTCTCTGGGCCCCTCTCCAATCTGACCAGTGATGACATGTTTAGCCACTTGCCATCTTTCAACTGCTGGCTGTCTGTGTGGTGTCCTGCAAACAATGCGTGCTATAATGACAATTGGAACTCATTTTGGGGAAAACCTGGTGTTATTAGACGAGACGGCGTCCATCCCACTTTGGATGGTGCGTCTCATTTATCTAACAATCTGCCATCATTTTTATCGAAATTTCCAAAACCTTGACAACTCAGAGTTGGGACCAGGAAGCAGAGTCGTAATCTTCCATGCCTCTCTGCAGCTCCTCTTCATCCGCCACCCCTCAACTTAGTCCCTGCCTTCCCCATCAGAGAATCACTGTCTGCTCTCTCCAAAGTAAATACAAATATAATGTATAAGCATCCCAAAGTGATTAAACAAAAAATTGGTAAAACTCAAATTAAACATGAAGCCTCTAAATTTAATGATTTGGCCTCTGTTCCTCCTCATAATTTAAAAATTAAATGTGGCTTGTTAAATATTAGGTCTCTAACTCCCAAGTCTCTGCTCGTCCATGATCTGTTAATTGATCATCAGACTGATTTAATATCCCTTACAGAGACTTGGTTAGGGCAAGAGGATTATGTTGGTTTAAATAAATCAACTCCCTCTCGTTATTTAAACTGTCAAAATCCCAGAAGTTCTGGTTGTGGAGGAGGAGTAACGACAATTTACCATTCCAAGTTACTAGTTAATGTAAAGCAAAAAACACATTATAATTCCTTTGAGGGCCTGGTCTTCAGTATTGGGCATTTTAGCAATTTTAGGCTAAACCCAATTTTATTTGCCATAGTGTATCATCCTCCATCAACCTACTCAGAGTTTTTATCCGAATTTGCCAAATTCTTAGCTGATTTAGTGCTGAAATCAGAATAATTATAGTAGGGGACTTTAATATACATGTAGATGTAGATAGTGATTGCCTTAATTTGGCATTTAATTTAACATTAGACTCGATGGGGTTTTCTCAGAAAGTAGGAAATTCTACCCATCATCTCCACCATACGTTGGACCTTGTTCTGACATATGGCATAGAAATAGAACAACTGGTAGTGTCTCCTCATAACCCTGTACTGTCAGACCATTGTCTGCTAACTTTTGATTTTACTATTTCTGACTATTTGGTGCCTAAGGAAAAATATTACTAAAGTAGATGCCTCTCAGACGATGCTGTTACCAAATTTATGCAGATTGTTTCCTCTATGCCATGTGTCAACACAACGGAAATAAGCTATAGACAGCTTGCTCCTTCTGTAATTGATAACATGGTAGATAGTATTACAGCTTCTCTGCATCAGACGCTAGACATGGTGGCCCCTTTAAAAAAGAAAAAGTCTAATCAGAGATTTCTAACTCCTTGGTTCAACACAGAAACTCATAGCTTAAAACAGAAGACTCGTCAATTAGAAAGAAAATGGCGCTCCACTAATTTAGATGAAATTTATTTAGCTTGGAGAAATCATCTTTTAATTTATAAAAAATCTCTGAGAAAAGCTAGAACAAGTTATTATTCTGCATTAATAGAAGAGAACAAGAATAATCCCGGGTTTCTTTTCAGCACTGTAGCCAGGCTGACAAAGAGTCAGGACTCTGTCAATCCTAGCATTCCCTTAGAGCTTACTAGTCAGGACTTTATGAACTTTTTCAATAATAAAATTTCATCTATCAGAGATAAAATCAGTCAGATTCTTCCCACCGTTAACTTAAATACAGTAACTACTACAACTCCTTCAATTGACATCTGTTTGGATCAGTTTACTGCAATTGACCTTTTAGAGTTAGACAAAATAGTTTCCTCATCCAAGCCTTCAACTTGTCTTTTAGACCCTATTCCTACCAGGTTATTTAAAGAAGTCTTCCTACTTATTGGTAGCTTTATTCTTCAAATAATCAATTCTTCATTAACTTTAGGCCATGTACCGCAGGCTTTTAAAACTGCTGTAATTAAACCCTTACTCAAAAAGCCAACGCTGGATCCAGGAGTTTTAGCTAACTATAGGCCAATCTCTAATCTCCCTTTCATTTCAAAAATCTGTGAAAGATTACGCAATTATTTGACCACTTGCAGGGAAATGGTCTATTTGAAGAGTTTCAATCTAGAATCCATCATCGTACCGAAACAGCCTTAGTGAAGGTCACTAATGACCTCCTGATTGAATCTGATAATGGACTTGTTTCTGTGCTTGTCCTTTTAGACCTTAGTGCAGTTTTTGATACTATCGATCATAATATTCTACTTGATAGATTAGAACACTATGTTGGACTTAATGGAACTTCGTTGCAGTGGTTTAAATCTTGTTTATCTGATAGGTTCCAGTTTGTTCATGTCAGTAATGAGTTTTCTTTCAACTCAAAGCTCAGTCATGGGAGTTCCACAGGGATCTGTGCTAGGCCCTACTCTTTTTAGTTTATACAGTGGGGTAAAAAAGTATTTAGTCAGCCACCAATTGTGCAAGTTCTCCCACTTAAAAGAGGAGAGAGGTCTAAAATTTTCATCATAGGTATACCTCAACTATGAGAGACAAAATAAGAAAAAAAAAAAAAATCCAGAAAATCACATTGAAGGATTTTTAATGAATCTCAGTACTCTGTTATATACCCTTTGTTGGCAATGACAGAGGTCAAACATTTTCTGTAAGTTTTCACAAGGTTTTCACACACTGTTGCTGGTATTTTGGCCCATTCCTCCATGCAGATCTCCTCTAGAGCAGTGACGTTTTGGGGCTGTCACTGGGCAACACAGACTTTCAACTCCCTCTAAAGATTTTCTATGGGGTTGAGATCTGGAGACCGGCTAGGCCACTCCAGGACCTTGAAATGCTTCTTACGAAGCCACTCCTTCATTGCCCGGGCAGTGTGTTTGGGATCATTGTCATGCTGAAAGACCCAGCCATGTTTCATCTTCAATGCCCTTGCTGGTGGAAGGAGTTTTTCCACTCGAAATCTCACGATACATGGCCCCATTCATTCTTTCCTTTACACAGATCAGTCGTCCTGGTCCCTTTGCAGAAAAACAGCCCCAAAGTATGATGTTTCCACCCTCATGCTTCACAGTAGGTATGGTGTTCTTTCTCCTCCAAACACGACAAGTTGAGTTTTTACCAAAAAGTTCTATTTTGGTTTCATCTGACCATATGACATTCTCCCAATCCTCTTCTGGATCATCCAAATGCTCTCTAGCAAACTTCAGATGGGCCTGGACATGTACTGGCTTAAGCAGGGGGACACGTCTGGCACTGCAGGATTTGAGTCCCTGGTGGCGTAGTGTGTTTCTGATGTAGTCTTTGTTACTTTGGTCCCAGCTCTCTGCAGGTCATTCACTAGGTTCCCCCATGTGGTTCTGAGATTTTTGCTCACCGTTCTCGTGATAATTTTGACCCCACGGGGTGAGATCTTGCGTGGAGCTCCGGATCGAGGGAGATTATCAGTGGTCTTGTATGTCTTCCATTTTCTAATAATTGCTCCCACAGTTGATTTCTTCACACCAAGCTGCTTACCTATTGCAGATTCAGTCTTACCAGCCTGGTGCAGGTCTACAATTTTGTTTCTGGTGTCCTTTGACAGCTCTTTAGTCTTGGCCATAGTGGAGTTTGGAGTCTGACTGTTTGAGGTTGTGGACAGGTGTCTTTTATACTGATAATGAGTTCAAACAGGTGCCATTAATACAGGTAACGAGTGGAGGACAGAGGAGCCTCTTAAAGAAGAAGTTACATGTCTGTGAAAGCCAGAAATCTTGCTTGTTTGTAGGTGACCAAATACTTATTTTACTGAGGAATTTACCAATTAATTCATTAAGAATCCTTCAATGTGATTTTCTGGATTTTTTTCTCCTCATTTTGTCTCTCATAGTTGAAGTATACCTATGATGAAAATTGGAGACCTCTCATCTTTTAAGTGGGAGAACTTGCACAATTGGTGGCTGACTAAATACTTTTTTGCCCCAGTGTATATGCTTCCGTTAGGCAACATTATTAGAAAGCACTGTATACATACTAATTGTTATGCAGATGACACAATTATACCTGTCAATGAAGCCAGATGATAGTAATCAATTAGCCAAGTTAGAAGCCTGTCTTAAGGAAATCAAAGCATGGATGACTTGTAATTTCCTGCTATTAAATTCAGATAAGACTGAAGTCAATCTTGTTGGTCCAAAAAACCTTAGAAATACCTTTCCAAATCAAACTTTTAGTTTGGATGCAGTTACTCTTTCTCTTAATAGCTCTGTGAGGAACCTTGGAGTTATTTTTGATCAAGATTTGTTTTTCAATTCACATATTAAATTTGATTCTGAAACTGGCTTCTATCATTTGCGTAATATTGCCAAGATTAGGAGCATCTTGTCTCAGAGTGATGCTGAGAAACTGATCCACGCTTTTGTTAGCTCTAGATTAGATTATTGTAACTCTTTATTATCAGGTTTATGGGTAACCCCCACAACAGCCACGGACAAGCAGAGCGCTCAGCTGGGGCAATTAGCAGAACAATGAGATGTGTGTATTGATATCGATAGGCAGCCGCTCTTTGTCTAGCTTCTTCCTGCCAGTTCCGCTGTTGATATGTATGACTCAAATGCAAACGTTCATGCTTCCTGCTCTGACTGTGATGCAGATGTCCCATGCCTTTCATGTATCGTCTGTAACTGGGTATAAAAACTGCATTGCTCTGTAACTCTCTCTCTCTGACCACTGCTCCTGACGACACGCATTCTGTGTCTCCTCACGAGAGCCTGAGGACCCGCTCCAGCCCGCCTACACAGGGCTGGAGTGAGTTCTATGATGGCGGGATGAATGATAATAAACTCCCTCAAAAACTCTCAGTTTGCTGCCTATTATTTCATGCCGCCACATTGGTGACCCCGTGAAAGAACACGCTGACTACGAACGACGCAGCCCCGGCGGTGACTCTCCGACGACAAGAGAACGCAGCAGCCTGACGCAAATGATCTGCCCTCCCTTCTGCCACACGGGAGATCTCGACGCAGAGCCACCACCAGGCGAACTCTCCGGAGCTCATCCACGACCGGGAAAGCTGCAGAAAGCGTCATTGTGCGATCCCCGCCTGAGAGCTGCACATCCACGCTGGGACCGGCCGCTCTCACAGCTCCTCCACACGAGAGCGCACGCACCTCGTCCTCTCTCCACGACGGCGACCTCCAGGGCCAACAGAGAACGCAGCGCGTGGACCTGAACGCACCACGACCCGACACAGCGAACGACGCAACAGCTTACAGGGATGACCATCGACGCCGACGACGCTGATCTCCAGCAAGCTCCCTGACCCTGACTCGCCTCTACAGCGGACCTGCCATGCACCGAACCCCACACGCACTCCGGGGGGTTATGAGGACAGCGCACCACGCACGGGACAATACCGGCTTCACACAGACCACCATCGTCCTTCGCCGCTGCACACAGAGCCTTCAGGGCTGCTCACACACCTGAAGCACGCACGCAGCTCGCTCACAGGATTTTGTAATGGTCTCAGCCACACCGCACAAGGGAATTCAGCCGTCAGCTGTCCCCGAGGACTTTAGGACTGCGCACGCACCTAAAGTCAACATGCCAAGTCCCTCACACTGCTGCAGCTCCTTTTTTTCTTCATGGCCGCGAGAGGAGTCAGAGACAAATTTTTCTTCTTACAGCTGCTGTGGACCTCCGCACGTTCAACGGGACAGCCCCTCAACATCGCGGATCCACAGGCAATTTTTGCGCGGCCCAGACAATTTCGCCATTCCGGGCCGGCACTTGCTACCCCCACCCCCCTCCCTCCACCGCCGCCTGCAGCGAGCTTCCCCCGCAGCTCGCTCCCAAAGCCGGACTATCGAGGCCTCAGCTTCCCGCTGAGCCCTCTGGGGGGGAGTGTATGGGTAACCCCCACAACAGCCACGGACAAGCAGAGCGCTCAGCTGGGGCAATTAGCAGAACAATGAGATGTGTGTATTGATATCAATAGGCAGCCGCTCTTTGTCTAGCTTCTTCCTGCCAGTTCCGCTGTTGATATGTATGACTCAAATGCAAACATTCATGCTTCCTGCTCTGACTGTGATGCAAATGTCCCATGCCTTTCATGTATTGTCTGTAACTGGGTATAAAAACTGCATTGCTCTGTAACTCTCTCTCTCTCTGACCACTGCTTCTGACGACACGCATTCTGTGTCTCCTCACGAGAGCCTGAGGACCCGCTCCAGCCCGCCTGCACAGGGCTGGAGTGAGTTCTATAATGGCGGGATGAATGATAATAAACTCCCTCAAAAACTCTCAGTTCGCTGTTTATTATTACATACCGCCACAAGGTTGTCCTAAAACATCTCTAAAAAGTTTTCAGTTGATCCAAAATGCTGCAGCAAGAGTTTTAACAGGTACTAGAAAGAGAGATCATATCTCTCCGGTTCTGGCCTCCCTTCATTGGCTTCCCATAGTTTAGAATGTGTCCCATTTACACAGGGTGCGTGTGAAGCGCCTAGTGCAGTAGTATAGTAACGTAGAGATGTTTGTAGATAGTGCATGTTGCATGGCATATGTTGCATGTTGCTTTCTGCTTGCTGCTCTGCTTACAGCTACCGCCACCAGCTATCCCCCATCAGGGGTGAAAAGAGGAGCCGAGTGCGTAAGTCTCCTCCTGCTGGTACATAGCCTCTCCACCACCAAGACCCCTGCAGTGCCTCCTCGTGGCCACACATGGTAACTGGGTACCCTGCGGTCCCAGGCTAAACTGGAGGGGATCTCGGAGCAGTAGGGGGCCCCAGAGACGTGGCGAATAGGCCCATCCTGTGTGGACACGCCCTGACGCCCGTCAACCCCTGCCCCAACTATGGGTAAATAGCCCCACTGCCTTGTGGGTAATCTATTAAGGTGAAGGCTAAGGGAGCAACCCCTGACAGAAAAGCAATGTGCTGGTGGTGCGAAAAAGGCGGGACTTAAAAGACCAAGGACCCGAGCGCGCCCCCTACGGCACTCTAAATAATTCAATGCGCAGGTGTCCACCTCTGACTATGGTGGGCCTTACCTTCCTGGACATCTGGTTGAAGTCTGGCGGCGACAGGGTGTGTGGCGACGGGAGCAGGTATGAATGTTACTGGGAGCTCGTAGCTATAATCCTGCACGTCAGCAGCACAGGGCTATCATGGTCGCTAACAGCTGGGGTGGCAGCTGTTTTCGGCAGACCCCTGTGTGATTGAGCAGCCCTATTTAGGACAGCACTGCTCACCCCAACTGGGGAGGGGCCAAAAAAAAGTGGCCTAAAAATTGCCCACTCACCTTCCCCTGAACAGGTTACTGCACCTGTTGGGTCATTCCACCTCTGCGGTCGAAACAATAAAAAGAGAACATGCAACCTAAAACTGGCAACATGGAATGTAAGGACACTCCTGGATCAAGGTTCTGATAGACCCCTTAGGAGAACAGCTCTGGTTGCTGCTGAACTGAGTCGCTATTGATATTGCTGCACTGAGTGAGACCAGGCTCCTAGATGAGGGCTCTTTAACAGAGGAAGGGATGGGCTACACATTCTTCTGGAGGGGTTACCCCTCGGGAGAAAAACATCTGCATGGTGTAGGACTGGCCATCAAAAACACCCTTCTACCAAGACTCAGTGAAACACCTGTTGGCATTGATGAGAGACTGATGGCACTCCGTATCCCCCTGGTTAAGAATCGCTTTGCTACACTTCTTAGTGCCTATGCACCGACCCTGCCATCGGAGAGTGAGGCCAAGGATTCCTTCTACCAGTTACTGGACGAAACTCTTCGCCGGATCCCCAAGAATGACAAGATCTTCTTACTTGGAGATTTTAACGCCAGAGTGGGTCAGAACAATCAGATATGGAGTGGAGTGCTTGGCAGACACGGAGTTGGCCAGGCTAACGCAAATGGAGTGAGATTGCTCACTCTCTGCTCTGAGCATAACCTGACCATAACCAACACCATCTTCCAGCAAAAGGCCAAATACAAAATATCATGGATGCACCCTCGCTCTAAACACTGGCACCTGATTGATTACATCATTGTGAGGCGCAGTGACATCAGAGATGTCCACATCACCCGTGCCATGAGAGGTGCAGAATGCTGGACAGATCACCGGCTGATCGTGGCCAAGGTCCACATGCAAGTGCGCCCCCCCTTGCGACTACAAGGGCCCAAAAGGAGGAAACTTGATTGCTCCCGTCTGGCAAATCTGGATGTAAGAAATGACTTTTGGCGCTCCCTGGTTGAGAAACTGGGGGGGGGGGGGGGGGGGGGGGGGGGTTGGAGCATTTCCTGAGTCTGCCTGAGAAGACCATGGACCAGAAGTGGGACTTTATCAGCTCGGCTCTTTGTGAGGCAACAGCCCAAACGATTGGCTATAAGAGAAAGAACCACCAAGACTGGTTTGATGACAACTCGGACACCATCCACGACTTGTTGGAGGACAAGCACAGAGCACATCAGGCAACCTTAAGGAACTCCTCATCCATTATCATCAGGCATCAGTGGCAGAGAGCTCGGCGGGATGTACAAAGGGCTACTCGGACAATGCAGAACGGGTGGTGGACAAAAAAGGCACATGAAATCCAGGCCTTTGCCGATAAAAATGACATGCATAATTTTTATAATGCTATCAAGAAGATTTACGGCCCAACAAATCGCTGCATCACTCCCCTGAAAACAGCAGATGGGCTGAGAATCCGAAAGGATCAGCCTAACATCTTGCTGAGATGGGCTGAACACTTTAGTACCCTGCTTAACCAGGACTCAGATGCAGACCCCACTGTTCTCGACGACTTGCCTACACTTCCTCCGATGCAAGACCTGGATCAGTCCCCAACCTTCCTGGAGGTTCTATCAGCTACCCGCTCTCTCAGAAACAACAAGTCCCCTGGTAATGACAACATCCCTGCCGAGCTGTTGAAACAAGGAGGCTACTTGTGTACAAAAACCCTGCACAAGTACACTACCGTTCAAAAGTTTGGGGTCACTCAGACAATTATTTTGTGTTTTCCATGAAAAGTCACACTTATTTACCACCATGAGTTGTAAAATGAATAGAAAATATAGTCAAGACATTGACAAGGTTAGAAATAATGATTTGTATTTGAAATAATTTTTTCCTTCAAACTTTGCTTTAGTCAAAGAATCCTCCATTTGCAGCAATTACAGCATTGCAGACCTAACATGATTGCACAAGGGTTTTCTAATCATCCATTAGCCTTCTGACGCAATGAGCAAACACATTGTACCATTAGAACACTGGAGTGATAGTTGCTGGAAATGGGCCTCTATACACCGATGTAGATATTGCACCAAAAACCAGACATTTGCAGCTAGAATAGTCATTTACCACATTAGCAATGTATAGAGTGTATTTCTGATTAGTTTAAAGTTATCTTCATTGAAAAAAAGTGCTTTTCTTTCAAAAATAAGGAAATTTCTAAGTGACCCCAAACTTTTGAACGGTAGTGTACATCACCAAGGTCTGGGCCGATGATAACATCCCACAACAATGGAGAGACGCCACAATTGTTACCATTTATAAAAACAAGGGTGACAAGGCTGTCTGCGGCAACAGCAGGGGTATTTCTCTCCTTGCTGTTGCTGGTAAGGTCCTGGCGAAGGTGATGCTTCACAGGCTGATCAACAACATCACAGAATCAGTGCTGCCTGAATCGCAATGCGGTTTCAGGAAGGGCAGGAGCTCGGTGGACATGATTTTCACTGCTCGGCAGCTGCAGGAGAAATGTTGTGAGCAACACCAGGACCTGTTCATGGCCTTTGTCGATCTCTCCAAAGCTTTCGACACTGTCCATAGAGAACTCCTATGGGAAGTTCTTCTTAAGTTTGGCTGCCCCAGTAAGTTTGTCAATATCCTCTGCCAATTTCATGATGGTATGACTGCTCGGGTGACTATAGGAGGACAGGAATCTCCTTCCTTCCCCGTTTGTACAGGGGTTAGGCAGGGGTGTGTATTAGCACCAGTACTTTTTAACATCTTCCTGCTCTGTGTCACCCAGCTTCTCCACAAGGAGATTGAGGACAGCAACGGTGTAACAGTGGACTTCCATCTAGATGGCAACCTTTTTAATATAAGGAGGCTCCAGGCAACCACCAAACTGCAAAGGGTGAGAGTCACTGAGCTACAGTATGCAGATGACTGTGCTCTGGTATTTCATAGCCCACAAGATCTCCAGTCTGTTCTTACTGCTGCGGTGAGAGCATACAGCAGGATGGGACTGACGGTGAACACCATCAAAACAGAGGTCGTCTGCCAATGGAGCACCAATATCCCATCTACTCCACCTACCTTCACTGTTGCTGGGGAACAGCTGTCTGTTGTTCCATCTTTCAAGTACCTGGGGAGCATCCTCTCTGTAGACAACACCATTGACAGTGAGGTCCAGAACAGGATCAGGCAGGCATCAGCTTCTTTTGGGAGACTCCGGCGTTGGGTCTTCCAGAACAAGAACCTCCATCTCCAAACAAAGATCTCTGTTTACCAGGCAGTCTGTGTCACTACTCTCCTCTACAGCTGTGAATCCTGGCTGACTTACAGCCGCCACATTAGGGATCTAGAGCGGTTCCATATATGCTGCCTTCAGCGCATCCTGGGAATCACCTGGCGTGACCATGTGCCTCATTCTGAGATACTCTTTAAGACCAGCTGTAGGAGTATTGACGCAACGATCACCCAGCACCAGCTACGCTGGCTGGGACATGTGGTGAGGATGCCCCCAAACCGGCTGCCTCGCAGAGTGTTATATGGCCAGCTACACCATGGTCTACGGTCTGCTGGAGGGCAGAAGAAGCGCTACAAGGACCAGCTAAAGATGGCCTTAAAGAAGTGCAGGATCAGACCTGAGGCTCTGGAGGAGGCTGCTACTGACCGGAACACCTGGCTACAGCAGTGCCTTGTGGGGACCCGTATGATGGAGGAGGACAGAACAGCCAGGAGACAGGAGAGAAAACTGAGGAGGAATGCACCTGCAGCCCCTGCTGCCACTACTGCAACTTTTACATGCCCTACCTGCAATAGGACATGTGGGTCCAGGATAGGACTACACAGCCATCAAAGGACTCACCGATAGAAGTGGACGTCATCATCGGACTCGATGGACAACCGCAAGCAAATAGTTTAGAATTAAGTTTAAAATCCTTCTTCACACTTTCAAAGCTCTAAACAATCAGGCCCCTTTTTATTTAAAAGAACTGATATTACCTTATTATACTAACAGAGCACTACGCGCCCAAAATGCTGGATTACTTGTAATACCTAGAATCTCCAAAAGTACGATGGGGGCAGAGCCTTCAGTTACCAAGCTCCTCTTTTGTGGAACCAGCTGCCAATTGGGATTCGGGAGTCAGACTCGGTCTCCGTTTTTAAGAATAGGGTTAAAACCTTCCTTTTTGATATAGCCTACAATTAGGGAGGGATCATGTGTTTCTGAACCCTCCCTTAGTTATGCTGCTATTAGGTTTAGACAGCCGGGGGCCCTCCACTAATTGCACTGGGCTTCACTCCTTTCTTCAGTCTCAGTGAAATATTTTTTTTTTTTTCTGGTCATTAACATCTGTTTGTTCTCACCCATAGATTGAGTCCCCATCGTGCTGTTTGCTCTCTACATGTCTGTTCTTTTCATCTTCTCTATCCCCTCACCCCCCAGCCAGTCGCAGCAGATGACTGCCCCTCCCTGAGCCTGGTTCTGCTGGAGGTTTCTTCCTGTTAAAAGGGAGTTTTTCCTCTCCACCATCGCCAAGCACTTGCTCACAGGGAATCGCCTGATTGCTGGGGTCTTTCTGCAATTGTGGGGGTTTCCCCTACAGTTGAAAATGCTATAAGATGACTGTTGTTGTGAAATGGCGCTATATAAATAAAGTTGAATTGAGTTGAGACTTTCATAGGGTGTCCTAATTTTTTCACATGACTGTATGTGCCCGTAGATCACATAAATATGCCCCGCCTCTTGTTTGTTGCTGTTGTGAGGGGCTTGGGTGCATGTATATCTACTGTATATGCATACATAGCACGTCACTTGTGTGACATTTGAATGTTTTGTTTTGTAGCACCTTAACTCTTGCACTTTTGCATATACACTTTGTGCAGTTTATTGCACATGTATGTATACATTTTCATGTATGTTGGGTTGTGTGTTTTTGTGACCCACCGGGGGACTACAGATGCAAACTAGCAGTATTGCTCAATCTGGCATACTTACATTTGTATTAATGTTCATTAGTATATAATGTCCCTTTCAAATAAATATTAAACTTAAATGTTTTGGCCATTTCTGTTAAAACAAACTGTTTTCTTAGACATTTTCAACACTTTCCTCTTATTTTTTATGAAAACATGGATTTTTTTAAAATGCAAATTTGAGAATTTTTCCCCATTGTAAATTTGCATTTTTTTTTCCTTCTTGTAATTTGATGTTATTATTTAATTACTGTCAAAGCCAGAGAACTGAAAGAAAAAAGCATGTGTAATAACTTTGTATTAGTCGCTTAACCACAGTCCTGGTGGCAGAATAAATATGACTGGTGCTTGCATGTGTGAAAATGAACTTTCCCCATCAGTTGCAGTTACATACCATTGACTACAGTGTTGGCCTGAACGAACATCTTGCGGGCTTCCTTCCTCAGTAGCACCGTCTCCCGCAGATGCAAAAAGTTGTGAGTGTTGCTGTCGCTGACAGCAGAGTAGCCTTCATAGAGAGCCCTGCCTCCTTCCACATCTGCTGTCGACTTAAAAACCTGCAAACCGGAGGAGAAATCACATTGTTGACAAATGGAGTGTTGAGGTGGGTAAAAGCCATAACGTGGATCTGTGAAAACTCCTCCTCCATTAAAACCTTCAGCTGCCCTGTCCAGTTTAGATACTTTATCAAGGCTAACAGTACAGCGGTGCAGAGATATCAAGTGATCACAAATGTAGCATTCTCTCTTGTTTCACACAGTATAGTTGTGGCAAGCCACCATCTACCCGAAGCATCTGGTTTTAAGGCGCCAGAGATCCGCCCTCGCCCCTTCTCCTATTAGTAAAAGCAGTTCCGCCGGGCTTAGAGACTAAACCACACGGGCAGGCTAGGAGTTGGACTTAGTTGTCAGAGGCTTTTCGAGACGCACGCCATAAGGAGCATTTTATGAGCACTGGGAGCTTAACCCCAGTGTCGCTCCTGGCAATGACAACCTTGGAAACCAGATGCTTCGGGTAGATGGTGGCTCGTCAACCTGGGAAGGTAGCCCATCTAGGGGAAGGTAAACCCTGATTTCAAACCTCTGCTGCCTTGCGGCATACCCGGTCACGGGAAAGGCTTCGGGAGTCAACCCTGAGGAAAAATCCGGAGTCGGAGCCCCTAAGGCAGTTCTATGTTGTGCTCAACATCGTTCTGGCAGCTCCTGCAACGGCGCTGGTGCCAAACTGTAGCAGCCCTGCTGTTCCTTTGGATTCATCAGTGACGTGGAGAGGGGGGACATGCTGCATGGGCAACATCTTGTCCTCCATATCTTCCTGCCTAGGCTTGAATCCTACCAACGCCCAACGCTGGAAGGTAGAACACCGGATCACTGGAGAGGACACTCCAGCTTCGCCTTTGGCGTAGACAAAACACGGGGAATGACAGTTACCGGTTATAAGCCACTGCTCAACTGGCGTAGAGCGTGGCGCCAGGGGTTGTTCCTGACGGTGGGAGGGATCATCAGATCTCACTGGACAGCTACCGCCCGCCTCAAGCTGGGCAGCCCCCAGCCAATAAGGTGTTGTCCCGCCACAGCTTGCTTTCCTCATTGGGTGCATGGGGATAAGGAGAAATCCAAACAGCAGGCTGAGAACCTTCGCACCAGGCAAGACAATAAAACAAAAGAGACCAACTCTAAAACTGGGAACTTTGAACGTCCGCACTATGATGACAGGACTCGCTGCTAACCTAAAGGACATCAACGACACCAGGAAGACTGCCATCATCAATAATGAGCTGAAGAGACTGGGAGTGGATATCGCCACTCTCCAGGAAACACGGTTAGCTGATGCTGGCACACTGAGAGAGAAGGACTACACGTTCTACTGGCAGGGAAAGGGCAGTGACGAACACAGGGAACACGGAGTGGGCTTCGCAGTGAAGAACACTTTGCTGAAGATGGTGGAACCGGGCAGCACTGGCTCTGCACGACTCCTCACCCTCCGCCTGAACACCACTGAAGGCCCAGTCACCCTCGTCAGTGTGTATGCCCCAACACAGACAGCCACACCAGAGGCAAAAGACGAGTTCTACGAGAATCTCGCAACAACTGTCAGGATCATCCCCAACTCTGAACAACTCATTCTCCTTGGAGACTTCAATGCCAGAGTGGGTGCTGACCACGACTCCTGGCCCTCCTGTCTTGGACCTTTTGGCGTGGGCAGAATGAACGACAACGGACAGCGGCTGCTCGAGTTCTGCACATATCACGATCTGTGCATCACAAACTCGTTCTTCAAGACCAAGCCCCAACACAAGGTTTCCTGGCAACATCCGCGCTCAAAGCACTGGCACCAGCTAGACTTGATCCTGACCAGGCGCACCTCACTGAAGAACGTGCTAATCACCCGTTCGTTCCAGAGTGCAGATTGCGACACAGACCATTCATTGGTGTGTTGCAAGGTCAAGCTGCAGCTGAAGAAATTCCATCGTGCTAGACAACCTGGAAAGGCACGGATTGACACCAGCAAGATGGCCCAACCAGAACTTGTTGAGCAGTTTGCCTCCACCTTTGAGAAGGAACTTGGTGTACCACAAGGAGGAGAATCTGCAGAGCAGAAGTGGGAAGAGCTGCGAAAACACCATCTACCACACAGCCTTGGCTACCTTTGGGAGGAAGACCTCGAAGTCACAGGACTGGTTTGATGCCAAGTTGACCGAGATGACCCCCGTCATTGAAGCCAAGCGCTCAGCACTTGCTGAGTACAAGAAGTACCCAAACGAGAAGAATCTCCAGATTCTCAGGGCTGCGAGAAGCAAAGTTCAGCAGACTGCTCGGCGCTGTGCCAACGAGTACTGGACTCAGCTCAGCCAAGACATTCAAACCGCTGCCATAACAGGGAACATCCGTGGTATGTACGATGGCATCAAGAAAGCACTTGGTCCGGCTCAGAGCAAGACGGCCCCCCTCAAATCTTCCACTGGGGAGATGATCACAGAGAAGAACAAGCAGATGGAGAGATGGGTGGAACACTACTCCGACCTCTACTCTAGACAGAACACCGTGACACCGTCAGCCCTTGATGCCATCGACTGCCTGCCATCCATGGACGAACTTGACGCCGAGCCAACCATCGACGAACTCAGTAAGGCCATTGATAGCTTGGCCGCTGGCAAGGCACCCGGCAACGACGGCATACCCCCTGACCTGATCAAGCACTGCAAGACCGCCCTACTGCTGC
The DNA here is from genome assembly GCA_020510985.1 of Pholidichthys leucotaenia. Classification (NCBI taxonomy): domain Eukaryota; kingdom Metazoa; phylum Chordata; class Actinopteri; order Cichliformes; family Pholidichthyidae; genus Pholidichthys; species Pholidichthys leucotaenia. Next base: position 387,799,929 of record CM035844.1, on the reverse strand, counting down.
CATTGCATGACGTCCTCTGCCAGTGCTGGAAGGAAGGTGCCGTACCACAGGACATGAGGGACGCCAAGATCATCACCCTCTCCAAAAACAAAGGGGAGAGAAGCGACTGCAACAACTACAGGGGCATTTCCCTCCTCAGCGTTGTTGGCAAAGTCTACGCACGAGTTGTTCTCGTTCGTCTACAGAAGCTTGCCGAACGTGTCTACCCCGAGTCTCAGTGTGGCTTCCGCGCTGAGCGATCAACGGTAGACATGATATTCTCCATCCGCCAACTCCAGGAGAAATGCAGAGAACAGAACATGCCTCTGTACGTCGCCTTCATCGACCTCACCAAAGCGTTCGATCTGGTCAGCAGAGAGGGCCTTTTCAAGATCCTGCCAAAGATAGGATGCCCACCAAAGTTGCAAAGCCTCATCGAATCGTTTCACACCAACATGCAGGGGATAGTGCAGCACGATGGCAACGTCTCAGAGCCATTCAACATACGCAGCGGAGTGAAACAGGGCTGTGTACTTGCGCCAACCCTCTTTGGGATTTTCTTTGCTATGCTCCTGAGGCATGCCTTCAGCACAGCAACAGAGGGAATCTACCTGCACACAAGATCTGACGGCAGGCTTTTCAACCTCGCCCGCCTGAAAGCCAGAACCAAAGTATGCGAGGCTCTAATCAGAGACATGCTGTTGGCAGACGACGCTGCAGTCGCAACCCACACACAGCAGGAGCTTCAGACCCTGATGGACCGCTTCTCCCAGGCATGCAAGGACTTCGGGCTTACCATCAGCCTGAAGAAGACTAACGTCTTGGCGCAAGGCACGGAAGCACCACCAACCATCACCATTCATTTGTGAGCTAATCTCACAAATGAGCTTCCTAAATACAGACAGCATATTAAATGTCCCACCAGGGACACAAATACACTTGACCACTGTTACACAGTTTTAAGAAACGCCTATCATGCCGTCCCCCGTGCAGCTCTGGGTTTTTCTGACCACTGTCTGCTCCATCTTATTCCAACATACAGACACAAACTAAAAACTTCCAAGTCTGTTGTAAGGACTGTGAAGAAATGGACTGAGGAATCAAAGCTGGAGTTACAAGCCTGCTTTGACTGTACAGATTGGAGTGTTTTTGAAGCTGCAGCCATTAACCTAAATGAACTCACTGACACTGTGACGTCATACATCTGCTTCTGCGAGGACATGTGTGTGCAGACCAAGACCTTCTGCATATACAACAACAATAAACCCTGGTTCATTCCTAAACTGAAGCAGCTACGTCAGACCAAGGAGGAGGCCTACAGGACTGGTGACTGGACTCTGTACAAGCGGGCCAGAAACATGCTGACGAAGGAGATCAGGCTTGCTAAGAGGAGCTACAGTGTGAAGTTACAAAAAAACTTCTCAGCTAACAACTCTGCTTCTGTCTGGAGAGGCCTACGGAATATCACCAACTACAGGAGACCATCCCCCCACCCTGCGGAAAACCTCCAGCTGGCTAATGACCTAAACAGCTTTTACTGCAGGTTTGAAAAGAACCTACAGTTCTCACCTCCCACCCACACAAAAGGATTATCTGCAGCCCCAGGAACTCCATCCCTCCTCCACTCTGACCTCCCACCAGCACTAATGATCTGTGAAGAGGAGGTGCGCCGGGTCTTTCAGAGACAAAAGATCAAGAAGGCTGCAGGACCTGATGGTGTGTCTCCGTCCTGCCTGAGAGTCTGCTCCAACGAGTTGGCCCCCATCTTCACCCGGATCTTTTTTTTTTTTTTGTAACTTAGATTTTTATTCATTTTTCATCATATATAATGCATTCAGATCACATTCTACATTTAAAAAACAAAGGGGTTAGGGTAGGGAAAAATAAAAAAAAAAATAAACAAAATAAAAATAAAAAATAAAAAAAAATAAAAAATAAAAAGGGGGGGGGACAAATGTTGGAGCATCAAGTTTTTAGTTTCCATCTCTTAATTCTTCTGGTTTTTTCAGTGTCTTTGGTTATTCTTTCAATTTCTGCCTCGTTGTTGCACTTTGTAGTGTGTCCATTTCCGCCATTTTTTCTCCCATATTCCTTCTTGCATTCTTCGTCGATATGTTAGTTTTTCCATCATACGTATGTCCTCAACAATGTCAGTCCATTGTTCTTGGTCAGGAAGAACTTCTGATCGCCATTTTTTTGTGATAGTTTTTTTACATGCAATCAACAAGATTTTAACTAGATATCTGTCCTCAGCCTGTATAACACTGTCTTTTTTAAGATCACATAAGTACATCAGGTTACAGTTCATTGGTATATTATATCCTAATATCCTCTGTATTGTCACATGCATAGATTTCCAAAATGATGATATTTTGTAGCATTTCCAAAACATATGTGAGTGGTCTGCATTTTGAGCCCCACATCCCCTCCAGCATAAAGATTGGGTATTTGTATATTTTCCTTGAATCTGTGGTGTAAAGAAAAAGCGAATCAGGTTTTTCCATCCAAATTCCCTCCATGCCCTTGAATTTGTTGATGTGTGTTGTGTTTTCCATATTTCCTGCCAGCTTTCTTCTGTTATGTTTAAATTGAGCTCTTTCTCCCATTTCTCCTTTATATAGTTACTTGTATGATTGTTTGTCATAAGTTTCTGATATAGTTTTGAAATAATTCTTATTTTATTTCCTGCATATGAGCTTAAAATAAGTTGTATAATCTCGTTCACATCTGTTTGGAGGTTATGCCTAATCTTCTTCATATAGTAATCTCTCATCTGCAGATATCTGAAAAATTCCGATCTTTCTAATTTAAATTTTCTCCTGATATTTACAAAGCTCCCGAGATCTTTTTTTCCGATATTGCCCCATGCTGTGATTCCCTTGTTCACCAGATTTTTGTATCCCCTATCTTGTTTTGCCGGTTCAAACTGACTGTCAAATGCTACCCATTTCAATAGTTTTATGTCTTCCCTTATATTATATTTTTGTACTATTTTATACCACAGTTCTAAAGTAAATTTAGTGATTGGGTCTATTTGTTTGATTTGCTTATATGCATCTTTATCCCCTATTATGCTTTGTACTGGGAGTCCCTCAATTTCCTTTTCCATTTCTTTCCATTTTGCCTCATATCCCTCGTCGCACCAACATATGATATATCTTATTTGTGCTGAGTAGTAATATTCCTTTAGACTCGGTAGGCCCATGCCTCCTTTCTCTTTTGGTAATTGGAGGGTTTTATATTTCACTCTTGGTTTTTTACCTCCCCAAACAAATCTCGATATCATCCTGTCCCACTTTGAGAATTGGGCATCTGGAATCTCTGTTGGTATAGCCTGGAAGAGGTAAAGTAATCTAGGTTGTATGCTGATTTTGACTGTCTCAATTTTTGAATTCAGATCCATATTTAAGATTGACCATCTATCAATATCTTTTTTTATTTCTTGTTCCAACCCATCATAGTTTGCTTTATATATTTTGCTTAGGTCTTTAGGTATGTTCACTCCAAGGTATTTTATTTCTTTTTGCTTCCAGTTTAGTTTGATCTTATCAGTTATCTGGTTTAGAGGGTTATAGTGGAATGTCAGTACTTGTGTTTTTGTTATGTTTATCTTGTATCCTGATAATTTTCCAAAATTTTCTATCAAGTTCATCATTTCCATTATTGATTTATCTGGTTGTTCAAGGTAAACTATAATATCGTCTGCAAATAGCCCAATCTTGTGTTCCGCCCCCTTTATTGTTACACCTTTTAATTTCTTATTTTGTCGTATCGCTTGAGCCAATGGTTCTATGAACAGAGCAAACAAGGTGGGCGATAAGCAGCATCCCTGCCTAGTTGATCTTTGTATATTTACTTTGTCTGTTAAGTTACCGTTTATCTTGATTCTTGCCACAGGTTCTTGATATAGCGTCCTTATGCATTGTACTGATTTTTCGTTAAATCCAAAGCGCTCCAGTACACTATATAGGAATTTCCAGTTAACCCTGTCAAATGCTTTTTCTGCGTCTAAACTCATTATTACTGCGCTTTTCTTTTCTTTCTGTATTTGGTTAATTATATGTATTGTTCTCCTGATATTGTCATGTGTTTGGCGTCCCTCTATGAATCCAGTTTGATCATCTTCTATCAATTCCGTCAAGAATGTCTTTATTCGTTTACATATAATTGTTGTGTATATTTTATAATCTACATTTAATAAAGAGATTGGTCTATAGTTTCCGCATTGTTCTTTATCTTTCCCTGGTTTTAAAATAACTGAAATGATTGCTTCGTTCCATGATGGAGGTATTTTGTTGTTGTTCAGCGTCCAATTAAATGACTTTAGGAGTTGTGGCATGAGTTCTTCTATAAACAGTTTATAAAACTCAGATGGGTATCCATCACTACCTGGTGATTTACCGTTTTTAAGTGACTTAATCACATCTCTGATCTCTTGTGTTGTTATTTCTGCTGTTAGTTTTTCATTTTGTTGATTTCCTATTGATGGCAAGTCCAATGTGTCTAGAAATTTTTTGATATCTTTAGTATTTGTTTCTTCAGGTTGCGAGTATAGTTCTTGGTAGAAATTATGGAAAATTTCTTCGATGTTTTCTGGGTTAACTGTGGTTTTATTTGTGGTGGGGTCTTTAATCTTGTATACATTATTCATTGTTTGTTGTTTTCTTAACCGTTTTGCCAGCAGTTTTGTGGCTTTTGGCCCCGTTTCATAATATTTTTGCTTTAGATATCTATTTTTCCTTTCAATTTCATCCATTTGTGTTTCTTTTATCTTTGTTTTTTCTTCTTTAATTTCTTGATATATTTTTGGATCATTTGTGCTTTGATGTTTACGTTCTAATTCCCTTAGTCTCTCACACCTTTGTTCATACGCTTCCAGCTTAGTCTTATTTGCTTTTCCTGTTTCAACAATTAATTTACCCCTTAACACGGCTTTTAGTGCGTCCCATAGTATTGTTGGGTCCACTTCTTCATTGTCATTCTCTTGGATATATTCGTTTATGTTTATTTTTATTCTTTCTTTCATTTTCTCATCATTTAACAGTCCTATGTTAAGTTTCCATGTTGTTTGTCGTTTTCTATTGTTTAAATATATTTCCATGTATATAGGATTATGATCTGATATTTCTGCCCCTCCAATCCAACAATTTCTCACCCTGTGTCTGTCACCTTCATTCATAAGGAAGTAATCTATTCTAGAGTGTACTTTATGGGCTGCTGAATAATGTGTATAGTCTTTTTCGAGTGGGTGTAGGTCCCTCCATATGTCTACCATACCCATTTCTGCCAGTGAGGTTCTTATGAACTTTGTTACATGTTTTTTTGTCTTCTTAACACTTGTTGTGTCAACTTCATGATCCATGACAGCATTTAAGTCTCCTCCACAAATTAGGACTCCTTCACTGTGTGTTGCTATGAGATCAAACAGATGTTGAAAAAAAACCCTTGTCACTTTCTGGTGGGGCATAGATGTTCACTAATGTGATCTGCATACCATCTATTCTTCCCTTTATTATTACATACCTGCCTTCTTTATCCTGGATTTCCTGTTCACTTTCAAATTGTATTTTGTTTGAGATTAGTATCATAACCCCCCTTTTTGCTCCTCCCTTAAATGAACTGTAGTAGGAGTTCTTATAGCCAAATCTCTTTAGTTTCACATGTTCTGCCTTGCTCAAATGTGTCTCTTGCATAAATATAATTTCAGCTTTTTCCTTCTTGAATTTTCTTATTATTCTTTCCCTTTTAACAGGTGAGTTCAGACCATTCACGTTTAGTGTCATTATCTTAAGATTTTTACCCATATTCATGTTTTTCCATTTTTTTAACTTGTGCTCCTAGCCCCTTTAACAACAAAAATAACACATATTTATATAAAAACACATTAAAAAATCTCGACCTCCGTACTTTGGGCCTTTCTTCTGCCCACTGGTCCCTGTTGGTGGGTGGGGGGGTTTGTCTTCACAGAGTGAAGGGCCCTCCCTAGACTTCTAATTACTATCAAAGTAATAGTCATAAGTCTAGAAATGTCCAACAAATATCACTTAAACCTCTCCTAGCCGTCTGTTTCTCTTTTACCTTGTCTTCTTGGCCTTCATTTCTTCTGTGCCTTTCTTAATCTTTGTTATGATCTAGGCTTTCAGTTGAAAGCCTTGTAGCTTGTCCTGGGCCCGCTGCTCTACGTCTCTCCCCCTTCTTCCGCTGTTCACTCGTCTCCACTCCGTCTGTTGTGGTGCGTTCAGGGCCGCCGCTGCTCCAGCCGTCTCCTTCGGCACGCTCACCTCAAGGCCCCGCTCCATCATATCCCGCGCTGCCTCTTCGGCCGTGTTGTAGGTTCTTGTGCCTTCCTCCCAATGAATCCTCATTTTCGTTAGCGGCGTTTGGAATCTAATTTTTTTCTCTTTCAGCGTTTTTTTAATATTGGCATATTTCTTCCGCTGCTGCACGATTTCTGTCGGGTAGTCATGGTCAAAAAATACCTGTTTGTCGCCGATTCGTATCTTTTTTTTCCATGCTTGCGTCAGGATTCTTTCCTTTATGTCATATTTCACAAAGTTTACCACAACTGACCTGGGTGGAGAGTTTGTTTTCGGGTTCTGTGCCGGTGTTCTGTGCGCCCGTTGAATCTGCAGATCCGTTTCTCCGGGTATTTCCAGTTCTTTTTTTAAGAACTGATCCATGAATTTTGTCATCGAGTTGCCTTCAATGCCCTCCGGAATTCCAAAGATGCGCATATTGCTTCGTCGGGATCTGCTCTCCAAGTCGTTTATTTTCTCCTGCATCCTCTGCGTTTGCGTCGTCAGGGTCTGTAGTTGTTCGTTTGCCTCGCTTTTCCAATCTTCTAGTTCCGAAATTCGGGTCTGCGCTTCTGTCATACACGCCCGCTGGGAGCGCAGCTCCTCCATGTTTTCCGTTAATTTACGCTCCATTTCTCTTCGGAGGTCCATGATTTCCTCCTTAATTTCTTTTTTCAGTTCCTCCTTAAGAGCCGCTAAATCCTGTTGTAGCTGTCGCTTGAATTCTCTCAACTCTTCACCCAAACTGGCGATGCCAGCGTTCATGTTGTCGAGTCTGGTGTCCTCCATTTTCACTGCTGTGGACATCTCGTTTTTTTGGGCTTTGCGTACAGCGGTTTTTCCTGCGTTGTTGGAGAGGAATTCTTCAATTTTACCCTGTTTTTGTCCTTGTGCCCGGTTCCTTCGTGTTTTCATCCCTTAGTTTATTGATTCGTTTATGTCGAGTTGGCCATTTACCGATGATTTTTAATCCGGCTAGGGAGAGCTCTTTGTTTAAGTGTTATGTCTCTCCGCCATCTTCCCGGAAGTCCTTCACCCGGATCTTTAACAGATCACTGGAGCTGCGTGAAGTGCCTTCCTGCTTCAAACGCTCCATCATCATTCCAGTTCCCAAGAAACCCTCTATTACAGGATTAAACGACTACAGACCTGTTGCCCTGACCTCTGTGGTCATGAAATCCTTGGAGAGATTGGTGCTGAACCACCTGAAGGTCATCACAGGCCCCCTGATGGACCCACTGCAGTTTGCCTACCGGTCAAACAGGTCAGTGGATGATGCAGTGAATATGGGACTACATTACATCCTGCAACACCTCGACTCCCCAGGGACGTACGCCAGGATCCTGTTTGTCGACTTCAGCTCAGCGTTCAACACCATCATCCCAGGCATTCTTCATCAGAAACTCCTCCAGCTCAAGGTGCCCCTCTCCACCTGCCAGTGGATCTCCAGCTTTCTGACTGACAGGTGGCAACAGGTGAAGCTAGGGAGATTTACATCCAGCTCCCGAAAAATTAGTACTGGCGCCCCCCAAGGATGTGTCCTTTCCCCACTGCTCTTCTCCCTCTACTCCAACGACTGCACCTCAGAGGACCCTTTGGTGAAGCTCCTGAAGTTTGCGGACGACACCACAGTCATCGGTTTGATCCGGGATGATGATGAGTCTGCATACAGGCGGGAGGTGGAGCAGCTGATCCTCTGGTGCAGCCAGAACCATCTTGAACTTAACCCAGCCAAAACGGTGGAGATGACTGTGGATTTCAGGCGACACCCCCCTTCATTCCCCCCACTCACCATCCTCAACAGCACAGTGTCCACTGTGGACTCCTTCAAGTTTCTGGGTACCACAATCTCCCGGAACCTGAAGTGGTCCTCCCATATAGACACTGTCCGGAAAAAGGCCCAGCAGAGGTTGTTTTTTCTGCGTCAGCTCAAGAAGTTTGATTTGCCTCAGGAGCTGCTGGTTGTCTTCTACACCGCCATCATCCAATCTGTCCTCTGCTTTTCCATCACTGTCTGGTTTGGATCTGCCACTAAACAGGACAAGACCAGACTGCAGCGGATCATTAAGTCTGCGGAGAGGATCATTGGTACCGACCTACCCTCCATTGAGAACTTATATCGGTCCATAACCAGGAAACGGGCGGGAAACATCTGTGCTGACCCATCACACCCCGGCCACAAACTGTTTGAACTTCTATCTTCTGGTCGTCGTTACAGATCACTGAAGGTCAAAACCACCCGTCACAGGAACAGTTTCTTTCCTCAAGCCATCACTCTGATGAACTCCTAACATTCACCTAGTCCTACCTGTTTGCTGTACTCATGACTTTTCATCCATTCTTACATTGCACATAACTCTCACACTGCTTTTTACTTCATTCACATTATATCACTGAATCTGAGTCCACATTGAAATACTGTGTGATTGTATATTTTTTCATATATTTCTGCAAAGTGTGGTTAGTCCGAGTAAATAACTGCATATATTCCTGTATATATTTGCATCCTTTTATAGAAACGTGGACAGACTGTAATTTACTGTACATACTCTGTTTGTCATTGAATCCTTATTTAAATCCTTCACCTGAACAACGAGAGCAAGTTTTTAGCCAAAGTCAAATTCCTTGTATGTGTTGTGCATACTTGGCCAATAAAGCTGATTCTGATTCTGATTCTGATGACTACAAGCTGGAGGTCGTGAATCAGTTCACGTACCTGGGGTCCACGATCAGCAACAACCTCTCCCTTGATACAGAGATCAACAAGAGGATTGGAAAATCAGCCTTCACACTCGCTCGCCTCACCACACGAGTGTGGGAGAATCCCAAACTCTCTGTCAAGACGAAGATGGCAGTGTACAACGCCTGCGTCATCAGCACACTGCTCTATGGGAGAGAGACGTGGACAACATACGCCCGGCAGGAAAAGAGACTGAACTCCTTCCACTTGCGCTGCATTCGCCACATCCTGGACATATCCTGGCAGGACAAAGTGCCCAACATAGAAGTTCTGTCCCGCGCCGGCCTTCCCTCCATGTTCACTCTACTCAGGCAGCGCAGGCTCCGCTGGCTAGGCCACGTTCACCGTATGGAGGATGGCAGAATCCCCAAAGATGTCCTCTATGGAGAACTGGCAACTGGCAGGAGAGACGTTGGCCGCCCACAGCTGCGCTTTAGAGATGTCTGCAAGAGAGACATGAAGGCCCTGGATATCAACACAGAGTGCTGGGAGGACCTTGCAACGGACCGCTCCAAATGGAGAGGCACCCTGACCAGACAGCTCAAGGCGGGTGAAGAGAGACTGACTGCTGCAGCAGATGAAAAAAGGACCCGCAGGAAGAACCGCCACAGACCCAGCAGCACGGAGACCACCCACAAGTGTGACCTGTGTGACAGGGACTGTCATTCGCGCATCGGCCTGTTCAGCCACAGGCGGTGCTGTTCCAGCAGAGTAGACGTTTAGGATTCTCTTCCATGGTCATCATAGACCGACGGAGGCCGACGAGTTGTGGCAAAACACAGAAATACTATATACTAGAAGTAATTTCACTAATTTCCTTGGCTTAATTGTATAGTTGTCTGAAGAAATTGTGGATTTAAAACTATTTTTACCAAAGCTGGAGATTTGACAGACTAAGATGTGATCTAGTTTTAGATGCAGAGTTTTTGAAGACGATTCTTTCACTGGAAAGATATACTTTTAATTTAATCATTTTTCTTAAAATAGGTTTCATTTTAAAAATATTTTAATTGGAGAAGTGTGAACATACCTGTAGTTTACAGAGGAATTTGTGGATAGCATTCTTGCCCACAGTCTGGATCTTACTTTGGTCCAGAGTGATTTGGGCATCGGGCTTGCCGTCCTCTCCCGTCACCTCCTCCAGTCCCACCAGGCCTTCACCAGCTTCCAGCAGAACACGAAGGATTACAAATCGGGCCTGCATGTGAGCCTGAAGAAAATAAATGTACCCCCTGCATTACACATGACACACTATAATCCTCTTCCAACACTGACTTAAACGGTGAACCCAAATTGTTGTAAACTGCTTTATAAAACAACAACATTTTTGGGCCTCATGAGTAAATCACTCACGCTTTGTTAGTAAACTGTTAGTACAAATGAGCCACTCCAGATTTAACAAATGCTCGTACGTCCTACTAAACTGTATTAAAAATCTGTGCAAAAATGATGAATTTTACCTGTATGTAAGTCAATATGCGTTATCAGAACTGAAGATTTGCATAATCGATGCCCAATGCTACAATATTTGTTATACAATTACATCATTGTCCAATTAAGTTGATTAGGATATCATACAAATGATGCTTGCAGACAACATTGTAATGTGTAGTGAGAGTAGGGAGTAGGTGGAAGAGAACCTGGAGAGGTGAGAAGAGGAATGAAAGTCAGTAAAAACAAGACAGAATACGTGTGCGAATGAGAGGGAGGCAGGCTAACTGCGAAGATGCAAGGAGTAGAGGTAGTGAAGGTAGATAAGCTGAAATACTTGGGGTCAAACATCCAAAGCAATGGAAAAATGCATGACGTGTAGAAGAGAGTGCAGAGTGAAGATGAAAGGGAAGATTTACAAGACAGCAGTGAGACCTGCTGGAATGTATGGTTTGTACACTGTGGTAATTACAAAAAGATTTAGAGACAATAAGAGAGGCAAGGCTGGGATGGTTTGGAAATGTGCAAAGGAGGGATAGTGGATATACTGGACAAAGGATGTTGAAGATGGAGCTGCCAGGTGGGAGGAAAAGAGGAAGGCCACAAAGAAGACTGATGGACATAGTGAAGGAGAACATGGACATGGTTGGTGTTACAGAGGGAAATGCAAAAGACAGGGTGAGATAGAGGCAGGTGATTCACTGTGGCGACCTTTAAAGGGAGCAGCCGAAAGAACGAGAAAACCTGTACAAAATTTCAAAATGCTAAAACATTGATTCATGCCACAAGTTCACTTAAATTGATCACGTCACATTTACTAACAACTCTTTTACAACAAATGGTTCTTGCACAAGGCCCATGATGTTTTGAGGATAGGAGGAGCACATGCTACAGACTCATCTTATATAAACAGTCCATTTAAATGAACATTTGGACAGTAAAAACCAAGAAAGGCTACATTATAAATAGACATAATACCTGTCTCCAGCTCTTGCTCTCTGGTGTGTAGAACTCAAGGGCCAACAGTCCAGCCCTGACCATGCTGAGCCAGTTCACATACACAACATCCTCTGCATCTTGTCCTTCATGGCCAAAAATGCTGGTACAGAAAACAAACACTTATTCCTATTCCTTTTTCTGTATGATATATAGAGTATTCTTTAAAAAATGGGCAAAAGGCTGAATATGAGGTAAATCAGGAATACTATGAAGTGTAAATCCCACAGAGCTGCCTTAGTAGTGTCTAATGGTGTGCTCCTTTTGTTTCTACATGTTGAACACCACCTGTGAAAATGACATCACATCCAAGTCAGCCATGTTCAAGTGCAACAAGTCAGAGAATCCAAACTCTCTTGCTAGCCACTATTAACAGTGTTGACTAAAAGTAGATGGGTGCAGCTACGTACAGCATCTCACAAGTGAGTGCACCCCTCACATTTTTGTAAATATTTTATTATATCTTTTCATGTGACAAACACTGAAGATATGACACTTTGATACAATATAAAGTAGTCAGTGTACAACTTGTATGACAGTGTAAATTTGCTGTCCCCTCAAAATAACTCAACACAGCCATTAATGACTAAACCGCTGGCAACAAAAGTGAGTACACCCCTAAGTGAAAATGTCCAAATTGTGCCCAATTAGCCATTTTCTTTTCCCGGTGTCATGTGACTCGTTAGTGTTACAAGGTCACAGGTGTGAATGGGGAGCAGGTGTGTTAAATTTGGTGTTATCACTCTCACACTCTCTCATACTGGTCACTGGAAGTTCAACATGGCACCTCTTGGCAAAGAACTCTCTGAGGATCTGAAAAAAAGAATTGTTGCTCTACATAATGATGGCCTAGGCTATAAGAAGATTGCCAGCACCCTGAAACTGAGCTGCAGCACGGTGGCCAAGACCATACAGTGGTCTAACAGGACAGGTTCCACTCAGAACAGGCCTCGCCATGGTCAACCAAAGAAGTTGAGTGCACGTGCTCAGCGTCATACCCAGAGGTTGTCTTTTGAAAACAGTGCTGCCAGCATTGCTTCAGAGGTTGAAGGGGTGGAGGGTCAGCCTGTCGGTGCTCAGACCATATGCCGCACACTGCATCAAATTTGTCTGCATGGCTGTTGTCCCAGAAGGAAGCCCCTTTTAAAGATAATGCACAAGAAAGCCCACAAATGGTTTGCTGAAGACAAGCAAACTAAGGACATGGATTACTGGAACCATATCCTGTGGTCTGATGACAGCAAGTTAAACTTATTTGGTTCAGATGGTGTCAAGCGTGTGTGGCGGCAACCAGGTGAGGAGTACAAAGACAAGTGTGTCTTGCCTACAGTCAAGCATGGTGGTGGGAGTGTCATGGTTTGGGGCTCAATGAGTGCTGCTGGCACTGATCCTCTCCCTTTGGAAACTGGGCCGCAGGGCAGTATTCCAACATGATAATAACCCCAAACACACCTACAAGACGACCACTGCCATGCTAAAGAAACTGAGGGTAAAGGTGATGGACTGGCCAAGCATGTCTCCAAACCTAAACCTATTGAGCATCTGTGGGGCATCCTCAAACGGAAGGTGGAGAAGCACAAGGTCTCTAACATCCACCAGCTCCGTGATGTCGTCATGGAGGAGTGGAAGAGTACTCCAGTGGCAACCTGTGAAGCTCTAGTGAACTCCATGCCCAAGAGAGTTAAGGCAGTGCTAGAAAATAATGGTGGCCACACAAAATATTAACACTTTGGGCACAATTTGGACATTTTTACTTGGGGGTGTACTCACTTTTGTTGCCAGCGGTTTAGTCATTAATGGCTGTGTGTTGAGTTATTTTGAGGGGACAGCAAATATACACGGTTATACAAGCTGTACACTGACTACTTTACATTGTATCAAAGTGTCATATCTTCAGTGTTGTCCCGTGAAAAGACATAATAAAATATTTACAAAAATATGAGGGGTGTACTCACTTTTGTGAGATACTGCATCTTGAATTTTTATCTCATGTGGAGATCATGGACAAAGTTGTTGGTACCCCTCTGTTAATGAAAGAAAAACCCACAATGGTCACAGAAATAACTTGAATCTGACAAAAGTGGTAACAAATAAAAATTTTATGAAAATTAACCAATGAAAATCAGACAATGCTTTTGAATTGTGGTTCAACAGAATTATTTTAAAAAACAAACTCATGAAACAGGCCTGGACAAAAATGATGGTACCCTTAACTTAATATTTTGTTGCACAACCTTTTGAGGCAATCACTGCAATCAAACCATTTCTGTAACTGTCAATGAGACTTCTGCACCTCTCAGCAGGTATTTTGGCCCACTCCTCATGAGCAAACTGTTCCAGTTGTCTCAGGTTTGAAGGGTGCCTTCTCCAGATGGCATGTTTCAGCTCCTTCCACAGATGTTCAATAGGATTTAGATCAGGGCTCATAGAAGGCCACTTTAGAATAGTCCAGTGTTTCGCTCTTAGCCATTCTTGGGTGTTTTTAGCTGTGTGTTTTGGGTCATTATCCTGTTGCAAGACCCATGACCTGCAACTGAGACCAAGCTGTCTGACACTGGGCAGCACATTTCTCTCTAGAATACCTTGATAGTCTTGAGACTTCATTGTACCCTGCACACATTCAAGACACCCTGTGCCAGATGCAGCAAAGCAGCCCCAGAACATAACAGAACCTCCTCCATGTTTCACAGTAGGGACAGTGTTCTTTTCTTGGTATGCTTCATTTTTGCGTCTGTGAACATAGAGCTGATGTGCCTTGCCAAAAAGTTGCAGTTGTCTCATCTGTCCATAGGACATTCTCCCAGAAGCTCTGTGGCTTGTCAACATGCAGTTTGGCAAATTCCAGTCTGGCTTTTTTAATCATTTGTTTTCAACAGTGGTGTCCTCCTTGGTCGTCTCCCATGAAGTCCACTTTGGCTCAAACAACGACAGATGGTGTGATCTGACACTGATGTACCTTGACCTTGGAGTTCACCTTGAATGTGTTTAGAGGTTGTTCTGGGCTCTTTTGTTACCATTCGTATTATCCGTCTCCTCCTGCGGCCACGTCCAGGGAGGTTGGCTACAGTCCCGTGGATCTTAAATTTCTGAATATGTGCAACTGTAGTCACAGGAACATCAAGCTGCTTGGAGATGGTCTTATAGCCTTTACCTTTAACATGCTTGTCTATAATTTTCTTTCTAATCTCCTGAGACAACTCTCTCCTTTGCTTCCTCTGGTCCATGTTTAATGTGGTACACACCAAGTCACCAAACAGCACAGTGACTACTTGTCACCCTTTAAATAGGCCGACTGACTGATTACAAGTTTGTAAACACTTGTGATGTTAATTAGAGGACACATCTTGGTTGAACTTGTCCCTATGGTCACATTATTTTCAATCTTTTCTAGGGGTACCATCATTTTTGTCCAAGCCTGTTTCATGAGTTTGTTTTTTAAAGTAATTCTGTTGAACCACAATTCAAAAGGATTGCCTGATTTTCATTGGTTAATTTTCATAGAATTTTTATTTATTACCACTTTTGTCATTCATTCATCCATCTTTTTCCGCTTAATCCTTTTCGGGTCGTGGGGGGGCTGGAGCCTATCCCAGCATCTTTGGGCGAGAGGCAGGGTACACCCTGGACAGATCGCCAGTCCATCGCAGGGCCAACACAGAGAGACAGACAACCATTCACTCTCACAGTCATACCTAAGGACAATTTAGAATCCCCAGTTTTGATGCCAATTAACCTAACTTGCATATTCAAGTTATTTCTGTGACCACTGTGGGTTTTTCTTTCATTAACAGAGGGGTACCAACAATTTTGTCCACGGCTGTACAAGACAGGCATGTCCTTAAAGGCAGGTGCAGAATGAATGCCCCATGAGTATAAAAATACAGATGCAATTTCATAATAGGTCCTTCATGATTTTATTATGGCTCCTCAACAATTTTCAAATTACCCTGCCAGTAAAGAGAAAAGTATATGATAGGGTTTCAGGGATAATTGTGAATTAAGTCAACACTGCAGTTTATGTTTATAAGGTCATATCTAAAAGGGTGACTGATTGCACTTTTCCCATATTTTAGCAGCTCACACGTCTTAATGAAATGTTTGTGACATATTTTGTTCAAATTTTCTTTATTATTGCAGCAATTTTTTCCAGCCTTTCTGAAAATGGCCTGTTTTGAGTGCATATATCTTTTAATTCTTCAGACTGGATTCAACTCTGCTCTCTCTCGTACATCATATTGCTAACACTGACTGGCTGGCTCCTAGCCTTTAGCTCAGATGTATCTTTGAGCTGAATACAAGTCAAGTCTGCCATCAAAGTTATCTTTAAGGGTAGTATCTCAGAGCAGCGAGGACAGGTGAACACTAGCATTTGCCAGCAGTTCTAACAGTCACGGATTATTAGCGAATGGCCGCCCCCACAAACCCCAACAGAGCCCCTCAAATAGAAATATTCACCAGCACTTGCCACTCCATGAGATATGGAGGCAATGGTGCAAGCGAAAAATTTCTGTAAAACTGTTAAAAAGACTTTTCTCAGTCACCAACAAATGTAAGGAATATTGTACGAAATTCTACACTTGAAACACCAAAGAGCTCCAATCTGACCTGACCTATTACTCCTGAGCTTGAACTAATGCATCATTGGTTGACAGGGGTGTGGTTTTAGTGGCCAATGGGATATGACCATTCCCTGGAGTACAATAAGGACAGAAACATACGTGAATGAGTGGCTAAACTGCAAACTTCTGCTAGCAGCCTCAGATCCCAGTTTGAGAAAATAAAACTAAGCTAAAATAACCTCTAAGAGAGAAATATACGGTCAAGCTTTGCTAAATGAATAAGGATTCCAGTGGGAATAAATAGAATTTATAGAAAAAAAAAAAAAAAAAAAGATCAAACCCGACCGACAGTTAAGCTAATGCCAGACGGCATGTCAGTCACTTCACTGCTGAGGTGAGCTATATCCGGTTCCAGTGACTGCCTCTGACCACCTGGCATGCTAATGCTAATGGTTCAATATAGCATCAAGGTGAAAATATAACAAAATAAGCCAGAATGATGCGAGCTATATATTAACTGTCTACTAGGGAAACAGAAATGTCTGTAAGGGTGACGGTAATCTGCAGAAAATAACAACATACAGTGCATCCGGAAAGTATTCACAGTGCTTCACTTTTTCCACATTTTGTTATGTTACAGCCTGCACACAATACCCAATAATGACAATGTGAAAAAAGTTTTTTTTTTAGATTTTTGCAAATTTATTAAAAATAAAAAAACTAAGAAATCACATGTACATAAGTATTCACAGCCTTTGCCATGAAGCTCAAAAGTGAGCTCAGGTGCATTCTGTTTCCACTGAGATGTTTCTACAGCTTAATTGGAGTCCACCTGTGGCAAATTCAGTTGATTGGACATGATTTGGAAAGGCACACACCTGTCTATATAAGGTCCCACAGTTGACAGTGCATGTCAGAGCGCAAACCAAGCATGAAGTCAAAGGAATTATCTGTAGACTGAGACAGGATTGTCTTGAGGCACAAATCTGGAGAAGGGTACAGAAACATTTCTGCTGCTTTGCAGGTCCCAATGAGCACAGTGGCCTCCATCATCCATAAATGTAAGCAGTTCGGAACTACCAGGACTCTTCCTAGAGCTGGCCGGCTGTCTAAACTGAGCGACTGGGGGAGAAGGGCCTTAGTCAGGGAGGTGACCAAGAACCCGATGGTCACTCTGTCAGAGCTCCAGCGTTCCTCTGTGGAAAGAGGAGAACATTCCGAAAGGACTACCATCTCTGCAGCAATCCACCAATCAGGCCTGTATGGTAGAGTGGCCAGACGGAAGCCACTCCTTAGTAAAAGGCACATGGTAGCTCGCCTGGAGTTTGCCGAAAGGCACCTGAAGGACTCTCAGACCATGAGAAACAAAATTCTCTGGTCTGATGAGAAAGATTGAATGCTTTGGCGTGAATGCCAGGTGTCATGTTTGGAGGAAACCAGGCACTGCTGATAACCACACCAAAGGCGGTAGCAGCATCATGCTGTAGGGATGTTTTTTAGCAGCAGGAACTGGGAGACTAGTCAGGATAGAGGGAAAGATGAATGCAGCAATGTACAGAGACATCCTGGATGAAAAGCTGCTCTAGAGCGCTCTTGACCTCAGACTGGGGTGACGGTTCATCTTTCAGCAGGACAACGACCCTAAGCACACAGCCAAGATATCAAAGGAGTGTCTTCAGGACAACTCTGTGAATGTCCTTGAGTGGCCCAGCC
The DNA here is from genome assembly GCA_020510985.1 of Pholidichthys leucotaenia. Classification (NCBI taxonomy): domain Eukaryota; kingdom Metazoa; phylum Chordata; class Actinopteri; order Cichliformes; family Pholidichthyidae; genus Pholidichthys; species Pholidichthys leucotaenia. Next base: position 387,782,215 of record CM035844.1, on the reverse strand, counting down.
AGAGCCCAGACTTGAATCCAATTGCACATCTCTGGAGAGATCTGAAAATGGCTGTGGCCCGACGCTTCCCATCCATCCTGATGGAGCTTGAGAGGTTCTGCAAAGAGGAATGGGTGAAACTGCCCAAAGATAGGTGTGCCAAGCTTGTGGCATCATATTCAAAAAGACTTGAGGCTGTAAATGCTGCCAAAGGTGCATCAACAAAGTGATGATCAAAGGCTGTGAATACTTATGTACATGTGATTTATTACTTTTTTATTTTTAATAAATTTGCAAAAATTTCAAAAAAAAAAACAAAAAACTTTACATAATGACGACTTCACGTCGTCATTATGGGGTGTTGTGTGTAGAATTTTGAGAAAAAAATGAATTTAATCCCCTTTGGAATAAGGCTGTAACATAACAAAATGTAGAAACAGTGAAGTGCCATGAATACTTTCCGGATGCACTGTAAATCGTGCTTGGTGCGAGCTTCCGAGGCTAGTACCACTGTTAGGGACTAATACCTTTAGCTGCCCGTCCATCTACGTAACAGACAGCTAAGCTGGCTAATAATAGAGCCGGGGGTGAGTTTCAAGGATGGTGCTGGGCTGGGTTTACCATTTCTTAACATACAAGAAAATCCCTGGAAGAGCCAAAACTGTTTCTTGGAGAGACAAGAGCACTCTGAGCCAAGTGCAATATCCCCCGCCTCCAATTTCTTTGAAGCTCCCGATACGTTACTGAAGGAGAGCAGTTCTCAGCTGTTCCATGTAATTACTGGAGCAGAACCAAATGGTGGTAAGCCTATCATCCATGAATATGCCTGTGTGGTTTGCTCTCCAGCTCTCGAGCCACTAGCTATGGCTACTACCTCTCTTTCCTCTCCTCCTCTGGTGTGCTCTCTCTGTCAGATGTTTAGCTACACCTCTGCCTCTTTTAGTGATAACGGTAAATGTAATAAATGTTGTCTTTTTGAGGCGCTCGAGGCGAGGTTGTCTGATTTGGAATCCCGGCTCCGCTGCATTGAAACACCGTCTGCGCCAGTTAATCTCGACGGACGCCCATTAGCTGCAGCGGCGCTAGCTAGCTTAGGTCCCCCTGTCACCGGTTCCCCGGCTCTCCTCTGCAGCGAGGAGACTGGGTGGGTGACGGTGAGAAGGAAGCCTAGTCGCAAAGCCCCGGTTCACCACCAACCTGTTCACGTTTCTAATCGTTTTTCCCCGCTCAGCGACACACCCGCTGAGGAAAAAACTCTGATCATTGGCGACTCTGTAGTCAGAAACGTGAACCTAGAGACTCCAGCGGCCATAGTCCAATGTATTCCTGGGGCCAGAGCAGGCGACATCGAGTCAAATTTGAAAATGCTGGCTAAAAGTAACTGTAAATATTCCACAATTGTTATTCACGCCGGCATTAATGACATCCGTCTCCGGCAGTCGGAAGTCACGAAACTTAATATAGAATCGGTGTGTGACTTTGCCAAAACGATGTCTGCCACTGTAGTATTCTCTGGGCCCCTCCCCAATCTGACCAGTGATGACATGTTTAGTCGCTCGTCATCCTTGAACCGCTGGCTGTCTGTGTGGTGTCCTAAAAATGACGTGGGCTACATTGACAATTGGAGCTCTTTTTGGGGAAAACCTGGTCTTATGAGACGAGACAGCATTCATCCCACTTTGGATGGTGCTTCTCATTTATCTAACAATCTGGCATCTTTTTTATCCAAATTTCCAAAACCCTGACTACTCAGAGTTGGGACCAGGAAGCAGAGTCGCAGTCTTACACGCCTCTCTGCAGCTCCTCTTCATCCGCCACCCCTCAGCTTAGCCCCTGTCTTCCCCATCAGAGAATCGTTGTCTGCTCCCTCCAAAGTAAATAAAAATATAATGTATAAGCATCCCAAAGTGATAAAGCAAAATATTGGTAAAACTCAAATTAAACATAAAGCCTCTAAATTGAATGATTTGGCCTCTGTTCCTCCTCATAATTTAAAAATTAAATGTGGTTTATTAAATATTAGGTCTCTAACTCCCAAGTCTCTGTTAGTCCATGATCTGTTAATTGATCATCAGATTGATTTAATTTCCCTTACAGAGACTTGGTTAGGACAAGAGGATTATGTTGGTTTAAATGAATCAACTCCCTCTGGTTATTTAAACTGTCAAAATCCCAGAAGTTCTGGTCGTGGAGGAGGAGTTGCATCAATTTACCATTCCAAATTACTAGTTAATGTAAAGCAAAAAACATGTTATAATTCCTTTGAGGGCCTGGTCCTCAGTGTTGGGCACTTTAGCAATTCCAGGTTAAACCCAATTTTATTTGCCATAGTTTATCGTCCCCCATCAACCTATTCAGAATTTTTATCCGAATTTGCTGATTTCTTAGCTGATTTAGTGCTGAAATCTGATAGAATAATTATAGTAGGGGACTTTAATATACATGTGGATGTAGATAGTGACTGCCTTAATGTGGCTTTTAATTCAATATTAGACTCGATTGGGTTTTCTCAGAAAGTAGGAAATTCTACTCATTACCTCCACCATACATTGGACCTTGTTCTGACATATGGCATAGAAATAGAAAATCTTGTAGTGTCTCCTCATAACCCTGTACTGTCAGACCATTGTCTGTTAACCTTTGATTTTACTATTTCTGACTATTTGGCTCCTAAAGAAAAATATTATCACAGTAGATGCCTCTCAGATGATGCTGTTTCCAAATTTATGCAGATTGTTTCCTCTATGCCATGTGTCAACACAACGGAAATAAGCTATAGACAGCTTGCTCCTTCTGTAATTGATAACATGGTGGATAGTGTTACAGCTTCTCTGCATCAGACTCTAGACTTGGTGGCCCCCTTAAAAAAGAAAAAGTCTAATCAGAGATTTTTAACTCCTTGGTTCAACACAGAAACTCGTAGCTTAAAACAGAAGACTCGTCAGTTAGAAAGAAAATGGCGCTCTACTAATTTAGATGAAATCTATTTAGCTTGGAGAAATCATCTTTTAATTTATAAAAAATCTCTTAGAAAAGCTAGAACGAGTTATTACTCTGCATTAATAGAAGAGAACAAGAATAATCCCAGGTTTCTTTTCAGTACTGTAGCCAGGTTGACAAAGAGTCAGGACTCTGTCAATCCTAGCATCCCCTTAGAGCTTACTAGTCAGGACTTTATGAACTTTTTCAATAATAAAATTTCATCCATCAGAGATAAAATCAATCAGATTCTTCCCACAGTTAACTTAAATACTGTAACTACTACAACTCCTTCTATTGATGTCTGTCTTGATGAGTTTACTCCAATCGACCTTTGTGAGTTAGACAAAATAGTTTCCTCATCCAAACCTTCAACTTGTCTTTTAGACCCTATTCCTACCAGGTTATTTAAAGAAGTCTTCCCACTTATTGGTAGCTTTATTCTTCATATAATCAATTCTTCATTAACTTTAGGCCATGTACCACAGGCTTTTAAAACGGCTGTAATTAAACCCTTACTCAAAAAGCCAACGCTAGATCCAGGAGCTTTAGCTAACTATAGACCAATCTCTAATCTCCCTTTCATTTCAAAAATCTTAGAAAGAGTTGTTGCTACGCAATTATTTGACCACCTGCAGGGAAATGGTTTATTTGAGGAGTTTCAATCTGGGTTTAGAATCCATCATAGCACTGAAACAGCCTTAGCGAAGGTCACTAACGACCTCCTCATTGCATCTGATAATGGACTAGTTTCTGTACTTGTCCTTTTAGATCTTAGTGCAGCTTTTGATACTATTGATCATAATATTCTACTTGATAGATTAGAACACTATGTTGGACTTAATGGAACTTCGTTGCAGTGGTTTAGATCTTATTTATCTGATAGGTTCCAGTTTGTTCATGTAAATGATGAGTTTTCTCTCAGCTCAAAGCTTAGTCATGGAGTTCCACAGGGATCTGTGCTTGGCCCTACTCTTTTTAGTTTATATATGCTTCCGTTAGGCAACATTATTAGAAAGCACTGTATACATTTTCACTGTTATGCAGATGACACACAATTATACCTGTCAATGAAGCCAGATGATACTAATCAATTAGCCAAGTTAGAAGCCTGTCTTAAGGAAATCAAAGTTTGGATGACTTGTAATTTCCTGCTATTAAATTCAGATAAGACTGAAGTCATTCTTGTTGGTCCAAAAAACCTTAGAAATTCCTTTCCAAATCAAACTTTCAGTTTGGATGCAGTTACTCTTTCTCTTAATAGCTCTGTGAGGAACCTTGGAGTTATTTTTGATCAGGATTTGTCCTTCAATTCACATATTAAATTTGTTTCTAAGACTGCCTTCTATCATTTGCGTAATATTGCCAAGATTAGGAGCATCTTGTCTCAGAGTGATGCTGAGAAGCTGATCCACGCTTTTGTTAGCTCGAGATTAGATTATTGTAATTCTTTATTATCAGGCTGTCCTAAAACATCTTTAAAAAGTCTTCAGCTGATCCAAAATGCTGCAGCAAGAGTTTTAACAGGTACTAGAAAGAGAGATCATATCTCTCCGGTTCTGGCCTCCCTTCATTGGCTTCCCATAGAGTTTAGAATTAAGTTTAAAATCCTTCTTCTTACTTACAAAGCTCTAAACAATCAGGCTCCTTTTTATTTAAAAGATCTGATACTACCGTATCATCCTAACAGAGCACTACGCTCCCAAAATGCAGGTTTACTTGTAATACCTAGAATCTCCAAAAGTACAATGGGAGGCAGAGCCTTCAGTTATCAAGCTCCTCTCCTGTGGAATCAGCTGCCAATCTGGATTCGGGAGTCAGACTCGATCTCTGTTTTTAAGAATAGGGCTAAAACCTACCTTTTTGATATAGCCTACAATTAGGGAGGGATCATGTGTTTCTGAACCCTCCCTTAGTTATGCTGCTAATAGGTTTAGTCAGCCGGGGGACCTCCAGTAATGCACTGGGCCTCACTCCTTTCCTCACTCTCTATGAAATATTTTTTTTTTTGCTGGTCATTAACATTTGTTTGTTCTCTCCCATAGATTGAGTCCCCATCGTGCTGTTTGCTCTCTACATGTCTGTTCTTTTCTTCTTCTCTGTCCCCTCACCCCCCAGCCAGTCGCAGCAGATGACTGCCCCTCCCTGAGCCTGGTTCTGCTGGAGGTTTCTTCCTGTTAAAAGGGAGTTTTTCCTCTCCACCGTCGCCAAGTGCTTGCTCACAGGGGATCGCCTGATTGCTGGGGTCTTTCTGCAACTGTGGGGGTCCTCCCTACAGTTGATAGTGCTATGAGATGACTGTTGTTGTGAAATGGCGCTATATAAATAAAGTTGAATTGAATTGAATTGAATTGAATTGAATATGCAACAAAAATAGCTGCATACAGCCCATAGCTGTAGGTCAGAATTCATGTGTAGCAAGTTTAGTGACCCAAGAGAGCTTTACATGTTCTATAGTAAAAGGGCATAGGGAATGCTAACCTTGACCTTTAGAGCCCAAACCCATAGTCAAAGGTCATGGTCTCAGGGTGAACCTGTGTACCTAGTTTGGTGACCCTAGTTTTTTTTCTTTGTTGTTGAGATATACTGTAGGTTCCATGCCATTTTGATGCTGACCTTTGACCTTGCAATTAAAAAAAAAAACAGTCGCACTTCAAGGTCACGGGGTGAACCTGTGTACCAAGTTTGGTGGCCCTAGCTTTATTTGTTCTACAGTAATAGTGCAAATGGAATGTTAACTGTGACCTTTGACCCCAAACCCATAGTCAGCTGAGGGTGTAAGCCATCCAAAATTTGTATTAGAAACAACTTTTGACATCAAGTTGAAAAGCCTACATCATTTCTTTTAGCAGTTACCATGTTTTCAGTATTTAGGGAAAAACTGACTTCTGACCTTGACCTCAAGGTCGATAATTCTTGCAAAAATCATCTTATCCCAGCCAAATTGCAATATGTGCATCATCAGTGTATATCAAACCCTGAAACCATATTTCAAAACATTTGGATCAAAAATGTAGTAGGAGTTGATTTCATAAAACAGTTACTATCTATTAATGGAGGTGAAATAGGAGATCATAAGTCAGGGGCTACAACTTTCGCAAAAATAATCCAATTGGAGCAAAAAATTGCAATATGCACATCATCAGTGTATATCAAACACTGGTACCAAGTTTCAAATCAATCAGAACAAAGTTGTAGGAGCAGCTGATTTCTGAAAGTGGGACAGACAGATGGACGGATTGCCTCATTACATAATCCCCTTTGGTCTTTAACTGGCGGGGGATAAAAAAATGAAATAAAGGATGTGTTTGTTTTAGAAGCGAGTGTTTTGACATTTTTTTGATAATCATGTGACCAGCAGAGTTTGTGAATTCACGTGACCAATTTCAGATGATTAAAACCTACAAACACACCATTTTTCAGTCAAAGAGCCCTTTAAGATGTTTATCATTTCAGTGAGTACATGAAAAAACAAAAGAGATACCTGAGCACTTTCTTGTTGAAGCACAGATACAGTCCGACACATTCGGCACGGCATTCTTCATAAGAGGAAGCAATTGTAGTGAATTTACTGTCCCATGTCTCACAGTCTCGATACCAGCTGGACACCTGAAAGACACTCACCCATTCATTTAACTCGCTGTGGTGTTATTCTAAGACCAGAACACAGGGCGGAAACACACAAAAAACACACTCACCACTTCTCCAGTCTCTGGGTTGACCACCTTGGTCTGGTCAAAGTTGAATGTGCCCTTCTCATCCTGATGAAAACAAGAAGGTGATTGAGCACATACACCACCTAGAAGACAATTTTTTTTCTATGTAATATTATTATTATTATTATTTATTTAATTTTTTATTACTTATTTTGTACCCGTAGGTAGATTTGTTTTGCAGTCTGGTGACAAGCCACCAGCTGCCGGTCGCTGCGTGCGCAAGCGCCCCTTAACTCCCTAACCTGCATGTTTTTGGCATGTGGGAGGAAACCGGAGAAATCCCGGAGTAAACCCACGCAACACGGGGAGAACATGCAAACTCCACACAGATCACTGTTGGCCGGGGGCAGGGATCGAACCCACGATCTCACGATCCCTGCGATCCCCCGGCCGAGGGTAAACTGTGCTGCCACAGTGCTAACCACTGCGCCACCGTGCAGTAATATTAGTCAATTTAAATTTTAACAATGTCAAAATCCTTAAATTATATCTTTAAATGTTTTAAGGATATCAAAGGAAGAAAATCGACTAATGGGAGCTTAGACTAGGAATATTTTAAACTTACCTGGACAAACAGCTTTCCACTTCCATGACCCAAAAGCTCGTGAAGTCCAACTTGCACCTCAAAGGAGGGCCCCTTCCACTTGATAAACAAATCCTAAAAACACCGGCAAACATAATTATGTGAGTGGGTGAGACAGAGAAGAGTTGGTATGTTAGAGAAGACGCTGCTCATCTAACCTTGTCCTCCTCTTTTAGGAAGGTGAGTTTTTCTTTCTTTGTGGCATAGGCTACAGCCAGCACATTGCCTAGTGACACATTTTTAAAGCCCTCTGACTGTCGGATGTCATCATCTGCAAAGAAACACAGGCATTTTTTTTACTACTTTTTTTCTCCACTTGAGTGAATTTCAAACCGCCCGACACCATGAGACACTTATAATTGTACATACAGTTGGGGATGTTAATGCCAGCTGGTATTCCACTTCCAGCGAAGGTGAGAACATCCAGTGAGGTGAAGTCCGGTGTAAGGAAGGTGTCTTTCTCAAACTCCTGGGGCCACGGCAACTCGGGGAGCAAAACTTCTGCTGAACTCACCAGCTTGGCGAAACGCTCACTCATCGCCTTGTTCACAACGGCAACAAAACCTATAAAAGATGAAGATTGAAGTGAGAAGTTTGACAACTAAAGACAGTTTCTAACAAATCTGGAACAAGAGGTGAACAAGATGAACGATAAAAAGATAATTTTCCACATAATTAAAGTTGTCAGCTGTCGTATAATAAAAGAGTAATCTTTAGTTTTTGTGAAATTACTAAGTGGACTACATCCCCTTGGTAAATGGCGTTCAGTTATATAGCACTTTTACTCATCTCTAGATAACCAAAGCATTTTATAGATCCTGCTATCCACCCATTCACACACTGATGGCGGCAGAGCTGCCATGCACCGGCGCTGGCCTGACCCACCAGGAGCAACTGGGGGTTCAGTGTCTTGATCAAGGACACTTCGACATGCAGACTGCAGACAGAGCGGGAATCGAACCCCTGACCCTCCGATCAGTGGTCGGCCACACTACACCTGCACCACAGCCACTTGTCTTGGACTATACACGTCACCAAACAATTACAGCGGCTTCCCTTTCAAAGCTCACCTCCTGTTTTCTGACCGATGGAAGAAGGATCCAAAGAGGAGAACAACAACACAAGAGTATTGTATTGTATTTTGAAAGCTGGAGACGATCCAGGACCGTTTACTTTCTCCTGGGCGCAATTTGAAAATGACGTAACTTACACAAGTCTGAGTTTGTAGTCTTTCAATTTACGCAAGTATTTTCACAATCTTATAACTTAACAGTTAGACAACAACCTACACCATTATTTACATGAAAAATTATCTTTTAAATCGACAAACACGTGTAACTTGTGGCAAAATTTGATGAGGATCTAAAGATAATTTCTCTCTTGCCATTCACTAGAATGGAGATTTTTTCCAATTCAAGGTCCCATATGCAGAAGTAGTGGGGCCGTGACTTAGGGTCTCTGAGGTTGCCCTCAGTTCAGTGTGGAGGAAATTTAAATGCTGGAAAAGAAAACCTGCCTACTCTTGTTTTAAGATGAGCCAGCTGCTGAGACAAACCAGTTACCGCTGCAAACACCACCTTATGGAGTCACCTGACAGCATCAATTTTATTTTAATACCTTAATTGGCCCACATTAATCAAAAAAGTTAACATTAATATTCCCAGTCATACATGTATGTATTTAATTAAACTTTTTGCGTTGTATATCATTTCTTTGTTGTATTCCCTTCTTTGGATAGGGGCTTCCTCAGCCCCATCACAGGGGCTGAGGTCGCCAAGGTGGTTAAAAATCTCCTTGGTGGCCGGACCCCAGGGGGTGGACGAGATTCACCCTGAGTACCTCAAGGCCCTGGATGTTGTAGGGCTGTCATGGTTGACACGCCTCTGCAACATTGCGTGGAGGTCGGGGGCAGTGCCTTTGGCATGGCAAACTGGGGTGGTGGTTCCTCTCTTCAAAAAAAGGGGACTGGAGGGTGTGCTCCAACTTTAGAGGAATCACACTCCTCAGCCTCCCTGGGAAGGTCTATGCCAAGGTACTGGAGAGGAGAGTCCGGCCGTTGGCCGAACCTCGGATTCAGGAGAAGCAATGTGGTTTTCGTCCTGGCCGTGGCACATCGGATCAGCTCGTTATCCTCTCAAGAATTCGAGGGTTCGTGGGAGTTTGCCCAACCAGTTTACATGTGTTTTGTGGACTTGGAGAAGGCATTCAACTGCATCCCTCGCTGTTTTTTGCGGGGGGTGCTTCAGGAGTATGGGGTATCGGGCTTGTTGTTACGAGCTATTCGGTCTCTGTACGACCGTTGTGAGAGTTTGGTTTGTATTGCCAACACTCGATCAGACTCATTCCCAGTGAGAGTTGGACTCCGCCAGGGCTGCCCTTTGTCACCGATCCTGTTCATAATTTTTATGGACAGGATTTCTAGGCGCAGCCAGGAAACAGAGGGTGTCATGCTTGGTGACCACAGGATCTCATCTCTGTTGTTTGCAGATGATGTTGTCCTGTTGGCTTCATCCAGCAGTGACCTACAGGTCTTGCTGGGATGGTTTGCTGCTGAGTGTGAAGCGGCTGGGATGAGAATCAGCACCTCAAAGTCCGAGTCCATGGTCCTCAGCCGGAAAAAGGTGGATTGTCCTCTCTGAGTTGATGATAGGCTCCTGCCCCAAGTGGGGGAGTTTAAGTATCTTGGGGTCTTATTCACGAGTGAGGGGAAAATGGAGCGAGAGATTGACAGACGGATTGGAGCAGCATCTGCAGTGATGCGGACGTTGTACCCGTCTGTTGTGGTGAAGAGGGAGCTGAGTTCTAAGGCAAAGCTGTCGATTTACCAGTCAATCTACGTTCCTACCCTCACCTATGGTCATGAGCTTTGGGTAATGACCGAAAGAACGAGATCGTGAATACAAGCGGCTGAAATGAGCTTTCTCCGTAGGACTGCTGGACTCACCCTTAGAGATAGGGTGAGGAGCTCAGTCATCCAGGAGAGGCTCAGAGTAGAACCGCTGCTCCTCCACATTGAAAGGAGTCAGTTGAGGTGGTATGGGCATCTGATTAGGATGCCTCCTGGACGCCTCCCACTTGAGGTGTTTTGGGCACGTCCCACTGGAAGGAGACCCTGGGGCAGACCCAGGAGTCGCTGGAGAGACTGTGTCTTCCAGCTGGTCTGGGAATGCCTTGGTATCCTCTCTGAAGAGCTGGAGCAGGTGGCTGGGGAGAGGGAAGTCTGGGCTTCTCTGCTTGAACTGCTGCCTCCGCGACCTGGACTGCCGGAAAAGCAGTAGAAGATGGATGGATGGATAATATTCCCAGTCATACATGTATGTATTTAATTAAACTTTGTGCATTGTACATCATTTCTTTGTTGTATTCCCTTCTTTGGATGTTTGGCCACACCATACTGTATCATTTGTCTTTTCTTGTAAATCTGCAAACTTTTTACAAAATTTGTGTTTTTTTCTCTGACACTTATTCCCAGCAAATGTGCACCCATCATCACTCTATATATAATTCAAGAAATCTCTGTGTGCCACGATCATAGGACTTTGTGTTGCCATGGTAACCATGTTCAAGATCAAAGGCAAGCATCACTCACGATCATAGGACTCATCATCTTCTTCTTCTTCTTTTAGATTTGATTGGCGGTTGGCAACCAGCCTACAGGTGCATTACCGCCAAGCACTTCACTCTACATCATCACTCTATCTGGTCAGGAGCTGTAGTCCTTACAAATTCATCACTCTATATCACTCCATCACGCATCACTCTATATATAATTCAAGAAATCTCTGTATCCAGGACTCGCTATGACATCATCATAGATCAAAGGCAGGCATCACCAAACAAGTGGTGACGTGCTTGCTTACACCTGCTTTCTACAGGCATGCAGAAATACCTGCTTATACTTGGTTTCTGTGGGCACGCACAGGTATGCACTAGTTTTCATAAATTTGTGACTTTCTTCCCATAACTTTGCCACTTTTTACAGACAGCTTTTAATCACAAGTTTATAACTTTTTATTTTCAGTTGGCAACTATTTTCTTGTAACTTTGCAATGTTTTACCTTAAAAAACTATCAAATTTTTTACCCTTTTTCTCTTTCAATTTTCTGTTTTAAAATTTGGAATAAAATAAATTTGCCAGAATAAGTTAAAAAAAAAAAACTGGAATGACCAGATTTTTCCTGATTTGCCTCTATGATTTAATGGTCTGCTAACATCAACTCCTCCAGTTAGTTAAATTTACAATTATTTGTTTACTGTTATAGTTTCAAGCAGGTCACTACTCATCGATTTAACATTTACCTTCAAATTCTCCTCTGGAGCCAAACGGGTCTCTGTAGCTCTCTATGAAGCCAATATAACTGAGGGAAGATGAAACGGGTGGGGGATGGTGCAGTTAAATCAGTATTTAATAAACGAAAAAACACATTGAACACCCAGTGCAAAGGTCATAATGAACCTTTTTTCGGAAGTTAACAAGCAAGAGATACCTGAGAGTTGCACTTCCTTATACATCTAATCTAATCCCAAAGAAAATAATCTGACAAGATTTTGTAGCAGTTTCCACAAAATAGTGTAATCTTCTTGACTGCTATTAAGCGAGTTTGAAGTTAGGCCATGTTTTATATATAGACAGAAAATGTTCAGTGGGCTCACCTCTCTACGACTGGTCCCTTGTCTTTGATCCAGTAGCGTGAGCCTTCTTTGTGGGCTTCCACTGAGCCAAAGGTGAAACTGCGCCTGTACTCTTCAAGCATCTTTCTTTGGTTCTCATTAGCAGCATAGGCCTGTCAGATATTTGTAAAGACAGTCAGCTCCGTCTTTAATGTTTTCCAAAGTGCTTTAATTTGTTTCTATCAAATTAAGAAGATAAAACTTACAGGTGATTCATGGGCTATAACAATTTAGTTTTTTAGGATGTCAATTTTACATTTTGGTGATTTTATTCTCTCACAACTTGTCATAGAAGGTAAAATGATCATCAGCAATCTCTTGCAGTATTCTCATTCTCTTGCTGCCTCACCTGAGCTTTTTGCAGGTAAAAGCAGACTTTTTCCATTAGAGGTCCATAATCTCCTCTCTTCACAGTGAACTCTTTGTCTCCAAAGTTGAATTCTCCACAGCAGGACTCACATTCACCTTCCACTGTACAGTCTGAAGCAATAAGATTATTATTTTTTTTTTTTCCACAATATTTTTTTATTGAACCCTTTTTTTTTTTTTAACAAACATGGCACAGACAGTCAAACACTAACACTAAAGTAATTTAAAAATTAAAAAAAACCAACCCACTAACAACAACAAAAAAATGTACTAAAAACAACAACAACAACCATTAACAAAAGCAAGTCAACAACAATGCTCCTCTGTTTAGTCTAGGTAATCTATTACATAAGAATACATAATATACATTCACCAGTTTGGAATTTGCAAGGTCCACACATATCATTCACCTTCTTCTTCAGACGTTATGTTTAATTTCTTTACATAATCAATGAAAGGTCTCCATATATTCTCAAACACATTTTCCTTTAATTTCAGTATATATGTTATTCTTTCTAGTGGAAGGTTTGTTAACATCTGTCTTAACCACTGAGTCACATCTGGTCTATTGTGGCACATATGTTTGGTTCATATTTCCCCACAAGAGTGTGGCACATATGTCTGGTTCATATCTCCCACAAATGTATGGCTTATGTGGATTGTATGGCTTATGTGGATTGGGGCTTCACGTCTGGAGGAACAAGGCAGGAGATGGCGAGGAGGTGTGAAGTCGGGCCCTCGTCTCGGAGAAGAGGACCTGGGGGGTTTCCCGGTACACCAGAGAATGTGAGACGGCGGAAGAGAGGAAGACGAGCGGGCGCTCTCGTACGACTTCGCAGGAGAGGCTCGCGAACGGCGCTGCCTGGCATATTTCTGTCCAATACCAACTCTCTCTCTAACAAGGTGGATGAACTGAGACTGCTGATGCGTTTTAAGGACCTCGCCTCCTCAGCTGTCCTCTGCTTTACTGAGACCTGGCTCCGGGAAAATATACCGGACAGCGCGCTGCGCCTCGACGGCTTCCAGCTCTTCCGTGCTGATCGTGACACAGAGCTTTCCGGCAAGACCACAGGAGGCGGTGTCTGCTTCTACATCAACTGTAGCTGGTGCTCTGATGCAACGGTAATTTCCAAACACTGTTCTCCTGCCTTGGAATTTCTTGTTATCAATTGCAAGCCCTTCTATTCCCCGCGGGAGTTTGCTTCTTTCATAATGATCGCTGTGTACGCCCCTCCCGACGCGGACACGCGCGAAGCTCAGCGCGTGCTCGCGGATCACATTCAACACACAGAGCGGAGTTTTCCAGACTCGCTGATTATTGTGGCTGGCGACTTTAATCAGTGCAATCTGAGCCACGATCTCCCCCGCTACAAACAGTTTATTAAATGCCCCACCAGAGGATTAAACACACTGGATCACTGTTACACCACAGTGAAAGACGCATATCGCGCTGTCCCTCGAGCTGCGCTGGGATTATCTGATCACGTGATGGTTCACCTCATTCCCACATACAGACAGAGATTGAAGCTCACTAAACCTGTTGTGAGCACTACGAAGATACGGACCAGTGATGCTGAGGAGAAGCTGGAAACGTGCATGGAAATATCTGACTGGGGCATGCTTAAAGGAGCCACGCATGATCTGGATGAGTACACGGACACTGTGAACTCATATATCCACTTTTGTGAAGAGAACATTCTTCCATCACGCACCAGGGTGAGTTACTCTAATGACAAACCCTGGTTCACAGCTAAGCTCAGACAGATCAGGAAGGAGAAGGAAGCAGCGCTGAAAAGTGGAGACAGGGACTGCTACAGGGAGGTTAAATACCGGTTTAACAGAGAGCTGAAGAGGGCTAAATCTCTATACTCAGAGAGACTCCAGCAGCAGTTCACTGCTAATGATTCGGCTTCCGTGTGGAGAGGACTGAGGCAGATCACCAACTATCGGCCTCAGGCTCCTAAAGGTCAGGATGACAAAGCCCTTTGTCAGAGACTGTCCCAACACTATGCCCGTTTTGACACCTCGTCATCTGTGTCCAACTCCCCCCCTCCCTCCAGCTCCACAGCCTCCACATTCCCTACTTCATTTAAGGCACCCCCCCCCACCTCCCCCCCTCCCCTTATCATCAGTGAGCAGGATGTGCTCAAACAGTTCTCCAGACTGAACCCGCGCAAGGCCCCCGGCCCAGACGGCGTGTCTCCCTCCACCCTGAGACTCTGTGCGAAACAGCTGGCTCCTGTATTCACAGACATTTTTAACACCTCCCTTAAGTTATGCCACGTGCCATCCTGCCTCAAATCCTCCACCATCATCCCTGTCCCCAAGAAGCCACGGATCACTGGACTTAATGACTACAGACCTGTAGCGCTCACCTCTGTAGTCATGAAGTCCTTTGAGCGCCTGGTCCTGTTCCACCTCAAGTCCATCACCACCCCTCTCCTGGACCCGCTGCAGTTTGCCTACCGAGCCAACAGGTCTGTAGACGATGCAGTCAACCTGGCCCTCCACTCCATCCTGCAGCACCTGGACTCCCCGGGAACCTACGCCAGGATCCTGTTTGTGGACTTCAGCTCCGCATTCAACACCATCCGCCCCGCTCTGCTCCGGGACAAGCTGTCCCTGCTCAACGTGCCTGACTCCCTCTGCAGGTGGATCATCGACTTCCTGACGGACCGGAGGCAGCATGTGCGGCTGGGAAAGACTGTCTCAGACTATACTAGCATCAGCACCGGATCACCCCAGGGCTGTGTACTTTCCCCCCTACTCTTCTCCCTTTACACCAACTCCTGCACCTCCAGCCACCAGTCTGTCAAGTTGATCAAGTTTGCGGACGACACCACCCTCATCGGGCTCATCTCCAACGGCGACGAGTCCGCCTACAGGAGAGAGGTGGCCCAGCTGGCGTCCTGGTGCAGCAATAACAACCTGCAGCTGAACGCTCTGAAGACAGTGGAGATGATTGTAGACTTCAGGAAAGTCACTACTCCTCTGCCCCCCCTCACCCTCTCAGGCTCTCCCATCACCACTGCTGATTCCTTCCGCTTCCTAGGCACTACCATCACCAGGGACCTCAAATGGGAGCTGACCATCAGCTCACTCATCAAAAAAGCCCAGCAGAGGATGTTCTTCCTGCGGCAGCTGAGAAAGCTCAAGCTACCCACCAAGATGTTAGTGCAGTTCTACACAGCCATCATCGAGTCCATCCTCACCACCTCCATAACCGTGTGGTACGCAGGAGCCACTGCCAGGGACAGACTAAGGCTGCAGCGCGTCGTGCGCACTGCTGAGAAGGTGATCGGCTGCAAGCTCCCATCTCTCCAGGATCTGTACATCTCCAGGACCCGGAGGCGTGCTGGCCGGATCATAGCCGATCCCTCACACCCTGGTCACGTACTGTTTGCCCCCCTCCCCTCTGGTAGAAGACTTCGGTCCATCCAGACTAAAACCTCCCGTCACATGAACAGCTTCTTCCCCTCTGCCATTAGACTGCTGAACACTAAGTGACTCTCGTGCACCATGTACAGCAGCTCAACCAGACTCATGTCAATCATCACTGTTTTCTTCCTGCATTACCGACTGCACTATATAGTTCTCCACAGTATCTGCTGCTGGCTAATATATATTTTAACTGTTGACCAGTATCACTTAATCTTATCCTACACTTTATTACATGTATAGTTTATTTCTCTTATCTTATCATGTTTAATGTTGCAGCATTGTACCGAGACAAATTCCTAGTTTGTGTACTACATGAACAATGGCAATAAACCTGATTCTGATTCTGATTCTGATTCTGAAGAGACAATGGTGAATCTTCAGAGACTTGCATTGTGATTGAATGTTTGCAGGAGCACCATGTGACTTGAGTTCTTAATCCCCCGGAGGTATAAGAGTGAGCTGTAACATTATTCTGTCTCTTCTTGCTTTTGAGAATGCTGGATGAATGTGTTCTGGAATAAAGCCGAACCTGAGAAATACACTCATGTCTCATCATTGAACACGTCTTCCACACTGGTGACCCACGACAAAGAATGAGCAGAGAGAATTCTCCCGAGCGGAGCTCATCAGAGACCAGCCTGATGGCTGCCTCCATGCTCCAGCTGCCCGATTTCTGGCAGCACAGCCCGCGCTCCTGGTTTAGCGCGGTCGAGGCGCAGTTCAACCTCCGGAGAATCTCAAAGGATGAAATGAGGTTCTACCATGTGGTGGCGAAGCTGGACAGTCACACGGTCCAGAGGGTGGAAGATCTGGTTAACCACCCACCGGACACCGACAAGTACGGCGCATTGAAGGAGGCGCTGATCAGCCATTTCACTCCCTCGGTGCAACAGCGAGCAGAGGGGCTCCTAGAGTTGACTGAGTCGGAGAACGACAGACCTGCGGACCTGATGGTGAAGATGCTGAGACTGAAAGACTCCAAGGATGGCGAATTTATCTTCGCCCACCTTTTCCTCCGGACTCTGCCGCCAGCAGTGAGAGTGACCCTGGCAGACTCACCCCGCTTGGCCAAGCGGGACTACCATGGCCTCGGCAAGGAGGCGCAGCGACTCGTCAACGCCCACAAGCGGAGCGCGGTTTCGGCCGCGGCAGCTGAGCAGAGGACGGCGCCCGGAGATGGTTTGGAGCCAGAGGTGGCGGCGCCAGACGAACCGACGACGGCGGCGACAGGAGTCAAGCGACGCGGAGCTGAGGTCGGCCTGTGTTTCTACCACCGCCGTTTTGCGGAGAGGGCGCACAGATGTCTCCCACCGTGCCGCTTCAAGCGTCAGGGAAACGCCAAGACCGGGGGGCCGGTAGCAGCTGCATCCCTCGGAGAAGAAAATAAGCTGCTTTACCTGACAGATGCACACTCGGGGAAACAATTCCTCGTGGACACGGGCTCTCAGCTGAGTTTCGTCACGCCTACCTACGCGGAACGGCTGATGCCGTCCAAAGCTCCCTGGGTGTCAGTATCAGCAGCGAATGGCTCAGCGATTAAGACATTCGGTGAGAGGACCATGCGTCTGTCCTCACAGGGCCGTTCATTCGAGTGGACCTTTATTGTAGCAGCAGTCAGTTTCAACATGTTAGGGGCTGATTTTTTTGTGCTCACATGGTTTATTGGTTGACCTTGCTAATAGACGCCTGGTTAATGCACTGTCTTTTCATTCTATCCCCTGCACAGCTCGGGTGGCTCCGCCGACTGCACACGCCAACGTCACAGCTGCAGGTGGTAAGTTTCATGCTTTGCTCACTCACTTTCCAGCACTCACAGTTCCAAAGTTTTCGGCGACAGTGGCCAAACACGGGGTGGAACATTTTATCACCACCACTGGGCCGCCCGTTTTTGCAAAAGCCCGGCGCTTGGACTCAGCTAAACTGGCAATAGCGCGCAAGGAATTTGCCAATCTGGAAAAACTGGGCATAATTAGACGCTCGAACAGCCCCTGGGCTTCACCGTTACACATGGTCCCAAAGGCTGATGGCTCGTGGCGACCTTGTGGCGATTTCCACAGGTTGAACAACGTCTCAGTACACGACCGCTACCCAATTCCGCACATCCAGGATTTCTCAGTTCATTTGGCGGGGGCGCGCATTTTTTCTAAAATAGACTTGGTGCGCGGCTACCATCAAGTCCCCGTGCGCGTGCAGGATATTCCCAAAACCGCGGTAATAACTCTGTTTGGGCTTTTTGAGTTTTTGCGCATGCCGTTTGGGTTAAAGGGCGCCGCGCAAACTTTCCAACGCATGATGGATGCAGTTTTACGCGACCTGCCTTTCGTGTTCGTCTATTTAGACGACATTTTGGTAGCCAGCACGTCCGAGGACGAACATGAAACCCACCTCACAGCAGTTTTTCGGAGACTGGCAGAGCACGAGTTGATAATTAACCCAGCGAAGTGCCAGTTCGGGGTGGCGAAAATCGATTTTTTGGGGCACCGCGTTTCACCACAGGGAGCGGTTCCCCTTCCCGAGAAAGTGCGCGCGATAACAGATTTCCCCCGACCTCAAACGATAAAAGCGCTGCAGGAGTTTCTAGGAATGGTTAATTTTTACAACCGGTTTCTTCCGAGCGCAGCGCGGCTTATGCAGCCACTGTACGCGGCACTGAAAAAACAAAAACCCACGAATAAGGTCGAATGGTCTCCGGAGCGGGAGCGCGCTTTCTCCCAGGTTAAATCAGCCCTTGCAAGCGCCGTTTTGTTAGCGCACCCGGTTCCAACAGCCCGTTTGGCGCTCACCACCGACGCTTCAGACCTAGCGGTGGGGGCAGTCATTGAACAGTGTGTGGCAGGGACCTGGCAGCCTCTCGCTTTCTTTAGCAAATCTTTGCGCGATAACGAGCGTAAATACAGCGCGTTTGACAGGGAGCTTTTAGCCCTACACTTGGCCATCTGCCATTTCCAGTTCTGGCTGGAAGGGCGCCGTTTCACCGCTTTTGTAGACCACAAACCGTTAACTTTTGCGATGGCCAAAATCTCAGAACCTTGGTCAGGCCGACAACAAAGACAGCTAGCCGCAATATCGGAGTTCACCACCGATATCCAGCATGTAGCAGGCAAACACAATGTAGTGGCGGACTGTCTCTCACGTGCTGTGGCAACGCCAGGCCACGTGGGGGCAGACTCGGTGGCTGTGGGCCAGGGCAGTGACGCGGGAGCACGCGCAGCCCCGGTCCACGTAGGTTTGGATTATGCAGACATGGCTGCAGAGCAGGTTGGTGACGCGGATGTGCGCGCGCTCCAGTCTGGACCAACAGGGTTAAGGCTGGAGCACAGGGTGCAGCAAATAGGTATGCCCCCCTTAATATGCGATGTCTCCACGGGTCGGCCTCGTCCCGTGGTTCCAGCTGCGTGGCGCCGCCGCGTTTTTGACTCTGTCCATTCGCTGGCGCACCCGGGGGTGCGCGCATCGGTCAAGATGGTGGGGGAGAAATTTGTCTGGCCGGGGTTGCGCAAACAGGTCAAGGAATGGGCAGCGGCTTGTGTAGCGTGCCAGAGGGCTAAGATACACAAGCACACGAGGGCCCCTTTGGAGGCTTTTCACATCCCGGCTAAGCGGTTTGATCATGTGCATGTTGATCTGGTGGGCCCGCTTCCCTCGTCTCAAGGGCACACACACCTTTTGACGATGGTGGACCGCACCACACGTTGGCCAGAAGCGGTACCTCTGGCATCAACAACGGTGGAAGAGGTTGCGCGCGCGTTTTTAACAGCTTGGGTCGCGCGTTTTGGAGTTCCGTCGGACATAACGTCAGACAGAAGCCCTCAATTTGTTTCCGAACTGTGGTCGTCTATGGCCCGCAGCTTAGGGGTGAAGGTACACCGCACTACCGCGTATAACCCGCAGGCCAATGGTTTATGTGAACGTTTTCATAGGTCATTGAAAGCAGCCCTCAGAGCATCGCTCACGGATACAAATTGGGTGGACAAACTGCCATGGGTTTTATTGGGGTTGTGTTCTGCACCGAAGGAGGATTTACAAGCCTCCCCACCGGAGTTGGTGTTCGCACAGCCTCTCCGTTTGCCCGGGGAATTTCTCCCGGAAAATCCTGCGCCCAATTGCCCCCCCGCTCAGCTGTTGCAGAGTGGCACAGGATCAAACACGCTGCCTGGCCCAGTGCATCACAGTTTTCCACGCGTTTTTGTGCCAGAGGCTTTGAAAAACGCAGAGTTTGTTTTTGTTAGACATGATGCACAACGCCCAGGGCTGAGACCGCCTTATGATGGACCGTTCAGGGTGCTGGAAAAAAATGAGAAGCATTTTTTGCTAGATTTGGGGGGCAGAAGGGAGCTAATTTGCATAAACAGACTCAAGCCTGCTTTTGTCCTGGCTGATGAACGAGTGCAGTTGGCGAAAGCCCCCCGCCGGGGCAGGCCGCCAAGAAGGCATGCTCCAGAGCTCTCACAGAGATGTGCTAACAAATCTAATCCCCAGGTGCGAGGAGACGCTGCAGACGCAGTGAAGCCGGCCTACAGCAGATTCGGCAGGAAGCTCAGACCTAAGAGATTGGGGGATTGATTGTTGGTTATGTGGTAATGTTTTTTATGTATGCATTTATGAGTGTTTGTCCCATGCAGACGTTTGGGGGGGGGGGGGTCATGTGGCACATATGTTTGGTTCATATTTCCCCACAAAAGTGTGGCACATATGTCTGGTTCATATCTCCCACAAATGTATGGCTTATGTGGATTGTATGGCTTATGTGGATTGGGGCTTCACGTCTGGAGGAACAAGACAGGAGATGGCGAGGAGGTATGAAGTCGGGCCCTCGTCTCGGAGAAGAGGACCTGGGGGGTTTCCCGGTACACCAGAGAATAAGAGACAATGGTGAATCTTCAGAGACTTGCATTGTGATTGAATGTTTGCAGAAGCACCATGTGACTTGAGTTCTTAATCCCCCGGAGGTATAAGAGTGAGCTGTAACATTATTCTGTCTCTTCTTGCTTTTGAGAATGTTGGATGAATGTGTTCTGGAATAAAGCCGAACCTGAGAAATACACTCATGTCTCGTCATTGAACACGTCTTCCACACTATGAGTCTTTTTCCACAGTAGTGCAATACATTTTTTGGCATTAAGCAAACTGAGGTCTATGAATGCTCTTTCACTCTTATTAAAGTTATGTTTTTCTGGATACAGACCCAACAAAAACAGTTTAGGGTTTAATGTGAATTGTTTTGAAATTATTTTTTCAATTGTTACCCTCACCTCTTCCCAAAACATTCTGATTTTTCTACATTCCCATAAACAGTGAAATAGGGTTCCTTTACTTTCCATACATTTTGTGCATGTATCTGGTATGTTTTTGTTATATCTATTTAATTCCACTGGTGTAACATACATCTGCATTAACCATTTAAAATGTATCAGTTTAAGACATACATTTATTGATTTGGTTTGAGCTTCTGCACAAGCCATTTCCCATTGTTCCTCTGAAATTTCAATTTGCAGGTCTTCTTTCCAATAATTCAGTCTTTTCTGTGAGTTTTCACTTGAGAATAGTGTCAATGAGTTATAAAACTCTGAAATAATACCCTTTCTCTTACTATCTTTAGTCAAAATTTTTTCCAAGGATGAATAAGTAGGTCGGGTGAGAGCATTATTTTGATTTGATCGAATAAAATTTCTAAGCTGAAGATATTTAAAAAAATGTGTTCTATTAAGATTGAATTTAATCCTCAGTTCTTCAAAAGACATTATGTTATCTGAACGTGACAAATATAAGTCTTGAATCTTTTGAATCCCTTTTAACCCCTTACACTCAGGTCAATTTCCCTAAAAACGCCAAAAAATAACGTGCCCAAATTAAATCCAAAGCTGTTCTTCAACCCTTTGCAGCATCTTCATGGGGTTGGTCTCATTTAAAAGAAAACACTTTGAATTTTTTCGGCAAAACAGTCATAATCTCTCCAAGTGCTCCGGCCACTGAGTTACAGTCATCTAAACATAGTGAACTTGAAGAAAATAAATTTGGCCTGGGTGTTTTTTTGGATACAAATGCTTGCAAATAACACACAGCTTCAGATCCGGGCTGGAAAATGCAACAGAAATGTAGAACCAAGTGTTATCCAGCTGAGGTCCAAATTTTGTAACAATACCACAAAAAATGAATATATTACACAGCTTTTTCCTCAGGTAGTTCCCAGGCGTTTTGGAACTGTGCCAAATTGTGCCAAATGGCACAGTTTGGAAAAACGTCTGTAACTTGAATGATTCAATGTAGAAGCTTCATTTTGGGCTCTAATGAAAGGTCACACTCAGGGCTGTGTGTGTGTGTGTGTGTGTGTGTGGGGGGGGGGGGGGTTGTCCCCCCCCCCCCGCTACAGAGGAAAGACATCGCCCGTTGCGCCACGGTCCGTCATGCAGCGATGACGCACAGCTGTAATTTACCGATCGGTCAAAAGTCATTTTGATTACAATTTTCAGGGATAAAGAATAATTTAGCTTAGAACACCTTACCTCTTCACAGCAGAAGCGGAGCTGGCGAACTTCTTCCTCATTGTCAGACGAACACGACGCTGGTCTCGTGACCCGATCGAAACAATTCCATTATTGCGGTTTTGCGATTCCATGATTGCGGTTTTTGGCGAACGATTTTTCAAAACAAATAACAGTAGTAATTAAAAAATGACTGGCGAGCGCGTGCGTGTCACTCAGCCTTCGTCGTTGGCCTCCGTCGGTCTATGATGACCATAGAAGACAATCCTAATGTCTATTCTGCTGGGACAAAAACAAAATAAGCACCGCCTGGCCGAACATGCCGATGCGCAAATGGCAGTCGCTGTCACACAGGTTCCACTTGTGGATGGTCTCCGTGCTGCTGGGTCTGTGGGGTTCTTCCTGCGGGTCCTTTTTTTATCTGCTGCAGGCAGCAGTCTGTCTTCACCCAGCCTTAAAAAAAAACAGCTCGCGAACTTCTCTGCTTCAATTGGCTCACTGCATTCACAGCTTTGGTCGGCGGGTCCTTCTTGCTAGGTTTTCAGTCATTGGTTCTTCAAGGTTTCAGAAACCCAATTCAAGGCTCTTATTAGTCGAATGAGAGGTCAATCAGATGATCTAATCTGTTCGCGGCTGTGTCGGCAGTGGAAGAAAGGATATGCAGCTTCCGCAGCTCCATCGTGCGTCCTAGTCTCTGGGATGCAGAGACTTGCCCGCCCGCGGTACAACGGAGTGCAAGAGGTTAAATTCCATACTTTAAATACAGCATCCGCTCTCCCTGGTGTAAAATATTGATTACCCCATATTGGGCTAAATTGTGACAATAAGTGTGGCTCTTTTAAATATTTTTTGGTTTCACACCATATTTTGATCATGTGCTTTACAATTGGATTTTTAAATTGTTTCTGTAATTTTTTAGCCGAGTCTGAGTATATGAATAAGGGAAGAGGTAAAGGTAAATTGCATGATTCCACTTCAGTCCAGTGAGGAGGATCATTTGATGAAAAATAATATGTCATAGACCTCAGTTGTGCTGACCAGTAATACAACATAAAGTTTGGACATTTCAGACCTCCACGATCAAATGGTAAATATAGTAAGGACAGACGTAATCTAGCCTTCCTATTGTTCCATATAAATTCCACTAACCTTTTTTTAATTCTTGAGAATAGATCTGAAGGTGGTGGTAAAGGAATGTTTTGAAATAAATAAAGTATTTTTGGTAAGATATTACTTTTAAGTATATTAATCAGAATCAGAATCAGAATCAGGTTTATTGCCATTGTTCATGTAGTACACAAACTAGGAATTTGTCTCGGTACAATGCTGCAACATTAAACATGATAAGATAAGAGAAATAAACTATACATGTAATAAAGTGTAGGATAAGATTAAGTGATACTGGTCAACAGTTAAAATATATATTAGCCAGCAGCAGATACTGTGGAGAACTATATAGTGCAGTCGGTAATGCAGGAAGAAAACAGTGATGATTGACATGAGTCTGGTTGAGCTGCTGTACATGGTGCACGAGAGTCACTTAGTGTTCAGCAGTCTAATGGCAGAGGGGAAGAAGCTGTTCATGTAATTCTCCCGATCATCTCTGAAGTAACTAACTAACCTGCACTTATATAGCGCTTTTCTAGTCACAAAGACCACTCAAAGCGCTTTCATTAATACTAACCCTCTATTCTAAGGGTCTATAGGAAACAGATATCTAGGGACAATTTAGAACAGCCAATTAACCTAACATGCATGTTTTTGGCATGTGGGAGGAAACCGGAGAAATCCCGGAGTAAACCCACGCAACACGGGGAGAACATGTAAACTCCACACAGATCACTGTTGGTCGGGGGCTGGGATTGAACCCACGATCCCCACAATCCCCCGGCCAAGGGTAAACTGTGCTGCCGCAGTGCTAACCACTGCGCCACCGTGCAGCCCTCATTAATAAGCCCTCATTAACTCATTAATATCTGTCATTAAGGCTTCATAGTTGGCACTGGCGACTGATTCTAGCTTAGGTTCAGGTTCAGGTTACTTTATTTGTACCCGTAGGTAGATTTGTTTTGCAGTTGGTGACATCCATATTTACAAGCCACTAATTACATTCAACATAGACACAAACACAGGCACACATCTTACAAAATAGGTAAATATAAAATATGTACAATATAATTTTTATAGCTTGTTCAACTCTTTGACAGCAGCACGGACAAAGCTGTTTTTGTAGCGCTGGGTTCTACTTTTTGGGACAGCAAACCTCCGTCTGGAGGGAAGAAGCTGAAAGTTGCAGTGCAAAGGGTGGGAGTCATCATTTAAAATCGAGTCGGCCATCCTCTGTACTTGTCTGGTGTACAGGGATGTCAGGCTCAGCTGTGACTCACCAAGCAAACGACTGGACCATCTGACTACCTGATCCAAGGATTTCCTCTGTTTCAGTTTTATCTGACCAAACCATGACATTAAAGAAAAGGATAAAACAGATTCAATAAAAGCCCGATAGAACATAGTCATTATGGTTTGGTCAATTTGGAAGCGTGCAAGTTTCCTCAAACAATGCAAATTTTGCTGACCCTTTTTGCACACCCTTTCACAGTTCACCTCAAAGTTCAATCCACTATCAATAATCGTCCCAAGATATTTGTACGATTGTACACATTCGGTGGTCTGGCCTTTTAGTATGGTGACTTTGTGCCTGGGAGTTTTCCTCCTAAAGTCAATAATCATATCTTTCGTTTCTGTTGTATTCAGCTGCAGGTAGGAATCCTCACACCAGTGAACAAAGTCATCAACTACTGGGCCGTGGCCACTCTCACCATCCTGGAGGAGACTGACAATGACTGAGTCATCAGCATACTTTATAATGTGTCTGTTGTCATGTCTGCTCCGACACATGTTTGTGTACAGGATGAAGAGTAGTGGTGACAACACACACCCCTGAGGAGAGCCAGTAGAAGAGCACTTTAGGTCAGACAATGTGCCATTGACCCTTACTCTCTGCGTCCTGTTGGTTAAGAAATCCAGAATCCAACCCACCAGATTATTGCTTAAATCAAATTGTTGCAGGAGCCTTTCAACTAAAATATGAGGTTGGATTGTATTAAAGGCGGAAGAAAAGTCCACAAATAAAAGCCTGGCGTGTGTCCCATTAAAATCCAGATGTTTAAAAAGCATGTCAAACAGAGTGACAGTGGCATCCTCCACTCCTCTGTGAGGCCTATAGGCAAACTGCAGAGGATCCAATGCATGTTCAGTCTGCCTTAGGACCTCACATCTGACCAGTTTTTCAAAAATTTTCATTAAAATTGAAGTCAAAGCAACTGGTCTAAAGTCGTTTACCGTTTTAGGACAGCTGGATTTTGGAACGGGAACAACCACAGCATCTTTCCAGATCTTAGGCACATGTTGTGTCTGTAAGGACTTATTGAAAATATAATGAAATATAGGACTCAGTTCATGTGCACAGGACTTTACCAGGCATCCACATATATTATCAGGGCCCTGACTTTTGTTCACTTTTACAGCGCGGAACTCCCTTTTAACATCCTGCATCTCAATATTAAAGTGCTGATTGTCTTTGAGTTTCTGTTTCAAATCTTGGATTTCTGTGCTAAAATCAAAGGAGTCAAAATGACCATAAAAACAATTAAGAGCATTAGCCAGCTCTGTGTCTGAACTAAAACCATCTAAAAACACACGATTACTGCGCTCTGTGCTCTGAAGGCCTGCAATAGTTTTCATACTGGCCCAGGCCGAACCAAGTTTATTTGCTGCCATCTTGCTTTCCAACTCTGATTTATAATTCTGCTTTGCTCTTAAAATTTCAGACTTCAGCTCCTTGGTGGCAACCTGTAGCTCAGAAACAGACCCCTGTTTAAAGGCAAGAGCTTTCCTCTGTAAGCAGGATTTAACTGATTTAGTTACCCATGGTTTGTTGTTGGGATATATTTTGACACGTTTACGTGGAACAAACTTATTTTGACAGTAAGCCATGTATGAGCATGTGAGCTCAGCCAGAGAGTCCAAATCATCCCCGCAGGCCATTATAAACATCTTCCAGTCTGTACAGTCAAAGCATTCCTGGAGGCTGTGCTCTGAATCTTCTGTCCACACATCAATGTCTCTCATCTCCACCTTGCCTCTTCTGAGAGCAGTTTTATATGTGGGCAGCAAATGAACACAGTTGTGATCTGAGGATCCTAAAGGAGGAAGGGGGAGTGATTTATAGGCCCTCTCTATGGATCCATAGCACAGGTCCAATGTCTTTTTTCGCCTGGTTGGGCAGGAGACATACTGATGAAAGGCAAAATTTGAATTCCTAAATATTTAAACTGATGTACAACATTGAATTGATTTACCTCAGGAGCTGGGTGATTTCTCTGGGTCTCATTTAGCATTAATATCGAAGATTTTGCTTTATTTATTTTATATTCTGATATTTCCCCAAAGTTCTTTACTAAATTTAACAAGGTCGGAATTGATTTTTTAAAATTCGACATAAACAAAATTATGTCATCGGCATACAGGGAGATTTTATGTTCTGTTGGTCCTACTTTAATTCCATATATTTGTGGATGTAAACGTACTGCCATCGCTAAAGGTTCAACTGCCATAGTAAACAGTAAAGGTAAAAGTGGACAGCCTTGTCGACATCCTCTATTGATATTTATTGATTTTGAGATATTGCTGTTTGTTAGGATTTCTGCTGTAGCATTATTATATATTATCTGGACCCATTTTATGAAATTATTTCCAAGTCCAAACCTTTGTAGGACTTCAAAAAGAAAGGGCCATTCGACCCTACCAAAGGCCTTTTTGGCGTCCAATGATAGGAGAGCTGTATCTGGTGCTTCTTTATTGGAATAAATAATATTAAATAGTCTTCTTACATTATGGAAGCCTTGTCTTCCCATTATAAAGCCATTCTGATCTCGGTTAATAATATTTGGTAATATTTCTTGTAGTCGTTTTGCTAAAATTTTATAGATCATTTTAAGATCAGCATTTAATAGACTTATTGGTCTCATGTTTTCACATTTATTAGAGGGTTTACCTGGTTTTGGCAACAATATAATTAAGGCATTATTCATGTATGGTGGTAAATTACCATTTTGAAATGCTTCTAAAACCATTTCCAAAAGTGGTTTTATTAATTTATTCTTAAATTTTTTATAAAGCTCAACTGGAAGACCATCTGGTCCTGCTCTTTTTCCTGATTTCATATTATCAATAGCTTGCCCAACTTCTTCTTGACTAATTTTAGACTCCAGCATCTCCCTGTTTTCATTTGGAATACACGGTACAGGTGCGGTGCTCGCTGCCATTAGCTCAGTGAGAGCAGACTTTTCCACTAAATTTGATGGGATTATAGCAGCGATAGAAGGAATGATAAAGGAAATAAGCGACTGTATGGAACGAGTATCGCAGGTGGAGCTCCAAATTTCCAGCGCTGAGGATGACGTCACCAGCCTACAATTAAAGGTGTGCACATTGGAATTAAAAAATAAACGTCTGGAAGATAATGTCCAGGACTTAGAATCCCGGTCGAGACAGAACAACCTGAGGCTGGTGGGCCTCCCGGAGGGAACGGAGGGTCGGGACCCATATTCCTTTTTGGAAAAGTGGATTCCAGAAGCGCTGAACAACACGGACCTGCAGTCATCGGTCGTCTTAGAGAGTGCTCACCGAATCGGCCCACCGAGAGACAATAAAGACACCACCGAGGACGCTGATTATGAAGTTCCTCAGCTACAGAGACAAGATGACGGTCACCAACGCGGCGCGAGCTAAAGGCGAAATTAAAAACCAGGATCAACAGGTGCGGTTCTACCCAGACTTCGCCACAGGAATTCAACAATTAAGGAGGCAGTTCGACCCCGCCCGTAAAGAGCTGCGCAACCTCGGGATTCGTCATGGAGTGATTCATCCTGCAAGACTGCTAGTCACATATAAAGGCAGAACCTACATCTTCAAGACCTGTCAGGAGGCGCAGGAGCTCATCAGATCCAAGAAGAGACTGGTGGGAGCTAAGCATGAACAAAATATAAGGTAAAATATTTAAGCAATTGCACAGGCATCTGACTGATCTGAAGCATATAGCAAGTTTACAAAATATAGATTGTATTATATATTAAAAAAAAAACCTATGATGTACAAAGTTGCTATAAAATTTTGGAGTTAAGTTGGAAAACTACAGAAGAGAGTTAATGTTACGTCATTAAAAGCAGTAGAGTTAGGGTGATTGGAAGGATGAAGGAGGAGTGGCTTTGGCTGGTCCTCACGGGTGTGGAGCGGTCGATGGCTATAGTGGGAGACGGAATTTTTTTTTTGATTTTGGGGGGGATTACCACGAATGTGGGAAGGGGGAATTTGTTTGTGTGTAGTTTGTAGGATGAATGTTCAACCACTCATGTTTTTGCTTCTCTGTATGAGCATGTTTACATTGCGAGGTAATCTCAAACTCCTTATTGATCATAGACCAAAGCGTTAATCTTAAAGTAGAACTGAACCCACCTTTTTGCGCAAAAAGTAGAATAGCAGATTAATTCCTTATTACCCATTGTATTTTTCAACACATAAAAGAAATTTTTAGGCCGTGCGATGGCCAAGCTATAAGCCGATAAACTTTTGCCTCTGGCTGGCAGTGCCAAACAAACCGGAAGTAGTGCAGACAACACTGCGTGACGTCACGAGTGTGACCCTTATCAAAACAACAATGGCAGATGATAGCAGTTCCAGCAGTCAAGAAAACCAGAGTTTTCAGAGTGAAGAGGCATTCAGGATCGGTGACGAGACAGAGGAGGATGCAGGAGTGTCAAGTGAACAGGAAGAGAGCGAGGGAGGCATAGAACCGTACAGATTCGAGCCAGAATTTTCGGGGGATTCCGGCACCAACTCAGACTGCAGCAGTGATGGGGAGGAGAGTCGCTTATTGAATACAGAATGGTGAGTCTTTACTTCTCTACTTTGGCATGTTTGGGGTGTCAGGATAAGGAAAATTAACAATAAAAAAGAAAGGAAAAAAAACCCCATCAGCATTTTTCCAACTTATTATTTATACATAGGGCTAGGACTGTACAATAGCCTGGCCGTGTACACACTTGGCATTGAATAGACACATCCGTGGCGTAGGGTTAACACGTGTATTCAGGACAGGTTCCATGACCATGGGCTATGTAATACAATACTTCTACAGACTATAGTGGCAATACACATGAACAGAACTGGCCTCTGCATTTGACTGTGCTATTTATAAATAATATCTACAGTGATCCCTCTCTTATCGCGTTTAATGGGGACCAGAACCAACCGCGAAAAGTGAAAAACCGCGAAGTAGCGTCACCCCCCCCCCCCCAAGGGCGTCACAAGGACTATTTTGCACAAAAAGGCACAAGAGAACAGCGAAAAGTGCCACTAAGCAACACGAGCGATAAAGAACAATGAATGCGGTCTTCCTTCGCTGGGTATGGGCGCTCGGCAGGGAGAGAAGCTAGGTAAAACGTCTCGGCCAATCAGCTTGCGAGGTAAAACGTCTCGGCCAATCAGCTTGCGAGATTCCCGAGCGGTGAAGAGGTGGGCGGAGAGGAGTGGAGCGGTGGTCAGAGAGGTGGATTTTGAGTTGTGCGGGCTCTCCGTGTTGATACCTGATGTTCTAATGTAGTCTCCCTGCCTTCTGCTAGCGCCCGGGCAACTTTCGTGCCATTTTTTTCCTCAATTTTGAATTTCTGATGAATATTTTTGAAAAATCTGCAATGCACTGAGGGCGCGAAAGGTGAAACGCGAAGTAGCGAGGGATCACTGTATATCTAGAAACGCATCGCTTCCCAGTCGCTTTTCCTCCCCCTTTCTTTTCTTTCGTCGCCATGACAGCTTTCCTTGGCCACTGAACAGATCTTCCCAGGTGTTGGAAGTGTTTTGTAGTCGACTATCACGACAAAATGCACCAAAAACAACCAGTGTCGACGTGCTCGCAATGGTAAACCTGAGGACTGGGTCACACTCGTGACGTCACGCGGAACTCCGGCTGCACTTCCGGTTAATCGGCGGATTCGTCTGACTTTTCAGGGCGGGAAATTCAAAATCGCAATTTTCTCCAAGATTCCGGGATTTGTGGAGGGGGTGCCAATGATAAATTATCTTTATAATTGTATGTACTATCACCCAGTGCCGTTCAATGCCGTTCAGTTCAGTTCACCTTTAATTTAACTTCATGGAATTGCAGAGGTCTACAAAATTAAAAAAAAACTTAAACAAGTTATGAATAAAATAAAAGACATAGGTTCAAAAATTGTGTTTTTACAAGAAACTCATCTAATAGAGGAGGATGTAAAAAGAATTAGGAGAAGATGGCAAGGAAGTGTATTCACCTCATCATTTTCATCCCGAGCCAAGGGAGTTATGACTCTCATACATAAATCAATCCCATTTCAAGTGAAAAATGTAACTGGGAGACAAATTTGGAAGATATCTAATCATTCAAGGATCTTTGTTATTAGAAAATATAAATCTGGTGAACTTATACGGTCCCAATATAGATGATCAAAATTTCTTTGCTAATTTATTTCTTATTTTATCATCACTTACAGGGCAACATATAATAGCAGGGGATTTTAATTGTACACTGAATCCCGGTATAGATAGATCAACAGGACTGGACTGTACGCACAATGGATGCAGGATGATCATTAATCATTTTATGAAAGAATTGAGATTGCTAGATATATGGAGTGAAATGAAACCACAAGTTAAAGCCTACTCTTGTTATTCCAATACCTACAAGACATTCTCACGTACTGACTATTTTTTGATCTCCACAGAATTAAGGTCCAAGATTCAAAACTGCTTCTATGAAAATATTGTGATCTCCGATAATGCACCCTGCTGTCTAATATATGTAGATAAGAAATTGACAAAGGAACCAGGTAGGTGGCAATTTCAGCATAAATGGCTTCAGGATGAGGAATTTATTAAGTACATAGAAAAACAGATAGATGAGTTCTTTGATATCAATACTACACAAACATCAGCATGTATAAAGTGGGAGGCTTTCAAAGCTTTTATTAGGGGCATATTATTAGTTATATAGGTTCAAAATCTAAGAAGACTCGAGAGGAGAGAGTCCAATTGGAACATAAAATAAAAATTCTTCAAGAAAAAGTGTATGCAGAAAGTGACCCAAAGTTAGAGAACGAATTACTGATTCTGAGACCTGAATATGACAAAAAAATCAGCGAATAGAGCTGCCTCGAGTCTTCTAAGATTGAAGCAATCTTTTTATGAACAAGGTGAAAAATCAGGAAAATTATTGGCATGGCAGATTAAACCATTAGAATTTAAAACACCAATTACCAGTATTATAAGTAACGGACAGGCGGTTGTAGATCCTTTAGAAATTAATAGTGTCTTTAGAGATTATTATGAAAAATTATATGATACAAAAAATGAAACTGACTTAACAAAACTAAATGGGTTTTTGGACGGATTATCTATACCGTGTATTCCAAATGAAAACAGGGAGATACTGGAGTCTAAAATTAGTCAAGAAGAAGTTGGGCTAGCCATTGATAATATGAAATCAGGAAAAAGTGCAGGACCAGATGGTCTTCCAGTTGACCTCGATAAAAAATTTAAGAATAAATTAATAAAACCATTTTTGGAAATGGTTTTAGAAGCATTTCAAAATGGTAATTTACCACCATACATGAATAATGCCTTAATTATAATGTTGCCAAAACCAGGTAAACCCTCTAATAAATGTGAAAATATGAGACCAATAAGCCTATTAAATGCTGACCTTAAGATAATCTGTAAAATTTTAGCAAGACGACTACAAGAAATATTACCAAATATTATTAACCGAGATCAGAATGGCTTTATAAAGGGAAGACAAGGCTTCCATAATGTAAGAAGACTATTTAATATTATCTATTCTAATAAAGAAGCACCGGATACAGCTCTCCTATCATTGGACGCCGAAAAGGCCTTTGATAGGGTCGAATGGCCCTATCTTTTTGAAGTCTTACAAAGGTTTGGACTTGGAAATAATTTCATAAAATGGGTTCAGATAATATACAATAATGCTACAGCAGAAATCCTAACAAACAGCAATATTTCAAAATCAATAAATATCAATAGAGGATGTCGACAAGGCTGTCCACTTTCACCTTTACTGTTTACTATGGCAATTGAACCTTTAGCGATGGCAGTACGTTTACATCCACAAATATATGGAATTAAAGTAGGACCAACAGAACATAAAATCTCCCTGTATGCCGATGACATAATTTTGTTTATGTCGAATCTTAAAAAAATCAATTCCGACCTTGTTGAATTTAATAAAGAATTTTGGGGAAATATCAGGATATAAAATAAATAAAACTAAATCTTCAATATTAATGCTAAATGAGACCCAGAGAAATCACCCAGCTCCTGAGGTAAATCAATTCAATGTTGTAAATCAGTTTAAATATTTAGGAATTCAAATTGTGCCTAAGCTAGAATTAGTTGCCAGTGCCAACTATGAAGCCTTAATGACAGACATTAATGAGTTACTTCAGAGATGGATGTCACTACCAATGTCGATGATTGGGAGAATCAATATACTTAAAAGTAATATCTTACCAAAAATACTTTATTTATTTCAATACATTCCTTTACCACCACCTTCAGATCTATTCTCAAGAATTAAAAAAAAGTTAGTGGAATTTATATGGAACAATAGGATGGCTAGATTACGTTTGTCCTTACTATATTTACCATTTGATCGTGGAGGTCTGAAATGTCCAAACTTTATGTTGTATTACTGGTCAGCACTACTGAGGTCTATGACATATTATTTTTCCATCAAATGATCTCCCTCACTGGACTGAAATGGAATCATACAATTTACCTTTACCTCTTCCCTTATTCATATACTCAGACTCGGCAAAAAAATTACAGAAACAAGTTAAAAATCCATTTGTAAAGCATATGATCAAAATATGGTGAGAAACCAAAAAAAAATTTAAAAGAACCACACTTATTGTCACAATTTAGCCCAATATGGGGTAATCAATATTTTAAACCAGGGAGAGCGGATGCTGTATTTAAAGTATGGAATTTAAAAGGGATTCAAAAGATTCAAGACTTATATCTGTCATGTTCAGATAACATAATGTCTTTTGAAGAACTGAGGATCAAATTTAATCTTAATAGAACACATTTTTTTTTAAATATCTTCAGCTTAGGAACTTTATTCGATCAAATCAAAATAATGCTCTCACCCGACCTACTTATTCTTCCTTGGAAAAAATTTTGACGAAAGATAGTAAGAGAAAGGGTATTATTTCAGAGTTTTATAACTCATTGACACTATCCTCAAGTGAAAACTCACAGAAAAGACTGAATTATTGGAAAGAAGACCTGCAAACTGAAATTTCAGAGGAACAATGGGAATTGGCTTGTACAGAAGCTCAAACCAAATCAATAAATGTGCGCCTTAAATTGATACATTTTAAATGGTTAATGCGGATGTGAGTTACACTGGTGGAGTTAAATAGATATAACAAAAACATACCAGATACGTGCACAAAATGTATGGAAAGTAAAGGAACCTTATTTCATTGTTTATGGGAATGTAGAAAAATTAGAATGTTTTGGGAAGAGGTGAGGGTAACAATTGAAAAAATAATTTCAAAACAAATCATATTGAATCCTAAATTGTTTTTGTTGGGTCTGCATTCAGAAAAGCATAACTTTAATAAAAGTGAAAGAGCATTCATAGACCTCAGTTTGCTTAACGCCAAAAAATGTATTGCACTATTGTGGAAAAAGTCTCATAGACCAGATGTGACTCAGTGGTTAAGACAGATGTTCACAAACCTTCCACTAGAAAGAATAACATACATACTGAAATCAAAGGAAATTGTGTTTGAGAATATATGGAGACCTTTCATTGATTATGTAAAGAATTTAAACATAACTTTTGAAGAAGAAGGTGAATGATGTGTGTGGACCTTGTAAATTCCAAACTGGTGAATGTATAATATGTATACTTATGTAATGGATTGCCTAGACTAAACAGAGGAGCATTGTTGAAGACCTGTCTTTGTTAGTGGTTGTTGGTGTTTTTAGTACATTTTTAAAAAAAAATTAGTTTTGTGTTACTGTTTGAGTGTTTGTGTTATGTTTGTAAAAAAAAAAAAAAAAAAAAAAAAGGTTCAATAAAAAATATTGTGGAAAAAAAAGATTAACGCTTTGATCTATGATCAATAAGGAGTTTGAGATTACCTAGCAATATGAACATGCTCATACAGAGAAGCAAAAACATGGATGATAGAACATTCATCCTACAAACCAAACAAAAACAAATTCCCCTTCCCCACATTCGTGGTTATCCCCCCAAAATCAAAAAAATTCTGTCTCCCGTTATAGCTAGTGACTGTTCCACACCTGCGAGGATCAGTCAAACCACTCTCTCTTTCTCCTCTCAATCACCCTGACTCTACTACTATTTTTATGATATTAACTGTCTTCTGTAGTTTTTTCAACATAACTTCAAAGTTTTATAGCAACTTTGTACATCATAGCCTTTTTTTTTTTAATACAGTCTGTATTTTGTAGACATGTTATATGTTTCAGATCAATCAGATGCCTGTACAAATGCTTAAATGTTCTACCTTTGTCATGTTCATGCTTAGCTCCCACCAGTCTCCTTTTGGATCTGCTTAATGAGCTCCTGCGCCTCTTGAGGGGTCTTGAAGATGTGGGTTCTCCCCTTATATGTGACCAACAGTCTTGCCGGATCAATCACTCTGTGACGAATCCCGAGGTTGCGCAGCTCTTTACGGGTGGGGTCGAACTGCCTCCTTAATTGTTGAATTCCTGTGGCGAAGTCTGGGTAGAACCGCACCTGTTGATCCTGGTTTTTAATTTCCCCTTTAGTTCGCGCCGCGTTGGTGACCGTCATCTTGTCTCTGTAGCTGAGGAACTTCATAATCAGCGTCCTCGGTGGTGTCTTATCTCTCGGTGGGCCGATTCGGTGAGCGCTCTCTAAGACGACCGATGACTGCAGGTCCGTGTTGTTCAGCGCTTCTGGAATCCACTTTTCCAAAAAGGAACATGGGTCCCGTCCCTCCGCTCCCTCTGGGAGGCCCACCAGCCTCAAATTATTCTGTCACGAGCAAGATTCCAAGTCCAGGACGTTATCTTCCAGACATTTCCATTTTAATTCCAGTGTTTGCAACTTTGATTGTAGGCTGGTGATGTCATCTTCAGCGCTTGAAATTCGGAGCTCCACCTGCGATACTCGTTCCATACAGTCGCTTATTTCCTTTCTCATTCCTTCTATCGCTGCTATAATTCCATCAAATTTAGACGAAAACTCTGCTCTCATGGAGCTGATGGCAGCGAGCACTGCGCTTGTCCCCTCCTCAGCAGCTCCCGCTCCGCCGCTGGCTACATCCTCCGCCATAATCCCCGGAGCCTTTTCTGTTTCGCCTCGAGCGTGGAAGTCTGTTAGCTTGGGTTGTTTTGTCGAATTGCTTTTTCCTCCACCTAATTTCCCAGCCTTGTTCTTTACCATATCCGCGCCTAAACGCTGGAATGGGTTTTTGTTCCAATTAAGAGAGTTTTACTAAACTTCTTATTTTCAGGAGCAGAGCAGTGTGAAACACGTCTTCCTACGTGGCCGCCATAACCGGAAGTCCAAGATTATTATTTTTACTCCTATATATTTATTTTGCTTTAATCATTGGTATCAGCGTAATACCGAAAGAGAAAAAAGTCACTATTTATAATGTGTACCAGGCAGTTCTTATACAGTATGAAGCATCAGATTTTTTACACCATATGCATCATCACAGCAGGCATTGTTTCAACGGTGGCTCTTTTTGTACCTTTTTGTACAGACGCAGCTAAGCGCACCTCATAACAGGCCTTCCCTCCATTCTCCCTCTTAAACAGACGGGTGTTGTAAGCAGACAGTTTCTAAAAACAAATAAGAAGTACATGACTTAAAATAACCGGGGAGGGGGGGGAAATAACAACAATAAAGACCTGAGGAATCCTGACAGTAAACAAGGAAAAGTTAATAAATGCTTTAAGTTATAGTTAAGACATAAAAATAATAAATACAAATATTGACTTCAAATCCCATTTTGCTTACCTTTGAGTCTAAGAACTTCTGAGCTAGTTCAGCATCTTCCAGACAACAGTTTCCTGAGAAGTAGGTGGTGATTCCCTGAAACAAAACCACTGAATGAACACAGTATCTTCACAGTATCTTTGATCTATACAGCATTTCTACCTCTGACCTGCAATCTCCTCCTGCAGTTTGGCCATTCGAATATACAAGGGGATACTGGGAGTATGAAATTGTTAACTATAATTAAATCTGGGCTCCAGAGTCAAATGTGTGGCCAAGGCAGCTGTAGTGCCTTGGGTGTGATGGGATGTTTTGTGACCTTGCCTCTGTTATGTACATGGTTCTGTTTGGTTCATCCCAAACAGAACCATGTTCATGTGGTGACATTCTGCACTGGCAGAAAGCAGCAGTAAACCAAACCGAGAAGAAACGGCTGATAGGGATGTGATTTGGGGTTGGGGAAATTATCTGAAAATTTAGCAGGGGGTCTGGGGGACGCAGTCACCCAGCGGGATCCGGGGCAGAGCCCTGGTGGGGGGGCAAGGGGGGCGAAGCCCCCTGAAGCTCCTGGGTTTTTATGATTTTTAAGTACCAGAACTGTGCTTAAATAACATAAAACAAACAGCTGAACGTCACTTATTACTGTATAATATTGACTTATGTTCCAAGAAGATAGCATTCCTAAAATATTCCAACAAGCATTATCCATCACATGTGTAGCGTTAAAAATATTTTTTAAATAAAGTCCAAAACATCTTCAGCAGGCAAGATGAAGAAAAGTGAAAAGTGAACACCTATGGCAGATAGAAAGGTCTACATTTAACCATGAGAAACTCCAGGTTAGCTGAGCAGTGTCTCCCAACTGTGACAGAGTTCGTGCACCAAGCCTTGTTAATATAAATGCACACTCCCCCACCTCTGGTCTTACCGGAGTCATCAGCTGCTCTGTCTGCCTGGAGAGTGTGCCGTCCGGCCAGCTCGACAGCACCGTCAAGTACTCCACTATGTAGCCATGTTTCCGTGAAAATCATGATATTGCAGTTCATAAGTTTCTTATTGTTGGTGAGCCGAAGCCGTAGCTCATCCATTCTGTTCGCCACTGACCGTACATTAGAGAGGAAAATGCTGGGTAGAGAAAGCTGGTGCGGTGTTAGCTTTAGCTTAGCTCTTAGCCCTCCGCGCTTCCCCCGCCTTTGTTTACGGTCTCTACACCGCCTGCGAGCACTTCCGGTCGGCCAGGTAGCTTACCTAGCGTCGGGTGTTCTCCAGAGCTCAGGGATGAAAAGTAGGTTACTGATAAAAAGGTCATTATTTTGTAATCCAATGTCCAAAAGTTCATTTCGGGTGTAGGATGTAAAAGCGAAGCTGTTCTGAACGAACAGACCCGAAATGAGCAGAAATATCGCTGCTAATCCACAAAATCTGAAGAGACGCTGAGCCTTGCGTTGTGCACGCGCCGCCATCTGGTCTGAAAATTTTTGGAAGATAAAAAAAAAAAAAGCGGAATTCCGCTAATTAGCGGAAAAATCACATCCCTAGGCTGAGTAAGGCACGCTCCAGTGGAGGGCCGATCGGTTTCTGGCAGACCATTTGGTACGAAAGGTGTCAGGCGGCCGTGTGCGACAGGTGTGCTCAAGCATGAGCTACAGTGTCATTCAGCACATACACAACACTGACATGTTTGGTTACGTTGGCACCGCTGCAAAGTTGATGAGGACACTGTTCGGGTCCAGACCGTTTTGAGATCGACTTATAAGCATCTCATGATCAGCCAGTAAATCGCAATCGACTGGGTGGGCACCCCTGCCTGAGTTATCTACAGGGTTTATGGCATGTAAGTGCTGAAAAATTATAAGAAATTATTACATTTTCTAGCTTCCAGCCCTAAACCTGTGCATATGTGGCTCAGACAGAAATGTCCTCTACCTTTTATCACTTTGATTTCTTGGATATTAACTTAACATAACACAGCTATAGTAAAAGCAGCCTTTGACCTACCTTATCACCCAGACCCAGCTGTTTCTGCTTGTCTTCTAGAGAGTAGAGGGGACATGAGCAGCTGTCCCACAGAGCCTCCATCTCAGCTGGCTGCTCCTTGAAAGCCTGGCTGGCCCACACCAGAGATTTCAGCTTGTCCTAGGAGGACATACAATACAAGCTTGCAAAATGTCACAGAATCAATGTTTACCAAGATAAGAACTCCAGTCAAATATATATTTTTGTCAGGGTTGAATTGGAGGTATAGGATTTTACGGCCATCCACATGCTGTAAAACTAATAAAGCAGATTTACACCTCAAACTATACGCTCTTTACCTTTGGGACATTGGGGATGAACTTTGTGTCTCCAAAAGACTTGTAGTTGCCCATGTTTGCATAAAGTCCCGCTGCATACACCAAGAAGGCCTAAACATCACACAGACAGAACACAATGTGGCACTATGAACATCTTTACAGACATCCTCTATGGATTTTACACCAACGGCTGCAGTTGCAACTATGCACCTGAAACTCCTCAGAGTTGAATCCAGCTGCTGTGGCGACCTCTTCCAGCTGTGCAGGTGTCTGTTTCCTAAAGATTTTCTGCAACAGGACAAAGATGTTTGCAGACTCTGGGGAGGTCTGCAGCAGGACCACCAGCCCACCGTACCTAAACAAAACAACAATGCAAATGCTAGTCAAATACTGGAAAATTTCCTCTACTGTTTAATTGTCATTTTGAGTGGTGACCCGATCTTGCTACATTCCTAGGATGGTACCGTACCATGAGGCCCGCGACAGATAGTGGGCGTACATCTTCTCCTTAGGTGAAAGCAGATAAAAGGCCTCACCACAGTCAAGTGCAGAAATTCCAACATCATTTGGGAGGTAGTACTGAGAGTCCACCATGTTGAGTCCAAGAACTAAAACTGAAGATAACAGACGCATGGTCAGTTTAAAAAAAAAAAAAAAAAAAAATCACTCTACTTCCCCACCAACTGTGGGCCACATGAAGTAGTTGCATACCTGCTGGCTTTACAAAGGTTATACACAGAAAATTGTGAACAAATAAGAGGGTACGTGGTTTTAACATTTCAGTGATGCACACAACTACAGTAGAGAGTGTAAAAATATATATGGATCAGTTTGTCGACAGCTTGCCCCTCACTATACTTTGAACATGGGTGTATGAGTATGATAAAATATGAAACCTATTGCTTTAAATGCACTGCCTATTCTGTCATATTTAATCACTGAATTTCTGTATTTTGGAAGATTGCATTACAGGCCATATGTGGCTAGTTTATCACATAATACAACTAAAAAAAAAATGGAAATAAAACTGCATATTTATGTGTAAAAGAAATTAGCTCTGAAAAAGAAAAGTTTTAATGATAAAAAATGTGCAAATTTTGAAGAAAAAAGTCAAATATAGTCGAAAGAAGTCACAATTTATGAGGAAAGAGTGCACATGTAACAGAATGACACAAATTTACAAGAAAAACACTAAATATATTTTTGCTTGAGTACTTTTTTTACCCCAGTCAGAAGACGCCCACGTTCATCGGTAAACATAAATTATCGGACTGCGACACTGATTCAACAGTCAGTAAATATTACTGGGACAGGTCTCCGTTTATTTTGCATTAAGTCTAGAAAGAGAAATACCTATTAACCATGAGATAAAGAGAAAAAGAACGGTGGTGCAGTGGTTTGCACTGTGGCAGCACAACAAGAAGGTCACGGGATCGATTCCACCCCGACTATCATGGATTTGAGCCCAGACCATCGGTGACCCTTCTGTGTGGAGTTTGCATGTTGTCTGCGTGGGTTTCCTCCCACAGGCCAAAGACATGCAAGTTGGGTTAATTGGCATCGACTGGGGATTTTAAACTTTCCTTCGGTATGGATGTGACAGTGAATGGTTGTCTGCGATGGACTGGCGATCTGTCTAGGGCAGGGGTGGGCAGTGAGGGCCATTCCACTGCAGGTTTTCTGTTCCACTCAGTCTCTTCAGCAGGTGTTTGCTCTGATCAGCTTCAAGGATTGCTAATCACTGACAACACCTGCTGAAGAGACTGGGTGGAACAGAAAACCTGCAGTAGAATGGCCCTCCATGGCACATGATTGCCCACCCCTGGTCTAGGGTGTACCCTGCCTCTCCCCCAAAGACACTGGGGCCCGAAAAGGTAGAAGATGGATGGATTGATGGATAGAAAGAAAAAAGTGTGAAGCGTAAGTGTGGAAACAGCTTTTATGTTGTTCCACATTAAACAGGAAAACACAAAGAAATGTGACTGAAGAAGGCTAACTCGAGGACGTTAGCGCTTTAGCAACTGGATTTAAAGACTGGACATCTGTAAGCAAAACGTGAAATCATAACAAAAATAAAGACGATATTTCTCTGTGTGCTCGTCTATCTTACAGCATATTAAAAATAAACATCAAGATAAAACCCAAGCAGACAACTCATTACCTTTCTTTCTTGGAAAGCTCCCAGTAAAAATCAAATTGCAGTCTCACGCTGAACACTTCCTGTATTCATTCATGGCTCGTCCCTCTCCTTAGCCAATCACGCGTCTTCTTCTTCTTCGTCTGGTGTTTAATGGCGATTGGGATAGAGTATTTGGGTGCATTACCGCTACCAACTGGTGTGAAACATGGGCTGGGAAACTTATCCTCGACTTCAAAATAAATGAATAAATGAATAAATAAAAATTATATCCTCTTTATCAAGTTCGTCCCCCTAAGAAAACGCAACATGGCTCTGTAACACTCCTCCCCCAAGTATCTTTGCAATATGTCTGTCAGATCCAAGTTTACTTTCATCTTCCTAAGGTCCCCAACTAGCTCCTCACAACTTTATACTTTGAACAATGAGTGGTGACATGCTCTAGTGTTTCTTTTTGATTACAAAATTCACACTTTTCTGAATTACATTTCTTTATTTTGAAGAGTACTGTTGAGCCCTGTGTGTCCAAACCGAAGCCTGAAATAGGCAAGGTTTGAATGAATGAATGAATGAATGAATTTATTTATTTCGGATAGTACATTACAGGTTAAAAGAAACTGTATAATATAACAACAAGGTCAAATTAGACAAAGACTCCTTCTACTATACAATTCCACGTGAGTTATCCGAAATGGGTGATGGCTGAAGCCGCAGCTTATATTGCCCACCCATATTCCATCCAAGAATTCAAAGGAGAAAAAAGAGAAAACAAGACAAGAGCGATTACAATTTAAAACAAGGCTAAGACAAAATATGACTGAGAGAAAAAGAAAACTGAGCTAGTCTAAGTTAAGCGGTTACTATTCAAAAACAAATCTAAGACATAGTGTCACAGAGAAAAAAGAAAAACTAAGCTATAACACAACACAGGCTGGAAATGTCAATCCTTATGTGAGTTTACATGTCGTCTTGTAAATATGTTTGGAGTATTTCTTCCTTTAGTTTTTGTTTAAATTGTCCAAGCTTTGTACATGATTTTAATTCAGGTCCAAAATCGTTCCATAATCTGACACCTTGCACTGAAATACAGTGTTGCTTGGTGGTTGTTCTCACTGTAGGCTTTTGAAATATACATGTTCCTCTGAAGTGATATCGTTTCTCCCTTGTTTGGAACAACTTTTGGATATTTGCGGGCAGTGATAGATTCTTCACTTTGAACATTATTATTGCGGTTTTAAAGTCGATCAGATCTTTCAACTTGAGAGTTTTTTGTTTAAGAAAAAGTGGGTTTGTTGGTTCCCTGTAAGCTGCTTTGTTGATTATTCTAATAGCTCTCTTTTGAAGCATAAAGAGTGGATATATGTTTGTTTTATATGTATTTCCCCATACTTCATTACAATATGTCATGTATGGGAGTATTAATGAATGATACAAGGTGTATAGTGTGGGTTGATTCAGCAAATTTTTCACTCTGTGTA
The DNA here is from genome assembly GCA_020510985.1 of Pholidichthys leucotaenia. Lineage (NCBI taxonomy): Eukaryota > Metazoa > Chordata > Actinopteri > Cichliformes > Pholidichthyidae > Pholidichthys > Pholidichthys leucotaenia. The sequence continues at coordinate 387,739,961 of CM035844.1, read as the reverse complement.
ATATTGCAATTGATTTGGATACTTTACCTTTTATATAATTAATATGTGGCTTCCAACACAGTTTGTTATCAGTTATTACTCCAAGGAATTTAGTTTCGGATACCCTTTCGTTTTGGTGACACGTGTGGAGTGCGTAATTGTATAGCATCTTAGACAAGAACAAAGAGCAGAGTTTCCCTGGGAGATAACAGGGAGGTGTGAAGGTTGAATCCAGTGTGACCTTTTGTGTGTTAGAAGCTTCTAGAAGAATGCCATGCTTTTTAAGAGGAGAGTCTCTGCTGAGTATTCATTCTGTCTATGCTTCTCGTGTGAGACGTGTAATAAAATGTCTGAGTCAAATCCACCTCCTTATTTACACGCTCCACACTGGTGACCCAAGACGAATCATGGAACACAACGAAAGACCCCCGGAGCCAGCCTTGATGGGAACCCCCAGCCACGCATGTGCTGTTACGATCAAGCTACCGGATTTTTGGCAGCACAATCCGCGCTCCTGGTTCCACCTAGTCGAGGCGCAGTTTGCCCTCCGGGGGATATCGGCGGATGACACAAAATTCCACTATGTGGTCGCAGCGCTCGATGCCCGCACGGCTCAGCACGTAGAGAGCCTGCTCGATCAGCCACCAACCGACGACAAGTACGGCGCGCTGAAGGCTGCACTCATCCAGCACTTCACACTCTCGGATGGTGAGAGAGCAGAGAGACTCCTGACTCGGACCGGGTTGGGAGACGGGTCGGCCATGGACCTGATGGAGAAGATGCTGAGGTTAAAGGGCACAGACGACGACCATTTCATTTTTACCCACCTCTTCCTCTGGAACCTTCCGTCAGCGGCAAGATCGACCCTGGCCAATTCGCCGTTGCTGGCCAAGCGGGACTATTGTGCGCTAGCCCGTGAAGCGAACCGGATCATCGTCGCCAGCAGGAAGTTCACGACCATTGCAGCAGCGACGGAGCTCGGCGCGACGCCCAGAGGAGGCGAGGAGCCATCGACGGCAGCAGCAGAGCCACCGACGGCAGCAGCAGCGGGGGCCAAGGAACGTGGGGGAGACTCGCTTTGCTTCTACCACCGCCGCTTCGCAGAGAGGGCACGCAAATGTATACCACCGTGCCAATTCAAGCGACTCGGGAAACGCCAAGACCGGGGGTCGTAGCAGCCGCGACCCTCGGGGAGGAGAACAAGCTGCTCTACTTGACGGACGCACGCTCGGGGAGGCATTTCCTCGTGGACACCGGTGCCCAGAAGAGTTTCATCCTGCCGACCTACGCTGACCGGCTGGCAGGAGCTAGCGGCCCCGAGATGGCAGCAGCAAACGGCTCGGAGATTAAGACCTTTGGTGAGAGGACTCTACTCCTGTCTCTACACGGCCGTACATTTGAGTGGACTTTTGTCATAGCAGCATTGAATTTCAATATACTGGGGGCTGATTTTTTGTGCACACATGGTTTGTTGGTTGATGTTGCTAACAGGCGCCTAGTTAATGCACTGTCCTTTGATTCTATCCCCTGTATAGCTCAAGCGTCCCGGCCAACAGCACAAGCCAACGTCACAGCTGCATGCGGTAAGTTCCACACACTGCTCATTCAGTTCCCAGCACTCACTGTCCCGACATTTTGGGCAGCCATCAATAAACACGGGGTGGAGCATTTTATCACCACCACCGGGCCGCCCATTTTTGCAAAACCTCGGCGCTTGGACGCAGCTAAACTGGCCATAGCGCGCGAGGAGTTCGCCAACCTGGAGAGGTTGGGCATCATCAGGCGTTCAAACAGCCCATGGGCATCTCCGCTACACATGGTCCCTAAAGCTGAGGGTTCGTGGTGACCTTGCGGGGATTTCCGCAGGTTGAACAATGCCAGAGCGCACGACCGCTACCCAATTCCTCACATTCAGGATTTTTCCGTTCACCTGGCAGGAGCGTGCATTTTTTCTAAAATAGACCCGGTCCGCGGTTACCACCAAAGCCCAGTGCACGCTGAGGACATACCCAAAACAGCGGTAATAACTCCGTTTGGGTTATTCGAGTTTTTTCGCATGCCTTTTGGGCTTAAAGGGGCTGCACAGACATTCCAACGCATGATGGATGCAGTGCTGCGTGATCTCCCTTCCGTGTTCGTTTACCTGGACGATATCTTAGTAGCCAGCGCATCCGAAGATGAACACGAAACCCACCTCACGGTGGTTTTCCGGAGGTTGGAAGAGCACGGGTTAATAATTAACCGTCAGTTCGGGGTGGCGGGGATTGATTTTTTGGGGCACCGCGTCTCTCCCGAAGGAGCAGTCCCGCTGCCTGACAAAGTGCATGCAGTAGCAGATTTTCCCCGGCCGCAAACGGTCAGGGCGCTACAAGAATTTTTGGGAATGATGAATTTTTATAACCGTTTCCTTCCCCGCGCAGCTCATGCAACCACTGTACGCCGCACTCGGAAAACAGAAACCCGCGGATAAGGTCGAATGGACCCCGGAGCGAGAGCGGGCGTTCTCGGAAGTCAAAGCAGCCCTGGCAAACGCCAGACCCAACGGCCCGCATAGCGCTCACCACTGACGCTTCAGATGTGGCCATAGGGGCGGTCATGGAGCAGCGCGTAGCCGGGGCTTGGCAGCCGCTCGCCTTTTTCAGCAGGACTTTGCGCGACAGTGAACGTAAATACAGCGCGTTCGACAGGGGGTTGCTGGCTCTCCACCTGGCCATTCGCCACTTCCAGTTCTGGCTGGAAGGGCGCAGTTTCACCGCGTTCGTTGACCACAAGCCACTAACATTCACGTTGGCCAAGGTTTCAGAACCGTGGTCGGGCCAGCAGCAGAGACAGCTGGCCGCGATCTCAGAGTTTACTACCGATATTCAGCATGTCTCGGGTAAACTGAATGTAGTGGCAGACTGCCTCTCGCGCGCCGTGGCGGCCCCAGTCTGCGTGGGGATAAATTATGCAGCCATGGCCGCGGAGCAGGTTAGTGATGCGGACGTGCGCGCGCTCCAGTCTGGACCAACAGGGTTAAGGCTGGAGAGCAGGGTGCTGCAAGACGGCATGCCCCCCCTAATCTGCGATGTCTCCACGGGGCGCCTGCGTCCCGTGGTTCCGGCCGCGTGGCGCTGCCGCATGTTTGACTCGATTCATACTTTGGCGCACCCGGGAGTGCGCACGTCGGTCAAAATGGTAGGAGAGAAATTCGTGTGGCCGAGCCTCCGTAAACAAGTGAAAGAGTGGGCGGCAGCCTGTATGGCGTGCCAACGAGCCAAAGTACACAGACACATGAAGGCTCCTTTGGAGCCGTTTCGCATCCCGGCTAAGAGGTTCGACCATGTTCACGTGGACCTCGTGGGCCCCCTCCCGCCATCACAGGGGTGCACGCACCTTCTGACAATGGTGGACCGCACCACGCGCTAGCCGGAAGTGGTTCTACTGGCGGCAACCACAGCCGAGGAGGTGGCGCGCGCGTTTTTAACAGCATGGGTGGCACGTTTTGGAGTCCCGTCGGATATTACGTCCGACAGAGGCCCTCAATTTGTTTCCGAACTCTGGTCAACAATGGCCCGCAGCCTGGGTGTCACAATTCACCGCACAACCACATACAATCCACAGGCTAATGGGTTATGAGAACATTTTCATAGGTCATTGAAAGTGGCTCTCAGGGCGTCACTGACGGATGCAAATTGGGTAGACAAGCTACCGTGGGTTTTATTGGGGTTGCGTTCTGCGCCAAAAGAGGATCTGGAAGCTTCCCCGGCTGAACTCGTTTTTGCGCAGCCACTTCGGCTGCCCGGGGAGTTTCTTCCAGATAATCCCGCACCGGGCAGCTCCCCGTCTCAGCTGTTGCAGTGTAGCATAGACACAAGCACGCTGCCGGGCCCTGCTCACCACAGTTTTCCGCGCGTTTTTGTGCCTAAAACTTTGAAAAACGCAGAGTTCGTTTTTGTCAGACACGATGCTCATCGCCCTCCACTGCGCCCACCTTATGATGGACCGTTCAGAGTGCTGGAAACAGGGGACAAGCATTTTTTGCTAGATTTGGGGGGTAGGAAGGAAAAGATTGGCATAGACAGACTCAAACCCGCTTTTGTGGTGGCGGACGAGCAAGTGCTGTTGGCGAGGGCCCCTCGGCGTGGAAGACCCCCGCGGGGAGCTTCCCAGAGAAAAGATTCCTCAGAGCACCCACACGGACAGACTGTTACCCCTCAAACATCAACCCCCCAGCATGACAGCGCCGCGGAGGTGGTGAATCCTGGTTACAGCAGGTACGGGAGAAGACTGAAGCCCAAGCAGCATGTGGATTGATGTTTAATGATTCTATCACAGCATATGGACTGTCATTCTATTGTTCTATCCAAGATGCTCGGGGGGGTCGTTTGGTGACACATGGGGAGTGCGTAATTGTATAGCATCTTAGACAAGAACAAAGAGCAGAGTTTCCCTGGGAGATAACAGGGAGGTGTGAAGGTTGAATGCAGTGTGATCTTTTGTGTGTTAGAAACTTCTAGAAGGATGTTAAAGGATTAAGGAAGTGAATGCAATGTGACCTTTTGTGTGTTAGAAGCTTCTAGAAGAATGCCATGCTTTTTAAGAGGAGAGTCTCTGCTGAATATTCATTCTGTCTATGCTTCTCGTGTGATATGTGTAATAAAAATGTCTGAGTCAAATCCGCCTCGTTATTTACACGCTCCACAAGGTAAGTTTATTTGTATAAAACTTTCATGTACAAGACAACTCAAAGTGCTTTACATAAAAACATTAAGGTATTACAGGAAGATGCAAAAGGAATACAGAAGAATTTAAAAGCAAAGTAAAAAGTAAAATAAATATTAAAGCATACATTGCAAAAGGAATACATAGGAATTTAAAAGCAAACTAAAACGTAAATTAAAGAGAAACAAAAACAAGTTAAAATAGAATAAGACAAAACGTGCAAGAAATAAAAGTTATAGCATAGAAGATTAACAATCATTCTACTGAAAAGCCGTGACAAATAGGAAAGTTTTTAACCTGGATTTAAAGCAGCTGAGAGTTTCAGCAGCCCTGATGCTTTCTGGGAGTTTGCTCCATATGTGAGGGGTATAAAAACTGAACACTGCCTCACCATGTTTGGTTCTAACTCTGGGCACAGATAGTAGGCCTGACCCTGATGACCTGAGGGCTCTGGGTGGTTCATAACGGACCAGCAGATTTGATTTGAGATGTATTTTGGCCCTAAACCATTCAGAGCTTTATAAACAAACAGCAGTATTTTGAAATCTATTCTTTGACAGACAGGAAGCCAGTGTAAAGATCTGAGGATTGGAGATATATGATCTACTTTCTTGGTCTTAATGAGGATTCAAGTTGCAGTATTCTGAACCAACTGCGGCTGACTGATGGACTTTTTAGGGAAATCTGTGAGGACAGCATTACAGTATGTGAATTTGGGTTTGATGTGTCCTTTATTGTGAAGTCCAGTGTAGTGGTGGCCACTTCCTCTTTCGCCACAGCACCGCCCTATAAATACCAGGGGGCATCCATTATACGGCCTCTTTGCCAATGCCCCTGCCTTGTGGCTGTGTGGTGTGTCCAACATCAATAAAGCTGAGTTTGACTGTTCACCCTGTCTCCTCATTTCACCAAGGTATTTACAGACATAACATTTTGGCGATGAGGGCAAACTATGGAGGTGTGTATTACACCACTTCATCCCTTCCTGGAGCTCCTGGAAAAGCTGCCTGTGCCCTGGCCAAGATAGTTTGCGGCTTTCCAAAATTACATTGTCGCACTTGACCTGGGTGAGCTAAATAAGTTAAGAGCACATGTGCTCCTTGTACATAATTTGGGAATTGAGGGTCAGCATATCCTGCGTACACTCGGGGCTTCAAACTCATATGAAGATGTAGTCAAGTTGCTAGCATGCCATTTTCACACCCCGGACAGCGTGACCGTCTGGAGGATTAGGTTCCGACAATGACACCAGCGAGTGGGTGAGCCTGTCCACTAGTTTGCCACTGACCTGCGGCAGCTGGCTAGCGAGTGTTGTTTTGGACCATTGGAGGAGGAAATGGTACGTGACCAGCTGGCAGAGCACACAACTAGCACTGCTTTAGGAGCTAGGCTACTCACAGCACCAAGTGACCAAATGTTAGCCAGGGCTGTTGAGCTAGCTCTCCAAGTGGAGACCGCAGACAAGCTAGCTTCGGAGCTAAAGTGGTGCCAGTCACAATGGCAGCTGGAGCCTACCGCCACAGCGTTAGTAGCGGACCCTGGTAGTGAGGATAGCTTGACCGATGACAACGCAGACATCAACGCTGTCAGCCGAAGGTCTGCTCCCAGAAAACTCTTGTACATGGGTTGTGGGTCTGCGAAGCACCAATACAAAGCTAGGGATTGCCCGGCTAGAGGGAAGTGTTGTGGCAAGTGTGGACGCTTGATGAACCATTATGCTAGAGTGTACTGTGTATCTGAGCTGGAGAGCCCACGGAAGAAATCACTCTGCCTGCTCCTGACAACTATCCACATGGTGCCCCCGAGTACCAACGGGTACAAGTTTTGCAGAGTAACACTGGACGGTGTGGAGGTGCCGCTGCTGCTCGACACAGGGGTGGAGGGATTGCTGCTGAATTGGGCCACGGTGAGGAAGTTTTTTCTCCCACTACAGGATAAAAGCTAACCCAGCGCCGCTTTATGATTAAAGGGGACCTGTGGTGGTCGTCTAAACGCATTCAACTTGAAAACATTAGGCAAAGTATTCGTTATTTGGTTAAACAATTATTGCCAGCCATATACCACCAGAGAAATATGCAAATACGACCGCAGGCATGGCCAGCCAATGAAAACTATGCGTGCAGCCATGACACATGCGAATGTGACGTCACTATGTTGCTACTGAAAAGTCAATACTCCGCCTGTATGAGCGACTAGGGTGCTTTTGTGAGTGTTTTTATTCTATTATGGCTGAATTGTCAGAATCAGAAATCAGAATCAGAAAAAGATTTATTGCCAAGTACATTAACAGATCACTGATAACATACGAGAGAATTTGACTTGACACAGTAATGAACCTGCATTTCCGTGCCGCGGCGCATCTGCAACGCGCCTGTCAGCAGGAGGGTACAGGTCGCATAAAGATGATACAATAGGAAGGAGCAAAAAAATCATTGATTCAAAATACTGGTTACATACTTAATCAATATTAAGAGTTCAAGGAAAAAAAAAGCTCAATGCACATATATTCGCTACACACAGAATTCACAGGACACAAGAGAGCAGTGTTATCTTTATTCAGTTCATGGATCAATGTGTGTGCGGTGTTGAGCAGTGTTGATGATAATAAGAGAGACCCAAGGACCCTTGGCAGAAGATGTTTTGTCTGTCTGGCGCCAGTCTTATCTGGCGCTGCAGCTGGCTGTCCAAGGCCTTGTGCTCATGATTTTGAAAAAACACAGTCTGCAGACAGCCAGGAGGAATTTTCATGGCGAATAATAATGCCAAATAGGACTGATCACAGAGAAGACTTGTATTTCTTCTGTAGATTCAGTACATTAATCCTTCATTGCGCAGCTTTGAATTCGTCGTGGAAAGACCTGAGCGAACCCATGATGTAATCCACCTTACGAGACAGTTCTCCAGTAGTCGCTATCAGGGTCTTCTCCAGTTTTTCAATTTGTTGGATGCACCTCGCCTGGCCAGCATTTTGATAGGTTGAATCCATCTTCAGCAATTTGCGGTAAACCAAGACAATTCCCGTCCCAATCAGAATTATCCCAATCACCAAGATTACGAAGATAAACAAATCTTCAATATATTCGATAGAGAGATTAGAGAGACACAGCATTCTCCAAATACCTGTGTCTCGTAAATAGCCCGCTGGAGCCGTTCCTGCGGGGCAGACAGCTTCCCCCGGAGCACTTTTCCTTGTTGAAAAAATGGTGTCAATTGTGTTCAAAGCCCAGCTTATTAACTCCATAATTTCTTTTCGGCGGTCGCAGTTAGACGCAGACAGACGACAGCAAGCTGGGATCCAGTAGTTAGGAGGGGAGGAAAAGTCAGAGCAGGAGAGGAGAAAAAAGCGTCTACTCTCTTGGGAGGGCGGAAGTGAAGAGGACTCTGAGGAAGAATTCGTCCAACATGGCTACAGGTTTGAGCCAGAAAGGTCTTCTGAGGGTGAAAGTGACGAAGTGGTCCTCACACACAACGCAATTTCGTCTGAAAGGAAACGTCTGTGCCCTGTTCCGAGATTGCGCAACCACTTTTCCGCTACGATCTTCCGACAAGGTGAGCTGGGTTTGGGTACACAAAAGAAGTGTTTATCTTTGTTTTTTCGCTTATTATTGAGACATCCAAAGGCTTTACATTCCGCCATGTTGCGATATCCATATCGCATTGTATGTTTTTGTTGTTACAAGAGCGCCGAGTGTCTGCTGATCTGTATATAGTTTTAGTGGCAAGGGAAGAGCCCAGCGCCGAATCATTGGCCATCTGGCGGCCGTTACGACCTCAGATCAGACGAGAAGACCCACTGAATTTAAGCATTTATTTATTTATTTTCTACTCGTTTTAGTTCTGCATTTAATATGAACCCTGAGTTTGAAATAAACGTTTGAATTTGAATTTGAATATCCCGAAAGCCACTGCTCATCCGGGCACTCCAGGCTCAGCCAATATTGATCCAGATTGCGGTATCCACGACACTACGTCACAGGAAGCGTCCTGGCAGGCCATGTAGCCGCTAGTATGGCTGTGCCCATGTTTTGCTGAAATAGCTGAACCAGCACATCAGCAATGGATTTATATCGCATTGCTTTGAACTTGAACTTGAACTTAAACTTGAACTAGAACGTGAGACAGGGGCTCAATATAATATCTTTTTTTTCACGACCACCACAGGTACCCTTTAAAGAGGTGGCAGGCTGTGCCCAGTTGGAACGTTGGAGTTAATGGTTCGGTACAAGTCAGCGGTGATGGCTGATTTCACGTTCCACATCACGGCCCAAGGCAACAACATCATGTGCTGTGACCTGTTTTATGGACTGCGTTTCGCCATCAAAGACAACGCTGGGGAAGAATGGCCTGGCTGTGGCCAGTGGAACCATCCGGTTCCAGTGAGTGGGATAAAGACTCAATGGACACCATGGCAGTCAAGCAGGACCAGCCTCACTCAGGTTCGACACAGGAGGGTCTCAGTGCCGACGCTCAGGGAATGGTAGGAGAGGGTACCGAGTGTGGCGGTGAGGTACCTGTGTCGGCAAGTGACGCCAACGTGCTAGTCCCAGAGCCCTCCGGAGCTTGGCTGCAGAGGGCTGGAGGATTTGCAGCTACCATGGCGACCAGCACAGTGGCTTTAGAAAAGGTCGGGGTCAGACCAACAGGCACGGAGAGATCACGTGCCAAACAGCACCATTTTAGGGCAAGCAGAGCTCCTCTTCAAGTTATGGACTTGATCTGGGCTCGAGGAGAGGAACATTCATGGCAGATATGGGCCAGACGACAGCCAGTGGAACACCAGGGATGCTTGTGCGTCATGGCTAAGCTGGACGCAGCTTATTTCCAGCTGTCGGACGACTCGAGAAGGCACACAAATGAGCTGTGGCGTGTCCAGGAGGAAGCTTCTGGTGGTGGGGCTGGATGAGAGAGGTGGTCGGTGGTGGTAGAAGAAACGCTTTTGTCCATGAGGTCAGCTGCAACTCCAGGGGCATGCTGCTTGCAGGGGCGGCAGGTCTCCTAAGGGGCTGCCCTGAGCCCCCTACAAGCCGGTTCTACCCCTTTCTGCTGAAAGGACAGTAATGTACATGTAATAAATAGTTCTTTGTCCATATGTTTGTACATGTAAAAAAAGAAAAAAAAGAAAATGTTATTGTTCTGGGTGTTTTTGATTAAAATCGGAACACGGCAATGTTTTAAGTTAATAATGGACTTTTATTTAGTTTACAGGTGGCAGAATAATCCACCTGTGGGGCAGGATGGTACTCCATCCATCCTCCCTAGTTTAGGTTTTGTTGTGTGAATGTGGTAGGCCATTTAGTGATTTCAGTTTTAGTTTTCTTAGTGTGTGATTTGGGTCCTAAATTGGGGAGGGTCTCTATTGTATGTGCGTTTTTGGACTTTCTACGGGGGGATGTTGGGTTTGATGTGTCCTTTATTGTGAAGTCCAGTGTAGTGGTGGCCACTTCCTCTTTCGCCACTGCACCGCCCTATAAATACCAGGGGGCATCCATTATACGGCCTCATTACCAATGCCCCTGCCTGGTGGCTGTGTGGTGTGTCCAACATCAATAAAGCTGAGTTCGACTGTTCACCCTGTCTCCTCATTTCACCAAGGTATTTACAGACATAACATTTTGGCGACGAGGGCAAACTATGGAGGTGTGTATAACACCACTTCACCCCTTCCTGGAGCTTCTGGACAAGCTGCCTGTGCCCTGGCCAAGATAGTTTGCGGCTTTCCAAAATTACATTGTCACGCTTGACCTGGGTGAACTAAATAAGCTAAGAGTACATGTACTCCTTGTACATAATTTGGGAATTGAGGGTCAGCATATCCTGCGTACACTCGGGGCTTCAAAGTCATATGAGGATGTAGTCGAGTTGCTAGCATGCCATTTTTACACCCTGGACAGCGTGACCGTCCGAAGGATTAGGTTCCGACAATGACACCAGCGAGTGGGTGAGCATGTCCACTAGTTTGCCACTGACCTGCAGCAGCTGGCTAGTGAGTCTTGTTTTGGGCCATTGGAGGAGGAAATGGTATGTGACCAGCTGGCGGAGCACACAACCAGCACTGCTTTAGGAGCTAGGCTACTCACAGCGCCAAGTGACCTAACGTTAGCCAGGGCTGTTGAGCTAGATCTCCAAGTGGAGACCGCAGACAAGCTAGCTTCGGAGCTAAAGTGGTGCCAGTCACAATGGCAGCTGGAGCCTACCGCCACAGCGTTAGTAGCGGACCCTGATAGTGAGGATAGCTTGACCGATGACAACGCAGACATCAACGCTGTCAGCCGAAGGTCTGCTCCCAGAAAACTCTTGTACATGGGTTGTGGGTCTGCGAAGCACCAATACAAGGCTAGGGATTGCCCGGCTAGAGGGAAGTGTTGTGGCAAGTGTGGACGCTTGATGAACCATTATGCTAGAGTGTACCGTGTATCTGAGCTGGAGAGCCCACGGAAGAAATCACTCTGCCTGCCCCTGACAACTATCCACATGGTGCCCCCGAGTACCAACAGGTACAAGTTTTGCAGAGTAACACTGGACGGTGTGGAGGTGCCGCTGCTGCTCGACACAGGGGTGGAAGGATTGCTGCTGAATTGGGCCAGGGTGAGGAAGTTTTTTCTCCCACTGCAGGATAAAAGCTAACCCAGCGCCGCTTTACGATTTAATGGTTCGGTACAAGTCGGTGGTGATGGCTGATTTCATGTTCCACATCACGGCCCAAGGCAACAACATCATGCGCTGTGACCTGTTTTATGGACTGCATTTCGCCATCAAAGACAACGCTGGGGAAGAATGGCCTGGTTGTGGCCAGTGGAACCATCCGGTTCCAGTGAGTGGGATAAAGACTCAATGGCAGTCAACTAGGACCAGCCTCACTCAGGTTCAACACAGGAGGGTCTCAGTGCCAACGCTCAGGGAATGGTAGGAGAGGGTACCGAGAATGGCAGTGAGGTACCTGTGTCGGCAAGTGACGCCAACGTGCTAGCCCCAGAGCTCTCCGGAGCTTGGCTGCAGAGGGCTGAAGGATTTGCAGCTACCATGGCGACCAGCACAGTGGCTTTAGAAAAGGTCGGGGTCAGACCAATGGGCACAGAGAGAACACGCGCCAAACAGCACCATTTTAGGTCAAGCAGAGCTCCTCAGAGTTATGGACTTGGTCTGGGCTCGAGGAGTGGAATGTCCATGGCAGATATGGGCCAGACGACAGCCAGTGGAACACCATGGATGCTTGCACGTCATGGCTAAGCTGGGCGCAGCTTATTTCCAGCTGTCAGACGGCTCGAGAAGGCATGCAAATGAGCTGTGGCGTGTACAGGAGGAAGCTTCTTGTGGTGGGACTGGACGAGAGAGGCAGTCGGTGGCAGTGAGAAGAAACGCTTTTGTCCATGAGGTCAGCTGCAACCCTGGGGCAATGCTGCTTGCAGGGGCGGCGGGTCTGCTAAGGGGCTGCCCTGGGCTCCCCACAAGCCGATTCTACCCCTTTCTGCCGAAAGGACAGTAATGTGCATTTAATAAATAGTTCTTTGTTCATATTTTTGTACATGTAAAAAAAAAAAAAAAGAAAATGTTATTGTTCTGGGTGTTTTTGATTATAATCGGAACGGCAATGTTTTAAGTTAATAATGGACTTTTAAGTTAGCAAGTTAGGGTAGTTGGCAACAAAACTGGGGATTCTAAATTGTCCTTAGGTATGACTGTGAGAGTGAATGATTGTCTGTCTCTCTGTGTTGGCCCTGCGATGGACTGGCGATCTGTCCAGGGTGTACCCTGCCTCTCGCCCAAAGATGCTGGGATAGGCTCCAGCCACCCCCCCCCCCCCCGCGACCCGAAAAGGATTAAGCGGAAGAAGATGAATGAATGAATGAATGAATGAATGAATGGACTTTTATTTAGTCTACAGGTGGCAGAATAATCCACCTGTGGGGCAGGACGGTAGTCCATCCATCCTCCCTAGTTTAGGTTTTGTTGTGTGAATGTGGTAGGCCATTTAGTGATTTCAGTTTTAGTTTTCTTAGTGTGTGATTTGGGTCCTAAATTGGGGAGGGTCTCTATTGTATTTGTGTTTTTGGACTTTCTACAGGGGTGGGTGTGATGTTGGGTTTGATGTGTCCTTTATTGTGAAGTCCGGTGTAGTGGTGGCCACTTCCACTTCCGCCTGCACCGCCCTATAAATACCAGGGGGCATCCATTACGCGGCCTCTTTGCTGATGCCCCTGTCTGGTGGCTGTGTGGTGTGTCCAACATCAATAAAGCTGAGTTCGACTGTTCACCCTGTCTCCTCATTTCACCAAGGTATTTACAGACATAACACAGTAGTCCAGTTTACTGAAGATAAATGCATGGACAAGTTTTTCTAGATCCTACTGAGATATCAGACCTTTAATTCTCACTATGTTCTTTAAGTGATAATAGGCTGACTTCACGACTGTCTTAATGTGGCTGTTAAAATTCAGGTCTGAGTCTAGAACCACACCCAGATTTCTGGCTTGGCTGCTGGTTTTGAGCATCATTGATTGAAGCTGAGTATTAACTTTGAGTCTTTCTTCTTTGGCTCCCAAAACTATTATTTTGGTTGTGTCTTTGTTTAACTGAAGAAAATTCTGGCGCATCCACTCTTTAATTTGACCAATGCATTTGATCAGGATTTTAATTGGACCATAGTCTCCTGGTGAGATGGTTATGTAGAGTTGTGTATCATCAGCATAATTATGGCAATATATTTTGTTGATTTTTATGATTTGAGCTTGTGGGAGCATATAGATTTTGAAAAGCAAAGGTCTTAAAATGAAACCTTGGGGAACTCCACAGATTATTTTTATTCGCTCAGATTTGTATTTACCTATCGACACAAAATAGTCCCTAAATAGGACTCAAACCAGCTTAGTGCTGTACCAGAAAGTCCCACCCAGTTTTTCAGCTGGATTAGTAAAATGTTATGGTCGACCAAGTCAAATGCAGCGCTGAGGCCCAATAAAATCAAGACTGAAATGTTGCCATTATCTGTACTGGAGCAGATGTCATTAAGGACCTTAACTAGAGCTGTCTCTCAGTGCTGTGGTGTGGCCAAAAACCTGACTGGAAGACATCAACACAGTTATTTAATGTCAGGAAGTTGTACATTTGTTGAAAGACAGCTTTTTCTATTATTTTACTCTGAAAGAGGAGGTTTGATATAGGCCTATAGCTGTTCATGAGTGAGGCGTCTAGGTTGCTCTTTTTTTAGAAGTGGCTTGATAACAGCTGTTTTTAAGCACTGAGGGAAGGCACCTGAATGCAGAAACATATTTATGATCTGTAGTAGATCTGAGTCCACACAATTTGAAACATTATTTAAAAACACTGTTGGGAGAATATCAAGGCAGCAGGTAGTGGATTTCAGGTGGTGTATGATGTCATCCAAGTTTTTATGATTGATTGGAAAAAATTTTGCCATGGTGTTTACGTTTTCTCTACGTGGACACAGAGGAAGAACATGTCCTGCACCTGGCATAGGAGAACTGACTGTCTAATTTTCTGAATTTTGTCAGTAAAAAAAAAGGCAAAGTCATTGCAGGCACAGTTGGATAGAAGTTCAAGAGCTACTTGTTGTGATGGGATTTTAGTGTGATATGCGGTGTGATGACGCAGCCGGATGGTGATGTCATCACGCCGACATATATAGGGGAGCGTCCGCCATTAGAGGCTCTCTTGCCCGGATGACTCTGCATGTAACCGCATGTAGTATATTTTTGGCAGTCATATGATAAAGCCCAGTTTCAGTGCAGCATCCTCGTCTGTCTCTTCTATGCCAGGTTTGTGGACATAGCATTTGGCGATGGACGATTAAACCATGGAGGTGTGCGTAACACCGCTGTGGCCTTTCCTTGAGCTTCTGGGTGAACCACCAGTTCCATGGTCACGTTGGCTGAAGGTGTTTGAAACATATGTTACAACGTTGGACCTAGGAAAGCTGGATAAGGTGAGAACACAAGCGCTGCTTGTCCACAGCCTAGGCATTGAGGACCAAAGGATTCTCCGCACGCTTGGCACGATGGACTCCTATGAGTAAGTGTGGAGCTGCTAGCTAAGCTATTTCACCATGCCGGACAGTGTGATGGCACGACAGATTCACTTTTGCCAGAGACACCAGAGAGTTGGTGAGCAAGTAGAGCAGTTTGTTGCTGGCCTGAGAGAACTGGCTAGTGTGTGCCATTTTGGGCCGCTGGAAGATGAAATGGTGCGGGACCAACTGGCCGAACACACATGTAACGCTGGGCTATGAGCTAGGTTGCTAACGGCGCCAAATGACTTGACGCTAGATAGAGCGGTTGAGCTAGCACTAGCAACAGAGGAGTTAGCCACGGAGCTAAATGGGCATCAAACACAGAGGCTATCCGGACAGTCGACGCTAGCTAATGTGGTGGACATGGTGGACGAAGATTGCACGGCAGAAGAGTACGAGGCGAATGCAGTGAGCCAAAGGTCTACTCCGAGAGGCCCCGTCTGCGGGGGCTGTAGGTCCCCAACGCACTGGGACGGAGCACGAGTTTGTTTGGCAAGAGGAAAATGGTGTATCAAATGTGGGCTCCTGAATCATTTCGCCAGAGTTTGCCGGTCGTCAGCATTGTGGGACTTGCCAAGTGAGCCTGCCCGCCAACAACGACCATTCATTCGGTAAGCCCTGGCTTCAGTGGTTATTCTTACAGCATGGTTGAATTAGATGGAGTAGCTGTTCCACTTCTGCTTGACACCGCGATGGTGCGGTCGATGTTAAACTGGACCACGGTGAAAAAGTTTTTCCCCAACCACAAAATCCAGAAGAACGCAACTCCGCTGTATGGATATGGTGGTCACAGACTGCACAATGTCGGAACAGTGGAAATGACTGTTTACTGTAAACCCAAAATTGTGAATGACTTCATGTTCCAGGTGACAGTGAGAGGTGACAACATGATGGGATATGACCTTTTCTACAGACTGGGTTTCACTATCAGAGACAGCGCTGGATTTGAATGGTCCGGATGCGGCAGTTGGGGCACAGCGGACCTGGATAATGACGTCGTGGTGTGGGATGAGGTAATATGGAACAGCACCGACAACGCTCCATCCACCCTGTGCGCTCAAGAGGAAAGGGAGCCTGTGCCCATCGGGAACAACACCGACGAGGTAATTACGTATGAACGGTACTGATACCATAACATCCACTCTGTGCTCTCAGGGGGAGAGTTGCCCGGAGGGGGAGCCTGAGCATGCAGAAAGCCCCGAAACACAACAGCGGCAGCCGGGCACAAACACAACGCGTAACGTGGCACAGCAGAGCACTTCAGACAGCAAAGGAGAGGCACCGGACAGCTTCCGTACCCACGATGAGCCGCAATCGATGACAGAAACAATGGTGAAGGGTCAGCAGCGAACATGGTGGCAATGGAACTGCCACAGCATGACAGAGATCCCAAGCTGAACAAGCACGCAGAGCCACTGAGAGCACAACATGCATGAAAACAAGTAAGGCGCCGCTCCATATCATGGACTGGGTTCAGGTTCGTGCCGGCGGGAGACCGGGACCGCAGCTGACCGGATGGCAACTGACCGGGCCGCAGCCAGCGAAACAGTGGGTGCCGCTGAGGATCGTGGTGAAGCTGAGGACACCGTGCTCTCGGCTGACAGAGGGTTTGGTTCGGCGCGCGAACCAACTATGGCGTGTCCATGTGGCGGCTCCAGACGGTGAGGCTCCGCGGGAGTCGGCTACCACAGTGTGGGACCCGGGCCCCGGCGTCATGGCAAGGCCACCGCAGGGCCCCTTGGTAGACCCACCCTTACCATGGGAGACTGTGAAGAAGAAAAATAGGACTGTTTCATTAGAAGCATGGCTGGACGCATTAAAGTGACAGAATACACCACTTAGCCATGCAGGGTCTCGTGTTAGTCCACCCACAGGCCCTAGTTTGGTTGTTCTAATGTGTTTATCATTTTGTTTAAATGTGTTTATTGGGGTTTCTGTTTTACCAAATTGGGGAGGGTCTTAACTGGATGTGTTTTGTGTTTTGTAAAGGGGAGGAGGAATGTTGTGATGGGATTTTAGTGTGATATGCAGCGTGATGACACAACCGGCTGGTGATGTCATGCCGACATACAGTACTCAGAACTCAGAACTCAGAAAAAATTTATTGCCAAGTACATTAACAGATAACTGATAACAGATCACTGATAACATACGAGGGATTTGACTTGACACAGAAAACGACCTGCATTTCCGGTGACACGGCTGCATCTGTGAACGCGCCTGTCAACAGAAGGGTACAGGATGCATGGGAAGAAAGGATAATACAATAGGAAGGAGCAAAAAAACCATTGATTTTCAGAATAGTGGTCATATATGATCAATATTATGATTACAAGAAAAAAAAGCCCTCAATGCACAGTCAGCAGACAAAAAAGTTCACAAGGACACAGAGAGAGCAGTGAGTGATTATCTTTATCATCAGTTTGTGAATCAGTATGAGTGTAATGTTGAATGTAGGTGTTTGTATCAGTTAAGAACAACAAGGACTCTTTGGCAGGAGGTGTGTTGTCTAGCTGCTGGCATTGTCCTTGAGCCATGCAGCTGCCTGTCCGAAAGGCCGTGAGCTCAATGTTTTGAAAACAAAAAGCTGCAGATCATCTGGAGGATTTGTGTGAGGGAAGTCAATTTCGTCGAATAGTACTGATCTCAGAGAGAAAAAAACTTTATATTCTCTTACAGATTCGGTACTTAATCCTTCAGTGCTGGACGTTGAATCCTTCATGGACGGCTCTGAGCGTAATCATGATATAATCCACCTTCCTACAGTTCTCCATTTGCCGCTAACAGAGTCCTCTCCATTTTATCAATTTGATGGTTGAACCTCGCCTGGCCAGCATTTTGATAGGTTGTGTCCATCTTCATCAATTTTCGGTACACCAGGACAATCCCAGATCCAATCAGAACGATCCCAATCACCATTACTACGAAGACGTACAAATCTTCTACATCTTCGATGGAAAGATCAGACAGGCACAAGAGTTTCCAATTACTTGTTTCCCGTAAATAGCCCGCAGCAGCTGTTCCTGCGGGGCAAACAACCTCCCCCGGGGCACTTTTCCTCGTTGAAAAAATAGTGTCAATTGCGTTCAAAGCCCAGCTTATTAATTCCATAATTTCTTTCGATAATCAGCAGTAAAGACACGCAGACAGACGACAGCAAGCTGGGATCCAGTTAGTTAGGGAAGGAGGAGATAAGTCAGAGCAGGAGAGAAGAAAAAGGCGTCTGCTCTCTTTGGAGGGCGGAAGTGATAGTATATAGCGGAGCGTCCGCAATTAGAGGCTCTCTTGCCCAGACCACTCCGCATGTAACCGATGTAGTTTATTGTTGGCAGTTACTGTATATTTGTAGATGCCCATAATGATAGTTAACAATGTACTCTTGCATTAAGTGTGGATGCAATCTAAATCCCTTATTTCTGTTCTTTTTCTTGAGCAGGGTGAAATCAACGCTGGGCTCAGGAAACAACCATGGCTGTATGCTAGATACTGGTGTTGCTGCACTGATATCAAAGTCAATGATGCCTAGCTCTTTTTTCTTTATTCTCAATTATCCATCCAAAACTTCTTGTTTTTCTTTCTCCCAACAAGGACTCAGAACAGGTTGCTTATTGTGGACTGACAGATTTTTTTTAACCAATGAAGGATTAGCTACAGCAGACTATCTGACATAGTTTCCTTTACAGAATTCTGATGGTGAGACAAACAAACCCATTTACTAACATTCTGCGCCATTGCAAAACCCTGTTTTGGCATCAAAAAGCTACTGTTGAGATTTACTAAAGGGCGCAGTGCAAAATTAGTGGTGGAAAGGTGTGAACTATGTTAATTTTGCGCCTGGCCTCATTGCATATGTATTTGTGGGAGTTGTCATGTTAGAGCACAAATTTGAGAGAGGGGAGTATTTAAATGACTGGCGCAAGGTGATTGCGGGTGTCAATCTCCTCCTCACCCTATCTCTGAGGGTGAGTCCAGCAATCCTACAGAGAAAGCTCATTTCAGCCGCTTGTATCCGCAATCTCATTCTTGTGGTCATTACCCAAAGCTCATGACCATAGGTGAGGGTAGGAACGTAGATTGACCGGTAAATCGACAGCTTTGCCTTAGAGCTTAGCACCCTCTTCACCACAACAGACCGGTACAACATCTGCATCACTGCAGATGCTGCTCTGATCCGTCTGTCAACCTCATTCCATTCTCCCCTCACTCGTGAATAAGACCCCGAGATATTTAAACTCCTCCACTTGGGGCAGGAGCTTGTCCCCAACCCAGAGAGGACAATCCACCTTTTACCGGCTGAAGACCATGGACTCGGACTTGGAGGTGCTGATTCTCATCAGAATCAGAATCAGAATCAGAATCAGATTTATTGCCAAGCACATTTACAAGTAAACAAGTAAACATACGAGGAATTTGACTTGACATTAGGCGCGCACGAAAGGCGCATCCCAATGACGCGGCAGCCATGACGAGGCACCTGTGATATGGGGGGGGGGGGGGTAAAGGGGGGGGAAGGATAGGGAAAAACACAATAAGAGAGAGAAAAAAGCATTGTTGATCAAAATAGAGCTCATTTTATGACCAAAATTTTGATTACAAGAAAAAAACTCTCAAATGCACAATTAGCAGACAATAGATCACACAATGACAAAGCAGTAGTTGAAAGAGTCAGTGTATTGTGAATATATATCAGTAAATGTATCAGTAGTGTAATGTTGAATGCAGTAGTGTAGGTGTGTCAATTGCTAGTGAACAGCAGAGGGCGCCTCCTGGCAGTGGATAGATGTTAAAGTCATGTGATCTAAGCAGTCCAGAGTCTCTCGCTCTTGCTTGCAGATGGTAAATTGTCACATGGTGCACTGTCCTTGAGCGTTCATCTGCTGAAACAACAACAACTGTGTCGATTGTTTGGGTTAGCAGGCAGAGCCGCTCCTTCCGCTTATCTTCATCAGGAGGAATGTAAATACAGGGCACCAAAGACAAGGTCAAGTCTGCACAGTGCACTCAGAGAATAGATTTTTCCTCACCCGTGCAATTCTGTGCTTTCATAATTTCCATGTGCAGGCTTAAACTTTAACATTCTCTGGAGAGCACTGGCGACTTCAAGATGTATTCCACCATCTGAATCTCCATTCAGTTCACCATGCCGCCTCGTGCACTCCCCAACTGGTCGAATTGGTGAAGGAGCTTGCCAGGATCCGCATTTTGAACAGCTCTCCACCTTCCTCAATTTCTGAAACACCAGGAAACTCCAGAGCCAAAAATAGAATCCTGTGTCGTAGCCAATAGATGTCTTCTGCATCTCCAGTCGAATCATACACTCAGCAGGTTCCAATTCTTGGGCTCCCCCTTGGCCCGATTCTTGTTGAAAAATAGTGACAATAGCACATTTAAGCCACTTCCAAATCCATAATTTCCATTTAGATTAAGATTCAGCAGAAGAAGAGCGACTAAACACAGACAAAAACGCAACATTGCAAAGCTGGGAATAGGTCAGGAAGGCAGACAGGAGGAGGGAAGAAAAATGCGACTGCTCTCTCTCAGAGCCGGAAGAAGTCCGTCTCATCCCAGCTACTTCACACTCAGTAGCAAACTGTCCCAGTAAGACCTGTAGGTCATTGCTGGATGAAGCCAACAGGACAACATCATCTGCAAACAACAGAGATGAGATCCTGTGGTCACCAAGAATGACACCCTCCATTCCCTGGCTGTGCCTAGAAATCCTGTCCATAAAAATTATGAACAGGATCGGTGACAAAGGGCAGCCCTGGCAGAGTCCAGCTCTCACTGGGAATGAATCTGACAGAGTGTTGGCAATACAAACCAAACTCTCACAATGGTTGTATAGAGACCGAATAGCTTGTAACAACAAGCCTGATACCCCATACTCCTGAAGCACCCTCCACAAAAAAAATATGAGAGACACGGTCAAATACCTTCTCCAAGTCCACAAAACACATGTAAACTGGTTGGGCAAACTCCCACGAACCCTCGAGGATTCTCAAGAGGGTAAAGTGCTGGTCCGATGTGCCACGGCCAGGACGAAAACCACATTGCTCCTCCTGAATCCGAGGTTTGACCAATGGCCAGACTCTCCTCTCCAGTACCTTGGCATAGACCTTCCCAGGGAGGCTGAGGAGTGTGATCCCTCTAAAGTTGGAGCACACCCTCCAGTCCCCCTTCTTGAAGAGAGGAACCACCACCCCGGTTTGCCATGCCAAAGGCGCTGTCTCTGACCTCCACGCAGTGTTGCAGAGACGTGTCAACCATGACAGCCCGACAACATCCAATGCCTTGAGATTGTCATGACCCGAGTGCCGGTCTTGTTCGCGCTCGGGTCATGCATTATCTTTTCCAGGCTTTGACAGCAGTGGGTTACTTCTAGCTCCCCGTGCTCTTATTGTGACAGCGCCCGGTGGAGCTCCCTGCTGTCAAAGTCCACAGCTGTGCTGCATTTGGGGTCATTAGTGACCGGTATTAAAAGTGGACGCTGAATGCACCCTGATGCAGCAGTCTCTGTTATACCTCCTGTTATTCTACCATCTGTTATGCTACCTGTGATACTTCCTGACAGAACGTCTCATCTGCCCTGTACGTTATCCTGTGATTATCCTACCCACACTGTCGTGTGTATTTTCCTCTGTTCCTTCACCCCTTCAATAAAACATCACTGCAACTCACCGGTGACTGCTGGCGTCTTATTAAATTAAATTAAAATTAAATTAAATCACCCTTATTGTCATTCAGCCGTACAACCAATCATGTACAGCAGAACAAGATTGTGCTTTACCTATCTACAGTGTAAATCACACACACCCCAAGTGCAGAATCAGAGGGCCGCTGCCATGCAAGGCGCCGCCATAGAGTTCCCTCCTCCATTCCATTTATTGCTGAGCACCAAGCTGGATGGCAGGAAGTTCCACTTTTATATGGTCTTCGGCATGACCCGGCCGGGATTTGAACCCCTGCCTCCCGGGTGTGGGGCGGATACTGTACCAACTAAGCCACCACTCCAGTAATGGAGTGGTGGCTTAGTCTTATGTCCAGTCTTATGGTGGCTCGCGAGGGCCACCGTGACAGTAGACTGCTGCCAGAACGTCCAGAGAGGGGCGTCGCACCGAGACGCCATTCACCGTGAGTTTTAGCAGTATTGGACTGTTGTTCCCACCTGTCTGGGTACCGTGCTGAAGCATGCCGTCGCGGAGGTCCCGCACTCAGAGTCCGAGCAATGTCCTCGCAGAAGCCCTCGAGTGCGTGGACGAAATCCTCGTCACTGCCTCCCTCCTCGACTTCAGCAGCGATGTGCACCGGTACCTGAACCAAGCTGAGGATGTTCTCGATTATCTTCCCCGCTTCGCTGACCACCCTGAGGTGAGCGCGAGGAGATATAACGTCGCTGCACAGCGCGAGATACTCCGCGGGCTGGAGGGAAATCCCGGCAGGAAGCCGAAGAGGAGGAGACGTTGCGCCTCGCTTCGGGATCCTGCTCCTGCTTCTGTTCCAGCCCGGGAGTTCGCACCATCCGGAGGTCTTCCCCCATCTAGTATGTCATCACTCGGGATTCCCCCAGAGGAGCTGCAGCTGACTGCAATCAAAATCTGGGACCGAGTGGCTGCTGCTCGCTCCGCCGCGCATCCATCATCCATCATGAAGCATGTGGCGGCGGCAGTTAGACTGGTGGAGAGGAGTCCAGAGTTGTGTGATTCTCCCAAGTTCGCCGACCTCCTCGCCTCTGTGTCCGCTCAGGAGCGGCGGTTCCCGGACCTCACCTTTGCCTCGCCCTCCGCCAGAAACCGTCGTCACACCGGCTGCCATCCTCAGTTTGAATCCTGTCCGGATCTAGTTCCGGGTCGCCGCAAGGGCTCAATCCCCCACACAGCTGCCACTCCTGCGCCTTGTCAGAGGGGAATTCCCGCAGCCTCTCCCCCCGGGCCATCTTCTCCCGTTCTCTCGTCAGCGTCCCGTGCCCGGCTCGTCTCGGCTGTCGCCCCCTCCTCCTCGACGCATTCCCCGGCCACTGTGTGTGCTCAGAGTCCTGGCCCGGCGAGCTCCGTCCCAGAACCATCTCGAGCGGCTCCCCGCCGTCCTCCCAGGGGGCCCACTGTCACCGTCCGGCGGGGAAAGGGAGGAGCAACGTCCGCCGCAGCAGGCACCACCCAGCCTCCAGGAGACAGGCAAGTCCAAGTTTATCCTTATTCTCATTATTGTGATTTGCCTTGTCAAACTCCTGGGGGTGGAGTTCGGGGCTCGCAGCCCCCCGAGCTCCCACCACCTGCTGTGGCTTTGATTATTAATCCTGCATCCTCTGTGTCCCTCTCCGCTGAGTGGTCCTCGACGCCAGGCCAACGTCGCTGAATGAGGAGGGGGCCTGCGGTTCTGGAGAGCCTGGTTCCGGTTCCGCAGCCATGCCATGGGTGGAGGAGGAGAGCGGACTGCAGCGTGGAACCAGCGCCGACGAGGAAGCGTCCCCGGGTCTCCACGGACGAGCGGTCCGGTCCAGCAGGTCAAGAGTCCCCTGCCACCACACTGTGCGGGCCGTCGGCATGGTCTTCGGTGCCGGAGGATCCAGGAGCTGCGCACACCATCATGCCAGTTGCAGAGCCCGACGCAGCTGAGTGGGAGCCTGACGACGACCTCCTGCCATCTGAGCCCGGATCTTCGCAGTCCTGGACGGCGTCAGAACCCGAGATCAGGGAAGTGCTCTGTTTTGTCTTTCTCCTTTATATCTTAGAGCATTTTAGCCTGTCTCTTGGGGAGATGAGCCGGGTGCAGCTGCCCGCTGCGTCCGAGCTTATCTCGCCGGGTTCTGGCGCTGCTGGTGATCCTGATCCCGGTTCTTCTTTCTCTCCCGAGCCTTCTCCCAGGCTCGCCAGCGAGGAGCTGCTTTCACCTGCTGTGCCAGAGGTTCCAGGTTTGGGGTTGGAGGTCGGTTCTGGTGCGGTGCTGACCCAGTCGGGGTCCGACGCGGGTGCCACCGAGACCCAATCGGGGTCCTTCGTGGGAGCAACCGCGACCCAATCGGGGTCCGACGAGGGTGCAGCACCAGCAGTTTCCAGGTTCGGTGAGGGAGCTGCAGATCCCCTGCTGCCGGATACTGGACGGGCTCATCTCCATCTTCATCCTCATCGTCACCGTCACCCTCCTCGTCCTACTGAGGAGTACAACCCACTTCCACCTGGGGCCGTTGGGGTTCCGAACGGTCCGCCCAGTTCTTCCTCGTCTTCCCCTTCTCCAGGGAGGCCGCCTTCAACTTCCCCCCTACGGTCCTGGTGGTCAAGTGATGCGGGTCGGCCGCCCGAAGGACTGCCGCGCCCATTTGGCTCTCTGGGCCGGCCACCCGACCCACTGGACTACCTGTCTGGCGACCTGGTCCGGCCGCCTGAAATTCATTATTTCCGGGCATGGGACTGGGGTAGGCAGCCTGAACTATCAGCCTCCATGCTTCAGAGCCAGGACTGCCGTCATTCCAGGTTTTGTCCATCATTGTCATGTCTGTAAACTTTTGGGATGTGCGGGGGGGGGGGGGGGGGCTGGTATCTGTAATTTTCTATCTCACCTTTTTCCCTTAGTCGGTGATTTGTGCTTTTTTTTCCTCCCCTCTGTCTAATGTCCATTTACTGTTTGAAACTGTTATATGTATTCTGTCCTTGTGTTATCCACACGTTATGGAGTATTGTGGGTTTTTTTTGTTTTTTTTTTTCCCACCATACTCTGTAATTGCTTTGTTGGTCCCCCGTTATCATTTTGTTTGTTGCTTCTCCTCTTTTTGACTCTCTCCCTCCTGCCGGCGCCCCATCCGTCCACCCTAGTGGGGGTGGGGGGGGACTTGGGTGTTATTTGGCCGTTCAGGAGCACGGCCTTGAGGGGGTGGTGCTGTCATGACCCGAGTGACGGTCTCGTTCGCGCTCGGGTCATGCATTATCTTTTCCAGGCTTTGACAGCAGTTTGTTCCTTCTAGCTCCCCGGGCTCTTATTGTGACAGCGCCCGGTGGAGCTCCCTGCTGTCAAAGTCCACAGCTGTGCTGCATTCGGGGTCATTAGTGACCGGTGTTAAAAGTGGACGCTGAATGCACCCTGATGCAGCAGTCTCTGTTATACCTCCTGTTATTCTACCGTCTGTTACGCTACCTGTGATACTTCCTGACAGAACGTCTCATCTGCCCTGTAAGTTATCCTGTGATTATCCTACCCACACTGTCATGTGTATTTTCCTCTGTTCCTTCACCCCTTCAATAAAACATCACTGCAACTCACCGGTGACTGCTGGCGTCTTATGGTGGCTCGCGAGCGCCACCGTGACAGAGATATATAAAGAAATAATTTTTGAGCAATATAAAAATAAAGGGCAGTAATATTACAATGTGTCTTCAATGAAAAAAGGTTGTTATTGTGTGTGTGTTGTTGTGTTACGGTGATTGTGATGGTGATGGTGTTGTCTGTGTTTGTGTTGAACATACCAGAAGTATTTATTTATTATTATTACAATTATTGTTGGATGTTGGTATTGTTGTCAATATGGACTGTCATTGTTGTGTCATTTCTGTTGCATAATTTGACTATGGGGTGTATTATGGGGAATGTGGTTGTGGGATGAATGATGACTAAGAGTGATGTTGTAATTTGTTGGGTATGAAAAAGGGGTGGGACTATATAGGCATTGGCTTCTTCCCACTCCTTTTGAACATTTTATTTTTGGCTTGATTTTTGTTTTAAATTCTTTTTTTCGTTTTGTCGGAATGTTCAAATAAATAAAATCAATCAAAAAATACTCAGGGCAAATCTTGTCCACCCCCAGGCCACCAAAGAGTTTTTTAACCACTTTGGCGACCTCAGCCCCTGTGATGGGCGAGTTGCCCCCCTTGTCCAAAAGCCCTGCTTCCTCTGTGGAAGGCGTGTCAGTGGGATTGAGGAGATCCTCAACGTATTCTTTCCACCGCCCGATGATATCCCCAGTCAAAGTCAGCAGTGCCCCAGCTGCACCATACACAGTATATGTATTATTGATTACAGCTTTAGTAAATATTTATAAGGGAATGCTAGTATTACTTGAATTTATGCACCTCTACTCACCTCTACTCTATTACTATTTATTTTAAAGGTGCTTTTGCTTTACAATTCTCTTTTTCTAAACTCAAATGAGTACAGTTCTAGTCCCAAGGTCAACCCGAGTACAAAGTTTGGTGACCCAAGCTTAATTTGTTCTGCACCCCCCACCCCCCACCACCTTTCCCCTCAATTTTCCTTATCTTCCCTCATTGCAGTCCCCTTTGTCCCATTTTTAATCCATTGTGTGTCATGAACGCGCCCGTTCACGGGCGAAAAATAGGATACCAAACGGTCGCTGTAGGTTTGCACATGAACATAAACACAAACAAAAAACATCACATACAATTACAATGAAAGAAATGAAATAACATAACTGCTGGAGGAGAGTTGGGCTCAGTGTCGAAGGTACAAAATTAGGGAATGCCTGACCAGGGAGAAAGCTCAGCCAGAGGACCGCGAGAGCAATGGGGCTTGTCATGTCTTTGGGTAAAAGACATTGATAAATTTATAAAGTTAATAAATTGGTTAAAAGGAATAAATAAGTTAAAATGAGTGATAAAATTGTCAAAAACCGGTGTTTTAAAAATTATCGAAGTGAGACATCTTTTCTTAGATGATCTTTGATGTGTTTTTTCCCTCGGCTACAATCAGCTAGCCACACAGAAATGAAGTTAAAAAGTCATTGAGTACGCTGTGTTGTTCTTCTTCGTTTGAGTCTTGGGAAACCTTTGTCTTTGTGAGTATTCTTATGTACAAGCACTTGATAGAGATCGTTGATGTTCTAAAGTATTACGTGAATGAGTTTTGTTAAAGTGATGATGTTTCTGTTAGTTATTACTGTCATATAATGTGATATTTATATGTGGTGTGTCTTTAAGACTGTGGTGACGTCACAGGTCAGAGTTGACCTTCACCGAGTGATATGATATGAAAATGGCGATGTGTTGATGTTGCCGCCTGTTAATGTTTCCCGCTCCTAGTTTTAAAAGAGAACTTTGTTGAAACCACTATTCGTGTGGACCTCAGTTCTTTACATGGTGTCAGAAGTGATTGACGGACGCTCTGCTTCAGTAAGATGGCCTTGTTTAATCCCCCGGAAGGTTTTCCTTTTCATCGTCCAAATGAATGGGCGGGCTGGAAAGAGCGCTTTCTGCGTTTCCGGACGGCTATAAAACTGAATAAAGAGGACGGCGAAATTCAGGTCAGTTCACTGATTTACGCCATGGGCCCCGAAGCTGAAAACATCTTCAAATCATTCTCCTTTACTGAGGAAACGGATCAAAAGAAGTTTGACGTTGTGTTAGGAAAATACGACAAGTACTTCTGTCCTAAACAGAACGTGATCCATGAGCGCGCTTGTTTTCACCAGAGGCTGCAACGGCCCGGTGAGAAAGTGGAAATGTTTATCAGAGCCCTTTTTGAGATGTCAGAACACTGTGACTTTGGTGTAAAGAGAGATGAACATATCCGTGACCGAATTGTTGTGGGCATCCTTGATAAAGAGCTGTCACGTAAACTGCAGATGATGGCTGATCTAACGCTTGCCCAAACCATTCAAACAGTTCGCCAGTCCGAGGAGGTTGTCCTCCAGGTTCACCTGCAGGGGGAGGCACACGCCACGGTGCAGGAGATCCAGGGAAAAGCAGCAGGCAGAGGAAGATCTCCATTTAAACCAAGGAAGGGAAAAAGTGGAGAGCAAAAAGACTCATGGTGTGGAAGATGTGGAAAATTAAAACACAGAGATCCTGAAAAGTGCCCAGCCATGAAGTCAACATGCAACAAGTGTAAAAAGGTGGGTCACTGGGAAAAGAAATGTCACAGTAAATCAGTCAGAGAAGTCACTGAAGAGACAGTTTCCCAGACACCATTTTTTTTGGGCGCAGTCACAAAAACAGACAGAAATGATGACCCATGGACCATACAGCTTACAATTGGAACAACACCAGTCAATTTTAAAATTGATACGGGTGCAGATGCAAACATTATGGGACAAAAGACATTTAACAAACTAGTTCCTAAGAAGGAATTAGAGCCATCTAATGTCACACTGTGCAGCCCGGGTGGTCAGTTGGACTGTATAGGGAAATTTCAAGCCTTCACAGAATACAAAGAAAAACCATATACTTTTCCTGTGTATGTCATCAGTGGCAATAATGCAAACAATTTGCTGGGCAGAGACACAGCAATGTCGATGGGGCTTGTGAAGCGTGTCGAAGAAGTACACAAAGCATTTGGTGAGCATGGAACACTTAAAACAGAACCAGTTAAAATCCTGTTAAAAGAGAATGCTCAGCCATACACAGTGCACACTGCCCGTCGTGTCCCTTTGCCACTTTTGCAGAAGGTTAAAGAGGAATTGCAACGTATGGAGGAGAATAATGTGATTGAAGCTGTGATTGATCCTACAGATTGGTGCGCGCCAATGGTACCAGTCCCAAGGAAAAATGGAAAAGTGCGGATCTGTGTCGATTTAAAGAGGTTAAATGAAGCTGTACGAAGAGAGAGGTATGTTCTCCCTACTGCAGAGGAAATCACTGCAAAACTTAGTGGAGCAACCACATTCACATCATTGGATGCTGCCTCCGGGTTTTGGCAGATTCCTCTCCATCCAGAAAGCAGTAAATTAACAACCTTTATCACACCCTTTGGGAGATATGCATTCAAACGTCTTCCATTTGGGATCACAAGCGCTCCTGAAATTTTTCAGCGCAAAATGACAGAAACCCTCAACGGCCTGGAAGGCGTGGCTATCTACATGGATGACATACTGGTGTACGGCGACACTCCTGAACAGCACGACCAGCGTCTCAGCAAGGTACTGGAAAGGATTGAGTCAGCCGGACTTAAACTGAACAGAGAAAAATGTAAGTTTAGACAAAACAAGCTTCACTTCTTGGGCCAAGAAATTGACAAATCAGGCGTGAGACCTGACCCTGACAAAGTCAAGGCAATCCGCGAGCTCCCTCCACCACAGAACGTGCATGACCTCAAGCGTGTCCTGGGCATGTTTAACTACCTAGGGAAATATATCCCAAATCTGTCGACAGTGGGCCAGCCACTATATGAACTGTTGAAATCCAAGTCAGTGTGGATGTGGGACCATTCTCAGCAGGAGGCATTTCAACGCATCAAAGACATTCTGTCTACTTCTCCAGTTCTGAAATTCTATGATGTGAATCGACCTACTGCCGTATCAGCCGATGCCAGCAGCTATGGTATAGGTGGAGTACTACTGCAACTGCACGATGGAAACTGGAAACCTGTGGCATACTGCTCACGTCGTCTGTCAGAGGCCGAGATATGCACAGATAGAGAAGGAGTGTTTGGCGAGTGTCTGGGCATGTGAGAGATTCGAGAAGTACCTCTGTGGTCTGGAAGATTTTAAGTTGGTCACAGATCACAAACCCTTGGTGCCTCTCATGAACAAAAAGGACCTGGACAATGTGCCAATACGGTGCCAAAGGCTACTTATGAGACTTATGAGGTTCAAACCGACAGCCGAATATGCTCCGGGAAAGACCTTGGTAGTAGCTGATACACTCTCAAGAAGTCCACTACAGTGCGTAGAAAACGAGACTGATACTCACTCTGATGTAGCATGCTACATAGCAGCAGTTATTGATAACTTGCCAGCTACTACACATAAAATAGACACTATAAAGACCGCTACAGCAGCTGACTGTAACCTACAGTTGGTGTTGCGGTACATCAAGTCAGGATGGCCAGAATACATAGGCAATGTCCCAGCAGCTATCAGAGACTATTTTCCCATTAAAAATGAACTGTCTGAATGTGATGGAATTATCACCAGAGGAAGCCGCATGCTGATTCCGGATGTGCTCAGAGCAGACATCTTGGATCGAATACATGATGGACATCAAGGTCTGACAAAATGCAGAGAGCGGGCCTGCACATCTGTGTGGTGGCCTGGCATCTCATCTGAAATCAAACGCAAAGTCCAGTCCTGTCAGGTGTGTCGTGAGATGAGACCAGCTCAGCGAAAAGAGCCTCTCTTGTCAACCCCTCTACCTGATCGACCCTGGAAGAGACTTGCTGTTGACCTGTGTGAGCATAACAAGCACACCTACCTTGTTGTGTCAGACTATTTCTCTCGGTTCCTCGAGATACTTCATCTGCCAGTAACCACTGCTTCTCAGATGATCTTAAAGCTGAAGGCAGTGTTCGCGAGGTTTGGTTGTCCAGATGTGGTTGTATCTGACAATGGGCCTCAATTCTCATGCCAAGAATTTTAAAAGTTTGCAAGGGAGTTTGACTTTTTGCACATCACCTCAAGTCCACACAACCCCCAAGGAAACGGACATGCAGAGAGGGGAGTTCAAACAGCAAAAAGAATCTTAAAGCAGCAAGATCCTTTGCTCGCCCTCATGTGCTTTCGATCAACGCCCTGCACCACCACAGGCGTGAGTCCTGCAGAGCTACTTATGGGTCGAAAGATCAAAACAACTCTTCCTACACTCGAAGTGAATCTTCAGCCCCGATGGCCAGATCTGGAAGTCGTCAGGAATAAGGATGCAATGGAGAAACAGAAACAAGCATTCTACTTCAATCAGCGCCATGGAGCTAAACCCCTACCTTCGTTGAAGCCAGGAGATTCAGTCCTCACAAAGCTGGACCATCAGAAATCCGGGAAAACACCCGCTGTTGTCACAGGAGAAAGCAGCACACCTCGCTCCTTTCTTATTGAAACACCTCAGGGAGCAACTTTGCGATGCAACCGCCGTCACTTGCAACATGATCCTGAATCAGCCAGAGAGATACACTCTTCAGCTCCAAATGACCTGCAGCCAGAGATTGTCGATCAGCACCCTGAAACTGCAGCTGCTGCTGACACTATTTTACCAGAATCCAGTGTCAAACCGCCAGACCCAAAGCAAGGACTGTTGTTTACCCGGTCTGGTAGAATGATTAAACCTGTGCAAAGACTAGATTTGTAGAGAAAAAAAAAAAAAAAAGAAAAATGAAAAGAGAGAAATTCACGTGTTCACTGTGATAAGTGTGGTTATATGTGGTTCAATAATTAAGCCATGGGCTGTGGGGAAGGGTGAAATGGAAATGAAAAATGTTTGAATTGAAAATTGTTTTGTTCTGAAAAAAAAAAGCTAAAAAAAGGGGGAGATGTCATATAATGTGATATTTATATGTGGTGTGTCTTTAAGACTGTGGTGACGTCACAGGTCAGAGTTGACCTTCACCGAGTGATATGATATGAAAATGGCGATGTGTTGATGTTGCCGCCTGTTAATGTTTCCCGCTCCTAGTTTTAAAAGAGAACTTTGTTGAAACCACTATTCGTGTGGACCTCAGTTCTTTACAATTACGTGTATTAGATCTTTGTGTTAGCATACCGCATGTTAATATGTAGATAGTAATTGCATTGTCCTGTATGTTTCAGTTACCGCACCATGCTACACACGCATGCAAGAAAACTTTATAAAGACAAGAAAAGCAAGCCTTGTGTGCGGAGTTTTCTTCAATGGTTCGCTGGCTGTCTAGCAGCACAGAGAAACGTGCTGTGAGGGCAGCACAGTAAAAAGACATTAAAGACGTCCGAGGCGGGACGTTTTCTCGGCGGATTCAAGCAACACAGAGCAACTTTAAGCAGACATGAGCTTACGTTCAGGAAAAAACTATTTGAAAAACTATGAGCTGCGAAACGAAGCAGAGCAACGACCAGACGTGGACGTGGAGAAGCCAGACGCCACAGACCAAACGTCGGACATGCAGCCACCATCACCGCCATTCGACACCAGGTCCAGGGTTACCAGCAGGCAGTCTCGCACATCATCTACAGGGTCTTCAGCCATAAAGGCCTACGCCAGGGCGCAAGCGGCTAAAGCTCAACTAGCCTTTGCTGAAAAAGAGGCTAATATAATGAAGAAAAAGGCTGACTTAGATGCTAGCCTCCACATTCTAAAATGTCATAAAATTATAGCAGCAGCTGAAGCAGAAGTTGCGGCCTACGAAGAAGCAGAGAATCAGAGCGGGGAGAGAAGCATAGGGCCCCCTACTGAAACTGAGCCTCTTGATACAGTATGGCGCACCAGCGAATATGTTGCACAACAATGTGAGTTACTCTCTTCAGAAGCTTCCAAGAGGCCACAGCAGCCCCTTGAAATGAGAGACAATGCAGTAGAAGTGCAAGCCACCAATCAGTCAGTTGATCAGCTAACAACTATAACCCAGTATGTACCTCCTCCAATGAATACAGGCATAAAACAAGAGCAAAAGGTAACCAAGGGTCTGACAAACACCCACCTGTTAAACCCTCTAGCTCACACCTTTCAACCTCTTAACAATAACTCGGCTGAGTTTAATGGAGGACAAGATTTTGCAAAATATCTCATCCGCAAAGAACTAGTCAGTACTGGTTTACTGCATTTCGATGACAAGCCTGAAAACTATTGGGCATGGAAAGCCTCATTTGTTAGTGCAACTAAAGACTTAAATCTGTCAGCAAGAGAGGAACTAGACTTGCTCACAAAGTGGTTAGGGCCAAAATCCTCAGAGCAGGCCAAAAGGATCCGTGCAGTACATGTCCTTAATGCCTCTGCAGGTTTGATAATGGTCTGGCAGCGCCTTGAGGAGTGTTATGGCTCCTCAGAGGCCATTGAAGACGCACTCTTAAAAAAGGTAGAAGACTTTCCAAGGCTAACAAACAAAGACAATGCCAGGTTAAGAGAACTCGGTGACCTCCTTTTAGAGTTACAGTGTGCCAAAGTAGATGGTGCACTACCAGGGCTAGCATACCTAGACACAGCTAGAGGGGTAAGACAAATAGTTGAAAAGCTTCCCTTCAACCTACAGGAAAAGTGGACAACTGTGGGGACGAAATACAAAGAGACTCATAGTGTGTCATTTCCCCCTTTCTTTGTTTTTGTGCAGTTTGTTCAGCAACAAGCTAAAATGAGAAATGATCCAAGCTTTGCTACATCTAGCTGTAACAGTCAAGCTTCCACGCGCTCAGAAAAGCCCACTCCATACAATTGCAAAGCCACTGTGTCAGTACACAAAACAGATGTCACAGAGAAAAGTGGTTCTGAGACTAAGAAAGTAGAAGAACCAGATCGGCAGTGCCCGATTCACAAGAAGCCACACCCACTCAAAAAATGTAAGCTGTTCAGAGATAAACCTATAGAAGAACATCAAGCTTTTCTCAAAGAGCATCGCATTTGTTATAGGTGTTGTGGTTCAGTTCAGCACATCGCAAAAGATTGTAAAGTGGCAGTCATGTGTAGTGAGTGCAACAGTCCCAAGCACATATCAGCACTTCATCCAGGTCCTGCTCCAGTCTTGAAAAGTGCCACATCAGGAAGTGATGAACAAAACAAAGGTGAAGAGCAAACGGAGAGCTCTCCTTCAGTCATCTCCAAGTGCACAGAGGTGTGTGGTCAAAGTAATAGCCCACACTCTTGCTCTAAGATCTGCTTAGTAAAAGCCTATCCAGAAGGTCAGAAGGACAGAGCAATGAACATGTATGCAGTAATTGACGAACAAAGTAATAAGTCCCTGGCTAAGACAGAGTTCTTCAGCCTGTTTGACATTAAAGCTACACCTGCACCGTACACATTAAAAACCTGCTCTGGCAAAGCTGAAACTGCAGGCAGGAGAGCTGTGAACTTCTTCATACAATCCATGGATGGAAAAACAGATATCCGGCTGCCTCCCTTGATTGAATGTGATTCAGTGTCGGACGACAGAACTGAAATACCCTCACCTGAGATTGCTCAGCACCATCCCCATCTGCTCCCTATCGCGAACAAAATCCAACCTGTCGACCACCACGCTCCAATCCTCTTACTCCTGGGAAGGGACATCCTCAGGGTATATAAGGTACGCGAGCAGATTAATGGGCCAAATAACGCTCCTTATGCACAAAGGCTGGACTTGGGTTGGGTTATTGTAGGAGAGGTGTGTGTAGGAAAGACTCATAGCGCATCAGAGGTGAATGTTTACAAGACACACACATTAGACAGTGGTCGCACATCTTATTTTGAGCCGTGCCCAAACGTCATTACAGTTAAAGAGGACTATGGCATTCTGTCAGAGCAAAACACTCAGTCAGTCATAAGGTGTAAAGACACAATTGACTTTGTTCACAACACAGACAAGCTAGGTCACTCTGTGTTTGACAGATCTGAATCAGATGATAAAGTTGCACTGTCCATAGATGACAAAACTTTCCTAACTCTTATGGACAATACAGTTAGCCAGAACAAAGAGAACAGTTGGGTTGCTCCTCTGCCCTTCCGCTTCCCAAGAAGGAGACTCCCAAGCAATAGAGAGCAAGCCCTGAAACACCTGTACTCACTCAAAAAGACTCTGGAAAGGAAACCAGAAATGAAGAGTCACTACATCCAATTCATGCAGAAAATGTTAAATAATGACCAAGCTGAAATTGCACCACCCCTGCCAAAAGGTAAAGAACACTGGTACCTGCCTACATTTGGTGTATACCACCCGCGGAAACCAGATCAAATACGAGTTGTTTTTGATTCTAGTGCAGAGTATGACGGCATATCGCTAAATCAAGTGCTCCTTAGTGGACCTGATCTCAACAACTCTTTGATAGGGGTGCTATTGAGGTTTAGAAAAGAGCCCGTAGCCCTGACAGCAGACGTACAGCAAATGCTTTATTGCTTTGAGGTGTGCGAAGAACACAGAGACTATCTTTGCTATCTGTGGTTTGAGGATAATGACATCACTAAGGGTGTAGTTGAATATAGAATGAAAGTTCATGTTTTTGTAACAGCCCGTCACCCGCTGTAGCCATTTACTGTATGAGACGGGCAGCACAAGAGGGTGAGAAAGAACATGGCACTGACGCAAGACAGTTTGTTGAGAAACAGTTCTATGTCGATGATGGACTCACGTCAGTTGCCACACCAGAGAATGCTGTTGATCTGTTAACAAGAACCAAAAACATGTTAGCTGAATCTAATGTGAGACTTCACAAGGTTGCATCCAACTATAGCCTAGTTATGGAAGTGTTTCCTGTGGAGGACCGTGCAAAGGATTTAAAAGATTTGGACCTTGGAGTAGATCCTCTCCCAGTTCAGAGGAGTCTGGGACTTTGTTGGAATCTACAGACGGACAGCTTCACTTACCTCGTAACCAATGAGACCAAACCATTCACACGCAGGGGAGTGCTGTCAACAGTCAATAGCCTGTATGATCCTTTGGGCTTTGTTGCTCCCATAATCATGCAGGGCAAAGCGCTACTCAGAGAACTGTCATATGAAGAGAGAGACTGGGACGCTCCACTTCCTCCAGAAAAGGAGGAGATGTGGGTCACATGGAAAGACTCTTTAAAAGCCCTTGGAGATCTGCAAATCAAAAGGTGCTACAGTCCAGGTTCATTAAGTACTATGAAAAGTAATGAACTGTATATCTTCTCTGATGCGTCTACTGTAGCAATAGGAGCTGTAGCTTACTTGCGCTCTTTAGACAGTGACGGTCAGTACCATGTGGGTTTTGTGATGGGAAAGTCTAAACTTGCTCCTCGTCCCGCACACACTGTACCATGGCTCGAACTTTGTGCTGCTGTACTTGCGGTTGAGATGTATGAGCTAATCACAGGCGAGTTAGACATAAAAATAGACAATGTGAAGTTTTTCACTGACAGTCGTATTGTGTTGGGGTACATACACAATACCTCCAAAAGATTCTACATGTATGTAGCCAACCGTGTCGCACACATTAGGCTGTCCACACAACCTGACCAATGGCATTATGTTGCAACTGAGCTAAATCCAGTTGACCAGGCAACTAGACCTGTTGCAGCCGCTGAACTCAAAAACAGTAAATGGTTCACAGGCCCAAACTTTTTGTATACAAACTATCCTGATAAGTCACACAAAGACAATCTGTATGCACTAGTGGAACCTGAAGAGGACAAAGAAATACGTCCAGAAGTAAAAACACTGTTAACAGCAGTATCAGTGTCACAGTTGAGCTCTGAGCGGTTTAAAAGATTTTCAAGCTGGACGACGCTATGCAGGGCAGTAGCCAAACTTATTCATGTTACTGCATCTTTCAAACAAAAGTCCAGTGGACAGAAAGGATGGAAAAGTCTCAAAGAATGTACAAACATGAAAGAACTCACTCAAGCCGAGAACGTTATCATTCACTCAGTCCAGCAGGAAGCATACAAAGAGACATTCGAAAAGATAAAAGAAGGAAAACAGGTAAACTCCAAAAATGACACACTCAAGAAGCTCAATCCAATTGTAGACAAAGATGGACTACTACAAGTCGGTGGACGTCTCTCCTCTGCCGATCTCACAGACAATGAAAAGCACCCTCTGATCATCCCTTCTGCCAGCAATGTTGCCACACTTCTTGTAAGACACTTCCATGAATGCTCAGCTCATCAGGGACGACACATTACTGAAGGAGCTGTCCGTGGTGCTGGTTTCTGGATAGTTGGAGGTAAACGACTTGTGTCTTCTATCATATATAATTGTGTTACTTGCTGTAAACTCCGAGGCAAATTGCAAGCCCAGAAAATGGCAGACTTGCCTGCAGACCGTGTAAATCCTGAACCTCCCTTTACTACTGTGGGCTTGGATGTGTTTGGGCCATAGACTGTTGTTACGCGTCGTACTAGGGGGGGTAGTGCTCAGAGCAAAAGATGGGCTGTCCTCTTTACATGCATGTCAACTAGGGCTGTACACATCGAAATGATTGAAACCATGTCCACAGATAGTTTTATAAATGCATTAAGAAGGTTTTTCTCTGTTCGTGGCCCAGCTAAGCTCTTGCGCTCAGACAGAGGCACTAATTTTGTAGGAGCTTGTAAGGAACTGGGTTTAGACACTGACGACTCAGCAGTGGGAAAGTACCTCCGGGACAAGAGGTGCTCATGGACATTTAACCCTCCGCACGCATCACATATGGGAGGGTCCTGGGAACGTCTCATAGGGGTGGCAAGGCGTATCCTAGATGCAATGTTGTTAAAAAATGCTCAGACATGTCTCACTCACGAGGTTTTAAGCACATTCATGGCCGAGGTAATGGCTATTATAAACGCAAGGACTCTTGTTCCATTATCTGCTGACCCAGACTGTCCAGCAATACTCACTCCAGCGATGTTACTCACGCAGAAGTCAAGCACGGTTTCTGCCCCTTCCAGAAACTTCTCCTCAGGACAGTTGTTTGGAAAACAGTGGAAACAAGTACAGCATCTTGCAGATACGTTTTGGAAGAGGTGGAAAGGAGAATATTTGTCTACCTTGCAGAAACGCACAAAATGGAATGACAGCAAACCAAATGTCAAAGAAGGAGACATTGTTCTGTTGAAGGGCATACAAGTAAACAGAAATGAATGGCCCATGGGACTTGTTGTAAAAACTTTGCCCAGCAGTGACAAAATGGTCGGCAAAGTGGAAGTGCGGATCGTAAAAGAAGGGACTGCAAATGTATTCCTGACACCCGTCTCAGAAGTCATAGTCTTACTTTCAGACTGAGTGATACTGTATTTTTGATGTCATGTAACACTGGAAATGTTTATTGTGTTTGGTATTTGTGATGATATAATGTGTTTATATCAAGCGGGGAGTGTCATGTCTTTGGGTAAAAGACATTGATAAATTTATAAAGTTAATAAATTGGTTAAAAGGAATAAATAAGTTAAAATGAGTGATAAAATTGTCAAAAACCGGTGTTTTAAAAGTTATCGAAGTGAGACATCTTTTCCTTAAAGGATTGTTTTTGTTACTGCAGAGTGTGTGCTCTTCCGCATATAGATGATCTTTGATGTGTTTTTTCCCTCGGCAACAGTCAGCTAGCCACACAGAAACGAAGTTAAAAAGTCATTGAGTACGCTGTGTTGTTCTTCTTTGTTTGAGTCTTGGGAAACCTTTGTCTTTGTGAGTATTCTTATGTACAAGCACTTGATAGAGATCGTTGATGTTCTAAAGCATTACGTGAATGAGTTTTGTTAAAGTGATGATGTTTCTGTTAGTTATTATGTGTATTAGTTCTTTGTGTTAGCATACCGTATGTTAATATGTAGATAGTAATTGCATTGTCCTGTATGTTTCAGTTACCGCGCCATGCTACACACGCATGCAAGAAAACTTTATAAAGACAAGAAAAGCAAGCCTTGTGTGCAAAGTTTTCTTCAATGGTTCGCTGGCTGTCTAGCAGCACAGAGAAACGTGCTGTGAGGGCAGAACAGGGCTCGACGGCTGAGATAAACAGAGGGGAAAAAAGGCACCAAGACGGAGCTCACCAACTTACCTCAACAGCAGGACCTAAACCATGAAAAATAGGTCACGGCAGCAGAAGAGGACGAAGAAGGAGAACACAGCAACAGCAGAAGTTGTCATGTCCCTTAAATACACACACACACATAACACTGGTCAAAACCAAATTTATTGTCTAAGTTTTTTTTTAGCTGATTTAGGACAATTTTGATGTGCTGAATCCAAAAATCACATTGGTTTTGCTAAATCAGGTCAACTTTTTGAACTATGGCCAAATGTTTTTTTATGTTTTTGTTTACATGTACGGGTATTTTCACTTTATATGATGCAAAATTCTTTTTTATTTCTTGAAATTCTCTGAATTTTGAACAATGATGATATAACATTCAATTTACATGTACTTACCTTTATCATTGTCTACTATTCAGTTTACAGTACAACTGTACAACTGCTTACAACTTAGCATAAAAACCTGACCTGATCGAGAGAAACGGATGTCATTTTCGTATTCAGCTGTGCAAAATTGTCTTAAATCAGTTGAAAAAACACAACTTAAATTTTTTTTTTTTGTTATGTTATGTAATCAAAGACAGGTGTAATCCATGAGTAGCAAAATGGGCAGCAGCTGTGCAGCCCTGAAGGAATTGACAGCCGGAAGCTGCACAGCGTTGTCAAAATAAACAAACCAGAAACAAGGAACTAAAACACAACAAAATTAGAAAACATCAAAATAATCTTAGAGAAAACAGAAAATAAACAGAAAAACGCTCACTGGGCAGAGAACCTGGGCACGGCTCTAACCCATGCCCAGGACCATGACGTTGTGTCCCGCATGCTTGGGTTCAAATCCCATCCTTCTCATTTCTCTTCCCCTCCTGTTTCTCCCCAAACAAGCTCACTTTGACTGATACCACCATTCCTATGGTACATGATCTGTGCCTTAAGTACTGTAAAGTAGTCTAACAACTGGAAATATGACAAGGTGACATGAGGGAAATTTCACACTGATTCAATATCCCCATTTCTACTGCAGGAACCAAGAACCAGTTTTACAGAAACTTCCCCTATGTGTGTGTCTCCATTACAGGAACTTCCAGAAAGGGAGAGTTTTCGGGAACTCGTAGCAGCCAAAAGATGGCCCTGGTTGGGGGTAGGTACTTGTGCTCAAGTTGGGCCCATACACTCCACTCTACATCCATCCAAAAGTATAATGATCAGAGATGCTACTGACTTAGATAAATACAAATGAACACTGACTATGAAACACAGAGTGAGGAAACTCAAACTCTAAAAATATGCCACTATGCTGAACATAAACCACAAGAGATGGAGAATGATATTGATCCTGATAACCACTTTTTCAATAATATTCATAACCACTGTGAATATTACACTGAAAAGCAATTCAAAAGTCAAGTGCAATTAGATGGTAAACTGTCAATAATACACTTCAATAGCAGAAGTCTTAACAAAAACTTCTCACAGATTCAGGACTATTTAAAACAGCTAAACAGAAAATTCACAGCCATTGCAGTCTCGGAAACCTGGCTTAATGAAGACCAGGCTCCCCTGATGGCAATAGAGGGATATCAGATGTTTAACATTAACAGATCTCAAAAAAAGGGTGGTGGTGTTGCACTGTATGTTGATGACCTATATAGATGTAAGCTTGTAAATGAAATGTCCTCAGCACTACCAGGGATTTTGGAATGTGTTACTGTTGAGATTGACCTAGACAAAACAAAAAATCTAATCATAAGCTGCATATACAGAACGCCGGGAACTTGCATTGAGACATTCAGAGATAAATTAGTCGAGCTGTACAATAATATTACTAGTAAGAAAATGGTAGCAATTTGTGGAGATTTCAATATTGACCTACTTAATCCACATCAACAAAATGTAGTTACAGAGTTCATGAACTCTATGTACAGCATGAGTCTATATCCCACAATAACACATCCCAGTAGAATCACAGTTCACTCTGCTACACTTATTGACAACCTGTTTGTCAATGTTCTCGATAAGAAAATAGAAAGTGGATTATTGATAAATGATATAAGCGACCACTTGCCAATCTTTGCACTTATCCATGGCCACACGGGGCCCAACCCAGGAAAAATCTCAAAATCGTTCAGACACAAATCACCAAACGCAATCAGTTCTTTTAAAGAGGACTTGCTGAAGCAAGACTGGACAGAAGTCTATGTAACAGATGTAAATGAAGCCTATGACACATTTATAAACATTGTAATCAGAATCAGAATCAGAATCAGAATCAGAATCAGCTTTATTGCCAAGTATATTTACAAGTAAACACACAAGGAATTTGACTTGACATTAGACGCGCACGTTAGGCGCATCCAATGACGCGTCGCCATACAAGGCGCCTGTCAACAGTGGAGGTAAAGAGGGGAGAGGAGGGGGAGGAAAACACAATAGGAGAGAGAAAAAACATAGTAATCAGAATAAACGCTCATATGTGAGCCAAATTTTGACTACACAGAAAAAAACCCTCATGCATTAGCATACAATAGAATTCACAAGACACAAGAGAGCAGTGTACAGTATCTTTAATCAGTAACCACTCTTTATGAAAAAAACTGCCCATTAGTTAAAAAAAAGCTTAAACACAAATTTGCTGACAAACCATGGTTAACCAAAGGACTACAAAAGGCGTGTAAAAAGAAAAATTTATTATATAAAGCTTTCATAAAGAAAAGGACGAAAGAAGCAGAGCAACGGTATAAAACATACAAAAATAAGTTAACATATATAATAAGATGCAGTAAAAGAGACTATTACAGTAAAGAACTGGAAAAAAACAAAGACAATATTAAAAATACATGGACAATAATCAACAGTATCCTTGGAAATAAAAGCAGAAATACTAGCTACCCAACTAATATTCCAAAAAATAATAAATCGACTCCGAATGTGAATATAGCTTCACCTGCAGATGAATTTAATAATTTTTTTGTTAACATTGGACCTAAACTGGCCCGAGAAATACCCACTACGGCGCCTACAGGTGATACAATATGCAATAACACTGCTGTAAAAGACACCATCTTCATAAAGAACACAGACGAAAGAGAGGTCATTGAAATTGTTAAATCGTTCAAAAGTAAAACATCTACTGACTGCGATGGTATTGACATGCTACTAGTCAAAACTGTTATCGAATGCATAGTGAAACCACTGACGTATATCTGTAACCTGTCTCTCCAATCAGGTATATTTCCCAATGCAATGAAAATAGCTAAAGTAATTCCGATTTACAAGACAGGCGACTGAGGGGAACTCTCCAACTACAGACCAATTTCACTATTACCGCAATTTTCCAAGATACTTGAAAAAATATTCTATGAGAGAATTGACAACTTCATACTGAAGAATGATTTATTGTGTGAGCAGCAATATGGGTTCAGACACAAAAGGACAACAGCATATGCCTTAATGGAATTTACAGAAAAAATATCAATAGCCATTGAAAATAAAGAGTATTCAGTTGGAGTATTCCTGGATCTTAAAAAAGCATTTGA
Source organism: Pholidichthys leucotaenia (assembly GCA_020510985.1). Classification (NCBI taxonomy): domain Eukaryota; kingdom Metazoa; phylum Chordata; class Actinopteri; order Cichliformes; family Pholidichthyidae; genus Pholidichthys; species Pholidichthys leucotaenia. The sequence goes on along the minus strand of CM035844.1, from coordinate 387,698,439 downwards.
TACAGTAGATCACAATCTATTATTAAAGAAACTACAAAATTGTGGTATTAGAGGGGTAGCACTGTCCTGGTTAAGTAGTTACTTAAAGAATAGATATCAGTTTGCATGTGTTAACAGCAAAAACTCAGAGTTACTGAAGGTCACCTGTGGAGTCCCACAGGGTTCAGTTTTGGGACCATTATTATTCAATATGTATATAAATGATATATGTAAAGTTTCAGAAAAAATGGACTTAATATTGTTTGCTGATGACACTAATCTGCTATGCAGTGGAAACAATTTGGAACAACTTCTGGATACACTCGGAAAGGAATTAGGAAAGCTGAAACTGTGGTTTGATTCAAACAAATTAACGCTCAATTTAAGCAAGACAAAATTTATAGTCTTTAACAACCATCACAACTACCCAGTACCCAAACTCAGTGTAAATGGTGTAGAGATTGAAAGGGTATCCGAAACTAAATTCCTTGGAGTAATAATTGATAACAAACTGTGTTGGAAGCCACATATTAATTATATAAAACTAACTAACTAACTAACCTGCACTTATATAGCGCTTTTCTAGTCACAAAGACCACTCAAAGCGCTTTCATTAATACTAACCCTCTATTCTAAGGGCCTATAGGTAAAGTATAAGAAATACTCCAAACATATTTACAAGACGACATGTAAACTCACATAAGGATTGACATTTCCAGCCTGTGTTGTGTTGTAGCTTAGTTTTTTCTTTTTTTCTTTTTTTCTTTGTGACACTATGTCTTAGATTTGTTTTTGAATAGTAACCGCTTAACTTAGACTAGCTCAGTTTTTCTTTTTCTCTCAGTCACATTTTGTCTTAGCCTTGTTTTAAATTGTAATCGCTCTTGTCTTGTTTTCTCTTTTTTCTCCTTTGAATTCTTGGATGTAATATGGGTGGGCAATATAAGCTGCGGCTTCAGCCATCACCCATTTCGGATAACTCACGTGGAATTGTATAGTAGAAGGAGTCTTTGTCTAATTTGACCTTGTTGTTATATTATACAGTTTCTTTTAACCTGTAATGTACTATCCGAAATAAATAAAATTCATTCATTCATTCATTCATTCATTCATTCATTCATTTTGTGCATAAGCATTTCTATGATTTTAAATGCATGTATAAATGTATTTTACTTTGCTGCATTGCATTGTGGGCAAAACTATCAAATGATTACATCACAAACAAATCCTCCGGAGACTTCCAACCCCCACAATGGAGACACAATGGGGAGAAGGCCAGATACAGAGTTGACCCTTACCAAGTTCCTGTCACCGAAAATTGGTTCCTGCAATGGAATCAAGGCAAATAGAAGCTTCTTGTCCTTGTGGTTACACACTGCCCTCTTCTGTCCCTTTAAAAGTGGAAACCTTGAAAACAATCATCATGAAAGCAAAATTTTAAACCCAATTTAATTTTGATCACATTTTGCACAAATTAAACCTATGACAAGAAACTGGAGTTGTAATATTGCCCACAATGTCTGCTATACACCATAAAGGCACAACCCCAGCAGCACACATATGCTGCACTGACGTTGGCCAGTTTACATCAGGAATACATCTTAGAGTGGTCCTTTCATACCAAAGATCACACAAAATCCTTGCCAAATCAAATATATGGACCATCGCAATATCAGATGATGGCACGCTGTGACGACCCCGAAAAGGACCAGCTGAAAGGTTAAAATTTTAGATCGTCAATGTGCAAATGACCTTTATAAGGGGGGACTGTCTTCCCCCCTCTTTCGACCCCCACCAGTTCATCTATGGGGAGAACCAGTTCATGGATGATGTCATCAACACCACACTCTACAGAGCACTGAGCCACCTGGAGAACCCAAAGAGCTATGTGAGAATGCTCTTTGTGGAGTACAGCTCAGCTTTCAACATCATCATCCTGGACATTCTGATCGATAAACTGCGGACCCGAATCCAATTGAGTACTATGAACGGCAGTCTGTTCGGTTGCACTCGGCGCTGCTGCACTCCGGTTTCTGCCCTTTTTCCTTGCTGTCCTCTCCTTGCGGGGTCAAGCTTGGAGCGGCTCTATCCCCGTCCGGGTGTGTTGCGCTCCCAACATCAGCGTTCCTACAGTTCCTACAGAGCCCCTGGAAAACAAACACCGGGAAGACTCTTGACCCGTAGCGAACCACCAGCGATAGGGTCCCTACTACGCTGATGTGTGTGTGGCCATAGCTATACAGCCCCGCTGGATTCTTCTCAATAGGATGGTTGGAACAGAATTTCTTTACTGTAACCCATTTCATCACTGACCTCACAGCAGCGGTGTTCCACAGCAATGGTAAGCTGACATCATCCAACCTCACTGTGCCGGGCAGGATCATACTCGCTCTTGGTGCTTTGGGGAGCCACAGTTACTGCAAGAATGGTGTCACATGATGTCCCCTTGCCCTGTAATGTTCACCTCGGCGTCCTCCAAGCGAGTCGCAGTGTTAACGGGCACTTCTGCTGGGGTTACTGCATAAGCTAGAGAGATTTATTGTTGTGGCTCACCTAGTTGTGATGCTAGCTTGTCGGCAGCCTCCAACTGGAGCACCAACTCCACTGCTTTCGCCAGCGGTAGGTCATCGGATGCCCTGATTAGCTTTGCCCACAGCCACGGGTTGCTGGTGTGCTCCGCTAGCTGATCCCAAACCATTTCCTCCTCTAGTTGCCCAAACCTGCACCTGCTCACCAAACAGTGGAGTCCGGCTTGTCCAGCCATGCCACTCTCCGATCAGGGTGCCAGACACACGTCCATCTTCAGGAAAAATGTCAAGTTTTCCTCTGGAAGGCCAATTGTTCTCCTCGTCGCCATTTGTTCTGTCTGGAAATGAGTGACCACGGAGGCGGTGGCTGAACTGAACAATGGTTTATTGAACAAACACCTAGTAGCATCTGGAACATATATACAAGCTAATGCAGGGATGCAGGCTGGTGTTACTGTAGAGGCAGAATGCCAAAGAGGCAGTCTCCCGCCGTTGGATCCCTAATATAGCCACAGCGTGATGATGTCACAAAGTGTGTGCGTCCCCACATCCATGACGTGCCTTGTGTTAATATAACCATATATAACAGAAAACACTTTCAAAAAAGGTAAAACATGCTATTAGCAGTGTTTCCAGCCACCTGTGCAGGTTTTCCATTGTTGCTGTTGTTCTTGTTTGAATCAGGAATACTTCACTGAGGTAGTTTTATGGTGAAGGCAGTATCTGACCCTCTGTAAAAAGGGAAATCTCAGTAAGATAAAATATCCTAAATCAAGGCTTTATGCTTGTTTTTCCTCTCACAAGATAATTTTGACAAGACAAGAATTTCTTTTTGTTGTACAGCTTTCTGTAAGATTTTACTTACATTACAAAAGTTTTTACTTGTTTTAAGCAATTTAATCTTACTTTGTTGGCAGATTTTTAAAAAATTTTTTTAACTAGAATTATCTATTGTCAGGATTTTTTTGTTTAAGTAAAATTATCTGCCAACAGAGCAAGAAAATTTGACTTATAAAACTGCGAAAAACAAGTTAAACCTATTGGAAAGCATGTAAAATTTTCTTACACATAAACTGCACAGCAAAAATAAATATCTTGTCAGACAAAAAGACAAGCATAAACAGCCTTAATTTATTTCATTTTACTTATATTTGACTTTTTGCAGTGTAATTGTGTTTTCTAGCTCAAAGTTGCATTATTTCTCAGAGAGAAACAAAAATGAGGCCATAGCGGCTCAGGAGGTAGAGCAGGTTGCCCAATAACTGGATGGCTGGTGGTTCAAATCCCACTCCCCCTACCTTGCTGTTGTGTCCTTGGGCAAGACACTTTACCCACCTTGCCTCCAGTGTGTTCATGGTTCATGACACTGATGTATGAATGTGAATAAATGTTCGGTGGTGGTCGGAGAGGCCGTTGGCATGGATTGGCAGCCATGTTTCCGTCAGTGTGCCCCAGGGCAGCTGTGGCTAGAGACGTAGCTTACCACTATCATTGTCTGTGGAGTGAATGAATAATGGACTCATTGTGAAGTGTCTTTGGGTGTTCCTATTGTATTATTCTTATGCCGCCTGTACCCTCCTGTTGGCAGGTGCGTTTCAGATGCTGCCACGTCACCGGAAATGCAGGTTCATTTTCTGTGTCAAGTCAAATCCCTCGTATGTTATCAGAATCTGTTAATGTACTTGGCAATAAATCTTTTCTGAGTTCTGAGTTCTGAGTTCTGAGTCATGAAAAATGCTATATAAATGCAATTCGTGGAGGGACAAGCTGGAGGAGGAGTAAGACATGCATGGTGTGGGCTCTCTTCTAGCTTGCTCAATTTTGTTATTATCCTGTGCCATCCAACTATCGTGGATTGTGTAATAGCTTGTGAAAGTTAAATGAATTAAAATTAATTGTTTTAACACTTAAATGGCAGCAAATCTACTAAAATATAAGTACGTGGAGCCTGCAGCGACAGAACTCAATGCATCCTCGGGCCAGGGTGCTTCTCAGGGCCAGAGTGATTCGCCTTTGCCCTCGCCGTGGAAGGATGATCTTGATGTGTTGAAACTCAAACTTCCGGAGGCTCTTAAGGCTGACATTTCATCAGTGATTAAAATAGAAACTAGAAAAGTCCTCACAGAAGATCTCAGCTTCCTCAAAAATGAGCTGCAGGCAGTGAAAACTGATATGATTAACAGCACGGCAGCTCTCCGCGCTGATATCGACCAGGTGAGAGCGGCCACGACAGAGATGGAGAATGGTTTGTCCTCCTGGTCTGATGAAGTGGTTCAACTGCAGAATGAGGTAAATGATTTGAGAAAGGAGCTCAAGGAACTCAAAGAGAAGTGTAAGGACATGGAGGGGCATATGAGGAGGTCTAACATCAGAATCCTTGGTGTACCTGGCTCCAGCTCTTCTGCAGCGGTGTCTAAATTGCTGGTGGATGTACTTCACCTGGAGAAGGGGCCGCTGGTCGACTGTGCACAAACGCTTTGGCCCACGGAACAGGAGTGGCAAACCGAGAATTATCATCACCAGATTGCATTATCACCAGGAATATCTTGAGATCTATGCCGGGTACGGAGCATTGGACCACTTCACCTCAACAGAGGGCCTGTGGCCAATTTTCCTGATTATACCGCAAGTGTTGATAAAGCACGGGCGGCTTTCACTGAGGTGAGGAAGCTGCTGCGGGACTGAGAAGGTGTTCGCTATGGCTTGTTGTTTCCAGCATGGCTCCGTATCACACACGGAGGAGAAGATAAGGAGTTTACAGATGCCAAAAGAGCCATGGATTATGTGAAGGAAAAAATTATTACTACCTCGGATGACGCATCATAAACTGTAAGAATTTTTTTTTTTTAAGTTGATTTGCTCCACTTTATCGGCCACCTTTTTTGTTGTAGAAGATGTTAAAATCAAAGTGGACAGTGGTTTTTGCTATAAATATTAGTTTGAACTGACCAGTTCATTTATTTATTGATTCTTTTTATTTTCTTTTTTCTTTTTTGTAATTATTTAAATAAGAGTTATTTACACAGAGTTGCAGTAATGGGGCAATGGTGATTTCTTTCTTTTTTTTTTTTCACATGGATTTAGTTGATGTACACATATTCCATATCTTTTTATTTCTTAGTGTTAGGGATGTGCATTTGGTTATACAGTATATAGATAATGGAGGGTTGGGAGAGAGCCTGCATCAGCAGCAACCTGAGTCTTGGTGTCATATGAGCACTTTATGTGTGGATTTTTGTTAGCTGGGTTTGGGGTTCACCAGGTTCATACAGGTGAAAGGGGAGGGATGATACCAGACCTTTTTTTTTGTAAGACTTCTGTTTATATTGTTCCTTTGCTATCATGGTTTTGCAATATGTATGGGCATGTACATTTGAATTTATTTTTTTTGTTTGTTTGTTTAACCTCTTGCACTCCATTGTACCGCGGGCGGGCAAGTCTCTGCGTCCCAGAGCGCACGAGGGCGCACGAGAGTGCCCTCGTGCGCTCTAGGACGCATGATGGAAATGCTGATGATGGAGATGGAGATGGAGATGGAGATGATGGAGATGCGTCCAAGCGCACTGAAAATAAAAGCTGCAGACACAGCTGCGAACAGATTAGTTCATCTGATTGACCTCTCATTCGACTAATAAGAGCCTTGAATTGGGTTTCTGAAACCTTGAAGAACCAATGACTGAAAACCTAGCAAGAAGGACCCGCCTACCAACGCAGCGAGCCAGTTGAAGCACAGAAATTCGCTGAGCTGTTTTGTCTACAAAGGCTGGGTGAAGAGAGAATTTTTTAATTCCAGCGGAGTGTTTAGGATTCTCTTATGGTCATCATAGACCGACGGAGGCCGACGACGAAGGTCGTAAATCATTCGCCAAAACCGCAATCATGGAATTATGTTTTGACCGGGTCGCGAGACTAGAACCACGAGCGGACCAGCGTTGCGTTCATCTGACAATGAGGAAGAGAAGTTTACCAGGACACTGCTGTGAAGAGGTAAGGTGTTATAAGCTAAATTATTCTTTATCTCTGAAAATTGTAATCAAAAATGACTTTTGACCGATCGGTAAATTACAACTGTGCGGCGCATGATGTCCGAAGTGCGTGCGCCGCGGTACACGGGTCGTTTGTCGCGTCCGGACCGTGAACGCCTCCCCCGCTACTATTCTGTAGCAAGGGGTGGGGAGCCGCGGTGACTGCGCCGCGGTCGCCACATTGCCACATGAGTGTAATCCGTCATGTAGCGATGGCCGATCTCCGTCCTCTGTAGCGAGGGGGGGGGACAACCCCCCCCCCCCCACACACACACACACAGAGCCCTGAATGTCACCTTTCATTGGAGGCCAACATGAAGCTTCTATATTGAATCATTCAAAAGTTACAGACGTTTTTCCAAACTGTGCCATTTGGCACAATTTGGCACAGTTCCAAAATGCCTGGGAACTACCTGAGGAAAAAGCTGTGTAATATATTCATTTTTTGTGGTATTGTTACAAAATTTGGACCTCAGCTGGATAATGTCACGTCTCGCCGCTCATCAGCGGCGCCAGCTGCATGCACACCTGCGCCTCGTCAGCAGCGAGGGATTTAAGCTGCCTCGCCCTGGGCTTCGGCCTGAAGCCGTCTGTTCTCATCGGCTACTCTTGCTGCAAGGAACCCCCTTCATCAAGCAAGAACGCAAGTAAGCATCTCTTACCTTCTTCCAGTCTCCTCCCCTGTGCACAGGTGGATTCCCCGGCGGCGGACTACGTTCCCCAGCCATCTCCTCCTCGCTGCTGCTTCAGGCGTTCCGGGTTGCTGTCTACCGGGCTTTGCCCTTGCTACGCCAGTCACCTGCCCGAACCAAGTAAGCCAGTAGCCATTATCTCATCTCCTGTGTTGGTGTGGTGCCCGTTACCCTTCTCCCTCTGCTTCTCCCATAGGGTTGTCCGGCTGTACGGTTTCCTGTTCCCGTGCCTGACGCAGACGCCACCACCAATACATTACCATCTCACATACACGCACTCATACACACTTGTTGTTAATAAAGCTATTGAATCTACCCTGAGCCTGCGTGTGTGTCTCCTGAGCCGTGCATTATGTCAGTACGGCTTCAGCAGAGCGGCTCGGCAGACAGCGGGCTCGCACGCCATCTTTCCACCCTCGAGGCTCGGGTGGATCTAATAGCCCATCAACAACAGGTGATTTTAACCCAATTGTGTACATTAACTAACCGATTGGACCGCTTGGACCCCCAACAGCCGTTCCTCCCGGCTCGTCAGGGTGGCGCGGCTCCTGCTGCTCCAGTGGCCGTTCAGCCAGCTCCGGCGGCACCGGCACGGCTCACACCCATTCCGACCCCCGCCCGCTTTAGCGGTAAGCTTGGTGGAGTGCGGGGGTTTATCATGCAGTGTGAGTCTGTGTTTCACCGTGTGCCCGGAGATTTTCCATCGGACCACAGCCGAATTGGCTACATAGGGAATCTCCTGGAGGGAAGAGCGCTTACCTGGGCTTACGCCGTAATGGCGAAGCCCAGTTATGCCACCCTCACCTATGGCCAATTCGTGAGACTGTTTCTGGAAGTGTTCGATCATTTGCGGACAGAGAGCGTTCAGGTCGATCGTCTTCTCTGCCTTCAGCAGGGAAGCCGGTCGGCAGCTGACTACGCGATCGACTTCCGGGTCACTGCGGAGGAGGTTGGCTGGGGCGAATGATCGCTCTGCGGCATCTTCCTTCGCAGTCTCAGCGCTGGTCTGAGGGATGAACTGGCTGCACGGGATATCCCGGAGACGTTAGCGGAGCTGATTTCCCTAGCCATCAGCTTGGATAACAGGCTGCGCGAGCGGGCCTCGGAGCGGAAGTTGTCTTCTCGCCCTCGAGGTGCCTCGTCGCGCCTGTCCCAAGCTCGCCCCCTGGCGTTGTCGTCATCGTCGTACTCCGAGGAGTCGGAGCCGATGGTGACAGGCTGGACAAAGCTCCCCCCAGCGGAGAAACAACGCCGCCGTGAGTTAGGTCTCTGTATGTATTGCGGAGACAGCCAACACACGGTGGAGCTTTGTCCACAGAAGCCAAATGGGGAGGTCCGCGAGTTACTGTAGGGGGCCTTGCGGACGCTAATCGGTTAACTCCCCTCACTCAATTGACGCTGCCCATTCGTTTCTGTCATAACTCCACAGGGCACCTCACCCATGCACTGGTGGATTCAGGCGCGGAGGGCAGCTTTATTTCACAGAGCCTGGCAACCCGATTGGGCATCCGTTGCCATACCCTCAAGACTCCTCTCGCCCTAGTAAATCTCTCCCGTGTTTCCCTGGGAAAAGTAACACACCAGACCATCCCCGTCCCTGTTATTATTTCTGGAAATCATCGGGAGGAGATCACCTTCTACGTCCTACCTAACTCTGTATCTCCCGTCATCCTTGGATATCCCTGGCTCCGCCTCCACAGCCCTGTCCTGGACTGGAGGTCTGGCAGAGTGTCCGCCTGGAGCTCCTTCTGCATGAGCACCTGCCTCCAATCCGCTGCCTGCGCCCCGTCCTCACCTTCAACTCCCAAGGACGCCGCGCCTCCGGATCTCACCCTGGTGCCATCGGAGTTTCATGACCTGGGTATGGTATTCAGCAAATCCAAGGCGATGTCTCTTCCCCCGCACAGGCCCTATGACTGTGCTATAAACATCTGCCAGGGGGCACCCTTACCCTCGGGGCGACTCTACAGCCTGTCTGCGCCGGAGAAGGAGGCTATGAATTCTTATCTCAAGGAATCGCTGAGTGCTGGAATCATCCGTCCCTCGTCATCACCATTAGGCGATGGGTTCTTCTTCGTGGGCAAGAAGGACGGCTCCCTCCATCCTTGTATTGACTATCGCGCCCTGAATGACATCACGGAGAAGGACCGCAACACCTTGCCCCTAATGAACACCGCCTTCCACTCCCTCCAGGGGGCGACTTGGTTCACCAAGCTGGATCTTCGCAGCGCATACCACCTCGTCCGGATCCGGGAGGGAGACGAGTGGAAGACAGCCTTCCATACCCCGAACGGCCATTTCAAGTACCTGGTTATGCCGTTCGGGTTGACCAACGCTCCAGCCGTCTTTCAGCGCCTTATAAATGACGTCCTCCGGGACTTCATCGGCCTGTTTGTGTTCGTCTACCTGGATGACATCCTCATCTTCTCCAGATCCAGGGACGAGCACCGGGTCCATGTGAGGCGGGTCCTCCAGAGGCTGCTGGAGAACCGGTTATATGTCAAGGCTGAGAAGTGTGAGTTTTACGCTAAGACTACGTCCTTCCTCGGGTTCGTCATCTCCCACGACCAGGTGCTTCCGGACCCAGCGAAGGTGAAAGCGGTGGTGGAATGGCCCACTCCTACGTCAAGGAAACAGGTACAACAGTTTATTGGGTTTGCCAACTTCTACCGCCGCTTTGTCCCAAACTTTGGTACCATCGTTGGTCCTCTGACCCGCCTCACGTCTCCTAAGGTCCCGTTCCGGTGGACTGAAGAGGCCGCAGCTGCTTTCCAGGCGCTGAAGGTGGAGTTCTCCTCCTCCCGGGTCCTCAGCCAAGTCGATCCCTCACTGCAATGCATCGTGGAGGTGGACGCTTCGGACACGGGGGTGGGGGCGGTGTTATCTCAGTGGTCACCTGACGACGGGATCAAACGGCCCTGCGCCTTCTTCTCTCGGCGCTTGTCCCCGGCGGAACGGAATTACGACGTGGGGGACAGAGAGCTCCTCGCCATCAAGCTCGCGCTGCAAGAGTGGCGTCACTGGCTAGAGGGGGCGGCCCTGCCGTTCGTGGTTCTCACCGACCACAAGAACTTGGAGTATTTAAGATCTGCCAAGCGTCTGAACGCCCACCAGGCGCATTGGTCCTTGTTCTTCGCCAGGTTCTGCTTCAACATCACCTTTAGGCCTGGCTCCAAGAACGGCCTGCCTGACGCCCTCTCTAGGCAATTTGCCCCTGAGGCGTCTGAGGACGCAGCCCACACCATCTTGCCCAGGTCGTGCATCGTGGGAGCCGTCACTTGGGACATCGAAAATAAGATCTGGAAGGCACAGGAATCGGAACCAGACCCTGGCGGCAGACCGGAGGGGAGGCATTTTGTGCCGTCCACGGTCCGGGGGGAGGTCATCCACTGGCTGCACACATCTAAGCTCACCTGCCCCCCTGGTTCCTCCCGGATGATTGACTTACTATAACGATCCTTCTGGTGGCCGGGCCTGCGGAAGGACGCTGCCCGCTACGCCCGGGCCTGCCCCGTCTGCGCCACCAGTAAATCAGGTAATGCCCCTTCAGCGGGCCTGCTCCAGCCCCTGCCCGTCCCTGGCAGGCCCTGGTCGCATATTGCCCTGGACTTCGTCACCGGTCTCCCGGTCTCCAACACCTTCGACACAGTCCTGACCATCGTAGATCGTTTCTCCAAGGCTGCTCACTTCATCCCATTACGAGGGCTTCCTTCTGCCTTGGAGACGGCGGACCTCCTTATCCAGCACGTGGTCAGGCTGCACGGGATTCCGGTAGACGTGGTCTCGGACCGGGGCCCCCAGTTTTCCTCAGAGGTTTGGAGGTCCTTCTGCAACGCCCTGGGAGCCAAGGTAAGCCTCTCCTCCGGCCATCACCCCCAATCCAACGGGCAGTGTGAGCGGACCAATCAGGAGCTGGAGGCTGCGCTCCGCTGCGTCACAACATCCAAGCCTGCGTCCTGGAGCACTCACCTCGCCTGGGTGGAGTACGCCCATAATACCGCCCGCTCTTCTGCCACTGGGATGTCCCCATTTAAGGCGTCCCTAGGCTACGACCCCCCTCTGTTCCCTACGCAGGAGAGTGAGGTAACTGTCCCCTTAGTTTGGGCGCACCTCAGGTGGTGCTGCTCCATCTGGGCGTAGGCGCGCAATGCGCTTTTACGCACGGTGGAGCGCAACAAATCTATGGCGGACCGGCACAGAAGACCTGCCCCAGCCTACCAGGTAGGCCAACGTGTCTACGTGTCTACCCAGGACGTCGTTTTTAAAGGGTGAGAGGAGAAAGTTGGCACAGCGTTTTATGGGCCCATACCCCATCACCAGGATTATCAACCCGGTGGCTGTGCGTGTGGCTATTTCCCCCTCCCTCCGCATCCATCCCACCTTCCACGTTTCCAAGGTGAAGCTGGCAGTCTCCGACCCCCTTTGCCCTCCCCCTGCTGCGCAGCCCGCGCCCCGGATGATTGATGGCCATCCGGCCTGGCCAGTCTCTTCCATCCTGGACTCCCGGCGCCGGGGTCGCGGGTTACAGTACTTAGTGGATTGGGAGGGCTATGGACCTGAACATAGGCAATGGGTGCCCTCGTCGTTTGTGTTGGATCCATCCCTCATCACTGAGTTCCATCGAGCACACCCAGATAAACCATCGCCAGGAGGCGCTGCTAGAGGGGGGAGTACTGTCACGTCTCGCTGCTCATCAGCGGCGCCAGCTGCACGCACACCTGCGCCTCGTCAGCGGCGAGGGATTTAAGCCGCCTCGCCCTGGGCTTCGGCCTGAAGCCGTCTGTTCTCATCGGCTACTCTTGCTGCAAGGAACCCCCTTCATCAAGCAAGAACGCAAGTAAGCATCTCTTACCTTCTTCCAGTCTCCTCCCCTGTGCACAGGTGGATTCCCCGGCGGCGGACTACGTTCCCCAGCTATCTCCTCCTCGCTGCTGCTTCAGGCGCTCCGGGTTGCTGTCTACCGGGCTTCGCCCTTGCTACGCCAGTCACCTGCCCGAACCAAGTAAGCCAGTAGCCATTATCTCATCTCCTGTGTTGGTGTGGTGCCCGTTATCCTTCTCCCTCTGCTTCTCCCATAGGGTTGTCCGGCTGTACGGTTTCCTGTTCCCGTGCCTGACGCAGACGCCACCACCAATACATTACCATCTCACATACACGCACTCATACACACTTGTTGTTAATAAAGCTATTGAATCTACCCTGAGCCTGCGTGTGTGTCTCCTGAGCCGTGCATTATGTCAGATAACACTTGGTTCTACATTTCTGTTGCATTTTCCAGCCCGGATCTGAAGCTGTGTGTTATTTGCAAGCATTTGTATCCAAAAAAACACCCAGGCCAAATTTATTTTCTTCAAGTTCAGTCTGTTTAGATGACTGTAACTCAGTGGCCGGAGCACTTAGAGAGATTATTTTTTTGCCAAAAAATTTCAAAGTGTTTTCTTTTAAATGAGACCAACCCCATGAAGATGCTGCAAAGGGTTGAAGAACAGCTTTGGATTTAATTTGGGCACGTTATTTTTTGGCGTTTTTAGGGAAATTGACCGGAGTGCAAGGGGTTAAATGAACACTACTAGGCTAAACAGTTGTCCAGTTAATTTTTTAAGCTGGAACGTCAAATCAGCTAACCACCCTGTGAAATTTAAAAAAAAAATCACCACCCATTTGAAACAGCTTAATGCAGACATATTTTTTTTTTTTACAAGAGACTCATATACGATTAGGCGATAATCTAAGTTTTAGTAGAAAGTGGAAAGGTCAAGTGTTTCAGTCTAATTTTTATTCTAAGTCCAGAAGAGTAGCAATGATAATTAGTAATAATATACAGTTCTCTGTATCCAGTGTCCAATCTGATCCAGCTGGACGATATGTGATTGTGGTTGGAAAATTATATACATTGCCAGTTACATTAGTTTGCTTTTATGCACAAAACTGGGAAGATCCTGTATTCTTCAGCAACTTTTTCTCTCATTTACCAGACTCTGCAGCAGACAACCCTATAGTTGGTGGTGATGCAAATAACACACTATCTGCGCTTGATCGTAGTGCCCTAGGGAAGGCGTCTCTGTCCAAATTGGCTCGAGCTATTCACCTACTTTTGGAAAATTATGGCATAGTTGATGTTTGGTGTTTTCGTAACCCTTCTTCAAAAACATACTCCTTTTTTTCATCGGCTCATAAAACTTATTTGCATATTGATTATTTCTTTCTTGACAAAGGACTCTTAAATCTGGTGAAGGAATGTGATTACAGCGGTATAGTTATTTCTGATCACGGGCCATTGATAATGAAAATGTTTATTCCTAATACACAACATATATTTCGATCATGGCGTCTGAATCCTTTTGTTATGACCCGAGCGTCGGTTCTGATCGCGCTCGGGTTAAAGTTATGTCTCGCTGCCGGCCTTGACAGCTGCGGGCGGTATTTTGGCCTCTCCGGGCTCTTATTGTGAAAGTGCTCGGAGGGGTTTCCGCCTGTCAACGGTCGGTCAGCTGTGTGTCATTCTGTCATCAGTCCCTGGTTATTTAAGCTGTGTGTTGGCGTCATTACGACGCAGCAGTGTCTGATCGCATATGATCGTTATCTGATCGCTAATGGTCACATTACTGATCGTTATCTTGTTCACCCATCGTCACGGATGCCTGGACTAACCTCACCTCGGCTGCCTAAGGGCTTGACCGTCGTTTCACCGGCATAGTAAGTGAACTGTATAGCCTTATTCTCGCCGGTGTATTTGGTGCTGTAAGTCCCTGCTTTAGCAGTCCAGGTGCATCTATTACCTAGCTTGTCTGTGTGTGACTGTCACCGAGGAGTCACGTGCTGACGTGTGTCTTGGAAGCGGTAGATGAGTTACTCATCTCCGCTTCCATGTTGGACTACGCCCCCGGCATACATTGGTACCTGGACGCCGCCGAAGATGTGCTCTGTAACCTCTCTCCCTGCTTCGCCAACCACCCGGAGGTCGACGTTAGGAGGGAGGGCATCGCTGCCCAACGCGAACTGTTCCTGATAATGGAGGAGGAACGCGGCATGGAGCAGGTGAAGAGGCACACCTGTTTTTCGCCTAAGGATCCTTTTCGGGAGTTCGCACCATCTGGGGGCCGGCGAAGGCGTCGGCGTCACGGCCGGGCGCATCTTCGGCAAGCTCCAGATCCAGTTCCGGGCCGCCGGGATGACCCCCTCAACCAGCCAGCTGCTGAGTGTGAGCTGAGTCCTGCGCCGGTGGGCTCCGTTCTTGGGTTTTTCAGCATTCAGCGAGCGAGGGAAGGAGCAACGTTCGCTACAGCTGATAACATCCTCCCCCCGGGAGACAGGCAAGTCCAAGTTCACTTTCCTTGTAGTAATAGTGATCTGTCTTGTCTGACTCCTGGGGGTGAAGCTCAGGGTACGCAGCTCCCTGAGTTTCTTTCCCCAGCTGTAGCCAATTATGTTAAACCTGCTGCCTCTGTGTCTCCTCCTGCGGAGCGGTCCTCGGCGTCAGTCCCACGCCGGCGAACGAGGGGGAGTCCTGCAGCTCTGGGAGACATCCCGGTCTTGCAGCCTTGTGTTGGACAGAGGAGGAGAACGGACTGCAGTGAGGAGCCAGAGCCGACGAGAGAGCGTCCCCAAGGTTCTTCAGGGATGCAGCCCGAGTCAGCAGGTCCAGGGTCCTCTGCTTCCACGCCATACGGGTTATTGGCATGGACGTCTGCGCATGAGGATCCAGCTGCAGAGACCATCAGGCCGGTTGTGGAACCCGACACAGCCGAGTGGGAGCCCGACGACGAGCATCTTCATGAACCTGGATCGGCGAAGTCCTGGACGGCTCCAGAGCCCGAGTGCAGGCAAGTGCTCTTTCTTGTTTTCCTGTATGTGGTGTTAGAGCATTTTTGCCTGCCTCATGGGGAGGCGAGTGAGGGGCAGCCAGCCGCTGCACCCGAGCTCATCTCACTGGGCTCTGGCGCTGCCGGTGGAACTGATCCCGGTTCTTCCTTGTGTTCTGAGCACCTCCACAGCGTTGCCGGTCCGGAGCCAGTCAAGGTCACGGGACCGGGGGTTCCAGGTTCGGAGATGGAGGTCGTCGCCGGAGCAGTCTTGAACCAGTCGTGGTCCAACGTGTGGGCCAAGGAGACCTGGTCGTGGTCCAACGTGTGGGCCGAGGAGACCCGGTCAGGGTCCAACGTGGGTGCAGCGGTGACCCGGTCGGGGTCCAACGTGGGTGCAGCGGGGGTCCAGCGCAGGTGCGGCTGCGACCCAATCAGGATGCGAGGGGGCCCAGGGTTTTGGTTGTCCCCCTCTCAGGAGCCACCAGCTGGGGGCCATTGGTGGATTTTGCTTGACAGATCGGCGCTCTCCTGTTTTGTTTTCAGGTGAGTGGCTGCACGCAATCCCTCCACGGTCCTGTTGGTTGTGGTATGCGGGTCGGCCACCCGAGGAACTGCTTGGAGCATTCGGCGTCTTGGGTTGGCCACCCAATATACTGTGTGGGTTACGGGGTGACCTGGTTCGGCCACCAGAAGACGTATTTCTGGGGGCATGGGACTGGGGCAGGCCACCTGACCGTTCATGTACTGTGAGATTTTCTGTGGGCCCATTCATGTCATGTATATCTTGTAATTTTTTCTTGTTTTCCAAGTCATAGTCTTAGTCTGTTCTGAGCAATTTTAGATTGCCTCTTGTTTTTTTTTTTCTCTTGTTTTCAAGGTCTTAGTCTGTTCTGAGCAATTTTAGATTGCCTCTTGTTTGTCATAGTCTTAGTCAGGTCTGTGCAATTTTAGATTGCCTCTTGTTTTTTTTTTTTTCTTGTTTTCCAAGTCATAGTCCTAGTCAGGTCTGAGCAATTTTAGATTGCCTCTTGTTTTTTTGTTGTTGCCTAAGTCTTAGTCTTGATTACGGTTAAGTCCGAGCAATTTTTGTTTTTTTTGTTACCTTGTGAGTCCTTGCCATAGTCTTGTTAGAGCATTTTTTTGTCTCTTGTTTTTTTTTTTTCCCTTGTGAGTCTGTCTTGTTTTAGCCTTGTTTTGTCATGTGTTTTCTTTTCCTTAGTCTTGTTGTTTTTTCCCCAGAGTCATGTATTTCCTGTATGTATTTCTTGTCTGGTCTTAGTCTTGTTTTTTTTTTTTTTTTTTTTTTCCCTGAGTCATGTGTTTGTATGCATTTCTTGTTTGGTCTTGTTTTGTTTTTGTTGGTTGGTTTCTCTCCCTCCGTACCTGTCCCCCTACCTCCCACCCTGGGGGGGCGGGGGGGCAGGGTGGTCCCTTGGGGCGTCCGGAGTCCACCCGTGGAGGGAGGGTACTGTTATGACCCGAGCGTCGGTTCTGATCGCGCTCGGGTTAAAGTTATGTCTCGCTGCCGGCCTTGACAGCTGCGGGCGGTATTTTGGCCTCTCCGGGCTCTTATTGTGAAAGTGCTCGGAGGGGTTTCCGCCTGTCAACGGTCGGTCAGCTGTGTGTCATTCTGTCATCAGTCCCTGGTTATTTAAGCTGTGTGTTGGCGTCATTACGACGCAGCGGTGTCTGATCGCATATGATCGTTATCTGATCGCTAATGGTCACATTACTGATCGTTATCTTGTTCACCCATCGTCACGGATGCCTGGACTAACCTCACCTCGGCTGCCTAAGGGCTTGACCGTCGTTTCACCGGCATAGTAAGTGAGCTGTATAGCCTTATTCTTGCCGGTGTATTTGGTGCTGTAAGTCCCTGCTTTAGCAGTCCAGGTGCATCATTACCTAGCTTGTCTGTGTGTGACTGTTTCCTGCCCTGGACCCGTAGTGTGCTGGATAGCCTATGCTTCCTGTTCTGCAAGGACTCTGTCATCAGCTCAGCAGCTTGTGTAAACACCCTTATCACCGTAATAAAACTCACTAAAACTCACTGGTGGACTTGTGTGCGTCTTATTGGTAGCCCGCGAGGGCTACCATGACACCTTTGCTTCTTTCAGAGGAAGAGTATGTTAAATATATATCATCTGAAATAACATTTTTTTGTGGAGACAAATCAAACACCGGGTATGTCCTCCCTCACAGTTTGGGAGTCTCTGAAAGCATATTTAAGGGGTATAACGATTTCATACTGTGCTAGGAAAAATATAAAGAGTAATATTCATCTTAAACAACTAACTGAAGAAATTTTGAATTTGGATAGACTATACAGTAAGTCCCCAACAGTGGAACTGTTAAAAAGACGCCTGACTCTAAAAACTGAATTTGATATTTTATCTACAAAAACAGCAGAATACATTCTTTCAAAAATGAGATGTAATTATTATGAGTGTGGGAAAAATCAGGGCGAATACTTGCAAATCAACTGTGTCAAAGATCTGTAAAACAAACAATTTTGGTAATAAAGGATGGTCATGGTATCCTTCATACAGATAATGACGAAATTAATTCCTGTTTTAGAGATTTTTATCAGTCAGTTTATACCTCAGATTCATTTACTAATGCATCTTAGATAAATGATTTCTTTCAATCTTTGAAAATTCCATCTGTAGATTTGGATCAGTCTCTGGAGCTTGAGAGAGCTATTTCATTAATAGAAATAACATCAGCTATTAAAGAGATGCAAAGCGGAAAATCTCCAGGCCCAGACGGCTTTCCAGCAGATTTTTTAAAAAAAATTTCAGATAAACTTTCCCCTTTGCTGTTAGCTGTATTTGAGGAATCTCTCACCTTAAAATTCCTGCTTCCTTCCATGCATCAAGCAATTATCTCTTTATTGCTCAAAAAGGACAGAGACCCCCTCTATTGCAATTCGTACCACTCAATCTTTTTGTTGAATTTGGTTGTAAAAATTTTGGCTAAGGTTTTGGCTTGTCGTCTTGAGGGGGTTGCTCCAGAAATCATTTTCTCGGATCAGACAGGTTTTATAAAAGGGCGTCATTCTTTTGTCAATATTAGACGCTTGTTTAACATTTTATACGGTCCGTTCTCATCTGTTAGTACAGATTGTGAAGTAATACTTTCACTTGATGCTGAAAAGACATTTGATCGGGTCGAGTGGAACTACCTTTTTAAGACTTTGGAGGAATTCAAGTTTGGCCTAAGATTTATATCTTGGATCAGGCTCTTATATACCACCCCAATGGCAGCAGTACGGACTAATTATAACTTATCAAGTTACTTTGAGCTACGGCATGGTACAAGGCAGGGATGCCCTCTCTCACCACTTTTATTTGCTATGCTATGGAACCGCTGGCTATAGCTTTGAGACAGAACTCCAGTATAGGGGGAATCTGTCGGGCAGGTTTGGAGCATAAAGTTTCTCTTTATGCAGATGATACGTTGCTGTTTGTATCGGACCCTGGTTTGAGTATTCCGAAATTATTGAAATTACTCTCAGAATTTGGAAAAATATCTGGCTATAAAGTTAATCTTCAAAAAAGTGAGCTAATGCCAATCTCCTCTGGATATGAAAGACATATCGTATTGGCCCCTTTCAAAATTAGTGTTGGAAAAATTTAATATTTAGGTATATGGATAATGTGTAATTTTGGTGAGCTTTATAAAGCCAATTACCTGCCATTACTTTCTAGTCTTACGAGAGATCTGGACCATTGGGATATTCTTCCGCTTTCTTTAGGAGGAAGAATTAATTCCATCAATATGTGTGTGCTGCCTAAATTTCTGTATTTATTTCAAAGTTTTACCATTTTTCTAACCAAATCCTTTTTTTTCTTAACCTTAATATTCAGATATCAAGTTTTACATGGGGTTCTAATATTGATCGCCCAAGGCGAATTCTATTGATCCCAAACTGGGAAATTACAATGTAATCAATACACTGTTGCAATAATTTGACTATCAGGGTCAAATTATTGCATTTGCAGTTATTACCCATATCCCCAAAATGTATTTTTCAGCATAACCAGTATATTTTTTTGTATTGTGACAAACCCTGACAAAAACATTAAATACCATTATTCTGCTGTTAAGGGGGAAATATGGTGTTACTATTAAAATAAACATATCTCATTGGCCATCTTGGGTAAGGGTCAAGTTGTGCTTTAACAATTTGGTTAAATCAATACTTTAAAACTTATAGGTTGTAAATCTGTCAAATAACTCTTCTAAATTTGGAATGAGGCAGACAGTGAGAAAAAACACTTTTTAGTGGGTACCATTTAATGATTAAATCAGGCAAAGGGCTAAGACTGAGGTCAAATGACATTTGAACGGTTGCCGCTACACCAGTTCTCTGTCTCTGTAAAATAAAACTTTGCTAATGTAGTTACCATCCAGTCTGAAGAGAGCTGAGCATATTGGTCCATACACCGAATTCTGACAGATATTTTATCATTGGAGAAAAGATCAATAGTTTTGATATCAAAATGTGAAATTACCCTTTGCCTTTTTTGATTTTAAAGGCATGCATCTTTCAGAAATTCTAGTTTTAATGACACCTTGCGGCGACTTGATGAGCTGCACCCCTATTGACTCCATTCATACATATCCCAGGCTCAGCTGCTTGGGTGTGGAATTTGAACCGGTGTAATATAATGTAACTAGAGAGCATACAGAGAGTGCATACCTCCACCAGGGCCCTATCTCTCAGAATGTTTGTCTGTTAGCAGTATTACACAAAAACTACTGGATGGATTTGGCCCATGGGCTGTGGATGTATGGTGCATATTTAATGCACATATGTAGCATGCTGTATGGTACGCATTCTCCCCCACAGGCATACAGTGGCTCGACGGTGCAGAGCCTACAGTCAAACGTCCAAATGAACAATGCCCCAGCAGGGACCTCGGCTAGGAGGTGGGTGCTGGGGGAAGAAGGAAGTCAGAGGCAATGTCCCGGCAGGAGCCCCGAGGTGGAGAAGAGAGCAGAGACGCCAGCAAGTCTCGAGGGCTATGTGTGACTATGGGTGCATATGTTTACTGAGCTTCTGTGGGGGTTAAGGTGTGAGATACGTTATGTGGGGGTTGAGTATCTCTGGGGGTTATAAAAGCTGGAGGAAAGTTGTGTTTCTTTCTCTTATTATGCTGAGAACTTTGATGATAGAAGATGTGACTTTCAATAAAGCTTCCTGAGAAATAAACTCAGTCTCGTTTGTAAGGCATCTTCTACACTGATGACCTACGACTACTATGTCCAGTGACGACAACCTTTCCACGCCGGACTCCGCAGGAGCTCACCGGGTTAACGCAGCTACCATGCTACAGCTGCCCGACTTCTGGCAACATAACCCGCGCTCCTGGTTTACCACTGTGGAGGCGCAATTCCACCTTCGGGGTATCTCGGCAGATGCAACGAGGTTCCACCATGTTGTCGCGAAGCTGGACAGCCTCACAGTGCAACGGGTGGAGAGTTTGACCAACCACCCACCCCAAGACAACAAGTACGGCACACTGAAAGCTGCCCTAATCCGAGCTTTCACTCCCTCGCAGGAAGAGCGGGTAGAGAAGCTTCTGGCGCTATCAGAGGGAGAAGCAGACAGGCCAGCGGATCTGATGGCACAGATGATGAGCCTGAGAGGCGAGGATGACGACGGTTTTATCTTCGCCCACCTCTTCCTCAGGACGCTCCCGCCGGCAGTGAGAGTTGCCCTGACCAGCTCGCAGTCGCTCGCCAACCGCGACTACCACGAGCTGGGACAGGTGGCGCAACGGCTCGTCGACTCCCATAGACGGCGCACAGCCACGACGGCGGCAGCAGAGATGACCGCCCCTTCGCGAGAAGGAGGGAGACCAGAGGCTGCGACACCGGACCCGATGACGGCAGCAGCGGCGGAGACCAGGAGAAGTAGAGCTGACAACGCCATCTGCTTCTACCATCGACGTTTCGCCGACAAAGCCTGCAGATGCGTCCCGCCGTGCCAGTACCAGCGCCAGGGAAACGCCAGGACCGGGAGCCGGTAGCAGCTGCGACTCTTGGCATGAAGAACAAGCTGCTTTTCGTGACGGACGCGAATTCTGGGAAAGAATTCCTGGTGGACACGGGCTCCCAGCTGAGTTTTGTCAAGCCTACCTACGTGGACACACTGGGGCCGGCCAACGGGCCCCTGGTGTTAGCGGCGAACGGCTCTACGGTCAAAACCTATGGGGAGAAGACACTCCGCCTGTCCCTCCACGGACGCAACTTCGAGTGGACCTTCGTTGTTGCTGCAGTTAGCAACAACATGCTGGGTGCTGACTTTTTGTGCTCAAACAGTTTGTTAGTTGATCTTGCTAATAGACGTATTATAAATGCACTGTCTTTCTATTCTATCTCCTGCACAGCTCGGGTGGCCCTGCCTTCGGCGCATTCCAATGTCACTGCAGCGGGTGGTAAGTTTCATGCATTACTCAACCAGTTTCCAGCACTCACGGTCCCTACATTTTCAGCGTCAGTTGCCAAACACGGGGTAGAGCATTTCATAAGCACTGCTGGCCCCCCTGTGTTCGCAAAGGCTCGGCGGTTGGACACAGCTAAACTGGCCATCGCGCGCGAGGAATTCGCCAACTTGGAAAAGCTGGGCATAGTCCGGCGTTCCAACAGTGCCTGGTCGTCACCCCTGCACATGGTACCCAAAGCTGACGGCTCGTGGCGCCCGTGCGGTGATTTCCGCAGATTAAATAATGCTTCAGCCCACGACCGCTATCCGATTCCGCACATCCAAGATTTTTCAGCGCATTTAGCGGGGGCGCGCATCTTTTCCAAAATAGACTTGGTGCGTGGTTATCACCAAGTTCCAGTCCGCGCGCAGGACATACCCAAAACGGCAGTTATAACCCCTTTCGGGCTTTTCGAGTTTTTGCGCATGCCTTTCGGCCTCAAGGGCGCCGCGCAGACGTTCCAACGCATGATGGATGCAGTGCTGCGCGACCTCCCTTTCGTGTTCGCTTATTTGGACGATATTTTGGTAGCCAGCGCGTCCGAAGCCGAACACGAACGCCACCTCACAGCCGTTTTTCAGAGGCTCACAGAACATGGGCTGATCATTAATCCAGCGAAGTGCCAATTCGGGGTAACGAAAATTGATTTTTTGGGACACCGCGTGTCGCCAGAAGGCGCGGTCCCGCTGCCGGATAAAGTGCGCGCGATAACGGATTTCCCCCAACCGCAGACGGTCAAGGCGCTGCAAGAATTTTTGGGGATGGTCAATTTTTATAACCATTTCCTCCCAAACGCGGCACGGCTTATGCACCCATTGTACGCGGCATTAAAGAAGCAAAAACCTACAGCCAAGGTCGAGTGGTCCCCGGATCGGGAACGCGCTTTTTCACAGGTCAAATCAGCCCTCGCCAACGCTGCGTTGTTGGCACACCCGGTGCCGGCAGCTCGCATGGCGCTAACCACAGACGCCTCCGACGTGGCAGTGGAAGCGGTGGTCGAGCAACTGGTTGCAGGATGCTGGCAACCACTCGCATTTTTCAGCAAAACATTGCGCAATAGCGAACGTAAATACAGCGCGTTTGATAGGGAGCTTTTGGCCCTACATTTGGCCATCCGCCACTTCCAGTTCTGGTTGGAAGGACGCCGTTTTACCGCGTTCGTGGATCATAAACCTTTAACTTTTGCAATGGCCAAGGTTTCAGAGCCCTGGTCGGGCCGACAACAGAGGCAGCTGGCTGCAATTTCGGAGTTTACCACGGACATTCAACACGTGGCAGGTAAACACAATGTAGTGGCAGATTGCCTCTCGTGCGCGGTTGCAGCGACAGGCCCCCAGGGGGCAGAGTCGGCTACGGCAGACCTAGGTCAGGCTGGCGGCACGGGAGCGCTCACAGCTCCGGTCTGCGTTGGTTTAGATTACGCAGCCATGGCTGCTGAACAGGTTGGCGACGCGGACGTGCGCGCGCTCCAGTCTGGGCCAACAGGGCTAAGGCTGGAGCACAGGGTGCTTCAAGGAGGCATGCCCTCCCTAATCTGCGATATCTCCACGGGGCGTCCCCGCCCCGTAGTCCCAGCTGCGCAGCGTCGCCGTGTTTTTGACTTAATACACTCACTGGCACACCCGGGCGTCCGCGCTTCTATCAAAATGGTAGGGGAGAAGTTTGTTTGGCTGGGGCTGCGTAAACAAGTCAAAGAGTGGGCTGCAGCTTGCACTGCGTGTCAAAGGGCAAAGGTACACAAACACACACGAGCCCCTCTAGAACCTTTTCACATCCCAGCCAAATGCTTTGATCATGTGCATGTCGACTTAGTAGGACCGCTTCCGCTGTCCCAAGGTTTCACACACCTTCTAACCATGGTAGACCGCACCACGCGCTGGCCAGAGGCGGTTCCTCTGGCGGCAACTACAACGGCAGATGTTGCATGCGCCTTTTTAACGGCTTGGGTCGCGCGCTTTGGTATCCCGTCAGACTTAACGTCCGACAGAGGACCACAGTTTGTTTCCGAGCTCTGGTCGTCCATGGCACGCAGCCTGGGGGTGAAAATTCATCGCACGACCGCGTATAACCCCCAGGCCAACGGTTTGTGCGAGCGCTTCCATCGGTCATTGAAAGCAGCCCTCAGAGCGGCTCTCACGGACACAAATTGGGTTGATAAACTTCCATGGGTTTTATTAGGGTTGCGTTCAGCTCCTAAAGAGGACTTGCATGCCTCTCCGGCAGAACTCGTCTTCGCCCAACCCCTCCGGTTACCGGGAGATTTCCTCCCTGAGAATCCTGCTCCGGAGCGCCTCCCCGCTCAGCGGCTGCAGAGCGACGCGGGGTCGCACACCCTCCCTGGTCCCGCTCATCACAGTTTTCCACGTGTTTTTGTGCCTAAAGCCTTAAAGAATGCAGAATTTGTCTTTGTTAGACATGACGCACAGAGGCCAGGTTTAAGACCACCTTACGATGGACCGTTCAGAGTGTTAGAAACCGGGGAAAAGCACTTTTTGCTTGATTTGGGAGACAGGACAGATTTAGTCTGCATCAACAGGCTCAAACCCGCCTTTGTGTTAGCTGACGACCCAGTCCAGTTAGCCAGTGCCCCCCGCCGCGGCAGGCCGCCCGGGAGACGCTCTGCTAAGCTTTCACGATGATGTGTTAACGATTCTACTTCACAGATGCAGCGGACAACAACAAGCAGAGCGAGACCGGCTCACAGCAGATATGGCAGAGTGTTGAAGCCCAAGCAGTGGGAACTGTAATCTGTTGTGCAAAGTTTTTTTTTTTTTCTCTCTTGTTCTGTGTAGAGTGTCATAGTTCTATGCATTTGAAGTGTACCTGGTCCTTATTTGAACGTTTGGGGGGGGGGGGTTATATGGTGCATATTTAATGCACATATGTAGCATGCTGTATGGTACGCATTCTCCCCCACAGGCATACAGTGGCTCGATGGTGCAGAGCCTACAGTCAAACGTCCAAATGAACAATGCCCCAGCAGGGACCTCGGCTAGGAGGTGGGTGCTGGGGGAAGAAGGAAGTCAGAGACAATGTCCCGGCAGGAGCCCCGAGGTGGAGAAGAGAGCAGAGATGCCAGCAAGTCTCCAGGGCTATGTGTGACTATGGGTGCATATGTTTACTGAGCTTCTGTGGGGGTTAAGGTGTGAGATACGTTATGTGGGGGTTGAGTATCTCTGGGGGTTATAAAAGCTGGAGGAAAGTTGTGTTTCTTTCTCTTATTATGCTGAGAACTTTGATGATAGAAGATGTGACTTTCAATAAAGCTTCCTGAGAAATAAACTCAGTCTCGTTTGTAAGGCATCTTCTACAGATGAACCCATTAAATTTTGAAGGTGATTCAGTTCAAGATGTGGATTCTGGATCACTTTTTCACTTTCTTTAACATTGTGAGATAGGGCCTTGACAGAGCTCATCCAAAACTGTCCAACAGTTTTTGCATAATCCTGCTAACAGCAGACAAGCAAACAGACAAACAAACAAATGCCAGCAAAAACATTACCTTTGTAGCCACACAGGTGCCTTGCATAATGCCTCACATCTTAGATAAGAACAAAGTGTAGAGTTTCCTTGGAGATAACAGGAAGCTGTGAAATGTGATCTTTTGTATGTCAGAGACTGTGTGGAGTTTCCTTTGTATGCCAGAGTCTGTGAGGGGGATGTGTAAGGATTAAGGAAGTGCATGCAAGGTGACCTTTTATGTGAATGCATTGTGACCTTTTGATATGCAGAAGGACCTGAGTATATAAGTGAAGAGTTCTGTTTGAGAGGTCCTCTTTTCTACTATGCTCATGAGAGAGAATGTGTAATAAACTGCTTGAGATCAGCTTGCCTCATCATTTACACATTCTACACCTTCCACTATTCCTTGGTGGAGGTAACCAGAAAAGAACGAATAAGGATACAGATTATTAGGGAACACAAGGTGTCACCAAAACCAAGTTTACCAAAGTCTCAAACCTATTGTTCAAAATGCTAAAATATGGCCATGGATCATATATGCTGTAAAAATATTAAATACCTCACCTCACAAAGAAATACATGCTGCCTTTATTTAGTTAAGCTCTTAAAACAATGAGCTGATTGAGCTTCCTGGACTTTATGATGTCATAAACCAACATGCCCCGCCTTCAGCTCTCTAAGTGAGCCAAACATCCTGACTGCTTTCTTACTTGTGATTGGCTCTTTAAAGACAATTTAAAGACACCTTTTTTGCTGAGCTGTAAAACATCACAGAAATGTTTTTTTGGTCTGTAAAACTTACATCTCTGTGTCCTTGAGGATGTCAAAACATAAAATTAATGCCAGGAAAATTCACATTGCTGGATTTTTAACTCCTTATTTGAAATGTAGGCATTTCATTGTATTCTAAGGCCAATATATCTGATTGCTGATTAAGATCTGCTAAAATTACTGACCCCCCCCACCCCAATAGGGTCAACCAGACCACCCCAGGGAGGGAGGCGGGGGGAAGGCCAGGCGGGCAAGAAGCAAGACACAAAATCACGGAGAGAGAAAAAAAAAAAACTCCAACCAGAATATGGCAACCAGTACAGAAGAAACACAGAAAACGGCCCTCAAACAAACCACATAAATGGGGCCATACTGAAGTACAATGCAATCATCTGCCATGCAGAACAAATGACAGCAACTTTACACTGTGTGCCGAATTTGATATAACCAGACATATATATATATATATATATATATACAGTATATACTGTATATATACAGTATATATATATATATATATAAAAAAACCCATTCACTTCCAATGGAAGACCTTAAGAGCAATGCAATAACATTGATATATTGCCTCGTGGAGGCTCTGAATAAGTGCAGGCGGGACACGGTGAACTGAAGTTTAAAAGGGTGTTTTATTCATCCTCCATCATGAGAGCTCACCCCAGCGCTGTGGCAGCGCGCTGGAGCGAATCCTGTGTCTCTAGTAGCAGCAAGTAATGCGTGTGATCAAAAAGAGAAAAAGAGAGAGAGAGCAAGCAATATGCAGTTGACTTACATACCCAGCTAGACAATGCATGCATGGCATATTAGCATCACAGTAAACAGAAGGAAGGCATGGACATTTGCATTAGAGTCACACATATCAATAGCAGGATTACTGGCACCGGAATTCCTCTCTACCTATTGATATCAGTCCATACATCTCACTGTTCTGCTAATTGCTCCAGCTGAGCGCTCTGCTTGACCCGTAGGCTGTGGGGGTCACCCACACCACTCCCCCCCAGAGGGCTCAGCAGGGGGCTGAGGCGTCGATCGTCCGGCTTTGGAAGCGAGCTGCGGTAAAAGCTCTGTGCAGGCGGAGGTGGAGGGAGGGGGTGGGGGTAGCAAGTGCTGGCCCGGGACGGCGAAGTTGTCTGGGCCGCGCAAAAATTGCATGTGGATCCACGATGTTGAGGGGCTGTCCCGTTAAACGTGGCGGAGATCCACAGCGGCTGTGAGAAGAAACATTTGTCTCTGACTCCACTCGCGGTTCAGTCCTGCGAGGATGCGTAGCGGCCATGAAGAAAAACAGGAGTTGGAGCTGTGTGAGGGACTAGGCGCGTTGGCTTTAGGTGTGGGCGCAGCCCTAAAGCCCTTGGGGACAGCTGACGGCTGGATTCCCATTGTGCGCCGAGGCTGAGACCCATACAAAATCCTGTGTGCGGGCTGCGTGTCTGCTTCAGGTGCGTGGGCAGCCCTGAAGGTTCCGAGGATGGCGGTCAGCCGTGTTTCTCGGGTATGTGCAGTGGCAGAGGACGATGGCAGTCTGTGGAGCCAGTATTGTCCCGTGCGTGGTGCGCTGTCCTCGTAACCCCCGGTGTGCGTGCGGGGGTTCGGTGCATGGCAGGTCCGCTGGAGCGAGGCGAGTCAGGGTCAGGGAGCTTGATGGAAATCAGCGTCGCCGGCGCCGAAGGTCTTCCCTGTTTGGGCTTTTGCTGTCGTTCGCTCGTGCCGGGTCATGGTGCGTTCTGGTCCACGTGCTGCGTTCTCCGTCCGGCCCTGGAGGTCGTCGTCATGGAGAGAGGACGAGGTGCGTGCACGCTCGTGTGGATGCGGAGGAGCGGTGAGAGGGAGTAGACGTTCTGTGTCCCTCGGCTGGTCCCAGCGTGGATGTCCAGATCTCAGGCGAGGGTCGCACCATGACGCTTTCTGCAGCTTTCCCGGTCGTGGATGATCTGCGGGGGAGTTCGCCTGGTGTTGGCTTTGCATCGAGGTCTCCCTGTGGCAGAAGGGAGGGCAGTCCATTCGCGTCAGGCTGCTGCGTTCATTCGTCGTCGGAGTCACCGCCGGGGGCTGCGTTCGTTCGTCGTCAGCGTGTTCTTGTCTTCGGGGTCACCAGTGTGGAGGCTCTGAATAAGTGCAGGCGGGACACGGCGAACTGAAGTTTAAAAGGGTGTTTTATTCATCCTCCATCACGAGAGTTCACCCCCGCGCTGTGGCAGCGCGCTGGAGCGAATCCTGTGTCTCTAGTAGCAGCAAGTAATGCGTGTGATCAAAAAGAGAAAAAGAGAGAGAGCAAGCGATATGCAGTTGACTTATATACCCAGCTAGACAATGCATGCATGGCATATTAGCATCACAGTAAACAGCAGGAAGGCATGGACATTTGCATTAGAGTCACACATATCAATAGCAGGATTACTGGCACCGGAATTCCTCTCTACCTATTGATATCAGTCCATACATCTCACTGTTCTGCTAATTGCTCCAGCTGAGCGCTCTGCTTGACCCGTAGGCTGTGGGGGTCACCCACAGCCTGCAAATGACAAATAACATGTATACACAAGGCTGAGAAAAAAAAAGGTATAAACGAGAGCTATGGAGCTGATGCATACATTTCCCTCAGATACAATGTAGAACTGGGTGATTGAGACACAAATATAAACACCTCTTGAAAAGTGTAGAGTCACTTAGAGTCAGTAACATTTACATCAATAAGTAGCCCAAATTGGCTTCCTTATATGCGATCTCTGGGGAGAGGGATGACAGCAGGCAGAGCGCAATAGAGAAAAAACCCACAAGTTCAGGTGGTCTGCCTGCGTCTAGCATCCAGATCGCTAATGGGGGGAAGAGAATTAGTTCGGGCGGCCTACCCAGAACACCAAATAGGTGAATCAATGTTCCAGGAGGCCAACCCATGTCATTCCGCCACCAGAACCACTGGAGAACACTCGGAGACGGCCTCCCTATGGAGGGGAAAAGCGAGGTAGGGCCGAACCAAAGACGGGAAGTCCCAGCGGCCCCCAATGGACGGAAACGAGGAATGGACGAAAAACAGGGAGACAGTCCAGCTATGATCGGTGGAAGATCTGCAGCTCCACCTCCGAACTTCACCAGATTAGGCACAGTCCTCCCATCAGACCCCACGTGAGCCCGAGCTGCACCCACGATGGACCCAGATTGGATCACGGCTGCACCCACGATGGACCTAGACTGGATCGCGGCTGCACCCACGATGGACCCCGACTGGGTCGGAACCGCACCGGGAACGACCCTCAACCCCGAACCCAGATCCTCCCCAGCAGAGACTAGGACCGACTTGTCACCGACGACCCTGGGGGAAGGCTCAGGAGAGAAAAAAGGACCGGAATCAGGATCACCGGTAGCAACAGAACCCGGCAAGACAGGCTTGGATGCAGCGGACAGCTGCACCCGGCTCATTTCCCCGAGAGACAGGCAAAAATGCTCCAGAGTAGAAAGAAGGAAGATAAGGTAGAGCACTTGCCTGATCTCAGGTTCTGTCGCCGTCCAGGACTTCGGCGATCCGGGCTCAGGACGAAGAAGGACGTCCGCTGGCTCCCACTCGGCGACGGCAGGTCCCGTAGCTGGCATGATGGTCTCCACAGCCTGAGGATCCTCCAACACAGACGACCACGCCGACAACCCGCACGGCGTGGGGGCAGGAGATCCTTGACCTGCTGGGTCAGACCGCTCCACCGTGGAGACCCGGGGACGCTTCATCGTCGGCGCAGGTTCCAAACAGCAGTCCGCCCTCCTCCTCTGCCCGTGACACAGCTGCGGGGCTGGAACCAGGCTCTCCCGGCCCGCAGGCTCCCTCCTCGTCCAGTGGCGTTGGCCTGGCCCAGTAGGACGCTCAGGGGAAGGAGACACAAAGGTGGCAGGTTCGTCATTAATTTCTGCGGCAGGTGGAGGAAGCTCGGGGGCTGTGAACCCCGAACTCCACCCCCAGGAATCAAACTAGGCAATCCACCCAATACAGGAAGAGAATGAATAGACACTTGCCTGATTCCTGGAGGGCTGATGGAACCCGCCGCAGTGGACTTGAGTCCCCCCTTCCCCTGCTGGATGGTGACAGAGGGCCCCCCGGGAAGACGAGGAGGAGCCGCTCGCGATGGATCAAGGATGGGCCTCGCCGAAGCAGGACTCTTGGCACACACAGCAGCCGGGGAAGATGTCGAGGAGGAGGGGACGACGGCCGAGCCGAACCGGGCATGATGAGCTGACGGACAGCAGGGAAAGATGACCCGTGGGAAGAGGCTGCGGGGATTCCTTCCAGACGAGACGCAGGAGTGGCAGCTGTCTGAGAGGTGGAGTCCTTGCGACAACCCGGAACTGGATCCGGACGGGGTTTTCGCTGAGTCTTGTTTGGAGCGTGGCGACGACGTTCACTGGCTGATGGCGAGGCGAAGGTGAGGTCCGGGAATCGCTGCTCCTGTGCGGAAACAGAAGCAAGCAGATCGGCGTACTCAGGAAAGTCACTCAACTCTGGATTCCTCTCCACCAGCCTGACTGCCGCCGTCACATGCTTAATTATCTGCATGGGGTGAGCAGCGGAACGAGCTGCCGCCACTCGGTCCCGGATGGAAGCAGCTGTTCGTTGTAGCTCCTCCGGGGGATTCCCGAATGACGACACACTCCAACGGGGATCACCCCTGGGCGGTGCGAACTCCTGGACCGGAACGGAGAGAGGAATGGGATCCGGACATGAGGAGTGAGGATGCCTCCTCTTCGGCTTCCTGCCGGGGTTTCCCTCCAGCCCACGGAGTCTCTCCCATTGCGCAGCGATGTCAGCCTTCCTCGCCGTAATTTCCGGGTGGTTGGAGTAGCGGGGAAGGCGCACTATAATGTCTTCAGCAAGGTCCAGGTATCGGCGTATATCGCTGGGAGTGTCATAGAGACCGGCAGTGAAGAGAGTCCCGTCAACGTAGTCCAGAGCCTCCGCCAGCTTGTAGCCCAGGCTCCGCTCCAAACGTGGCTCCTGAATGACAACATATTCTCCCAGCACACCGGTACCCAGACAGGAAAGAACAAGTCCAATTAGGCAAAACTCACCGGGACTGGCGTCTCAGTCTGGCTGCGACCCTCTGTCATGCGATGGCCATCATGAGCCATCAATGAGACGCCGAGAGCTCGCCGATGAGTTTGCGTTATTTATTAATACAAAGGAACAGTACAAAATAACAAGCCACGTAGGACAACGACACGAACATACACTTGGGTGATAGATAACAGGTTACATGGGAAAAGAGCACTATGAAACGGACTAAGAGGGTAAACACTTACAGAAGGGAGAAAACTCCTGAATCAAAGAACGGGATGAAACTGTGGAATCTTTGACGAAGGTCGCAGCCCTGAGTAACCTGAGCTGCTCCCTTAAATAGCGTCTCAATAGACTCAGCTGATGAGAATGACAGCTGATCGATAATCAGCCGTCTCAGCGGAGCGCAGCTCTGACAGCCGGAAGCCACGCCGAGACGCTGTCACAATAAGAGCCTGAAGGCCCAATGGTAACCCAGAGTAGAGAACGGAGAACTACCGGACCACCCGAGCGCGGACAGAGTCAGCGCTCGGATCGTAACAATTTCATTAAAAGAAACTGTGAATGATGACCTGTGACCCAGACAAACCTTCTGAGTGGTCGGTTGGCTGAGCACTGGCGTGGAGGTCTGTGGAGCCCAATCCAGAGGCAAAGCTTTAACTTGGACCCCTGCGTTTCAATGGCTGACAGCAGCTCGTGGACCACACCTGCTGCCTCGTGGTTATGCATCGTTGCCAGGGTCCCACCTTGCTCCCGGCAGCTCCGCCCAGCCTCTTGAAAGCTTCTTTTCTTGAAGAAGACAGCATAGCGTCCCTGTTGGTTGCAGAGGGCGTCGCTCTCTGCTAGCTGAGCATTGCCTTCTGACTGCTCCATCTCCCTCAGCCTCTGGCCTTGGTTTTCAGGAGTCAGGCAGACTGTCAGCAGCCACAGGACCCACCAGAGGCCCAAGCTGCTGCAGCTCCTACTGCTCCTGATGATCTTTGACATCCTTCACCAAGACATCAAGCATAAACTAACCAAGATTTAAATAAGAATCCCAACCTAACTCTCCAAGTAAATAACCTTGAAAAATAATTTACTTTATATCCAAGCAGATCTGGACCAAATTTGTCTGCAACCTGCCACTCAAGACTCCTTTTACTTCATCCCTCAGTATTTTAAAATCCAAAAATTTTGTCACAATGGCATTCTAGGTACATCTCAAGTAAATAAGTTGAGCACTGAAATTTCTTTACCTTAATTTACCTTGGATGCCCTAAGGCATTTGGAATGATCTCTAAAAGATAAAACCAATTTGAAAAAGTCAACGTGAGTCCAGCAGGATCTAAAATACAGTCCAGTGAGGTACCACAAGAGTCCAAATTCAAAAATTGTTTAACTGGATAACTTGCCCTTCAGCAAAATCACTCCAAAAATAATTTGAGTCCATACATGAATTTGATAACTTTTTAAGACAGAACACCTCCACTGTGATCTAGCCGGTACTTTTGTTGCTGCTGCAGAGTTGGCTTCCTGAGTGAACCTCAGAAAGACAGAAAGATGGTGGGGAGGGTGGAAAAGTGGAGAGGCTACGTAGAGGAAAAACAATTGTGCGTTTTTGGAAAAGGGGGCTGGCAAAATGTAGGAGGAAGATTGGAGGGGTTAAGGATGGGGGGGGGGGGTAGGAGGATTGAAAAGCCTCAGAGAGATATGAAAACCATACGGCACCATTCTGTCTCCCATCTCTCCAATGGCTTTGGACACACGCATGCATGCATGCTCATGCAGACCCACAATCTCTGAGTGGTGCACAGAATCCACACGACTGGAAAATGTTTGTCAGCTTTATGTGGTGCACTGATTGTCTCCCACTTCTTCTGTGAGCCTCTCATTTTTGTCTTTCTTTCTTTATCCACCTCTACACACACTTCTCTATTTTCTTTTTCTTTCACTTCACCTTTCTCCCTTTTCTTCCTGTTTTTTATCCCAGTAAGTCCATATCAGCTGGAAGTCTTTACAGTCCGGTGGAAATGTTGGAGTATTGAATGTACCTGTTGAATCGTGCACATTAAGTGTGTGGGGAGCACAAACGTCTCACAGGATCTGGAGCCACATGACACAAAAAATATGTGAGAATAGTAGAAAATCTGAAATGCCCCTATTATGCTTGTACATAGACTTTT
Source organism: Pholidichthys leucotaenia (assembly GCA_020510985.1). Taxonomy (NCBI): domain Eukaryota; kingdom Metazoa; phylum Chordata; class Actinopteri; order Cichliformes; family Pholidichthyidae; genus Pholidichthys; species Pholidichthys leucotaenia. The sequence continues at coordinate 387,665,471 of CM035844.1, read as the reverse complement.
TGTGACATTATATGATCTGCAAAGTCAAACAGCAACCTGCGCTGGAGTTCACCAGCTCGCTCATTATTCTGTTTTCCACACATATTTTGGCATTGATAACTGGGTAGCTGCCAGTGTGGACTGAACAGCCACAGCTGGGGTTTCTGGTCGACTTCAAAGTTAAACTGACCAGTACAAACAGAGGCAGGAGTCTGCTAGCTTTTAGCTTAGCTGTGGCTCAATGACCATTTTTGTCTATTTTCTATATATTCCATTCATCTCCGCTTAACATCCTCTCCCTAGCAAGATCAACCTCTTGACCGAATATTTCATTCATAGATGATATCTTACTTCATTAAAGTTTATTATACTCTAACCTAAACACCCCCTCATCAGCAGTTATTAGCAGCTGTTAGCAGAGCTAACTGTTCACTTATTACCCCCAACCAAGGAGGTAATGTACAGTAATCTGGATGGTTTGTCTGTTGGTTTGTCTGTTAGACCTCCCAAATTGGGGGTCCCGAGATGCTGAGGGGGGGTCTTGAGATGATTTTCAGAATCCTCCTGGGGTGATTACGCAGGTGACATGTCACTTTAACTGTACCACACTAAACGTCACAGGTCACACACAGGTAAATGTGTACCAGTAGATTTTGTCTGAACAGCTCAAATCAACACACTACTAAAATGAAACGTTGGTTAATACCGACCAAAGACAACACAGAGAGGCCAGCGGAGATGGCAGCAGAAAGGCCATCAACATCTGGCGCGGGGGGAGGAGGAGGACGGCACCGTAAAGGGCTCCATAAGCAGTCAGACCAGCCTTCCTCCAAGTGTCGCAAGTATCAAGAGGAATATATTCAGTATGGATTCATGCATCGTTATCAGTGAAGTACAGCATCCCCAATGTGTAGTGTGCACCGTGGTGCTTGCAAATGAGAATTTAAAGCCTGTAAAAATGCTCAGACACTTGATAACTAAGCACCCATCTCTTGCCGCTAAACCAGCAGATTTTTTCCGCCGAAAGAAGAGAGAATTGCAAGGCCAAAAAGAAGTCATAGCTAACCAAACAACAACCACTACCAAAGCTCAAAAAGCATCATGTGAGGTGGCATATTTAATTGCACAGGCAAAAAAGCCACACACAATCGGAGAAACCCTAATAAAACCCGCTGCTATCGCTATGAGTCGGACGATGCATGGGGATAAACAGGTGTGGGAGCTGGAAGCAGTGCCGCTGTCTGACGGGACCATATCCCGGCGCGTCACGGACATGGCCCAGGACATAAAGTGTCAGCTGATTAACAGAATGAAGAAAGGGAAATATGCTTTGCAGTTAGATGAATCCACAGGTATATCAAACTGTGCGCATGTTTTCTTATGTGTCAGTCACCTCTGGGGATAGTGGGGGTTGCCAGTCTCTGTCATCGTTATTTTGGTGGTCACGGGCTGAAAAGTTTGGGAACCCTTGCTCTAGTTCACAGTTGTTTACATGGTTTGTTTTGACAGCTCAAACCACACACCCCTAATGCTTTATTTGGACTTTTACGTTCTTACATTAAACTGAAACTGGTCAGTCAATTTTAAGCTTAAACATAGCGACACCATCAAACTGGGGATAGACTGGGAACATTTAAAGCACTATGCCATATAACAGCTTGTTTTGAGGACAGTTTCTTCCCCTATTTGGAAAATGGAACTGCAATAATTAAACCCTGAATTGTTTTGACTATTTCATTAACACCTCTGGGAACTGTCTAACATGTGGGAAAAGTGCATAATATGAATGCTTTAACAGAAAAATCTCACAAATCTATGTAAAAAAAAATAGCAGATTTTTAAGAAAAAAATACTAAACTTACATTAAAAAGTTACAAATTTAGAAGAAAAAAGTTGCTGATTAAAGAACAAAAAAAAATTTTTGCAAGAAAAAATTTTTTTTTTGAAAGTGTGAGAAATTAAATTTACAAATCTTTGCAAAGAAGGTTCCAGTGGGCTCACCACCTGCAGGAGGGACCATGGGGGTCCGGTGCTATGTGGATCAGGTGGTGGTCGAAGTTGGAGACCATGGCAGTCTGATCCTAGGCTTTCTAAACTGGCTTTTGGAATGTGGAATCACCTCTCTGGTGGGGAAGGCGCCTGAGCTGGTGCATGAGATTGAGAGATACCGGCTAGATATAGTTGGCCTCACCTCAACACACAGCTCCGGTTCCGGAGCCAGTCTCCTGGAGAGGGGCTGGAGCTTGGTCTACTCTGGAGTTGCCCCGGGCGAGAGGCGGCGAGCAGGGGTGGGTATTCTTGTATCCCCCCACCTTGTGGTTTTTATATTGGACTTTTTCCCGGAGGACGAAAGGGTTGTTTCCCTGCACCTTCGGGTTGGGAAACGGATACTGACCAATCATTTGTTACTATGCACCAAAAGATGGTTCAGAGTACCCACCCTTTTTGGAGTCTCTGACTGGGGTGCTGGAGGGTGCTCCACTTGGAGACTCCATTGTCCTACTGGGGTACTTTAATGCAAACACGGGCAACGACAGTGAAACCTGGAGGTGGGTGATTGGGAGGAACGGCCTGCCCTATCTGAACCCAAGTGGTGTTCAGTTATTGGACTTCTGTACTAACCACAGTTTGTCCATAACAAACACCATGTTCAAGCACAAGGGTGTCCACATGTGCACCTGGCACCAGGACACTCTAGGTCACAGGTCGATGATCAATTTTGTTATCATGTCATCAGACCTGCGACCGTGTGTCTTTGACACTCGGGTAAAGAGAGGTGCAGAGCTGTCAACTGATCACCACCTAGTGGTGAGTTGGATCAGATGGCAGGGGAGGACATCATTCAGACCTGGTAGACCCAAATGGATAGTGAGGGTGTGCTGGGAACATCTGGCTGAGGCCCCCATCCGGGAGGTTTTCAACTTTCACCTTCGGAAGAACTTTGACCACATTCCAACGGAGTCTGGAGACATGGATTCTGAATGGGCCATGTTCTCCACCTCCATTGTTGAAGTGGCTGCCCAGAGCTGTGGTCGCAAGGTCATCGGTGCATCTCGTGGTGGAAACCCCTGAACCACGTGGTGGACACCAGTGGTGAGGGGGGCCATAAAGCTGAAGAAGGAGTCCTATCAAGCTTGGTTGGCTTGTGGGACTCCCGAAGCAGCTGAGATGTATCGGCAGGCCAAGCGGAGTGCGGCTCGGGTGTTTGCTGAAGCAAAAACTCGGGTGTGGGAGGAGTTCAGTGAGGCCATGGAACAAGACTTTCGGTCGGCGCCAAAGAGATTCTGGCAAACTGTCCGGTGGCTTAGGATTGGGAAGCAGCTCCCTGTCCACACTGTGTATGGTGCGGATGGGGCGCTGCTGACTTCGACTGGGGATATCGTCGGGCGGTGGAAGGAGTACTTCGAGGATCTCCTCAATCCCACTGACACACCTTCCACAGAAGAAGCAGGGCTTGTGGACGAGGGGGACGACTCGCCCATCACTGGGGCTGAGGTCGCCAAAGTGGTTAAAAATGTCTTTGGCGGCTGGGCCTCAGGAGTGGACGAGATCTGTCCAGAGTACCTCAAGGCCCTGGATGTTGTAGGGCTATAATGGTTGACACGCCTCTGCAACATTGCATGGAGGTCGGGGACAGTGCCTTTGGCATGGCAAACCGGGGTGGTGGTTCCTCTGTTTAAAAAGGGGGACCGGAGGGTGTGCTCCAACTTTAGAGGGATCACACTCCTCAGCCTCCCTGGGAAGGTCTATGCCAAGGTACTGGAGAGGATAGTCCGGCCGTTGGCCGAACCTCGGATTCAGGAGGAGCAATGTGGTTTTCGTCCTGGCTGTGGCACATCAGACCAACTCTTTACCCTCTTGAGAATCCTCAAGCATTCGTGGGAGTTTGCCCAACCAGTTTACATGTGTTTTGTGGACTTGGAGAAGGCATTCGACCGCGTCCCTCATGGTTTTTTGTAGGGGGTGCTTCGGGAGTATGGGGTATCGGGCTTGTTATCACGAGCTATCCGGTCTCTATACAACCGTTGTGAGAGTTTGGTTCATATTGCCAACACTCGATCGGACTCATTCCAAGTGAGGGATGGATTCTGCCAGGGCTGCCCTTTGTCACCGATGCTGTTCATAATTTTTATGGACAGGGTTTCTAGGTGCAGCCAGGGAACGGAGGGTGTCATGCTTGGTGACCACAGGATCTCATCTCTGTTGTTTGCAGATGATGTTGTCCTGTTGGCTTCATCCAGCAATGACCTACAGGTCTTACTGGGACAGTTTGTCGCTGAGTGTGAAGCAGCTGGGATGAGAATTAGCACTTCCAAGTCAGAGTCTATGGTCCTCAGCCGGTAAAAGGTGGGTTGTCCTCTCTGGGTTGGGGACAAGCTCCTGTCCCAAGTGGAGGAGTTTAAATATCTTGGGGTCTTATTCACGAGTGAGGGGAGAACTGAGCGAGAGATTGACAGACGGATCGGAGCAGCATCTGCAGTGATGCGGACGTTGTACCAGTCTGTTGTGGTGAAGAGGGAGCTAAGCTCTAAGGCAAAGCTGTCGATTTACCGGTCAATCTACGTTCCTACCTTCACCTACAGTATAGTCATGAGCTTTGGGTAATGACGGAAAGAATGAAATCGTGGATACAAGCGGCTGAAACGAGCTTCCTTCGTAGGATTGCTGGATTCACCATTAGAGATAGGGTGAGGAGCTCAGTCATCCGGGAGAGGCTCAGAGTAGAACTGCTGTTCCTCCACATTGAAAGGAGCCAGTTGAGGTGGTATGGGCATCTGATCAGGATGCCTCCTGGACGCCTCCCACTTGAAGTGTTTTAGGCACGTCCCACTGGGAGGAGACCCCAGGGTAGACCCAGGACTCGCTGGAGAGACTATTGCCCCTTTTCCACTCGTACCTATATAACCCAACTCACCTCTACATGGTTTTACTCAGCTCAGCTCTCTTTTGTTTCCATTACAGCTGAGTACCTGTTGTGCCCATAATTAATAGAGAGAGGAGCAGGGCGGAAGGCAATTTATGTCTTTTATTAATAACTTATAAATATCACACCAGTCACACAGCAGTGGGCTACAGCGCTCTGGGTCCAGGCATCTACGACGAAAGAGCGCTAACTCTTCCGCCCCTGGCCTTTTATACCCCGGCCAGCGTCACCACCGGAAGTGTGGTTCGCCAGCCCCCTCTAATCCCCGGTAAATCCCAGGCCGCCATATTACTGCTGATTTAGGGATGTAACATCCCCCCCCCCTTTAAAAAATTCAGGCACACAGATTAGCCCACCCAACTTTATAGCCTGACTCAAGCACTAACAGGGAAAACAGTATATACAAAAATAAACACGTAATCTATCCAGTCATACAACAAAGACTGGGGGCCAGATAAACTACTGGCACCCCCTACACGGCTAGGTGGGTTGTTCTACCTCCTTCCCCTATCAGTCCAGAACATAAAACAAGCCGTGTTTCCAATGAAAAAAAATAATCCTAGAACAGGCAGTAAATATACATATATACGACAAACTAACAATGAACATATACAGTACATCCTTTGCTTAACCCAACTCTACTGGCGGCCTCCCCTCCCCCCCCACTTGGGCACCCAACAGAAAACAGTGTTGAGGCATCCACTTTATTAATACGCATTTTCACATTAACACACAACAGGTCGAGCCTCAGAGCACCTATTAACCTTATTCCAATTATTAAACACATACTGATACTCCTCAGAAGAAAGTTCAAAACCAAATTCAGTAATTTCATCTCTTCTCTTTTGTGTTTTCTTTTTTTTTTTAATAGTTTCGTCAAATGCGGTCAATTAGACACTCAAATCAATCTATCAAAAGCACAATCGGAGCACAGCCCAGTAGAGATAATTGAAATACATAATGACCTGTGATTAAACCCCCCCCAAAACATTTAACACTCCAACTAAACAGCTCACAGTCATTTCACATAACCCATGGAATGGTTTCCCACAGGATTACCATCTTGTGGTTCCCAGCCAGAGCGCTTCCAGCACTTAGTCGCTGGTGATGGGCTGCGTCGTCTCTTCGTCTCCACCACCCGACGCAGCTCGCGGGGGTGCCTCCACGTCCCGTCCGACAGGCCTAGATAGCCGTCATCCCAGGTGGCCTCCAGTTGCAGCCACCCCTGGTCATCGTACAGCCAACAATGTCTATGGGACCCTCTCGACTGAGCTTCTACCCTAGGGCAAACCATATCACCAACCACCAGGGGAGCTCTAACAAGTCTCTCCGGATCCCTCCGCCACGGGGAGGCCTTCCCATTTGGACCCGATATTCTTCCTGGTCCGGCTCGAAGCCCTTTTCGAGGGCCGTCTTCTGGTGCGTTTTAAATACGCACCTGTTGGTCTAGCCCCGGTGCTGTTCAGCACTGTCCCAGTCCCGCCTACCAACCTGGGGGCCCCGTCATGCTGTCAAGTTCCCACACCCAGGGTAACTTGGGCTCTGGCATCGGGTACATCCCAAGGAGGCACCCTGTGACAGTCCTCCTCGCTGTCTTCTCCCAGTCTGGACCAATCGGCGTCCCAGACCACATCCTCATCCACATCCAGCAGAGGTCCGTTCCATAAACCTCTGCCCGAACACTCCTCTTGGGTGTCGCTGGCGATGGAGAAGCCCAAGCTGTAGAACATGTCGCATCCCGTAATGTTGGATCCCGTGGCGGTCACCACCACCTGGACATCCACCATGCTCCGCGACTTGTAACGTGCCATTACCTCGATGTACCCCAATACAGCAATCCTACTCCTGCCATAGCTGTAAAATGGAGCCACCATCTTCTGGATGTAGTACCGAGGGAACAGACTCTTCACCGTCTGCAGATTTAAAATTGAAGCCAATGCACCCATATCCACCAGCATTGATACCTCGACTCCGTCCAGAGATACCGTGCAATAGACACGGCTGCCGGACTCTGGTACAACTGTATGCACAACAGTAGGTGTCTTCGTCGAGGAGCTCTCTCCATGTCCACGTTCCCCTTGCTCAAAATTCTTGCAGGACCACGCGAAATGGTGCAGCAGGCCACATTTCCCACAGCTCTTTCATATTCAACTTTCTAGCAGAAGCCTTAAGGTTTCATGCAAACACTGACTGGTATTTGGAACTGTTCATAATTCCCTCCACCTTGACTAAGGCCACAGTTCCAGCTGAAGAAAAACAGCCCCAAATCATGATGCTACCACCACCATGCTTCACTGTAGGTATGGTGTTCTTTTGGTGATGAGCAGTGTTGTGTTTGCGCCAAATATACTTTTTGGAATCATGGCCAAAAAGTTCAACGTTGGTTTCATTGAACCATAACACATTTTCCTACATGCATTTGGGAGGTTTCAAATGGCTTGGATGTTTTTTCTTTGTAAGATAAGGCTTCCATCTTTCCACCTTACCCCACAGCCCAGACATATGAAGAAGATGGGAGATTGTTGTCATATGTACTAAACAGCCAGTACTTTCCAGAAATTCCTGCAACTCCTTCAATGTTGCTGTTGGCCTCTTGGCAGACTCCCTGACCAGTTTTCTTCTCGTCTTTTCATCAATTTTGGAAGGACATCCAGTTCTTGGTAATGTCACTGTTGTGCTATATTTTCTCCACTTGATAATGACTGTCTTCACTGTGTTCCATGGTATATTTAATGCCTTGGAAATTCTTTTGTACCCTTCTCCTGACTGATACCTTTGAACAATGAGGTCCCTCTGACACTTCGGAAGCTCTCTGTGGACCATGGCTTGTGCTGTAAGATGTGACTACAAAAATGTCAGGAAAAGCCTACTAGAACAGCTGAACTTTATTTGGGGTTAATCAGAAGCACTTTAAATGGTGGCAGGTGTGTGCTGACTCCCATTTAACATGAGTTCGAGTGTGATTAGTTAATTCTGAACACAGCCACATCCCCAGTTATAAGAGGGTGTACATATTTATGCCACCAGGTTATTGTAAGTTTTTTTTTTATTTTTCCCCTTAAAAGATTTCAGTTTGTTTTTCAATTGGGTTGTGCAGGTTATAGGTCACATTAATGGTGGAAAAAGTCTTGAAATGATTTATCTTGGTCTTATTGTTTATACATCACAAAAACCTGGCATTCGAACAGGGGTGTGTTGACTTCTTTTTTCCAGTGTAGGTTGACTTGGGACTAGTACCTATGGTTGTGCTTCTGGGGTCAAAAGGTCAAAATACATTTTGGCCCATACTGACTTCATTATTGCAACTAGGGACAAGAAATTTTTAATGCAAGTCAGAATTGGGTCTTTGATATCTGGTGAAGGTCAAATAATTTTGAACTTTAAGATCGGTAGGGTGTGAATTTAGGATATTAGGTCACCAAGTTTAAAAAACAGTTAACTTTATGGATTATTACCATCATTATTGTAAATACTGTAAGGCAGGGGTGTCAAACACCTGGCAGGCCTGGTAGAGGGCCAAAATGGCCATTTTTCAATAAACTGCTATTCCCAATTTGTACACTGGGGTTCAGTCTTAACAGCAGATGGCAGCAATGTACAGTGGAGCAAAAAAGTATTTAGTCAGCCACCAATTGTGCAAGTTCTCCCACTTAAAAGATGAGAGAGGTCTCCAATTTTCCTCATAGGTATACCTCAACTATGAGAGACAAAATGAGAAAAAAAAAATCCAGAAAATCACATTGAAGGATTTTTAATGAATTAATTGGTAAATTCCTCGGTAAAATAAGTATTTGGTCACCTACAAACAAGCAAGATTTCTGGCTCTCACAGACCTGTAACTTCTTCTTTAAGAGGCTCCTCTGTCCTCCACTCGTTACCTGTATTAATGGCACCTGTTTGAACTTGTTATCAGTATAAAAGACACCTGTCCACAACCTCAAACAGTCAGACTCCAAACTCCACTATGGCCAAGACCAAAGAGCTGTCAAAGGACACCAGAAACAAAATTGTAGACCTGCACCAGGCTGGGAAGACTGAATCTGCAATAGGTAAGCAGCTTGGTGCGAAGAAATCAACTGTGGGAGCAATTATTAGAAAATGGAAGACATACAAGACCACTGATAATCTCCCTCCATCTGGGGCTCCACGCAAGATCTCACCCCGTGGGGTCAAATTGATCACGAGAATGGTGAGCAAAAATCCCAGAACCACACGGGGGGGACCTAGTGAATGACCTGCAGAGAGCTGGGACCAAAGTAACAAAGGCTACCATCAGTAACACACTACGCCGCCATGGACTCAAATCCTGCAGTGCCAGTCGTGTCCCCCTGCGTAAGCCAGTACATGTCCAGGCCTGTCTGAAGTTTGCTAGAGAGCATTTGGATGATCCAGAAGAGGACTGGGAGAATGTCATATGGTCAGATGAAACCAAAATAGAACTTTATTGTAAAAACTCAACCTGTCGTGTTTGGAGGAGAAAGAACACCATACCTACTGTGAAGCATGGGGGTGGAAACATCATGCTTTGGGGCTGTTTTTCTGCAAAGGGACGAGGACGACTGATCCGTGTAAAGGAAAGAATGAATGGGGCCATGTATGGTGAGATTTTGAGTGAAAACCTCCTTCCATCAGCAAGGGCATTGAAGATGAAACGTAGCTGGGTCTTTCAGCATGACAATGATCCCAAACACACTGCCCGGGCAATGAAGGAGTGGCTTCGTAAGAAGCAATTCAAGGTCCTGGAGTGGCCTAGCCAGTCTCCAGATCTCAACCCCATAGAAAATCTTTGGAGGGAGTTGAAAGTCTATGTTGCCCAGTGACAGCCCCAAAACATCACTGCTCTAGAGGAGATCTGCATGGAGGAATGGGCCAAAATACCAGCAACAGTGTGTGAAAACCTTGTGAAGACTTACAGAAAACGTTTGACCTCTGTCATTGCCAACAAAGGGTATATAACAAAGTATTGAGATGAACTTTTGTTATTGACCAAATACTTATTTTACCGAGGAATTTACCAATTAATTCATTAAAAATCCTTCAATGGGATTTTCTGGACTTTTCCCCCTCATTTTGTCTCTCATAGTTGAGGTATACCTATGATGAAAATTGGAGACCTCTCTCGTCTTTCAAGTGGGAGAACTTGCACAACTGGTGGCTGACTAAATACTTTTTTGCCCCACTGTACATGCCTTATTGCACACAGCTTTTATGCATTTTTATGTATAAATTTTATGTTTACAACTTGGGGATAACTTAACTTTCTTACTCAATAGCTCCCATTTTAGTTTGTATGGTGTGGTGAATCAGTTCAAATGGTCAGGACTGATTAGGATTGATGATGCGGCTGGCTGGCTGGCCGGCTGGCTGGCTGGCACAGCTATTGATGCCCCCGAGGACACAGTCCAAAGACAGATAATTTTTTCACACATAAGGAGTTGTTCAGAACTCCTTATAAAAAGATATAGAGTGATGATAACACTGGTCAACACCAAATTTATTGTCTAAGTTTTTTTTTAGCTGATTTAGGACAATTTTGATGTGTTGAATCCAAAAATCACATTGGTTTTGCTCAGTCAGGTCAACTTTTTGAACTATGGCCATGTTTTGTTACGTTTTTGTTTACATGTATGGGTATTTTCACTTTATATGATGCAATTTTTTTTTTTATTTCTTGAAATTCTCTGAATTTTGAACAATGATGACTTAACATTCAATTTACATGTACTTACCTTTATCAGTGGCTACTATTCAATTTACAGTACAACTGTAAAATTGCTTATAACTTAACATAAAAACCTGACCTGATCGAAAGAAACGGATGTCATTTTTGGGTTCAGTGGTGCAAAATTGTCTTAAATCAGTTGAAAAAACACAGACAACTTACAAAAAAATTATTTTTGTTATGTTGTGTAATCAAGTCAGTGGCGGTAATGCACCTGTATGCTGGTTACCAACCGCCAATCAAATCTAAAAGAAGAAGATTAAGATTGATGACTGATGTGGAAATGTATGTATATTTAAAATTTCTGGATCTTGGCAAGTTGTTTTTATCATTAAATGAAATACTATATTTTTGACTTTCCATATACCTGTGACTTAATATTTTGTGCCTTTGTCGATCCACTGTGATGTGTAAGTTGTAATGCACATACAGTACAGTGGTGTGAAAAAGTGTTTCACACCACTTGGCTAGAGAAATTGAACTCAGATTTCCAAGGATGTGATAAACCACAGTTAATTTATGTTTGGGGGGGCAGGCAATCACTTTTTCACACAGGGCCATGTAGGTTTGGATTTTTTTCCCCTTAATAATAAACACCTTCATTTAAAAACTGCATTTTGTGTTTACTTGCGTTATCTTTGTCTAATATTTAAATTTGTTTGATGATCTGAAACATTTAAGTGTGACATAAAAAAATGAGAACTCAGGAAGGGGGCAAACACTTTTTCACACCACTGTATGTAAATGATTAACTGGGGCATATTTTTCAAATTGCACATTTTTTTTAAGAATCAGGTAATAATGTTTAGCAAAATGTAAACATTTCATAATGTACTTGCACTAATTTGCACAAAAAATGGATTTTCCATTATTTTGGTTATTATAAGATAAGATAAGATAAGATAAGATAAGCCTTTATTAGTCCCACAACGGGGAAATTCCAGGATTGCAACAGCACAGGGATAGCAACACTCAGAGCAACAATCAGAAGGCAAGAAAAAAAAAAAAAGCAAGCAAGCAAGAGCAGCTAATATACATATGTACATATTACTATAAATATATATATATACACACAGACACACAGTGTAGAGCATTGTAGCTGGATGGGATAAATATATGAGTATATAAACACACAGTACGGAGCATTGCAGCTAGATGGAATAAATATGTAAATATATAAACACAGTGTGGAGCAATGTAGCTAGACGGAATAATATGTAGATATATAAACACACAGTATGGAGCACTGCAGCTAGGTGGAAAAAATATGTAAATATATAAACACACAGTGCGGAGCATTGTAGCTAGATGGAATGAATATATAGATATATAAATATAAACATAAACATAAACACACCCAGTGCGGAGCATTGTAGCTAGATGGAATAAATATGTAAATGTATAAACACACACAGTGCAGAGCATTGTTGCTAGATGGGATGAAACAGCACAACCGTCTACTTAGTTATCCTACATGGTATGATTATGTGCCCATACATATTCTCACCCTCCGTAGCTACCGGTATTTTCCTAGTTGTATGCCGGAGGGGACCATTGTGTAAGTCTATTGCATCTTTTGCATTCAAAAAACTATTAGGTTGTTACGTCTTTTTGTTATCTCTGCGAGCAGCCCTGCTTAGGTTGTACAGTCTGACAGCCGTTGGTAGGAAGGACCTGCGAAACCTCTCGGTTGTGCACCTGGGATGATGTAGTCTGCTGCTTGATGTCTCTGCTGATGATGTCTCTGCTGCTAGAATTATGCTATTATTCTACTGGTCTGGCTCATTTGAGATTATATTGGACTGTATGTGACCCCTGAACCAAAATGAGTTTGACAGCTCTGCTGTAAGGTAAAAACACTTTTAAATTTAGGTTAGCATTATTTTTTTTCACACCCAAAGGAAGAATCAGAAGTAGATTTAGGTACTGATTCTAAATATGCTTTTGAATGCTATATACATTCTGTAAGCATAGGCCTGCAAAAGCCATTGGTCTGCATAGGTTAAATGCTTTCTAGTTGTATAGAGTAAGTAGAATACTAATAAATAACCAAAATTATCCAGGTAACCACAGAATCATCAGACACGTAAACTGTGAGGCAATTCTTTTATTTAAAAAAATTGCATTCAAGACATTTCAGGATTCCTTGTTGTAGTTCTTATACAAAAGAACTGATCAAGACCTTATCAAACAACTTATCTGTGTAATTTCCACTTACTTTTCTTACATAGAGTTCATAGGGTCTGCTGACATGAAAAACACATCTGCTTTTAGTCACTTTTTAAAAATGTGCTTATAAATACAGATGATTTGACTGACAGTGAATAGTAAGTTCCTCCCTTTTCAGTTTAGCAAGTTAAGTCTAAATTTGCCAAATTTTCATCAGCACAAAGATTAAATTCCAACTTGTAATCCCAGAGCTGAGAATACTCATCAAGTACAAAATTAACTTGACATTAACGATTTCTGAAGCCCGTTTCAAATAATTATATTTAAGAATCCTTTAAAAATACTTTGGCCGCATATGTGTAATGATAATAATCAGGAAAGACTCTTTAAATTCTACTAGTGCGTGCCTATAGAAACCAAGTATAAGCAAGTATTTCTGCATGCCCGTGGAAAGCAGGTGTAAGCAAGCATGTCAGCACTTGTTCTTTGATGTCATAGCGAGTCCTATGAGAGCACTGATGATGTTTTAATAATCAATTTATTTATTTGTATCTGATATTTATCATCGACCTGATAATGAAAAAAACAAAGTAAAAGTGGCATGTAGAATCCATGGCTGACCTGATTGTGTTCATATGGCTTTTAGCTTTTCCTAAAACTCTAAATTTAACCTCCAAGCTGTGTTGTAGGAGCATTTTTATTTTATAACCAGTTATGAGAAACTAATTTTTTTGATATATACACTACCGTTCAAAAGTTTGGGGTCACTTAGAAATTTCATTATTTTTGAAAGAAAAGCACTTTTTTTCAATGAAGATAACTTTAATCAGAAATACACTCTATACATTGCTAATGTGGTAAATGACTATTATAGCTGCAAATGTCTGGTTTTTGGTGCAATATCTACATAGGTGTATAGAGGCCCATTTCCAGCAACTATCACTCCGGTGTTCTAATGGTACAAAGTGTTTGCTTATTGTGTCAGAAGGCTAATAGATGATTAGAAAACCCTTGTGCAATCATGTTAGGTCTGCAATGCTGTAATTGCTGCAAATGGAGGATTCTTTGACGAAAGCAAAGTTTGAAGGAAAAAATTATTATTTCAAATACAAATCATTATTTCTAACCTTGTCAATCTCTTGACTATATTTTCTATTCATTTTACAACTCATGGTGGTAAATAAGTGTGACTTTTCATGGAAAACACAAAATAATTGTCTGGGTGACCCCAAACTTTTGAACGGTAGTGTATATATACACAGACGTGGACAAAATTGTTGGTACCCCTCTGTTAATGAAAGAAAAACCCACAATGGTCACGGAAATAACTTGAATCTGACAAAAGTGGTAATAAATAAAAATTCTATGAAAATTAACCAATGAAAATCAGACAATGCTTTTGAATTGTGGTTCAACAGAATTATTTTAAAAAACAAACTCATGAAACAGGCCTGGACAAAAATGATGGTACCCTTAATATTTTGTTGTACAACCTTTTGAGGCAATCACTGCAATCAAACGATTTCTGTAACTGTCAATGACACTTCTGCACCTTTCAGCAGGTATTTTGGCCCACTCCTCATGAGCAAACTGCACCAGTTGTCTCAGGTTTGAAGGGTGCCTTCTCCGGACGGCATGTTTCAGCTCCTTCCACAGATGTTCAATAGGATTTAGATCAGGGCTCATAGAAGGCCACTTTAGAATAGTCCAATGTTTCGCTCTTAGCCATTCTTGGGTGTTTTTAGCTGTGTGTTTTGGGTCATTATCCTGTTGCAAGACCCATGACCTGCAACTGAGACCAAGCTGTCTGACACTGGGCAGCAGATTTCTCTATAGAATACCTTGATAGTCTTGAGATTTCATTGTACCCTGCACACATTCAAGACACCCTGTGCCAGATGCAGCAAAGCAGCCCCAGAACATAACAGAACCTCCTCCATGTTTCACAGTAGGGACAGTGTGCTTTTCTTGGTATGCTTCATTTTTGTGCCTGTGAACATGGAACTGATGTGCCTTGCCAAAAAGTTTCAGTTTTGTTTCATCTGTCCATAGGACATTCTTCCAGAAGCTTTGTGGCTTGTCAACATGCAGTTTGGCAAATTCCAGTCTGGCTTTTTTATGATTTGTTTTCAACAGTGGTGTCCTCCTTGGTCGTCTCCCATGAAGTCCACTTTGGCTCAAACAAAGACGGATGGTGCGATCTGACACTGACGTACCTTGACCTTGAAGTTCACCATGAATGTGTTTAGAGGTTGTTCTGAGCTCTTTTGTTACCATTCGTATTATCCGTCTCCTCCTGCGGCCACATCCAGGGAGGTTGGCTACAGTCCCGTGGATCTTAAATTTCTGAATATGTGCAACTGTAGTCACAGGAACATCAAGCTGCTTGGAGATGGTCTTACAGCCTTTACCTTTAACATGCTTGTCTATAATTTTCTTTCTAATCTCCTGAGACAACTCTCTCCTTTGCTTCCTCTGGTCCATGTTTAATGTGGTACACACCATGTCACCAAACAGCACAGTGACTACGTGTCACCCTTTAAATAGGCCGACTGACTGATTACAAGTTTGTAGACACCTGTGATGTTAATTAGAGGACACATCTTGGTTGAACATGTCCCTATGGTCACATTATTTTCCATCTTTTCTAGGGGTACCATCATTTTTGTCCAGGCCTGTTTCATGAGTTTTTTTTTTTTTTTTTTTAAATAATTCTGTTGAAGCACAATTCAAAAGCACTGTCTGATTTTCATTGGTTAATTTTCATAGAATTTTTATTTATTACCACTTTTGTCAGATTCAAGTTATTTCTGTGACCATTGTGGGTTTTTCCTTTCATTAATAGAGGGGTACCAACAATTTTGTCCACGTCTGTATATATATAAAATTCTGATTTCATTCATTTTTGAATCCTATGAAGTCATTATGAGAAACTGTAACCGAATTTTATCAAAACACTTTTAAGGTCCTGGAGTAAATAATCAGATGGATCTGCAAGTTGAATAGCCTTTTATTGCTGCCACCAATGAAGAGCGGAGAACAGAAAAATCAGCTCTGCTCCCCCGAGAGTGCAACAGGGTTTTTTTTAATAACCATCAGTGAAAACCTCTGGGATGTTGATAAGAGACAGAGAGGAAAATAGGAGGAGGGAAAGACAGCATGAAGACCCAACAGGTCAGTGTGACATAAAAACTTCATCCTGGAGCACAAAATATAACAGGCATATCAAACAGCTTGTTAATGTAGCTTAGGTCATCCTTTACTCTTGCACTGTTTCTGTGAAGCCCAATAAACACTATGTAGCTTATACCCTAATAAGGTTACAATAGACAGTTTATAAAAACAATTCACATATGGATATAAGAACAATTCATATATTGAGACACACTTTATAAAACATATGATCCCTAGTTACTCAACAGATTAATGCATAGACAGTAAATTTCCACCACGAAACCGATTTTTGATATAAAAAAAAAACAAAAAAACAAACTGATTTCATTCATTTTTGAATCCTATAAAGTCATCATTCATCCTTCCATCAACACCAACAGACAGCGTCTTTTTTGCTCAGCTCCAGCAGGTTGGCCTCCAACTGCTCTGCGTCGTCCTGGAAGCGCTCAGTGAAGGAGTGAATTAAACCTGCTGCGCTGCCTTCATACTCCACCAGCTTCACGTCATCACCTAAAAACATACAAAATAAACACTATATTAACTCTACCACAGCAAAAAAAAAAAAACAAAAAAACATTATACTCCATGTTGTACAATATGAAAATTGAAGAGCAAGTTATTAAGCTAGTTAACCCATTCATAAAGTTGTTCTTGTGCAAACCACTGTGTCAAGTGCTGTTTATAGTTGCAGTCTTCTACATATATCTTTGAAAACTACAGTGATTCAGAGAGGTACGGTGAGAGCAAAAATGCATTTGAACAGTGGCCACAACTCTAGTTTCAGTAGATCAGCTTATAATTTTTCAAACTGGCAATATCTGAAGCACAGTGAATTAGTCAGGCACATTTTTGTACATTGCAACACACGGACAAACAGGCCTTCTGTTTAGACTTGACTTAATTATGCCTAAGCATAAGTTGTTCTCTAATGGACTGAAAGACTTCACTCAGCATTGTGTCAAACTCACTGCTCACAGTCTTATCTGCCATACTGAGACTGCTATGATGATGACAATGATAAATCATTTATGATTATAAGTCTTTAAGGCTAGAGCAGTAATTTATTTCCTCATGTCCTTTTTCTCTGCACCTTAATTAGATCTGGGGTCAGCAACCTCTACAATGGAAAGAGCCTTTCTGAGAGACTTTTCTCTTCAAAAAAAAAAAAAAAAAAATTACAGACAGACATGATAAAACTGCTGAGTCAATAAACATTGTTTATGTGTCCAACCTTTTTACTTAAGGGGCCCTTTTTCTTAATTTTTTTTAAACATTTTTCTTGTAAGTACATATATGTACAGTGGTGTGAAAAAGTGTTTGCCCCCTTCCTCATTTCTCATTTTTTTGTATGTCTGTCACATTTAAATGTTTCAGCTCATCGAGCAAAATTTAAATATTAGACAAAGATAACACAAGTAAATACAAAATGCAGTTTTAAATGAAGGCGTTATCAAGGGGGAAAAAAAATCCAAACCTACATGGCCCTGTGTGAGAAAGTGATTGCCCCATAAACCTAATAACTGGTTGGGTCACCCTTAGCAACAATTGCAATCAAGCGTTGGCAATAACTGACAATGAGTGTTTTACAGCGCTGTGGAGAAATTTTGGCCCACTCATCTTTGCAGAATTGTTGTAATTCAGCCACATTGGAGGGTTTTCCAGCATGAACTGCCTTTTTAAAGTTATGCCACAACATCTCAATTGGATTCAGGTCAGGACTTTAACTAAGCCACTCCAAAGTCTTCATTTTGTTTTTCTTAAGCCATTCAGAGGCGGACTTGCTGGTGTGTTTTGGATCATTGTCCTGCTGCAGAACCCAAGTGCACTTCAGCTTGAGGTCACGAACAGATGGCCGGACATTCTCCTTCAGGACTTTTTGGTAGACAGCAGAATTCATGGTTCCATTTACCACAGCAAGTCTTCCAGGTCCTGAAGCAGCAAAACAGCCCCAGACCATCACACTACCACCACCATATTTTACTGTTGGTATGATGTTACTTTTCTGAAATGCTGTGTTACTTTTACGCTGGATGTAATGGGACACACACCTTCCAAAAAGTTCAACTTTTGTCTCGTCAGGCCACAGAGTATTTTCCCAAAAGTCTTGGGGATCATCAAGATGTTTTCTGGCAAAACTGAAATGAGCCTTTATGTTCTTTTTGCTCAGCAGTGGTTTTCGTCTTGGAACTCTGCCATGCAGGCCATTTTTGCCCAGTCTCTTTCTTATGGTGGAGTCATGAACACTGACCTTAACTGAGGCAAGTGAGGCCTGCAGTTCTTTGGATGTTGTTGTGGGGTCTTTTGTGACCTCTTGGATGAGTTGTCGCTGCGCTCTTGGGGTAATTTAGTCGGCTGGCCACTCCTGGGAAGGTTCACCACTGTTCTAGGTTTTCTCCATTTGTGGATAATGGCTCTCACTGTGGTTTGCCGGAGTCCCAAAGCTTTAGAAATGGCTTTATAACCTTTTCCAGACTGATAGATCTCAATTACTTTGTTTCTCACTTGTTCCTGAATTCCTTGGATGATGTCCAGCTTTTGAGGATCTTTTTGTCTACTTCACTTTGTCAGGCAGGTCCTATTTAAGTGATTTCTTGATTGAGAACAGGTGTGGCAGTAATCAGGCCTGGGTGTGGCTGGAGAAATTGAACTCAGCTTTCCAAAGATGTGATAAACCACAGTTAATTTATGTTTTAACAGGGGGGCAACCACTTTCCCCCCCACACACACAGGGCCATGCAGGTTTGGATTTTTTTTAACCCTTAATAATATACACCTTCATTTAAAAATTGCATTTTGTGTTTACTTGTATTATCTTTGTCTAATATTTAAATTTGTTTGCTGATCTGAAATATTTAAGTGTGACAAACATACAAAAAAAAAGGAGAAATCATAAAGGGGCAAACACTTTTTCACACCACTGTATATATACACAGTCACGTGAAAAAAATTAGGACACCCCATTAAATATTCAGTTCTTTATTAAGAAATGTTCACATACTGATGTCTAATCTTGTTTTTATTTATCTCTCGAAAAGGTGATTTAATTGCAGGTAAATACCAAAAAATTAACCTTGTTTTGCTCATTAAACAAAAGATAAAATCTACCGGTCTCTGACATCGGTCTGAAGAAAGTTTGTCCCACTCCTCAATGCAGAATTCTTTCAGCTGTGAGATGTTTGAGGAGTTTCTTGCATGTACAGCCCGTTTCAAGTCACCCCACAGCATCTCAATGGGATTAAGATCTGAGCTTTGACTCGGCCAGTTCAGGACTCTCCATTTCTTAATTTTTAGCCAGTCCTTGGTGAATTTACTGGTATGTTTTGGGTCACTGTCATGTTGCAGGGTCCAGTTCCGCTTCAGCTTTAATTTTTTTACACATGGTCTCACGCGGTCTTCAAGCACCCTCTGATACATAGTAGAATTCATGGTGGATTCTGTGATGGTGAGCTGGCCAAGTCCTATTACAGCAAAGCATCCCCAAACCATGACACTTCCACCTCCATGTTTCACAGTTGGTATGAGGTTTTTTCCTGGAATGCTGTATTTGGTCTACGCCAAACACGCCCTCTGTTCTGGTGTCCAAATAATTCAATTTTAGACTCATCTGTCCAAATAACATTATTCCAGAAATCCTGGTCTTTGTCTATGTTCTCTCTGGCAAACTTCAGTCTGGCCTTCATGTTTCTCTCAGAGAGCAAAGGTTTCCTCCTTGCATGCCTCCCATGCAAGTTAAACATGTGCAGTCTCTTTCTGATTGTAGAGGCATGCACTTTCACATCAACAGTAGCAAGAGCCTGCTGTAGGTCCCGTGATGACATTTTAGGGTTTTTGGAGACTTCTTTTAGCATCTTGTGGTCTGCCCTCGGGGTGAAGTTGCTTGGACAGCCAGACCTGGGTATGTTGGCAGTTGTTTTGAATGTCCTCCACTTGTAAACTATTTTCCAGACAGTTGAATGGCTGATTTCAAATTCTTTTGAGAGCTTTTTAAATCCCTTACCAGACTCATAAGCTGCTACAATCTTCTTTCTGAAGGCCTCAGACAGCTCTTTCGATCTCACCATGGTGTTCACTCTCACTTCAACAGTAAGGACTAAATGTCTGAGGTTTAAATAGGACAAGCCTCCTTCAAAATGTTGAGTAATGATGTTCTAATCATGTGCACCTGGTGTGATACACTTGTGTTTGATTTTAGCCATTTTAAGTAGGAATAAATGTGGGGGTGTCCTAATTTATTTCTCACCAGAAATTGCATGTTTTTAGAATTACATTTTACAGAAAATTTTAAAAAGTCTTTTCTTCAGCTTTGTTTAGTTATATCACTTGAATCTCCCAGTATTGTTAAAGTTGATATTAAATATCCATATGTCCAAATATGTAAAAAAACAAAAAACAAAAACAAAACAGACTTTCACACGGTGTCCTAATTTTTTCACATGACTGTATGTGCCCCGCCTCTTGTTTGTTGCTGTTGTTTGCTGTTGTTGTGAGGGGCTTGGGTGCATGTATATGTATATGCATACACAGCACTTCACTCGTGTGACATTTGAATGCTTTGTTTTGTAGCACCTTAACTCTTGCACTTTTGCATATCCACTTTGTACAGTTTATTGCAGATGTTCTTTTCATATATGTTTGGTTGTGTGTTTTTGTGACCCACCGGGGGACTACAGCTGTAAATTAGCAGTATTGCTAAATCTGGCATACTTAAATTTGTATTAATGTTCATTAGTATATAATGTCCCTTTCAAATAAACATTAAACTTAAATGTTTTGGCCATTTCTGTTAAAACAAACTGTTTTCTTAGACATTTTCAACACTTTCCTCTTATTTTTTATGAAAATGTGGATTTTTTTAAAATGCAAATCTGAGAATTTTTCCCCATTGTAAATTTGCATTTTTTTCCTTCTTGTAATTTGATGAGTTATTATTTAATTACTGTCAAAGCCAGAGAACTGAAAGAAAAAAAGCATGTGTAATAACTTTGTATTAGTCGCTTAACCACAGTCCTGGTGGCAGAATAAATATGACTGGTGCTTGCATGTGTGAAAATGAACTTTCCCCATCAGTTGCAGTTACATACCATTGACTACAGTGTTGGCCTGAACGAACATCTTGCGGGCTTCCTTCCTCAGTAGCACCGTCTCCCGCAGATGCAAAAAGTTGTGAGTGTTGCTGTCGCTGACAGCAGAGTAGCCTTCATAGAGAGCCCTGCCTCCTTCCACATCTGCTGTCGACTTAAAAACCTGCAAACCGGAGGAGAAATCACATTGTTGACAAATGGAGTGTTGAGGTGGGTAAAAGCCATAACGTGGATCTGTGAAAACTCCTCCTCCATTAAAACCTTCAGCTGCCCTGTCCAGTTTAGATACTTTATCAAGGCTAACAGTACAGCGGTGCAGAGATATCAAGTGATCACAAATGTAGCATTCTCTCTTGTTTCACACAGTATAGTTGTGGCAAAACACAGAAATAGTATATACTAGAAGTAATTTCACTAATTTCCTTGGCTTAATTGTATAGTTGTCTGAAAAAATTGTGAATTTAAAACTATTTTTACCAAAGCTGGAGATTTGACAGACTAAGATGTGATCTAGTTTTAGATGCAGAGTTTTTGAAGACGATTCTTTCACTGGAAAGATATACTTTTAATTTAATCATTTTTCTTAACATAAGTTTCATTTTAAAAATATTTTAATTGGAGAAGTGTGAACATACCTGTAGTTTACAGAGGAATTTGTGGATAGCATTCTTGCCCACAGTCTGGATCTTAATTTGGTCCAGGGTGATTTGGGCATCGGGCTTGCCGTCCTCTCCCGTCACCTCCTCCAGTCCCACCAGGCCTTCACCAGCTTCCAGCAGAACACGAAGGATTACAAATCGGGCCTGCATGTGAGCCTGAAGAAAATAAATGTACCCCCTGCATTACATATGACACACTATAATCCTCTTCCAACACTGACTTAAACGGTGAACCCAAATTGTTGTAAACTGCTTTATAAAACAACAACATTTTTGGGCCTCATGAGTAAATCACTCATGCTTTTTTTGTTTTTTTGTTTTGTTACTTATTTGTACCCGTAGGTAGATTTGTTTCGCAGTCTGGTGACAAGCCACCAGCTTCCGGTTGCTGCGTGCGCGAGCGCCCTGTATCCCTAATCTGCATGTTTTTGGCATGTGGGAGGAAACTGGAGAAATCCCGGAGTAAACCCACGTAACACGGGGAGAACATGCAAACTCCACACAGATCACTGTTGGTCAGGGGCTGGGATCGAACCCACGATCTCACGATCCCCCGGCCGAGGGTAAACTGTGCTGCCACAGTGCTAACCACTGCGCCACCGTGCAGCCCACGGTGCTAACAACGCTTTGTTAGTAAACTGTTAGTACAAATGAGCCACTCCAGATTTAACAAATGCTCGTATGTCCTGCTAAACTGTATTAAAAATCTGTGCAAAAATGATTAATTTTACCTGTATGTAAGTCAGTATGCGTTTAAGAGAACTGAAGATTTGCATAATTGATGCCCAATGCTACAATATTTGTTATACAATTACATCATTGTCCAATTAAGTTGATTAGGATATCATACAAATTGATAGAAAAATTCCATATTACTTACATTATTATTGATATTAATAATGTATTATATTGTATCATACCTTTCATATGCCATGTTTAATGTTTATATGTGCATGCCATATAGAAGAAGTTCATATATTCTTGGTATGTTTCTGTGTGCAATTATTGGCCTTCAGATAATTGCGTACATGCGTAAGGAATGATCTAAGCTATCCTTAATCTCTTTGACATAACCTGTTTTGGGTCACAGGAATGCACAGAAACTCCTTAGCCTATATAGATCAGTGGTAGATGGACATTCTGTTAGTTTTATGCATCTCATGTCTCCATGACCCCATGTCTCCAGAGTGTCTGTGACGTCCGCCTGGATAAGCTCAGTTATCAGGACTTTGTCTGTCCCTCTCCTTTCCTCCTCTCATCCCATCCTCCCCCTGCTTTCTCCTACCTACATACATACATACACACACACACATATATACATACATACATACATACATACACACACACATACAGTCTCTCTCTCTCTCTCTCTACTGTGGAGGAGGTCCTGGAGGCTGTGGTCGAGCAGGTGGGCCCTGACGCGGTCTGCTTTGCTTCCCGAATGAATAGAGCTGTGGTTGTGTTTCTGGCAGCTGAAGATGATGTCCACACCCTGATTGTAAGCGGTGTGGTTATCGGGGAAACGTATGTACAGGTGTCCCCCTTATCTGTCCCATCAACGAGAATCCCCGTCTCAGGTGTTCCACCTTTCATCACTGACGAGCAGCTGGCGACGGAGCTCCGCAGATTTGGAAAGTTTGCGGGCCCGTTTACAACTCTGCCTTTGGGATGCTAGGCCGCCAAGTTCAAACATGTGAAATCGCTCAGGCGACAGGTGTTCATGTTTCTCGACTCGCCCACTCAGACTCTGGAAGTCTCCTTCAGGGTCAAGCATGGGGACGGATCTTATATGGTGTATGCGAGCTCGGGACAGATGAAGTGTTTTGAATGTGGAGACGTGGGCCATAAACGGTTCACTTGTCCGCACAGGCAGCGGGCGGAGGGCCCTGATGGGGCCGCGGATGGTGCCGGGGGCGAGCTCTCCGCTCACGTGGCGGCTGCGGACGGCGGCGTGGCCTCTGCTCCCGCTACCCCTGCTCCGGAGCCTGCCGCTGTGTCTGCGAATGGCCCGGCTGCGCCGCCCGCGGCCCAGCTTGCGATCAGGAGCGTTGATGGTGATGATGCCAAAAAGATCACTGATGGTGCGTCACAATCATCTCGCTGTGTGACGTCAACAGCTGTGCCGCCGGCAGCTGCTCCCGCTTCGGAGAAGGGGACGGAGCACCGACCTGATGGTGCGTCACAATCATCTCGCTGTGTGACGTCAGCGGCTGTGCTTCCGGCGGCTGCTACCGTTACACAGCGGGGGATGGAACAGCGACAGTCAGCTGCTGAGGGTGGCGTCCAGGAAAATGTGGCCCATGATGAATCCACTGGCCCGGGAGAACCAAGCAGTCAGCTGAGTTGTGCTGCCGAGGAAATGGAATCTGATAACGACACCGTGTCTAATACTGGGTCTATTGAGGCAAAATGCAGTACAAACACGAGTTTGTATTCACTGGAAGAAATAAATGCTTTTCTGGATGAAACCTATAACAAAGCCATTAGGGTCGCCGACTACTTCAGTGACACTGATAAATTCATTAAGTCTGTTGATGTGCTAAGAAGGCAGGTTGGTCTGGACCTCCTGGATGAAAGGAAGCGTTATCGCCTCAAGAAACACCTGACGGCCCTGCGTAAAGCTGCAGGGGGAACGCCGGTCAAGCGCGCCCGACAGTAGGAATGAAAGGCGGTCGTTCCTCTGCCTGTTTCACACATTTTTGGGATATTGTTTGAACAGACTTGTATATGACATTTAATTGACTGTAATTGACTGTCACAGAACTGCATCTTTGACTGGGTGGGCTGCAAGGAATGCTCTGTGTGGTGTGGGGGGGGGGGGGACATTTCGGTTTGCACTATTTCCAATGTGACATGCTTGGTGGAATGATGTTGGTGTGCTTTTTTTTTGAAGTGTGCAATAAAGGCTTATTTTAAAAGGTCAAAGGTCTCTCTCTCTCTCTGGTGGGCCCTGACGCAGTCTGCTTTGCTTCCCGAATGAATAGAGCTGTGGTTGTGTTTCTGGCGGCTGAAGACGATGTTCACACCCTGATTGTAAGCGGTGTGGTTATCGGGGAAACGTATGTACAGGTGTCCCCCTTATCTGTCCCATCAACGAGAATCACCGTCTCAGGTGTTCCACCTTTCATCACTGACGAGTAGCTGGCGACGGAGCTCCGCAGATTTGGGAAGTTTGCGGGCCCGTTTACGACTCTGCCTTTGGGATGCAAGGCCGCCAAGTTCAAACATGTCAAATCGCTTAGGCGGCAGGTGTTCATGTTTCTCGACTTGCCCACTCAGACTCTGGAAGTCTCCTTCAGGGTCAAGCACGGGGACGGATCTTACATGGTGTATGCGAGCTCGGGACAGACGAAATGTTTTGAATGTGGAGATGTGGGCCATAAACGGTTCGCTTGTCTGCACAGGCAGCGGGCGGAGGGCCCTGATGGGGCCGCGGATGGTGCCGGCGGCAAGCCCTCCACTCACGCCGCAGCTGCGGACGGCGGCGCGGCCTCCGCTCACACTGCCCCAGCTCCGGAGCCTGCCGCTGTGTCTGTGGATG
Source organism: Pholidichthys leucotaenia (assembly GCA_020510985.1). Classification (NCBI taxonomy): domain Eukaryota; kingdom Metazoa; phylum Chordata; class Actinopteri; order Cichliformes; family Pholidichthyidae; genus Pholidichthys; species Pholidichthys leucotaenia. Next base: position 387,640,222 of record CM035844.1, on the reverse strand, counting down.
GCCCGGCTGCGCCGCCTGTGGCCCAGCTTGCGATCGGGAGCGTGGATGGCGATGTTGCCAAAAAGGTCACTGATGGTGCGTCACAATCATCTCGCTGTGTGACGTCAACAGCTGTGCCGCCGGCAGCTGCTACCGCTTCGGAGGAGGGGACGGAGCACTGACCTGATGGTGCGTCACAATCATCTCGCTGTGTGACGTCAGCGGCTGTGCCTCCGCCAGCTGCTGCCGCTTTGGAGGAGGGGACGGAGCATCGACCTGATGGTGCGTCAGAATCTCGCTGTGTGACATCAGCGGCTGTGCTTCCGGAGGCTGCTACCGTTACACAGCGGGGGATGGAACAGCGACAGTCAGCTGCTGAGGGTGGCGTCCAGGAAAATGTGGCCCATGATGAATCCACTGGCCCGGGAGAACCAAGCAGTCAGCTGAGTGGCGCTGACGAGGAAATGGAATCTGAGAATGACACTGTGTCTAATGCTGAGTCTATTGAGGCAAAATGCAGTACAAACACGAGTTTGTATTCACTGGAAGAAATAAATGCATTTCTGGATGAAACCTATAACAAAGCCATTAGGGTCGTCGACTACTTCAGTGACACTGATAAATTCATTAAGTCTGTGGATGTGCTAAGAAGACAGGTTGGTCTTGACCTCCTGGATGAAAGGAAGCGTTATCACCTCAAGAAACACCTGACAGCCCTGCGTAAAGCAGCAGGGGGAACGCCGGTCAAGCGCGCCCGACAGTAGGAATGAATGGCGGTCGTTCCTCTGCCTGTTTTACACATTTTTGGGATATTGTTTGAACAGACTGGTATATGACATTTAATTGACTGTAACTGACTGTCACGGAACTGGATCTGGATGGATGAAAAGGTGGACTGCAGGGACTGCTCTGTGTTGTGTGTGTGTGGGGGGAACATTTCAGTTTGCACTTTTTCCAATGTGACACACTTAGAGGAAAGATGTTGGTGTGCTTACATTTTTTTGAAGTGTGCAATAAAAGCTTTTGTCAAAGTCAAGTCTCTCTCTCTCTCTCTCTCTCTCTCTCTCTCTTATATATATCTATCTCAATCAGACTTAGAAGAATGTGAGCTTTACGGATTCTAGGCGTGTCTGAGTGCCATGCTTTGTAATTCCTCCCTCAAAATGGCCATTGAGGTGAATAAATGTACATAAATCCAACTTTCTGATTATATGACTTTAACATTGTAATGTGTAGTGAGAGTAGGGAGCAGGTGGAAGAGAACCTGGAGAGGTGAAAAGAGGAATGAAAGTCAGTAAAAACAAGACAGAATACGTGTGTGAATGAGAGGGAGGCAGGCTAACAGCAAAGATGCAAGGAGTAGAGGTAGTGAAGGTAGATAAGCTGAAATACCTGGGGTCAAACATCCAAAGCAATGGAAAAATGCATGACGTGTAGAAGAGAGTGCAAAGTGAAGATGAGTGTCGGGGTGATTTGTGACAGAAGGATAGCTGCTAGAATGAAAGGGAAGATTTACAAGACAGCAGTGAGACCTGCTGGAATGTATGGTTTGTACACTGTGGTAATTACAAAAAGATTTAGACAGTAAGAGAGGCAAGGCTGGGATGGTTTGGAAATGTGCAAAAGAGGGATAGTGGATATACTGGACAAAGGATGTTGAAGATGGAGCTGCCAGGTGGGAGGAAAAGAGGAAGGCCACAAAGAAGACTGATGGACATAGTGAAGGAGAACATGGACTGGGTTGGTGTTACAGAGGGAAATGCAAAAGACAGGGTGAGATAGAGGCAGGTGATTCACTGTGGCGACCTTTAAAGGGAGCAGCCGAAAGAAGAACAAGAAGAAGACCTGTACAAAATTTCAAAATGCTAAAACATTGCTTCATGCCACAAGTTCACTTAAATTGATCATGTCACATTTACTAACAACTCTTTTACGACGAATGGTTCTTGCACAAGGCCCATGATGTTTTGAGGATAGGAGGAGCACATGCTACAGACTCATCTTATATAAACAGTCCATTTAAATGAACATTTGGACAGTAAAAACCAAGAAAGGCAACATTATAAATAGACATAATACCTGTCTCCAGCTCTTGCTCTCTGGTGTGTAGAACTCCAGGGCCAACAGTCCAGCCCTGACCATGCTGAGCCAGTTCACATACACAACATCCTCTGCATCTTGTCCTTCATGGCCAAAAATGCTGGTACAGAAAACAAACACTTATTCCTATTCCTTTTTCTGTATGATATATCTAGAGCAGAGATGTCAAACTCGATCCATTCTGGGCCAAGACCCTGCACATTTTACTTGCACCCAGTCTCTTCAGCAGGTGTTTTTGCTAACCAGCAATCAGTGGGAAGAAATTCAGTTAAATCACCTGTGGAAGACATTGGGTGGAGGTAAAGGGTCTTGGCCCGGAATGGAATGAGTTTGACACCCCTGATCTAGAGTATTCTTTAAAAAAAATGGGCAAAAGGCTGAATATGAGGTAAATCAAGTGTAAATCCCACAGAGCTGCTTTAGTAGTGTCTAATGGTGTGCTCTTTTTGTGTCTACATGTTGAACACCACCTGTAAAAATTACATCACATCCAAGTCAGCCATGTTTAAGTGCAACAAGTCAGAGAATGAGAGAATCCAAACTCTCTTGCTAGCTACTGTTAACAGTGTTGACTAAAAATAGATGGGTGCAGCTACGTACAGCATCTCACAAGTGAGTACATCCCTCACATTTTTGTAAACATTTTATTATATCTTTTCATGGGACAACACTGAAGATATGACACTTTGATACAATATAAAGTAGTCAGTGTACAACTTGTATAACTGTAAATTTGCTGTCCCCTCAAATAACTCAACACAGCCATCCATCCATCTTCTTCCGCTTAATCCTTTTTGGGTCGCGGGGGGGGGGGGGCTGGAGCCTATCCCAGCATCTTTGGGCGAGAGGCAGGGTACACCCTGGACAGATGGCCAGTCCATCGCAGGGCCAACACAGAGAGCCAGACAACCATTCACTCTCACAGTCATATCTAAGAACAATTTAGAATCCCCAGTTTGATGCCAATTCATTAATGACTAAACCGCTGGCAACAAAAGTGAGTACACCCCTAAGCCCAATTAACAATTTTCTCTCCCTGGTGTCATGTGACTTGTTAGTGTTACAAGGTCTCAGGTGTGAATGGGGAGCAGGTGTGTTAAATTTGGTGTTATCTCTCTCACATGCTCTCATACTGGCCACTGGAAGTTCAACATGGCACCTCATGGCAAAGAACTCTCTGAGGATCTGAAAAAAAGAATTGTTGCTCTACATAATGATGGCCTAGGCTATATGAGGACTGCCAGCACCCTGAAACTGAGCTGCAGCACGGTGGCCAAGACCATACAGTGGTTTAACGGGACAGGTTCCACTCAGAACAGGCCTCGGAATTTTTCAACCAAAGAAGTTGAGTGTACGTGCTCAGTGTCATATCCCGAGGGTGTCTTTTGAAAACAGTGCTGCCAGCATTGCTTCAGAGGTTGAAGGGGTGGGGGGTCAGCCTGTCGGTGCTCAGACCATATGCCGCACACTGCATCAAATTTGTCTGCATGGCTGTCGTCCCAGAAGGAAGACCCTTTTAAAGATGATGCACAAGAAAGCCCGCAAACGGTTTGCTGAAGACAAACAAACTAAGGACATGGATTACTGGAACCATGTCCTGTGGTCTGATGACAGCAAGTTAAACGTATTTGCTTCAGATGGTGTGAAGCGTGTGTGGCAGCAACCAGGTGAGGAGTACAAAGACAAGTGTGTCTTGCCTACGGTCAATCATGGTGGTGGGAGTGTCATGATTTGGAGCTCAATGAGTGCTGCTGGCACCGGGGAGCTACAGTTCATTGAGGGAACCATGAATGCCAGCATGTACTGTGACACACTGAAGCACAGCATGATCCTCTCCCTTTGGAAACTGGGCCGCAGGGCAGTATTCCAACATGATAACGACCCCAAACACACCTCCAAGATGACCACTGCCATGCTAAAGAAACTGAGGATAAAGGTGATGAACTGGCCAAGCATGTCTCCAGACCTAAACCTATTGAGCATCTGTGGGGCATCCTCAAATGGAAGGTGGAGGAGCGCAAGGTCTCCAACATCCACCAGGTCCGTGATGTCGTCATGGAGGAGTGGAAGAGGATTCCAGTGGCAACCTGTGAAGCTCTAGTGAACTCCATGACCAAGAGAGTTAAGGCAGTGCTGGAAAATAATGGTGGCCACACAAAATATTAACACTCTGGGCAGAATTTGGACATTTTCACTTATGGATGTACTCACTTTTGTTGCCAGTGGTTTAGACATCAATGGCTGTGTGTTGAGTTATTTTGAGGGGACAGCAAATTTACACTGTTATACAAGCTGTACACTGACTACATTGTATCAAAGTGTCATATCTTCAGTGTTGTCCCATGAAAAGATATAAAATATTTACAAAAATATGAGGGGTGTACTCACTTTTGTGAGATACTGCATCTTGAATTTCCATCTCATGTCATTTAAAGGTTTACTTGATTTCACGAGCTAAAAACAAAACAAAACACAGCTTCATGGCCATATGTACAAGACAGGCATGTCCTTAAAGGCAGGTGCAGAATGAATGCCACATGAGTACAAAAAATGCAGATGCAATTTCACAATAGGTCCTTCATGATTTTATTATGGCTGTAATGTATTTTAGTGTGTTTTTAAGGAGAGCAAGTGGAATAAACAGAGGACAGCGAGGTCTTCAGTAACGTCAACAACAACCGTTTTTTACTCTCTTTCTTAATCTGCATACAACACTTAACAGCGCCCCTAGTGGCAGACCACATTACTACATTACATCTCCCTTCTTTAGAAGTAGAATATACTATATTGTTACAGAAAAACAATAAATCCTAATATGACTCACAAGTTAAAAAGTATGGTTTTAACCTGAACAACTGATTTTCTTTTCATTACAGGGCTAACATCCCTTAAGATACACTTAAACATTTCTTTATGTTGTTTCACATTGTATAACGTTGTGGGGGTTTAATCAGTCTGCCAAAGCGTGAAGTTTTCCTTGGCTCTTCAGTAACTGCTTTGGAATTCTCAGTTTCCTTTACAGGAGAATGAACAGGTGCTTGCTCCGATGAGATGGTCTCTGTTGGCTCACAAGCAGGGGTCGGGAAATCCTCCTGATCAGTGTTTGTGGTTTTAGGAACACTTTCTTCTCTGCACTTCCGTAGATGGCGCCTGTTTCTCCTGAATTTACATCCCCCAGGGGTCTGAATCACAAATGATCTTGGTGTGTTGTGGCTCTTTACCACAATAGCTGGTTGCCATGTATTCTCAGCTCTGAATCTAACTGTCTCTCCCTCTTGTAGAGCAGGTAAGGCTCTGGCTCCACGGTCAAAGTAATGTTTCTGTCTCATCTGTCTTTCCTTCAGTTGTTTTTGCTTATTCTTGTTCAGCTGTGGCATTAACAGCTGACCTGATGTTGGCAATTTTGTTTTCAGTCTCCGATTCATCAACAATTGTGCTGGAGACAATTTGACTCCATCCAAGGGCGAATTTCTGTATTCAAGAAGAGCAATATAAGGATCTCCTTGGTTCTCTTGTGCCTTCTTCAGTAGGTTTTTTATTGTTTGAATTGCACGTTCACTTTGCCCATTTAATTGTGGGTATCCCGGGCTCGATTCATCTCTCGGCGCCACACCAGTCGGCTGCCTTTTGCAACAGCGGCTCGATTCCGAGTTTTTTTTTCCCCCTTCCTCTCTCTTTTGATCACTTTTTTTTTTTTTTTCACCCCACTTATATCACAGACACACAGATCGTCCCAAATGTCTCCTGAGCCGGTGGACGGAGCCACTGTTTATAGCAGGATTCGATACAACAGGGAAGAGCTGCTAGCATTTAACCGCCACCCGGTCCCACTGGAAAAACTCGACATACTGAGAGAACTGAGGCGAAAACGCCGCGGCTGCCGGGCTGGAGTAAGGCGGAGGACAAAAAATATAAGGTACAGACCCTCCCTTCCATCTGTTGTCATGGGAAATGTACGGTCGATACTGGGAAAGTTAGATGAGCTAGCGGCTATCTCCCGTTATGATAGCACTTACCGGGAGTGCTCTCTCCTTTTGTTTACTGAGACGTGGCTAACTGAACTAGCAGCAGATGCTAACATTGAGCTGGAGGGTTTTCACATGATACGAGCTGACCGAACACCAGAGAGTGGCAAAACTAGGGGCGGTGGAGTGATAATGTATGTTAACAACAACTGGTGCAGACCGGGACATATCACTGTTAAACAACGACACTGCAGCAAAGACATTGAGTTGCTAGCTGTTAGCATGAGGCCTACATATCTCCCGAGAGAACACTCACACGTGATCTGCATTGTTGTTTATGCAAATCCGACGGCGAACGCTGGGACAGCGCGTGACGTCATCCATTCAGTAACCAGCAGGCTGCAGACAGAACACCCAGATGCTCTTCTCCTCATCTCAGGCGATTTCAACCATGTTTCACTGTCTCCCATTCTGCCCACTTTCACCCAGTATGTCACATGCCACACTAGAGACAATAAAACACTGGATTTGTTCTACGCAAACACTAAGGAGGCGTACACCTCATCACAACTCCCCCCACTTGGGAGATCGGATCACAACTTGGTTCATCTCCGACCGGTGTACAAACCCCTAGTGCACAGACAACCTCCGGCCATGCACACTGTGGAGTTATGGTCTGAGGAGACAATGGACACTCTAAAGGACTGTTTTGAAGCCACTGCCTGGAAGCAGCTCTGCGATCCACATGGTGAGGACATCGATGGCCTCATTCACACCTTCACGGGCTACCTCAGCTTCTGTGTGGACAAATCCGTTCCCACCAAGACCATACGGCGTCACTCAAACAACAAACCCTGGATCAACCCTGAGATAAAAACACTTCTGAGAGAGAAGAAGAGGATCTTCCGGTCGGGGAACAGGGAGATGCTGAAGTCCGTACAGAGGGAGCTGAGGAGAAAGATCAGAGAAGGCAAGGACAGCTTCAGGAAGAAGATGGAGGACAAGCTGCAACAGAGCGACATCAGCGGGGTCTGGAGAAACCTCAAAACCATCTCGGGGCTCCAGAATACCTCCCCCCAGGCCACGGGGGGCAGGGAGTGGGCGAACAACCTGAATCTGTTTTTCAATAGATTTGACCAACCGCCCTCCCCCCTGTCTGCACAACAACCACTGCTGCCTCTAAGAAATCAAATCCTGCTACCCACTCCCCACTCCACCGACACCCCCCCCACTCCCAACACACAGCCCCCCATCCTGACCCTGACCAAGACCCAGGTGAGGACGGAGCTGAGGAAGATCAAGGCGAGGAAGGCGTCGGGACCGGACGGCATCAGCGCAAAGCTCCTCAAGTCCTGTGCAGACCAGCTGTGTGGGATTGTGACATATATCTTCAACATGAGCCTGAAACTGGGGAGGGTACCACAGCTGTGGAAAACATCTTGTGTGGTACCTGTACCAAAAACTTCCCACCCCAAAGACCTGAACAGCTTCAGACCGGTGGCCTTGACGTCCCACTTGATGAAGACCCTGGAGAGACTGCTCCTTGCTCATCTCCGCCCCCTGGTGGAACCAGCGATGGATCCACTCCAGTTCGCCTACCAGCATGGCATTGGGGTGGAGGATGCGGTGATCTTCCTCCTTCACCGTTCTCTGTCCCACCTGGAGAAGCCCGGGAATATGGTGAGGATCATGTTCTTTGACTTCTCCAGTGCTTTCAACACCATCCAACCGATGATCCTGAAGGACAAGCTGCTGCGCGCAGGGGTGGACCAGCACCTGTCATCATGGATCCTGGACTACCTCACGAACCGGCCTCAGTTTGTGAGAACCCGGGACTGTGTTTCCGACAAGATCATCAGTAGCACGGGGGCCCCCCAGGGAACGGTGCTGGCTCCCTTCCTGTTCACTCTTTATACTGCGGACTTCTCACACAACACAACACATTGCCATCTACAGAAGTTCTCTGATGACTCTGCGATCGTTGGTCTCATCTCCAGCGGAGATGAAGCTGAGTACAGAGGGCTTATCCAGGACTTTGTGGACTGGTGCCATCGGAACTGCCTCCAGATCAACGCGAGGAAAACTAAGGAGCTGGTGGTGGACTGCCGCAGGCATGGGCAGCCCCTCACAGCACCAGTAAATATACAGGGAACAGACATCGAGATGGTGACATCCTACAAGTACCTGGGTATTCATCTGAACAATAAACTAGACTGGTCACACAATACTGACGCACTCTACAAGAAGGGACAGCGCAGGCTGTTCCTGCTGAGGAGACTCAGGTCTTTTGGTGTACAAGGGGTGCTGCTGAAGTCATTCTATGACACGGTGGTGGCATCAGCCATCACTTTTGGAGTGGTCTGCTGGGGCAGTGGCATTACTGCAGCCGATAGGAAGAGACTGAACAAACTGATTAAGAAAGCTAGCTCTGTCCTGGGGCAACGCCTTGATCCGATGGAGGAGATAGGAGAGAGAAGGACGGTGGCTAAACTGTCATCTCTGCTGGAGTCCAAGTTCCACCCTATGCAGGACATACTGGATGCACTGAGGAGCTCATTTAGCAGCAGACTACATCATCCCAGGTGCACAACCGAGAGGTTTCGTAGGTCCTTCCTACCAACGGCTGTCAGACTGTACAACCTAAGCAGGGCTGCTCGCAGAGATAGCAAAAAGACGTAACAAACTAATAGTTTTTTGAATGCAAAAGATGCAATAGACTTACACAATGGTCCTCTCCGGCATACAACTAGGAACATACCGGTCGCTATGGAGGGTGAGAATATGTATGGGCACATAATCATACCATGTAGGATAACTAAATAGACGGTTATGCTGTTTCATCCCACCTAGCAACAATGCTCTGCACTGTGTGTGTTTATATATTTACATATTTATTCCATCTAGCTACAATGCTCTGCACTGGGTGTGTTTATATTTATATATCTATATATTTATTCCATCTAGCTACAATGCTCCGCACTGTGTTTTTATATATCTACATATTATTCCATCTAGCTACATTGCTCCGCACTGTGTGTGTTTATATACTTGCATATTTATTCCACCTAGCTGCAATGCTCCGTACTGTGGGTGTTTATATATTTACATATTTATTCCATCTAGCTACAATGCTCTGCACTGTGTGTTCATATATTCATATATTTATTCCATCCAGCTACAATGCTCTGCACTGTGTGTCTGTGTGTGTGTGTGTGTGTGTATATATTTTATAGTAATATGTACATATGTATATTAGCTGCTCTTGCTTGCTTGTTTTTTTTTCTTGCCTTCTGATTGTTGCTCTGAGTGTTGCTATCCCTGTGCTGTTGCAATCCTGGAATTTCCCCGTTGTGGGACTAATAAAGGCTTATCTTATCTTATCTTATCTTATGTGGTGTGTTTAAACTCCCACGTTTCTGCAAACTGTCTGAACTCTGCACTTGAAAACTGTGGTCCATTGTCTGACATGAGCTCGTCTGGAATTCCATGTCTGGCAAACATAGATTTAAGAGCTACAATGACATGTTTGCTTGTTGTTTGTGGCAATTTGGCAATTTCAGGATATTTGTGTTATTAGAAAATCACGGAATCGCTCGCATGCCCATGTGGATGCTAAGGCTTCTTTTTCCACTTGTGCATAGCGTTGTTCTGTTGGAGACAGTGACCTTGAAGCGTAGGCGACTGGTCTCCATCCTTCTTCCCACTGCTGCAGGAGAACACCACCTAGACCATAAGAAGAAGCATCAGCCGATACTTTAGTGTCTCTGTTTGGGTCATAAATAGCAAGCACTGGGGGTGAAGAGCATCTTTGAGCATTTTGAATGCTTTAGCTTGGTCTACACCCCAATACCAGCTGTTCTTCTTGGACAAAAGATCTCTCAGAGCTTTGTCTTTCTCTGCTAAATGGGGGATAAACTTTCCCACCTGATTGACCATGCCCAGAAAACTTCTTAGCTCTGTCACGTTTGATGGCTCATTCATCTCTGTGATGGACTCTGTTTTCTTTGGGTCAGGACTTATGCCAGTGTCCGTAATGATGTGGCCAAGGAAAGTCACTTTGGTCTGTGACAGATCACATTTTTCCACATTCAGAGTTATACCTGCTTTTTCCAGTCTTTGCAGGGTGGTATGGAGTCGAGCGTCGTGCTCCTCTTGGTCATGTCCCCATACCAGCACATCATCAACGTGACAGACCACTCCTTCAACTCCTTCGATAACCTCTGACATTTTGCGCTGAAAGTGCTCGGGCGCAGAGCTGATGCCAAAGGGGTGGCGGTTAAAGTGGAACCGCCCGAAGGGTTTTATGAATGTGGTCAGTTTGGCAGATTCCTCCGACAAGGGAATTTGCCAGAAGCCCATGTTGGTGTCCAGTTTGCTGAACACTTTGGCTCCTGCTAGCATCCCAAGACTTTGTTCGACAGAAGGCAGCACAAACTTTTCTCTGCACACATACTCATTTAGTCCGGTAAAATCCACGCACAGTCTCAGCCTCGGACTGTTTTTCTTTGGAACAACGACCATGCCGGCGCACCAGTCTGTAGGTTCCTCCACTCGGGTGATGACTCCAAGCTGTTCCATCCTTTGGAGTTCCTCCTTGACTTTACCCATTAGAGGTGTTGGAATCCTCCTTGGGGTTTTCAATGAGTATGGCACAGCATCTGATTTGAGTTTTATGTGGTAGGGCTACTGCACTTCACCCAGACCGCTGCACAGTTTGGGGTAGGATGTTTTCAGAGTGTCCATTGAAATAACATCAACTCGCACAAGAAGGCCTAGAGCTATGATGGCAGGAAGGCCTAACAGTGGCGTGCTGAGATTTTTGACAATGTAGACCTTTTCTGTTGTCTGTTTTGTCCCATAGTTGAGCTGAAGCTTTGTGAAACCTGCGACCTCCAGTGGTTTCCTTCCAGGACCCAACAATGGTTTCTCCGGCTGCTGGAGAACAGGCATTTTTGCTCTTGGAAATATTTGTTCCAAGTCTGACTCCGCTATTGCAGTGACATCGGCTCCAGTGTCGAGTTTGAAAGACATTTTAGTGTCCCTCACCAGAATATCAGCTGTCCATACCTGGTGGCCTGTTGTGACTGAGCTGAGGAAAAAAACTTCGCTCCTCTTCCTCCTCAATACTTTGGACATTCTTACTTTGCCTGCAGACCCGTTGGTAGTGGCCTTTCTTTCCACATGCATGACATTTGGCATCATTTGCAGGGCACTTGTATTTAGGGTGAGGAGAGCCACCACATTTATAGCACCATGCGTTTGGTGTACTTTTGCTTTTACTTTTAGACAGCTGGCGTGCGTTCACTGTTTCGCTTTTGAACTTAAACTTTGTCTTGTCGTATTTGGCTTTAGTAACTCTATCCACAGAGTTCGCATTCATCTGCATCACGTTTCCTTCATTCCTCAAAGTTGTTTGTTGCTTTTTGATCTCTTCTGATTGCCTTGCCATATTTACGGCTTTCTCCAAGTCCAAGTCTTTTTCCATTTGCATGCGCTCTGACAGCCTTGTGTCGGCCAAGCCCACTACTATTCTGTCTCTTATGAGCTCATCGTGAAGCTGACCGTAGTTGCAGTGCTCCGCTAATGCATGCAGGGCCATTACAAATGCGTCTACGGTTTCATTTGGCTCTTGTTTGCGCATATTGAAACGTGCACGTTCATAAACAACATTTTTCTTTACAATGAAAAAGCTGTGGAAGCCGTCTCTCACTTTGCTGTATTCGAGCTGCTCTGCTTCGGTTAACTTTAAGCCTCTCAGGACATCATCTGCTTCATCTCCCATGCAGTATATTAATGTATTGACTTGATTTTCATTTGAACTTGAAGACAAATTGCTTGCCTGGCGAAATCTTTCGAAGCGCCGAATCCACTTGGTCCATTCATGTGGTTTGGAGAAATCAAAGGGCTCCGGTGGCTGAATGCTAAACGTGGCGCTGGGCGTGCTAGCCGCGATGCTAACTCCTGCTCTCACCTGTTCATCATCTCTATCTTCGGGCATCTTAGCTCACCTCTCTCCCTCTTCCCACTAGAATGACTTTTAGTGTCTGTCTTCACAGCTACGTAGCACTTCTGACACCATGTCGTGTTCTTTAGTTGAACATAATAACGTGGGACAACTGCGTGCTGTTGAACATGAACTTTACTTGGCGCTTGCATGAGAAAAAGAGACAGCGCATATATAATTACGTCACGACGTCAGGTGCGTGACCAAAGATCACTAGTTACAGACAAGATAATACTGTCATTTGTTTACACCACAAAGTCTGCCACCAAAGTTATCTTTGTATCTCAGAGCAGCGAGGACAGGTGAACACTAGCATTCGCCAGCAGTTCTAACAGTCACGGATTATTAGCGAACGGCCGCCCCCACAAACCCCAACAGAGCCCCTTGAATAGAAATATTGACCAGCACTTGCCACTCCATGAGATATGGAGGTAATGGTGCCAGTGAAAAATTTCTGTAAAACTGTTAAGACTTTTCTCAGTCACAAACAAATGTAAGGAATATTGTATGAAATTCTACGCTTGAAACACCAAAGAGCTCCAATCTGACCTGACCTATTACTCCTGAGCTTGAACTAATGCATCATTGGCTGACAGGGGTGTGGTTTTAGTGGCCAATAGGATATGACCATTCCCTGGAGTACAATAAGGACAGAAACATACGTGAATGAGTGGCTAAACTGCTAACTTCTGCTAGCAGCCTCAGATCCCAGTTTGAGAAAATAAAACTAAGCTAAAATAACCTCTAAGAGAGAAATATATGGTCAAGCTTTGTTAAATGAATAAGGATTCCAGTGGGAATAAATAGAATTTATTGAGAAAAAAAAAAAAAGCTCAAAACCGACCGACAGTTAAGCTAACGCCACTTCCCTGCTGAAGTGAGCTATATCCAGTTCCAGTGACTGCCTCTGACCACCAGGCACGCTAATGCTAATGGTTCAATATAGCATCAAGGTGAAAATATAACAAAATAAGCCAGAATGATGCGAGCTATATTATTAATTGTCTATTAGGGAAACAGAAATGTCTATAAGGGTGACGGTAATCTGCAGAAAATAACATACAGTGCATCTGGAAAGTATTCACAGCGCTTCACTTTTTCCACAGTTTGTTATGTTGCAGCCTTATTCCAAAAGGGATTAAATTAATTTTTTTTCCTCAAAATTCTGCAAACAATACCCCATAATGACAATGTGAAAAAACTTTTGAGATTTTTGCAAATTTATTAAAAATAAAACAACTAAGAAATCACATGTACATAAGTATTCACAGCCTTTGCCATGAAGCTCAAAACTGAGTTCAGGTGCATTCTGTTTCCACTGATCACCCTTGAGATGTTTCTATAGCTTAATTGGCATGAATGCCAGGTGTTATGTTTGGAGGAAACCAGGCACCGCTGATAACCACACCAAAGGTGGTGGCAGCATCATGCTGTAGGGATGTTTTTTAGCAGCAGGAACTGGGAGACTAGTCAGGATAGAGGGAAAGATGAATGCAGCAATGTACAGAGACATCCTGGATGAAAAGCTGCTCTAGAGCGCTCTTGACCTCAGACTGGGGTGATGGTTCATCTTTCAGCAGGACAACGACCCCAAGTACACAGCCAAGATATGAAAGGATTGACTTAAGCACAACTCTGCGAATGTCCTTGAGTGGCCCAGCCAGAGGCCAGACTTGAATCCAATTGCACATCTCTGGAGAGATCTGAAAATGGCTGTGGCCCGACGCTTCCCATCCATCCTGATGGAGCTTGAGAGGTGCTGCAAAGAGGAATGGGTGAAACTGCCCAAAGATAGGTGTGCCAAGCTTGTGGCATCATATTCAAAAAGACTTGAGGCTGTAAATGCTGCCAAAGGTGCATCAACAAAGTGTTGAGCAAAGGCTGTGAATACTTATGTACATGTGATTTATTACTTTTTTATGATTAATAAATTTGCAGAAATTTCAAAAAAACTTTTCACATCGTCATTATGGGGTGTTGTGTGTAGAATTTTGAGGAAAAAAATGAATTTAATCCCCTTTGGAATAAGGCTGTAACATAACAAAATGTGGAAACGGTGAAGTGCCGTGAATACTTTCCGGATGCACTGTAAATCGTAGTAGTAGTAGATTAGTTTATTTGACAGGGACAGTGCAATAAACATAGACAATTAATCAAAGACAATCAATCTGATGTGTTGCACATAGAGTGTATAGCTATTAGCTAATTTGCAACTCTTGTCCCTGGATGGGCTTTAGAACGTGCTTGGTGCGAGCTTCCGAGGCTAGTACCACTGTTAAGGACTAATACCTTTAGCTGCCCGTCCATCTACATAACAGACAGCTAAGCTGGCTAATAACAGAGCCGGGGGTGAGTTTCAAGGATGGTGCTGGGCTGGGTTTACCATTTCTTAACATACAAGAAAATCCCTGGAAGAGCCAAAACTGTTTCTTGGAGAGACAAGAGCACTCTGAGCCAAGTGCAATATCTCCCGCCCCCATTTTCTTTGAAGCTCCCGATACGTTACTGAAGGAGAGCAGTTCTCAGCTGTTCCATGTAAATACTGGAGCAGAACCAAATGGTGGTAAGCCTATCATCCATGAATATGTAACAAAAATAGTTGCATACAGCCCATAGCTGTAGGTCAGAATTCATGTGTAGCAAGTTTAGTGACCCTAGAGAGCTTTACATGTTCTATAGTAAAAGGGCAAAGGGAATGCTACCCTTGACCTTTGACCTTTTGAGCCCAAACCCATAGTCAAAGGTCATGGTCTCAGGGTGAACCTGTGTACCTAGTTTGGTGACCCTAGTTTTTTTCCTTTGTTGTTGAGATATACTGTAGGTTCCATGCCATTTTGATGCTGACCTTTGACCTTGCAATTAAAAAAAAAACCCAAAAACCCACAGTCGCACTTCAAGGTCACGGGTTGAACCTGTGTACCAAGTTTGGTGGCCCTAGCTTTATTTGTTCTATAGTAATAGTGCAAATGGAATGTTAACTGTGGCCTTTGACCCCAAACCCATAGTCAGCTGAGGGTGCAAGCCATCCAAAATTTGTATTAGAAACAACTTTTGACATCAAGTTGAAAAGCTTACATCATTTGTTTTAGTAGTTACCATGTTTACAGTATTTAGGGAAAAACTGACTTCTGACCTTGACCTCAAGGTCGATAATTCCTGCAAAAATCATCTTATCACAGCCAAATTGCAATATGTGTATCATCAGTGTATATCAAACCCTGATACCATATTTCAAAACATTTGGATCAAAAATGTAGTAGGAGTTGATTTCATAAGACAGTTACTGTCTATTAACGGAGGTGAAAAAGGAGATCATAAGTCAGGGGCTACAATTTTCGCAAGAATAATCCGATTGGAGCCAAATTGCAATATGTACATCATCAGTGTATATCAAACACTGGTACCAAGTTTCAAATCAATCAGAACAAAGTTGTAGGAGCAGCTGATTTCCGAAAGTGGGACAGACAGATGGACGGATTGCCTCATTACATAATCCCCTTTGGTCTTTAACTGGCGGGGGATAAAAAAAATGAAATAAAGGATGTGTTTGTTTTAGAAGTGAGTGTTTTGACATTTTTTTGATAATCACGTGACCAATACACAGATTGTGAATTCACGTGACCAATTTCACACGATTAAAACCTACAAACACACCATTTTTCAGTCAAAGAACCCTTTAAGATATTTATCATTTCAGTGAGTACATGAAAAAACATAAGCGATACCTGAGCACTTTCTTGTTGAAGCACAGATACAGTCCGACACATTCGGCACGGCATTCTTCATAAGAGGAAGCAATTGTAGTGAATTTACTGTCCCATGTCTCAAAGTCTCGATACCAGCTGGACACCTGAAAGACACTCACCCATTCATTTAACTCGCTGTGGTGTTATTCTAAGACCAGAACACAGGGCGGAAACACACAAAAAACACACTCACCACTTCTCCAGTCTCTGGGTTGACCACCTTGGTCTGGTCAAAGTTGAATGTGCCCTTCTCATCCTGATGAAAACAAGAAGGTGATTGAGCACATACACCACCTAGAAGACAATTTTTTTCTATGTAATATTAGCCAGTTGAAATTTTAACAACGTCAAAATCCTTAAATTATATCTTTAAATATTTTAAGGATATCAAAGGAAGTAAATTGACTAATGGGAGCTTAGACTAGGAATATTTTAAACTTACCTGGACAAACAGCTTTCCACTTCCATGACCCAAAAGCTCGTGAAGTCCAACTTGCACCTCAAAGGAGGGCCCCTTCCACTTGATAAACAAATCCTAAAAACACCGGCAAACATAATTATGTGAGTGGGTGAGACAGAGAAGAGTTGGTATGTTAGAGAAGACGCTGCTCATCTAACCTTGTCCTCCTCTTTTAGGAAGGTGAGTTTTTCTTTCTTTGTGGCATAGGCTACAGCCAGCACATTGCCTAGTGACACATTTTTAAAGCCCTCTGACTGTCGGATGTCATCATCTGCAAAGAAACACAGGCATTTTTTTTAACTACTTTTTTTCTCCACTTGAGTGAATTTCAAACCGCCCGACACCATGAGACACTTATAATTGTACATACAGTTGGGGATGTTAATGCCAGCTGGTATTCCACTTCCAGCGAAGGTGAGAACATCCAGTGAGGTGAAGTCCGGTGTAAGGAAGGTGTCTTTCTCAAACTCCTGGGGCCACGGCAACTCGGGGAGCAAATCTTCTGCTGAACTCACCAGCTTGGTGAAACGCTCACTCATCGCCTTGTTCACAAAGGCAACAAAACCTATAAAAGATGAAGATTGAAGTGAGAAGTTTGACAACTAAAGACAGTTTCTAACAAATCTGGAACAAGAGGTGAACAAGATGAACGATAAAAAGATAATTTTCCACATAATTAAAGTTGTCA
This sequence comes from Pholidichthys leucotaenia, assembly GCA_020510985.1. NCBI lineage: Eukaryota > Metazoa > Chordata > Actinopteri > Cichliformes > Pholidichthyidae > Pholidichthys > Pholidichthys leucotaenia. Next base: position 387,623,280 of record CM035844.1, on the reverse strand, counting down.
GCTGTCGTATAATAAAAGAGTAATCTTTAGTTTTTGTGAAATTGCTAAGTGGACTACATCCCCTTGGTAAATGGTGTTCAGTTATATAGCACTTTTACTCATCTCTAGATAACCAAAGCATTTTATAGATCCTGCTATCCACCCATTCACACACTGATGGCGGCAGAGCTGCCATGCACCGGCGCTGGCCTGACCCACCAGGAGCAACTGGGGGTTCAGTGTCTTGATCAAGGACACTTCGACATGCAGACTGCAGACAGAGCGGGAATCAAACCCCTGACCCTCCGATCAGTGGTCGGCCACACTACACCTGCACCACAGCCACTTGTCTTGGACTATACACGTCACCAAACAATTACAGCGGCTTCCCTCTCAAAGCTCACCTCCTGTTTTCTGACCGATGGAAGAAGGATCCAAAGAGGAGAACAACAACACAAGTGTATTGTATTGTATTTTGAAAGCTGGAGCCGATCCAGGACCATTTACTTTCTCCTGGGCGCAATTTGAAAATGATGACGTAACTTACATAAGTCTGAGTTTGTAGTCTTTCAATTTACGCAAGTATTTTCACAATCTTATACCTTAACAGTTAGACAACAACCTACACCATTATTTACATGAAAAATTATCTTTTAAATCGACAAACACGTGTAACTTGTGGCAAAATTTGATGAGGATCTAAAGATAATTTCTCTCTTGCCATTCACTAGAATGGAGATTTTTTCCTATTCAAGGTCCCATATGCAGAAGTAGTGGGGCCGTGACTTAGGGTCTCTGAGGTTGCCCTCAGTTCAGTGTGGAGGAAATTTAAATGCTGGACAAGAAAACCTGCCTACTGTTGTTTTAAGATGAGCCAGCTGCTGAGACAAACCAGTTACCGCTGCAAACACCACCTTATGGAGTCACCTGACAGCATCAATTTTATTTTAATACCTTAATTGGCCCATATTAATCGAAAAAGTTAACATTAATATTCCCAGCCATACATGTATGTATTTAATAAAACTTTTTGCATTGTATATCATTTCTTTGTTGTATTCCCTTCTTTGGATGTTTGGCCACACCATACTGTATCATTTGTCTTTTCTTGTAAATCTGCAAACTTTTTACAAAATTTTTGTTTTTTTCTCTGACACTTATTCCCAGCAAATGTGCACCTATCATCACTCTGTATAATTCAAGAAATCTCTGTCTGTGTGTCACAATCATAGGACTTTGTGTTGCCATGGTAACCATGTCAAAGATCAAAGGCAACACTCATGATCATAGGACTAGCTATGACATCATCAAAGATCAAGGGCCTTGCTATGACATCAAAGATCAAAGGCAAGCATCACTCACGATCATAGGACTCGCCATCTTCTTCTTCTTTTAGGTTTGATTGGCGGTTGGCAACCAGCCTACAGGTGCATTACCGCCACACACTTCACTCTACATCATCACTCCATCTGGTCAAGAACTGTAGTCCTTACAAATTCATCACTCTATATCACTCCATCACGCATCACTCTATATATAATTCAAGAAATCTCTGTCTAGGACTCGCTATGACATCATCATAGATCAAAGGCAGGCATCACTGGACTTGCTATGACATCAAAGATCAAAGGCAGGCATCATTGAACGAGTGGTGACGTGCTTGCTTACACCTGCTTTCTATAGGCATGCAGAAATACTTGCTTATACTTGGTTTCTGTGGGCACGCACAGGTATGCACTAGTTTTCATAAATTTGTGACTTTCTTCCCATAACCTTGTAACCTTGCAATGTTTTACCTTAAAAAAAAAACAACTATCAAATTTTTACCCTTTTTCTCTTTCAATTTTCTTTTTTAAAATTTGGAATAAAATATATTTGCAAGAATAAGTTTAAAAAAAAAACCAACTGTAATTACCAGAAGATTTTTCCCGATTTGCCTCTATGATTTAATGGTCTGCTAACATCAACTCCTCCAACTAGTTAAATTTACAATTATTTGTTTTTTGTTATAGTTTCAAGCAGGTCACTACTCATCAATTTAACATTTACCTTCAAATTCTCCTCTGGAGCCAAACGGGTCTCTGTAGCTCTCTATGAAGCCAATATAACTGAGGGAAGATGAAACAGGGGTGGGGGATGGTGCAGTTAAATCAGTATTTAATAAAAGAAAAAAAACACATTGAACACCCAGTGCAAAGGTCATAATGAACCTTTATAAGGAAGTTAACAAGTTACCTTATCCATCACAGACATGTAGATCACCCAAATGTCTCCTGAGCCAGCGGACGGTGCCACTACTTATAGTGGGAGGCAGTACAACAGGGACCAGCTGTTAGCACTTAACCGGCCCGCGATGCTAACGCAAAAACTTGACATACTGGGAGAAATAAGACAGAAACGGCATGGATGTCGAGCTGGAGTAAGACGGTGGGCGAGGAATATAAGGTACAGACCTGTCCTCCCATCTGTTATTATGGGGAACGTCCGATCGCTACTCAATAAGACTGACGAGCTAGCGGCTATCTCCTGCTACGAAAGCGACTTCAGAGAGATTAGCATGATGTTGTTTACTGAGACGAGGCTAACAGAACTAGCAACAGATGCTAACAACGAACTGGAGGGTTTTGTGGGGGAAATTTTTTGCCTAAGCCTTAATCTGATGAGTAACTAGGGATCATATGTTTTATAAGTGTGTCACAATATATGAACTGTTCTTATATCCATATATGAACTCTTTTATAATGCCTATTGTAACCTATAAGGGTATAAGCTACATTAACAAGCTGTTTGATATGTCTGTTATGTTTTGTGCTCCAGCATGAAGTTTAATGTCACATTGACCTGCTAAGGTTTGCATGCTCTCACTCCCCCCTCCTTTCTCTTCCCTCCTCTGGCTTATCATCCCAAAGACTTTTTCTTTTTTTTTTTTACTGATGGTCATATAAAGTAACCTATTTTACTCTGAGGGGAGAGAGCTGAATTCTCCTGTTCTCCATTTTTCCTCTTATTGCTGACAGCAATAAAAGACTATTAACTCACAGATCTGTCTGATTACTTACCCCAGGACCTTTAAAGGCCAAATGTCACGTAACAGGGTACTTTAAATATCTTGAAACTAGATATAAAAGGGAACCGATCCGTTCGGGTCTTGGTGCATATGCTTCAGTAACAACGGAATATTCGTTAATTTAAAACTGCCGCGCTTGGCCTGACACGGCCCCTGGAATCGCCTGGGGAAGAAGGCGGAAGTGACAAAATCGATTGTACCCTAGTTTGATGCTTGGGGTATTTCAATTGATTGTTTATATGGAGACTGGAAGGTTGAAGTGAGCAACAAGAAAGAAAAAATTGGATATTTCACCCATACCTTAAAACGGGACTATCAGGGACAGCTGGGTAATAAGGGACACTTCTCTGGGAAATGTTTTCATACCTGTCAAGTGAGACGTTTTCGCCGTACTTCAACACCGTAAAAAGCGGCTATAAGGGACGGCGGAGCAACAAGGGACACCTCTCTGGGAAATGCCCCAAATGCAACTCGTGTTGTTATTGTCAAATATTTTAAGGATTCATGGATATTTGACAATAACAACACAACTCAGCGTCCGGCGCAAAATAAAAAAAAAGGCAGAATTCTGTATTTGTCAGGCGATCTCTCTCTGTTCCGCAACCGCTGCACAGCTGAACGTGTTAAACCATTGTCCTAATGACCTCTCATTGTAGTGAGAATAGCTCACGCTGAGCGATCTGCCCGCCCCGACAATCAGACTAATGATTGACTCCACACTTCTCATTGTAGTGATAATAGCTCCCGCTGAGCCATCTGCCCGCCGCGGCCATCAGACTGATTGAGTCCACACTGTAGTGCGAATAGCTCAGGCTGAGCCATCTGCCAGCACCAGCTGTGGGGGATCATACACAGGATGTGCTTCTCAACACACTCAATTTTTTTTTCCCGTATATTTTTCTTTTGGGCGTACAGAAATGGCAATACGCCCATTTTTGCTAAAATTGCATTTTCCCCGTATTTTCCTTAAAATATTTGACAATAACAACACGAACTACATTTAAAACATTTCCCAGAAAAGTGTCCCCCACCACTCCGCCGTCCCCCACAGCCGCGCTTGGCACCAAAATACGGCGAAAATGTCTCACTTGACAGGTATGCGCCTCCATTTTCATATTGATCTGGTCAATTTGGACAGCAGCGGCTCTCCTCCACTGTAATAATAATGGCTTCCGAAAAATCAATATTTATGGGGCGCCCTCGACAGACCCCCTTCGGCTTCGCAATTCTGGAGGCGATTAATGTCCAGTTCAATGACATTTTCCACTGGTTCTGCTCTCTGGTCATCGTCGGAACTGTTGTCATCAGACAAAGCATCTGATTCCGTCTCGGACGGCTCGAACCTGTAAGGTTCAATGCCTCTGTCACTGTCTGAACCACTGACAAAAAAAAAGACAAAAAAAAAAGACAAAACTAAACTAATTTGTTCACAATCGCTGTCACTTTCCGTCATGATTGTCCAATGTTGATAAGTGTGAATGTGGATAGGCAGGGCAGCCAGGGTACAACTGGTGATGTCAAAAACATGGGCGTGGTCTGGACTGGCTGTCACAAGCCAGCAAGCAAGGTGGGGCCTTCACCTGGTGTATTTTGTGCAATTATGTAAATACAGGTGGGTGATATGGTCTCCGGTATGAATATTTGGTTTAAGCTATGTGTATTTTATCTAAATTCGTTGTCATTTAGAAAAAAAATTACGTGACATTTGGCCTTTAAAGTGTTTAGATAAAATTTGGTTGCATCAGTGGTGTCAGAAGGTGGGATAATTAATCACCGATTTCCAGCGGCTGACGTGGATTGATCACCCGAACGCAGTTCGGCTCTTTCCGCCTTTCAGGCGATGTGAGCGCGTTGCCTGACAGGAATCGTTACACATTATCCCAAAGAACCGTCTTGGAAGCCTCCAAAAGAAAAATTTTTTAGTAAGTAATATTTTATTACTTTTCTTTTTTTAAATTTGTAAGAGTGATCAGTCATGCATTCCACCTAATTAGACCAATATCTGTGTACAGATAGTGGGTTAGAGTCCCACTACAGACAGTATACAGTACCTGTGATAAACCGGTTTGGGGATATAGTCTGAGACACAGTGAGACACACTGGCGGTAACCAGTGGTCAATAATAGAACGCGTCATACTGGGCACTTAAGACATTTCGTGACAGTTGACGGTTGTATTGGCGATCCACATGGTGAGGACATCGATGGCCTCACTCACACCATCACAGACTACATCAGCTTCTGTGTGGACAACACCGTACCCACCAAGACCATACGGTGTTGCTCGAACAACAAACTCTGGATCAACCCTGAGATAAAAACACTTCTGAGAGCGACAGGGATGGTAACAGGAAATTCTGATTTCAGCTGAAATCTAATTTGGTTGATTGACTTATGGGGGGGGGGCAGGGGGGCACAGCCCCCCTGAAGCTGAGAGGTTTTCAGTAAAACAGAAGTAATTTAGACTGAAAAAAATGATTAAAAAAATGAAATACTAGATTTAGATAAATCGTTAAATTTAATGAAAAGTTAACTTACTTTTTCTTCAATGTTGTCTCACTGTCTTTAGTCCAACATATTTAACAGTTCTATAAGAGTTTATTACACTATTTACACTGGTCACCAAGTCACTTCTAAGGTAGTCGGCATGTTTCTTCACTTTTGATGCGTGGTCTGACAGCGCCAAACATCCACGCGATCCATAGTTAATCAAGTCTTTACAATACACACAAAAAGCTTTTCCGGCCATGTCTGGTTTCTTCAGAAATTGTCCGAGTGTTTCTGTTACCTCGTCGAACTTTGAGCCAATTTTCACCTTTACCGTCACTTTTCTCTCAAGCCAATTCCATTGGAACTTATTTTTGACACTTTTGTCTATTTCTAGCACTGATGACTCCTGATCCTTCGATAAAAATCTCATAATTCCGCTGAAAACGATACCGAAAGCATTCCAACACAAACACGCCGCCATGAATTTTTGACAAAGCATACAACAAGCCATTTGATTGGTCCAATCGTTTGCAACTATCCAATCGCAGGGCCGTTTACAATACAGCAGTAGCTTGAGTACAAAACATTCGGGTTATCGCGGGAGACTTGACCTGGGGAAGCACCGAGCGCTTATGTAATCGTGTTGATTTTCGCTAAAATCGGTAACAATAAGGTACCTTACCCCCCCTAAAATTTTCACAACGGATTTAGACGATTCACAGAAATGATCAATTTGAAAATAAATCGGCGGAAATCCGCGGATCGGCGGAAAATTGCCATCCCTGGAGAGAAGAAGAGGATCTTCAGGTCGGGGAACAGGGAGATGCTGAAGTCTGTACAGAGGGAGCTGAGGAGGAAGATCAGAGAAGGCAAGGACAGCTTCAGGAAGAAGATGGAGGACAAGCTGCAACAGAGCAACATCAGCGGGGTCTGGAGAAACCTTAAAACCATCTCTGGGCTCCAGAATACCTCCCCCCAGGCCACGGGGGGCAGGGAGTGGGCAAACAATCTGAACCTGTTTTTTAATAGGTTTGACCAACCACCCTCCCCCCTGACTGCACAACAACCACTGCTGCCTATAAAGACATCGAGTCCTGCTGCCCACACCCCACTCCACCAACACCCCCCCACTCCCAGCACACACACCCCAACATGACCCTCACTAAGACCCAGGTCAGGACGGAGCTGAGGACGATCAAGGCAAGGAAGGCTTCGGGACCGGATGGCATCAGCGCAAAGCTCCTCAAGTCCTGTGCAGACCAGCTGTGTGGGATTGTGGAGCACATCTTCAACCTGAGCCTGAAGCTGGGGAGGGTACCACAGTTGTGGAAAACATCTTGTGTGGTACCTGTACCAAAGACTTCCCACCCCAAAGACCTGAACAGCTACAGACCAGTGGCCCTGACGTCTCACATGATGAAGACCCTGGAGAGACTGCTCCTTGCTCACCTCTGCCCCCTGGTGGGACCAGCGATAGATCCACTCCAGTTCGCCTACCAGCATGGCTTTGGGGTGGAGGATGCAGTGATCTTCCTCCTTCACCATTCTCTGTCCCACCTGGAGAAGCCCGGGAATTAGGTGAGGATCATGTTCTTTGACTTCTCCAGTGTTTTCAACACCATCCAACCGATGATCCTGAAGGACAAGCTGCTGTGCGCAGGGGTGGACCAGCACCTGTCATCATGGATCCTGGACTACCTCACTAACCAGCCACAGTTTGTGAGAACCCGGGACTGTGTGTCCGACACGATCATCGGTAGCACGGGGGCCCCCCAGGGAACGGTTTTGGCTCCCTTCCTGTTCACCCTTTATACTGCGGACTTCTCACACAACACAACACACTGCCATCTACACAAGTTGTCTGATGACTCTGCGGTCGTCGGCCTCATCTCCAACAGAGATGAAGCTGAGTACAGAGGACTTATCCAGGACTTTGTGGACTGGTGCCATCGGAACTGCCTCCAGATCAACGTGAGAAAACCTAAGGAGCTGGTGGTGGACTGCCGCAGGCAAGGACAACCCCTCACAGCACCAGTAAACATCCAGGGAACAGACATTGAGATGGTGACATCCTACAAGTACCTGGGTGTTCATCTGAACAATAAACTAGACTGGTCACACAATACCGACGCACTCTACAAGAAGGGACAGTGCAGGCTGTTCCTACTGAAGAGACTCAGGTCTTTTGGTGTACAAGGGGCGCTGCTGAAGACATTCTACGACACGGTGGTGGCATCAGCCATCACTTTTGGAGTGGTCTGCTGGGGCAGTGGCATTACAGCAGCCGATAGGAAGAGACTGAACAAAATGATCAAGAAAGCTAGCTCTGTCCTGGGGCAACGCCTTGACCCAGTGGAGGAGATAGGAGAGAGAAGGATGGTGGCTAAACTGTCATCTCTGCTGGAGTCCGAGTCCCACCCTATGCAGGACATACTGAACGCACTGAGGAATCTCATTTAACAGCAGACTACATCATCCTAGGTGCGCAACCGAGAGGTTTCGCAGGTCCTTCCTACCAACGGCTGTCAGACTGTATAACCTAAGCAGGGCTGCTCGCAGAGACAGCAAAATAATGTGACGACCTAATAGTATTGAATGCAAAAGATGCAATAGACTTATACAATGGTCCCCTCCAGTATACAACTAGGACAATATCAGTTGCTACGGAGGGTGACAATATGTATGGGTACATATTCATATTATGTAGGATAACTAAGTAGACGGTTATGCTGTTTATTTCATCTAGCTACAATGCTCCGCACTGTGTGTATATATATTTATGTGTACATATGTATATTCGCTGCTCTTGTTTTTCTTGTCTTCTTGATTGTTGCTCTGAGTGTTGCTATCCCTGTGCTGTTGCAATCCTGGAATTTCCCCATTGTGGGACTAATAAAGGCATATCTTATCTTATCTTATTGGTCAATAATGGGGTCTTGTAAATCATAACCCAAATGGTGCCTCTCCGGCGTGAGTGGACCAAAGGTGAAATACATGACTGATAAGTACGGTCCTGGAAGTATTGAATTTCCGCAAAAATGGATCTGTGAGGATTGATTCCCTGGGGGCGGGGGGGGGGGTTCACTTTCTGTAGAAATTATTACTACTTTGAGGAATAAAAATAAATGGTGAAATCCACAGGGTACAAATAAGGAAAAAGCAGAGTCAGAAGGACAGAGAAAAGCTGACAGTTACAGTTAGAAAAGGGCGCGGTCGAGATGTGGCTCACTGAGGCAAAGGCACGTAGGGATAAGCAAGAACAGAATAGAAAGGAGAATGAACGGAAGAGAAAGGATAGAGAAAACACACAAATTACACAAAAACAATTTTTACACTCTGCTGGGGACCCTAACTTCCCTCCACCTTATGAACGTGAACGACCCATTCCACCTCAACCCCATCCTACTAATCCTGTCACTGTGGCATTATACCCAGCACTACTTGACCCATATGCTCTCACACCAGAAGATGACAGCTTTAGAAGGGGGCCAGCACATCAAGATGCCCAAGAGGACCCAGCACTGCAGGAAGGGGTGGACGAGAGGCTGCAAGGAGCGATAGGAGGGGTTGCTGCCCAACTGCTGACTGACCAGAAACCCCCATCTCAGCACAAAGTGGTCACGCGCACAGAACCTCCAGTTTTGCATGATCGAACACCAAAGCAAGAACATGACCAACCTCCGGACACCAACATGCCTATGGTGGAGGTGGCAGGGGATGGAGGTCCACACTTGGTGTTTAGCCCGTGGGCTCCTGAAGACATTCCTAAGTTCGCAGCTACACTGCCACAGCTGGAGAACGACCCTGCGTACTTCTGTGAACAATTGTGGGCATTCTGTGAGACCTACTGCCCCACCTTCTCTGAGTTGCGAAGAATCATGGCTCAGAAGTACACACTCACCAATATGGCCAAGCTGATGCCAGCCTTTGCTGCGGATGTGCGTCCTGACAATTATGTCTGGGGGGACGCTGCCTCAAACAACAATCAGGACTACAAGAACGCGATAAAGGCACTTGTGTGGCTAATTGAGGATCAATGCCGTAAGACCTCAGACTTCTCCAAGGTGGCTCAGTGCAAGCAGAATGATGACGAAGCACCAGGAGACTACTTCCACAGGCTGTGCAAGGTCTTTAATGGTACTGTGGGCATCCCTCCCCCATCTGCCCCGAATGACTATATGAAGGATACGGGACCATATGGCACACATCTTAATATGTGGTTCATGGCAGGATTGCACCCTCACCTTGCGGCAGATATAAAGATGACCTGCCTCGGCTGGGAAGAGGAAAATTGTGAGACTGTCTTCCGCCATGCCAACCATCACCACCGTAAACATGAATCAACCACGAAGAAGAAGACAAAAAGCAAGGAGGACAATCTGGAAAAGGCCCTGCTCAAGAAGGCGCAGTGGGTCCCCACTCCGACACAGCCACACCCAGGTTCCTCTGCTGGTCCTAACCAGCGTCGCTACTGTGGCCAAGAAGGACAGTGGATAATACAGTGCCCACAGCTGTCAACCTGCAGCTACTGCAAGCAAGCTGGATACTGGGCTACAGCATGCCCAGCAAGACCATGATCTGGACCCCGTGGAAAGGGGAGGGGCAGAGGTAGCTTCCAGCAAGGCAACCGTGCATCCTGGCCCCGACAAAACCCTGGCCAGCCACCACACCCTTTCCCCCAACCCCCACCACCTCAACCCCAACCGCCTCAGCAGTGACACCAGGTGGATAAGACTGGACAATCTCTCTTTACTCTCACCCCCAGTAGACGCCGTACATGTGCTTACCAATAAAAATCACGCTGCAGCCACACACACATCTCATACTGAATAAAGCTCAGCAGACTGAGTTGGTGGACGACATCAAAAGAGCGCTGGACTTCTTGGCCGAAGAGATTTCTGTTGTTAAGCTGCAGCAAAAAAACATTCTGGACCTGATCGAGGAGGTGAAAGCGCTGCGGATCCAGAACGCCGAGAAGGACAAGAGGCTGGTGTATCTGGAGAGCAGAGTGTCGGAACTGGAGCAGAACACCAGGGTGAACGACGTGATCATCACGGGGCTCCACATTAAACCCCGATCGTACGCGCGAGCGGTGGCCGCAGACAGCGGAGGGAGGCTCGACGCGCTGGAAGATGAATCCACGGAACAACAAGTGGCGGCCTTAATGCAGTCCAAAGGAATCCAGCTGGACTGTAACACCATAGAGACCTGCCACCCTCTGCCCAGGAAAAACGGCGACAAACCGGCTGTGATCATGAGGTTTGTCAACAGAAATCACAAGACTGCACTGTTAAAACAAGGTAGGAAACTGAAAGGAACGAACATTTACATAAACGAGCACCTTACAAAAGAAAACGCAGAAATAGCCAGAAAAGCAAGATACCTGAGAAAGCAGAAAAAGATTCAAAACACCTGGACATCAAACTGTAAAATATGCATCAAATTAAACGGATCACCTGAAGAAGCCAAGGTCATTAACATCCATAATATTATGGAACTGGACAAATATCAATGAATATTATGAACTGGAGTCACAGCAACAAGAGACAATTGTAGGACACTGAAGGGATATACTCATCTGCTACAAGACATTTAACAACATGAAACAAAAGATCAACAAACAGGAACAACAGGAACTGAAAGTTTTTGAATATACGGATCACAACCCACAGGATGTAGAATATAACATAGACCCTGATAATAATTTATTTAGCTCCATCAATAATAACTGTAGTTACTACACGGATGAACAGTTTAACACAATGGTCACATCTGATTTCAATATTTCTATGATCCACTTCAACAGCAGAAGTCAGAAGTCTCTATGCCAACTTTAATAACATTAAAGATTATTTACATAAGTTTAAAGAGCCATTCAATATTGTGGCAATATCAGAGACGTGGCTCAGTGAAGAGAAAGGAGTGGATTTTACCATGGATGGCTATGAATTAAATTATATAAGTAGAAAAGTGAAAAAAGGAGGAGGAGTTGCAATTTATGTTGACAAGAGCTTGAAATACAAGGCTGCTGAAAATCTGTCAGTAACTGTGGATGATTTATTTGAATGTATTACAATAGAAATCTGTCTGGACAATGTGAAGAATATAGTAGTGAGCTGTGTATATAGAACACCTGGATCAAACATTGACTTATTTAAGGACTGGATGGAAAAAATGTATGCAAAACTAACTCATAAAGTTATGTTCATCTGTGGGGATTTCAATATAGATCTGATGAATTCAAAACAACATAGTCTGACAGAAGAATTTATCAGCACAATGTACAGTATGGGCTTACATCCAACAATTACCGGACCTAGCAGAATCACGTCACACAGTGCCACACTAATAGATAACATATTCACAAACATTATGGAAAATAATATCAGGAGTGGGCTTTTACTGAATGATATCAGTGACCACCTGCCGATTTTTGTTGTCTATCAATGTGATTATAGGAAGAAAAAGTATACCAAAAATATTAAATATAAAAGAATAAGAACTGAAGAATTTATGTATTTACTGACAAAGGAATTATTAATACAAGATTGGAAGATAGTTTATGATGAAAATGATATAAATAAAGCATATGATAAATTTGAACAAATATTTCAATCATTGTACAATAAAAACTGTCCTATAAAACAATACAGTGACAGACACACACACAAAAAAAATTCCTTGGGTCACCAAGGGGTTAATAAATGCTTGTAAAAAGAAGAATACATTATATAAACAATTCATTAAGTGCAGAATGGTGGAGGCTGAGATCAAATATAAAAGATATAAAAATAAGCTTACTAATATAATGAGGACCTGTAAGAAAGAATATTACAACAGAATATTAGAGGATAATAAAAATAACCTAAGAGGAATATGGCAAGTACTCAATGGGATTATTAGTAATCGACCTAAGAATGCTAATTATCCAAAATATTTTATTGAAAATGGCAATTTGATAAATAATATGGAGGATGTGGTCAGTGGTTTCAATAAATTTTTTGTAAATGTTGGTCCTGAATTAGCAAAATCAATAGTGACAGCAGAAACAAACAACAGTGGTTCTGTAAATGAAATAGAAGATAGAAATCCAAACACAATCTTTTTGGGTGCAGTTACTGAAAAGGAAATTATCGAGACTGTGAGTAAATTTAAGAACAAAAAATCAACGGACTGGAATGAAATTGACATGACAATAGTGAAAAAAGTAATTGAAGGAATTGTTAAGCCACTCACCCACATCTGTAACCTGTCATTCCAAACTGGTAAATTTCCAAACAAAATGAAGGAGATGCAAACAGCGCCACACCAGTCGGCTGCCTTTTGCAACAGCGGCTCGATTCCGAGTTTTTTTTTTTTTTTCCCTTCCTCTCTCTTTTGATCACTTTTTTTTTTCACCCCACTTATATCACGGACACACAGATCGTCCCAAATGTCTCCTGAGCCGGTGGACGGAGCCACTGTTTATAGCAGGATTCGATACAACAGGGAAGAGCTGCTAGCATTTAACCGCCACCCGGTCCCACTGGAAAAACTCGACATACCGAGAGAACTGAGGCGAAAACGCCGCGGCTGCCGGGCTGGAGTAAGGCGGAGGACAAAAAATATAAGGTACAGACCCTCCCTTCCATCTGTTGTCATGGGAAATGTACGGTCGATACTGGGAAAGTTAGATGAGCTAGCGGCTATCTCCCGTTATGATAGCACTTACCGGGAGTGCTCTCTCCTTTTGTTTACTGAGACGTGGCTAACTGAACTAGCAGCAGATGCTAACATTGAGCTGGAGGGTTTTCACATGATACGAGCTGACCGAACACCAGAGAGTGGCAAAACTAGGGGCGGTGGAGTGATAATGTATGTTAACAACAACTGGTGTAGACCGGGACATATCACTGTTAAACAACGACACTGCAGCAAAGACATTGAGTTGCTAGCTGTTAGCATGAGGCCTACATATCTCCCGAGAGAACACTCACACGTGATCTGCATTGTTGTTTATGCAAATCCGACGGCGAACGCTGGGACAGCGCGTGACGTCATCCATTCAGTAACCAGCAGGCTGCAGACAGAACACCCAGATGCTCTTCTCCTCATCTCAGGCGATTTCAACCACGTTTCACTGTCTCCCATTCTGCCCACTTTCACCCAGTATGTCACATGCCACACTAGAGACAATAAAACACTGGATTTGTTCTACGCAAACACTAAGGAGGCGTACACCTCATCACAACTCCCCCCACTTGGGAGATCGGATCACAACTTGGTTCATCTCCGACCGGTGAACAAACCCCTAGTGCACAGACAACCTCCGGCCATGCACACTGTGGAGTTATGGTCTGAGGAGACAATGGACACTCTAAAGGACTGTTTTGAAGCCACTGCCTGGAAGCAGCTCTGCGATCCACATGGTGAGGACATCGATGGCCTCATTCACACCTTCACGGGCTACCTCAGCTTCTGTGCGGACAAATCCGTTCCCACCAAGACCATACGGCGTCACTCAAACAACAAACCCTGGATCAACCCTGAGATAAAAACACTTCTGAGAGAGAAGAAGAGGATCTTCAGGTCGGGGAACAGGGAGATGCTGAAGTCCGTACAGAGGGAGCTGAGGAGAAAGATCAGAGAAGGCAAGGACAGCTTCAGGAAGAAGATGGAGGACAAGCTGCAACAGAGCGACATCAGCGGGGTCTGGAGAAACCTCAAAACCATCTCGGGGCTCCAGAATACCTCCCCCCAGGCCACGGGGGGCAGGGAGTGGGCGAACAACCTGAATCTGTTTTTCAATAGATTTGACCAACCGCCCTCCCCCCTGTCTGCACAACAACCACTGCTGCCTCTAAGAAATCAAGTCCTGCTACCCACTCCCCACTCCACCGACACCCCCCCCACTCCCAACACACAGCCCCCCATCCTGACCCTGACCAAGACCCAGGTGAGGACGGAGCTGAGGAAGATCAAGGCGAGGAAGGCGTCGGGACCGGACGGCATCAGCGCAAAGCTCCTCAAGTCCTGTGCAGACCAGCTGTGTGGGATTGTGACGTATATCTTCAACATGAGCCTGAAACTGGGGAGGGTACCACAGCTGTGGAAAACATCTTGTGTGGTACCTGTACCAAAAACTTCCCACCCCAAAGACCTGAACAGCTTCAGACCGGTGGCCTTGACGTCCCACTTGATGAAGACCCTGGAGAGACTGCTCCTTGCTCATCTCCGCCCCCTGGTGGAACCAGCGATGGATCCACTCCAGTTCGCCTACCAGCATGGCATTGGGATGGAGGATGCGGTGATCTTCCTCCTTCACCGTTCTCTGTCCCACCTGGAGAAGCCCGGGAATATGGTGAGGATCATGTTCTTTGACTTCTCCAGTGCTTTCAACACCATCCAACCGATGATCCTGAAGGACAAGCTGCTGCGCGCAGGGGTGGACCAGCACCTGTCATCATGGATCCTGGACTACCTCACGAACCGGCCTCAGTTTGTGAGAACCCGGGACTGTGTTTCCGACACGATCATCAGTAGCACGGGGGCCCCCCAGGGAACGGTGCTGGCTCCCTTCCTGTTCACTCTTTATACTGCGTACTTCTCACACAACACAACACATTGCCATCTACAGAAGTTCTCTGATGACTCTGCGATCGTTGGTCTCATCTCCAGCGGAGATGAAGCTGAGTACAGAGGGCTTATCCAGGACTTTGTGGACTGGTGCCATCGGAACTGCCTCCAGATCAACGCGAGGAAAACTAAGGAGCTGGTGGTGGACTGCCGCAGGCATGGGCAGCCCCTCACAGCACCAGTAAATATACAGGGAACAGACATCGAGATGGTGACATCCTACAAGTACCTGGGTATTCATCTGAACAATAAACTAGACTGGTCACACAATACTGACGCACTCTACAAGAAGGGACAGCGCAGGCTGTTCCTGCTGAGGAGACTCAGGTCTTTTGGTGTACAAGGGGCGCTGCTGAAGTCATTCTATGACACGGTGGTGGCATCAGCCATCACTTTTGGAGTGGTCTGCTGGGGCAGTGGCATTACTGCAGCCGATAGGAAGAGACTGAACAAACTGATTAAGAAAGCTAGCTCTGTCCTGGGGCAACGCCTTGATCCGATGGAGGAGATAGGAGAGAGAAGGACGGTGGCTAAACTGTCATCTCTGCTGGAGTCCGAGTTCCACCCTATGCAGGACATACTGGATGCACTGAGGAGCTCATTTAGCAGCAGACTACATCATCCCAGGTGCACAACCGAGAGGTTTCGTAGGTCCTTCCTACCAACGGCTGTCAGACTGTACAACCTAAGCAGGGCTGCTCGCAGAGATAGCAAAAAGACGTAACAAACTAATAGTTTTTTGAATGCAAAAGATGCAATAGACTTACACAATGGTCCTCTCCGGCATACAACTAGGAACATACCGGTCGCTATGGAGGGTGAGAATATGTATGGGCACATAATCATACCATGTAGGATAACTAAATAGACGGTTATGCTGTTTCATCCCACCTAGCAACAATGCTCTGCACTGTGTGTGTTTATATATTTACATATTTATTCCATCTAGCTACAATGCTCTGCACTGGGTGTGTTTATATTTATATATCTATATATTTATTCCATCTAGCTACAATGCTCAGCACTGGGTGTGTTTATATTTATATATCTATATATTTATTCCATCTAGCTACAATGCTCCGCACTGTGTTTTTATACAGTATATCTACATATTATTCCATCTAGCTACATTGCTCCGCACTGTGTGTGTTTATATACTTGCATATTTATTCCACCTAGCTGCAATGCTCCGTACTGTGGGTGTTTATATTTTTACATATTTATTCCATCTAGCTACAATGCTCTGCACTGTGTGTTCATATATTCATATACTTATTCCATCCAGCTACAATGCTCTGCACTGTGTGTCTGTGTGTGTGTGTGTGTATATATATATTTTATAGTAATATGTACATATGTATATTAGCTGCTCTTGCTTGCTTGTTTTTTTTCTTGCCTTTTGATTGTTGCTCTGAGTGTTGCTATCCCTGTGCTGTTGCAATCCTGGAATTTCCCCGTTGTGGGACTAATAAAGGCTTATCTTATCTTATCTTATCTTATCTTAAAATAGCAAAAGTAATACCTCTATACAAAACAGGAGACAGTCATTGTTTCACAAATTACAGGCCGGTCTCTTTACTCTCACAATTCTCCAAAATACTTGAAAAAATCTTCACTAAGAGACTGGATGATTTCATTGAAAAACACAACCTCCTTACAGACAGCCAGTATGGTTTTAGAGCAGATAAATCTACATCTTTGGCACTGATCGAACTTATAGAAGAAATTACTAGTTGTATATGTCACGCCGCGCCGTTCATCAGCGGCGCCACCTGCTCACACACCTGATCCTCATCAGCGGCGAAGGATAAAAGCCGCCTCGCCCGGAGGCTCGGCCTGAAGCCGTCAGACTTCGTTCCCTCACCGCCGTGAGCATTCCTTTCTTCAGCATCGCTATTCTGGGTAAGAACCCTTACCTCCTTTTCCAGTCTGCTCCCCTGTGCACAGGTGGATTTCCCGGCGGCGGACGTCTCCGTTCCATCGCCCATCCTTCGCTGCTGCACGGAGCTCTCCAGGTGGCTGTCTCCCGGGCTACGTTCCCCTTGCTGTGCCAGCTATCCTGACAACTCAAGTAAGATCTTCTCTTGCCATAATTCATCCTGTGTTGGTGTATGCCCGTCACCCTCTCCCTGTGCTCTCTCCATAGGGTTGCTCGGCCGAACGGTCATCTGCCTCTGTGCCTGAAGCAGACGCCACCACCAACACATCTGCATCCCGCAGACACACACTCATTCACCCCTGCTGTTAATAAACTATTTGAACTACTCTAAGCCTGTGTGTGCGTGTCTCCTGAGCCGTGCGTTATGTCAGTACGGCTTCAGCAGAGCGGCTCGGCGGACGGCGGGCTCGCACACCGGCTTACCACTCTCGAGGCTAGAGTGGATCAAATTGCTTATCAACAGCAGGTTATCCTGAATCAATTGATAACTATCACTGGCCGATTGGACCGCCTGGACCCCCAGCAGCCGTTCCCCCCGGCTCCTCAGGGTGGCGCAGCTCCTGCTGTTCCGGTGGCCATCCAGCCAGCTCCAGTGGCACCGGCCCGACTCACACCAATTCCGACCCCCGCCCGCTTTAGCGGAAAGCTCGGCGGAGCGCGGGGGTTTGTGATGCAGTGCGAGTCCGTGTTTGACCGTGTGCCCGGAGACTTTCCCTCAGATCACAGCCGGATCGGCTACATAGGGAACCTCCTGGAGGGGCGTGCTTTAACTTGGGCCTACGCTATTATGGCGAGACCCAGTTATGCCACCCTCACCTATGCCGAGTTCGTGAGGCGCTTCCTGGAGGTGTTTGATCACTCCCATTCCGAGGCGGTCCAGGTCGATCGGCTTCTCGCTCTCCAGCAGGGAAGCCGGTCGGCCGCGGATTATGCCATCGAATACCGGGTAGCGGCGGAGGAACTGGGCTGGGAGGAGCGCTCCCTCTGCGGCCTGTTTCTCCGCAGCCTCAATAGTGATCTGAGGGATGAACTGGCTGGACGGGATATCCCCGGAACGTTAGCGGAGCTAACCTCATTAGCAATCAGCTTGGACAACAGGCTGCGCGAGCGCTCCTCAGGACGGAAGCCGTCTGCTTCTCGCCCTCGAGGAGTTCCGCTACGCCTGCCCCAAGCTCGCCCCCTGGCGACGCCGCCACCATCGTGCCCCAAGGAGTCGGAGCCGATGGTGACGGGCTGGGCAAAGCTCTCCTTGGCAGAGAGACAGCGCCGCCGTGAGTTGGGTCTCTGCATGTATTGCGGAGACAATCAACACACGGTAGAGCTTTGCCCACAAAAGCCAAACGGTGGGGTCCGCGAGTCACTGTAGGGGGCCTCGCGGACGTCAATCGGCAAAGTCCCCTCACTCAATTAAAGCTGCCCATCCGTTTTTGCCACAATTCCACTGGGCACCTCACCCACACACTGGTGGATTCGGGCGCAGAGGGCAGCTTCATTTCACAAGGCCTGGCAACCCGATTGGGCATCCGCTGTCAGGTGCTCAAACACCCCATCTCCCTGGTCCATCTCTCCCGTGCCTCCCTTGGGAGAGTTACCCATCAAACCATTCCTGTCCCAGTCATCATCTCAGGGAACCACCGGGAGGAAATGGTTTTCTACGTCCTGCCCAACTCTGTGTCGCCCGTCATCCTGGGGTATCCCTGGCTACGCCTCCACAATCCTGTCCTAGACTGGAGGTCAGCTGGGGTGTCGGCGTGGAGTACCTTCTGCATGGGCACCTGCCTTCAGTCCGCTGCCTGCTCCCCGTCCGCGGCTCCTCCTGTGGCGGATACAGCACCCCCGGACCTGTCACTGGTGCCCCCAGATTTTCACGACCTGGGTATGGTATTCAGCAAGTCAAAAGCTATGTCTCTTCCCCCGCATCGACCATATGACTGTGCCATCAATCTCCGCCAGGGGGCCCCCCTGCCATCTGGTCGGCTCTACAGCCTGTCGGCGCCGGAGAAGGAGACTATGAATACGTACCTGAAGGAATCACTGAGCGCTGGGATTATCCGCCCATCGTCATCACCTGTGGGGGCGGGGTTTTTCTTTGTAGGGAAGAAGGACGGTTCCCTCCGTCCCTGTATTGACTACCGAGCACTTAATGACATCACTGAGAGGGACCGTTACACCCTGCCCCTCATGGACACTGCCTTCCACTCCCTCCAGGGGGCGACCTGGTTTACCAAGCTGGACCTCCGCAGCGCTTACCACCTCGTCCGGATCCGGGAGGGAGATGAATGGAAAACAGCCTTCCGTACCCCGAACGGCCACTTTGAGTATCTCGTCATGCCGTTCGGGCTGACCAACGCTCCTGCCGTCTTTCAGCGCCTCATCAATGACGTCCTCCGGGATTTCATCGGCCTCTTCGTGTTCGTCTACCTGGACGACATTCTGATCTTCTCCCAGTCCAGAGACGAGCACCGGATCCATGTGAGGCGGGTCCTTCAAAGACTGCTGGAGAATCGTTTGTACGTGAAGGCTGAGAAGTGCGAGTTTTACGCTAGGACCACATCCTTCCTGGGATTCATCATCGCCCAAGACCAGGTGCTCCCGGACCCAGAGAAGGTGAAGGCGGTGGTGGAGTGGCCTACTCCCGTATCTCGGAAGCAGGTGCAACAGTTTGTTGGCTTCGCCAATTTTTACCGCCGTTTTGTCCCGAATTTCAGCTGGATCGTCGGACCACTGACCCGCCTCACGTCCCCGAAGGTCCCGTTCCGGTGGACCGAAGAGGTCGATGCTGCCTTTAAGGCGCTGAAGGCGGAGTTCTCCTCCCCCCGGGTCCTTCGCCAGGTCGACCCCGCGCTGCAGTGCATTGTGGAGGTGGACGCATCGGACACGGGAGTGGGAGCAGTGTTATCCCAGCAATCACCGGACGATGGCGCCAAGCGACCGTGCGCCTTCTTCTCCCGGCGCCTGTCCCCGGCGGAGAGGAACAATGATGTGGGGGACAGAGAGCTCCTGGCCATTAAACTCGCCCTACAGGAGTGGCGCCACTGGTTAGAGGGGGCGGACCTGCCGTTTGTGGTCTTGACGGACCATAAGAATTTAGAGTATCTACGATCTGCCAAGCGCCTGAATGCCCGCCAGGCGCGCTGGTCTCTGTTCTTCGCCAGGTTCCGGTTCTCTATCACCTTCAGGCCAGGCTCCAAGAACGGCCTGCCTGACGCCCTCTCTAGACAGTTCACCCCCGCGGGGGCTGAGGAGACGCCCCACACTATCCTGCCCAGGTCGTGCGTCGTGGGAGCTATCTCTTGGGACATTGTGGACAAGATCCGGAAGGCACAGGAGGTGGAACCTGATCCTGGCGGCAGACCGGAGGGAAGACTGTTCGTTCCGTCTGCGGTCCGAGGAGAGGTCATCCACTGGCTCCACACCTCCCGGCTCACCTGTCATCCCGGCACCTCTCGGATGATCAGCCTCCTCCAACGGTCCTTTTGGTGGCCGGGCCTGCGGAGGGATGCAGCCCGCTACGCCCGGGCTTGTCCAATTTGTGCCACCAGCAAGTCGGGAAACGCCCCTCCAGCGGGTCTGCTCCAGCCTCTGCCCGTCCCTGGCAGGCCATGGTCGCACATCGCACTGGATTTCGTCACCGGGCTCCCAGCTTCCAACTCATTCGACACCATCCTGACCGTCGTGGACCGTTTCTCCAAGGCGGCACACTTCATCCCCCTGCGAGGTCTCCCTACCGCCCTGGAGACGGCGGGCTTCCTCGTCCAACACGTGGTCAGGCTGCATGGGATCCCGGTGGACGTGGTCTCGGACCGGGGCCCCCAATTTTCATCCGAGGTTTGGAAATCCTTTTGCAACGCCATCGGAGCCAAGGTGAGCCTCTCCTCCGGCCATCACCCCCAGTCTAACGGGCAGTGTGAGAGGACCAATCAGGAGCTGGAGGCTGCGCTCCGCTGTGTTGCAAGATCCAAGCCGACATCATGGAGCAACCATCTCGCCTGGGTGGAGTACGCCCACAACACCGCCCGCTCTTCTGCAACGGGGATGTCCCCCTTCAAGGCGTCCCTGGGTTACGACCCCCCGCTGCTTCCAGCGCAGGAGAGCGAGGTAACTGTTCCGTCAGTTAGGGCGCACGTGAGGCAGTTCCGCTCCAC
The DNA here is from genome assembly GCA_020510985.1 of Pholidichthys leucotaenia. Lineage (NCBI taxonomy): Eukaryota > Metazoa > Chordata > Actinopteri > Cichliformes > Pholidichthyidae > Pholidichthys > Pholidichthys leucotaenia. Next base: position 387,602,046 of record CM035844.1, on the reverse strand, counting down.
CTGGGCCGCCGCGCGTCATGCGCTTTTACGCACAGCGGAGCGCAACAAGACCGTGGCGGACCGACGTAGAAGACCTGCCCCGGCGTACAGAGTTGGGCAACTTGTCTACGTTTCCACCCAGGACGTCACCCTAAAAGGCGAGAGGAGAAAGCTGGCACAGCGCTTCATGGGTCCCTTCCCCATCACCCGGATCATCAACCCGGTGGCTGTGCGCGTGGCTATTCCCCCCTCCCTCCGCATCCATCCCACCTTCCACGTATCAAAGGTGAAGCTGGCAGTCACCGACCCCCTTTGCCCTCCTCCTGCAGCGCAACCCGCGCCCCGGATGATTGGTGGCCACCCGGCCTGGTCCGTCTCCTCCATCCTGGACTCCCGGCGCCGGGGTCGTGGGTTGCAATACTTGGTGGACTGGGAGGGCTATGGGCCCGAGCATCGACAATGGGTGCCCCCGTCGTTTGTGTTGGACCCATCGCTCATCGCGGACTTCCACCGAGCGCACCCGGATAAGCCATCGCCAGGAGGCGCTGCTAGAGGGGGGAGTACTGTCACGCCGCGCCGTTCATCAGCGGCGCCACCTGCTCACACACCTGATCCTCATCAGCGGCGAAGGATAAAAGCCGCCTCGCCCGGAGGCTCGGCCTGAAGCCGTCAGACTTCGTTCCCTCACCGCCGTGAGCATTCCTTTCTTCAGCATCGCTATTCTGGGTAAGAACCCTTACCTCCTTTTCCAGTCTGCTCCCCTGTGCACAGGTGGATTTCCCGGCGGCGGACGTCTCCGTTCCATCGCCCATCCTTCGCTGCTGCACGGAGCTCTCCAGGTGGCTGTCTCCCGGGCTACGTTCCCCTTGCTGTGCCAGCTATCCTGACAACTCAAGTAAGATCTTCTCTTGCCATAATTCATCCTGTGTTGGTGTATGCCCGTCACCCTCTCCCTGTGCTCTCTCCATAGGGTTGCTCGGCCGAACGGTCATCTGCCTCTGTGCCTGAAGCAGACGCCACCACCAACACATCTGCATCCCGCAGACACACACTCATTCACCCCTGCTGTTAATGAACTATTTGAACTACTCTAAGCCTGTGTGTGCGTGTCTCCTGAGCCATGCGTTATGTCAGTATAGATAAAAAAAAGTTTGCTGTAGGAGTATTTATAGATTTAAAGAAAGCTTTTGGCACCATTGACCACAGAATACTACTAAGGAAACTGGAAAGGTATGGGATAAGAGGGGTCGGACTGAGTTGGGTGGAAAGTTATTTAAGTAACAGACAACAATTTGTACAAATTGGTGAGCACAAATCGCCCTTCATGGACATCACTTGTGGTGTGCCCCAGGGGTCAGTTTTGGGACCCAAACTATTTATTTTGTATATAAATGACATATGCCAAGTATCAAAAATTCTGAAATTTATTTTGTTTGCGGATGACACAAATATCCTTTGCACTGGTGAGAATTTGCAGCAGGTTTTAGAGGTGGTCACAACTGAAATGAAAAAGTTAATGCAGTGGTTCAACAAAAATAAATTATCTCTAAATCTAAAAAAACCAAAGATTATGTTGTTTGGAAATTATAAAATAAATCATGAAATAATGGTAACGATAGATGATAAAAGAATAGAAACAGTACAGGAAAATAAGTTTCTGGGGGTGACGCTAGACAATAAAATCTGCTGGAAACCTCACATCAGTCACATCTGGGCCAAGTTAGCAAAATGTATAGGCATACTGGGGAAGACAAGACACATCTTGGACTATAAATCATTGGTCTTACTGTACAATTCACTGTTTCTACCTTATCTTAACTACTGTGTAGAAGTCTGGGGAAACGCCTACAAGACCAACCTACAGTCAATATGCACATTACAAAAAAGAGCTATAAGGATAATAAATAATGTAGGATATAGAGACGATACCAGTTCGTTGTTTTTAAAGTCACATGTCACAAAGTTCATCGATTTAGTTAAATTTAAGACAGCACAAGTAATGTACAGGGCAATTAATAATCAACTCCCAACTAATATACAAAAAATATTTTTAAAAAAAGAGACAATGATCATAATTTGAGAGGAGACTTAAACTTTACAAAACCCAAGATACGAACAACCAAGAAACGTATGTGCATATCTGTCTGTGGGGTGGATTTGTGGAACAGTCTGGAGCTGGAACTGAAACTATGTACAAACAGAATTCAATTCAAAAAGAGGTATAAACATTATTTGCTGAAAGGATATATGTTAGAAGGGTTGTATTTATACGTACAATTCACTATGCTCACTCTGGGACACTATGGGACACTATGGAATGGTGGGTGGGACAGCACTGTGTATATTTGTGTTGTTTGAGGCTGGTTTTGATGTATGGACATCAATGTATGTTAGGATGGATGGGTGTTAATGTTGATATGTACAAAATACAGTTAACTGTTTACTTAGGGTCTTAAATGTGGTAATTTGTATATAATTCACATGGGTGTATTTATGGAAAAGAGGAGATGGAATTAATAAGTGTTCACTTCTTCCTTCTCCCTTTCGAACACTGTATACTGTTACTTTATTGCATTTGTCATTTGTTTTGTTTTTGTTATACTTTTTTGTTCGAAATAAAGTATCTATCTATATTCTACTTCTCATTTCAGAGACTTACCAATCTTGCCTGTTAAGGTTTCAGGAAAGATGATAGATTTTATGGTCAACAGTGGAGCCACAAATTCAGTTTTGTCGTCCACCTCTGGGTTAAAACCTTCCCTCACCTCTTGTTCACTCACATCACAGGTGGCGAGTGGAGGTTTCACATGAGTTTTTCACAGAACCATTGTCATGTACAGTGGATGGGAAAACATTCATTCACAATTTCTTGTTTTCACCTCAGTGCCCTTTCAGCTTGTTAGGCAGAGATCTGATGTGCAGTTTGTCACTCTCACTCTCCTGCACACCACAAGGAACTCAAATTGAAACTCCAGGCTTGACCTTTGCCAAAATTCCATCTCTGCTGTACATTTATGAATGGGCACTGACAGATGAAGGGCAGAGCTTCCACTTGGTTGAAATGGGAAAGAAGCTCTCACCACATGCCATGGTTTCCATATCACCACACAGAACACACTGCACAACACATCTTTCACAGTGCCCTGACACAGAATATGAGAATCAATGGTTACAAGTTAAATCTACCCCATTGCAAACGACACACGTTGTGTGGGCAGCAGATTTCAGTTTTTTGATGATTGCACTCACACCTAGCATGTCTAAAGTGTTCTCAGTTCCACACAGCCACCCACATGTTTCACTCACTAAAGCCCCCTCCTCAGCGTGGAGCGATATGGGAGCACGGGCCCTTGCCACTCATCGCGCTGATGACTGGGTTTCATCTACACTGCTATACCATATCGGCCTCAGTACAGTCTCATTTTCCCCCTCTCTGCAGATGTATTGTGCAGACTACGTGGTTTCACTTTCCTGTGAGCATTTCATCCAAACTTTGGATGACACCAGGCAGTATAGATGGATGAAACCTGTTATCATGCCCTCTGTACAGAGTCAGGAGGACCACATGCTCTCCCGTGTTCCATCATCTCTGTGGGCTGCACACAAATATGACGTGGGGCTTATAAAAAACTGCTCTCCAGTCATTATAACCCCAAAATCTCATTTCAGACCCAAATCCATGCAGTACCCACTCAGGCCTGAGGCACGTGATGGCATCACTCCTGTCTTTGAATCACTTTTAAAAGAAGGGATTATTGTCCCTGTGCCAGATTCTTCAGTCTGTATGCCAAGTTTTCCCGTAAAAAAAAAAGATCAGAGATGAGGGCCAACTTGCTGAGTGGCGTTTTGTTCAAGACCTCCAGGCTGTTAACGCTGCTGTCGTCCAACGTGCCCCTGTGGTCCCTAACCCTCACACCATTTTGACCCAAATTCCTCCAAATTCAACCTATTTTACAGTGGTGGATTTGTCAAACGCGTTTTTCAGCGTCCCCATCCACAAAGACTCACAGTTTTGGTTCACATTCCAATTCAATGGGGCTCTTTACACGTTCACCAGATTGGCCCAGGGCTACTGCGAAAGCCCAACTATTTATAACGCGGCTCTTAAGAGCTCTTTGAGCGCTCTTCATCTGTCAGAAGGCTCTGTCCTGATTTAATATGTCGATGACCTTTTGCTGTGCGTGCCAAATGAGGCACAATGCCAAGCAGATTCTTTGAAGCTTTTGTGTCACCTTGCTGCAGAAAGCCACAAGGCTTCAAGGTCAAAATTGCAATTTTGCAAACCAATGGTCACATTTTTGGGCCATCAAATCTTTAATCAAGGCAAATCTCTCTCTCCAAAGCGTACACAAGCAATCTGTCACATGGACAAGCCTAAAACCAAGAAAGAACTTCTTTCCTTCCTTGGCATGGCATCCTATTGCTGTTCCTTTATTCACGATTTTTCATGCATTGAGAGACCAATGCGTGACATCATTCCATCAAAGGGTCACTCACACTTCCCTCTGGAGTGGACACCCGCTGCTAATGACTCCTTTGAAAACATAAAGAAAGCTCTTTTGGCTCCTCCAACACTTTCACTTCCTGATCCATCTAAACCTTTTGTTCAGTATGTTGATGAGAAGTCCGGATGCATGACCTCCGTTCTCCTGCAGCCCCACGGTGACAGACTTCGCCCAGTTGCGCATTACTCCTGCAAATTGGACGCTGTTGCGGCAGGGCTTCCGCTCTGTCTCTGGGCTGTGGCTGCAGCAGAATGTGCTGTAGAGGCATCTCGAGACATTGTTTTGTATTCTCCTCTCACTCTGTATGTTCTTCATGCTGTTGCACTGCTTCTGAATGAGCAGAAGACGTCACATCTCTCCCATACAAGGTGGCTTAGATCTCATTCTACCCTCCTTGAATCGCCAAACCTTACTGTCAAGCGCTGTGCACAGTCAGTTAACCCAGCCACCAATCTTCCTCCACCTTTTTGTGACGATGACACAGACTGTGACCATGACTGTTTGTCCTTGCTTGACTTTGTTACCTCTCCCAGACCTGACCTCTCCGACACTCCATTAGCAAACCCAGATCTTGCTCTGTATGTTGACGGCTCAGCATCGGTTGACCCCTCTGTAGGCCACAAGGAAGTGGGTTGGGCAGTCTGTGATGACCACTGTACGTTGCTTTCTGGCCCCTTCCAATCTCATCTTTCTGCACAGGCTGCAGAGCTTGTCGCCTTGGCAGAGGCCTGCACTTATGCAGTAGGTCAGTCTGTTACTATTTACACTGACTCACGCTATGCCTTTGGGGTAGTTCATGATTTTGGTGCGCTGTGGCGTGAAAGGAACTTCCTCACGTTTGCAGGCTCACCCATAAAGAACTCCTCTTATGTTTCCTTTCTTTTCGATGCCATCCTCCTTCCTTCTTCTGTGGCAGTGTGCAAATGCACGGCCCACACTTCCTCTTCTGACCCTGTTTCTCAGGACAATGCCCGTGCTGATGCTGCAGCTAAGGCTGCGGCCCTCTCCTTCTCTGCCACTCATGCTCCCCCTCCCTCTCCTGCCTCCTTTTCACTAACACCCACTGATTCCCTCATTTCTATGCAATTTCTTTCATCTCCACAGGAACGTCAGAAGTGGACCAACAACGGCTGTCACATAGACCAGGCTGGTGTGTGGAGAGGCCTGAATGGCCTCCCCTGTTTACCGGCTCATTTCTTCAATCATTTTGCTAAATTGACACATGGGAGAGACCATGTGTCAAGAGAAGGGATGATACAACCACTGCATGCAAATTGGTTTACTACTGGTTTCACTGTTTATGCTGACAATTTTTGCAAAAAATGCCTAATCTGTGCCACTAACAATGCCCACAGAGTTCCCAAACAGATTCCAGCAGCATATCCGCCCCCTGCAGGACCATTTCAACATCTCATGATGGACTTCATCGAACTAAGCCTAGCTGTGGGTAAAAAGTACTGTTTGGTAATGGTTGACATGTGGTCCAAATGGGTAGAGGCCTTTCCAGCCAAACATGCAACAAGCACTGTTGTGGCCAGAGCATTACTGTCAGAAATTATTCCCAGATGGGGAGTACCAGAGAAAATCTCCAGTAACAATGGTAAACATTTTGTAAATGAAGCACTGACCAATTTGAGTATTACATTGGGTTTTGATTTGAGAAAACATTGTGCCTACCACCCGCAATCAGGTGGAGCTGTTGAGCGTGAAAATGACACCCTAAAGAACAAGCTCACCAAACTCCAGGATGACACTGGCCTACCCTGGGTAAAATGTCTGCTGTTGGCACTCATGTACATGCGCATGCGAGTCAGGAAGAAATATAACATGTCACCCTTTGAGATTTTGTTTGCTCGTCCTCCCTTTCTAGGTTTCTCTGCAGAGAGGAAGACACCACCTCCTCTAACCCTTCACATTTTGAAAATGCCATGTTATCTTATTGCTTTGCCTTGTCCTGCCAACTGCAAAACATTTCTCAACAGGTAAAAACTGCCCTGCCCAAACCTGCTGAGGGAGTCCTCCATGACATAAGACCAGGTGACTGGGTGGTGGTTAAAAGCTTCAAACAGAAGAACTGGCACAGCAAACGGTGGTTGGGTCCATACCAGGTCCTTCTGACAACATTCACGGCTGTGAAAATCGCTGAGGGGGCAATGTGGATCCACGCAACACACTGCAGAAAGGTCCCAGGGGTCAAGCCAGAAGAACCCAGACCAGACCAGGAGTAAGAAGCAGATGGTGATTAGCCACAATCACCACCCCACGTTGCAGACTAGGATGAGAAGCAGATGTCCAAGTGGTTAGCCAAAAACCACCACCAGCTTCATTATTACCCCGCCTCCCCCCATTAACTTGAAAGCCAACTCCCTGTTCATCTTTGGCGGCTTCTTCAGCTGGATCCTCTGGGTTTTGGACTCCTCAACAAAGACAGTGGCTGTCTAACTGTTTGTCTATGCAAACGTTGGCTGACAGTGCCCTCTGGTGTCCAGTACCGGTCTTTGTAATAGAAAAGCAGGCTGTCTGGTTATCAACGTAAAGGAGAGAAGAAGAAGTGTGAATAATGTTTTCACCTAATCGCCGTGTGACGACATAAGGCCACATACTGTTGCACTTGACAGCCGTCACAAACAACCTCAGTGTACGCCGAACGCTGCTCAGTAGAAACATACACAATGCATATCATTTACACTGATACTGACATTCCGACAGACAATTTGAACTTATGCCAACATCTGCTTGTGGATGACAATCAGCAGGACCGACGACAATGTCGCGACTGGACCACGTGGGACTTCCTGTGTACAGGGCTTTTTATCTTATTGTTTGTCAACTTGACCGTCTATCTGATGGTTTGTTTCTGTGCCCCATCACACCATCCCCCACAGATGCAATCTCTTGCAATTCTCACACGGACTGTTCGTGATGCAAGCTCTAGTGAGGTCATTAATGATATATTGCGGTTAGCGGAAGACAAGGGGAATTTCTCCTCAGGTTTCCTTTTCAACTCATGGTATCATTATGCCCACTTCCTGGCAAAGCAGAAAAAAGCTATGACTGAACTGCTATGCCTGCACTAGAATGCCTGTAGCTGCCACTAACCCTCATGTTTCTCCTGCATCATTTAACTCATTTGACCTCTTTCCTGATATTCTGAGGTCGGCACCGTCCCCTAACATGCTAAATACCATTGTACAAAAAACAGGTTACAGTTTACCACCTATGCCACCATATACAGGGAGGAATTTTTCTAAAATGCTGAAAATAAAATTAAATGACAATACACCTCTTTTCGGCCCAATCCAGTATCCCCCAAACTCTAAATTTATATGTTATGCTAATAATTTCACTCTCACCTTGCCCAGGGTAAAAATGGGCTCTGTTTCCAGAGCTTATTGTTCCCATACTTACTCGCCATGTACCACTAATGACCAGGGTCATACTAATGCCACTCAGGCCCTGCCAGGTACAACATGCAAACCTTACTATTCAGTCCCTGACGTTATGGGAGCAATACCACAAGATGATTTTCTGGGGCTATGTGCCGCTTATATGTATCAGGCGTTACCTGTCAATTGGTGGGCTGTTGCACCGCAGTGCGTGCTACTGACCACTCTTTCATTGTAACTGCTAATCCCTTGGATGGGTCTGGTCACAGGTCATGGAGGGACGTGTCCCCACATGATTCCATTTGGGGCACTGACGTGCCTAAGACCCATAAGCTCTGGACAGATGCTCAGAAAGTCGCTCTTTCTCTGTTTCCATGGGTCGGCATAGGTAAGCTCTTGCTGCGCATGGAGACATTAGACTATCATGTGGGAAGCTTTGCAAACGTGACTCTCTTAGCCCTTAAGGGAATTCAAGATGAGTTGCATGCCCTTAGACTAATGGAATTACAAGACAGGATGGTGTTAGATCAGCTAACAGCATCACTGGGTGGGGTCTGTGCGATAGTGGGAATGGACTGCTGCACCTACACTACCGTTCAAAAGTTTGGGGTCACCCAGACAATTATTTTGTGTTTTCCATGAAAAGTCACACTTATTTACCACCATGAGTTGTAAAATGAATAGAAAATATAGTCAAGACATTGACAAGATTAGAAATAATGATTTGTATTTGAAATAATAATTTTTTCCTTCAAACTTTGCTTTCGTCAAAGAATCCTCCATTTGCAGCAATTATAGCATTGCAGACCTAACATGATTGCACAAGGGTTTTCTAATCATCCATTAGCCTTCTGACGCAATGAGCAAACACATTGTACCATTAGAACACTGGAGTGATAGTTGCTGGAAATGGGCCTCTATACACCTATGTAGATATTGCACCAAAAACCAGACATTTGCAGCTAGAATAGTCATTTACCACATTAGCAATGTATAGAGTGTATTTCTGATTAGTTTAAAGTTATCTTCATTGAAAAAAAGTGCTTTTCTTTCAAAAATAAGGAAATTTCTAAGTGACCCCAAACTTTTGAACGGTAGTGTATGTCCCTGCTAATGATGCCGACACTGGAATTATTTCCCAAGCCATTCAAAACCTCACAGCTCTTCGTGATGCCTCCCTGCTCGATAATGTTCGGGGAGGAGGTATTTATGATTGGTTGTTCAGTGGTGGATGGTGAGATTGGCTTGTTCGTATTGGTATATTTTTGTCTGTTGTTCTGTTGCTTCTCATGTTTTGTGGTTGCTGTATACTCCCAATTATTAGACACATGATATCAAAGTTGTTCGTTTCCACCATGCTGCATTACATGCCAGCCACCACCTTTGACCCTGATCTGACTCTTGCCTCAGCCCCGCCAACGTCGGATTACGATGATTTGGAAATGTTTGAACTCCCTTTCTCTGATGATTATGATGATTACATGACTAAAGACCAAAATGTGATGTAAATATTTTAGGTCCACCACATCCATTTGTTATCTTTGCTTGCTCTCCATTGAGTGCTCACACTCACAAAAGCAGCCACTTGTGACTCTTCACACATGCTATAATTCTGTCACTGTTCATGATGCATCATTAGCTGCTCTTGCTTGCTTGTTTTTTTTTTTTTTTTTTTTTCTTGCCTTCTGATTGTTGCTCTGAGTGTTGCTATCCCTGTGCTGTTGCAATCCTGGAATTTCCCTGTTGTGGGACTAATAAAGGCTTATCTTATCTTATCTTATCTTATCAGTTTCAACCCGCCAGGGTGTACTTTTGCTGATTTTTTTTCCACTTTGACAGTCTTGTACAAATGGTCATATATGAACAACAGGAGGGAATTATGGTGGAAATTTATTGCCAATGCCTTAATCTGATGAGTAACTAGGGATCATATGTTTTATAAGTGTGTCACAATATATGAATTGTTCTTATATCCATACATGAACTCTTTTATATTGCCTATTGTAACCTATAAGGATATAAGTTACATTAACAAGCTGTTTGATATGTCTGTTATGTTTTGTGCTCCAGCATGTCACATTGACCTGCTAAGGTCTGCATGCTCTCACTCCCCCCTCCCTTCTCTTCCTTCCTCTGGCTTATCATCCCAAAGCTCTCTCTTTTTTTTTTTTACTGATGGTCATATAAAGTAACCTGTTTTACTCTCTGAGGGGAGAGAGCTGAATTCTCCTGTTCTCCATTTTTCCTCTTATTGCTGATAGCAATAAAAGACTATTAACTCACAGATCCATCTGATTACTTACCTCAGGACCTTTAAAGTGTTTAGATAAAATCCGGTTGCATCAGTTTCCACGCAATACGGGCAGACCGGACACCAGACAGTGGGAAGGCAAGGGGCGGAGGAGTGATAATGTATGTCAAAAACAACTGGTGTAAACCGGGACATATCACTGTTAAAGAGCAACACTGCAGCAAAGACATTGTGTTGCTAGCTGTTAGCACGTGGCCTGCTTATCTCCCGAGGGAATACTCACACGTGATCTGCATTGTTATTTATGCAAATCTGACGGCGAAAACTGGGGCAGCGTGTGATGCCATTCACTCAGTAACTGGCAGGCTGCTGACATCACCCAGATGCTCTCCTCCTCATCTCCGGTGATTTCAACCACATTTCACTGTCCCCCATTCTGCCCATGTTCACCCAGTATGTCACATGCCACACTAGAGACAATAAAACACTGGACTTATTCTATGCAAATATTAAGGAAGCGTACACCTCATCACCACTCCCCCCACTTGGGAGATTGGATCACAACTTGGTTCATCTCCTGCCGGTATACAAAACCCTAGTACACAGACAACCTCCGGTTATGCGCATGGTGAAGATATGGTCTGAGGAGGCAATGGACGCTCTAAAGGACTATTATGAAATCACTGCCTGGGAGCAGCTCTGCGATCCACATGGTGAAGACATCGATGGCCTCACTCACACCATCACGGACTACATCAACTTCTGTGTGGACAACACCATATCCACCAAGATCATACGGTGTTGCTCGAACAACAAACCCTGGATCAACCCTGAGATAAAAACACTTCTGAAAGAGAAGACGATCTTCAGGTTGGTGAACAGGGAGATGCTGAAGTCCGTACAGAGGGAGCTAAAGAGGAAGATAAGAGAAGGCAAGGACAGCTTCAGGAAGAAGATGGAGGACAACCTGCAATGGAGCGACATCGGCGGGGTCTGGAGAAACCTCAAAACCATCTCTGGGCTCCAGAATACCTCCTCCCAGGCCACGGGGGTCAGGGAGTGGGTGAACAATTGGAACCTGTTTTTTAATAGGTTTGACCAACCGCCCTCCCCCCCCGCCTGCACACCAACCACTGCTGCCTCTACAGTTATCGAGACCTGCTGTCCACCACCCCTCCACCAACACCCCCCCACTCCCAGCACACAGCCCCCCCAACATGACCCTCACTAAGACCCAGGTGAGGACGGAGCTGAAGAAGATCAAGGCGAGGAAGGCCTTGGGACCGGATGGCATCAGCGCGAAGCTCCTCAAGTCCTGTGCAGACCAGCTGTGTGGGATTGTGGAGCTGTAACGGCAGCAGCTGTGTTTGTTTGATCCATGTGAGAAACATGGCAATTCTTGTGACTGTTGCAATTTCCCCGCTATATATGTCAACAGTGACATCCTTTCTAGTATTTGACCTCTGGTTGTACAGCAATGCCTCCCAAAGATTTGTTTTGGCAGGTATATATATTCACAGCCTGGCTCTGTGTGCCAGGCAAAAGTTGTTTACTTTGTGTCTGGGGGAACCCCCAACCTGGAAATGACCTTTGACCTCTGGGGAATCCCTTGTGAATTCCCTACCTTTTTTTTTTTTTTTTTTTTTATTTATTCCCTCCATATTTTCTTTTAAAACCCAGGTTTGGAAATTTGTCCTTTGAGATTTAAGAATTATTGAAATAATTTGCCATCAAAAATACATGAGGTATAAGATTATTCACAACAGGAAGTAGACGATTTTGAGACTTCCTGCCCAGCAGAATAGGACAACGGACGGATTTCAGCATGGCTGGCTAAGACAGAAATCCAAAGCCATCCAGTTGCTTACCTCAGCCCAGGTAGGGCGAAACTGTCATAATGATGAAATAATCCCTCATATCCAATTATCTACCCGATATTTTGTGGATTGTTTGAGAGATGATGATATTTTTGAAGTTTGTTGAAGTGTGATTGGACCATGTGACTGACAGTGGTAATCCATTGCCTATGTAACATTTCACCTAGTCTCCATGCATGTGCGAAAAACTGTAATAGTTGTGAAAAAGTAATTTTTGAAGCCTCATTTTGTGAATAGGGATGTATTTTGACTTGAAGTAAATGCAGTATTGTTCTGGTCGATCACTGCTGCAACTTCCGGCCTGCATGGCTTTGGTAGTTCATAGAAGTGCAAATCTGGCAGTCCTTATTTACTGGATGCCTAGTTCTAGTCAATTTTATTATGTTTTTGAATTGACATCTTGACTTTAAATTAGCTGAAATACCAATTTACAAGGTATTTATTCCGGGCTATTAATTGCAGACAAATGTGAGAGCCTGCAAGGAATTTCTGCCCTCGGAAGGCTGCGACACGGCAAAGTGGTCAGTGAAATGTTTAACTCTGTTGAAGTTTAATGATGGTTGTTTGAATATGCACATGTTCAAAGAATAGAAACTTTTGTGTGTGTTTCTAATATGAAAATCTGATGTGCACAAGCCATACAATTTTAAATGTGGATTTGATAATCTGTTGTATTTGTTTACAGTAAATGCTGCATAATTTTTGCTGGTAGCTTTCTTGCAACAACTCAGTAAACCTAAGAAATCTATCAATTTGAGATCATAAATGTTTACATTTGTGTGTATGCAGTATGATTTAATTTCTGTAATACTAGAATTTTGTGTCCACAGCTAAAATAATGTTTCTTGTGTTTGATATGTTTCAGTCTTTACGGTGTTTGATGCAATTAAAGTCAAAAGCAAGGACATTAAAGATGTGTCAGACATCAGTTATTGCACACCAAAATGCAGCTCATAATCCGGGGCCGGAATAGTAAAGACACTAGTAAAGACACTAGTAAAGACACTACCTCATACTTGTCTGTACCAAGTCATCGTGGACGAGCGTGGGTGTGCAAGCAAGAACGCTGCAGATTCAAGAGGTTGGGTCGTGCCGTGTCATCGAGATCGTGATGGTGACATCCTGTCGGTACCACTCACCAGTGTGCTTAGTGCTAGTATATGACAATTAAGTAAGAGACATTCACTTTTCTGCTACAGCCTGTAAGTGAAGGACATGTATCCAGTGATTGAACCTTGAGGACACATTTTAAGTCAAGTCAAGTCAAGTTTGTGTTTCTCAAGTGCAAAGTCAAGTTTATTAGTCACTGAATACTGTGTTTATTTTGTGCTGATGTTGAGAGAAGTGTTTGCATTATTCTGTTTTCATTGTACATGTACTGCTTGTGCACATCCTGTTGCTAGCGTATTTCAATCAGTATTTTTGAAAATCAATTTAAATCAGGCTAGTAAGATCAAGTAAGATCAAGGGCTGAGGTAAGGGCTGGTTGAGCTTCAATTCAATGATATAAGTATATTTCAAGATTCCTCAAATTTAATTCAATTTTGAATTAATCAAATCAATTACAAGTTCAAAGTATCTAGGGAATCATATACCCCAAAGATAAGAATTCCCTAATTCAAGTATAGTTTCCATTCAGTTATTTTGAGTGGAAATTTCGAGGTAAACATAAAAAACACATTGTGTTTCAGGTTTGCATAATATTTTTTATCTCCAGGTTTTCACTCAAGAAATCTGGTTGGTGAATTATTCAAAGAGGTAATATAAATTACCATTTCATTTTTTGTCCCATTTCCTCACTATTTTCCATAAACACTGTACTGCAACAAAATGGCTGCAGCTGCCAAAAATGTAACTGAGCAAGAATTGCGAGAGCAGATCACAGCTGCCAAAGAGCAATTACAAGCCATAAATGCTGACTTGGCAGTTGAAACCTTGTCTGAGGAAGAGCGAGCTCAACTCAACACTGATGCAGAAACAGTACATGATGCAATAGAAACTCTTGAAATGGAGTTGGCTACAATCAGTGAACAAGAAAAGAATAATGGTGACAAGAAGCAACCAGAAGAAGAGAATGCGGTGACTGGGGTCCAAGAAAAAGAAGATGCAAGTGATCCAGAAGATGGCGCCACTGGCAAGACTAACCAGAACATTGCACAAACAAAACTCAGGCATGTCCCACTTCATGAGCTGAAGCAAAGAAGAGAGACATGCATGAAGAGACTGAAACAAGTCAGGCGGTTAGTGAAAGCAAAGGGAGAGGCTAAGTCTGTCTCACCAGAGATTTCTGCTGAATATGACAGCCTCAATGACAAAGTTGCGACTTTAGATGCTGTCATCAGTAAAAAGGAAGAACAAGAAGCACAGGTAGACAGAGCAAACAAAAGGTTTATGCGAACATACAGTAAAGTAAAGAAGGCTGTGTTCGCTCTTTTTTATGCATACAAAGATGAGGTCTTGGACACAACTGAAGATGACTTGAAAGACCTGATTCGCCTGGACAAAGAAATGACAACTACGTATGAAGCCTGTCGAGATTTGTGCCCGCCAGACAACGAGATGCGGCGCAGAGTCGACAGCGCTAAGCAAATGTGCTCAGACATGGCGAAAGCCTTGAAACAAATTGGAGAGAATCCAATGATGGCAGACAAGGAGAGAAAAAGCCTTCTCAAGACTACTTGGGGAATGAATTATTCCAGGTCTCTCTTTGGAAGCAAGTTAGACTATGAGTCTGATATTTCTGCCAAGTCTAAAGTCTCCATTCAGTCAAAGGTATCTGTAAGTGCACAGATTTCAGAATCTTCAACAGGCTCTTCAACAAGATCAAGTAATGCCTCAGAAAAGGCCAGGAAGCTGGCTGAATTGAGTGCTAAGCGAAAGTGTGCAGAACTTCACACAAAGATAAGGAAATACAAGGTGGCCTTGGAAAGTTGTCATGAACAATTAGAAATAGCAGAAGAAGAGGAAAGAGTCCAAAGGTCAGATGACATCTCTTGTTGCAGTGACAAGCCTAGTAACGGTTATCTGAATCCAGAGGCACCTGCCTTTTCTCCTGAGGCCAGATCACCAAAAGCTGAAGATTGTGCGAGCCAAGTAGAGTCACAGTTGGCCTTCATCGCCCAAACATTCTCAGATAGCGTCAGCAGATCAAGGCTGCCTGTCCCCACACCTCCTGTGTTTGATGGTGACCCACTCAAGTTCATCAACTTTCGCAAAAGTTTTGTGACACTTGTTGAGAACAAGGGAATTCCACCATCAGACAAGCTGTATTATCTGCAGCAGTACCTTGCAGGAGAAGCCAGAGCGGCAGTAGAAGGTTGTTTTTTCGGAAGTGATGAAGCTGCCTACAACCGTGCATGGACCACGTTGGAAGAGCGGTTCGGACACCCCTTCACCATTCAACTCTCCTTGAGAAACAAGTTGAGAGACTGGCCCAAAGTAACAGGCAAAGATAAGAAAGGTCTTCAGGATTTCAGCGATTTCCTGAGCACCCTCAAAGAAGCTATCCCCTACGTGAAAGGTCTTGAAGTTTTGAACGATTGCGTCCAAATCCAGGAAACAGCAGCCAAGTTACCCGAGTATTGTAACACTAGGTGGACACGGCGTGTTACAGAAGACATAGATGTTGGAAAGGGCTACCCTTCGTTTCAAGAATTTGTCGACTTCGTAGCCAGAGAAGCCAGAGTGGCTAACAACCCTATATGCGTGGTCGCTCAAAACCAAGACAAGTTGCCAACCACGAATAGAGGAAACGAGTCTAGGGAAAAGACAAAACAAGCACCTGGCATTACTCATGCCACCAACACCAACACCAGTGCTGAAAAAGAAACCCCTAAAAGTGGAGCCAAAAATTCTCCAGTTTGCACCTACTGCGACAAAGATCACCTCATCTACAAGTGCAATGCTTTCAAAGAGTTGCCTTATGATGACAAAATACAAAGCATTCAAAGCAAGGCCCTTTGCTTCAAATGTCTCAGACGTGGCCACACATCAAAGAAGTGTCTAGTTAAAGTGTCCTGCAACACGTGCAAAGGCAAACACCAAACTCTGCTGCACTTAGACAAGAAGAAAGCAGACACAAAGCTTACAGAGTCAGAAGCCGACAAAGATGAAAACACATTTGAATCTATTTCAAACAAAACCAACCAAGATTACATGAAGAGTTATACTTCAATGATCGTACCTGTTTGGGTCAAGACAGGCCAAGCTGGCTCGCAAGAAGTATTGGTTTATGCACTGATTGATACCCAAAGCGACAGCTCCTATATCACAGAGGATCTGGCAGCCAAGCTGTGCATGCCACATGAAATAACAAGAATGAAGATAACAACTATGACATCTTCATCGGTGGTCTATTGTAAGAAGTTCTCAGACATCAAACTGAGAGGATACGACTCGACTGTCGAAGTCCGAGTCAAGTCGTGCTACACAAGAGACCACATCCCTCACAACAGGGAGCACATTCCTTCAAAGGTAGCGGCAAGTATGATGCCTCATTTGGCTCGAATAGCCCCCTTCATTCCTCCTATTCAAGACTGTGAAGTGGGACTGCTCATTGGATACTCCTGCCCACAAGCACTCAGACCAGTGGAGATAGTCTCCGGAAATCCTGAAGAAGCCTTTGCTGTGAAAACAGACTTGGGATGGAGCATCATTGGAGGCCCTTGTTATGAACAAGGCAACAATGGCGTATGCCATAGGATTGTAGCCAAAGAATTGATAGTGCCACCACCCTGTGAGATCCTGAAGGTTCTCGACCAAGATTTCAGCGACACCAAAGATGAAGCGAAGGAGCTAATCTGCCAGGCCACTGAAATATGCAAAAAGGGCAAAGTTAGACTCCATAAGTTCCTGTCGAACAGCATAGACGTCCTGGAATCTATACCACCTTCAGAAAGAGCCACTACCGTCTCCGAAACAAACTTGGAACTGGAACCTCTCCCGGTTGAGCGCACACTTGGAACAAGATGGGATGTTCAAAATGACTGCTTCAGGTTCAAGATAACACTACAGGATAAACCCAACACAACTAACTAACTACTAACTAACTTGCACTTATATAGCGCTTTTCTAGTCACAAAGACCACTCAAAGCGCTTTCATTAATACTAACCCTCTATTCTAAGGGCCTATAGGAAACAGATATCTAGGGGCAATTTAGAACAGCCAATTAACCTAACATGCATGTTTTTGGCATGTGGGAGGAAACCGGAGAAATCCCGGAGTAAACCCACGCAACACGGGGAGAACATGCAAACTCCACACAGATCACTGTTGGTCGGGGGCTGGGATCGAACCCACGATCCCATGATCCCCACAATCCCCCGGCCAAGAGTAAACTGTGCTGCCGCAGTGCTAACCACTGCGCCACCGTGCAGCCCAAGGATGCACAAGAAGAGGCATCCTCTCTACAGTCATGTCAGTCTATGACCCAAATGGATTTGTTAGCCCTGTGGTGTTGCAAGGGAAAAAGATCCTGCAAGAACTGTGCAAGCAAAAGAAATCCTGGGACGAACCCATCGAACCTGTCATAATTGAACGGTGGGAGAACTGGAAAGACCAGTGCAAAAGGTTGTGCTCTTGCTGCCGGTTAAAGATTAGGTGACATTGTGAAAATCTTTATGTTGGCATGACTTTATAGTCTTCCATCATAAAGATTTTGGTGGGAGTGTAACGGCAGCAGCTGTGTTTGTTTGATCCATGTGAGAAACATGGCAATTCTTGTGACTGTTGCAATTTCCCCGCTATATATGTCAACAGTGACATCCTTTCTAGTATTTGACCTCTGGTTGTACAGCAATGCCTCCCAAAGATTTGTTTTGACAGGTATATATATTCACAGCCTGGCTCTGTGTGCCAGGCAAAAGTTGTTTACTTTGTGTCTGGGGGAACCCCCAACCCGGAAATGACCTTTGACCTCTGGGGAATCCCTTGTGAATTCCCTACCTTTTTTTTTTTTATTTATTTATTCCCTCCATATTTTCTTTTAAAACCCAGGTTTGGAAATTTGTCCTTTGAGATTTAAGAATTATTGAAATAATTTGCCATCAAAAATACATGAGGTATAAGATTATTCACAACAGGAAGTAGACAATTTTGAGACTTCCTGCCCAGCAGAATAGGACAACGGACAGATTTCAGCATGGCTGGCTAAGACAGAAATCCAAAGCCATCCAGTTGCTTACCTCAGCCCAGGTAGGGTGAAACTGTCATAATGATGAAATAATCCCTCATATCCAATTATCTACCCGATATTTTGTGGATTGTTTGAGAGATGATGATATTTTTGAAGTTTGTTGAAGTGTGACTGGACCATGTGACTGACAGTGGTAATCCATTGCCTATGTAACATTTCACCTAGTCTCCATGCATGTGCGAAAAACTGTAATAGTTGTGAAAAAGTAATTTTTGAAGCCTCATTTTGTGAATAGGGATGTATTTTGACTTGAAGTAAATGCAGTATTGTTCTGGTCGATCACTGCTGCAACTTCCGGCCTGCATGGCTTTGGTAGTTCATAGAAGTGCAAATCTGGCAGTCCTTATTTACTGGATGCCTAGTTCTAGTCAATTTTATTATGTTTTTGAATTGACATCTTGACTTTAAATTAGCTGAAATACCAATTTACAAGGTATTTATTCCGGGCTATTAATTGCAGACAAATGTGAGAGCCTGCAAGGAATTTCTGCCCTCGGAAGGCTGCGACACGGCAAAGTGGTCAGTGAAATGTTTAACTCTGTTGAAGTTTAATGATGGTTGTTTGAATATGCACATGTTCAAAGAATAGAAACTTTTGTGTGTGTTTCTAATATGAAAATCTGATGTGCACAAGCCATACAATTTTAAATGTGGATTTGATAATCTGTTGTATTTGTTTACAGTAAATGCTGCATAATTTTTGCTGGTAGCTTTCTTGCAACAACTCAGTAAACCTAAGAAATCTATCAATTTGAGATCATAAATGTTTACATTTGTGTGTATGCAGTATGATTTAATTTCTGTAATACTAGAATTTTGTGTCCACAGCTAAAATAATGTTTCTTGTGTTTGATATGTTTCAGTCTTTACGGTGTTTGATGCAATTAAAGTCAAAAGCAAGGACATTAAAGATGTGTCAGACATCAGTTATTGCACACCAAAATGCAGCTCATAATCCGGGGCCGGAACAGGAGCACATCTTCAACCTGAGCCTGAAGCTGGGGAGGGTACCACAGTTGTGGAAAACATCTTGTGTGGTACACGTACCAAAGACTTCCCACCCCAGAGACCTGAACAGCTACAGGCCAGTGGCCCTGACGTCTCACATGATGAAGACTCTGGAGAGACTGCTCCTTGCTCACCTCTGCCCCCTGGTGGGACCAGCGATGGATCCACTCCAGGTTGCCTACCAGCATGGCATCGGGGTGGAGGATGCAGTGATCTTCCTCCTTCACCGTTCCCTGTCCCACCTGGAGAAGCCTGGGATTGCGGTGAGGATCATTTTCTTTGACTTCTCCAGTGCTTTCAACACCATCCAACCAATGATCCTGAGGGACAAGCTGCTGTGTGCAGGGGTGGACCAGCACCTGTCATCATGGATCCTGGACTACCTCAGAAACCAGCCACAGTTTGTGAGAACCCGAGATTGTGTGTCCGACACAATCATCTGCAGCACGGGGGCCCCCCAGGAAATGGTTTTAGCTCCCTTCCTGTTCACCCTTTATACTGCGGACTTCTCACACAACACAACACACTGCCATGTACAGAAGTTCTCTGATGACTCTGCGATTGTCGGCCTCATCTCCAACGGAGATGAAGCTGAGTACAGAGGACTTATCCAGGACTTCGTGGACTGGTGCCATCGGAACTGCCTCCAGATCAACGCGAGGAAAACAAAGGAGCTGGTGGTGGACTGCCGCAACCAAGGACAACCCTTCACAGCACCAGTAAACATCCAGGGAACAGACATTGAGATGGTGACATCCTACAAGTACCTGGGTGTTCATTTGAATAATAAACTAGACTGGTCACACAATACCGACGCACTCTACAAGAAGGGACAGCGCAGGCTGTTCCTACTGAGGAGGCTCAGGTCTTTTGGTGCACAAGGGGTACTCCTGAAGACATTCTACAATTCGGTGGTGGCATCAGCCATCACTTTTGGAGTGGTCTGCTGGGGCAGTGGCATCACAGCAGCCAATAGGAAGAGACTGAACAAACTGATCAAGAAAGCTAGCTCCATCCTGGGGAAGCGCCTTGACCCAGTGGAGGAGATAGGAGAGAGAAGGATGGTGGCTAAGCCGTCATCTCTGCTGGAGTTTGAGTCCAACCCTATGCAGGACATACTGAACACACTGAGGAGCTCATTTTGCAGTAGGCTACATCATCCTAGGTGCGCAACTGAGAGGTTTCACAGGTCCTTCCTACCAACAGCTGTCAGACTTTATAACCTAAGCAGGGCTGCGCACAGAGATAGCAAAAAAATGTGACGATCTAATAGTACTGAATGCAAAAGACGCAACAGACTTGCACAAAATGGTCCCCTCCAGTATACAACTAGGACAATATCAATCGCTACGGAGGGTGACAATATGTATGGGTACATATTCATACTATGTGGGTAACTAAATAGACGGTTATGCTGTTTATTCCATCTAGCTACAATGCTCCGTACTGTATATATATATTTATGTGTACATACACTACCGTTCAAAAGTTTGGGGTCACTTAGAAATTTCCTTATTTTTGAAAGAAAAGCACTTTTTTTCAATGAAGATAACTTTAAACTAATCAGAAATACACTCTATACATTGCTATTGTGGTAAATGACTATTCTAGCTGCAAATGTCTGGTTTTTGGTGCAATATCTACATAGGTGTATAGAGGCCCATTTCCAGCAACTATCACTCCAGTGTTCTAATGGTACAATGTGTTTGCTCATTGTGTCAGAAGGCTAATGGATGATTAGAAAACCCTTGTGCAATCATGTTAGGTCTGCAATGCTATAATTGCTGCAAATGGAGGATTCTTTGACGAAAGCAAAGTTTGAAGGAAAAAATTATTATTTCAAATACAAATCATTATTTCTAATCTTGTCAATGTCTTGACTATATTTTCTATTCATTTTACAACTCATGGTGGTAAATAAGTGTGACTTTTCATGGAAAACACAAAATAATTGTCTGGGTGACCCCAAACTTTTGAACGGTAGTGTATGTATATTCACTGCTCTTATTTTCTCATGTTCTAAATTATTGCTCTGAGTGTTGCTATCCCTGTGCTGTTGCAATCCTGGAATTTCCCCATTGTGGGACTAATAAAGGCTTATCTTATCTTAACAAGCAAGAGATACCTGAGAGTTGCACTTCCTTATACATCTAATCTAATCCCAAAGAAAATAATCTGACAGATTTTATAGCAGTTTCCACCAAACAGTGTAATCTTCTTGACTGCTATTAAGCTAGTTTGAAGCTCATAAATAGATCTCATAACAATCAAAGTAGGCCATTTGTATTTTTATTATAGGGGACTTGAATGCGGACATATCTGACACTGACTCCTTATTTGCAAAACATATGTATCATTTTTGTTATGAAAATAACTTAATTTTGTCAAGTAAGGTGCTAATGCCTTCTGATAGTTATACCTACATAAGTGAGGCTTGGCAAACTACGTCCTGGCTAGATCATTGCATCAGCACTGGTGATGCACATGCCTCTTTGGGTGGTATCAGTATTTATTATGGGTTAGCAATGTCTGATCATATACCGTTTGAGATGATAATTAATGTTGACTGTCTACCTGCACTTTGTCAGAATGTCAGTCAGGATGAGGTGGAAAAATTAGACTGGGACACTCTAAGGAAGGAATTGTAGAATACTGTGTCCGTACAGATAAATCCTTGAGTAAAATATGTCTTCCTAGAGATGCTGTAATGTGCAACGATGTGAACTGTAGTATTGTTGAGCATAAGAAAGACCTTTGTAGTATGTACAATGCTATAGTTAATTCCCTGTATAAGGACAGTAAGCCTTATTATAGGAAGATACGCAAGACACATAATGTAAGACCTGGCTGGAATAAGGCTGTAGCTGTGCCTTATTCTGAAGCTCGGGAAGCATATAAAGCATGGGTGGTGACTGGGAGACCCAGACAAGGGCCAGAATTTGAGATGAAGAAATGTACGAATGCAAAGTTTAAGTATGCTATTCGTCATATTTCTAAAAATAAGCAGCTAATGAGAAGTAATTCCTTGGCCAAGAAAATGTTAGATAAGAATGTCACAGATTTTTGGAAGGAGCTTAGACGGATTAGTAATAGTAAAACGTCTTTACCCTGTACCCTGGAAGGCATTTCAGGTATAGAAAATATTGTGGATTGATGGTGGCAGCATTTTTATTCATTATTTAATTCAACTAAGGATGAAACTTATAAAGTCGGGAAAGTAGAGAGGGATGATTCGTTCCTGATTGACACTTATGCAGTGACCAAAGCCATTAGAGAGTTATCAGATAACAAAGCGAGTGGTTTAGACTGTATTTCTGCTGAGCATCTTAAATATGTTAGCTCAAGAATTGCTCCTCTTCTTGCAATCTGTTTCACCAGCTTCATGATTCATGGGATGTTACCAGAATCATTATTGTCTGTTGTGTTGGTACCAGTCATTCAGAATCAGAATCAGAATCAGAATCAGGTTTATTGCCATTGTTCATGTAGTACACAAACTAGGAATTTGTCTCGGTACAATGCTGCAACATTAAACATGATAAGATAAGAGAAATAAACTATACATGTAATAAAGTGTAGGATAAGATTAAGTGATACTGGTCAACAGTTAAAATATATATTAGCCAGCAGCAGATACTGTGGAGAACTATATAGTGCAGTCGGTAATGCAGGAAGAAAACAGTGATGATTGACATGAGTCTGGTTGAGCTGCTGTACATGGTGCACGAGAGTCAATAAGTCACTTAGTGTTCAGCAGTCTAATGGCAGAGGGGAAGAAGCTGTTCATGTGACGGGAGGTTTTAGTCTGGATGGACCAAAGTCTTCTACCAGAGGGGAGGGGGGCAAACAGTACGTGACCAGGGTGTGAGGGATCGGCTATGATCCGGCCAGCACGCCTCCGGGTCCTGGAGATGTACAGATCCTGGAGAGATGGGAGCTTGCAGCCGATCACCTTCTCAGCAGTGCGCACGACGCGCTGCAGCCTTAGTCTGTCCCTGGCAGTGGCTCCTGCGTACCACACGGTTATGGAGGTGGTGAGGATGGATTCGATGATGGCTGTGTAGAACTGCACTAACATCTTGGTGGGTAGCTTGAGCTTCCTCAGCTGCCGCAGGAAGAACATCCTCTGCTGGGCTTTTTTGATGAGTGAGCTGATGGTCAGCTCCCATTTGAGGTCCCTGGTGATGGTAGTGCCTAGGAAGCGGAAGGAATCAGCAGTGGTGATGGGAGAGCCTGAGAGGGTGAGGGGGGGCAGAGGAGTAGTGACTTTCCTGAAGTCTACAATCATCTCCACTGTCTTCAGAGCGTTCAGCTGCAGGTTGTTATTGCTGCACCAGGACGCCAGCTGGGCCACCTCTCTCCTGTAGGCGGACTCGTCGCCGTTGGAGATGAGCCCGATGAGGGTGGTGTCGTCCGTCATTAAAGATAAAGCTGGCAAGCTGTGTAGCCTAGACAATTACAGGCCCATAGCTATAGCCTAAATATAATATCTAAAGTACTGGAAAGAATTCTGTTTGAAAAATTAAATGTATTCATCAAATCTACTGATCATCAATTTGGATTTAAACCACATCATGGAACAGATCTGTGCATATTTGCTTTAAAAGAAATTATAAGTAAGTATAGAAATCAAAATTCATCAGTTTTTTTGTGTTTTATTGACGCCTCTAAGGCGTTTGATTGTGTTAATCACAGAAAATTGTTTAGGAAAATGATTGATAGGGGGGTTCCCAAGTACTTAGTATGTATCCTGATTTACTGGTACGCACATTAGAAGATGCTGGTGAAATGGGGGAAGAGTCATTCATCCCCATTTGGTGTGAGCAGTGGTGTCAGACAGGGCAGTATATTGTCCCCTAATCTATTTAATCTTTATATGGATGATTTGTCAAAGCAACTGAATGCCTGTAAAACTGGGTGTTTAATAGGGAATAAGTTAGTGAATCATTTTATGTATGCTGATGATCTAGTTATTGTCAGTCCAAGTAGTGCTGGTCTTCAGGAGTTATTAAGAGTGTGTACTGCTTATGGAGTTGAAAATGACATAAAATATAATACAAATAAGAGTTGTGTGCTGATTTGCCGCACTAGAGAAGATTTGTTAATGAAATTCCCTGTCTTTGATTTGGCAGGCAGAGAATTAATTGTCAGGGATAAAGTTAAATATCTGGGACATTTTATTAATGATAGAATGACTGATGATGATGATATTTTCAGACAATGCTGCAAAATCTACATGCAAGCAAATATTCTTGCACGTAGGTTTGGCTTTTGTTGTGATGAGGTGAAGCTGGTTCTTTTTAAAACGTATTGTACACCTTTATACACTGCTCATTTATGGATAAACTATAGGAAACAAAGCATGCAGAGATTACAGGTTGCTTACAATGATGCTTAAAGAATTTTTTTTTTCCACAATATCTTTATTGAACCTTTTTTTTTTTTTAACAAACATGATACAAACAATCAAACACTAACACTAAAGTACTACAAAAAAAAAAATGCACTAAAAACACCAACAACCACCAACAAAATCAAGTCTTCAACAATGCTCCTCTGTTTAGTCTAGACAATCCAATACATAAGTATACATATTATGTTCACCAGTTTGGAATTTACAAGGTCCACACACATCATTCACCTTCTTCTTCAAGAGTTATGTTTAAATTTTTTACATAATCAATAAAAGGTCTCCATATATTCTCAAACACAGTTTCCTTTGATTTTAGTATATATGTTATTCTTTCTAATGGAAGGTTTGTTAACATCTGTCTTAACCACTGAGTCACATCTGGTCTATGAGTCTTTTTCCATAATAGTGCAATACATTTTTTGGCATTAAGCAAACTGAGGTCTATGAATGTTCTTTCACTTTTATTAAAATTATGCTTTTCTGGGTACAGACCCAACAAAAACAGTTTAGGATTCAATATGATTTGTTTTGAGATTATTTTTTCAATTGTTACCCTCACCTCTTCCCAAAACATTCTTATTAATCTACATTCCCATAAACAATGAAATAGGGTTCCTTTACTTTCCATGCATTTTGTGCATGTATCTGGTATATTTTTGTTATATCTATTTAACTCCTCCGGTGTAACATACATCCGCATTAACCATTTGAAATGTATCAATTTAAGGCGTGCATTTATTGATTTGGTTTGAGCTTCTGTACAAGCCAATTCCCATTGTTCCTCTGAAATTTCAATTTGCAGATCTTCTTTCCAGTAGTTTAATCTTTTCAGTGAATTTTCACTTGAAGATAGTGTCAGTGAGTTATAAAACTCTGAAATAATACCCTTTCTTTTACTATCTTTCATCATCATTTTTTCCAAGGATGAATAAATAGGTCGAGTGAGAGCTTTATTTTGATTTGATCGAATAAAGTTTCTAAGTTGAAGATATTTAAAAAAATGTGTTCTATTGAGATTAAATTTGATCCTCAGCTCTTCAAAAGACATTATGTTGTCTGCACATGGCAAATATAAATCCTGAATCTTTTGTATCCCTTTTAAATTCCATACTTTAAATACAGCGTCCGCTCTCCCTGGTTTAAAATATTGATTACCCCATATTGGACTAAATTGTGACAATAACTGTGGTTCTTTTAAATAGTTTTTAGCTTCACACCATATTTTGATCATATGCTTTACAAATGGATTTTTAACTTGTTTTTGTAATTTTTTGCCGAATCTGAGTATATGAATATGGGAAGAGGTAAAGGTAAATTGTATGATTCCATTTCAGTCCAGTGAGGGAGATCATTTGATGAAAAATAATATGTCATAGACCTCAGTTGTGCCGACCAATAATACAACATAAAATTTGGACATTTCAGACCTCCACGATCAAATGGTAAATATAATAAAGACAAACGTAATCTAGCCCTCCTGTTGTTCCATATAAATTCCACTAACTTTTTTTTTATTCTTGAGAATAGATCTAAAGGTGGTGATAAGGGAATGTATTGAAATAAATAAAGTATTTTAGGTAAAATATTACTTTTAAGTATATTGATTCTCCCGATCATCGACATTGGTAGTGACATCCATCTCTGAGTTAACTCATTGATATCTGACATTAAGGCTTCATAGTTGACACTGGCGACTGATTCTAGCTTAGGCATAATTTGGATTCCTAAATATTTAAACTGATTTACAACATTGAATTGATTTACCTCAGGGGCTGGGTAATTTCTCTGGGTCTCATTTAGCATTAATATTGAAGATTTAGTTTTATTTATTTTATATCCTGATATTTCCCCAAAATTCTTTATTAAATTCAACAAGGTTGGAATTGATTTTTTTAGATTCGACATAAACAAAATTATGTCATCGGCGTACAGGGAGATTTTATGTTCTGTTGGTCCAACTTTAATTCCATATATTTGTGAATGTAAACGTATCGCTATCGCTAAAGGTTCAATTGCCATAGTAAACAGTAAAGGTGAAAGTGGACAGCCTTGTCGACATCCTCTATTAATTTTTATTGGTTTTGAAATATTGTTATTTGTTAGGATTTCTGCTGTAGCATTATTGTATATTATTTGAACCCATTTTATGAAATTATTTCCAAGTCCAAACCTTTGTAGGACTTCAAAAAGAAAGGGCCATTCAACTCTATCAAAGGCCTTTTCGGCGTCCAATGATAGGAGAGCTGTATCCGGTGCTTCTTTATTAAAATAAATAATATTAAACAGTCTTCTTACATTATGGAAGCCTTGTCTACCCTTTATAAAGCCATTCTGATCTCGATTAATAATATTTGGTAAAATTTCTTGTATTCGTCTTGCTAAAATTTTACAGATTATCTTAAGGTCGGCGTTTAATAGGCTTATTGGTCTCATATTTTCACATTTATTAGAGGGCTTACCTGGTTTTGGCAGCAGTATAATTAAGGCATTATTTATGTATGATGGTAAATTATTATTTTGAAATGCTTCTAAAACCATTTCCAAAAAAGGTTTTATTAATTTATTCTTAAATTTTTTATAAAGGTCAACTGGAAGACCATCTGGTCCTGCACTTTTTCCTGATTTCATATTATCAATGGCTAGCCCAACTTCTTCTTGACTAATTTTAGACTCCAATATCTCCCTGTTTTCATTTGGAATACACGGTATAGATAGTTCGTTCAAAAACCCATTTAGTTTTGTTAAATCAGGTTCATTTTTGGTATCATATAATTTTTCATAGTAATCTCTAAAGGCTCTATTAATTTCTAAAGGATCTATAACTACCTGTCCATTACTTATAATACTGGTAATTGGTGTTTTAATTTCCAATTGTTTAATCTGCCATGCTAATAATTTTCCTGATTTTTCACCTTGTTCATAAAAAGATTGTTTCAATCTTAGAAGACTCGAGGCAGCTCTATTCGCTGATTTTTTGTCGTATTCAGCTCTCAAAATCAGTAATTCATTCTCCAACCTTGGGTCACTTCCTGCATACACTTTTTCCTGAAGATTTTTTATTTTATGTTCCAATTTAGCTCTCTCCTCTCGAGTCTTCTTAGATTTTGATCCTGTATAACTAATAATATGTCCCCTAATAAAAGCTTTGAAAGCCTCCCACTTTACACATGCTGATGTTTGTGTAGTATTGATGTCAAAGAACTCGTCTATCTGTTTTTCTATATACTTGACAAATTCCTCATCCTGAAGCCATTTATGCTGAAATTGCCATCTACCTGATTCTTTTGTCAATTTTTTATCTACATATATTAGACAACAGGGTGCATGATCAGAGATCACGATGTTATCATAAAAGCAGTTTTGAATCTTGGACCTTAATTCTGTGGAAATCAAAAAATAATCAATACGTGAGAATGTCTTGTAGGTACTGGAATAACAAGAATAGGCTTTAACTTGTGGTTTCATTTCTCTCCATATATCTAACAATCTCAATTCTTTCATAAAATGATTAATAGTCATCCTACATCCAATGTGCGTACAATCCAGTCCTGTTGATCTATCCACACCTGGATTCAATGTACAATTAAAATCCCCTGCTATTATATGTTGCCCTGTAAGTGATGATAAGATGAGAAATAAATTAGCAAAGAACTTCTGATCATCTATATTGGGACCATATAAGTTCACAAGATTTATATTTTCTAATAGCAAAGAGCCTTGAATGATTACATATCTTCCAAATTTGTCTCCAATTACATTTTTCACTTGAAAAGGAACTGATTTATGTATGAGAGTCATAACTCCCCTGGCTCGGGATGAAAATGAAGAGGTGAATACACTTCCCTGCCATCTGCTCCTAATTCTTTTAACATCCTCCTCTATCAGATGAGTTTCTTGTAAAAACACAATTCTTGAACCCATGTCCTTTATTTTATTCATAACTTGTTTAAGTTTTTTTAAATTTTGTAGACCTCTGCAATTCCATGAAGTTAAATTAAGATTAACACTTTGGTCCATGATCAATAGAGAGTTTGGGATTACCTTGCAGTGTAAACATGCTCATACAGAGAAGCAAAAACATGAGTGGTTGAACATTCATCCTACAAACTACACACAAACAAATTTCCCCTTCTCACACTTGTGGCAAACCCCCCAAAATCAAAAGAAAAATTCTGTCTCCCGATATAGCCATCGACCGTTCCACACCCACGGGGAACAGCCTAAGCCACTCCTTCTTCATCCTCCCAATCACCCTAACTCTACTGCTTTTAATGACGTAACATTAACTCTCCTCTGTAGTTTTCCAACTTAACTCCAAAATTTTTAACAACTTTGTACATCATAGTTTTTTTTTTTTTTGTTTTGTTTTTTTAATATATAATACAATCTATATTTTGTAAACTTACTATTTACTTCAAGTCAGTCAGATGCCTGTGCAAATGCTTAATTATTCTACCTTATATTTTGTTCATGCTTAGCTCCCACCAGTCTCTTCTTCTTCTTTGATCTTCTTGATGAACTCCTGCGCCTCCTCTGGGGTCTTGAAGATGTGGGTTCTGCCCTCATACGTGGTCAGCAGTCTCGCAGGATAGATTACACCATGACGAATCCCAAGGTTGCGCAGCTCCTTACGTACGGGATCAAACTGCTTCCTCAATTGCTGGATTCCTGTGGCCAAATCTGGGTAGAACCGCACCTGCTGGTCCTGGTGTTTAATCTCTCCTTTAGCACGTGCAGCGTTGAAGATCTTCATCCTGTCTCTGTTGCTAAGAAACTTCATAATTAAGGTCCTCGGCGGTCCCTTATCTCTCCGTGGGCCAATACGATGCGCTTTTTCCAGAACCACTGCTGATTGCAACTCCTCGCTGCCCAGCACCTCCGGAATCCACTTTTCCAGAAAGGAACATACGTCCCGACCTTCTGATTCCTCTGGAAGACCCACCAGCCTCAAATTATTCTGTCTCGACCGAGATTCCAAATCCAAAATATTATCTTCCAGAGATTTATTTTTTTTTTCCAAAGTGCGCACCTTTAATTGAAGACGGGTGACGTCATCTTCAGCACTAGCGAGACGGAGCTCCATCTGCGCCGTTCGTTCTACACAGTCACCCAATTCCTTTCTTATTCCTTCCAGCGCTGTCATAATCCCATCAAATCTAGAGGAAAAGTCCGCTCTCATTGAACTCATGGCAGCCATCAGCGCATCTGCGCCATTCCCCACAGAAATCGCAGCGTTGCCAGCCTCCTCCGCCATATATGGAGTTTTGTTTACTGCGTCACAGACCTGAAAGTCCGTTAATTTGGACTGTTTCGGCGGCTCGCTTTTTCCTTTTCCTGGTTTTCCAGCCTTAGGCTTCGCCGACATATCCTCGCCCAAATGCTGGGATACGTTCTGTCCCAAATGAGAGAGTTATTTGCCGATTTTTTTCTCCAGGAGCAGAGCAGAGCGAGACACGTCCGTCCTACGTGGCAGCCATAACCGGAAGTCATGCTTAAAGAATTTTACTTAAAAAGCCTCGATGGTGCAGTGCTTCTGAGTTATTTGTATCATCACGTGTAAATACACTGCATGCAGTAATAAAGAATCTTAAGTATAAATTCATCTGTCAGCTTGATGTATCTGGAAATGAAATCATTCAGGTTATGTCTAGCATTAAGCTCAGTTCTATTCGCTGTCAGTCACAGTTTAGAAGGCACTGGTACAGTAGTCTTTTTAAGTCTTTTTAAAGTCTGTACTGTTTTTGTACTTCTTTTAGTAATTGTTTCCTATTGTTTTGTAACTTTTTTAATTGTCTTTTTTTATTAACTGTTTTAATTGTCTTGTTTATTTTATTTTTGATGGACCATGAGTCTGGAATAAAGTTTGATTGATTATATATAAGATAAGATAAGATAAGATAAGCCTTTATTAGTCCCACAATGGGGAAATTCCAGGATTGCAACAGCACAGGGATAGCAACACTCAGAGCAATAATCAGAAGGCAAGAGAAAAACAAGAGCAGCTAGTATACATATGTACATATATATATATACAGTATATATATATATATATATATATATATATATATATATATAGACACAGTGCGGAGCATTGTAGCTAGATGGAATAGCTATATAAATATATAAACACAGTGCGGAGCACTGTAGCTGGATGGAGTAAATATGTAGATATATAAACACACACAGTGCGGAGCATTGTAGCTAGAGGGGATAAATATATAAACACACACAGTGCGTGTGTATAGACAGAAAATGTTCAGTGGGCTCACCTCTCTACGACTGGTCCCTTGTCTTTGATCCAGTAGCGTGAGCCTTCTTTGTGGGCTTCCACTGAGCCAAAGGTGAAACTGCGCCTGTACTCTTCAAGCATCTTTCTTTGGTTCTCATTAGCAGCATAGGCCTGTCAGATATTTGTAAAGACAGTCAGCTCCGTCTTTAATGTTTTCCAAAGTGCTTTAATTTGTTTCTATCAAATTAAGAAGAATAAAACTTACAGGTGATTCATGGGCTATAACAATTTAGTTTTTTAGGATGTCAATTTTACATTTTGGTGATTTTATTCCTCTCACACCTTGTCATAAAAGGTTAAATGATCATCAGCAATCTCTTGCAGTATTCTCATTCTCTTGCTGCCTCACCTGAGCTTTTTGCAGGTAAAAGCAGACTTTTTCCATTAGAGGTCCATAATCTCCTCTCTTCACAGTGAACTCTTTGTCTCCAAAGCTGAATTCTCCACAGCAGGACTCACATTCACCTTCCACTGTACAGTCTGAAGCAATAAGATTATTATTTTTACTCCTATATATTTATTTTGCTTTAATCGTTGGTATCAGTGTAATACCGAAAAAGAAAAAAGTCACTATTTATAATGTGTACCAGGCAGTTCTTGTACAGTATGAAGCATCAGATTTTTTACACCATATGCATCATCACAGCAGGCATTGTTTCAACGGTGGCTCTTTTTGTACCTTTTTGTACAGACGCAGCTAAGCGCACCTCATAACAGGCCTTCCCTCCATTCTCCCTCTTAAACAGACGGGTGTTGTAAGCAGACAGTTTCTAAAAACAAATAAGAAGTACATGACTTAAAATAACTGGGGGGGGGGGGAATAACAACAATAAAGACCTGAGGAATCCTGACAGTAAACGAGGAAAAGTTAATAAATGTTTTAAGTTATAGTTAAGACATAAAAATAATAAATACAAATATTGACTTCAAATCCCATTTTGCTTACCTTTGAGTCTAAGAACTTCTGAGCTAGTTCAGCATCTTCCAGACAACAGTTTCCTGAGAAGTAGGTGGTGATTCCCTGAAACAAAACCACTGAATGAACACAGTATCTTCACAGTATCTTTGATCTATACAGCATTTTTACCTCTGACCAGCAATCTCCTCCTGCAGTTTGGCCATTCGAATATACAAGGGGATACTGGGAGTATGAAATTGTTAACTATAATTAAATCTGGGCTCCAGAGTCAAATGAGAGTGTGGCCAAGGCAGCTGTAGTGCCTTGGGTGTGATGGGATGTTTTGTGACCTTGCCTCTGTTATGTACATGGTTCTGTTTGGTTCATCCCAAACAGAACCATGTTCTTGTGGTGACATTCTACACTGGCAGAAAGCAGCAGTAAACCAAACCGAGAAGAAACGGCTGAGTAAGGCACGCTCCAGTGGAGGACCGATCGGTTTCTGGCAGACCATTTGGTACGAAAGGTGTCAGGCGGCCGTGTGCGACAGGTGTGCTCAAGCATGAGCTACAGTGTCACTCAGCACATACACAACACTGACATGTTTGGTCATGTTGGCACCGCTGCAAAGTTGATGAGCACACTGTTCAGGTCCAGACCTTTTTGAGATCGACTTATAAGCATCTCATGATTGGCCAGTAAATCGCAATTGACTGGTTGGGCACCCCTGCCTGAGTTGTCTACAGGGTTTATGGCATATAAGTGCTGAAAAATTATAAGAAATTATTACATATTCTAGCTTCCAGCCCTAAACCTGTGCATATGTAGCTCAGACAGAAATGTCCTCTACCTTTTATCACTTTGATTTCTTGGATATTAACTTTAACATAACACAGCTATAAATTAAATTACCCTTTATTGTCATTCAACTGTACAACCAATCATGTACAGTAGAACGAGATTGTGTTTTACCTATCTACTGTGTTAATCACACACACCCCAAGTGCAGAATCAGAGGGCTGCTGCCATGCAAGGCCCTGCCACAAATTTCCCTCCTCCATTCCATTATTGCTGAGCACCAAGCTGGATGGCAGGAAGTTCCACTTTTATATGGTCTTCGGCATGACCCGGCCGGGATTTGAACCCCTGCCTCCCGGGTATGGAGCGGATGCTCTACCAACTGAGCCACCACTCCGGTAGTAAACTGCTACCGGAGTGGTGGCTAGCACTGCTATAGTAAAAGCAGCCTTTGACC
The DNA here is from genome assembly GCA_020510985.1 of Pholidichthys leucotaenia. NCBI lineage: Eukaryota > Metazoa > Chordata > Actinopteri > Cichliformes > Pholidichthyidae > Pholidichthys > Pholidichthys leucotaenia. The sequence goes on along the minus strand of CM035844.1, from coordinate 387,568,990 downwards.
TACCTTATCACCCAGACCCAGCTGTTTCTGCTTGTCTTCTAGAGAGTAGAGGGGACATGAGCAGCTGTCCCACAGAGCCTCCATCTCAGCTGGCTGCTCCTTGAAAGCCTGGCTGGCCCACACCAGAGATTTCAGCTTGTCCTGGGAGGACATACAATACAAGCTTGCAAAATGTCACAGAATCAATGTTTACCAAGATAAGAACTCCAGTCAAATATATATTTTTGTCAGGGTTGAATCGGAGGTATAGGATTTTACGGCCATCCACATCCTGTAAAACTAATAAAGCAGATTTACACCTCAAACTATGCGCTCTTTACCTTTGGGACATTGGGGATGAACTTTGTGTCTCCAAAAGACTTGTAGTTGCCCATGTTTGCATAAAGTCCCGCTGCATACACCAAGAAGGCCTAAACATCACACAGACAGAACACAATGTGGCACTATGAACATCTTTACAGACGTCCTCTATGGATTTTACACCAACGGCTGCAGTTGCAACTATGCACCTGAAACTCCTCAGAGTTGAATCCAGCTGCTGTGGCGACCTCTTCCAGCTGTGCAGGTGTCTGTTTCCTAAAGATTTTCTGCAACAGGACAAAGATGTTTGCAGACTCTGGGGAGGTCTGCAGCAGGACCACCAGCCCACCGCACCTAAACAAAATAACAATGCAAATGCTAGTCAAATACTGGAAAATTTCCTCTACTGTTTAATTGTCATTTTGAGTGGTGACCCGATCTTGCTACATTCCGAGGATGGTACCGTACCATGAGGCCCGCGACAGATAGTGGGCGTACATCTTCTCCTTAGGTGAAAGCAGATGAAAGGCCTCACCACAGTCAAGTGCAGAAATTCCAACATCATTTGGGAGGTAGTACTGAGAGTCCACCATGTTGAGTCCAAGAACTAAAACTGAAGATAACAGACGCATGGTCAGTTTAAAAAAAAAAAAAAAAAAATCACTCTACTTCCCCACCAACTGTGGGCCACATGAAGTAGTTGCATACCTGCTGGCTTTACAAAGGTTATACACAGAAAATTGTGAACAAATAAGAGGGTACGTGGTTTTAACATTTCAGTGATGCACACAACTACAGTAGAGAGTGTAAAAATATATATGGATCAGTTTGTCGACAGCTTGCCCCTCACTATACTTTGAACATGGGTGTATGAGTATGATAAAATATGAAACCTATTGCTTTAAATGCACTGCCTATTCTGTCATATTTAATCACTGAATTTCTATATTTTGGAAGATTGCATTACAGGCCATATGTGGCTAGTTTATCACATAATACAACTAAAAAAAAAATGGAAATAAAACTGCATATTTATGTGTAAAAGAAATTAGCTCTGAAAAAGAAAAAATTTAATGATAAAAAATGTGCAAATTTTGAAGAAAAAAGTCAAATATAGTCGAAAGAAGTCACAATTTATGAGGAAAGAGTGCACATGTAACAGAATGACACAAATTTACAAGAAAAACACTAAATATATTTTTGCTTGAGTACTTTTTTTACCCCAGTCAGAAGACGCCCACGTTCATCGGTAAACATAAATTATCGGACTGCGACACTGATTCAACAGTCAGTAAATATTACTGGGACAGGTCTCCGTTTATTTTGCATTAAGTCTAGAAAGAGAAATACCTATTAACCATGAGATAAAGAGAAAAAGAACGGTGGTGCAGTGGTTAGCACTGTGGCAGCACAACAAGAAGGTCACGGGATCGATTCCACCCCGACTATCATGGATTTGAGCCCAGACCATCGGTGCCCCTTCTGTGTGGAGTTTGCATTGTTGTCTGCGTGGGTTTCCTCCGGTTTCCTCCCACAGGCCAAAGACATGGAGGTTAGGTTAATTGGCATCGACTGGGGATTTTAAACTTTCCTTCGGTATGGATGTGACAGTGAATGGTTGTCTGCGATGGACTGGCGATCTGTCTAGGGTGTACCCTGCCTCTCCCCCAAAGACGCTGGGACCCGAAAAGGTAGAAGATGGATGGATTGATGGATAGAAAGAAAAAAGTGTGAAGCGTAAGTGTGGAAACGGCTTTTATGTTGTTCCACTTTAAATAGTAAAACACAAAGAAATGTGACTTAAGAAGGCTAACTCGAGGACGTTAGCGCTTTAGCAACTGGATTTAAAGACTGGACATCTGTAAGCAAAACATGAAATCACAACAGGTCTGTGTGCTCGTCTATCTTACAGCATATTAAAAATAAACATCAAAATAACAACCAAGTAGACAACTCATTACCTTTCTTTCTTGGAAAGCTCCCGGTAAAAGTGAAACTGCACTAGTGCAGTCTCATTCTGAACACCTGCATTTATTCAAGGCTTGTCCCTCTCCTTAGCCAACCACGGGCCGGTTAATCTTGTTCTTGTTCTTCTTGTTCTTCTTGTTCTTCTTCTTCTTCTTGTTCTTCTTGTTCTTCTTCGTCTGGTGTTTAATGGCAATTGGGATAGAGTATTTGGGTGCATTACCGCTACTAACTGGTGTGAAACCTGGGCTGGGAGACTTATCCTCTACTTCAAAATAAATAAATAAGTCAATAAAAATCATATCCTCTTTATCAAGTTTGTCCCCCTAAGAAAACGCAACATGGCTCTGTAACACTCCTCCCCCAAGTATCTTTGCAATATGTCTGTCAGATCCAAGTTTACTTTCATCTTCCTAAGGTCCCCAACTAGCTCCTCACAACTTTATACTTTGAACAATGAGTGGTGACATGCTCTAGTGTCTCTTTTTGATTACAAAATTCACACTTTTCTGTATTACATTTCTTTATTTTGAAGAGTACTGTTGAGCCCTGAGTGTCCAAACAGAAGCCTGAAATAGGCAAGGTAAATTTATTTGTATAAAACTTTCATGTACAAGACTCAAAGTGCTTTACATAAAAACATTAAGGTATTACAGGAAGATGCAAAAGGAATACATAAGAATTTAAAAGCAAAGTAAAAAGTAAAATAAATATTAAAACATACATTGCAGAAGGAATACATAAGAATTTAAAAACAAACTAAAACGTAAATTAAAGAGAAACAAAAACAAGTTAGAATAAGACAGAATTGGAGGGTGCCAATATGTATGGGCACACATTCATACCATGTAGGGTAACAAAATAGACCGTTATGCTGTTTAGTCCATCTAGCTACAATGCTCCGCACTGTGTATATATATTTATATTTTTATGTCTACACATGTATATTCACTGCTCTTATTTTCTTATTGTGGTATATATCATTCATATATTCCATACCTACATTTGTTAGAGCATGTGGAAATGTTTGGGACAGAATATACAAAGGAACTTCACACCTCTGAAAGAACAAAGGAATCTCACCGCCGTGTGAAGACTCATGACGTCACAGGACGCCATGGCAACAGACTCGACACCTTTACCCCCCTAAAGCGAGAGGGGGAGTTCCCATCACCTCCCAAGACAGGGAGAGGGGATGGCAGGACAATGGGGATTAAGATAACGGGGAGATGTTACCTTTTTCAATGAGTGGCTCTGACGTCAGCTGTTTCAATGAGTGGTGCTATGCCTGCTTGTATTTAACCAGCGAGCGAAGCAGAGTTCTTTCTCTTGCCTTCTGCCAAGCTCTGCACCAGATGAGACAAGATAGAAGAGTTTGTTCTTTAAAGACTCTACTTTTGTGATACAAAACCGCCTCGTTATTTCCAGCTCTTCTACACTGGTGACCTTGACGCGAGTATGGACCTGAGGCGTTCTTCAAGCGACTCATCCGCGGCGAATCTGACTTACGCCAGTGGCAACGCAGACGAGGGAACAAGCAGACAGCTGTTCCCCCCGGCAGAAGGTACCGAGAGAGCTCAACCGAGCTCCAGCACCGCCGTGAGAGCCGAGGCAAAGCACTCTCACCCGGCGGGCACAACAGTGATGGTGTGCACAAACGCCGTCGCTGTCCAGCTGCCAGACTTCTGGCAAGAAGACCCCGCCTCTTGGTTTCTACAGGCTGAAGCCCAGTTCATACTGGCGGGCATCACAGCAGACGATACAAAATTCTACCATATCGTCTCCAAGCTCGACTCCGCCACTTCGAGGTGTGTGCGGAGCTTGATCCGGCAACCACCGGCCCGGGACAAGTATGAGACGCTCAAGGCGACCATCGGGGCGAACTATGTCCCACCAGCGGAGGAAAGAGCCGAGAGGATCCTGGCGATCTACGGCCACAAAGGGGGCAATCCGAAGGCCCTCATGGAGGATTTGCTGCAGCTTAAGGAGGAGGACAACGACAATTTCCTTTTCCAGTTTATTTTCCTCAGCACGCTTCCACCACACATGAGAGGGACACTCACCAATATGAAGTGCGACACCCACCAAGACTTCCGCACACTGGCCAGCGAGGCTTATCGGCTACAGCGGCATCCGCAGACCTCAAAACTGACACCCCAAGCCATGGAGAGCCACAACCCACGGTGACAGCGGCGCGGCCCAAGCGTAACAAACAGATCGACGTCTGTTATTATCACCACCACTTCGCCGAGAAAGCCCACAAATGCGTTCCCCCCTGCAAGTTCACGATGTCGGGAAAACGCCCAAGCCGAGGGCCGTTAACGGCAGCGATTCTCGGCGAGAAAAACAAGCTGTTATACGTGACGGATGGACACATAGGCAAGCAGTTCCTCATCGACACGGGAGCTCAGCTGAGTTTCATCATGCCCTCCCACGCAGATCGAGCTATGGGCACCCGGGGCAATGGAGCAGTGGCAGCCAACGGTTCGGACATCGACACGTTCGGTGAAAAGAGCCTGCACCTCCTCATTCACGGCCGCAGCTACAGATGGACATTTGTTGTAGCGGCGGTGAGTTTTAACTTGTTAGGCGCTGATTTTCTATGTGCACATGGGTTATTAGTTGATCTAGCAAATAGGCGCCTGGTTAATGCACTATCTTTTGCTTCTATTCCATGCTCAGCTTGAGTCTCTCCACCACCTGTGCAGGCCAACGTCACCACGGCAGGAGGTAAGTTTGAGCAACTCCTCACCCAATTTCCAGCACTCACAACCCCCAAATTTTCAGCCACTGTAGCCAAACACGGGGTTAAACACTTCATTCCAACAACGGGACCTCCCGTTTTTGCCAAAGCTCGCCGCTTAGACGCGGCCAAGCTCAACATAGCAAGGGACGAATTTGCAGCTCTTGAAAAATTAGGCATTTGCCGACGTTCAAAGAGCCCTTGGGCTTCACCACTTCACATGGTTCCGAAATCCGACGGTTCTTGGAGACCGTGCGGAGATTACCGCAGATTAAACAACGCTACAGCGCATGACCGCTACCCCATCCCTCATATACAGGATTTTTCACTGCATTTAGCGGGCGCGCGCATTTTTTCAAAGATAGACTTAGTCCGCGGTTATCACCAAGTTCCAGTCCGAGCTGAAGACATTCCTAAAACAGCGGTTATAACCCCTTTCGGCTTTTTTGAATTCCTGCGAATGCCTTTCGGCCTCAAAGGTGCTGCTCAGACTTTTCAACGTATGATGGACGCAGTCTTACGTGACCTCCCCTTTGCTTTCGTCTACCTCGACGACATGCTGGTAGCCAGCTCATCGGAGGAAGAGCACGAGCAGCATCTCACTACCGTTTTTCAGAGGCTAGAAGAGCACAGATTAATAATTAATCCAGCCAAATGCAAATTCGGCGTATCGCAAATTGATTTTTTGGGACACAGAGTCTCCCCGAAAGGGGCAGCTCCGCTTCCAGACAAAATTCATGCGATAGAAGGTTTTCCACGGCCCCAAACGGTCAAATCGCTACAGGAATTTTTGGGGATGGTTAATTTTTACAACCGTTTCCTCCCTCATGCAGCTCAGCTCATGCAGCCCCTGTATGACGCGCTTAAAAAAAAGAAAGCTTCCAACGCGGTCGAATGGACCCCGGAACGCGAACGCGCTTTTGCGGAAGTTAAAAACGCCCTAGCTAACGCCACAATGTTAGTCCATCCAGATCCCTCGGCCCGCATTGCTCTAACCACAGATGCTTCAGACTTGGCCATAGGGGCAGTTGTAGAACAACTTGTCAAGGGGGTCTGGCAACCTTTAGCATTTTTTAGCAAATCGCTAAACCCGACGGAACGCAAATACAGCACTTTTGACAGGGAGCTGCTGGCGCTCCATTTATCCATCCGCCACTTCCAGTTTTGGTTAGAAGGGCGGAGTTTCACGGCTTTTGTGGACCATAAACCGCTCACTTTTGCTATGGCTAAAATTTCAGAACCTTGGTCGGGCAGACAACAAAGACAGCTAGCTGCGATTTCAGAGTTCACCACAGACATTCGACATGTAGCGGGCAAACTTAACGTAGTAGCGGACTGTCTCTCTCACGCTGTGGCACCGCCAGAGCACGAGGAGACAGATTACACTGCTTCAGCAGCTGAGCTTTTCTCTAACGCAAACACATATGCAGCACCTATCCATGAAGGGATAGATTATGCAGCCATGGCGGAAGAACAAGGTAGTGATGCGGACGTGCACGCGCTCCTGTCTGGACCAACAGGGTTAGGGCTGGAGGAAAAAGGGGTGCGCGACGGCGTGCCCCCCCTAATATGCGATGTTTCAACCGGCCAACCTCGCCCGTTAGTACCAGCTGCTTGGCGCCGCCGCATTTTCGACGCAATTCACTCCCTCGCGCACCCAGGTGTGCGCGCCTCGGTCAAAATGGTTGCCGAAAAGTTTGTGTGGCCAGGCCTGCGCAAAAACGTAAAAGAATGGGCAAAAACTTGCATTCCTTGTCAGCGCGCCAAAGTACACAAACACACAAAAGCCCCTCTGGAGCCTTTTCCAATCCCTGCTAGAAGGTTCGACCACATTCATGTCGACCTCGTGGGGCCGCTGCCTTCCTCCCAGGGTTTCACACACCTGCTAACAATGATAGACCGCACCACACACTGGCCAGAGGCAGTCCCTCTAGCGGCAACTACAGCGGAGGAAGTCGCTCGCGTTTTTCTAACAAATTGGATGGCACGTTTCGGCGTCCCATCAGACATCACGTCAGATAGGGGGCCTCAATTTGTCTCAGAGCTCTGGTCAGCCATGTCTAACAGTTTAGGGGCAACAATTCACCGTACCACCGCTTATCACCCTCAGGCTAATGGGTTATGCGAGCGTTTTCACAGGTCCTTAAAGGCCGCCCTCAGGGCCTCATTAACGGACACAAATTGGGTAAATAAACTTCCCTGGGTTTTATTGGGGTTGCGTGCGGCACCTAAAGAGGATTTAGACGCTTCCCCTGCAGAATTAGTCTTTGCTCAGCCTATCAGACTCCCAGGTGAATTTTTACCAGAAAACCCAGAACCAGGGCACCTCCCAGTCCCAAGGTTTTTAGGCAGTAACAGTCCGGACTCTCTCCACGGTCCAGCTCATCACTCCTTTCCGCGAGTTTTTGTTCCTCAAACTTTAAAAAAACGCTGAGTTTGTTTTTGTTAAGCATGAAGCTCTAAAACCAACGTTACGCCCAGTATACGATGGCCCGTATAGAGTGCTGGAAAATGGTGACAAACACTTTGTGCTTGATTATGGGGATAGAAATGAAACGGTCAGCATTGACAGACTCAAACCTGCCTTCTTGTTGAGAGACGAACCCGCACAGCTGGCTCAAGCACCTCGGCGAGGTAGACCCCCCAAGGAAAAAGTCTCAGCCCCCAGGCAGGGAACAGATAATCTCTCTCCTTCCCACACTGCAGATTCCTCACAACAAGGTCCCAGCAGGACGCCTAAACCGACCTACAGCAGCTTTGGGAGAAGATTGAAACCCAGACTACACAGGGACTGATTACACCACTCTGCAAATTTTCGCTAATTGTGCCGCAACAGTTTAAGATAAGATAAGATAAGATAAGCCTTTATTAGTCCCACAACGGGGAAATTCCAGGATTGCAACAGCACAGGGATAGCAACACTCAGAGCAACAATCAGAAGGCAAGAAAAAAAAACAAGCAAGCAAGAGCAGCTAATATACATATGTACATATTACTATAAAATATATATATACACACACACACACACAGACACACAGTGCAGAGCATTGTAGCTGGATGGAATAAATATATGAATATATGAACACACAGTGCAGAGCATTGTAGCTAGATGGAATAAATATGTAAATATATAAACACCCACAGTACGGAGCATTGCAGCTAGGTGGAATAAATATGCAAGTATATAAACACACACAGTGCGGAGCAATGTAGCTAGATGGAATAATATGTAGATATATAAAAACACAGTGCGGAGCATTGTAGCTAGATGGAATAAATATATAGATATATAAATATAAACACACCCAGTGCTGAGCATTGTAGCTAGATGGAATAAATATATAGATATATAAATATAAACACACCCAGTGCAGAGCATTGTAGCTAGATGGAATAAATATGTAAATATATAAACACACACAGTGCAGAGCATTGTTGCTAGGTGGGATGAAACAGCATAACCGTCTATTTAGTTATCCTACATGGTATGATTATGTGCCCATACATATTCTCACCCTCCATAGCGACCGGTATGTTCCTAGTTGTATGCCGGAGAGGACCATTGTGTAAGTCTATTGCATCTTTTGCATTCAAAAAACTATTAGTTTGTTACGTCTTTTTGCTATCTCTGCGAGCAGCCCTGCTTAGGTTGTACAGTCTGACAGCCGTTGGTAGGAAGGACCTACGAAACCTCTCGGTTGTGCACCTGGGATGATGTAGTCTGCTGCTAAATGAGCTCCTCAGTGCATCCAGTATGTCCTGCATAGGGTGGAACTCGGACTCCAGCAGAGATGACAGTTTAGCCACCGTCCTTCTCTCTCCTATCTCCTCCATCGGATCAAGGCGTTGCCCCAGGACAGAGCTAGCTTTCTTAATCAGTTTGTTCAGTCTCTTCCTATCGGCTGCAGTAATGCCACTGCCCCAGCAGACCACTCCAAAAGTGATGGCTGATGCCACCACCGTGTCATAGAATGACTTCAGCAGCGCCCCTTGTACACCAAAAGACCTGAGTCTCCTCAGCAGGAACAGCCTGCGCTGTCCCTTCTTGTAGAGTGCGTCAGTATTGTGTGACCAGTCTAGTTTATTGTTCAGATGAATACCCAGGTACTTGTAGGATGTCACCATCTCGATGTCTGTTCCCTGTATATTTACTGGTGCTGTGAGGGGCTGCCCATGCCTGCGGCAGTCCACCACCAGCTCCTTAGTTTTCCTCGCGTTGATCTGGAGGCAGTTCCGATGGCACCTGTCCACAAAGTCCTGGATAAGCCCTCTGTACTCAGCTTCATCTCCGCTGGAGATGAGACCAACGATCGCAGAGTCATCAGAGAACTTCTGTAGATGGCAATGTGTTGTGTTGTGTGAGAAGTCCGCAGTATAAAGAGTGAACAGGAAGGGAGCCAGCACCGTTCCCTGGGGGGCCCCCGTGCTACTGATGATCGTGTCGGACACACAGTCCCGGGTTCTCACAAACTGAGGCCGGTTCGTGAGGTAGTCCAGGATCCATGATGACAGGTGCTGGTCCACCCCTGCGCGCAGCAGCTTGTCCTTCAGGATCATCGGTTGGATGGTGTTGAAAGCACTGGAGAAGTCAAAGAACATGATCCTCACCATATTCCCGGGCTTCTCCAGGTGGGACAGAGAACGGTGAAGGAGGAAGATCACCGCATCCTCCATCCCAATGCCATGCTGGTAGGCGAACTGGAGTGGATCCATCGCTGGTTCCACCAGGGGGCGGAGATGAGCAAGGAGCAGTCTCTCCAGGGTCTTCATCAAGTGGGACGTCAAGGCCACCGGTCTGAAGCTGTTCAGGTCTTTGGGGTGGGAAGTTTTTGGTACAGGTACCACACAAGATGTTTTCCACAGCTGTGGTACCCTCCCCAGTTTCAGGCTCATGTTGAAGATATATGTCACAATCCCACACAGCTGGTCTGCACAGGACTTGAGGAGCTTTGCGCTGATGCCGTCCGGTCCCGACGCCTTCCTCGCCTTGATCTTCCTCAGCTCCGTCCTCACCTGGGTCTTGGTCAGGGTCAGGATGGGGGGCTGTGTGTTGGGAGTGGGGGGGGTGTCGGTGGAGTGGGGAGTGGGTAGCAGGACTTGATTTCTTAGAGGCAGCAGTGGTTGTTGTGCAGACGGGGGAGGGCGGTTGGTCAAATCTATTGAAAAACAGATTCAGGTTGTTCGCCCACTCCCTGCCCCCCGTGGCCTGGGGGGAGGTATTCTGGAGCCCCGAGATGGTTTTGAGGTTTCTCCAGACCCCGCTGATGTCGCTCTGTTGCAGCTTGTCCTCCATCTTCTTCCTGAAGCTGTCCTTGCCTTCTCTGATCTTTCTCCTCAGCTCCCTCTGTACGGACTTCAGCATCTCCCTGTTCCCCGACCTGAAGATCCTCTTCTTCTCTCTCAGAAGTGTTTTTATCTCAGGGTTGATCCAGGGTTTGTTGTTTGAGTGACGCCGTATGGTCTTGGTGGGAACGGATTTGTCCACACAGAAGCTGAGGTAGCCCGTGAAGGTGTGAATGAGGCCATCGATGTCCTCACCATGTGGATCGCAGAGCTGCTTCCAGGCAGTGGCTTCAAAACAGTCCTTTAGAGTGTCCATTGTCTCCTCAGACCATAACTCCACAGTGTGCATGGCCGGAGGTTGTCTGTGCACTAGGGGTTTGTACACCGGTCGGAGATGAACCAAGTTGTGATCCGATCTCCCAAGTGGGGGGAGTTGTGATGAGGTGTACGCCTCCTTAGTGTTTGCGTAGAACAAATCCAGTGTTTTATTGTCTCTAGTGTGGCATGTGACATACTGGGTGAAAGTGGGCAGAATGGGAGACAGTGAAACTTGGTTGAAATCGCCTGAGATGAGGAGAAGAGCATCTGGGTGTTCTGTCTGCAGCTTGCTGGTTACTGAATGGATGACGTCACGCGCTAGGACTGATTTATGATTATACTATGCTGTTATGTTTTCACTGAACTCTCTTAGGAGCATGGCTGCTTGAAAGTTTCTTCTGTGGCAACGGCTGTAACACGTAGTATGTCTTAGTAATTACCCTAGACTGTGAATCTTTCTGTGTTCCTTCATAGTTGTTTGGGGGGCCTGTGGTATATATCACTCATATATTCCATACCTACATTTGTTAGAGCATGTGGAAATGTTTGGGACAGAATATACAAAGGAACTTCACACCTCTGAAAGAACAAAGGAATCTCACCGCCGTGTGAAGACTCATGACGTCACAGGACGCCATGGCAACAGACTCGACACCTTTACCCCCCTAAAGCGAGAGGGGGAGTTCCCATCACCTCCCAAGACAGGGAGAGGGGATGGCAGGACAATGGGGATTAAGATAACGGGGAGATGTTACCTTTTTCAATGAGTGGCTCTGACGTCAGCTGTTTCAATGAGTGGTGCTATGCCTGCTTGTATTTAACCAGCGAGCGAAGCAGAGTTCTTTCTCTTGCCTTCTGCCAAGCTCTGCACCAGATGAGACAAGATAGAAGAGTTTGTTCATTAAAGACTCTACTTTTGTGATACAAAACCGCCTCGTTATTTCCAGCTCTTCTACATTATCTTCTAAATTATTGCTCTGAGTGTTGCTATCCCTGTGCTGTTGCAATCTTGGAATTTCCCCATTGTGGGACTAATAAAGCCTTATCTTATCTTAAAACGTGCAAGAAATAAAAGTTATAGTCCATTGTTGAAGATTATCAATTGTTCTACTGAAAAGCCGTGACAAATAGGAAAGTTTTTAACCTGGATTTAAAGCAGCTGAGAGTTTCAGCAACCCTGATGCCTTCTGGGAGTTTGTTCCATATGTGAGGGGTATAAAAACTGAACACTGCCTCACCATGTTTGGTTCTAACTCAGTGCACAGATAGTAGGCCTGACCCTGATGACCTGAGGGCTCTGTGTGGTTTGAAATGGACTAGCAGATTTGAAATGTATTTTGGCCCTAAACCATTCAGAGCTTTATAAACAAACAGCAGTATTTTGAAATCTATTCTTTGACAGACAGGAAGCCAGTGTAAAGATCTGAGGACTGGAGCTATATGATGTACTTTCTTGGTCTTAATGAGGACTCAAGTTGCAGCATTCTGAACCAACTGCAGCTGTCAGATGGACCTTTGAGGGAAACCTGTGAGGACAGCATTACAGTATGTGATGTTGGGTTTGATGTGTCCTTTATTGTGAAGTCCAGTGTAGTGGTGGCCACCTCCTCTTTTGCCACTGCACCGCCCTATAAATACCAGGGGGCATTCATTATATGGCCTCTTTACCGATGCTCCTGCCTGGTGGCTGTGTGGTGTGTCCAACATCAATAAAGCTGAGTTCGACTGTTCACCCTGTCTCCTCATTTCACCAAGGTATTTACAGACATAACATTTTGGCGACGAGGGCAAACTATGGAGGTGTGTATTACACCACTTCACCCCTTCCTGGAGCTCCTGGGTGAGCCACCTGTGCCCTGGCCAATATAATTTGCAGCTTTCCAAAATTACATTGTCGCGCTTGACCTGGGTGAGCTAAATAAGCTAAGAGCACATGGGCTCCTTGTACATAATTTGGGGATTGAGGGTCAGCATATCCTGCGTACACTTGGGGCTTCAAACTCGTATGAGGATGTAGTCGAGTTGCTAGCATGCCATTTTCACACCCTGGACAGCGTAACCCTCCGGAGGATTAGGTTCCGACAACGACACCAGCAAGTGGGTGAGCCTGTCCATCAGTTTGCCACTGATCTGCGGCAGCTGGCTAGCGAGTGTTGTTTTGGGCCATTGGAGGAGGAAATGGTACGTGACTAGCTGGCGGAGCCAACAACCAGCACTGCTTTAGGAGCTAGGCTACTCACAGCGCCAAGTGACCTAACGTTAGCCAGCGCTGTTGAGCTAGCGCTCCAAGTGAAGACTGCAGACAAGCTAGTTTCGAAGCTAAAGTGGTGCCAGTCACAAAGGCAGCTGGAGCCTACCACCGCAGCATTATTAGCGGACCCTGATAGTGAGGATAGCTTGACCGATGACAACGCAGACATCAACGCTGTCAGCCAAAGGTCTGCCCCCAGAAAACCCTTGTACATGGGTTGGGGGTCCGCAAAGCACCAGTACAAGGCTAGGGATTGCCCAGCTAGAGGGAAGCGTTGTGGCAAGTGTGGACGCTTGATGAACCATTATGCTAGAGTGTACCGTGTATCTGAGCCAGAGAGCCCACAGAAGAAATCACTCTTCCTGCCCCTGACAACTATCCACATGGTGCCCCCAAGTACCAACGGGTACACGTTTTGCAGAGTAACACTGGACGGTGTGGAGGTGCCACTGCTGCTCGACATGGGGGTGGAGGGATTGCTGCTGAATTGGGCCACGGTGAGGAAGTTTTTTCCCCCACTACAGGATTGGGCGGTGCGGTGGCGCAGTGGTTAGCACTGCGGCAGCACAGCAACTCACCCTTGGCCATGGGATCCCTGGTTCGATCCCAGCCTCTGACCAACAGTGATCTGTGTGGAGTTTGCATGTTCTCCCCGTATCTGCCTGGGTTTACTCTGGGATTTCTCCGGTTTCCTCCCACAGGCCAAAAACATGCAAGTCAGGTTAATTGGAGACTCTAAAGTGGCCCGAGGTGTGAATGTGTGTGTGAATGGTAAAGGGATTGCGCCGTACCGTGGCTGCTTCATCCATACAGGTGGATGCCCTTAATTTCCCCTCTGGGGATCAATAAAGTATACAAAATCAAATCAAATAAAAGCTAACTCAGCACCGCTTTATGATTAAGGAGGTGGCAGGCTGTGCACGGTTGGAACGTTGGAGTTAACGGTTTGGTACAAGTTGGCGGTGATGGCTGATTTCACGTTCCAACATGCAACAACATGCAACAACATGCACTGTTACCTGTTTTATGAACTGGATTTCGCCATCAAAGACAACGCTGGGGAAGAATGGTCTGGTTGTGGCCAGTGGAACCGTCCAGTTCCGGTGTGTGGGACGAAGACCCAATGGACACCATGGCAGTCAAGCAGGACCAGCTTCACTCAGATTCAACGCAGGAGGGTCTCAGTGCCGATGCTCAGGGAATGGTAGGAGAGGGTACCAAGCTTGGCGGTGAGATACCTGTGTCGGCAAGTGACGCCAACGTGCTAGACCCAGATCCCTCTGGAGCTTGGTCACGGAGGGCTGGAGGATCTGCAGCTACCATGGCAACCACCATAGCGGCTTTAGAAGAGGTCGGGGTCAGACCAACGGGCATGGAGAGACCATGCGCCAAACAGCAACATTTTAGGCCAAGCAGAGCTCCTCTTAGAGTTATGGACTTGGTCTGGGTTCGAGAAGAGGAACGTCCACTGTAGATAGGTAGGCCAGTCGATAGCCAGTGGAACACCAGGGATGCCTGCTCATCATGGCTAAGCTGGGCGCAGCTTACTTCCAGCTGTCGGATGGCTCGAGAAGGCACGCAAACGAGCTGAGGCGTGTCCAGGAGGAAGCTTCTAGTGGTGGGGCTGGACGAGAGAGGTTGTTGGTGGTGGTGAGAAGAAACGCTTTTGTCCATGAGGTCAGCTGCGACCCTGGGGGCATGCTGCTTGCAGGGATGGCGGGTCTGCTAAGGGGCTACCCTGGGCCCCCCACAAGCCAGTTCTACCCCTTTCTGCCGGAAGGACAGTAATGTGCATTTAAAAAATAGTTCTTTGTTCATAAGTTTGTGCGTGTAAAAAAAACAAAACAGAAAATGTTATTGTTCTGGGTGTTTTTGATTAAAATAGGAACACAGCAATGTTTTAAGTTAACAATGGACTTTTATTTAGTTTACAGGTGGCAGAATAATCCACCTGTGGGACAGGACGGTAGTCCATCCATCCTCCCTAGTTTAGGTTTTGTTGTGTGAATGTGGTAGGCCATTTAGTGATTTCAGTTTTAGTTTTCTTAGTGTGTGATTTGGGTCCTAAATTGGGGAGGGTCTCTATTGTATGTGTGTTTTTGGATTTTCTATGGGGGGGGGGGAAAGTGATGTTGGGTTTGATGTGTCCTTTATTGTGAAGTCTGGTGTAGTGGCGGCCACTACATGTGTGAGGGGTATAAAAACTGAACACTGCCTCACCATGTTTGGTTCTAACTCAGGGCACAGATAGTAGGCCTGGCCTGACGACCTGAGGGCTCTGGGTGGTTTGTAATGGACCAGCAGATTTGAAATGCATTTTGGCCCTAAACCATTCAGAGCTTTATAAATAAACAACAGTATTTTGAAATCTATTCTTTGACAGACAGTGTCACATCTCGCCGCTCATCAGCGGCGCCAGCTGCACGCACACCTGCGCCTCGTCAGCGGCGAGGGATTTAAGCCGCCTTGCCCTGGGCTTCGGCCTGAAGCCGTCTGTTCTCTTCGGCTACTCTTGCTGCAAGGAACCCCCTTCATCAAGCAAGAACGCAAGTAAGCATCTCTTACCTTCTTCCAGTCTCCTCCCCTGTGCACAGGTGGATTCCCCGGCGGCGGACTACGTTCCCCAGCCATCTCCTCCTCGCTGCTGCTTCAGGCGCTCTGGGTTGCTGTCTACCGGGCTTCGCCCTTGCCACGCCAGTCACCTGCCCGAACCAAGTAAGCCAGTAGCCATTATCTCATCTCCTGTGTTGGTGTGGTGCCCGTTACCCTTCTCCCTCTGCTTCTCCCATAGGGTTGTCCGGCTGTACGGTTTCCTGTTCCCGTGCCTGACGCAGACGCCACCACCAATACATTACCATCTCACATAGACGCACTCATACACACTTGTTGTTAATAAAGCTATTGAATCTACCCTGAGCCTGCGTGTGTGTCTCCTGAGCCATGCATTATGTCAGACAGGAAGCCAGTGTAAAGATCTGAGAACTGGAGCTATATGATGTACTTTCTTGGTCTTAATGAGGACTCAAGTTACAGCATTCTGAACCAACTGCAGCTGTCTGATGGACTTTTTAGGGAAACCTGTGAGGACAGCATTACAGTATGTGATGTTGGGTTTGATGTGTCCTTTATTGTGAAGTCCGGTGTAGTGGTGGCCACTTCCTCTTTTGCCACTGCACCGCCCTATAAATATCAGGGGGCACCCAGCCCCTTTGCTGATGCCCCCGTCTAGTGGCTGTGTGGTGTGTCCAACATCAATAAAGCTGAGTTCGACTGTTTACCCTGTCTCCTCATTTCACCAAGGTATTTACAGACATAACACAGTAGTCCAGTTTACTGAAGATAAATGCATGGACAAGTTTTTCTAGATCCTGCTGAGACATCAGACCTTTAATTCTCACTATGTTCTTTAAGTGATAATAGGCTGACTTCACGACTGTCTTAATGTGGCTGTTAAAATTCAGGTCTGAGTCCAGAACCACACCCAGATTTCTGGCTTGGCTCCTGGTTTTTAACATAATTGATCGAAGCTGAGTATTAACTTTGAGTCTTTGTTCTTTGCCTCCAAAAACAATTATTTTGGTTGTGTCTTCGTTTAATTGAAGAAAAATTCTGGCACATCCACTCTTTAATTTGACCAATGCATTTGATCAGGGTTTTAATTGGACCATAGTTTCCTGGTGAGATGGTTATGTAGAGTTGTGTATCATCAGCATAATTATGGCAATGTAGTGGACACACATACGTGACCTGTTTTTGGACTCACATTTTAGGCCAGAACAATGGCAGAGCTCCCTTGGTGATGACAGGAAGGTGCAAGAGTGTTAGCTTTGGTATGCAAAGCTTGAGACTGTGGGGTATAATTAAAGGATTAAAGAGGGGATGCATTGTAGACAGTGGGGTGATATCATGGAGAGAAGATGCATTGTTACTGTCATTATAATGCAATGTGGTTGGTGAGACATGTGACTTGTGAACTGCAAGAGTCCTGTTTTTTAAGGACGAGAGTTCCCTGCGTGGCTCTCTTTTTTCTGCTTCGTGATGTTGGAGATGTGAATAAAGCTGACTCGAGAGAGAACTCTGTCTCGTCATTCTCACATTTCCACACTGGTGACCATAAGATGTATCATGCAAGAGGAGAATTCCCCCGGGCCAGCCTCATCAGGAGCCCCCAGCCAAGCGAATGCCGCTACAGTCCAGCTACCGGACTTCTGGCAGAACAATCCACGCTCCTGGTTCAACGCGGTTGAGGCGCAGTTCAACCTCCGGGGGATATAGGTAGACGCCACAAAATTCTACCATGTAGTCGCAAAGCTGGACAACAACACGGCCCAGCATGTGGAGAGCCTGATCGACCAGCCGCCGGACAGCGACAAATACGGCACGTTGAAGGCTGCACCCATCCAGCAATTCACCCCCTCGGCGGAGGAGTGAGCAGAGAGGCTCCTGGCGCTGACGGAGTCGGAAAATGACATGCCCGCGAACCTGATGGAGAAGTTGTTGAGGTTGAAAGACTCTGACGACGATCACTTCATTTTCACCCACCTCTTCCTCAGGACTCTACCGTCAGCAGCGAGAGCGACCCTGTCCAGTTTGCCACTGTTGGCCCAACGGGACTACCGCGTGCTGGGCCGAGAAGCGCAGCGGATTGTCAACGCCACCAAGCGGCGAGCAGCCACGGCCGCTGCAGCAGAACTCAGCGCGGCGACTCGAGACGACAGGAGGCCAGAGGCAGTGGTACCAGACTCACCGACGACGGCGGCGACAGGGGCCAGGGAACGCGGATCAGACGCCCTTTGTTTCTACCATCGCCGCTTCGCAGAGAAGGCACGCAAATGTGTACCACCGTGCCAGTTCGGGCGTTCGGGTAACGCCAAGTCCGGGGGTCGGTAGCAGCCGCGGCCCTCGGGGAGGAGAACAAGCTGCTCTACTTGTTGGATGCACGCTCGGGGAGGCAGTTCCTCGTCGACACAGGCGCCCAGTTGAGTTTCATCACACCTTCCTACGCGGACAGACTAGCTAGTTCCGGAGGTCCCCGGGTGACAGCAGCAAACGGCTCGGAGATTAAGACCTTTGGTGAGAAGACTCTGCTCCTGTCTCTACACGGCCGTACATTTGAGTGGACTTTTGTTGTAGCAGCAGTAAATTTCAATATGTTGGGGGCTGATTTTCTGTGCTCACATGGTTTGTTGGTTGATCTCGCTAACAGGCGCCTGGTTAATGCACTTTCTTTTGATTCTATCCCCTGCACAGCGCGAGTGGCCCAGCCAACAGCACAAGCCAACATCACAGCTGCAAGCGGTAAGTTCCACACACTGCTCATTCAGTTCCCAGCACTCACGGTCCCCACATTTTCGGCAACAGTCGCTAAGGGGTGGAGCATTTTATTACCACTACCGGACCGCCCGTTTTTGCAAAAGCTCGGTGCTTGGAGGCAGTTAAGCTGGCCATAGCGCGCAAGGAGTTTGCCAACCTGGAGAGGTTGGGCATTATCAGATGTTCAAACAGTCCGTGGGCTTCCCCGCTGCACATGGTCCCGAAAGGCGACGGATCATGGCGACCTTGCGGGGATTTCCGCAGGTTAAACAACACTACAGTGCACGACCGCTACCCAATCCCGCATATAAATAACTTAACTAATAAAAAAAACGATCAGAAGGGGGTAAAGGAACTTAGAATCAATGGCAAGACCGTCAGTGACAAGGCTACTTTGGCAAATGAATTTAATTCACACTTTGTGGGCTCTGTGGAAGACTTAACAAAAATTTTTGTGCTGCCAAATGTGCTCAACAACACAAATTCCATACTCCCAACAGATACTTTTCACATCGATGAGGTAAATGAGAAGTTAATTGCTGGTATTGTTAAAACACTGTCAAACTCAAAAACTAGTGATATCTACAATACGAGCACCTCCTTTCTCAAAATGCACAGCAAAATATTAATCAAACCACTGACTCATCTCATTAATCTCTCCATTAGGTCTAGTACATTTCCATCTGGCTGGAAAAAAGCTGTCGTCATACCAGTTCATAAATCAGGCAGTAAAGACGATATATGCAATTACCGCCCAATCTCTATCTTACCAGTCCTATCTAAGGTTCTTGAAAAAGTTGTAGCTACACAGCTGATAGACTACTTACAAGACAGTCAACTTCTTCATCCACATCAATTTGGTTTTAGACCAGGATACTCAACAGAAACAGCAAATTGTTGCCTTATTGAAAACGTCAAACAGTCCTTGGACAGGGGTAATGTGGTAGGAGCTGTTTTTCTAGATCTCAAAAAGGCTTTCGATACTGTAAACCACAGTTTGCTTTTATCCAAAATGGTATCTTTTAACTTCTCCCCAAATACATTAGAATGGTTTGCATCTTATCTCCAGAATAGAGAACAGTGTGTAAAAGTTCACCAGGATAAATCCTCATTTTTAAACAACCGCATGGGTATCCCACAAGGGTCCATTCTTGGTCCTTTACTTTTCAGCATTTTTATTAATGACTTGCCGTTACACTGCTCAGCTGCAACATGCCAACTTTATGCAGATGATGCAGTTATTTACACAGCTGCCAAGACTCCAGCACAGGCTGCAGATGTACTGTCTACAAGTATGGTTGATGTCCAAGAGTGGCTCCTCAAGAACCATCTATTGCTGAACCTTCAGAAAACAGTCTCAATGTGCTTTTCAATCAAAAAATGTAACCTGCAACATTTTAAAGTTAATATACATGATCATGACATCAGTTTAGCTACAGAATTCAAATACCTTGGCATTGTACTAGATCCTCAACTCAAATTTAATCTTCATATAAAGAAAATTTCAAAAACAGTAAAAAAAAATCTGAACTGCTTTAAATTAATTAGATATTACATACCTTACGAAGCAGCTGCACTGTATATGCATTCTATGGTTTTTTCTCATATATCATACTGTTTGACAGTCTGGGCTCAAGCAGCCCCTTCCACAATAAGACATATAGGTTCATTATATAATCAAACCCTAAAAATCTTGGACAAAAAGCCCATTAGGTGGCATCACTGTAATGTTTTAAAAAAATACAACCTATTGAGTTTTGAGAGCTTCATTGACCTCTGTCTTCTGAAATTAACGTTCAAATGTTTCCATAAATCAGCACCCGAGCCACTTGCTGGTTTCGTCCAAAGACAGGACAGCAGCAGAGCCACCAGGAGTTCTGTTAACAATAACTGTAAAATATTCCACCGCAGAACCACATTTGGACAAACAGCTTTCTCTATAAAGGGCAGTCACATCTGGAACACAATGCCAAATGAAATTAAAATAATAACGGACTTTAAAACATTCACTAAAAATGTTAAAAACTGGCTGAAAAATAAACAAGAATGTACTCATGTATGAATTATTTGTCTGCAAAGTGAGAGTGAATGAAGGGAAGGAATAAATGTGTTTGTTTATAGTGAGTGACGGAGGGAGGAAGGCCTGAAATAGGCAAATGTGAGTTATGTTATATGTGTTAAATGTGAGTCAGGCTGTTATATTTGTGTATTTATAATATTTATGTTAAAGGTGAGTCAGGCTGTTATATTTGTGTATTTATAATATTTATAATTGTGTATTTATAATTTTTCTGCATTGATGTATGTGGTTATTGTGTATATTTTTATCTTGATTCTTTTTTCTAAAGCCCATCCAGGGACAAGAGTTGCAAATTAGCTAATAGCTATACACTCTATGTGCAACACATCAGATTGATTGTCTTTGATTAATTGTCTATGTTTATTGCACTGTCCCTGTCAAATAAACTAATCTACTACATATCCAAGATTTTTCCGTTCATTTGGCAGGGGCGCGCGTTTTTTCTAAAATAGACTTAGTCCGCGGTTACCACCAAGTCCCAGTGCACGCTGAGGACATACCCAAAACAGCGGTAATAACTCTGTTTGGCCTATTCGAGTTTTTACGCATGCCATTCGGACTTAAAGGGGCTGCTCAGACATTCCAACGCATGATGGACGCGGTGCTTCGCGATCTCCCGTTCGTGTTTGTCTACTTGGACGATATTTTAGTAGCCAGCGCGTCGGAAGACGAACACGAAAAACACCTGGTCACAGTTTTCCGAAGGTTGGGAGATCACGGGTTAATAATCAACCCAGCGAAGTGTCAGTTCGGGGTGGCGCAGATCGATTTTTTTAGGACACCGCGTCTCCCCCGAAGGAGCAGTTCCGCTTCCTGACAAAGTGCGCGCGGTGGCAGATTTTCCCCAGCCGCAGAAGGTCAGGGCGTTGCAGGAGTTTTTGGGAATGGTGAATTTTTATAACCGTTTTCTCCCCTGCGCGGCGCAACTCATGCAGCCGCTGTATGCTGCGCTCAAAAAAAAGAAACCCGCGGATAAGGTTGAGTGGTCCCCGGAGCGGGACCAAGCGTTCTCAGAAGTGAAAGCAGCCTTGGCAAAGGCTGCGTTGTTGGCACACCCAGACCCAACGGCCCGCATAGCGCTCACCACTGACGCTTCAGAGGTGGCCATAGGGGCAGTCGTGGAGCAACATGTAGCCGGGGTTTGGCAGACCCCCTCGCCTTTTTCAGCAGGACCTTGCGCGATAGCGAACGTAAATACAGCGCGTTCGACAGGGAGCTGCTCGCTCTCCATTTGGCCATACGCCACTTTCAGTTCTGGCTAGAAGGACGCTCTTTCACCGCGTTCATTGACCACAAACCACTAACATTCGCGATGGCCAAGGTTTCCGAACCGTGGTCAGGCCGGCAGCAGAGACAGCTGGCCGCGATATCAGAGTTTACCACTGATATCCAGCATGTGGCGGGAAAACTCAATGTAGTGGCAGATTGCCTCTCGCGCGCCGTAGCGGCCCCAGTCAGCGTAGGAATAGATTACGCAGCCAGCAGGTTAGTGACGCGGATGTGCGCGCACTCCAGTCTGGACCAACAGGGTTAAGGCTGGAGAACAGGGTGCTGCAAGACGGTATGCCCCCCCAATCTGCGATGTCTGCACGGGACAGCCGCGTCCAGTAGTACCAGCTGCGTGGCGCAGCCGCGTTTTTGACTCGATTAATTCTTTGGCGCACCCGGGAGTGCGCGCGTCGGTCAAAATGGTAGGAGAAAAATTTGTGTGGCCGAGCCTCCGCAAACAAGTTAAAGAGTGGGTAGCAGCCTGCACGGCGTGTCAACGAGCCAAAGTACACAGGCACACGAGGGCTCCTTTGGAGCCGTTTCACATTCCGGCCAAGAGGTTCGATCACATTCATGTGGACCTCGTGGGCCCCCTCCCGCTGTCACAAGGGTGCACACACCTTCTCACAATGGTGGACTGTACCACGCGCTGGCCTGAAGTGGTCCCGCTGGCACAACCATGGCCGAGGAGGTTGCGTCGCGTTTTTAACAGCTTGGGTGGCATGCTTCGGCGTTCCATCTGACGTTACGTCCGACAGAGGCCCTCAATTTGTTTCCGAGCTTTGGTCGACAATGGCCCGCAGCCTGTGTGTCACAATTCACCGCACAACCGCGTACAATCCGCAGGCTAACAGGTTATGCGAAGGTTTTCATAGGTCATTGAAAGCAGCTCCCAGGGCGTCACTGAAGGGTGCAAATTGGGTAGACAAGTTACCGTGGGTATTATTGGGGTTGCGTTCTGCGCCTAAAGAGGACTTAGAAGCCTCCCTAGCGGAGCTCGTGTTTGCGCAGCCACTCCGGCTCCCTGGGGAGTTTCTCCCAGATAACCCTGTGCCAGATGCCTCCCCGTCTCAGCTGTTGCGGAGTAACATAGAATCAAGCACGCTGCCCGGCCCCGCGCACCACAGTTTTCTGCGCGTTTTTGTGCCTAAAACTTTGAAGATCGCAGAGTTTGTTTTTGTCAGACAGGATGCGCATCGAACCCCGCTGCGACTGCCTTATGACGGACCCTTCAGAGTGTTAGAAACAGGGGACAAGCAGTTTTTGCTAGATTTGAGGGGTAGGAAAGAGAAAGATTGGCATAAACAGACTCAAACCCTCTTTTGTGGTGGCAGATGAGCAAGTGCTGCTGGCGAGGGCCCCGCAGCGAGGCAGACCCCCGCGGGGGACTTCGCAGAGTAATGTTTCCCCAGAACTCCCACAGGTGCTGACAAAAGATTTCCATCCCCAGACGGCAAACCCCCAGCGTGACAGCGCTGCGGAGATGTTGAACCCCAGCTACAGCAGATATGGCAGGAGACGGAAGTCCACACAGCATGTGGACTGATGTGTATTGATACTATCACGGCATGCATGTTGTTATTCCCTTGTTTGTTCTAAAATGCTGGGGGGGGGCTTTGTGTGGTGGACACACATACGTGACCTGTTTTTGGACTCACATTTTAGACCAGAACAATGGCAGAGCTCCCTTGGTGATGACAGGAAGCTGCAAGAGTGTTAGCTTTGGTATGCAAAGCTTGAGACTGTGGGGTATAATTAAAGGATTAAAGAGGGGATGCATTGTAGACAGTGGGGGTGATATCATGGAGAGAAGATGCATTGTTACTGTCATTATAATGCAATGTGGTTGGTGAGACATGTGACTTGTGAACTGCAAGAGTCCTGTTTTTTAAGGATGAGAGTTCCCTGCGAGGCTCTCTTTTTTCTGCTTCGTGATGTTGGAGATGTGAATAAAGCTGACTCGAGAGAGAACTCTGTCTCGTCATTCTCACATTTCCACAGCAATATATTTTGTTGATTTTTATGATTTGAGCTTGTGGGAGCATATAGATTTTGAAAAGCAAAGGTCCTAAAATGAAACCTTGGGGAACTCCACAGGTTATTTTGGTTCGCTCAGATTTATATTTACCTATTGACACAAAATAGTCCCTGTCTTTTAAATAGGACTCAGACCAGTTTAGTGCTGTACCAGAAAGTCCCACCCAGTTTTTCAGCTGGATTAATAAGATGTTATGGTCGACCGAGTCGAATGTAGCGTTGAGGCCCAGTAAAACCAAGACTGAAATGTTGCCATTATCTGTACTGGAGCGGATGTCATTAAGAACCTTAACTATTGATCTAAGATGGCGCCCACAGTGGTCACCATGGTGCTTCACTGTGCTTTTTTTTGTTTGTTTTTGTTTGTCAATTGTGTGTCTGCCTGCTCTTACACCCGTGAAGAGCTACTAAATATCAGGACTTTCACTCCCATGGACCTACTCCCAGTTTTTTTTGGCTCCTGCCGCCGATCTGGTTCACTTTTTAGCCCAAAAAGTGAGACGGCGAAAGAGAGGAAGACGAGCGGGCGCCCTCGTGTGGCTTCACAGGAGAGGCACGCGCACGGCTTTGCCTGGGATCTTTCTGTCCAACGTCAACTCTCTTTATAACAAGGTAGATGAACTGAGACTGCTGATGTGATTTAAGGACCTCTCCACCTCGTGTGCCCTCTGCTTCACTGAGACCTGGCTCAAAGAAAAGACACCGGACAGCGCGCTCCTCCTCGAGGGATTTCAGCTGTTTCGTGCAGACTGCGACACGGGGCTCTCCGGCAAGACCACAGGCGGAGGAGTCTACTTCTACATCAACAGCAGCTGGTGCTCTGATGTAATTGTGATCTCCCAATACTGTTCTCCCGCTCTGGAATATTTATTCATCAACTGCAAGCCATTTTATTCCCCGCGTGAGTTTGCTTCATTCATCCTGGCCGCTGTTTACGTCCCGCCCGACGCGGACGTGCGCGAGGCTCAGCCCGGACTCTCTGGTTATCGTGGTTGGCGACTTTAACCAGAGCAACCTGAGCCACGAACTCCCCCGGTACAAACAGTTTATGAAATGCCCCACCAGAGGACAGTTGATGATCCAAGATGGCGCCCACAGCGGTCGACATGGTGCTTCGCTGCGCTCTTTGTTTGTTTTTGTTTGTCAATTGTGTGTCTGCTTGCACTTATACCCGTGAAGAACTTTTAAATATCAGGACTTTGACCCCCACGGACCTCCTCCCAGTTTTTCTAGCCCCTGCCGCCGATCTGGTTTATTGTTTGGCTCGGAAAGTGAGACGGCGGAAGAGAGGAAGACGAGCGGGCGCTCTCGTACGACTTCGCAGGAGAGGCTCGCGAACGGCGCTGCCTGGCATATTTCTGTCCAATACCAACTCTCTCTCTAACAAGGTGGATGAACTGAGACTGCTGATGCGTTTTAAGGACCTCGCCTCCTCAGCTGTCCTCTGCTTTACTGAGACCTGGCTCCGGGAAAATATACCGGACAGCGCGCTGCGCCTCGACGGCTTCCAGCTCTTCCGTGCTGATCGTGACACAGAGCTTTCCGGCAAGACCACAGGAGGCGGTGTCTGCTTCTACATCAACTGTAGCTGGTGCTCTGATGTAACGGTAATTTCCAAACACTGTTCTCCTGCCTTGGAATTTCTTGTTATCAATTGCAAGCCCTTCTATTCCCCGCGGGAGTTTGCTTCTTTCATAATGATCGCTGTGTACGCCCCTCCCGACGCGGACACGCGCGAAGCTCAGCGCGTGCTCGCGGATCACATTCAACACACAGAGCGGAGTTTTCCAGACTCGCTGATTATTGTGGCTGGCGACTTTAATCAGTGCAATCTGAGCCACGATCTCCCCCGCTACAAACAGTTTATTAAATGCCCCACCAGAGGATTAAACACACTGGATCACTGTTACACCACAGTGAAAGACGCATATCGCGCTGTCCCTCGAGCTGCGCTGGGATTATCTGATCACGTGATGGTTCACCTCATTCCCACATACAGACAGAGATTGAAGCTCACTAAACCTGTTGTGAGCACTACGAAGATACGGACCAGTGATGCTGAGGAGAAGCTGGAAACGTGCATGGAAATATCTGACTGGGGCATGCTTAAAGGAGCCACGCATGATCTGGATGAGTACACGGACACTGTGAACTCATATATCCACTTTTGTGAAGAGAACATTCTTCCATCACGCACCAGGGTGAGTTACTCTAATGACAAACCCTGGTTCACAGCTAAGCTCAGACAGATCAGGAAGGAGAAGGAAGCAGCGCTGAAAAGTGGAGACAGGGACTGCTACAGGGAGGTTAAATACCGGTTTAACAGAGAGCTGAAGAGGGCTAAATCTCTATACTCAGAGAGACTCCAGCAGCAGTTCACTGCTAATGATTCGGCTTCCGTGTGGAGAGGACTGAGGCAGATCACCAACTATCGGCCTCAGGCTCCTAAAGGTCAGGATGACAAAGCCCTTTGTCAGAGACTGTCCCAACACTATGCCCGTTTTGACACCTCGTCATCTGTGTCCAACTCCCCCCCTCCCTCCAGCTCCACAGCCTCCACATTCCCTACTTCATTTAAGGCACCCCCCCCCACCTCCCCCCCTCCCCTTATCATCAGTGAGCAGGATGTGCTCAAACAGTTCTCCAGACTGAACCCGCGCAAGGCCCCCGGCCCAGACGGCGTGTCTCCCTCCACCCTGAGACTCTGTGCGAAAC
This sequence comes from Pholidichthys leucotaenia, assembly GCA_020510985.1. Lineage (NCBI taxonomy): Eukaryota > Metazoa > Chordata > Actinopteri > Cichliformes > Pholidichthyidae > Pholidichthys > Pholidichthys leucotaenia. The sequence goes on along the minus strand of CM035844.1, from coordinate 387,542,716 downwards.
AGCTGGCTCCTGTATTCACAGACATTTTTAACACCTCCCTTAAGTTATGCCACGTGCCATCCTGCCTCAAATCCTCCACCATCATCCCTGTCCCCAAGAAGCCACGGATCACTGGACTTAATGACTACAGACCTGTAGCGCTCACCTCTGTAGTCATGAAGTCCTTTGAGCGCCTGGTCCTGTCCCACCTCAAGTCCATCACCACCCCTCTCCTGGACCCGCTGCAGTTTGCCTACCGAGCCAACAGGTCTGTAGACGATGCAGTCAACCTGGCCCTCCACTCCATCCTGCAGCACCTGGACTCCCCGGGAACCTACGCCAGGATCCTGTTTGTGGACTTCAGCTCCGCATTCAACACCATCCGCCCCGCTCTGCTCCGGGACAAGCTGTCCCTGCTCAACGTGCCTGACTCCCTCTGCAGGTGGATCATCGACTTCCTGACGGACCGGAGGCAGCATGTGCGGCTGGGAAAGACTGTCTCAGACTATACTAGCATCAGCACCGGATCACCCCAGGGCTGTGTACTTTCCCCCCTACTCTTCTCCCTTTACACCAACTCCTGCACCTCCAGCCACCAGTCTGTCAAGTTGATCAAGTTTGCGGACGACACCACCCTCATCGGGCTCATCTCCAACGGCGACGAGTCCGCCTACAGGAGAGAGGTGGCCCAGCTGGCGTCCTGGTGCAGCAATAACAACCTGCAGCTGAACGCTCTGAAGACAGTGGAGATGATTGTAGACTTCAGGAAAGTCACTACTCCTCTGCCCCCCCTCACCCTCTCAGGCTCTCCCATCACCACTGCTGATTCCTTCCGCTTCCTAGGCACTACCATCACCAGGGACCTCAAATGGGAGCTGACCATCAGCTCACTCATCAAAAAAGCCCAGCAGAGGATGTTCTTCCTGCGGCAGCTGAGGAAGCTCAAGCTACCCACCAAGATGTTAGTGCAGTTCTACACAGCCATCATCGAGTCCATCCTCACCACCTCCATAACCGTGTGGTACGCAGGAGCCACTGCCAGGGACAGACTAAGGCTGCAGCGCGTCGTGCGCACTGCTGAGAAGGTGATCGGCTGCAAGCTCCCATCTCTCCAGGATCTGTACATCTCCAGGACCCGGAGGCGTGCTGGCCGGATCATAGCCGATCCCTCACACCCTGGTCACGTACTGTTTGCCCCCCTCCCCTCTGGTAGAAGACTTCGGTCCATCCAGACTAAAACCTCCCGTCACATGAACAGCTTCTTCCCCTCTGCCATTAGACTGCTGAACACTAAGTGACTCTCGTGCACCATGTACAGCAGCTCAACCAGACTCATGTCAATCATCACTGTTTTCTTCCTGCATTACCGACTGCACTATATAGTTCTCCACAGTATCTGCTGCTGGCTAATATATATTTTAACTGTTGACCAGTATCACTTAATCTTATCCTACACTTTATTACATGTATAGTTTATTTCTCTTATCTTATCATGTTTAATGTTGCAGCATTGTACCGAGACAAATTCCTAGTTTGTGTACTACATGAACAATGGCAATAAACCTGATTCTGATTCTGATTCTGATTCTGAGAACACGCTGGATCACTGTTACACTACAGTTAAAGACGCGTATCGCGCTGTTCCCCGCGCTGCGCTCGGACTATCTGATCACGTGATGGTCCACCTGATTCCCACATACAGACAGAGACTGAAGCTCACAAAACCTGTTGTGAGCACTACGAGGAAATGGACCAGTGAAGCTGTGGAGGAGCTGCGCACGTGCTTGGAAATAACTGACTGGGACATGTTTAAAGGAGCCACGCATGATCTGGATGAGTACACAGACACTGTGACCTCATATATCCACTTTTGTGAGGAGAGCATTCTTCCATCGCGCACCAGGGTGAGTTACTCCAACGACAAGCCCTGGTTCACAGCTAAGCTCAGACAGATCAGGAAGGAGAAGGAAGCAGCGTTGAAAAGTGGAGACAGGGACTGCTACAGGGAGGTCAAATACCGGTTTAGCAGAGAGCTGAGGAGAGCTAAATCTGTGTATTCTGAGAGACTCCAGCAACAGTTCACTGCTAACGACTCTGCTTCTGTGTGGAGAGGACTGAGGCAAATCACCAACTATCGGCTTCAGGCTTCTAAGGGACAGGATGACAAAGCCCTTTGTCAAAGACTGTCCCAACACTATGCCCGTTTTGACACCTCGTCAGCTGTGTCCAACTCCCCCCTCCCCCCAGTGCCACTGCCTCCATGGTCCCCACTTCATCAAAGGCGGCCCCCCCTCCCCCCCTGCCCTTGCCATCAGTGAGCAGGACGTGCACAGACAGTTCTCCAGACTGAACCCGGCCCCCGGTCAGGACGGAGTGTCTCCCTCCACCCTGAGACACTGTGCGGAGGAGCTGACTCCTGTCTTCACAGACATTTTTAACACCTCCCTGAAGTCATGCCACGTGCCGGCCCGCCTCAAAACCTCTACCATCGTCCCTGTCCCCAAGAAGCCATGGATCACTGGACTTAACAACTACAGACCTGTAGCGCTCACCTCTGTAGTCATGAAGTCCTTTGAGCGCCTGGTCCTGCCCCACCTCAAGACCATCACCACTCCCCTCCTGGACCCGCTGCAGTTTGCCTACAGAGCCAACAGGTCTGTGGACGACGCAGTCAACCTGGCCCTCCACTCCATCCTGCAGCACCTGGACTCCCCGGGAACCTACGTCAGGATCCTGTTTGTGGACTTCAGCTCTGCATTCAATACCATCCACTCCGCTCTACTCCAGGACAAGCTGTCCCTGCTCAACGTGCCTGACTGCCTCTGCAGGTGGATCACCGACTTCCTGATGGACCGGAGGCAGCATGTGCGGCTGGGAAAGACTGTCTCAGACTCTGTTAGCATCAGCACTGGATCACCCCAGGGCTGTGTACTTTCCCCACTGCTCTTCTCCCTGTACATCAACTCCTGCACCTCCAGCCACCAGTCTGTCAAGCTGATCAAGTTTGCGGATGACACCACCCTCATCGGGTTCATCTCCAACGGCGACGAGTCCATCTACAGGAGAGAGGTGGCCCAGCTGGCGTCCTGGTGCAGCCACAACAACCTGCAGCTGAACACTCTGAAGACAGTGGAGATGATCGTGGACCTCAGAAAAGTCACAGCCCCTCTGCCCCCCTTACCCTCACAGACTTTCCCATCACCACTGCAGATTCCTTCCGCTTCCTGGGCACCACCATCACCCGGGACCTCAAGTGGGAGCCGACCATCAGCTCCCTCATCAAAAAGGCCCAGCAGAGGATGTTCTTCCTGTGGCAGCTGAGGAAGCTCAAGCTACCCACCAAGATGTTGGTGCAGTTCTACACGGCCATTATCGAGTCCATCCTCACCACCTCCATCACCGTGTGGTACGCAGGAGCCACCGCCAGGGACAGACTAAGACTGCAGTGCGTTGTACGCGCTGCTGAGAAGGTGATCGGCTGCAAGCTCCCATCCCTCCAGGACCTGTACATCTCCAGGACCCGGAGGCGTGCAGGTCGGATCATAGCCGACCCTTCACACCCTGGACACGCACTGTTTGCCCCCCTCCCCTCAGGCAGAAGACTTCGGTCCATTCAGACTTAAACCTCCCGCTACATGAACAGCTTCTTCCCCTCTGCCATCAGACTGCTGAACACTAAGTGACTTATTAGACTCTCGTGCACTACGTACAGCAGCTCAACCGGACTCATGACAATTATCACTGTTTTCTTTTTGCACTACCAACTGCACTATGTGGAACTCCACAATATCTGCTGCTTGTTAATATATTTAAAAATTGCATAGATTAGTATTACTTATTCATATTCTACCTTTTATTGCATGCATAATTTTTTATTTTTATCTTTAGTGCTACTCCATGTTTAATGTTGCAGCATTGCACCGAGACAAATTCCTAGTTTGTGTACTACATGAACAATGGCAATAAATCTCATTCTGATTCTGATTCTGATTCTGAACTAGAGCTGTCTCTCAGTGCTGTGGTGTGGCCAAAAACCTGACTGGAAGACATCAAAACAGTTATTTAATGTCAGGAAGTTGTACATTTGTTTAAAGACAGCTTTTTCTATTATTTTACTCAGAAAGGGGAGGTTTGATGTAGGCCTATAGCTGTTCATGAGTGAGGTGTCTAGGTTGCTCTTTTTTAGAAGTGGCTTGATAACAGCTGTTTTTAAGCACTGAGGGAAGACACCTGAATGCAGAAACATATTTATGATCTGTAGTAGATCTGAGTCCACACAATAAGAAACGTTTTTTAAAAACACTGTTGGGAGAATATCAAGGCAGCAGGTAGTGGATTTCAGGTGGTGTATGATGTCATCCAAGTTTTTATGATTGATTGGAAAAATTTTTGCCATAGTGTTTATGTCTTCGCTACGTGGACACAGAGCGAGAACATGTCCTGCACCTGGCATAGGAGAACTGACTGTCTAATTTTCTGAATTTTGTCAGTAGAGAAAAAGGCAAAGTCATTGCAGGCACAGTTGGATAGAAGTTCTTGTGATGGGATTTTAGCGTGATATGTGGTGTGATGACGCAGCCGGCTGGTGACGCCATCACGTCGACATATATAGGGGAGCGTCCGCCATTAGAGGCTCTCTTGCCCGGATGACTCCGCATGTAACCGCATGTAGTATATTTTTGGTAGTTTTATAATAAAGCCCAGTTTCAATGCAGCATCCTCGTCTGTCTCTTCTATGCCAGGTTTGTGGACATAACATTTGGCGACAGAGGATTAAGCCATGGAGGTGTGCATAACACTGCTGTGGCCTTTCCTTGAGCTTCTGGGTGAACCACCAATTCCATGGCCACGTTGGCTGGAGGCATCTGAAACGTATGTTACAGTGTTGGACCTGGGAAAGCTGAATTAGGTGAGGACATGAGCACTGCTTGTCCACAGCCTAGGCATTGAGGGCCAAAGGATTCTCCACACACTTGGCACAACGGACTCGTATGAGGAAGTGTGGAGCTGCTAGCTAGCTATTTCACCACGCCGGACAGTGCGATGGTACGACAGATTCGCTTTTGCCAGAGACACCAGACAGTTGGTGAGCAAGTAGAGCAGTTTGTCTCTGGCCTGAGAGAATTGGCTAGTGTGTGCCATTTTGGGCCGCTGAAAGATGAAATAATGCGGGACCAATTGGCCGAACACACATGTAACGCTGGGCTATGAGTTAGGTTGCTAACGGTGTCAAATGACTTGACGCTAGATAAAGGGGTTGAGCTAGCGCTCCAATTGTAAGCAACAGAGGAGTTAGCCACGGAGCTAAATGGGTGTCAAACACAGAGGCTATCCGGACAGTTGACACTAGCTAATGCGGTGGACACGGAGGACGAAGAGTACACGGCAGAAGAGTACGAAGCGAATGCAGTGAGCCAAATGTCCACTCCGAGAGGCCCCGTCTGCGGGGGCTGTGGGTCACCGACGCACTGGGATGGAGCACGAGTTTGTCTGGCAAGAGGAAAATGATGTATCAAGTGTGGGCGCCTGAATTATTTCGCCAGAGCATGCCGGTGGTCAGCACCATGGGACTCGCCAAGTGAGCCCGTCCGCCCGCCCGTCAGTGGTTATTCATACAGCATGGTTGAATTAGATGGAGTAGCTGTTCCACTTCTGCTTGACATGGCAGCGGTGCGGTCGATGTTAAAGTGGGCCACGGTGAAAAAGTTTTTCCCCAACCACAAAATCCAGAAGAACGCAACTCCGCTGTATGGATATGGTGGTCACAGACTGCACAATGTCGGAATAGTGGAAATGACTGTTTGCTGTAAACCCAAAATTGTGAATGACTTCATGTTCCAGGTGACAGTGAGAGGTGACAGCATGATGGGATGTGACCTTTTCTACAGACTGGGTTTCACTATCAGAGACAGCGCTGGATTTGAATGGTCCGGATGCGGCAGTTGGGGCACAGCGGACCTGGGTAACGACATTGTGGTGTGGGATGAGGTAATATGGAACATCACCAACAACGCTCCATCCACCCCATGCGTTCAAGAAGAGAGGGAGCCTGTGCCCATCGGGAACAACACCGATGAGGTAATTATGAACGGTACCGATACCATAACGTCACTCTGTGCTCTCAGGGGGAGAGTCGCCTGGAGGGGGAGCCTGAGCATGCAGAAAGCCCAAAAATACAGCAGCAGCAACCGGGCACAAACACAACATGTAACGCGACACAGCAGAGCACTTCAGACGGCAAAGGAGAGGCACTGGACAGCTTCAGTACTCACGACGAGCCTCAATCGATGACGGAAAGAATGGGTGAAGGGTCCACAGTGAACATGGTGGCAGTGGAACTGCCGCAGCACAACAGAGATCCTAGGCTGAACAAGCACGCAGAGCCACTGGGAGCACAACAACAATGCATAAAAACAAGTAAGGCGCCGCTCCATGTCATGGACTGGGTTCAGGTTCATGTTGGCGGGAGACCGGGACGGCAACTGACTGGATGGCAACTGACCGGGCCGCAGCCAGCGAAACAATGGGCGCCGCTGAGGATCGAGGCGAAGCTGAAGACACCTTGCTCTCGGCTGACAGAGGGTTTGATTTGGCGCGCCAACCAACTATGGCGTGTCTGGGTGGCGGCTCCAGACGGAGAGGCTCTGCTTGAGTCGGCTACCACAGTGTGGGACCCGGGCCCCGGCGTCATGGCAGGACTGCCACAGGGTCCCCGGTAGACCCACCCTTACCATGGGACACTGTGAAGAACAAAAATAGGACTGTTTAGTTAGAAGCATGGCTGGATGCATTAAAGTGGCAGAATACACCACTTAGCCGTGCAGGGTCTCGTGTTAGTCCACCCACAGGCCCTAGTTTAGTTGTTCTATGTGTTTATCGTTTTGTTTAAATGTGTTTATTGGGGTTTGTGTTTTACCAAATTGGGGAGGGTCTGAATTGGATGTGTTTTGTGTTTTGTAAAGGGGGGAATGTTGTGATGGGATTTTAGTGTGATATGCAGTGTGATGATGCAACCGGCTGGTGATGTCATACCGACATATGTAGCGGAGCGTCCGCCATTAGAGGCTCTCTTGCCCAGATGACTCCGCATGTAACCGATGTAGTTTATTGTTGGCAGTTACTGTATATTTGTAGATATCCATAATAATAGTTAACAATGTACTCTTGCATTAAGTGTGGATGCAATCTAAATCCCTTATTTCTGTTCTTTTCCTTGAGCAGGGTGAGATCAACGCTGGGCTCAGGAAACAACCATGACTGTACTGTAGATATTGGTGTTGCTGCACTGATATCAAAGTCAATGATGCCTTGGTCTTTTGCTTTATTCTCAATTATCTATCTAAATCTTCTTGTTTCTGTCGTGGTTTGAGTGCTGATTTCGTCCGCGCTCGGGCCATGCAGTATTTTCCTCCCATCTGGTGTGTGTGTTCCTGATGGCTCTCTGAGTTCTTGTGATAGCGCTCAGAGGGGCTTCCGGCTGTCAGAGCTGAGCCTCTGACAGCTGAGCTGCATTGGCGATTGCCTCATCAGCTGTTCCATCCTGAGCCCTATTTAAGGGAGCAGCTGAGGGCTAAACGTTGCTGCAGTCTCGTCGGACATTCCTCGTCTGACATCGTCAGACATCCCGTCATCCAACCTCCGTGCTGATTTCTCCTTTCCCTGTAAGTGTGTTTCATTGTGAATCTGTTATTCCTTGTCATAGTCTGAGTTATAGTTATAGTGTGTTTTAGCCCCCCGTGGCTCATTATTTTGTCGTTATCCTTCCTTTAATAAACTGTGCAAACTCACCGGCTGGCACTCGGCGTCTTATTGATGGCTCGCGAGGGCCATCCATGACAGTTTCTCTTTTCTCTTTCACCCAACAAGGACTCAGAACAGGTTGCTTATTTTGGATCGACAGATTGTTTTTAACCAATTAAGGGGTAGCTACAGCAGACTATTTGACATAGTTTCCTTTACAGAATTCTGATGGTGAGTCAAAAAAAACCATTTACTAATGTTCTGTGCCATCGTAAAACCCTGTTTTGGTGTTAAAAAGCTACTGTTGAGATTTACTAAAGGGCGCACAGCAAAATTAGTGGTGGAAAGGTATGGACTATGTTAATTTTGCACCTGGCCTTACTGCATATGTATTTGTGGGAGTTGTCATGTCAGAGCACAAATTTGAGGGATGTCAATCTCCTGCTAAATGTGCCAGGATTTAACGCCCCAAAAAAGAATTTCTTAATTCATCTGCGCCTGACATGATAGCAGTCGTTGGTGCCAGGAGAAGACACTGATGAAAACTGAGGGCGCTTGACTGAAGAGACAGAAGCTCCTCTCTGTGCGTGACTTTATATGGCATGACAAAAGAGCAGATTATACGAATATCAACGGTCTCACAGAGATTGGTGTTATGCTGAACTGGACATCAGCCGGCAGTTTTTTTTTTGTTTTTTTTAATTTCATTTGGTTATACTGTATATAACCTACTACATGAATCTGTATCCATAAAATAAGATATAGGAGCCCTTCCTACCTGCAGTGTCAGCCTATAGTGACTTTTTTCTGTGGAGGTTCAGACTTGGACTCTGGAGTTTTTCTCTCCCATCAGCTCCTCCTCGCTCTTGAAGCAAAATCTTCCACAATGCCAATTTTCTTCATTTTTTTTCTCCATCCATATTTCGATATTTACAGTATTTCTTTTGCTGTACATAAAACGGTAATTCAGTTCCCTCTTCTCTCTATTTCTCTCTCCCACTTCAGGATACACAATATAGGAGGAAAACAACAATGAGATTATTAACCAAAAGAGCGCACTGATCCATAGAAATGTCCCCAAAACTGCAACACCATAACTCAATTTCATCTATAAAAAGTTGTGAACTGGGAGACCTGTAGGTTTTGTTAAAACAAAGTTATTTACAAAATAAAACAGCAGAGTCTCCATCAGACCATGACAGCTCTTGTGTTAATAATATAAACACTTTGGTCAAATAATCAATTTATTCATGAATATAGTCCTTTTTAAAATAGATACAAGTACTTCATCCATCCATCCATCCATCCATCCATCCATCTTCTACCGCTTTTCCGGAGGTCCGGGTCATGGATGTAGCAGTTCAAGCAGAGAAGCCCAGACTTCCTTCTCCCCAGCCACCTGCTCCAGCTCTTCAGAGAGGATACCAAGATTTTCCCAGACCAGCTGGGAGACGTTGTCTCTCCAACGAGTCCTGGGTTTACCCTGGGGTCTCCTCCCAGTGGGATGTGCCCGAAACACCTCAAGTGGGAGGTGTCCAGGAGTCATCCTGATCAGATGCCCATACCACCTCAACTGGCTCCTTTCAATGTGGAGGAGCAGCGGTTCTACTCTGAGCCTCTCCCGGATGACTGAGCTCCTCACCCTATCTTTGAGGGTGAGTCCAGCAATCCTACAGAGAAAGCTCATTTCAGCCGCTTGTATCCGCAATCTCATTCTTGTGGTCATTCCCCAAAGCTCATGACCATAGGTGAGGGTGTGGGAGACCCAGTCAATACGTTCTTTACTCAGACTGAATGGCACGGCAGGAGGAGATGCTTCAAAGCTGAGAAACGGATATGCAGGGCAGTCTGTGGTTTTCTCCATAAGACCACATGATAATATGCTTTCTCCTCCGGTCTGCATAATGATGCGCTGACAGGCTGGGTGACAAAGGGAGTTGTTATTGTAAATGTATGTATGTTAATGTGAACCCCCCAGGTCGCGAGGTGAGTTTGTATGGTATAAAAGAGAGATGCCCGCGACCTGGGTCATGCTTCTTCTTCTTGTTGACTGATGATAGAGAGAGCTTAATAAAGTCTGCTCTGCTCCACCCTACTGCCTTGCCTGCTCATTCCTTTCTCTACCCTGGTGACCCTTGACGCACAATGGAACTTGACACAAACACCCCGGATTCAACCCGGACTGGAGGTGCCAGCACCACGTTCGCTGTTTCGGTCAAACTCTTTTGTCGCTAGACTTTTGGCGACATGAGCCGAAGTCTTGGTTCCTCCACACCAAGGCCCAGTTCGCTTTCTGTGGAGTGACGGCGGATGACACCAAATACTACTACGTGGTTGCAGCACTGGACGCACGCACAACACAGCAGGTGGTGAGCCTGCTCCAACAGCTCCCAGCCCACGACAAATATGATGCTCTCAAAACTGCGCTGACCCGGCATTACATGCTCTCTGACTGTGAGAGAGCGGAAAGGCTCCTGACACGCTCCGAGTTGGGAGACGGGTCGGCGGTCGAATTAATGGAGAAAATGTTGACGTTGATAGGCTCAGATGACGGGCATTTCCTCTTTGCCCACCTTTTCCTCTGGAACCTCCCGACAGCGGCCAGAGCGGTCCTTGCCAATTCGCCGCTGCTGGCCACATGCAATATCGGGCGCTAGCACAAGAGGCAGATCAGATTATCCTGACCACCAGAGCCTTTGCTGTGAATGCAGCGGTGTTGGAACCCAGCGATACCGCCAGCGGAGCTGAGGAGCCAGCGACCGTGGCCGCAGCGGAGACCAAGAAGCACTGGAGAGACACGCTGTGCTTCTACCACTGCCGTTTTGGAGAAGACGCACGCCGATGCGTGCCACCATGCCATTTCAAGCGCTCGGGGAAACCCCAGGGCCGGCAGTCGGTAGCAGCTGCGACCGCTGGTGTCACAAACAAGCTGCTCTATGTGACAGACTCACACTTGGGGAGACGGTTCCTCATGGACTCCGGCTCCCAAAAGAGCCTCATCCTGGTGTCTTACGCAGACCAGTTGGTGGGAAGTAGCGGCCCCGAGCTAGCGGCTGAAAAGGCTCAGACATTAAGACTTTTGGTGAGAGGACACTGACTATTTCCTTGCACGGCCGTACATACCAATGGACACTCGTCATAGCAGCATGTAACTTCCCCATTTTGGGCGCTGATTTTTTGTGTGCACATGGACTATTAGTTGATGTGGCTAACAGACGCCTGATTAACGCAATGTCTTTTGATTCTCTGCCCTGTACAGCTAGAGGAGCCGGGTCCACAACACTAGTCAACATCACAGCTCCAGGGGGTAAGTTCCACACACTATTCACTCAGTTCCCAGCACTCACGGTTCTGATGTTTTCGGCGGCCGTCACTAAACATGGGGTGGAGCACTTCATTACCACCATGGGGCCACCCGTTTTCGCACGACCTTGGCGCCTGGATGCAGCTAAACTGGCCAGTGCACGTGAGGAGTTTGCCAACTTTGGTAAGTTTGCCACAGGTCTTTTGGTGTACAAGGGGCGCTGCTGAAGTCATTCTATGACACGGTGGTGGCATCAGCCATCACTTTTGGAGTGGTCTGCTGGGGCAGTGGCATTACTGCAGCCGATAGGAAGAGACTGAACAAACTGATTAAGAAAGCTAGCTCTGTCCTGGGGCAACGCCTTGATCCGATGGAGGAGATAGGAGAGAGAAGGACGGTGGCTAAACTGTCATCTCTGCTGGAGTCCGAGTTCCACCCTATGCAGGACATACTGGATGCACTGAGGAGCTCATTTAGCAGCAGACTACATCATCCCAGGTGCACAACCGAGAGGTTTCGTAGGTCCTTCCTACCAACGGCTGTCAGACTGTACAACCTAAGCAGGGCTGCTCGCAGAGATAGCAAAAAGACGTAACAAACTAATAGTTTTTTTTGAATGCAAAAGATGCAATAGACTTACACAATGGTCCTCTCCGGCATACAACTAGGAACATACCGGTCGCTATGGAGGGTGAGAATATGTATGGGCACATAATCATACCATGTAGGATAACTAAATAGACGGTTATGCTGTTTCATCCCACCTAGCAACAATGCTCTGCACTGTGTGTGTTTATATATTTACATATTTATTCCATCTAGCTACAATGCTCTGCACTGGGTGTGTTTATATTTATATATCTATATATTTATTCCATCTAGCTACAATGCTCAGCACTGGGTGTGTTTATATTTATATATCTATATATTTATTCCATCTAGCTACAATGCTCCGCACTGTGTTTTTATATATCTACATATTATTCCATCTAGCTACATTGCTCCGCACTGTGTGTGTTTATATACTTGCATATTTATTCCACCTAGCTGCAATGCTCCGTACTGTGGGTGTTTATATATTTACATATTTATTCCATCTAGCTACAATGCTCTGCACTGTGTGTTCATATATTCATATATTTATTCCATCCAGCTACAATGCTCTGCACTGTGTGTCTGTGTGTGTGTGTGTGTATATATATATTTTATAGTAATATGTACATATGTATATTAGCTGCTCTTGCTTGCTTGTTTTTTTTCTTGCCTTCTGATTGTTGCTCTGAGTGTTGCTATCCCTGTGCTGTTGCAATCCTGGAATTTCCCCGTTGTGGGACTAATAAAGGCTTATCTTATCTTATCTTATCTTAACTTGGAAAGGTTGGGCATCATCAGGCGCTTAAACAGCCCATGGGCATCCCCGCTACATATGGTGCCTAAAGCCGAGGGATCGTGGCGACCATGCAGGGATTTCCACAGATTAAACAACGCCACAGCGCATGATCGCTACCCAATCCCTCATATTCAGGATTTTTCTATCCACCTCACCGGGGCACGCATTTTTTCCAAGATAGACCTGGTCCGCGGTTACCACCAGGTCCTGGTGTGCGCAAAGGACATACCCAAAGTGGCAGTAATAACCCCGTTTGGTCTTTTTAAGTTCTTACGCATGCCTTTCGGGCTAAAAGGCGCAGCGCAGACATTCCAACGCATGATGGATGCAGTGCTGTGCGATCTGCCATTTGTGTTTGTCTACCTGGATGACATCCTGGTGGCCAGTGCGTCCGAGGACGAACACATATCCCACCTCAGGACGGTTTTCCAGAGGTTGGAGGAGCACAAGTTAATAATCAATGTGGCGAAGTGCCAGTTTGGGGTTATGGGAATCAATTTTTTGGGACACCCCATCTCACCGGAGGGCGCGATACCCTTACTGGACAAAATGTGCGCAGTGGTAGATTTTCCCTTGCCTCAGGCTTTTTGGGGGATGGTTAACTTCTACAACTGTTTCCTCCCCCGCACAGCCCAGCTCATGCAGCCGTTGTACGCTGCGCTTAAGGAACAGAAACTGGCGGACAGAGTCGACTGGACTCCTGAGAGAGAGCAGGCGTTTTCCGAGGCCAAAACAGCTCTAGCGAACGCCGCACTACTGGCGCACCCGGACCCGGCGGCTTGGATATGGCCATGGGGGCCATCATGGAGCAGTGCATTGCCAGTTCTTGGCAGCCGCTCACCTTTTTTAGCAGGTCTTTGTGTGACAATGAGCGTAAATACAACGCATTTGACACAAAGTTACTGGCTCTCCACCTGGCCATACGCCACTTCCAGTTCTGGCTGGAAGGGTGCAGCTTCACTGCGTTTGTGGACCACAAGCCACTAACGTATGCTATGGGCAAGGGTTTGGAACCATGGTCGGCCCGGCAGCAGAGACAGCTGGCCACGATCTCGGAGTTTACGACCGACATTCAGCATGTGGCCGGTAAACTCAATGTGGTGGCAGACTGCCTCTCGCGCGCATTAGTGGCCCCAGTCTATGTAGGGACAGATTACATGGCCATGGCCGCCGAGGAGATCAGCAATGCGTATGCTTGCCCGCTCCAGTCTGAACCAACAGGGTTAAGGCTGGAGAGCAGAGTACTGCAAGACGGGGGCCTCCCCTAATCTGTGACGTCTCCACAGGCCACCCACGCCCCGGTGGTCCCAGGTGCTTTGGGCTGCCGCATTGTTGAGTCGGTTCACTCCCTGGCGCACCCAGGAGTGTGTGCGTCAGTCGAAATGGTGGGAGCAAAGTTCGTCTGGCTGAGCCTGCGCAAGCAGGTGAAAGAGTAGGCTGTAGCCTGCGTAGGGTGCCAATAAGCCAAGGTGCACAGGTACACAAAGGCCCCCCTTGAGCCATTCTATGTCCCGGCTAAGAGGTTCGACCACGTTCACGTGGACCTCAAGGGCCCCCTCCCGCCATTGCAGGGGTTCACACACCTCCTAACAGTAGTGGACCACACCATGCACTAGCACGCTAGCTTCCACCTCATCCGCAGAAGTTGCACGCGCTTTTTTGACGACATGGGTGGCACGCTTCAGCGCCACTTCAGATATCACGTCCGACCGGGGCCTGCAGTTCATTTCCGACCTCTGGTCCACGATGGTCCGGAGCCTGGGCATCACAATTCCTTGTACGACTGCGTACAACCCCCAGACCAATGGGTTATGTGAGTGTTTCCATAGGTCACTTAAAGCAGCACTCAGGGCTTCGCTTACGGATGCAAATTGGGTAGACCAGTTGCCGTGGGTTCTATTAGGGTTGCGTTCAGCACCAAAGGAGGATTTGGCTGCCTCCCCAGCAGAGCTGGCTTTTTCCCAGCCCCTGCGGCTCCCCGGAGAATTTTTGCCAGACAAACCCGCACCGAACACTGATCCATCCCCGCCTTCACTACATAGCACAGAGGCAGGGACAGTACCCGGCCCGGCCCACCACTGTTTTCCCTGCGCTTTCGTGCCAAGGACCTTGAAGGGCGCGTCATTCGTGTTTGTCAGGCATGATGCCCACCGGACCCCGTTGCGCCCGCCCTATGATGGCCCATTCAGAGTGTTGGAACCTGGGGAGAAACATTTTGTGTTAGACTTGGGGGGACGCAGAGAAACAATCTGTATAGACAGGCTAAAGTCCACCTTCATATTAGCAGACGAGCAGGCGGTGTTGGCCCGAGCTCCTCGGCGCGGACAACCCCCACTGAGAACTCCCCAGGTAAATGACTCGTCAGCTAAGTCACAATAGCATGCTGAAGATGTCCCTCCCCCCAGTGTTCCCCCCACAGACGGACGCGCCTCCAGGAGTGCCCAACTGGCACAGCAGCGCCTTGGAGCCGGCGACCCCCGTTACAGCCACAACGGACAGCGGCTGAAGCCCACAGGACATGAGGGTTAAGGTCCAGTCTGAGTTTCGGGGCGGGGGTGGTGGTGGGGGAGACCCAGTCAATACATTCTCTACTCAGACTGAATGGCACGGCAGGAGGAGATGCTTAAAAGCTGAGAAACAGATATGAAGGACAGTCTGTGGTTTTCTCCATAAGACCGCATGATAATATGCATTCTCCTCCGGTCTCCATAATAATGCGCCGACAGGCTGGGTGACAAAGGGAATTGTTATTGTAAATGTATGTATGTTAATGGGACCCCCCCCACCCCCCAGGTCATGAGGCGAGTTTGTATGGTAGGCTGCCTTGCCTGCTCATTCCTCTCTCTACAAGGGTAGGAATGTAGATTGACCGGTAAATTGACAGGTTTGCCTTAGAGTTTAGCTCCCTCTTCACCACAACAGACCTGATAGAATATTTTCATTTTTCATTAACTAACATAACTTGTTTTATTAAATCACTGCTTATTTACTAACATATAGAATGACAAATACATACACTATTCATCTCAATTTATGGTTAATAAACACCACTGGTTTAATTTTTCTCTCTTATGACTTAATTAGATGGTTGATTTCTTTTTTTTGGAATAAAGGATATTATCCTCCCATACTCCCGAGGAAATGAAACATTCCTGTGGCGCTCGGGAGTGGCAGCTCTTGTGTTAATAATATAAACACGATGGTCAAATAATCAATTTATTCATGAATATATTTTTATCATTTTTAAATTAGATACAAGTATTTAATTCATCCATCCATCCATCCATCTTCTACCGCTTTTCCAGAGGTCCGGGTCATGGAGGTAGCAGTTTAAGCAGAGAAGCCCAGACTTCCTCCTCCCCAGTCACCTGCTCCAGCTCTTCAGAGATGATACCAAGATGTTCCCAGACCAGCTGGGAGACATTGCCTCTCCAACGAGTCCTGGGTCTGCCCTGGGGTCTCCTCCCAGTGGGTCGTGCCCGAATCACCTCAAGTGGGAGGCGTCCAGGAGTCATCCTGATCAGATGCCCATACCACCTCAACTGGCTCCTTTCAATGTGGAGGAGCAGCGGTTCTACTCTGCGCCTCTCCCGGATGACTGAGATCCTCACCCTATCTTTGAAGGTGACTCCAGCAATCCTACAGAGAAAGCTCATTTAAGCCACTTGTATCCACAATCTCATTCTTGTTGTCAATACCCAAAGCTCATGACCATAGGTGAGGGTGTGGGAGACCCAGTCATACGTTCTCTACTCAGATTGAATGGCACGGCAGGAGGAGATGCTTAAAAGCTGAGAAACAGATATGCAGGGCAGTCTGTGGTTTTCTCCATAAGACCGCATGATAATATGCATTCTCCTCCAGTCTGCATAATAATGCGCCGACAGGCTGGGTGACAAAGGGAATTGTTATTGTAGATGTATGTATGTTAATGTGAACCCCCCAGGTCACGAGGCGAGTTTGTATGGTATAAAAGAGAGATGCCCGCGACCTGGGTCATGCTTCTTCTTCTTGTTGACTGATGATAGAGAGAGATTAATAAAGTCTGCTCTGCTCCACTCTACTGCCTTGCCTGCTCATTCCTCTCTCTACAAGGGTAGGAATGTAGATCGACCGGTAAATCGACAGGTTTGCCTTAGAGCAAACCTGTCTCTTCACCACAACAAACCTGATAGGATATTTTCATGTTTGATTATATTATTCTGGACAGCACGGTGGTGGAGTGGTTAGCACTGCGGCAGCACAGCAACTCACCCTTGGCTGGGGGATCCTGGGTTCGATCCCAGCCCCCAACCAACAGTGATCTGTGGGGAGTTTGCATGTTCTCCCCATGTCTGTGTGGGTTTACTCTGGGATTTCTCCGGTTTCCTCCCACATACCAAAAACATGCAAGTTAGGTTAATTGGCATCAAACTGGGGATTCTAAATTGTTCTTAGGTATGACTGTGAGAGTGATTGGTTGTCTGTCTCTCTGTGGTGGCCCTGTGATGGACTGGCGATCTGTCCAGGGTGTACCCTGCCTCTCGCCCAAAGATGCTGGGATAGGCTCCAGCCCCCCCGTGACCTGAAAAGGATTAAGCGGAAGAAGATGGATGGATGGATGGATTATATTATTCTCTATGATTTTAATGCTGTATTATTTTATTTTATATTTGTATCTGGTGCATATAAAGAGCCAATGTCTGATTCTCTGTGATTTTCCATTGTCTAACAGCCTGAAAGAATGTCTGTTTTTCACTGTGAGATTAGGCTGAGCAAGATTATAAATAATGACAAGGTTTTACTGCTCTATCATACCAAACAGTTCTGTTCAGCATGACTGAGACATGCATAGATCAAAGCAGATAGAATGTCTAGAGTCTCTAGGGAGAATCTGCTGGAGATGGCTCCAGCTGTCTTAAGGCCATTGATAAGCTCAAGGACTGTTTGCCTGGGGTATAAAGAGCCCTACCTTTTCAATGCATGTTAGGAAGAACGTGTGAGCAGGCTCTGAGACATTTCTTGCTGTGACTGTTTATCCTCCTCTGATCAGAGAGCTGAATAAATGGCTCAAAACTTGGAAACTGCCTGTTGATTATTGATTCAGTCTCAATCAATCCAATTTTGATCTAACATTTTGGTGCCTTGACAGGGACCCATATAAAGACATCCACGGCGTTTTCCGGCAGATCCAGATTAGACTGTGCACGGTCAAAAGAGGTGAGCCCACACTTCTGGGAGTGCTGAAAAGAGACGCTGGATCCCTCTACAAAGCCTTCGAGAGGTCGTGAAATGGCGTGGGGTTATGACGGGTCTACCAGAACTCAAAGAGGTGGATACCAAGTGTGAGTAATTTATTTCAGCTATTGGTTATTAAAGTTGTTTATGGCCAGTGAGATTGCCTGGACCAGTTGGACACCGCGAATACTGCTTAAGTTCATTATTGCAGCCTAATCACTGAGTTATTTCTGCCCACGGTGAGCAATATCACAACATCCCTGGGGGGGAACGAGATTTTCCTCTGCCCACGGTGAGCGGTATTGCAAGATTCCGGGGAGGACCCCAGGGTTTGCTGCTCTCTGAACGTTTTTGTCAGTGCGGTGGAGGTCTGGAAGTTGCATGCAAAAAAAAAAAAAAAGGGAAAGATTCGTGCTCTTTTAACCACAGACATTTTATTGTCTAAATAACTAGGCTGTCGATGTCTTGTGGAAGAGTTACGTGATCCCAAAAAGCAGATTCTCAGGGACAGATTTGTGCCTTTTTTGGCCACATCTGCTTATTGTCCAGGTGTCTGGACCTTCAGCATTTTGTGGGAAGGTCGCGAGACCCTGAAGAAGGAAGTTTTTTTCGATGGAAGAGTCGTGCCTTTACCGCATGTGCTTATTGTATGATTACAGAACTCTAGGCGCTGCGAGAGGTTACATGACCGTTGAAATACTGGTAGATTTTATTTTGTAAGTTTGTTGAAGCGCTGGATAAAAGATACTGCAGTCTGATTTGTTTTGTCTCTGTGTCACATGACATCCGCTCCGGTGTGAAACAGTGACAGAGTTCTCTGCAGAGACGGAGAGAACAGTGTGTGAAATTGATGTTTGTGATTTTTTCTGATATTTGTGGAGCATAAAAGGGTTGGTTAATTAATTGTTTTCCTTTTAAGGAGTGTTTAAAATTATAGGTATTTGAAAATAGTAGTTTTGAGCAAAAGGAGTTGACTAGTGTAGTGTTTTCACGGCAGTATAAAAAAAAGGAGCTTCACACTGCAGTGGAAGTGTGTAGTTGCCAGTTTCGAAGAGTAATGAAGTAATTTTCATGCTGTTTTGGTCTTTGGCATAAACCTGAAGTCGTCATTGTGTGTGTGTGTGTGTGTGTGTGTGTGTGTGAACAGCTCTATCACGCAAAAAGAGAGCATTTCTGTGTGGGCCCTGTGTGTGTGTATCTTTCTGTTTCTTTGTGTATGTCCTTGGGTGAAAGAAGCAGGAAGAGAGAGAGAGAGAAAAAAATAGAAAAGGCTGTGTAGCTACTGATTTGTGTGTGAAAACTTGGAAAAATGTTATCCCAAAGATAGTGATGATCAACCCTTAGCACCAACTAATGCAGTACTGGCTGAGCAAGTGAAAGAATTAAATGAACGTATTGGGAACAAGTGGAGATTAAAACATGATTGGACAGCCATTCAGAATACCACGCAACACAAGACAGAAAGTGTTGAAGCCTATAGATGCAGATTGCAGGATGTTTTTGACAATCATTCTGGTTTGGAAAATCCCACCACAGACACGGGTTCAGAACCCTATTGGCAACATTTGAAAGGTGTATTCATACAAAACATGCATCCAAATTTAGCACAGTAAGTACGCAAACATCTTGTAGCATATCGTACATGTTCATTTGCTGATGTACTGACCTATGCAAAACATGCAGAACGATTGCAGAAGGAACGAGTGGACAGGGAAGAAACGAAGACTAAAACAAAGCCCACTCCTGTTTATGTAATTGCGGACCCTCAGGGGGAGGCCTTTGCTTCCCCCACTTCTGTATTTTTCCAGGGTCCCCGGCATGGAGGGGGGGAAGGGGCCGTGGGGCTGGGGCTGCAAACCCCCAACGGTGGAGCTGCGACTTTTGTCATTCTTGTGGACAACAGGGCCACTGGAAAAAGCATTGCCCTGCGCGTTCAAGAGGCTGGGGAGAGGGGAGGGGATTATGCCCTGCACAGCAACCATAGCAACAACAGGACTTATCACATCCCAACATGTGACTAACCGATTCAAAGCTAAGTACAGCTACTGAAACTGACAATGACACAGTTGACATATTTTATTTACCTGACTTGGACCTAATCATGACACTAGAGTGTTTACCCGAGGTTACTCTAGAAGTTCAGGAAACTCCTTTGAAATTTCTCTGTGATACCGGGGCTTGCAGATCTGTCATTTCAGGCCTAGATGTTGGGGGGTTCACAAAATCAGAACACACAGTGATTATTAAATCGGCAAATGGGAAACTCAAAAAGGAATACCTTTCTGAAATTGTAACAGTAAAAAATCCTGTTACAGGGGACAGTGCAGAAGGTTAATTCATTTTGCCACAAGTGTGTCCAGTTAACCTATTAGGAAGGGATTTACTCACAACTCTCAATATCGCCGTAATTCCAACAGAAGGTGGTATGAGGGCATCACATTTCCCATATGAGTCAGAAATCCATGTCGTGCAAGATTTTGCAGTACCAAGATACTCATATTCACTCCGTTTGGTACCGGCCAGACCAACCGGGGTGAGTGGAAGGAAAAATAATGCAACATTTCAAAACACAGGTTCCCACAACTGTGCAGGCCACAAATCAATATCATTGCAACATGTATGACAGATATCTGAGTGGCCCAGATGACAAATTTGAAAAAACATTTTTTGCAAACTCATCTTCCAGAATAGTCATTGCAAATTTGTACTGGTCACAGAGAGGTTATGCAGGGGCTTCTGTGAGGTTATCTGATGAAGATGAGAGCCACTTCATACACTGGGAGTCACCACACATTGCATTGATTAAGCCTAAACACATGAAGTGGAAAGATGTTGGCAGATTTGTGAACACAAGCAGAACAATGTGATCAATCGTAGAAGGATACACCTGATTTAAAAGTTCAGTACTGTTTGAAGCTTGACACCTACAGACTGCCATTGAACTGGTTGGCACAATTCCAAAAACCCGTCAGCACTGACGTCCCTGAATCACAAGCATGACTACTTCCTTTGACCGAGGGAGAGGAAAGTGCACTCTCTGAAATTCCAAATTCCTTGTGGTCAACAGGAAAGGCAGATGTAGGCTTAATGAAAAATGCAGAATTGGTAACAATAAATGCAAAATCTCATTTTTGGCCTTATCAGAGACGGTATCTTCTATGCCCAGAAGCACATGAAGGCATTAAACCTATTATACAGGAATTGATAGATGCAGGGGTTATAGTATCATGTCCAAAATCACCATGCAATACGCCTCTATTTCCGGTAAAGAAAGCTGCACCGTCCTCCGGCTGGAGGATGGTCCAAGACCTTCAGGCAGAGAATAAAGCCGTCATTCCTAGGGCTGTAACAGTCCCAGACCCTCACACTTTGTTAAATGATCTACAATCACAGAGAAAATTTTTCACAGTGATTGACATCAGTTATGCTTTTTTCAGCATTCCTATTCACCCAGATCATCAGTTTTGGTTTGCATTCACATTTGAAGGCAAGAGGTACACATTCACGAGGCTGCCACAGGGCTATTGTGAATAACTGACCATTTTTTCACAGGCAATGTCAGCAAATTTGGCCCAGTTTGTTCCACCTCATGGGAGTCAATTATTCCTGTATGATGATGACATTTTGCTGGCATCCCCTGACAAAATCACAAGCAAAAAAAGACCCCATTGCCTTGCTGAAATTTTTAGCTGAGCAAAGTCACAAGGTCAACAAAGCAAAGCTGCAGTTGTGGAAGACAGAAGTGAAATACTTAGGCCACATTTTGTCAACAGAAGGGAGACATGATGATCGTGTTCGCAAAGAGGCTATTTTGGCAGCGCCCAAACCAATCACAAAGAGACATGATGTCATTTTTAGGGGCATTAAACTATTGTCACTCCTGGATTGCAAATTATTCATTTGAAGTGCAACCATTGTCCAACCTCATTTACAAAAAAACCAATGGCACAGGTGGACAAGATTAAGTAGACACCTGAAGCAGAGGAAGCATTTGTCAGGATGAAAAAGCTTTTGGTCAGCACTGCCGTTCTGCCACTCCCTGACTATAAAAAGCAATTTATTCAAATGGTTGATTGTAGGCAGGGACACATGACATCAGTGCTGCTTCAACCATTTGGGGCAAAAATGCAACCAGGGGCATATTATTCCACAAGACTGGATGCTGTTGCAAGAGCCCTTCCTCCATGTGTGCAAGCCATAATAGCCGCATCCATGGCAGTTCAAGCATCTGCAGGGATTGTTCTTTTTAATCATTTTGCAGATAAAACTGCAAAAGCAATTGCACAAGGCTTGCAACCTGGACAAAGCACATCTGATTCTATTTTGACACTGACTGAAGAGCTGTCACATGACATTCTTGTTGAAGCTCAAAAAGTAGCACCACAGGCTGAAATTTACAAATGGATGAAGAAAGGAGCTATTTTTGATGACGCCTCAAAGCTCTACAAATGTAACGCAAACAAGCCTATTCTACAACGCAAACTGTTTCACCAAGTCTCTACCTTGCTGCATGGCGTTTCGCATGTAGCGGGGGCGGGGGTATCTACATTGAATAAAACCTTTACTGCCGAAGGGTTTAGCCAGTTTGCCACAGTTTTGTAATAAATTTCTGATTTGTGCAAAAAAAACAATGCACAGGGAAATTTTAATCCTGAAAGAGGCACTTTTCCAGCCTCCACTTATCCATTTCAAAACATTTGCATGGACTTTATTGAGCTGAATAAATGTGAGGGCAAGAAATATTGTCTGGTCATTTGTGAGATGTTTTCTAAATGGACAGATGCTTTTCCCTGTACACATCCAAATGCAATCACAGTGGCAAAGAAATTGCTTGCCGAAATTGTACCTAGGTTTGGAATACCTGAGAAAATTTAGTCAGATAGTGGTACATATTTTATAACTCAAGTTATATCACATTTAGGCACAGCACTGAGCATCAGTCTGAAGAATCATTCAGCTTATCATCCACAATCTGCAGGATTGGTGGAATGCACAAAAAGAAATATTAAAGAAAGACTCAGAAAAACAATGGCAGAAACAGGGCAAAACTGGATTTGTTGCCTCCCATTAGTCTTGTTTTACACGAGGATAATCCCAACCAAAGGGGGGTTGTCTCCATTTGAAATCATGTATGGCAAACCATACTTGCTACCACCTTTGAGACCATTCAATCATAGTGATGAAGAAGTGTGTTTAGCAGATTACATGAGAAGGATGTTGACTAACAGAGATGTTATCACTGTTACTCTCCCCAGGAGGGTTCACGAGGAAGCTGCACCAATCTTGGCCAAGCCAGGAGACATTGTCCTCATCAAAGCCATCAAAAAGAAGAATTGGGCTGATTCACCCTGGCAAGGACCACATAAAGTTGTTTTGTCAACGCCTACAGCGGTGAAAGTTGAAGGACAGGACTCTTGGGTGCATTTAACACACTGTAAACTTTACCCTACTCAGAACTCACAGCTAGGGTCTACTGAGTAAATATTGGCAACTTCATTTCATTAAATACTTTCAGCAAGAGACTTTTTAATTGTTTCCCTATACATGCACCGACTGACGACATCCCACGTGGGGCATCCAGTACCGGTTGGGATAGTGAAGCAAATGGTTGAACATCATGGAGAGACAAGAAGCGGATGGAAGATGTTCAGTCGTTAAATGGTGTAGTTGTTGTTGTTTCCTTTGCATCATCATCCTGGGGGTGACATTTTTACTTTAGTTTCTTTTAGCTGCCCCACAAGCCATACACCGTAGTGCTAGGGACCTTGCACATATTCAGCACAATTAGCAAGAGCTACATGAGCATCAGGATCATGAATATGCTGCCAATACGTGGTGGAGGTATGCTAACTATACGGCCAGGGCAGCTAATCGTTCTAATTATGTTTGCTTCTTAGTGCTATCTTCAGCTGAACAAACTGCTGTTTTGGCTAAAATGATGGAACCAGCAAAGGCTCTCTGTTTTTTACAGAAGGCTATGGAAAGGACTACACAAGAGAGATCATTTTGAATCGCTCCTGTGAAATCTTTCATCACTCTACCAATCAGAAAACTTATGGCAACCCTTACTCTGTAAGGGCAAGGTTAGTTTCATCAAGGACCTTCTCTTTCTGTTTGAAGGGAAGTGGCAATGACCCTCTGGGCGAACTACCCCTTTCTCGGTGTGAAATGGTGTACAGTGTACGCAGCACCTGTGTTGCTGGTACCCTGACCGATCGTGTGGGTAGGTGGTGTCCACAAGCTAACTGTTGTTATTACGGGCCTGTCACTATGCTGGAGCTCTGTAGTGCTGCTATCTATAACTTCCATATGTATGGCGCACATATAGTGACGGGTGGGTGGTGGCTGTGTGGTTGTAAGGCGTATTCTCATCTGCCTATGAACTGGACAGGAGTCTGTGCCCCCGTCTTTGTGACTGACAACACCATGATTATGTCAGTGGGTCAGGCGGGCAGAGGGAAGAGAGACCTATCACAGGATGCCATTTTCACACCACATGACTCCATCTGGGGTACGGATGTGCCAGAGCAGTTTAAATCACTCACTCCAGGTCAAAAGGTAGTTCAGTCGCTATTCCCTTGGGTGGAAGTGGCAAAGAACACTGTGGGTTGAGACTCTTAACTACAGATTACAATCTGTTTTGAATTTTTCCTTAGCTGCCTGGAAAGGTGAAAGGGAAGAAATGACTGCTATAAGACTTGTAGCAACACAAAATAGAATGGTACTTATCATTTGACTGCCGCCCATGGGTGTGTGTGCGCAATTGTCGGTCAGTACTCTTGCACCTTTATACCTGCACACGATGCAGATGGAGATGTCATTGCTTCAGCCATACGTAATCTGACTGCCTTGCAGGCTGCTGGAGCTAAGGATAATGTTAATGATTCATCACAATGGATAAGCTGGTTGTTTTCCTCATGGAGAAGTCTTGCCATAAACTTGGTGGTGATTTTTGTAGTGATACTTTTGGTCTTTTCATGTGTCATTCCTTGCGTCCGTGACATGATGTTGAGGCTTGTTCATGTGAATTTAGTGTTATATCATGGGGCCACTACTGGAGATGATGAGGAAACAACACCAGCTTAAGGTTTTATGAGTACAGAGTAAAAGTATGACTGACATGCAGAAAACCGAAAGGAGATGTATGCTCATGATGTGAATTTTAAATGTACTGAGTTGCACAGTAATCAAATATGTCTTGAAGTTCAGAGAAGTTGTATTATCCCTGTTTGAGATTTTTCACTTTATTCTGTTTATGTTCTGTTTTAATATATGTTGCACTTGTAATCATCATGTTACCGATCACTATTTAGCCATTATACAGTTTTACTGTAGTGATTGTTGTTTGATTGTTGATAGTGTGGAGAAGTGTGGAAGGACGAGGCTGAGTTTATTTCTCAAGTCCAGTTTTATTCACATTCACATTCTCCAACATCCAAAAACAGAAAAGAGAGTAAATCCCCCAACATCTGTCCCTTTTATACCCTAGGACATCAAAGCACACAGTCACATTGTCTTTTAATCCCAAATCACAATGCATCCCCCTCCAGGTCTTCTCGCTTCCACCTAAAGTCCTGGTGGTCAGGAAATCCCTCAAGGCCATCTCTTTGCATACAAAAGGCCAGATTTCACATCCTCCTGTTACCCCTAGGAGGTTCAGTCCTTTTGTTCCTCTGAGACGTGAAGCATACAATAAGCATACAGTCACATATGCATAGGGGGTCATGTGGTGCACATATGTGCACCACATGACCCCCCCCCCAAACGCCTAAGATGGAACAACATAACCACAGATTGCATGTCATAATAAAATCACTACATATCAGTCCACGTGCAGCTTGGGCCTCAGCCTTCTCCCGTATTTGTTGTAAGCAGGCTTTACCACCTCCGCGGCGTCTTCCTGCTGTGGAGCTGCTGCTTGAGGATGAGAACTGTTAGTCAACCTCTGTGGGTGTTCTGGGGAATGCTCTCTAGGGGGTCTGCCACGCCGAGGAGCCTTAGCCAACTGCACAACTTCGTCAGCTACCACAAAAGCGGGTTTGAGCCTGTTTATGCCAATCATTTCTTTTCTGCCCCCCAAATCTAGCAAAAAATGCTTATCCCCTGTTTCCAGCATTCTATATGGTCCATCATAAGGTGGGCGTAAAGGTGAACGATGGGCATCATGTCTGACAAAAACAAACTCCGCATTTTTTAAAGCCTTAGGCACAAAAACACGCGGAAAACTGTGGTGAACGGGACCAGATAGCGTGCTCGAGCCCGTGCTATTCTGTAACTGCTGAGCCGGGGAGCACTCTGGCGCTGGATTATCTGGGAGAAATTCCCCGGGCAGCCGAAGTGGCTGTGCAAAAACTAGCTCAGCTGGGGAGGCTTCTAAATCCTCTTTAGGTGCAGAACTCAGAACTCAGAAGTCAGAAAAGATTTATTGCCAAGTACATTAACAGATAACTGATAACATACGAGGGATTTGACTTGACACAGAAAACGACCTGCATTCCCGGTGACACGGCTGCATCTGTGAACGCGCCTGCCAACAGTAGGGTACAGGAAGCATGGGAAAGGGTAATACAATAGGAAGGAGCAAAAAAATCATTGATTTCAGAATAGTGGTCATATATGATCAATATTATGATTACAAGAAAAAAAAGCCCTCAATGCACAGTCAGCAGACAAAAAGATCACAAGACACAGAGAGAGCAGTGAGTGAATCATCTTTATCATCAGTTTTATGAATCAGTATGAGTGTAATGTTGAAAGTAGGTGTTGTATCAGTTAAGAACAACAAGGACTCTTTGGCAGGAGATGTTTTGTCTGGCTGCTGGCATTGTCCTTGGAGCCATGCAGCTGCCTGTCCGAAGGCCATGAGCTCAATGTTTTGAAAACAAAGACTGCAGATGATCAGGAGGATTTTTGTGAGGGAGTCAGATTTCGTCGAATAGTACTGGTCACAGAGAGGAAAGAACTTTATAGTCTCTTACAGATTCAGTACTTAATCCTTCATTGCTGGACGTTGAATCCATCGTGGATGGCCCTAAGCGTAATCATGATGTAATCCACCTTCCGAGACAGTTCTCCATTTGCCGCTCTCAGGGTCCTCTCCATTTTTTTCAATTTGATGGATGCACCTCGCCTGGCCAGTATTTTGATAGATTGTATCCATCTTCAACAATTTGCGGTACACCAGGACAATCCCAGATCCAATCAGAACGATCCCAATCACCATTACTACGAAGACGTATAAATCTTCTACATCTTCGATAAAAAGATCAGTCAGGCACAAGAGTTTCCAATTACTTGTTTCCCGTAAATAGCCCGCAGCAGCCGTTCCTGCGGGGCAAACAACCTCCCCCGGGGCACTTTTCCTCGTTGAAAAGATAGTGTCAATTGCGTTCAAAGCCCAGCTTATTAATTCCATAATTTCTTTCGATAATCAGCAGTAAAGACGCAGACAGACGACAGCAAGCTGGGATCCAGTTAGTTAGGGGAGGAGGAGATAAGTCAGAGCAGGAGAGAAGAAAAAGCGTCTGCTCTCTTTGGAGGGCGGAAGTGAAGAGGAAGTGAGGAAGTGAACGCAACCCCAATAAAACCCATGGTAGCTTGTTCACCCAATTTGCATCCGTAAGCGACGCTCTGAGAGCCGCCTTCAGTGACCTGTGAAAACGTTTGCATAACCCGTTAGCCTGCGGGTTGTACGCGGTCGTGCGGTGGATCGTTGCCCCCAGGCTGCGGGCCATCGCTGACCAAAGTTTGGAAACAAATCGAGGGCCTCTGTCGGACGTAATGTCCGACGGGACTCCAAAATGCGCTACCCATGCCGTTAAAAACGTGTGCACCACCTCCTCGGCTGTGGGTGACGACAGCGGAACCACTTCCGGCCAGCGCGTGGTGCGGTCAACCATTGTCAGAAGATGTGTGCACCCTTGTGAGGGCGGGAGGGGGCCTACGAGGTCCACGTGGACATGATCAAACCTTTTAGCT
The DNA here is from genome assembly GCA_020510985.1 of Pholidichthys leucotaenia. Classification (NCBI taxonomy): domain Eukaryota; kingdom Metazoa; phylum Chordata; class Actinopteri; order Cichliformes; family Pholidichthyidae; genus Pholidichthys; species Pholidichthys leucotaenia. The sequence continues at coordinate 387,515,108 of CM035844.1, read as the reverse complement.
GGAATGTGAAACGGCTCCAAGGGAGCTCTCGTGTGTCTATGAACCTTGGCCCGCTGACAAGCCATGCAGGCTGCAGCCTACTCTCTAACTTGTTTGCGCAGGCTCGGCCATACAAATTTCTCTCCTACCATTTTGACCGACGCGCACACCCCCGGGTGCGCCACAGAATGGATCGAGTCAAAAACGCGGCAGCGCCACGCAGCTGGAACCACAGGACGCGGCCGCCCAGTGGAGACATCGCAGATTAGGGGGGGCATACCGTCTTGCAGCACCCTGTTCTCCAGCCTTAACCCTGTTGGTCCAGACTGGAGCGCGCACACATCCGTGTCGCTAACCTGCTCCGCGGCCATGGCTGCATAATCTATCCCCACGCGGACCGGGGCCGCGTGCATTTTCGCGTCGCTAACCTGCTCCGCAGCCATGGCTGCAGAATCTAACTCTACGCGGGCTGGAGCCGCCACGGTGCGCGAGAGGCAGTCCGCCACTACATTAAGTTTACCCGCCACATGCTGGATATCGGTAGTAAACTCCAATATCGCGGCCAGCTGTCTCTGCTGCCGGCCAGACCAAGGTTCTGAAATCTTGGCCATTGCGAAAGTCAGCGGCTTGTGGTCAACGAACGCAGTGAAACGGCATCCTTCCAGCCAGAACTGGAAGTGGCGAATGGCCAAGTGGAGAGCTAACAACTCCCTGTCGAATGCGCTGTACTTTCGTTCGCTGTCGCGCAGGGTCTTGCTGAAAAAGTCGAGCGGTTGCCAGCCTCCGGCTACATACTGTTCCACGACCGCCCCTATGGCCACATCTGATGTGTCAGTAGTGAGCGCCATGCGGGCCGCTGGGACTGGATGTGCCAACAACGTAGCGTTTGCCAGGGCTGTTTTGACTTCAGAGAATGCGCGCTCTCGCTCCGGAGACCATTCGACTTTATTTGTGGGTTTTTGTTTTTTTTAGTGCAGCATACAATGGTTGCATGAGCTGCGTTGCGTGGGGGAGGAAATGGTTATAAAAATTCACCATTCCCAAAAACTCCTGTAACGCTCTGACCGTTTGTGGTTGGGGAAAATTTGTTACTGCGCGCACTTTGTCAGGCAGAGGAACCGCTCCTTCTGGGGAGACACGATGCCCCAAAAAATCAATCTGCGTCACCCCGAACTGACACTTCGCTGGGTTGATTATTAACCCGTGCTCTGCCAACCTCTGGAAAACTGCCTTGAGGTGGTTTTCGTGTTCGTCTTCGGACGCGCTGGCTACCAATATGTCGTCCAGGTAGACAAACACGAAAGGGAGATCGCGCAAAACTGCGTCCATCATGCGTTGGAACGTCTGCGCCGCGACTTTAAGCCCAAACGGCATGCGCAAAAACTCGAAAAGCCTGAAAGGAGTTATTACCGCTGTTTTGGGTATGTCCTCAGTGCGCACTGGGACCTGGTGGTAACCGTGTACCAAGTCTATTTTAGAAAAAAACACGCCCCCGCCAAATGAACTGAAAAATCTTGGATTTGTGGGATCGGGTAGCGGTCGTGCGCTGTAGCATTGTTCAACCTGCGGAAATCACCGCAAGGTCGCCACGAGCCATCAGCTTTCGGGACCATGTGAAGCGGTGAAGCCCATGGGCTCTTCGAACGCCTGATGATGCCCAACCTTTCCAGGGTGGCGAACTCCTCGCGCGCTATGGTCAGTTTAGCTGAATCCAAGTGCCGAGCTTTTGCAAAAACGAGCGGTCCGGTGGAAGTAACAAAATGTTCCATCCCGTGTTCAGCCATGGTCGCCGAAAATGTTGGGACCATGAGTGCTGGGAACTGAGTGAGGAGTGTGTGGAACTTACCACCTGCAGCTGTGACGTTGGCTTGTGCTGTTGGCGGGGCCACTCGACCTGTACAGGGAATAGAATAAAAAGAGAATGCATTAACCAGGCGTCTGTTAGCAAGATCGACCAACAAACCATGTGATCACAAAATATCAGCCCCTAACATGTTGAAATTGACTGCCGCTATGACGAAAGTCCACTTGAATGTACAGCCATGTAAAGACAGAAGCAGAGTCCTCTCACCAAAGGTCTTAATCGCCGAGCCGTTCGTTGCTGACACCCCGGGACCACTGGAAGGCGCCAGCCGGTCAGCGTAGGAAGGTGTGATGAAACTCAGCTGGGAGCCTGTGTCCACGAGGAAATGCCTCCCTGAGCACGCATCCCTCAAGTAGAGCAGCTTGTTCTCCTCTCCGAGGGCCTCAGCTGCTACCGACCCCCGGTCTTGGCATTTCCCGAGCGCTTGAAATGGCACGGTGGAATGCATTTGCGTGCCCTCTCTGCGAAGCGGCGATGGTAGAAGCAAAGGACGTTGTCTGCTCCGTGTTTCCTGGCCCCTGCCGCCGCCTTCGTCGGTGAGTCTGGTGCTGCAGCCTCTGGCCCCCTGCCATCTCCAGACGTTGCGCCTAGCTCTGCTGCCGCAGCCGTAGCCGCGCACCATTTATTGGCGTCAACGAGTCGTTGCGCCTCCTGGCCTAGCTCGTGGTAGTCTCGTCGGGCCAACAGTGGTGAACTGGCCAGGGTCACTCTCACCGCTGACGGTAGGGTCCTGAGGAAAAGGTGGGTGAAGATGAAGTTATCATCTTCGGAGTCTCTCAAACTCAACATCTTCCCCATCAGGTCTGCAGGTCTGTCGCTCTCAAATTCAGTCAGCGCCAGGAGCCTCTCTGCTTGCTCCTCCACCGAGGGGGTGAAGTAACGGATGAGTGCAGCCTTCAACGTGCTGTGCTTGTTGCTGTCCGGCGGGTGGTTGATCAGGCTCTCCACTCGCTGGGCTGTGTGGTTGTCCAGCTTTGCAACCACATGGTAGAACTTTGTGGCGTCTACCGAAATCCTCCGGAGGTGGAACTGTGCCTCAACTGCGTTAAACCAGGAGCGCGGATTGCTCTGCCAGAAGTCCGGTAGCTGAACTGTGGCTGCATTCATTTGGCTGGCTCCTGACGAGTCTGGCTTGGGAGAATCGCCTCCGCTCATGATACGTCTTAGGGTCACCAGTGTGGAGAAGTGTGGAAGGACGAGGCTGAGTTTATTTCTCAAGTCCAGTTTTATTGACATTCACATTCTCCAACATCCAAAAACAGAAAAGAGTGAATCCCCCAACATCTGTCCCTTTTATACCCCAGGACATCAAAGCACACAGTCACATTGTCTTTTAATCCCAAATCACAATGCATCCCCCTCCAGGTCTTCTCGCCTCCACCTAAAGTCCTGGTGGTCAGGAATCCCTCAAGGCCATCTCTTTGCACACAAAAGGCCAGATTTCACATCCTCCTTTTACCCCTAGGAGGTTCAGTCCTTTTGTTCCTCTGAGACGTGAAGCATACAATAAGCATACAGTAATATACATGTGAAGCATATGAAACCCACATATGTGCACCACAATAGTTTGTTTACATTTTCACATTAAGGTACTAATACACATAGATTAGGATACATACACATTTATCTCAATCCAAACGGAAAAATGGAATTGGTGAGCTGGGCTTTAAATGCAATTGACACCACTTTTTCAAACAGAAAATCGGGCCCGGGGGAGCCCAAGTGTCCTGCAGGCACTTCAGCTGCGGGTTATGTGAGAGACTCATGGGACAATTGGAAACTCATGTGTCTGTGTGATCTTTCGATTGAGGATGTGGAAGACATCTACCTGTTTGGCTTCATGATCACAGGATTTCTGCTGTTTGGCTTTGGAGTTTTCCTGGTGTATCGGAAATTAAAGAAGTTGGAAAGAGCTTATCAAAATGCGGACCTGGCGAAGCTCCTTCAACAATTCGACCAGCTGGGGAGGGCACTGATAGTGGCAAATGGTGAACTGAATCGGAAGGTGGGAAACATCTCGGAGTCGCTGGGTGCTCTCCAGGGAATGATTTTAAAGCCTGTGAATGTTAATGTAAATTGTGATGCACAGAATCGCATGAGAGATGAAAATTCTATGCTCTAAGTGAACTGTGCTTATCAGGCCTTGATTCGGCGTCCTTGGGAACTCATTCCTCCAGGAGAAAAGATTAAGCAGAAGGGAGTTTTGGCTTCTCTCTAACCCAAACATTTCTGATGTGCAGCAATCTGAATCTCCAAGGACAGCGTCATCATGTGACTAACATGGAATTTTACCATCTGACATGCACTGAAGAAAGATGAACTCTGTGGACATGTTATCTATGTTTAGAATACCATGGACATAACATCTAGTTGTTGCCTAGGAGAGGATTTTTTGTTGTGCACCAGTAACTGATACTTCACACTGCATTCACACTGATATCACACGACTGACATACATACACTGGTCTCTCTCTTGCTTTGTTAATGTGTGGATCTGTATCTTGTCTGCTAAGTGTGCAATTAGAGGTTTTTTTTCTATGTGATCACAATCTTGCTCACCTGAGCTCTATTTTGATAACTGTGTTTTTTCTCTCTGCCCAATGTGTCACCCCCTCCCCCTCCCCCTCTTTACCCCCCACTGTATGAGGCGCCTGTAAGTGGCTGCCGCGTCATTAGGGAGCGCTTAACACGAGCGCACCTTAGTGATAAGTAAAATTCCTTGTATGTGTAAAAAGCATGCTTGGCAATAAAGTTGATTCTGATTCTGATTCTGATCTTTTACACATATAATCGTTTTTGGTCATTTTTATTGTTCTTCATTGAGATTACATTTACATATATATATTAACTTGTTTTATTAAGTCACTGCTAATTTACTAACACATAGAACGACAAATACATACACTATTCATCTCAATTTACGGTTAATCAACACCACTGGTTTAATTTTTCTCTTTTATGACTTAATTAGATGGTTGATTTCTTTTTTTGGAACAAAGGATATTATCCTCCCACACTCCACAGGAAATGAAACATTCCAGTGGCACTCGGGAGTGGCAGCTCTTGTGTTAATAAGATAAACATGTTGTTTAAATAACCAATTTATTCATGAATATAATCCTTTTTAAATTAGATACAAGTACTTCATTCATCCATTTATCCATCCATCCATCTTCTACCGCTTTTCCGGAGGTCCGGGTCATGGAGGTAGCAGTTCAAGCAGAGAAGCCCAGACTTCCTTCTCCCCAGCCACCTGCTCCAGCTCTTCAGAGAGGATACCAAGATGTTCCCAGACCAGCTGGGAGACGTCGTCTCTCCGAGTCCTGGGTCTGCCCTGGGGTCTCCTACAAGTGGGACGTGCCCGAAACACCTCAAGTGGGAGGTGTCCAGGAGTCATCCTGATCAGATGCCCATACCACCTCAACTGGCTCCTTTCAACGTGGAGGAGCAGTGGTTCTACTCTGAGCCTCTCCCGAATGACTGAGCTCCTCATCCTATCTTTGAGGGTGACTCCAGCAATCCTACAGAGAAAGCTAATTTCAGCCGCTTGTATCCGCGATCTCATTCTTGTGGTCATTACCCAAAGCTCATGACCATAGGTGAGGGTGTGGGAGACCCAGTCAATACATTCTCTACTCAGAATGAATGGCATGGCAGGAGGAGATGCTTCAAAGCTGAGAAACGGATATGCAGGGTAGTCTGTGGTTTTCTCCATAAGACCGCATGATAATATGCATTCTTCTCGGGTCTGCATAATAATGCGCCGACAGGCTGGGTGACAAAGGGAATTGTTATTGTAAATGTATGTATGTTAATGTGAATCCCCCAGGTCGCGTGGCGAGTTTGTATGGTATAAAAGAGAGATGCCCGCGACCTGGGTCATACTTCTTCTTCTTGTTGACTGATGATAGCGAGAGATTAATAAAGTCTGCTTTGCTCCAACCTACTGCCTCTCCTGCTCATTCCTCTCTCTACAAGGGTAGGAATGTAGATTGACCGGTAAATCGACAGGTTTGCCTTAGAGCAAACCTGTCTCTTCACCACAACAGACCTGATAGGATATTTTCATGTTTCATTATATTATTCTCTATGATTTTAATGCTGTATTATTTTATTTTATATTATATTTGTATCTGGTGCATATAATGAGCCAATGTCTGATTCTCTTTGATTTTCCATTGTCTCAGAACCTGAAAGAATGTTTGTTTTTCACTGTGAGATTAGGCTGAGCAAGATTATAAATAATGACATGGTTTTACTGCTCTATCATACCACACTGTTCTGGTCAGCATGACTGAGACATGCATAGATCAAAGCAGACTGTCATGGTCCGAGCGCTGACTCTGTCCGCACTTGGGTTGTCCAGTAGTTCCCCCGTTCTCTTCTCAGGCGCACCATATGGCCTCCGGGCTTTTATTGTGAAAGTGTCTCGGCGGGGCTTCAGGCTGTCAGAGCCGAGTTCCGCAGGGAAGGCTGGAATTCAATCAGCTGATGACATTCTCATCAGCTGATTAATCTGTCAGCCCTATTTAAGGGAGCATCTCGGTTTACTCCGTTCTGCGACCTCGTCAATCATTCGTCTATAGTTTGTCTATCATTCTTCAAACACTCGTCTCCTTCACTGTAAGTGTATTTCCTGAGACTCTGTATTCCTGTGTCTGAGTCATAACCTTAGGTGTGTTTCTGCCCTTCGTGGCTCATTATTTTGTCGTTTGTCTTTTGTTAATAAATTATGCAAACTCATTGGCTAGCATTCGGCATCTCATTGATGGCTCACGAGGGCCATCGTTGACAGTAGATCGCAGACAGAAGGAGACGCCGGTCGCCGTGAGTTTTTGCATTGATGTGCTTATGTTTTTTCCCTTCTCTGTGTGCTTGTATTTTCCTTTAGCATGTCTGCTTTCGAGCATGGGTATAGCCCCGAGTAGCTTCAGGAGATAGATGGCTACCTGGTCGAAGCTCCTCTCCTTATGCCCACCTATGCGGCGTACGAGCACCTGGGTCTCGCCCAGAGGATATTATTGAAGTATCACCTTACCTCCTTTCCGGAAGGGAAGGAGAGAGTGGTGTGGATTGTGGCACAACAAAGACTGATAGAGAGAGTGGCCGAGAAGGCGGCCAAGGAACCCTCACCTCCTTCCCCGAATACAGCCGTCCCAACGAGGGAGGAGCTCCACGGACTGGAGGGAAACTCCGGCAGGAGGCCGACAGTGCGGCATCCCCCCTCCTCGCCTCGGGATTCAGCTCCTGTCACCCGTCCTGCCTAGGAGTGATAGTTTCCTGACCCAACTGTTGCCTTGTCCTCTGTCAGTAGACGTCGTCACAAAGCCCATGTTAAGCCTCAGCGAGAACCCCGTCCGGATCCAGGAACTCTGCCTCCCAGCCAGCTGTTTCTCCTGCTTCACGACAGGAGGAAAACCCAGCAGCCTTTGCCTCCGGGTCATCTGTCCCTGCTGTTCCGTCAGCTCCTCATTCCCGGATTGCCTTGACTGTTTCTCCCTCCTCCTCGATGCTCTCCCCAGCTGTTGTGAGCGCCACGAGTCCTGCTCTGGCGATGCCCGTCATCGATCCTGTGCAAACGGCTCCTCCTCGTCTTCTTGGGGGGGACCCTCTATCACCATCCAGTGGGGGAAGGGAAGAACCAAGCCCACTGCAGCAGCTTCCGCTGGCCCTGAGTGGAGCAGTCAAGTGCCTTTTCATTCTTTTCCTTCATTGGGGGAATTGCCTTGTCTGACCGCTGGGGGTGGAGTTCGGGACTCACAGTCCCCTGAGCTCCCTTCACCTGCTGCAGTGATTAATTATGAACCTGCTTCCTTTGTGTCTCCTTCCCCTGAGCTTTCTTTGGTGCCAGGTCTACGCCGTCGGACGAGAAAGGAGCCTGCGGCCCTGGAGTACCTGGTTCCAGCCCCGCAGCAATGTCTTGGGCAAAGGAGGAGGGCGGGCTGCAATTTGGTGCCTCCGCCGATGAGCAAGCATCACCAGGTCTCCACGGAGGGACAGGCCGACCCGGCAGGTCACGGATCCCCTGCCACCACTCCGTGCGGGCCCTCGGTGTGGATGTCAGCGTCAGGGAATCCCCAGACTGTGGACACCATCTTGCCGGCTGCGGAGTCCTCCGTAGCCAAGTGGGAACAAGAGGAGGACCTTCTACATGCTGAACCGGGATCGCCGAAGTCCTGGACGGCGACAGAACTCGACATCAGGCAAGTGCTCTATTTTGTCTTTCTCCTATCTATTCTGGAGAATTTTTGCCTGTCTCTCGGGGAGACAAGCCGGGTGCAGCCATCCGCTGGATCCGAGCTTGTCTTGCTGGGCTCTGTCGCTGCTGGTGATCCTGATCTCAGTTCTCTCTCTTCTCCTGATCCTTCTCCCAGTGTCACCGGTGTTGAGTCAATTCCGGTCACTGTTCTGGAGGTTCCGGGTTCGGGTTTGGAGACTGTCCCTGGTGCTGAGCCGGCCCAGTCGGGGTCTGTCATGGGTGCAGCGCTTACCCAATCGGGGTCCATCATGGGTGTGGTTCCAGCCCAATCGAGGTCCGTCGTGGGTGCAGCACGGTCCCGCTTGGGATCCAACAGAAGCGCAGCGCCAGTCTGTGTGGGGTTCGGAGAAGGAGCTGCAGATCCTTTGCTGATCAACGCCGGGCTGGCCCCTTTTCCTTCCTCGTTCCCTTTTCCTTCCCCGTTCCCTTTTCCCTTCCATCGGGGGCCGCTGGGATTCTCCGTTATTGGCTCGGCTCTCCCTCGCTATTCCTCTCAATAGGGAAGCTGTCTCTGAGTTCTCTCCTGCGGTCCTGGTGGCTGAATGATGCGGATCGGCCGCCTGGGAGATTGCTTCGCCCGTTTGGCGTTCTGGGTCGGCCATCCGACAAACTTAACTCTCTGTTCGGCAATCTGGTCCTGCCACCAGAGGTACTGTTTTTCCTGGCCTGGGACTGGGGTAGGCCGCCCAAACTTATCCTTTGTCCCCTACCAGCGATCTGGACGGTGGACGCAGGAAGACCCCCTGAACTATTTGTTTTTGTGCTATTGTGCTCTGCCTGCTGTCATCCCTGTGTTCTTCTTGCCTGCCTGCTCTTCTGAAATATTAGGGATGCACTGGTGTTTTGTATCTGATCTGTGTATTTCGCCGCTCTTTAGCGCATGTTTTTTTCTCTCTCCTCTGTAGTCTGAGGGTTGTTTCTTTGTTGCCTATGCCCGTTATTTGGACTATATTGAACTGGATTTATCACCGCTCTGTAGCATGAGTTGTTTTTTTTTCTTCTCCCTGGTATTATGGGGTACGTTGCATTTTTGTACCTGTAAGTGAGTTTCCTGTTTTCTCTGTGGGTTGTGAAGATGTTTTTTTTTTTTTCCCTGTGACCCTATTGGACTGATTATGGTCTTCTGTTTGTAGCCATTTGAGTTTCTTTGCTCTGTCTTCTCCTCATAGGTTTTCTGAGGGTACAGTGTATGGTGCCTGTATTTCTGTTTGAGAGAATCTCTTTTGTTGTCTTCCCTGTAGTTCACGGTCAATATGTATTGTATCACTGCGTTGTAGCATCCTATGCTCTGTTTATATATGACTTTTCCTTCTTCGGTGTCGGGTGTGTCTGTATTTTGGCACCTGTATTCCCTACAATGTTCTAATTGTCGTAGCCTGTTTTTTTTCTCTCTTGATGACAAAGTTTGGTTCTTGCCCTCCTAGCCTTTCCCCCTCCTCCCTCCCTGGGGCGGTCCTGTTGACCTTCTTGGTGGTGGGGGGGGGGGCTTCAATGTGGCAACTGTCATGGTCCGAGCGCGGTTTCCGGTAGTTCCCCGTTCTCTTCTCAGGCGCACCATAAGGCCTCCCAGCTTTTATTGTGACAGCGTCTCGGTGGGGCTTCCGGCTGTCAGAGCCAAGCTCTGCAGGGACGGCTGGAATTCAATCAGCTGATGATGTTCTCATCAGCTGATTAATCTGTCAGCCCTATTTAAGGGAGCAGCTCGGTTTACTCCGGGCTGCGACCTCGTCGATCATTCGTCTATCATTTGTCTAACACTTGTCTCCCTCACTGTAAGTGTATTTCCTGAGACTCTGTATTCCTGTGTCTGAGTCATAACCTTAGTTGTGTTTCTGCCCCTTGTGGCTCATTATGTTGTCGTTTGTCTTTTGTTAATAAATTATGCAAACATATCGGCTGGCATTCACCGTCTCATTGATGGCTTATGAAGGCCATCGTTGACACAGACAGAATGTCTAGAGTCTCTAGGGAGAATCTGCTGGAGATGGCTCCAGCTGTCTTAAGGCCATTGATAATTCAATTCAATTCAATTCAATTCAACTTTATTTATATAGCGCCATTTCACAACAACAGTCATCTCATAGCACTATCAACTGTAGTGGGAACCCCCACAGTTGCAGAAAGTCCCCAGCAATCAGGCGATCCCCTGTGAGCAAGCACTTGGCAACGGTGGAGAGGAAAAACTCCCTTTTAACAGGAAGAAACCTCCAGCAGAACCAGGCTCAGGGAGGGGCAGTCATCTGCTGCGACTGGCTGGGGGGTGAGGGGATAGAGAAGATGAAAAGAACAGACATAGAACAGACAAGCTCAAGGACTATTTGCTTGGGGCATAAAGAGCCCTACCTTTTCAATACATGTTAGGAAGAACATGTGAGCAGGCTCTGAGACATTTCTTGCAGTGACTATTTTTCCTCCTCTGATCAGAGAGCTGAATAAATGGCTCAAAACTTGGAAATCGCCTATTGATTATTAATTCAGTCTCAATCAATCCAATTTTGATCTAACATTTTGGCGCCCGAACAGGGACCCATATAAAGACATCCACAGCATTTTCCAGCAGATCCAGACTAGACTGTGCACGGTCAAAAGAGGTGAGCCCACACTAGTGGGAGTGCTGAAAAGAGATGGGAGTGCTGAAAAGAGATGCTGGATCCCTCTACAAAGCCTTGGAGAGGTCGGGGAATGGCATGGGGTTCTGACGGGTCTACCAGAACTCAATGAGGCAGATACCAAGTGTGAGTAATTTATTTTGGCTATTGGTTATTAAAGTTGTTTATGGCCAGTGAGATTGCCTGGACCTGTTGGACGCCAAAAATACTGCTTATGTTTATTATTGCAGCCTAATCACTGAGTTATTCCTGCCCATGGTGAGCCATATCACACGATCCCTGGGGGGGAACAAGATTTTCCTCTGCCCACGGTGAGCGGTATTGCAAGATTCCGGGGAGAACCCCAGGGTTCGCTGCTCTCTGAACTTTTTTGTCAGTCCGGTGGAGGTCTGGAAGTTGCATGCAAAGAAAAAAAAGGGAAAGATTCGTGCTCTTTTAACCACAGACGTTTTATTGTCTAAAGAACTAGGCTCTCGACGTCTTGTGGAAGAGTTACATGATCCCTAAAAGTAGATTCTCAGGGACAGATTTGTGCCTTTTTTGGCCACATCTGCTTATTGTCCAGGTGGCTGGACCTTCAGCATTTTGTGGGAAGGTCATGTGACCCTGAAGAAGGAAGTTTTTTTCCATGGAAGAGTCGTGCCTTTACCACATGAGCTTATTGTCTGATTACAGAACTCGAGGCACTGCGAAAGTTTACGTGACCGTTGAAATACTGGTAGATTTTATTTTGTAAGTTTGTTGAAGTGCTGGATAAAAGATACTGCAGTGTGATTTGTTTTGTCTCTGTGTCACATGAAATCCGCTCCGGTGTGAAACAGTGACAGTTTTCTGTGGAGGCGGAGAGAATAGTGTGTGAAATTGATGTTTGTGATTTTTTCTGATATTTGTGGAGCATAAAAGGGTTGGTTAATTAATTGTCATCCTTTTAAGGAGTGTTTAAAATTATAGGTATTTGAAAATAGTAGTTTTGAGCAAAAGGAGTTGACTAGTTTTGTGTTTTCACAGCAGTGTAAAAAAAAAGGAGCTTCACACTGCAGTAGGAGTGTGTAGTTGCCAGTTTCGGAGAGTAATTGAAGTAATTTTCATGCTGTTTTGGTCTTTGGCATAAACCTGAAGTCTTCATTGTGTGTGTGTGAACAGCGCTGACCTTGTGAAGATAACGGAAAAAGAGAGCTTTTTGTGTTGGTTCTGTTTGTGTGTGTATCTTTTTGTGTCTCTGTGTGTGTCCTTGGGTGAAAGAAGCAGGAAGAGAGAGAGAGAAAAAAATAGAAAAGGCTGTGTAGCTACTGATTTGTGTGTGAAAGGGAAAAAACTTTCAAATATGGGTTGCTGTTATAGCAAGCAAGGCATATGACAGCCACAAAGTGTTCAGACAGGTAGAAATAATAGCTTATTCTGCTGTAAGGGTTGCAGAACACAGCAAGATGAGAATGAAATTTTTGTATTATCAGGAGATGGTAAATTTATGAAAAGAAAAGACAGAAATAGCACAAGATTTCTGGCAAAATGGGGAAAGAAATTTAATTTCAGTGGTAAAGTTAGGGTTAAAGACTGCGAGGGTTTAACCTCTGCCATTAGATTAGCAGCAGATGGCAACAGATGAAAGGAATTAAAATGTGGACTCTTTGAAGAAGAACAATGGCTTCAAGTCGCCAGACAACGCCAGGCTGACATAGATAAGGCGACAGTAAACAGACAAGATCAGACTTCAAAAGACTCAGATGTTTGTAATAAAAAGGGTTTGACTAATGCACATTCTTTCTCAAAATTCCGAGGTGAAGAAGAAAATAACGGCCAGGGGCAGTGGTGAAGGACACCTCCTCCTCTGTACCCCTGCCTTGAAGCAGAGACAACAGCAACCCCCACAGCACTGATTGCCGGCCGGACTCACCCCTCCTCCTCCACTGCTGGGCTCCCACCTCCTCATCCTCCTCCTCCTCCTCAACACGTGCCAGATGTTAAACCCAAACTTCAAACAAATTTTGGCACCAGAGATCAACCTTCTCGATCAGCAAAGGAGATAAGTATTTACGCACCTTCACGCTATGCCACTTCAAAAACACACACATCTTCATCCTTAGATAAACACATTAAGGACGAAAAGTATGATTCAGAATTAGGACAATTCCCTATGATTGAATTATCTAACCCGGCTTATGTTGGCCCAGTGGCCGAAGGGCATCCAGTTACTATTCAAAACATTCCCATTGTGCTTGTCTATAGGCCCTGGACTGATGGAAATTTTAGTGAGGCTGTTAAAGAAATACCGCATGCCCGGGAAGAGCAGACACAATTTTTTGAAGGAATGGCAAACCTCCTTCAAAGTTTTAAATTAAATGGCCAGGAAAGAGAGAGGGCCTACAGAAGGGTCCTGAAAACTGATTGGTGTACAGTTTCAGGTAATTGGAATCCCAAAGATAGTGATGATCAACCCTTAGCACCAACTGATGCAGTATTGGCTCAGCGAGTGAAAGAATTAAATGAACGTATTGGGAACAAGTGGAGATTAAAACATGATTGGACAGCCATTCAGAATACCATGCAACACAAGACAGAAAGTGTTGAAGCCTATAGATGCAGATCGCAGGATGTTTTTGACAAACATTCTGGTTTGGAAAATCAAACCACAGACACGGGTTCAGAACCCTATTGGCAGCATTTGAAAGGTGTGTTCTTACAGAACATGCATCCAAATTTAGCACAGTAAGTATGCAAACATCTTGTAGCGTATCGTACATGTTCATTTGCTGATGTACTGACTTATGCAAAACATGCAGAACGATTGCAGGAGGAACGAGTGGACAGGGAAGAAAAGAAGGTTAAAACAAAGCCCACTCCTGTTTATGTAATTGCGGACCCTCAGGGGGAGGCCATTGCTTCCCCCACTTCTGTATTTTTCCAGGGTCCCCGGCATGGAGGAGGGGGCAGGGGCCATGGGGCTGAGTCTGCAAACCCCCAACGGTGGAGCTGCGACTTTTATCATTCCTGTGGGCAACAGGGCCACTTTAAAAAGCATTGCCCTGCACGTTCAAGAGGCTGGGGAGAGGGGAGGAGACTATGCCCTGCACAGCAGCCACAGCAACAACAGGACTTATCAGATCCCAACATGTGACTAACCAATTCAAAGCTAAGTACAGCTACTGAAACTGACAATGACACAGTTGACATATTTTATTTCCCTGACTTTGACCTAATCATGACACTAGAGTTTTTACCAGAGGTTATTCTAGAAGTTCAGGGAACTCCTTTGAAATCTCTCTGTGATACTGGGGCTTGCAGATCTGTCATTTCAGGCCTAGATGTTGGGGGGTTCACAAAATCAGAACACACAGTGATTATTAAATCGGCAAATGGGAAACTCAAAAAGAAATACCTTTCTGAAATTGTAACAGTAAAAAATCCTGTTACAGGGGACAGTGCAGAAGGTTCATTCATTTTGTCACAAGTGTGTCCAGTTAACCTATTAGGAAGGGATTTTACTCACAACTCTCAATATCGCTGTAATTCCAACAGATGGTGGTATGAGGGCATCACATTTCCCATATGTGTCATAAATCCATGTCTTGCAAGATTTTGCAGTACCAAGATACTCATATTCACTCCGTTTGGTACCGGCCAGACCAACCGGGGTGACTGAGAGCTTGGAAGGAAAAATAATGCAACATTTCAAAACACAGGTTCCTACAACTGTGCAGGCCACAAATCAATATCATTGCAACATGTATGACAGATATCTGAGTGGCCCAGATAATCCATCCATCCATCCATCTTCTACCGCTTTTCCGGAGGTCCGGGTCGCGGAGGCAGCAGTTCAAGCAGAGAAGCCCAGACTTCCCTCTCCCCAGCCACCTGCTCCAGCTCTTCAGAGGGGATACCAAGGCGTTCCCAGACTAGCTGGGAGACATAGTCTCTCCACCGAGTCCTGGGTCTGCCCCGGGGTCTCCTCCCAGTGGGACGTGCCTGAAACACCTCAAGTGGGAGGCGTCCAGGAGGCATCCTAATCAGATGCCCATACCACCTCAACTGACTCCTTTCAATGTGGAGGAGCAGCGGTTCTACTCTGAGCCTCTCCCGGATGACTGAGCTCCTCACCCTATCTCTGAGGGTGAGTCCAGCAATCCTACGGAGAAAGCTCATTTCAGCCGCTTGTATCCGCGATCTCATTCTTTCGGTCATTACCCAAAGCTCGTGACCATAGGTGAGAGTAGGAACGTAGATTGACTGGTAAATCGACAGCTTTGCCTTAGAACTAAGCTCCCTCTTCACCACAACAGACCGGTACAACGTCCGCATCACTGCAGATGCTGCTCCAATCCGTCTGTCGATCTCTCGCTCCATTTTCCCCTCACTCGTGAACAAGACCCCAAGATACTTAAACTCCTCCACTTGGGGCAGGAGCCTGTCCCCAACCCAGAGAGGACAATCCACCTTTTTCCGGCTGAGGACCATGGACTCGGACTTGGAGGTGCTGATTCTCATCCCAGCCGCTTCACACTCAGCGGCAAACCGTCCCAGCAAGAGCTGTAGGTCATTGCTGGATGAAGCCAACAGGACAACATCATCTGCAAACAACAGAGATGAGATCCTGTGGTCACCAAGCATGACACCCTCCATTCCCTGGCTGCGCCTAGAAATCCTGTCCATAAAAATTATGAACAGGACCGGTGACAAAGGGCAGCCCTGGCGGAGTCCAACTCTCACTGGGAATGACTCCGACCGAGTGTTGGCAATGCGAACTAAACTCTCACAACGGTCGTACAGAGACCGAATAGCTCGTAACAACAAGCCCGATACCCCATACTCCCGAAGCACCCCCCACAAAAATCCACGAGGGACGCGGTCAAATGCCTTCTCCAAGTCCACAAAACACATGTAAACTGGTTGGGCAAACTCCCACGAACCCTCAAGAATTCTCAAGAGGGTAAAGAGCTGGTCCGATGTGCCACGGCCAGGACGAAAACCACATTGCTCCTCCTGAATCCGAGGTTCGACCAACGGCCGGGCTCTCCTCTCCAGTACCTTGGCATAGACCTTCCCAGGGAGGCTGAGGAGTGTGATCCCTCTAAAGTTGGAGCACACCCTCCGGTCCCCTTTTTTGAAGAGAGGAACCACCACCCCGGTTTGCCATGCCAAAGGCACTGCCCCCGACCTCCACGCAATGTTGCAGAGGCGTGTCAACCATGACAACCCAACAACATCCAGGGCCTTGAGGTACTCGGGGCGAATCTCGTCCACCCCCGGGGCCCGGCCACCAAGGAGATTTTTAACCACCTTGGCGACCTCAGCCCCTGTGATAGGCGAGTCATCCCCCTCGTCCCCAAACCCTGCTTCCTCTGTGGAAGGCGTATCAGTGGGATTGAGGAGATCCTCAAAGTATTCCTTCCACCGCCCGACGATATCCCCAGTTGAAGTCAACAGTGTCCCATCCGCACCATACACAGTGTGGACGGGGAGCTGCTTTCCCCTCCTGAGCCGCCGAACAGTTTGCCAGAATCTCTTTGAAGCCGACCGAAAGTCTTGTTCCATGGCCTCACCGAACTCCTCCCATACCCGGGTTTTTGCTTCAGCAACCACCCGAGCTGCACTCCGCTTGGCCTGCCGGTACACCTCAGCTGCTTCGGGAGTCCCACAAGCCAACCAAGCTTGATAGGACTCCTTCTTCAGCTTAATGGCCCCCCTCACCACTGGTGTCCACCACTTGGTTCGGGGGTTGCCACCACGAGATGCACCGACCACCTTGCGGCCGCAGCTCTGGGCTGCCGCTTCAACAACAGAGGTGGAGAACATGGCCCATTCAGACTCCATGTCTCCAGACCCCCCCTCATGGATCGTCACCTTATCGTGGTGGGGGGGTTTGCGTGCCCCAGTGATCCCAGGAGCTATGTTGTCCGGGGCAATTTGCCTCTGATAGGGTCTCCCAAGACAAACTGGTCCTGGGTGAAGGGCCAGACGAAGAACGATCCAACAGACTCTCATGATAAATTGTATATCAAGGATTCAGTGTACCCCGCCCGGTATGGGGTTA
The DNA here is from genome assembly GCA_020510985.1 of Pholidichthys leucotaenia. Taxonomy (NCBI): domain Eukaryota; kingdom Metazoa; phylum Chordata; class Actinopteri; order Cichliformes; family Pholidichthyidae; genus Pholidichthys; species Pholidichthys leucotaenia. Next base: position 387,498,369 of record CM035844.1, on the reverse strand, counting down.
CCGGGGCCCCACCCTGGAGCCAGGCCTGGGGGAGGGGCTCGAAGGCTAGCGTCTGGTGGCCGGGTTTCCACCCATGGGACCCGGCCGGGCTCAGCCCGAAGGAGTTACATGGGTCCGCCCTCCAGTAGGTTCACCACCTGCAGGAGGGATCATGGAAGTCCGGTGCTATGTGGATTAGGTGGCAGTCAAAGGCGGAGACCTTGGCCCAGATAATAAATTTGAAAAAAACATTTTTTGCAAACTCATCTTCCAGAATAGTCATTGCAAATTTGTACTGGTCACAGAGAGGTTGTGCAGGGGCTTCTGTGAGATTATCTGATGATGATAAGAGCCACTTCATACACTGGGAGTCACCACACATTGCATTGATTAAGCCTAAACACATGCAGTGGAAGGATGTCGGCAGATTTGTGAACACAGCAGAACAATGTGATCAATCATAGAAGGATACACCTGATCTAAAAGTTCAGTACTGTTTGAAGCTTGACACCTACAGACTGCCATTGAACTGGGTGGCACAAGTCCAAAAAGACATCAGTATTGATGTCCCTGAATCACAAGCATGACAACTTCCTTCGACCGAGGGAGAGGAAAACGCACTCTCTGAAATTCCAAATTCCTTGTGGTCAACACGAAAGGCAGATATAGGCTTAATGAAAAATGCAGAATTGGTAACAATAAATGCAAAATCTCATTTTTGGCCTTATCAGAGACAGTATCTTCTATGCCCAGAAACACATGAAGGCATTAAACCTATTATACAGGAATTGATAGATGCAGGGGTTATAGTACCATGTCCAAAATTACCATGCAATACGGCTCTGTTTCCAGTAAAGAAAGCTGCACCATCCTCCGGCTGGAGGTTGGTCCAAGACCTTCAGGCAGAGAATAAAGCCGTCATTCCTAGGGCTGTAACAGTCCCAGACCCTCACACTTTGTTAAATGACCTACAATCACAGAGGAAATTTTTCACAGTGATTGACAACAGTAATGCTTTTTTCAGCATTCCTATTCACCCAAATCATCAGTTTTGGTTTGCATTCACATTTGAAGGCAAGAGGTACACATTCATGAGGCTGCCACAGGGCTATTGTGAATCACCGACCATTTTTTCACAGGCAATGTCAGCAAATTTGGTCCAGTTTGTTCCACCTCATGGGAGTCAATTACTCCTGCATGTTGATGACATTTTGCTGTCATCCTCTGTCAAAATCACATGCAAAAAGACACCATTGCCTTGCTGAAATTTTTAGCTGAGCAAAGTCACAAGGTCAACAAAGCAAAGCTGCAGTTGTGGAAGACAGAAGTGAAATACTTAGGCCACATTTTGTCAACAGAAGGGAGACATGTTGATTCTGTTCACAAAGAGGCTATTTTGGCAGTGTCCAAACCAATCACAAAAAGAGACATGATGTCATTTTTAGGGGCATTAAACTATTGTCGCTCCTGGATTGCAAATTATTCATTTGAAGTGCAACCATTGTCTTGACCTCATTTACAAAAAAAACAATGGCACAGGTGGACAAGATTGAGTGGACACCTGAAGCAGAGGAAGCATTTGTCAGGATGAAAAAGCTTTTGGTCAGCACTGCAGTTCTGCCACTCCCTGACTATAAAAAGCAATTTATTCAAACGGCTGATTGTAGGCAAGGACACATGACAGTGCGGCTTCAACCATTTGGGGCAAAAATGCGTCCAGTGGCATATTATTCCACAAGACTGGATGCTGTTGCAAGATCCCTTCCTCCATGTGTGCAAGCCATAATAGTCACATCCATGGCAGTTCAAGCATCTGCAGGGATTGTTCTTTTTAATCATTTTGCAGATAAAACTGCAAAAGCAGTTGCACAAGGCTTGCAACCTGGACAAAGCACATCTGATTCTGTTTTGACACTGACTGAAGAGCTTTCACATGACATTCTTGTTGAAGCTCAAAAAGCAGCACCACAGGCTGAAATTTACAAATGGATAAACAGGGAGCTATTTTTGATGACGCCTCAAAGCTCTACAAATGTAACACAAACCACGCAAACTGTTTCAGCAAGTCTCTAACTTGCTGCTTGGCATTTCACATGTATTCGGGGGGTATCTACATTGAATAAAACCTTTACTACCAAAGGGTTTAGCCAGTTTGCCACACACTTTAGAAAAAATGTCTGATTTGTGCAAAAAAAAAACAAAAAAAAAAACAATGCACAGGGAAATTTTAAACCCGAAAGAGGCATTTTTCCAGCCTCCACTTATCCATTTCAAAACATTTGCATGGACTTTATTGAGCTGAATAAATGTGAGGGCAAGAAATATTGTCTGGTAATTTGTTATATGTTTTCTAAATGGACAGAAGCTTTTCCCTGTACACATCCAAATGCAATCACAGTGGCGAAGAAATTGCTTGCCGAAATTGTACCTAGGTTTGGAATACCTGAGAAAATTTACTCAGATAGTGGTACACATTTCATAACTCAAGTTATATCACATTTAGGCACAGCAATGAACATCAGTCTGAAGAATCATTCAGCTTATCATCCACAATCTGCAGGATTGGTGGAACGCACAAACAGAACTATTAAAGAAAGACTCAGAAAAACAATGGCAGAAACAGGGCAAAATTGGATTTGTTGCCTCCCATTAGTGACATGATTTACGACCCAAGAGACAGACGCTGACACGAGAGATACAGACAATTATCTTTATTGTAAATGAGTGAGTGAAGTGTGAGTGAATGTGTGAATGCTCGTCTGGCCACTGGAGCTGAGCCCATCTTGTGGTACCCTGGCAACCCTGGAAAACACAAGCACAAGGTTACTGTTGTTCAGTAGCAATGTTCGGCGGGTATGCTGCAGGGGCTTACTTGCGGGTGTCACAATGAGAGGCTGACTGACTCCTGGTGTCCGTGCGACATCGTGCTCGTGGTGTCCATTGCTGGGGAGGTGAGGAGGAGCTCCGCGGAGCGGGAGACGGTGCCTCGTCAGCAGAGGAGGGAGGTCCGCCGCCAGGGAGGTCCACCTGTGCACAGGGGAAAAGGCTAGCAGAGGAATAGTGAAGAGGTGGCATACGTGGCCTGGTTTGGTGAAGCGTAGAGTTCTTCACGAGAGGTCGAGATCTTGGCACGTTGCTCAGTGAGATTGACAGACGACTCCGTGCTGAGGCATCCACGCGTTGGGCTTTTATGGCCCGCTGATTGCCACCTGCTGAAGTGAGCGCAGCTGATGTTGATGATGCTGATGATGGCCTAGCGGCCATCATGACAGTACTCCCCCCTCTAGAGGTGCCTCCAGGCACCTGCCCAATCCTACCTGGATGCGCCCGATGGAAATCGCGGATCAACTGCTTGTCAAGGATCAACGCAGGGCGTATCCAGGAGCGGTGCTCAGGGCCAAACCCTCTCCCAGTCCACCAAATACTGAAGGCCCGACCCCTCCTGTGGACATCCAGGATTGCCGTTACCCCCCAGGCCGGATGGCCATCGATCATCCTCGCGGGAACGGGAGCCGCAGGGGGCGGGCACAGCGGGTCGGCGACGTAGGGCTTGACCTGGGAGACGTGGAAAGTGGGGCAGATACGCATGTGAGAGGGGAGAGCAAGACACACAGATACAGGGTTGACAATGCGGGAGATAACAAAGGGACCGATGAAGCGCTTGGTTAGCTTACGCTTCTCGGCAGGCACAGTGACATTCTTTGTGGACAACCATACCTTGTCACCCACCTTGTAATCCGGGGCAGGCCTCCTATGGCGGTTGGCCACCTCAATGTTCCGTTCCGTGGTCCTCAGAAGGGCTCTGCGGGCAATGGACCAAACTTGCCGACAGCGTCTGGCGTGAGCCTGAACGGACAGGACTGCTACCTCCCCCTCCTCCTCCGGGAACAAGGGTGGATCATACCCCAGTGATGCCTTGAAGGGGGACATCCCTGTGGACGAGGACACCGTGGTGTTATGAGCGTACTCGATCCACGCGAGGTACATGCTCCATGAAGAGGAGCAGGAGGAGATGACACAGCGCAGCGCAGCCTCCAGCTCCTGATTGGCTCGCTCGCACTGGCCGTTACTCTGAGGATGGTATCCAGAGGAGACACTGGCCGTGGCCCCAAGCGCCGTACAGAACGCCTTCCAAACCTGCGAGACGAACTGTGGCCCTCGATCCGAAACAATTTAGTAGTAGATTAGTTTATTTGACAGGGACAGTGCAATAAACATAGACAATTAATCAAAGACAATCAATCTGATGTGTTGCACATAGAGTGTATAGCTATTAGCTAATTTGCAACTCTTGTCCCTGGATGGGCTTTAGAAAAAAGAATCAAGATAAAAAATATACACAATAACCACATACATCAATGCAGAAAAATTATAAATACACAATTATAAATATTATAAATATTATAAATACACAAATATAACAGCCTGACTCACATTTAACATAAATATTATAAATATTATAAATACACAAATATAACAGCCTGACTCACATTTAACACATATAACATAACTCACATTTGCCTATTTCAGGCCTTCCTCCCTCCGTCACTCACTATAAACAAACACATTTATTCCTTCCCTTCATTCACTCTCACTTTGCAGACAATTAATTCATACATGAGTACATTCTTGTTTATTTTTCAGCCAGTTTTTAACATTTTTAGTGAATGTTTTAAAGTCCGTTATTATTTTAATTTCATTTGGCATTGTGTTCCAGATGTGACTGCCCTTTATAGAGAAAGCTGTTTGTCCAAATGTGGTTCTGCGGTGGAATATTTTACAGTTATTGTTAACAGAACTCCTGGTGGCTCTGCTGCTGTCCTGTCTTTGGACAAAACCAGCAAGTGGCTCGGGTGCTGATTTATGAAAACATTTGAACGTTAATTTCAGAAGACAGAGGTCAATGAAGCTCTCAAAACTCAATAGGTTGTATTTTTTTAAAACATTACAGTGATGCCACCTAATGGGCTTTTTGTCCAAGATTTTTAGGGTTTGATTATATAATGAACCTATATGTCTTATTGTGGAAGGGGCTGCTTGAGCCCAGACTGTCAAACAGTATGATATATGAGAAAAAACCATAGAATGCATATACAGTGCAGCTGCTTCGTAAGGTATGTAATATCTAATTAATTTAAAGCAGTTCAGATTTTTTTTTACTGTTTTTGAAATTTTCTTTATATGAAGATTAAATTTGAGTTGAGGATCTAGTACAATGCCAAGGTATTTGAATTCTGTAACTAAACTGATGTCATGATCATGTATATTAACTTTAAAATGTTGCAGGTTACATTTTTTGATTGAAAAGCACATTGAGACTGTTTTCTGAAGGTTCAGCAATAGATGGTTCTTGAGGAGCCACTCTTGGACATCAACCATACTTGTAGACAGTACATCTGCAGCCTGTGCTGGAGTCTTGGCAGCTGTGTAAATAACTGCATCATCTGCATAAAGTTGGCATGTTGCAGCTGAGCAGTGTAACGGCAGGTCATTAATAAAAATGCTGAAAAGTAAAGGACCAAGAATGGACCCTTGTGGGATACCCATGCGGTTGTTTAAAAATGAGGATTTATCCTGGTGAACTTTTACACACTGTTCTCTATTCTGGAGATAAGATGCAAACCATTCTAATGTATTTGGGGAGAAGTTAAAAGATACCATTTTGGATAAAAGCAAACTGTGGTTTACAGTATCGAAAGCCTTTTTGAGATCTAGAAAAACAGCTCCTACCACATTACCCCTGTCCAAGGACTGTTTGACGTTTTCAATAAGGCAACAATTTGCTGTTTCTGTTGAGTATCCTGGTCTAAAACCAAATTGATGTGGATGAAGAAGTTGATTGTCTTGTAAGTAGTCTATCAGCTGTGTAGCTACAACTTTTTCAAGAACCTTAGATAGGACTGGTAAGATAGAGATTGGGCGGTAATTGCATATATCGTCTTTACTGCCTGATTTATGAACTGGTATGACGACAGCTTTTTTCCAGCCAGATGGAAATGTACTAGACCTAATGGAGAGATTAATGAGATGAGTCAGTGGTTTGATTAATATTTTGCTGTGCATTTTGAGAAAGGAGGTGCTCATATTGTAGATATCATTAGTTTTTGAGTTTGACAGTGTTTTAACAATACCAGCAATTAACTTCTCATTTACCTCATCGATGTGAAAAGTATCTGTTGGAAGTATGGAATTTGTGTTGTTGAGCACATTTGGCAGCACAAAAATTTTTGTTAAGTCTTCCACAGAGCCCACAAAGTGTGAATTAAATTCATTTGCCAAAGTAGCCTTGTCACTGACGGTCTTGCCATTGATTCTAAGTTCCTTTACCCCCTTCTGATCGTTTTTTTTATTAGTTAAGTTATTTAAATGCCTCCATAGGGAACTGTTGTTACCCTTTGCATGATCTATCAGTTTATTGTAATAAGATATTTTTGATTTTCGCAGCTCATGTACCACTTTATTTCTTAAACTTTTGTACACAAGGTGATCAGTTTGTAGTTTGGAGGTTAGTGATGTTTTCAGTGCATAGTCTCGCCTCTTCATAAGTTTTCTTATTTCATTATTTAACCATGGTAGGCTAATCTTCTGTTGTCTACTTTTAATTTGCTTTGAAAATTTTTCTATAGACTTTGTGATTGTTGCAGTTATAAAATTACAACAATCATCTACTTCACATGTTGACATGAGCTGCTCCCAATTTTGATTCTCTAAGTAATGTTCAAACTCCTCATTTTTTGATTTGGGGATAATAAAATTTGATTTGTCAATATCGACTCCCCCAAAATACTGTAGTCGCTTTTTAGTAAGTTTCCTGACAGCAAGAACCATGTTATGATCTGAGAGACCAGTTACAAGATTATAGGTTCTGGTTATTCGTTCTGGTTTATTAGTAAATACCATGTCAATAAGTGTTCTGGATTGTTTGGTTATCCTGGTGGGTCCTTTGATGATTTGCTGGTAATTAAATTTAGTCATGAGGCTTTTCAGTTTTTGTTTGTCTTTTTTATCAGACCAGTTGATATTAAAGTCACCATGAATTATTGTTTCTCTGTTCTTCTCAAGTTGTTTAACCAGATCACTTAATTCATTATAAAAGGAAGAATTGTGTGATGGTGGGTTGTACAATACTGCAATGTTGAAATTCATTACCGGAGAGAGACATACATTAACAGCTAAACATTCAAGTGAAGTATTCAAATCAACCAGTTGACATTTATATTTGTCTTTGATGTAAATTAAAACACCTCCTCCCCTCCCTACCTGCCTGTCTTTTCTAAAACACTGGTAGCCCACAATATCGATCATATTAGTGTCTATGTTCCTGTGTAGCCAGCTTTCTGAGAGACAAAGGTAGTCCAGATTTGAGTCCAACAGCAACACCGAAATCTCATCTCTTTTGGGGATTATGCTCCGTATGTTTAAATGACCGCCGAGGATCCCCTTTGGTTTAGCCTTGGTGTCCCAAAGAACTCGTGCATGATTAACAGTTTGGAAAAATAAATGTTGTTTTTGCTTTTGTACAGCTCGGTTTTGTGCTAACCCAGTGGTCTGCTGTTTAATAGTGGCAGGTCCAGGGTTAAGGTGAATATCTCCTGCCAGAAGTAGCAGAACTAACAGAACTTTAATTGTATATCCTCTGCCATATTGTGATTTTTGCTTAACAGCCATGTTTGCCTTAATTTGGAAGTTTTTGCTCAGGCCTTTTAAAGACCACATAGAGTGTAGGGTGAGATGTCCAAGCCCAAATCCATACAGATAAAACTTTTTAACTTCACCTTTGGTTGAGTTTGTCGGAAAATCCTTCTTGTTGCAGGTCCAGACACACAAAGACAAAACGAAGAGGAAGTAGAGAAGTAGAGAAGGCTTATTAGTGGTGCCCATCAGCCCACTTTTTAATCCGGTGGCCGCCATCTTCAGTCTTTCTTGGAAAGAAGGAAAAAGAAAATCTGTGGATAGTAAAATAAATTCTGCTTATATCGCCAGAATCTGATCCGATCGTCCTCGAATCCAGCTGGGCCTCAGCTAGCCAACTAGCCCCTTCCGTTGCTGGTCTCGTTGCTCATAGTCGCCGTAACTGGTCTCCCGTCCCGCTCCTCCAACCGAGTCTCGTCACACACCGCCGCTGCCACCGAGCTCCGCTGAGGTCACGGTAAGTCCTCCGCTAGGCACCGCCACCTACCGTTGTCTGCCTGGGTGAAATCTCTGCTGAGCCCCGTCAACAAATAGCCGCTTGCCTGGTAGTATCTCCGCTGGGCCTCGCAGCTGGGCTTCGATTCAGGCTGGTGTAAGGTGGAATGACTGGCGCCAGCATTAAGCTAACTAGCGTTAGCTTAGCAATCGCTTCGGGTAGTCTCGTCGCACACCGCCGCTGCAGTCACGGTAAGTCCTTCGCTGGGCACCGCCGCCTACCGCCGTCTGCCTGGGTGAAATCTCTGCTGAGCCCCGTCAAACAAATAGCCGCCTGCCTGGTAGTATCTCCGCTGGGCCTCGCAGCTGGGCTTTGATTCAGGCTGGTGTTAGGTGGAATGGCTGGCGCCAGCATTAAGCTAACTAGCGTTAGCTTAGCAATCGCTTCAGGTAGGGCACATCAGTGAATCACAAGGAAGCGCTGGAATCGCTGGTCAGTTTACTCACAGTGGCCGGATAAAAGCGATCAAAGGGGTAATCCACCGGAGGTATATCCGATCGCTGTAGGTTAGATTTTTAGAGACTGGCGCCAGCATTAAGCTAACTAGCGTTAGCTTAGCAATCGCTTCAGGTAGCATTAAGCTAACTAGTGTTCAATGTCAGCGGGGATTCCGTGAGGGCGAACCACATGGAGAACGAGGAGGTCCGCCGTCTCCAGCGCTGAAGGCAACCCCCGGAGAGGCACAAAATGGGCAGCTTTAGAAAAACGGTCCACGATGGTTAAAACGGTCGTGAAGTGGCCGGAGGGGGGCAAACCGGTCACAAAGTCCATGGCTACATGGGACCAGGGGCGGGAGGGAACGGGCAAAGGATGAAGCAGACCTGCCGGGGCCGATGATGATGTTTTCCCCGTGGCGCACTGCGCGCAGGCCCTGACGTGGTTGTTAACGTCCCTTCGCAGCCCTGGCCACCAAAAGGTTCTCTGGAGGAGATCAATGGTCCGACTCACACCCGGATGGCACGCCAGCTTGGACGCGTGACCCCACTCAATTACTTGGCTCCTGACAGGACGAGGGACGAACAAGTGACCCGGGGGCCCCCCACCCGGATCGGGCTGCACCTCCTGTGCTCTTCTGACCTTATCGTGGATGCCCCAGGTCAACGCGCCAACCACACACGCAGGTGGCAGAATAGGCTCCTCCCGGTCGTCAGCGGAGGGCGCGTCAAACTGCCTGGAAAGGGCGTCCGGCTTGTCATTCTTACTCCCTGGCTGGTAGGTGATCGTAAAATTAAAACAGCCGAAGAAGAGAGACCAGCGGGCCTGACGTGCATTCAACCGCTTGGCAGTCCTAAGGTATTCAAGATTGCAGTGGTCAGTCCAGACGACAAACGGCTGGGCAGCCCCCTCCAGCCAGTGTCTCCACTCCTCCGGCACAAGTTTGACAGCCAATAGCTCCCTATCGCCGATGCTGTAATTCCTCTCAGCAGGTGTCAAACGATGAGAGAAGTAAGCGCAGGGGCGGATCTTCCCGTCTGTCGGGGAGCGCTGAGAGAGTACCGCCCCCACCCCCGAATCCGATGCGTCCACTTCCACCAGGCATTGAAGCTCCGGGTCCACCTGGGTCAACACACGGGCTGAAGCAAACTCTCCCTTCAGCCTGTCAAATGCCGCGGCAGCCTCCTCACTCCAATGGAAAGGGACCTTCGGGGATGTGAGTGCAGTCAGGGGTCTGGCGATGTTCCCAAAATTTGGCACGAAGCACCGGTAAAAAATTGGCGAACCCCAAAAAACCCTGTAGCTGTTTCCTGGATGTGGGCGTAGGCCAGTCCACCACCGCCTTGACCTTGTCTGGGTCGGGAAGCACCTGGTTGCGGGCGATTATAAACCCCAGAAAGGAGGTGCGATCCGTGTGGAACTCACACTTCTCCGCCTTGACGAACAACTGATTCTCCAGGAGGCGCTGTAGGACCCGTCGTACATGCACCTGATGCTCCTCCAGTGTGCGCGAGAAGATGAGGATATCATCAAGATAAACAAAGACGAAGGAATTCAGAAAGTCCCGGAGAACGTCATTTATTAAGCGCTGGAACACTGCCGGAGCGTTGATTAACCCAAACGGCATCACCAAATATTCAAAGTGGCCGCTCGGGGTCCGAAAAGCAGTCTTCCACTCATCTCTTTCCCGAATGCGCACCAGGTGATAGGCGTTGCGTAGATCTAGTTTAGTAAACCAAGCCGTCCCCTGGAGGGAATCGAAAGCAGTGTTCATCAAGGGAAGAGTGTATTTGTCTTTAATAGTAATGTCGTTGAGACCCCGGAAATCGATGCAGGGGCACAGCGACCTGTCCTTCTTCCCAACGAAGAAAAACCCTGCCCCAACGGCCGAGGAGGATGGACGGATGATACCGGAGGCCAGGGACTCCTTGATGTACGTATCCATGGCCTCGCGTTCCGGAGCTGACAGGCTGTACAGGCGGCTCGCCGGGAGAGGGGCCCCAGCCTTGAGATTAATCGCGCAGTCGTACGGGCGATGGGGGGGAAGGGACAACGCCCGTGACTTACTAAACACCTGGCCCAAATCATGGTAGACATCAGGCACCTTTGACAGGTCCGGAGGAGGTGTTGAGGGAGGCGTCATCGGCACTGAGGGAGCACATGCAGCGACTGAAGACAGGCGCTCAGGCAGAATGAGCTCCAAGCTGTTATTCTCCCAACTTGCCAGTCGAACATGGGGTTATGCAACCGGAGCCATGGGTACCCCAAGATGACGGGTGAGGAGGAGAAGGGCAAGACCAGGAACCGTATTTCCTCCCTGTGATTACCAGAAACTATCGTTAACACAGGTGCCGTCTGATGGGAAACTGACGTCAAAGATGTTTTTGACAGGGTGACCAGATGGATGGGCGGGCATAGAGGTTGACAGCTGAGGCCCATCAGGGTTGCCAGGTCTCTGGAGATAAAGTTTTGCTCAGCCCCAGAGTCAACTAAGGCAAGTGTGGTGTGTTCCTTGTGTTTATGAATGAGCCGAATGGGGATGTGGCAACTAGTGAGGGGCTTTGTCTGATTCTTGTCCGCGAATCCCCCTACCGTGATCCGCGGACCTCCCCTTTTAACGGGCAATCGACTACTCCATATATCCCATTCCCACAGTAGAAGCATAACCCCTGCTCCCTGCGGCGCTGTTTCTCAGCCGCTGTAAGACCCGATTGCCCCATAACCATATCCTCCTGCTCCGGAAGTTCTTCAGAAGCGGGCAGAGCAAGGAGGGGGGACCTAGCGGAGCGAGGGCGAGACTTAGTTGCACGGATAGCTGTTCGCCGTTCTGCAGCTCGCTCCCTCAGTCTGCTATCTAGGCTGATGGTGAGGGAGATTAATTCCCCAAGTCTGTCTGGTTTCTCCTTTGCCGCTAGCTCGTCTTTTAACTCGGAGTTAAGGCTGCGGAGGAAAATTCCACAGAGCGCTGGCTCCCCCCAGCCAACCTGACCGGCTAATACCCGGAAGTCCACAGAATAATCAGCGGCAGATCTACTGCCCTGCCGAAGTCCCAGCAGCCGTTCAGTTAACACCGCGCCCCGGTCCACATGATCGAACACTTCCATGAACTCCGCCACGAACTGCTGGTAAGTTAACAATGAATAATTTGGTTTGGCCATGATGGTATAAGCCCAATCAAGAGCCCTGCCTCCCAGCAGGTTGATGATGTACCCAATCTTATTCATATCAGTGGCAAAGTCCCCCGGGATGCGGAGAAAAACTGACTCACACTGTAGCAAAAACCCCCGCACCTCCCCCAGTTTACCAGTAAAGCGTGTGGGGGTTGGTACAGGAGTTAGGCGATGTGTGGAAGATGGGCTGGTTTGGCTAGTAGCCGCAGCTGTAGGTGCAGAAGGCGCCCCGCTAGCCGGGGGGAATGCCTGGTGACCTTCCAGGCGATCCAGCCGGCTGTTAATCTGAGTTAGTTGGTTTAAGATTACTGTCTGCTGGTGGGAAATCATGTCTACTCGTGCGCTGAGTGTGTTAAAGTGGCGCGACAGCACGCTGTCTGATGGGTCATCGTGACAGAGTCGTACTGACATGATTTACGACCCAAGAGACAGACGCTGACACGAGAGATACAGACAATTATCTTTATTGTAAATGAGTGAGTGAAGTGTGAGTGAATGTGTGAATGCTCGTCTGGCCACTGGAGCTGAGCCCATCTTGTGGTACCCTGGCAACCCTGGAAAACACAAGCACAAGGTTACTGTTGTTCAGTAGCAATGTTCGGCGGGTATGCTGCAGGGGCTTACTTGCGGGTGCCACAGTGAGAGGCTGACTGACTCCTGGTGTCCATGTGACGTCGTGCTCGTGGTGTCCGTTGCTGTGGAGGTGAGGAGGAGCTCCGCGGAGCGGGAGACGGTGCCTCGTCAGCAGAGGAGGGAGGTCCGCCACCAGGGAGGTCCACCTGTGCACAGGGGAAAAGGCTAGCAGAGGAATAGTGAAGAGGTGGCTTATGTGGCCTGGTTTGGCGAACCGTAGAGTTCTTCATGAGAGGTCGAGATCTTGGCACGTTGCTCAGTGAGATTGACAGACGACTCCGTGCTGAGGCGTCTGCGCGTTGGGCTTTTATGGCCCACTGATTGCCACCTGCTGAAGTGAGCGCAGCTGATGTTGATGATGCTGATGATGGCCTAGCGGCCATCATTACAATTAGTCTTGTTATACACGAGGATAATCCCAACCAAAGGGGGGTTGTCTCCATTTGAAATCATGTATGGCAAACCATACTTGCTACCACCTTTGAGACCATTCAGTCCTAGTGATGAAGAAGTGTGTTTAGCAGATTACATGAGAAGGATTTTGACTAACAGAGATCAGATTCAGGTTCAGGTTCAGGTTACTTTATTTGTACCCGTAGGTAGATTTGTTTTGCAGTCTGGTGACATCCATATTTACAAACCACAATTACATTCAACATAAACACAAACACAGGCACACATGAAGCTGACTGTAAACATGATAAAAATACTCAAGGCTCCATCAATCAGGATATAAAGACAAAGAGATGAGAGAAAAACCAGAGATAAGAGGGTCATAATAAAAATTTAAAGACTAGTCAAAGAGGTTAAAAACTCAAAGGTCTAAAACCCAATAAAAGATTTAGAACCCAAATAAAAATCCTACAAAAATAAGTAAATAGAAAATGGAGTTAATAAATAGGTAACTAAATTATGTGCAATATATTGTTACAACTTGTTCAACTTTTTGACAGCAGCAGGAACAAAGCTGTTTTTGTAGCGCTGGGTTTTACTTTCTGGGACAGCAAACCTCCGTCTTGAGGGAAGAAGCTGAAAGTGGCAGTGCAAAGGGTGGGAGTCATCATTTAAAATGGAGGTAGCAATTCTCTGTACCTGTCTGGTGTACAAGGATGTCAGGCTCAGCTGTGGCTCACCAAGCAAACGACTGGACCATCTAACTACCTGATCCAAGGATTTCCTCTGTTTCAGTTTTATCTGACCAAACCATGACAGTAAAGAAAAGGATAAAACAGATTCAATAAAAGCCAGATAAAACATTGTCATTATGGTTCGGTCAATTTGGAAGCGTGCAAGTTTCCTCAAACAATGCAAATGTTGCTGACCCTTTTTGCACACCCTTTCACAGTTCTCTTCAAAGTTTAAATTACTATCAGTAATCGTCCCAAGTTATTTGTAGGATTGTACACATTCAGTGGTCTGGCCTTTTAGTACGGTGACTTTGTGCCTGGGAGTTTTCCTCCTAAAGTCAATAATCATATCTTTAGTTTTTGTCGTATTCAGCTGCAGGTAGGAATCCTCACACCAGTGAACAAAATCATCAACTACTGGGCCGTGGCCACTCTCACCATCCTGGAGGAGACTGACAATAACTGAATCATCAGCATACTTTATAATGTGTCTGTTGTCATGTCTGCTCCGACACATGTTTGTGTACAGGATGAAGAGTAGTGGTGACAACACACACCCCTGAGGAGAGCCAGTAGAAGAGCACTTTTGGTTAGACAATGTACCATTGACCCTTACTCTCTGCGTCCTGTTGGTTAAGAAATCCAGAATCCAACCCACCAGATTATTGCTCAAATCAAATTGTTGCAGGAGCCTTTCAACTAAAATATGAGGTTGGATTGTATTAAAGGCAGAGGAAAAGTCCACAAATAAAAGCCTGCCATGCGTCCCATTAAAATCCAGATGTTTAAAAAGCATGTTAAACAGAGTGACAGTGGCATCCTCCACTCCTTTGTGAGGCCTATATGCAAACTGCAAAAGTTCCAATGTATGTTCAGTCTGCTTTAGGACCTCACATCTGACCAGTTTTTCAAAAATTTTCATTAACATTGAAGCCAAAGCAACTGGTCTAAAGTCGTTTACCGTATTAGGACAGCTGGATTTTGGAACAGGAACAACCACGGCATCTTTCCAGATCTTGGGCATATGTTGTGTCTGTAAGGATTTATTGAAAATGTAATGAAATACAGGACTCAGTTCATGTGCACAGGACTTTACCAAGCGCCCACATATATTCTCAGGGCCCTGGCTTTTGTTCACTTTTACAGCACAGAACTCCCTTTTAATATCCTGCACCTCAATATTAAAGTGCTGATTGTCTTTGAGTTTCTGTTTCAAATCTTGGGTTTCTGTGCTAAAATCAAAGGAGTCAAAACGACCATAAAAACAATTAAGAGCATTAGCCAGCTCTATGTCTAAATTAAAACCATCTAAAAACACACAATTACTGCGCTCTGTGGTCTGAAGGCCTGCAATAGTTTTCATACTGGCCCAGGCTGAACCAAGTTTCTTTGTTGCCATCTTGCTTTCCAATTCTGATTTATAATTCTGTTTTGCTCTTAAAATTTCGGACTTCAGCTCTTTTGTGGCAACCTGTAGCTCAGAAACAGACCCCTGTTTAAAGGCAAGTGCTTTCCTCTGTAAGCATGGTATCGCTGTTACTCTCCCGAGGAGGGTTCACGAGGAAGCTGCACCAATCTTAGCCAAGCCACGAGATCTCGTCCTCATCAAAGCTATCAAAAAGAAGAATTGGACTGATTCACCCTGGCAAGGACCACATAAAGTTGTTTTGTCAACACCAACACGGTGGCGTTGGGCTGCACGGTGGCGCAGTGGTTAGCACTGTGGCAGCACAGTTTTACCTTCGGCCAGGGGAGCGTGGGGATCGTGGGTTCGATCCCAGCCCCCGACCAACAGTGATCTGTGTGGAGTTTGCATGTTCTCCCCGTGTTGCGTGGGTTTACTCCGGGATTTCTCCGGTTTCCTCCCACATGCCAAAAACATGCAGGTTAGGGATACGGGGCACTTGCGCACGCAGCGACCGGCAGCTGGTGGCTTGTCACCAGACTGCAAAACAAATCTACCTACGGGTACAAATAAATAACAAAAAAACAAACAAACAAACAAAAAAAAAAAAACAGCGGTGAAAGTTGAAGGACGGGACTCTTGGGTGCATTTAACACACTGTAAACTTTACCCTACTCAGAACTCACAGCTAGGGACTTCTGAATAAATATTGGCAACTTCATTTCATTAAAGACTTTCAGCAAGAGACTTTTTAATTGTTTCCCTATACAGGCACCGACTGACGACATCCCACGTGGGGCATCCAGTACTGGTTGGGATAGTGAAGCAAACGGCTGACCATCATGGAGAGACAAGAAGCAGATGGAAGACGTTCAATCGTTAAATGGTGTAGTTGTTGTTGTTTCCTTTGCATCATCATCCTGGAGGTGACATTTTTACTTTGGTTTCTTTTAGCTGCCCCACAAACCATACACCGCAGTGCTAGGGACCTTGCACATATTCAGCACAATTTGCGAGAGCTACATAAGCATCAGGATCATGAATATGCTGCCAATACGTGGTGGAGGTATGCTAACTATACGGCGAGGGCAGCTAATCGTTCTAATTGTTATGTTTGCTTCTTAGTGCCAACGTCAGCTGGACAGACTGCTGCTGTGGCTAAAATGATGGAACCGGCAAAGGCTCTCTGTTTTTTACAGAAGACTATGGAAAGGACTACACAAGAAAGATCATTTTGAATCGCTCTTGTGAAATCTTTCATCACTCTACCAATCAGAAAACTTATGGCACCCCTTACTCTGTAAGGGCAAGGTTAGTTTCATCAGGGACCTTCTCTTTCTGTTTGAAGGGAAGTGGCAACGACCCTCTGGGCGACCTACCCCTTTCTCGGTGTGAAATGGTGTACAGTGTACGCAGCACCTGTGATGCTGGTACCCTGACCAATCGTGTGGGTAGGTGGTGTCCACAAGCTAACTGTTGTTATTACGGGCCTGTCACTATGCTGGAGCTCTGCAGTGCCGCTATCTGTAACTTCCATATGTATGGCACACATGTAGTGACGGGTGGGTGGTGGCTGTGTGGTTGTAAGGTGTATTCTCATCTGCCTGTGAATTGGACAGGAGTCTGTGCCCCCGTCTTTGTGACTGACAACACCCTGATTATGTCAGTGGGTCAGGTGGGCAGAGGGAAGAGAGACCTATCACAGGATGCCATTTTCACACCACATGACTCCATCTGGGGTACGGATGTGCCAGAGCAGTTTAAAATACTCACTCCAGGTCAAAAGGTAGTTCAGTCGCTATTCCCTTGGGTGGAAGTGGCAAAGAACACTGTGGGCTGAGACTCTTAACTACAGATTACAATCTGTTTTGAATTTTTCCTTAGCTGCCTGGAAAGGTGAAAGGGAAGAAATGACTGCTCTAAGACTTGTAGCAACACAAAATAGAATGGTACTTGATCAGTTGACTACCGCCCATGGGGGTGTGTGCGCAATTGTCGGTCAGTACTCTTGCACCTTTATACTTGCACACGATGCAGATGGAGATGTCATTGCTTCAGCCATACATAATCTGACTGCCTTGCAGGCTGCTGGAGCTAAGGATAATGTTAATGATTCATGACAATGGATAAGCTGGTTGTTTTCCTCATGGAGAAGTCTTGCTATAAACTTGGTGGTGATTTTTGTAGTGATACTTTTGGTCTTTTCATGTGTCATTCCTTGTGTCTGTGACATGATGTTGAGGCTTTTTCATGTGAATTTAATGTTATATCATGGGGCCACCACTGGAGATGATGGGGAAACGACACCAGCTTAAGGTTTTATGAGTACAGAGTAAAAGTATGACTGGCATGCAGAAAACCGAAAGGAGATGTATGCTCATGATGTGAATTTTAAATATACTGAGTTGCACAGTAATCAAATATGTCTTGAAGTTCAGAGAAGTTATATTGTCCCTGTTTGAGATTTTTCACTTTATTCTGTTTATGTTCTGTTTTAATATACGTATGTTGCACTTGAAATCATCATGTTACCGATCACTATTTAGCCGTTATACAGTTTTACTGTAGTGATTGTTGTTTGATTGTTGATAGTTTGTTTACATTTTCACATTAAGGTACTAATACACATAGATTAGGATACATACACATTTATCTTTTACACATATAATTGTTTTTGGTCATTTTTATTGTTCTTCATTGAGATTACATTTACATATATATATACGTATATTAACTGTAGAGGAGCTGAAATGATGAGGCGATTTTTGTATTAAAAACAGGGTTTTTAATGAATAGCTCTTCTATCGAGTCTCATCAGGTGTAGAGCTTGGCAGAAGGCAAGAGAGTGATCTCTGCTCCGCTCGCTGGTTAAATACAAGCACACATAGAGCCACACATTGAAAAAGCTGACATCAGAGCCACACATTGAAAAAGCTGACATCAGAGCCACTCATTGAAAAAGCTGACATCCCCCCGTTATCTTAACCCCCCACTGTTCTGCTATCTCCTCTCCTTGTCTTGGGAGGTGATGGGAACTCCTCCTCTCGCCTTAGGGGGTAAAGGTGTTAAGTCCGTCTCCGCCGCTGCGTCTTGGGAGGTCCATTGTCTTTAACCCGGCGGGGGAGATCCTTTGTCCTTTCTAGGTGTGAAGTTCCTTACATATGCTGTCACAAAACATTTCCACTTGTTCTAACATATGTAGATATGGGATATAAGAGTCATATATACCACAGGCCCCCCAAACACTAGGAAAGGACACAGAAAGAATCACAGTCTAAGATAATAACTATGAAATACTATGTGTTACAACTGTTGCCACAGGAGAAGTTTTCTAGCAGCCATGCTCCTAAGAAAGTTCAGTGGTAAACATAACAGCATAGTGAAATCATAAGTAGCCTTAAACTGTTGTAGCACAATTAGTGAATAATTGCGTGGTGGTTGGTATCAGTCCCTGTGCTGTCTGGGCTTTATTCTTCTCCCAAAACTGCTGTAGGTTGGCTTAGGTGTCCCGCTGGGACCTTCTCGTGGTGAATCTGCATTGTGGGAAGGAAAGAGATTATTTGTTCCCTGCCTGGGGGCTGAGACTTTTCCTCTGGGGGGTCTACCACGCCCAGGTGCTCGTGCCAACTGTGCAGGTTCGTCTCTCAGCAAGAAGGCAGGTTTGAGTCTGTCAACACTGACCACTTCCTTTCTGTCCCCATAATCAAGCATAAAGTGTTTGTCACCATTTTCCAGCACTCTGAACGGGCCATCGTAAACTGGGCGTAATGTTGGTTTAATGGCTTCATGCTTAACAAAAACGAACTCAGCGTTTTTTAAAGTTTGGGGAACAAAAATTCGTGGAAAAGAGTGATGAGCTGGACCGTGGAGGGAGTCCGGTCCACTGCTGCCTAAAAACCTTGGGACTGGAAGGTGTCCTGGTTCTGGGTTCTCTGGTAAAAATTCTCCTGGGAGTCTGATAGGCTGGGCAAAAACTAATTCTGCAGGAGAAGCATCTAAATCCTCTTTAGGTGCTGCACGCAACCCCAATAAAACCCAGGGAAGTTTATTTACCCAATTTGTGTCCATTAGTGAGGCCCTGAGGGCAGCCTTTAAGGACCTGTGAAAACGCTCGCATAACCCATTAGCCTGAGGGTGATAAGCAGTGTTGCGATGAATTGTTGCCCCTAAACTGTTAGACATGGCTGACCAGAGCTCTGAGATAAATTGAGGCCCTCTGTCTGATGTGATGTCTGATGGAACGCCGAAACGTGCCACCCAGTTTGCTAGAAAAACGCGAGCGACTTCCTCCGCTGTGGTTGACGCTAGAGGGACTGCCTCTGGCCAGCGCGTGGTGTGGTCTATCATTGTTAACAGGTGTGTGAAACCTTGGGAGGAAGGTAGCGGCCCCACGAGGTCGACGTGAATGTGGTCGAATCTTCTAGCAGGAATTGGAAAGGGTTCCAGAGGGGCTTTTGTGTGTCTGTGTATTTTGGCGCGTTGACAAGGAATGCAAGTTTTTGCCCATTCTTTTACGTTTTTGCGCAGGCCTGGCCACACAAACTTTTCAGCAACCATTTTGACCGAGGCGCGCACACCTGGGTGCGCGAGGGAGTGAATTGCGTTGAAAATACGGCGGCGCCAAGCAGCTGGTACTAACGGGCGAGGTGGGCCGGTTGAAACGTCGCATATTAGGGGGGGCACGCCGTCGCGCAACCCTTTCTTCTCCAGCCTTAACCCTGTTGGTCCGGACAGGAGCGCGCGCACGTCTGCATCACTGCTTTGTTCTTCTGCCATGGTTGCATAATCTATTCCATCCTGGATAGGTGCTGCGTATGTGTGTGTGTTAGTGAAGAGTTCCGCTGCTGAGGCGGCGTAATCTGTCTCCTCGTGCTCTGGCAGTGTCACAGCGCGAGAGAGACAGTCAGCTACAACGTTAAGTTTGCCTGCTACGTGTCGAATGTCTGTGGTGAACTCTGAAATCGCAGCTAGCTGTCTTTGTTGTCTGCCCGACCATGGTTCTGAAATTTTAGCCATAGCAAAAGTGAGCGGCTTATGATCCACAAAGACCGTGAAACTCCGCCCTTCTAACCAAAACTGGAAGTGGCGGATGGACAAATGAAGCGCTAGCAGCTCTCTGTCGAAAGTGCTGTACTTGCGTTCCGTTGGGTTTAGCGATTTGCTAAAGAATGCCAAAGGTTGCCAGACTCCGCTGACAAGTTGTTCTACAACTGCCCCTATAGCCAGGTCTGAAGCATCTGTGGTCAGAGCAATGCGGGCTGAGGGATCTGGGTGGACTAACATTGTGGCGTTAGCTAAGGCGTTTTTTACTTCCGCGAAAGCGCGTTTGCACTCTGGGGTCCATTCGACCGCGTTGGAAGCCTTCTTTTTTCTGAGCGCGTCATATAGGGGTTGCATGAGCTGAGCTGCGTGGGGGAGGAAACGGTTGTAAAAATTAACCATCCCCCAAAATTCCTGTAGCGATTTAACCGTTTGAGGCCGTGGAAAACCTTCTATCGCACAAACTTTGTCTGGAAGTGGAAATGCCCCTGTCGGGGAGACCCTATGTCCCAAAAAATCAATTTGCGATACGCCGAATTTGCATTTGGCTGGATTGATTATAAGTCTGTGCTCTTCCAGCCTCTGAAAAACGGTAGTGAGGTGCTGCTCGTGTTCTTCCTCGGATGAGCTGGCTACCAGCATGTCATCGAGGTAGACAAAAACAAAGGGTAGGTCGCGTAGGACTGCGTCCATCATCCGTTGAAAAGTTTGAGCAGCGCCTTTGAGGCCGAACGGCATTCTTAGGAATTCAAAAAGGCCGAAAGGGGTTATAACCGCTGTTTTAGGAATATCTTCAGCTCGGAATGGGACTTGGTGATAACCGCGGACTAAGTCTATTTTTGAAAAAATGCGCGCACCTGCTAAATGTAGTGAGAAATCCTGAATGTGAGGAATGGGGTAGCGGTCATGCGCTGTAGCGTTGTTTAGCCTGCGGTAATCTCCGCACGGTCTCCAAGAACCGTCAGATTTCGGAACCATGTGAAGTGGTGAAGCCCAGGGGCTCTTCGAGCGTCTAACAATGCCCAATTTTTCGAGAGCTGCAAATTCATCCTTTGCTATGTTGAGCTTGGCCGCGTCTAAGCGGCGAGCTTTGGCAAAAACAGGAGGTCCTGTTGTCGGAATGAAGTGTTTAACCCCGTGTTTGGCTACAGTGGCTGAGAATTTGGGGGTTGTGAGTGCTGGAAATTGGGTGAGGAGTTGTTCAAACTTACCTCCCGCTGTGGTGACGCTGGCCTGCACAGGTGGTGGGGAAACTCAAGCTGAACATGGAATAGAAGCAAAAGATAGTGCATTAACCAGGCGCCTATTTGCAAGATCCACTAATAACCCGTGTGCACACAGAAAATCTGCGCCTAACAAATTAAAGCTCACCGCTGCTACAACAAATGTCCATCTGTAGCTGCGGCCGTGGATGAGGAGGTGCAGGCTCTTTTCCCCGAACGTGTCGATGTCAGAGCCGTTGGCTGCCACTGCTCCGTTGCCCCGGGTGCCCATGGTTCGATCTGCGTGGGAGGGCATGACGAAACTCAGCTGAGCTCCCGTGTCGATGAGGAACTGCTTGCCTGTGTATCCATCCGTCACGTATAACAGCTTATTCTTCTCGCCGAGAACCGCTGCTGTTAATGGCCCTCGGCTTTGGCGTTTCCACGACATCGTAAACTTGCAGGGGGGAACGCATTTGCGGGCTTTCTCTGCGAAGCGGTGGTGATAATAGCAGACGTCGTTCTGCTTGTTGCGCTTGGGCCGCGCCGCTGTCACCGTGGGTTGAGTCTCTCCAAGGCTCGGGGTGTCCGTTTTCAGATCTGCGGATGCCGCTGTGGGTGTCCGTTCTCTGCAGGCGTTGACGAGCCGGTAAGCCTCGTTGGCCAGTGTGCGGAAATCCTGATGATTATTGCACTTCATACTGGTGAGTGTCCCTCTCAACTGCGGTGGTAGCGTGCTGAGGAAAATGAATTGGAAAAGGAAATTATCATTATCCTCTTCCTTGAGTTGTAGCAAATCCTCCATGAGGGTCCTCGGATTGCTCCCTCTGTGGCCGTAGATTGCCAGGATCCTCTCGGCTCTTTCCTCCGCTGATGGGACATAATTCGCCACGATGGTCGCCTTGAGTGTCTCATATTTGTCCCGGGCTGGTGGTCGCCGGACCAAGCTCCGCACACACTTCGAAGTGGCGGAGTCGAGTTTGGAGACGATATGGTAAAACTTAATATCATCTGCTGTGATGCCCGCCAGTATAAACTGGGCTTCAGCTTGCTGAAACCAAGAGGCGGGGTCCTCTCGCCAGAAGTCTGGCAGGTTGACAGCAACGGCGTTGGTGCACACCATCACTGTTGTGCCCGTCGGGTGAGAGTGCCTTGCCTCGGCACTCGCGGCGGTGCTGGAGCTCGGTTGAGCTCTCTCAGTGCCCTCTGCCGTGGGGAACAGCTGTCTGCTTGTTCCCTCGTCTGCGTTGTCGCTGGCGTATGCCCGAGTCACCATGGATGAGCAGCTTGAAGAACGCCTCCGGTCCATATTCTCGCGTCAAGGTCACCACTGTACAGGAGCTGAAATGATGAGGCGATTTTTGTATTAAAAACAGGGTTTTTAATGAATAGCTCTTCTATCGAGTCTCATCAGGTGTAGAGCTTGGCAGAAGGCAAGAGAGTGATCTCTGCTCCGCTCGCTGGTTAAATACAAGCACACATAGAGCCACACATTGAAAAAGCTGACATCAGAGCCACACATTGAAAAAGCTGACATCAGAGCCACTCATTGAAAAAGCTGACATCCCCCCGTTATCTTAACCCCCCATTGTTCTGCTATCTCCTCTCCTTGTCTTGGGAGGTGATGGGAACTCCTCCTCTCGCCTTAGGGGGTAAAGGTGTCAAGTCCGTCTCCGCTGCCGCGTCTTGGGAGGTCCATTGTCTTTAACCCGGCGGGGGAGATCCTTTGTCCTTTCTAGGTGTGAAGTTCCTTACATATGCTGTCACAAAACATTTCCACTTGTTCTAACATATGTAGATATGGGATATAAGAGTCATATATATCACATTAACTTGTTTTATTAAATCACTGCTAATTTACTAACACATAGAACGACAAATACATACACTATTCATCTCAATTTACGGTTAATCAACACCACTGGTTTAATTTTTCTCTTTTATGACTTAATTAGATGGTTGATTTCTTTTTTTGGAATAAAGGATATTATCCTCCCACACTCACCAGGAAATGAAACATTCCAGCGGTGCTTGGGAGTGGCAGCTCTTGTGTTAATAATATAAACATGTTGTTTAAATAATCAATTTATTCATGAATATAATCCTTTTTAAATTAGATACAAGTACTTCATTCATCCATGCATCCATCCATCCATCCATCTTCTGCCACTTTTCCAGAGGTCTGGGTCATGGAGGTAGCAGTTCAAGCAGAGAAGCCCAGACTTCCTTCTCCCCAGCCACCTGCTCCAGCTCTTCAGAGAGGATACCAAGATGTTCCCAGACCAGCTGGGAGACGTTGTCTCTCCAACGAGTCCTGAGTCTGCCCTGGGGTCTCCTCCCTGTGGGACATGCCCGAAACACCTCAAGTGGGAGGTGTCCAGGAGTCATCTTGATCAGATGCCCATACCACCTCAACTGGCTCCTTTCAACGTGGAGGAGCAGTGGTTCTACTCTGAGCCTCTCCCGAATGACTGAGCTCCTCATCCTATCTTTGAGGATGACTCCAGCAATCCTACAGAGAAAGCTCATTTCAGCCGCTTGTATTTGCGATCTCATTCTTGTGGTCATTACCCAAAGCTCATGACCATAGGTGAGGGTGTGGGAGACCCAGTCAATTCGTTCTCTACTCAGAATGAATGGCACGGCAGGAGGAGATGCTTAAAAGCTGAGAAACGGATATGCAGGGTAGTCTGTGGTTTTCTCCATAAGACCGCATGATTATATGCATTCTCCTCTGGTCTGCATAATAATGCGCCAACAGGCTGGGTGACAAAGGGAATTGTTATTGTAAATGTATGTATGTTAATGTGAACCCCCCAGGTCGCAAGGCGAGTTTGTATGGTATAAAAGAGAGATGCCCGCGACCTGGGTCACGCTTCTTCTTCTTGTTGACTGATGATAGCGAGAGATTAATAAAGTCTGCTTTGCTCCAACCTACTGCCTTTCCTGCTCATTCCTCTCTCTACAAGGGTAGGAATGTAGATCGACCAGTAAATTGACAGGTTTGCCTTAGAGCAAACCTGTCTCTTCACCAAAACAGACCTGATAGGATATTTTCATGTTTCATTATATTATTCTCGATTTTAATGCTGTATTATTTTATTTTCTATTATATTTGTATCTGGTACATATAATGAGCCATTGTCTGATTCTCTTTGATTTTCCATTGTCTCAGAGCCTGAAAGAATGTCTGTTTTTCACTGTGAGATTAGGCTGAGCAAGATTATAAATAATGACAAGGTTTTACTGCTCTATCATACCAAACTGTTCTGTTCAGCATGACTGAGACATGCATAGATCAAAGCAGACTGTCATGGTCCGAGCGCTGACTCTGTCCGCGCTCGGGTTGTCCAGTAGTTCCCTGTTCTCTTCTCAGGCGCACCATATGGCCTCCGGGCTTTTAGTGTGACAACGTCTCGGCGGGGCTTCCAACTGTCAGAGCCGAGTTCCGCAGGGAAGGCTGGAATTCAATCAGCTGATGACATTCTCATGAGCTGATTAATCTGTCAGCCCTATTTAAGGGAGCATCTCAGTTTACTCCGTTCTGCGACCTCGTCAATCATTCGTCTATAGTTTGTCTATCATTCCTCAAACACTCGTCTCCCTCACTGTAAGTGTATTTCCTGAAACTCTGTATTCCTGTGTCTGAGTCATAACCTTAGGTGTGTTTCTGCCCTTCGTGGCTCATTATTTTGTTGTTTGTCTTTTGTTAATAAATTATGCAAACTCATCGGCTTGCATTCGGCATCTCATTGATGGCTCAGGAGGGCCATCATTGACAGTAGATCGTAGCCAGAAGGAGACACCGGTCGCCGTGAGTTTTTGCATTGATGTGCTTATGTTTTTTCCCCTCTCTGGGTGCTCGTATTTTCCGTTAGCATGTCTGCTTTCGAGCGTGGGTATAGCCCCAAGTAGCTTCAGGAGATAGATGGCTACCTGGTCGAAGCTCGTCTCCTTATGCCCACCTACGCGGCGTACGAGCACCTGGATCTCGCCCAGAGGACATTATTGAAGTATCACCTTACCTCCTTTCCGGAAGGGAAGGAGAGAGTGGTGTGGATTGTGGCACAACGAAGACTGATAGAGAGAGTGGCCGAGAAGGCGGCCAAGGAACCCTCACCTCCTTCCCCGAATACGGCCGTCCCGACGATGGAGGAGATCCACGGACTGGAGGGAAACTCCGGCAGGAGGCCGGCAGTGCGGCATCCCCACTCCTCGCTTCAGGATTCAGCTCCTGCCACCCGTCCTGCCTAGGAGTGGTGGTTTCCTGACCCAACTGTCGCCTTGTCTTCTGTTGGTAGATGTCGTCACAAAGCCCGTGTTAAGCCTCAGCGAGAACCCCGTCCGGATCCAGGAACTCTGCCTCCCAGCCAGCTGTTTCTCCTGCGTCACAACAGGAGGAAAACCCAGCAGCCTCCACCTCTGGGTCATCTGTCCCTGCTGTTCCGTCAGCTCCTCGTTCCCGGATTGCCTCGACTGTTTCTCCCTCCTCCTCGATGCTCTCCCCAGCTGTTGTGAGCTCCACGAGTCCTGCTCCGGCGATGCCCGTCATCGATCCTGTGCAAACCTCCTCGTCTTCCTGAGGGGGCCCTCTATCACCATCCAGTGGGGGAAGGGAAGAACCAAGCCCACTGCAGCAGCTTCCACCGGCCCTGAGTGGAGCAGGCAAGTGCCTTTTCATTCTTTTCCTTTATTGGGTGAATTGCCTTGTCTGACCCCTGGGGGTGGAGTTCGGGGCTCACAGTCCCCTGAGCTCCCTCCACCTGCTGCAGTGATTAATTATGAATCTGCTTCCTTTGTGTCTCCTTCCCCTGAGCGTTCTTCGGTGCCATGTCTACGCCGTCGGATGAGAAAGGAGCCTGCGGCCCTGGAGTACCTGGTTCCGGCCCCGCAGCCACGTCATGGGCAAAGGAGGAGGGCGGGCTGCAATTTGGTGCCTGCGCCGATGAGCAAGCATCCCCGGGTCTCCACGGAGGGACAGTCCGACCCGGCAGGTCACGGATCCCCTGCCACCACGCCGTGCGGGCCCTCGGTGGGGATGTCAGCGTCAGGGAATCCCCGGACTGTGGACACCATCATGCCGGCTGCGGAGTCCACTGTATCGGAGTGGGAACAAGAGGAGGACCTTCTACATGCTGAACCCGGATCGCCGACGTCCTGGACGGTGACAGAACTCGACATCAGGCAAGTGCTCTATTTTGTCTTTCTCCTATCTATTCTGGAGAATTTTTGCCTGTCTCTTGAGGAGACGAGACGGGTGCAGCCATCCGCTGCATCCGAGCTTGTCTCGCTGGGCTCTGTCGCTGCTGGTGATCCTGATCCCGGTTCTCTTTCTTCTCCTGATCCTTCTCCCAGGGTCACCGGTGTTGAGTCGATTCCAGTCGCTGTTCTGGAGGTTCCGGGATCAGGTTTGGAGGCTGTCCCTGGTGCTGCGCCGGCCCAGTCGGGGTCTGTCGTGGGTGCAGCGCTGACCCAATCGGGGTCAATCGAGGGTGTGGTTCTGGCACAGTCGGGGTCCGTCGTGGGTACAACATTGACCCAGTCGGGGTCCGTCATGGGTGTGGTTCCGGCCCAGTCGGGGTCCGTCGTGGGTGCAGCACGGTCCCGCTTGGGATCCAACAGAAGTGCAGCACCACTCTGTGTGGGGTTCAGAGAAGGAGCTGCAGATTCTTCGCTGATCAACGCCGGACTGGCCCCTTTTCCTTCCCCATTCCCTTTTCCCTTCCATCGGGGGCTACTGGGATTCCCCGTTATTGGCTCGGCTCTCCCTCGCTATTCCTCTCAATAGGGAAGCTGTCTCTGAGTTCTCTCCTGCGGTCCTGGTGGCTGAATGATGCGGATCGGCCACCTGCGAGATTGCTTCGCCCGTTTGGCGTTCTGGGTCGGCCACCCGACAAACTTAACTCTCTGTTCGGCGATCTGGTCCGGCCGCCAGAGGTACTGTTTTTCCTGGCCTGGGACTGGGGTAGGCCGCCCAAACTTATCCTTTCTCCCCTACCAGCGATCTGGACGCTGGATGCAGGAAGACCCCCTGAACTATTTGTTTTTGTGCTATTGTGCTCTGCCTGCTGTCATCCCTGTGTTTTTCTTCCCTGCCTGCTCTTCTGAAGTATTAGGGATGCACTGGTGTTTTGTATCTGGTCTGTGTATTTCGACGCTCTTTAGCGCTTGTTTTTTTCTCCCTCCTCTGTAGTCTGAGGTTTGTTTCTTTGTTGCCTATGCCCGTTATTTGGACTATATTGAACTGGATTTATCGCCGCTCTGGAGCATGAGTTGTTTTTTTTTCTTCTCCCTGGTATTATGGGGTACGCTGCATTTTTATACCTGTACGTGAGTTTCCTGTTTTTCTGTGGGTTGTGAAGATGTTTTTTGTTTTTTTTTTTCCCTGTGACTCTATTGGACTGATCATGGTCTTCTGTTTGTAGCCATTTGAGTTTCTTTGCTCTGTCTTCTCCTCATAGGTTTTCTGAGGGTACAGTGTATGGTGCCTGTATTTCTGTTTGAGAGAATCTCTTTTGTTGTCTTCCCTGTAGTTCACGGTCAATGTGTATTGTATCACTGCGCTGTAGCATCCTATGCTCTGTTTATATATGAGTTTTCCTTCTTCGGTGTCGGGTGTGTCTGTGTTTTGGCCCCTGTATTCCCTACAATGTTCTGATTGTTGTAGCCTGTTTTTTTTTTTTTTCTCTCTTGATGATGAAGTTTGGTTCTTGCCCTCCTGGCCTTTCCCCCTCCTCCCTCCCTGGGGTGGTCCTGTTGACCTTCTTGGTGGGGAGGGGGGGGCTTCGATGTGGCAACTGTCATGGTCCGAGTGCGGTTTCCGGTAGTTCCCCATTCTCTTCTCAGGCGCACCATATGGCCCCCGGGCTTTAATTGTGACAGCGTTTCGGCGGGGCTTCCAGCTGTCAGAGCCGAGCTCTGCAGGGGCGGCTGGAATTCAATCAGCTGATGATGTTCTCATCAGCTGATTAATCTGTCAGCCCTATTTAAGGGAGCAGCTCAGTTTACTCCGGGCTGCGACCTCGTCGATCATTCGTCTATCGTTCATCTATCATTCGTCTAACACTTGTCTCCCTCACTGTAAGTGTATTTCCTGAGACTCTGCATTCCTGTGTCTGAGTCATAACCTTAGTTGTGTTTCTGCCCCTTGTGGCTCATTATGTTGTCGTTTGTGTTTTGTTAATAAATTATGCAAACATATCGGCTGGCATTCACTCATTGATGGCTTATGAAGGCCATCGTGGACACAGACAGAATGTCTAGAGTCTCTAGGGAGAATCTGCTGGAGATGGCTCCAGCTGTCTTAAGGCCATTGATAAGCTCAAGGACTGTTTGCCTGGGGTATAAAGAGCCCTACCTTTTCAATGCATGTTAGGAAGAACGTGTGAGCAGGCTCTGAGACATTTCTTGCAGTGACTGTTTTTCCTCCTCTGATCAGAGAGCTGAATAAATGGCACAAAACTTGGAAACTGCCTATTGATTATTGATTCAGTCTCAATCAATCCAATTTTGATCTAACATTTTGGCGCCCGAACAGGGACCCATATAACGACATCCACGGTGTTTTCCGGCGGATCCAGACAAGACTGTGCACGGTCAAAAGAGGTGAGCCCACACTTCTGGGAGTGCTGAAAAGAGACACTGGATCCCTCTACCATGCCTTGGAGAGGTCGGGGAATGGCGTGGGGTTCTGATGGGTCTACCAGAACTCAAAGAGGCGGATACCAAATGTGAGTAATTTATTTCAGCTATTGGTTATTAAAGTTGTTTATGGCCAGTGAGATTGTCTGGACCTGTTGGACACCGCGAATACTGCTTAAGTTCATTATTGCAGCCTAATCACTGAGTTATTCCTGCCCACGGTGAGCCATATCACAACATCCCTGGGGGGGAACGAGATTTTCCTCTGCCCACGGTGAGCGGTATCACAAGATTCTGGGGAGGACCCCAGGGTTCGCTGCTCTCTGAACTTTTTTGTCAGTGCGGTGAAGGTCTGGAAGTTGCATGCAAAGAATAAAAGGGAAAGATTTGTGCTCTTTTAACCACAGATGTTTTATTGTCTAAATAACTAGGCTCTCGGCGTCTTGTGGAAGAGTTACGTGATCCCAAAAAGTAGATTCTCAGGGACAGATTTGTGCCTTTTTTGGCCACATCTGCTTATTGTCCAGGTGTTTGAACCTTCAGCATTTTGTGGGAAGGTCGCATGACCCTGATGAAGGAAGTTTTTTTCCATGGAAGAGTCGTGCCTTTACCGCATGTGCTTATTGTCTGATTACAGAACTCGAGGCGCTGCGAGAGGTTACGTGACCGTTGAAATACTGGTAGATTTTATTATGTAAGTTTGTTGAAGTGCTGGATAAAAGATACTGCAGTGTGATTTGTTTTGTCTCTGTGTCACATGAAATCCGCTCCGGTGTGAAACAGTGACAGTTTTCTGTGGAGGCGGAGAGAATAGTGTGTGAAATTGATGTTTGTGATTTTTTTCTGATATTTGTGGAGCATAAAAGGGTTGGTTAATTAATTGTCATCCTTTTAAGGAGTGTTTAAAATTATAGGTATTTGAAAATAGTAGTTTTGAGCAAAAGGAGTTGACTAGTGTTGTGTTTTCATGGCAGTGTAAATAAAAGGAGCTTCACGCTGCAGTAGGAGTGTGTAGTTGCCAGTTTCGGAGAGTAACTGAAGTAATTTTCACGCTGTTTTGGTCTTTGGCATAAACCTGAAGTCTTCATTGTGTGTGTGTGAACAGTGCTGACCTTGTGAAGATAACGGAAAAAGAGAGCATTTCTGTGTGGGCCCTGTGTGTGTGTATATTTTTGTGTCTCTGTGTGTGTCCTTGGGTGAAAGAAACAGGAAGAGAGAGAGAAAAAAATAGAAAAGGCTGTGTAGCTACTGATTTGTGTGTGAAAACTTGGAAAAAGGGAAAAAAACTTTCAAATATGGGTTGCTGTTATAGCAAGCAAGGCATATGACAGCCACAAAGTGTTCAGACAGGTAGAAATAATAGCTTATTCTGCTGTAAGGGTTGCAGAACACAGCAACATGAGAATGAAATTTTTGTATTATCAGGAGATGGTAAATTTATGAAAAGAAAAGACAGAAATAGTACAAGATTTCTGGCAAAATGGGGAAAGAAATTTAATTTCAGTGGTAAACTTAGGGTTAAAGACTGCGAGGGTTTAACCTCTGCCATTAGATTAGCAGCAGATGGCAACAGATGAAAGGAATTAAAATATGGACTCTTTGAAGAAGAACAATGGTTTCAAGTCGTCAACGCCAGGCTGACATAGATAAGGCGACAGTAAACAGACAAGATCAGACTTCAAAAGACTCGGATGTTTTGTAATAAAAAGGGTTTGACTAATGCACATTCTTTCTCAAAATTTTGAGGTGAAGAAGAAAATAACGGCCAGGGGCAGTGGCGAAGGACACCTCCTCCTCTGTACCCCAGCCTTGAAGCAGAGACAACAGCAACCCCCACAGCACCCATTGCCGGCCGGGCTCACCCCTCCTCCTCCACTGCTGGGCTCCCACCTCCTTGTCTTCCTCCTCCTCCTCAACACATGCCAGATGTTAAACCCAAACTTCAAACAAATTTTGGCACCAGAGATCAACCTTCTCGATCAGCAAAGGAGATAAGTATTTACGCACCTTCACGCTATGCCACTTCAAAAACACACACATCTTCATCCTTAGATAAACACATTAAGGACGAAAAGTATGATTCAGAATTAGGACAATTCCCTATGATTGAATTATCTAACCCGGCTTATGTTGGCCCTGTGGCCGAAGGGCATCCAGTTACTATTCAAAACATTCCCATTGTGCTTGTCTATAGGCCCTGGACTGATGGAGATTTTAGTGAGGCTGTTAAAGAAATACCGCATGCCCGGGAAGAGCAGACACAATTTTTTGAAGGAATGGCAAACCTCCTTCAAAGTTTTAAATTAAATGGCCAGGAAAGAGAGAGGGCCTAAAGAAGGGTCCTGAAAACTGATTGGTGTACAGTTTCAGGTAATTAGAATCCCAAAGATAGTGATGATCAACCCTTAGCACCAACTGATGCAGTATTGGCTCAGCGAGTGAAAGAATTAAATGAACGTATTGGGAACAAGTGGAGATTAAAACATGATTGGACAGCCATTCAGAATACCACGCAACATAAGACAGAAAGTGTTGAAGCCTATTAACCATTTGCCAGTGACGTCACGTGATTTTTGTTGATACCGCCATATTGGACGTCAACTCGGGCGCTGTGTGAGTACGTTTCAACATGGCGTCCGCTCAGTCAGATGTGCCGGCTTTGTCCGATGTAGCGCAACTACTAGATAAAAAAACATCGTGACCGGTACATGGAAAAGGACAGTGTTATCGGCGTGGACCCTTACAACTTGTCGCTTGAAAAATTCACCAGTTTCATAGATTTTTGCCCCAAACCTGACGTACGCTATATGGACATCTACAACTACCTGGTCAACACACCGTCTAGGTACACTGGAGAGTCTCTGAAAGCCTACTAAAGTTTGGACGCTTATAGTTATTTTGTTGCTGGGCTTGTGAGAAATGTGCTGATATCCCCAGTCATCACTTCAGCGGTCCACTATGTCGTGAAGGCTCAGGTATTTTTATTTTATTTTTTCCCAAATTCAGACTCTAGTCTCTAGTCTCTCCCCTACTGTATAGATTTGTCATGTTATATAGAATCTATTAAGTGATAAATTATTAAAATTTTATAAAATATTCAATTATAATTATTATTATTGTTATTAGCTGTATATATAGTATTTCAATTAAATTAATTAAAAATAATTAAATATTTTTATAGATCTATATATTCTGTAAAAGGATTTTTAAATATTTGTCTTATCAATAGAATACTCGATAAACAACTCCCAACACTATTAGATATATTACAAATTTTATTGTTCAGTCTATACAAGAAAGACTTATATCCAGATAAAAAGTCATCATACCCACATATTAATTATAAGAATATTTATCCACTACAGGTACATCACTCCCAGAAGATGTTGGATCCCCCACTGAAACCCTGGGTGATCATGAATCAAGATGGTGTCATATTGTCTTCACATTGTACTTGTATGGCAGGGTTAGGAGAGACTTGTTCACATGTTGCAGCTGTGTTGTTTGCTGTTGAGTGTGCTGTCTGCCTGTCCCAAGGCCAGACTTGCACTGATGTTCCCTGCGCCTGGAATACACCAACAGCAAACTTGAAGCTTCCTTTTGCTGCATTGCGTGATATCGATTTTAAAATTTATTTCTAAAAATAACAACTTTTAAAGTGCTTTACAGTCTATTAAATGCTATATAATCATTATGTGGGACGTCATAATATCTATGCAGGAAAATTTAGGTTAGTTATATCAGACATTGTTTCTTCTGCAGGTAAAATTTGTTGAAGAAACTACCAGATCGCAGAACAAGTGTGTATTGTGGCATCAGCAGCGAGTTTGCAGAATAACGGCATCCATCTTCAAAGAAGCTGCACAGACTCATCTTGACGTTCCTTCGAGAAGCCTGCTGAACAAGATATGCTACCCAGTTAGTTTTACCAGTAAAGCAACAAAGTAAGAGACTAGAAAAGCACTCGGAGAGTGCAAACCTCCGCCAAGCCTGCATGCAATTCCTGAATTGTTTTTTTTACCGGTAATCATCTCTTTTTAGCCTGCTATGCTTAGCTACTTACTGTAAGCTACTTTTGGCGCTCAATTGAATCATTGAGTACTAAGTGGGTTGACCATGGAAACTGACAACATTTAAATTGTAAAGAAGACATATAATTCTAAAAAAAATTGTCATTTCATTGTGCTATCTAAAATATTCAGATTTCTTACAGAAAATAGTTCTATATTGTTTTTAAGGAATACTGGTACATTTTTTTTTGTACTCTGTCAATAATTTTGCCGATTTGTTTACAGATGGGGATGCGACCATGAGAAAGTGGCCCGTGATCAGTATGAAGAAATCAGGACTTCTCAGCACCAGGATCTACTAGTGTGTGATGCTGGACTAGTCCTCAGTCAGCGCTTCCCCTTCATGGGTGCCTCTCCGGATGGATTTGTCTCCTGTAGCTGCTGTGGGGAGGGTCTGGTGGAGGTGAAATGTCCTTTCTGTAAGAGGAATCAGGCTTTAGAGGAAGCGGTGGAAGACCCTCAGTTTTGTGCAAGCAACATTGATGGCGACATCAAGCTGAAACCATCTCATAAATATTTCTACCAAATCCAAGCTCAACCGGGTGTCACAGAACTTTCTTACTGTGATTTTGTTCTCTGGACTCAAAAAGGTTGTAATGTTCAAAGAATTGAGTTTGATGACCTCTTTTTTAATGAGAAAGTTCAACTTGTTGGTAAATATCACAGGTCTGTCATTTTACCAGAACTACTCGCCAAATGGTATACCAAAAATCCAAATTTGTTTCATATATCTTGTAAGACAAAAGAAACCCCAAAAGGTGATAATACCAGTGTCATTTGCTACTGCAGAAAAACCTGTGGTGATGCATCTATTGTAACCTGTGAGTCTGGCTTTTGTCAAATTGGTCAGTTCCATGTACAGTGTCTCAGGTTGAAAAATGTTCCAAAGAAAAAGTGGTGCTGTCCAGATTGTAGAGCAATTTCAAGGAGTCAGAAAAATCTGAAGAACTAAGTATGTGTAGCATGTAGATTGTGGTTGTATCATCACCTGAGGTTTACTAAAAATAATAAAATGTACTGGCCAAATAGAATATAATATTTCTTTGTTGTACAACTAGCTTAGCTATTGCATGTAAATATACTGTATATCATGACTTAAGTAATAAATTCAAATTTAATTGTTATAAATAATTTTCAGGTTATTTCATTGCATGCATCATATAAAATGTCGATTGCATAGCCGCGAGTAAGGCGGCTATGCTCTTCAGCGCTGCCACCCACCTCCTGCGCCTGCCTTTGTCAGCTGGGAACCGGTAAAACTTCAAGTTGGATCCCTTTTTCTGGCGATTTGTACACCCAAAGGCACAGCAGTGAAACAACATAGTCTAATTCAATGCCAACATAAAATAAAACAAAGACGTAGGTTGAAATCAGGTAAATATATCGAGATCTGGTACACCGCTGAACAGCTGCTGAATGCGCCGTCCACTCGCTTCCGCCGTCCAATATGGCGGCGTAAACAAAAGGTGTGATGTCACAGCAAATGGTCAATAGATGCAGATTGCAGGATGTTTTTGACAATCATTCTGGTTTGGAAAATCCCACCACAGACACGGATTCAGAACCCTATTGGCAACATTTGAAAGGTGTGTTCTTACAGAACATGCATCCAAATTTAGCACAGTAAGTAAGCAAACATCTTGTAGCATATCGTACACGTTCATTTGTTGATGTACTGACTTATGCAAAACATGCAGAACGATTGCAGGAGGAACGAGTGGACAGGGAAGAAAAGAAGGCTAAAACAGAGCCCACTCCTGTTTATGTAATTGCAGACCTTCAGAGGGAGGCCTTTGCTTCCCCCACTTCTGTATTTTTCCAGGGTCCCCGGCATGGAGGAGGGGGGAGGGGCCATGGGGCTGGGTCTGCAAACCCCCAACGGTGGAGCTGTGACTTTTGTCATTCTTGTGGGCAACAGGGCCACTTTAAAAAGCATTGCCCTGCACGTTCAAGAGGCTGGGGAGAGGGGAGGAGACTATGCCCTGCACAGCAGCCACAGCAACAACAGGACTTATCACATCCCAACATGTGACTAACCGATTCAAAGCTAAGTACAGCTACTGAAACTGACAATGACACAGTTGACATATTTTATTTACCTGACTTTGACCTAATCATGACACTAGAGTTTTTACCAGAGGTTATTCTAGAAGTTCAGGGAACTCCTTTGAAATTTCTCTGTGATACCGGGGCTTGCAGATCTGTCATTTCAAGCCTAGATGTTGGGGGGTTCACAAAATCAGAACACACAGTGATTATTAAATCGGCAAATGGGAAACTCAAAAAGAAATACCTTTCTGAAATTGTAACAGTAAAAAATCCCGTTATGGGGACAGTGCAGAAGGTTCATTCATTTTGCCACAAGTGTGTCCAGTTAACCTATTAGGAAGGGATTTTACTCACAACTCTCAATATCGCCGTAATTCCAACATATGGTGGTATGAGGGCATCACATTTCCCACATGTGTCAGAAATCCATGTCGTGCAAGATTTTGCAGTACCAAGATACTCATATTCACTCCGTTTGGTACCGGCCGGACCAACCGGGGTGATTGAGAGCATGGAAGCCAAAATAATGCAACATTTCGAAACACAGGTTCCTACAACTGTGCAGGTCACAAATCAATATCATTGCAACATGTATGACAGATATCTGAGTGGCTCAGATGATAAATTTGAAAAAACATTTTCTGCAAACTCATCTTCCAGAATAGTCATTGCAAATTTGTACTGGTCACAGAGAGGTTATGCAGGGGCTTCTGCGAGGTTATCTGATGATGATAAGAGCCACTTCATACACTGGGAGTCACCACACATTGCATTAATTAAGCCTAAACACATGCAGTGGAAGGACGTCATCAGATTTGCGAACACAGCAGAACAATGTGATCAATCATAGAAGGATACACCTGATCTAAAAGTTCAGTACTGTTTGAAGCTTGACACCTAAGGACTGCCTTTGAACTAGGTGGCACAAGTCCAAAAGGACGTCAGCATTGACGTCCCTGAATCACAAGCATGACGACTTCCTTCGACTGAGGGAGAGGAAAACGCACTCTCTGAAATTCCAAATTCTTTGTGGTCAACACGAAAGGCAGATATAGGCTTAATGAAAAATGCAGAATTGGTAACAATAAATGCAAAATCTCATTTTTGGCCTTATCAGAGACAGTATCTTTTATGCCCAGAAGCACATGTAGGCATTAAACCTATTATACAGGAATTGATAGATGCAGGGGTTATAGTACCATGTCCAAAATTACCATGCAATACGCCTCTGTTTCTGGTAAAGAAAGCTGCACCATCCTCCGGCTGGAGGATGGTCCAAGACCTTCAGGCAGAGAATAAAGCCGTCATTCCTAGGGCTGTAACAGTCCCAGACCCTCACACTTTGTTAAATGATCTACAATCACAGAGGAAATTTTTCACAGTGATTGACATCAGTAATGCTTTTTTCAGCATTCCTATTCACCCAGATCATCAGTTTTGGTTTGCATTAACATTTGAAGGCAAGAGGTACACATTCATGAGGCTGCCACAGGGCTATTGTGAATCACCGACCATTTTTTCACAGGCAATGTCAACAAATTTGGCCCAGTTTGTTCCACCTCATAGGAGTCAATTACTCCTGCATGTTGATGACATTTAGCTGGAATCCCCTGACAAAATCACATGCAAAAAGACACCATTGCCTTGCTGAAATTTTTAGCTGAGCAAAGTCACAAGGTCAACAAAGCAAAGCTGCAGTTGTAGAAGACAGAAGTGAAATACTTATGCCACATTTTGTCAACAGAAAGGAGACATGTTGATTCTGTTCACAAAGAGGCTATTTTGGCAGTGTCCAAACCAATCACAAAAAGAGACATGATGTCATTTTTAGGGGCATTAAACTATTGTTGCTCCTGGATTGCAAATTATTCATTTGAAGTGCAACCATTGTCTGACCTCATTTACAAAAAAAAAAAAAACAATGGCACAGGTGGACAAGATTGAGTGGACACCTGAAGCAGAGGAAGCATTTGTCAGGATGAAAAAGCTTTTGGTCAGCACTGCAGTTCTGCTACTCCCTGACTATAAAAAGCAATTTATTCAAATGGCTGATTGTAGGCAAGGACACATGACATCAGTGCGGCTTCAACCATTTGGGGCAAAAATGCGTCCAGTGGCATATTATTCCACAAGACTGGATGCTGTTGCAAGAGCCCTTCCTCCATGTGGGCAAGCCATAATAGCCACATCCATGGCAGTTCAAGCATCTGCAGGGATTGTTCTTTTTAATCATTTTGCAGATAAAAATGCAAAAGCGGTTGCACAAGGCTTGCAACCTGGACATAGCACATCTGATTCTATTTTGACACTGACTGAAGAGCTGTCAAATGACATTCTTGTTGAAGCTCAAAAAGCACCACAGGCTGAAATTTACAAATGGATAAACAGGGAGCTATTTTTGATGACGCCTCAAAGCTCTACAAATGTAACACAAACCACGCAAACAGTTTCACCAAGTCTCTACCTTGCTGCATGGCATTTCACATGTATTCGGGGGGTATCTAGATTGAATAAAACCTTTACTACCAAAGGGTTTAGCCAGTTTGCCACACACTTTAGAAAAAATGTCTGATTTGTGCAAAAAAAAAAAAAAAAAAACAATGCACAGGGAAATTTTAAACCCGAAAGAGGCATTTCCCCAGCCTCCACTTATCCATTTCAAAACATTTGCATGGACTTTATTGAGCTGAATAAATGTGAGGGCAAGAAATATTGTCTGGTAATTTGTTATATGTTTTCTAAATGGACAGAAGCTTTTCCCTGTACACATCCAAATGCAATCACAGTGGCAAAGAAATTGCTTGCCGAAATTGTACCTAGGTTTGGAATACCTGAGAAAATTTAGTCAGATAGTGGTACACATTTTGTAACTCAAGTTATATCATATTTAGGCACTGCACTGAACATCAGTCTGAAGAATCATTCAGCTTATCATCCACAATCTGCAAGATTGGTGGAACGCACAAACAGAACTATTAAAGAAAGACTCAGAAAAACAATGGCAGAAACAGGGCAAAATTGGATTTGTTGCCTCCCATTAGTCTTGTTTTACACGAGGATAATCCCAACCAAAGGGGGGTTGTCTCCATTTGAAATCATGTATGGCAAACCATACTTGCTACCACCTTTGAGACCATTCAATCCTAGTGATGAAGAAGTGTGTTTAGCAGATTACATGAGAAGGATGTTGACTAACAGAGATCAGATTCAGGTTCAGGTTCAGGTTACTTTATTTGTACCCGTAGGTAGATTTGTTTTGCAGTCTGGTGACATCCATATTTACAAACCACAATTACATTCAACATAAACGCAAACACAGGCACACATGAAGCTGACTATAAACATGATAAAAATACTCAAGGCTCCATCAATCAGGATATAAAGACAAAGAGATGAGAGAAAAAAACAGAGATAAGAGAGAAGGGTCATATTAAAAAGTTAAAGACTAGTCAAAGAGGTTAAAAATTCAAAGGTCTAAAACCCAATAAAAGATTTAGAACCCAAATAAAAATCCTACAAAAAAAAAAGTAAATAGAAAATGGAGTTAATAAATTGGTAACTAAATTATGTGCAATATATTGTTACAACTTGTTCAACTCTTTGACAGCAGCAGGAACAAAGCTGTTTTTGTAGCGCTTGGTTTTACTTTCTGGGACAGCAAACCTCCATCTTGAGGGAAGAAGCTGAAAGTGGCAGTGCAAAGGGTGGGAGTCATCATTTAAAATGGAGGTAGCAATCCTCTGTACCTGTCTGGTGTACAAGGATGTCAGGCTCAGCTGTGGCTCACCAAGCAAACGACTGGACCATCTAACTACCTGATCCAAGGATTTCCTCTGTTTCAGTTTTATCTGACCAAACCATGACAGTAAAGAAAAGGATAAAACAGATTCAATAAAAGCCAGATAAAACACTGTCATTATAGTTCGGTCAATTTGGAAGCGTGCAAGTTTCCTCAAACAATGCAAATGTTGCTGACCCTTTTTGCACACCCTTTCACAGTTCTCTTCAAAGTTTAAATTACTATCAATAATCGTCCCAAGATATTTGTAGGATTGTACACATTCAGTGGTCTGGCCTTTTAGTACGGTGACTTTGTGCCTGGGAGTTTTCCTCCTAAAGTCAATAATCATATCTTTAGTTTTTGTCGTATTCAGCTGCAGGTAGGAATCCTCACACCAGTGAACAAAATCATCAACTACTGGGCCGTGGCCACTCTCACCATCCTGGAGGAGACTGACAATAACTGAATCATCAACATACTTTATAATGTGTCTGTTGTCATGTCTGCTCCGACACATGTTTGTGTACAGGATGAAGAGTAGTGGTGACGACACACAGCCCTGAGGAGAGCCAGTAGAAGAGCACTTTTGGTCAGACAATGCACCATTGACCCTTACTCTCTGCGTCCTGTTGGTTAAGAAATCCAGAATCCAACCCACCAGATTATTGCTCAAATCAAATTGTTGCAGGAGCCTTTCAACTAAAATATGAGGTTGGATTGTATTAAAGGCGGACGAAAAGTCCACAAATAAAAGCCTGGCATGTGTCCCATTAAAATCCAGATGTTTAAAAAGCATGTTAAACAGAGTGACAGTGGCATCCTCCACTCCTTTGTGAGGCCTATATGTAAACTGCAAAGGATCCAATGCATGTTCAGTCTGCTTTAGGACCTCACACCTGACCAGTTTTTCAAAAATTTTCATTAAAATTGAAGTCAGATCAACTGGTCTAAAGTCATTTACCGTTTTAGGACAGCTGGATTTTGGAACGGGAACAACCACGGCATCTTTCCAGATCTTGGGCACATGTTGTGTCTGTAAGGATTTATTGAAAATGTAATGAAATACAGGACTCAGTTCATGTGCACAGGACTTTACCAAGCACCCACATATATTCTCAGGGCCCTGGCTTTTGTTCACTTTTACAGCACAGAACTCCCTTTTAATATTCTGCACCTCAATATTAAAGTGCTGATTGTCTTTGAGTTTCTGTTTCAAATCTTGGGTTTCTGTGCTAAAATCAAAGGAGTCAAAATGACCATAAAAACAATTAAGAGCATTAGCCAGCTCTGTGTCTGAATTAAAACCATCTAAAAACACACGATTACTGCACTCTGTGGTCTGAAGGCCTGCAATAGTTTTCATACTGGCCCAGGCTGAACCAAGTTTCTTTGTTGCCATCTTGCTTTCCAATTCTGATTTATAATTCTGTTTTGCTCTTAAAATTTCGGACTTCAGCTCTTTTGTGGCAACCTGTAGCTCAGAAAGAGACCCCTGTTTAAAGGCAAGTGCTTTCCTCTGTAAGCATGTTATCGCTACTCTCCCGAGGAGGGTTCACGAGGAAGCTGCACCAATCTTGGCCAAGCCACGAGATCTCGTCCTCATCATAGCCATCAAAAAGAAGAATTGGACTGATTCACCCTGGCAAGGACCACATAAAGTTGTTTTGTCAACGCCAACAGCGGTGAAAGTTGAAGGACGGGACTCTTGGGTGCATTTAACACACTGGATTGAATGCCCTCAATTTCCCCTCTGGGGATCAATAAAGTATACAAAATCAAAAAAAACTAAAAAAAATTAACACACTGTAAACTTTACCCTACTCAGAACTCACAGCTAGGGACTACTGAATAAATATTGGCAACTTCATTTCATTAAAGACTTTCAGCAAGAGACTTTTTAATTGTTTCCCTATACAGGCATCGACTGACGACATCCCACGTGGGGCATCCAGTACCGGCTGGGATAGTGAAGCAAACGGTTGACCATCATGGAGAGACAAGAAGCGGATGGAAGACGTTCAATCGTTAAATGGTGTAGTTGTTGTTGTTTCCTTTGCATCATCATCCTGGGGGTGACCTTTTTTTTTTTTTTTTCCACAATATCTTTATTGAACCTTTTTTTTTTTTTTAACAAACATGATACAAACAATCAAACACTAACACTAAAGTACTACAAAAAAAAAAAAAATGCCCTAAAAACACCAACAACCACCAACAAAATCAAGTCTTCAACAATGCTCCTCTGTTTAGTCTAGACAATCCAATACATTAGTATACATATTATGTTCACCAGTTTGGAATTTACAAGGTCCACACACATCATTCACCTTCTTCTTCAAGAGTTATGTTTAAATTTTTTACATAATCAATAAAAGGTCTCCATATATTCTCAAACACAATTTCCTTTGATTTCAGTATATATGTTATTCTTTCTAATGGAAGGTTTGTTAACATCTGTCTTAACCACTGAGTCACATCTGGTCTATGAGTCTTTTTCCATAATAGTGCAATACATTTTTTGGCATTAAGCAAACTGAGGTCTATGAATGTTCTTTCACTTTTATTGAAATTATGCTTTTCTGGGTACAGACCCAACAAAAACAGTTTAGGATTCAATATGATTTGTTTTGAGATTATTTTTTCAATTGTTACCCTCACCTCCTCCCAAAACATTCTTATTAATCTACATTCCCATAAACAATGAAATAGGGTTCCTTTACTTTCCATGCATTTTGTGCATGTATCTGGTATATTTTTGTTATATCTATTTAACTCCTCCGGTGTAACATACATCCGCATTAACCATTTGAAATGTATCAATTTAAGGCGTGCATTTATTGATTTGGTTTGAGCTTCTGTACAAGCCAATTCCCATTGTTCCTCTGAAATTTCAATTTGCAGATCTTCTTTCCAGTAGTTTAATCTTTTCAGTGAATTTTCACTTGAAGATAGTGTCAATGAGTTATAAAACTCTGAAATAATACCCTTTCTTTTACTATCTTTCATCATCATTTTTTCCAAGGATGAATAAATAGGTCGAGTGAGAGCTTTATTTTGATTTGATCGAATAAAGTTTCTAAGTTGAAGATATTTAAAAAAATGTGTTCTATTGAGATTAAATTTGATCCTCAGCTCTTCAAAAGACATTATGTTGTCTGCACATGGCAAATATAAATCCTGAATCTTTTGTATCCCTTTTAAATTCCATACTTTAAATACAGCGTCCGCTCTCCCTGGTTTAAAATATTGATTACCCCATATTGGACTAAATTGTGACAATAACTGTGGTTCTTTTAAATAGTTTTTAGCTTCACACCATATTTTGATCATATGCTTTACAAATGGATTTTTAACTTGTTTTTGTAATTTTTTTGCCGAATCTGAGTATATGAATATGGGAAGAGGTAAAGGTAAATTGTATGATTCCATTTCAGTCCAGTGAGGGAGATCATTTGATGAAAAATAATATGTCATAGACCTCAGTTGTGCCGACCAATAATACAACATAAAATTTGGACATTTCAGACCTCCACGATCAAATGGTAAATATAATAAAGACAAATGTAATCTAGCCCTCCTGTTGTTCCATATAAATTCCACTAACTTTTTTTTTATTCTTGAGAATAGATCTAAAGGTGGTGATAAGGGAATGTATTGAAATAAATAAAGTATTTTAGGTAAAATATTACTTTTAAGTATATTGATTCTCCCGATCATCGACATTGGTAGTGACATCCATCTCTGAGTTAACTCATTGATATCTGACATTAAGGCTTCATAGTTGACACTGGCGACTGATTCTAGCTTAGGCATAATTTGGATTCCTAAATATTTAAACTGATTTACAACATTGAATTGATTTACCTCAGGGGCTGGGTAATTTCTCTGGGTCTCATTTAGCATTAATATTGAAGATTTAGTTTTATTTATTTTATATCCTGATATTTCCCCAAAATTCTTTATTAAATTCAACAAGGTTGGAATTGATTTTTTTAGATTCGATATAAACAAAATTATATCATCGGTGTACAGGGAGATTTTATGTTCTGTTGGTCCAACTTTAATTCCATATATTTGTGAATGTAAACGTATCGCTATCGCTAAAGGTTCAATTGCCATAGTAAACAGTAAAGGT
Organism: Pholidichthys leucotaenia; assembly: GCA_020510985.1. NCBI lineage: Eukaryota > Metazoa > Chordata > Actinopteri > Cichliformes > Pholidichthyidae > Pholidichthys > Pholidichthys leucotaenia. The sequence continues at coordinate 387,455,514 of CM035844.1, read as the reverse complement.
GAAAGTGGACAGCCTTGTCGACATCCTCTATTGATTTTTATTGGTTTTGAAATATTGTTATTTGTTAGGATTTCTGCTGTAGCATTATTGTATATTATTTGAACCCATTTTATGAAATTATTTCCAAGTCCAAACCTTTGTAGGACTTCAAAAAGAAAGGGCCATTCAACTCTATCAAAGGCCTTTTCGGCGTCCAATGATAGGAGAGCTGTATCCGGTGCTTCTTTATTAAAATAAATAATATTAAATAGTCTTCTTACATTATGGAAGCCTTGTCTACCCTTTATAAAGCCATTCTGATCTCGATTAATAATATTTGGTAAAATTTCTTGTATTCGTCTTGCTAAAATTTTACAGATTATCTTAAGGTCGGCGTTTAATAGGCTTATTGGTCTCATATTTTCACATTTATTAGAGGGCTTACCTGGTTTTGGCAGCAGTATAATTAAGGCATTATTTATGTATGATGGTAAATTATTATTTTGAAATGCTTCTAAAACCATTTCCAAAAAAGGTTTTATTAATTTATTCTTAAATTTTTTATAAAGGTCAACTGGAAGACCATCTGGTCCTGCACTTTTTCCTGATTTCATATTATCAATGGCTAGCCCAACTTCTTCTTGACTAATTTTAGACTCCAATATCTCCCTGTTTTCATTTGGAATACACGGTATAGATAGTTCGTTCAAAAACCCATTTAGTTTTGTTAAATCAGGTTCATTTTTGGTATCATATAATTTTTCATAGTAATCTCTAAAGGCTCTATTAATTTCTAAAGGATCTATAACTACCTGTCCGTTACTTATAATACTGGTAATTGGTGTTTTAATTTCCAATTGTTTAATCTGCCATGCTAATAATTTTCCTGATTTTTCACCTTGTTCATAAAAAGATTGTTTCAATCTTAGAAGACTCGAGGCAGCTCTATTCGCTGATTTTTTGTCGTATTCAGCTCTCAAAATCAGTAATTCATTCTCCAACCTTGGGTCACTTCCTGCATACACTTTTTCCTGAAGACTTTTTATTTTATGTTCCAATTTAGCTCTCTCCTCTCGAGTCTTCTTAGATTTTGATCCTGTATAACTAATAATATGTCCCCTAATAAAAGCTTTGAAAGCCTCCCACTTTACACATGCTGATGTTTGTGTAGTATTGATGTCAAAGAACTCGTCTATCTGTTTTTCTATATACTTGACAAATTCCTCATCCTGAAGCCATTTATGCTGAAATTGCCATCTACCTGATTCCTTTGTCAATTTTTTATCTACATATATTAGACAACAGGGTGCATGATCAGAAATCACGATGTTATCATAAAAGCAGTTTTGAATCTTGGACCTTAATTCTGTGGAAATCAAAAAATAATCAATACGTGAGAATGTCTTGTAGGTACTGGAATGACAAGAATAGGCTTTAACTTGTGGTTTCATTTCTCTCCATATATCTAACAATCTCAATTCTTTCATAAAATGATTAATAGTCATCCTACATCCAATGTGCGTACAATCCAGTCCTGTTGATCTATCCACACCTGGATTCAATGTACAATTAAAATCCCCTGCTATTATATGTTGCCCTGTAAGTGATGATAAGATGAGAAATAAATTAGCAAAGAACTTCTGATCATCTATATTGGGACCATATAAGTTCACAAGATTTATATTTTCTAATAGCAAAGAACCTTGAATGATTACATATCTTCCAAATTTGTCTCCAATTACATTTTTCACCTGAAAAGGAACTGATTTATGTATGAGAGTCATAACTCCCCTGGCTCGGGATGAAAATGAAGAGGTGAATACACTTCCCTGCCATCTACTCCTAATTCTTTTAACATCCTCCTCTATCAGATGAGTTTCTTGTAAAAACACAATTCTTGAACCCATGTCCTTTATTTTATTCATAACTTGTTTAAGTTTTTTTAAATTTTGTAGACCTCTGCAATTCCATGAAGTTAAATTAAGATTAACACTTTGGTCCATGATCAATAGAGAGTTTAGGATTACCTTGCAGTGTAAACATGCTCATACAGAGAAGCAAAAACAGGAGTGGTTGAACATTCATCCTACAAACTACACACAAACAAATTTCCCCTTCCCACACTTGTGGCAAACCCCCCAAAATCAAAAGAAAAATTCTGTCTCCCGATATAGCCATCGACCGTTCCACACCCACGGGGAACAGCCTAAGCCACTCCTTCTTCATCCTCCCAATCACCCTAACTCTACTGCTTTTAATGACGTAACATTAACTCCCCTCTGTAGTTTTCCAACTTAACTCCAAAATTTTTAACAACTTTGTACATCATAGTTTTTTTTTTTTTTGTTTTGTTTTTGTTTTGTTTTTTTAATATATAATACAATCTATATTTTGTAAACTTACTATTTACTTCAAGTCAGTCAGATGCCTGTGCAAATGCTTAATTATTCTACCTTATATTTTGTTCATGCTTAGCTCCCACCAGTCTCTTCTTCTTCTTTGATCTTCTTGATGAACTCCTGCGCCTCCTCTGGGGTCTTGAAAATGTGGGTTCTGCCCTCATACGTGGTCAGCAGTCTCGCAGGATAGATTACACCATGACGAATCCCAAGGTTGCGCAGCTCCTTACGTATGGGATCAAACTGCTTCCTCAATTGCTGGATTCCTGTGGCCAAATCTGGGTAGAACCGCACCTGCTGGTCCTGGTGTTTAATCTCTCCTTTAGCACGTGCAGCGTTGAAGATCTTCATCCTGTCTCTGTTGCTAAGAAACTTCATAATTAAGGTCCTCGGCGGTCCCTTATCTCTCCGTGGGCCAATACGATGTGCTTTTTCCAGAACCACTGCTGATTGCAACTCCTCGCTGCCCAGCACCTCCGGAATCCACTTTTCCAGAAAGGAACATACGTCCCGACCTTCTGATTCCTCTGGAAGACCCACCAGCCTCAAATTATTCTGTCTCGACCGAGATTCCAAATCCAAAATATTATCTTCCAGAGATTTTTTTTTTTTCCAAAGTGCGCACCTTTAATTGAAGACGGGTGACGTCATCTTCAGCACTAGCGAGACGGAGCTCCATCTGCGCCGTTCGTTCTACACAGTCACCCAATTCCTTTCTTATTCCTTCCAGCGCTGTCATAATCCCATCAAATCTAGAGGAAAAGTCCGCTCTCATTGAACTCATGGCAGCCATCAGCGCATCTGCGCCATTCCCCGCAGACATCGCACCGCCGCCAGCCTCCTCCGCCATATATGGAGTTTTGTTTGCTGCGTCACAGACCTGAAAGTCCGTTAATTTGGACTGTTTCGGCGGCTCGCTTTTTCCTTTTCCTGGTTTTCCAGCCTTAGGCTTCGCCGACATATCCTCGCCCAAATGCTGGGATACGTTCTGTCCCAAATGAGAGAGTTATTTGCCGATTTTTTTTCTCCAGGAGCAGAGCAGAGCGAGACACGTCCGTCCTACGTGGCAGCCATAACCGGAAGTCGGGGGGGGGGGGGTGACCTTTTTACATTGATTTCTTTTAGCTGCCCCACAAACCATACACCGTAGTGCTAGGGACCTTGCACATATTCAGCATAATTGGCTAGAGTTACATGAGCATCAGGATCATGAATATGCTGCCAATACGTGGTGGAAGTATGCTAACTATACGGCCAGGGCAGCTAATCATTCTAATTGTTATGTTTGCTTCTTAGTGCCAACGTCAGCTGGACAGACTGCTGCTGTGGCTAAAATGATGGAACCAGCAAAGGCTCTCTGTTTTTTACAGAAGGCTATGGAAAGGGACTACACAAGAAAGATCATTTTGTATCACTCTTGTGAAATCTTTCATCACTCTACCAATCAGAAAACTTATGGCACCCCTTATTCTGTAAGGGCAAGGTTAGTTTCATCAGGGACCTTCTCTTTCTGTTTGAAGGGAAGTGGCAATGACCCTCTGGGCGACCTACCCCTTTCTTGGTGTGAAACGGTGTACAGTCTACGCAGCACCTGTGATGCTGGTACCCTGACCAATTGTGTGGGCAGGTGGTATCCACAAGCTAAACGTTGTTATTACGGGCCTGTCACTATGCTGGAGCTCTGCAGTGCTGCTATCTGTAACTTCCATCTGTATGGCCCACATACAGTGATGAGTGGTTGGTGGCTGTGTGGTCGTAAGGCATATTCTCATCTGCCTATGAATTGGACGGGAGTCTGTGCCCCCGTCTTTGTGACTGACAACACCCTGATTATGTCAGCGGGTCAGGCGGGCAGAGGGAAGAGAGACCTAGCACAGGATGCCATTTTCACACCACATGACTCCATTTGGGGTACGGATGTGCCAGAGCAGTTTAACATACTCACTCCAGGTCAAAAGGTAGTTCAGTCGCTATTCCCTTGGGTGGGAGTGGCAAAGAACACTGTGGGTTGAGACTCTTAACTACAGATTACAATCTTTTGTGAATTTTTCCTTAGCTGCTTGTTAAGGTGAAAGGGAAGAAATGACTGCTATAAGACTTGTAGCAACACAAAATAGAATGGTACTTGATCAGTTGACTGCCGCCCGTGGGGGTGTGTGCGCAATTGTAGGTCAGTACTCTTGCACTTTTACACCTGCACATGATGCAGATGGAGATGTCATTGCTTCAGCCATATGTAATCTGACTGCCTTGCAGGCTGCTAGAGCTAAGGATCATGTTAATGACACATCAGACTGGATAAGCTGGTTGTTTTCCTCATGGAGGAGTCTTGCCATAAACTTGGTGGTGATTTTTGTAGTGATACTTTTGGTCTTTTCATGTGTCTTTCCTTGTGTCCGGGGCATGATGTTGAGGATTGTTCATGTGAATTTAGTGTTATATCATGGGGCCACCACCGGAGATGATGGGGAAACAACACCAGCTTAACGTTTTATAAGTACAGAGTAAAAGTATGACTGACATGCAGAAAAGCGAAAGGAGATGTATGCTCATGATGTGAATTTTAAATGTACTGAGTTGCAAGAGTAATCAAATATGTCTTGAAGTTCAGAGAAGTTGTATTATCCCTGTTTGAGATTTTTCACTTTATTCTGTTCATGTTCTGTTTTAATATATGTTGCACTTGAAATCATCATGTTACCGATCACTATTTAGCCATTATACAGTTTTACTGTAGTGATTGTTGTTTGATTGTTGATAGTTTGTTTACATTTTCACATTAAGGTACTAATACACATAGATTAGGATACATACACATATATCTTTTACACATATAATCGTTTTTGGTCATTTTTATTGTTCTTCATTGAGGTTACATTTACATGTATATACTGTATTAACTTGTTTTATTAAATCACTGATAATTTCCTAACACATAGAACGACAAATACATACACTATTCATCTCAATTTACGGTTAATCAACACCACTGGTTTAATTTTTCTCTTTTATAACTTAATTAGATGGTTGATTTCTTTTTTTGGAACAAAGGATATTATCCTCCCATACTCCCCAGGAAATGAAACACTCCAACGACGCTCGGGAGTGGCAGCTCTTGTGTTAATAATATAAACACATTGTTTAAATAATCAATTTATTCATGAATATAGTCCTTTTTAAATTAGATACAAGTACTTCATCCATCCATCCATCCATCCATCATTCTTCTACCACTTTTCCGGAGGTCCAGGTTATGGATGTAGCATTTCAAGCAGAGAAGCCCAGACTTCCTTCTCCCCAGCCACCTGCTCCAGCTCTTCAGAGAGAATACCAAGATGTTCCCAGACCAGCTGGGAGATGTCGTCTCTCCAACGAGTCCTGGGTCTGCCCTGGGGTCTCTTCCCAGTGGAACGTGCCCGAAACACCTCAAGTGGGAAGCGTCCAGGAGTCATCCTGATCAGATCCCCATACCACCTCAACTGGCTCCTTTCAATGTGGAGGAGCAGCGGTTCTACTCTGAGCCTCTCCCGAATGACTGAGCTCCTCACCCTATCTTTGAGGGTGACTCCAGCAATCCTACAGAGAAAGCTCATTTCAGCCACTTGTATCCGCGATCTCACTCTTGTGGTCATTACCCAAAGCTCATGACCATAGGTGAGGGTGTGGGAGACCCAGTCAATACGTTTTCTACTTAGAATGAATGGCACGGCAGGAGGAGATGCTTAAAAGCTGAGAAACGGATATGCAGGGTAGTCTGTGGTCTGTGGTAGTAGTCTGTGGTAATCTGTGTTTTCTCCATAAGACCGCATGATTATATGCATTCTCCTCTGGTCTGCATAATAATGCGCTGACAGGCTGGGTGACAAAGGGAATTGTTATTGTAAATGTATGTATGTTAATGTGAACCCCCCAGGTCACGTGGCGAGTTTGTATGGTATAAAAGAGAGATGCCCGCGACCTGGATCATGCTTCTTCTTCTTCTTGACTGATGATAGAGAGAGATTAATAAAGTCTGCTTTGCTCCAACCTACTGCCTCGCCTGCTCATTCCTCTCTCTACAAGGGTAGGAATGTAGATCGACCGGTAAATCGACAGGTTTGCCTTAGAGCAAACCTGTCTCTTCACCAAAACAGACCTGATAGGATATTTTCATGTTTCATTATATTATTCTCTATGATTTTAATGCTGTATTATTTTATTTTCTATTATATTTGTATCTGGTACATATAATGAGCCAATGTCTGATTCTCTTTGATTTTCCATTGTCTCAGAGCCTGAAAGAATATCTGTTTTTCACTGTGAGATTAGGCTGAGCAAGATTATAAATAATGACAAGGTTTTACTGCTCTATCATATCAAACTGTTCTGTTCAGCATGACTGAGACATGCATAGATCAAAGCAGACTGTCATGTTCCCTGTCATGGTCCAAGCGCTGACTCTGTCCGCACTCGGGTTGTCCGGTAGTTCCCCGTTCTCTTCTCAGGCGCACTCCGGGCTTTTATTGTGACAGCGTCTCGGCGAGGCTTCCAGCTGTCAGAGCCAAGCTCCGCAGGGACGGCTGGAATTCAATCAGCTGATGACATTCTCATGAGCTGATTAATCTGTCAGCCATATTTAAGGGAGCAGCTCGGTTTACTCTGGGCTGCGGCCTCGTCGATCATTCGTCTATCGTTCGTCTATCATTTGTCAAACACTCGTCTCCCTCACTGTAAGTGTATTTCCTGAGACTCTGTATTCCTGTGTCTGAGTCATAACCTTAGTTGTGTTTCTGCCCCTCGTGGCTCATTATGTTGTCGTTTGTCTTTTGTTAATAAATTATGCCAACTCATCGGCTGGCATTCAGCATCTCATTGATGGCTCGTGAGGGCCATCGTTGACAGTAGGTCGCAGCCAGAAGGAGACGCCGGTCGCCGTGAGTTTTTGCATTGATGTGCTTATGTTTTTTCCCTTCTCTGTGTGCTCGTATTTTCCGTTAGCATGTCTGCTTTCGAGCGTGGGTCTTGCCCCAAGTGGCTTCAGGAGATAGATGGCTACCTGGCCGAAGCTCGTCTCCTTGTGCCAGCCTACGCGGCGTATGAGCACCTGGATCTTGGCCAGAGGACATTTTTGAAGTATCACCTTACCTCCTTTCCGGAAGGGAAGGAGAGAGTGGCGTGGATTGTGGCACAGCGAGGACTGATAGAGAGAGTGGCTGAGAAGGCGGCCAAGGAACCTTCACCTACTTCCCCGAATACGGCCGTCCCGACGAGGGAGGAGATCCACGGACTGGAGGGAAACTCCGGCAGGAGGCTGATGGTGAGGCATCCCTGCTCCTCGCCTTGGGATTCAGCTCCTGTCACCCGTCCAGCCCAGGAGTGGCGGTTTCCTGACCCAACCTTCACCTCGCCCTCTGTCGGTAGATGTCGTCACAAAGCCCGTGTTAAGCCTCAGCAAGAACCCTGGCCGGATCCAGTTCCGGGTCGCCGTAGGAACTCTGCCTCCCAGCCAGCTGTTTCTCCTGCGTCACGACAGGAGGAAAACCCAGCAGCCTCCGCCTCCGGGTCATCTGTCCCTGCTGTTCCGTCAGCTCCTCGTTCCCGGATTGCCTCAGCCTTTTCTCCCTCCTCCTCGACACTCTCTCCAGCTGTTGTGAGCTCCACGAGTCCTGCTCCGGCGATGCTCGTCATCGATCCTGTGTGAACGGCTCCTCCTCGTCTTCCTGGGGGACCCTCCATCACCATCCAGTGAGCATTTTTGCCTGTCTCTCGGGGAGAAGAGCTGGGTGCAGCCATCCGCTGCATCCGAGCTTGTCTCGCTGAGCTCTGTCGCTGCTGGTGATCCTGATCCCGGTTCTCTTTCTTCTCCTGATCCTTCTGCCAGAGTTACCGGTGTTGAGTCGATTCTGGTTGCTGTTCTGGAGGTCCCGGGTTCGGGTTTGGAGGCCATCCCTGGTGCTGCGCCGGCCCAGTCGGGGTCTGTTGTGGGTGCAGCGCTGACCAAATCGGGGTCCATCGAGGGTGTGGTTCCGGCCCAGTCAGGGTCCATCGCGGGTGCAACATTGACCCAGTCGGGGTCCGTCATGGGTGTGGTTCCGGCCCAATCAGGGTCCGTCGTGGATGCAGCACGGTCCCGCTTGGGATCCAACGAAAGCGCAGCGCCAGTCTGTGTGGGGTTCAGAGAAGGAGCTGCAGATCCTTTGCTGATCAACACCGGACTGGCCCCTTTTCCTTCCCCCGTTCCCTTTTCCCTTTTATCGGGGGCCGCTGGGATTCACCGTTATCGGCTCGGCTCTCCCTCGCTATTCCTCTCAATAGGGAAGCCATCTCCGAGTTCTCCCCTGCGGTCCTGGTGGCTAAATGACGCGGGTCTGCCGCCTGGGAGACTGCTTCTTCCGTTTGGCATTCTGGGTCAGCCACCCGACAAACTTAACTCTCTGTTCGGCGATCTGGTCCGGCCGCCAGAGGTACTGTTTTTCCTGGCCTGGGACTGGGGTAGGCCGCCCGAGCTAATCCTTTTCCCCCTGCCAGCGATCTGGACGCTGGATGATGGAAGACCCCCTGAACTATTTGTTTTTGTGCTTTTTTGCTCTGCCTGCTGTCATTCCTGTGCTTTTTTCCCCTGCCCGCTCTTCTGAAATATTAGGGATGCAGATAACTGTGTATTTCGCTACTCTTTAGCGCGTGTTTTTTTTCTCTCCTCTGTAGTCTGAGGGTTGTTTCTTTGTTTCCTATGCCTGTTATTTGGACTATATTGAACTGGATTTATCGCCGCTCTGTAGCAGGAGTTTTTTTTTCTTCTCCCTGGTATTATGGGGTATGCTGCATTTTTGTGCCTGTACGTGAGTTTCCTGTTTTCTCTGTGGGTTGTGAAGATGTTTTTTTTTTTTTCCCCTGTGACTCTATTGGACTGATTATGGTGTTCTGTTTGTAGCCATTTGAGTTTCTTTGTTCTGTCTTCTCCTCATAGTAGGTTTTCTGAGGGTACAGTGTATGGTGCCTGTATTTCTGTTTGAGAGAATCTCTTTTGTTGTCTTCCCTGCAGATCATGGTCAATGTGTATTGTATCACTGTGTTGGAGCATCCTATGCTCTGTTTATAAATGAGTTTTCCTTCTTCGGTGCAGGGTGTGTCTGTATTTTGGACCCTGTATTCCCTACAATGTTCTGATTGTTGTAGCCTGTTTTTTTTTTTCTCTCTCTCAATGATGAGGTTTGGTTCTTGCCCTCCTGGCCTTTCCCCCTCCTCCCTCCCTGGGGCGGTCCTGTTGACCTTCTGGGGTGGGGTGGGGGGGGGCTTCGATGTTACACGGCGCCTGGAATTTGCCTCGTGAACGGGGACAACTGTCATGGTCCAAGCGC